>CM045923.1:24929336-26181836 GCA_025177825.1 Aechmea fasciata
TAAAATTAAAATTTAAAATTTAAAATTAAAATTTAAAAATTAATTTAAAATAAAAATTTAGAATTTAAAATTTGATCATTCAAAATTTTAAATTAAAATTTTAAAAATGATGTACTGAAAGAGTTTAGGGGTTGGAGGGTTAAACTTATAATTTTACATGACATGTAAGATAACCGACAATTAGTAGTACGAGATACCCACCTTCACTCAAAGATATTTTCGAGGTAATCCTATACTATTTGTAATTTATTACTATATATATATATATATATACTAAAGTTCGTGGAGTTATAGTTTTATGCTGCCACGTGTCCGCGAGCTATTTTTGGTGCACCTGGTGAATCATAACTTCAAAAATTAAAATTCTAAATCCCTATTGTGCTTTCTCTCTTACTTAATTTTTATTTAATTTAATTTTTATATGTAGTGACCTGGGTTGTTACACTGGAGGCCTGTCGACAGCTCTGGTGAGTGTCGGGACAAGTTCGAGTCGCGTTGGTGCGAAATGGACGCTAAGCGGACTCAGCGGGAACACGGGAGCAGCTGGTACTTAGGAAATCTGCGAAATAGCAGGTTTTATGTAGAGTATACCGGTACAAATCCTGAGTTGTACCGGTACAAGCTTGATGGCTATACCGTTATAGTCACCAGGGGAATATCGGTACAGTGCCGCGCAGGAAACTACTCTCGGGTTGCCTATCTGTACCGGTACAGTTGCCCGTGTACCGGTACACTTTGGTAGATAAAAGGGCAAATCCGTAAATCTGCACCTCGTTTGTGTCACCACCTCATCCCCAGCCTATTTGTAGTGGAGGAGAGAGAGAGAGTGAGGATCTTCTTCCCGGTTGGTTTCTTCTTCTCTCTCTCTCTAGACTTGATCAAGCAAGGAGGAGCTAGGTGGAGTTGAAGCTTCGTCGACGTCGCGCCACGGAACCACTCTAGCATATTTCCGACGTCGTGGTACTACGAGGAGGTCGGCAAGCGTGGCGTTTCGCTGTTTCGACGCTGCATCGATCCTACAGGAGTTTGCCGAGGTGAGTGCTCTGTCGGAATTTCCTCCATTACTCCAACTCCAACAATTTTCGAGCTCGGTGCCACTGCTGTAGATTCCGGCGTCAACTCGCAGTGTTTTGGCTCGAGCTTGACGTAGGAGCATCCGATTGCTGCGAGAGTTGGTTCGGTGGATTCGGGATTTCGAGAGGAATCCACGAAGCCCAAGATTGCTGGATTTGGAGAAGGTTAGCTTGGTCAAATCGCAAGTTCTTTCTACCCCAAGCTAGTGTGCGGATTACTACTGTAGAGACATGAAATTTCAGCTGAGGCTTGTTGACAGCTCTGGTGAGAGTCGGGACAAGTTCGAGTCGCGTTGGAGCGAAATAGACGCCGAACGGACTCAGTGGGAATGCGAGAGCGGCTGGAAATCCTGAAAATATGCGAATTAGCAGACTTTTCAGTGAGTTGTACCGGTACAAATTGGATTTATACCGGTACAACCACCGGGGGTATCTGGTATGGCCTGTGACGCTCTCGGGTTGACCCATCTGTACCGGTACAAATGGCTTGTACCGGTACACTTTGACAGGTATGGTGCAGGTTGACTTTTTGGTCACCTCGGTTTTGGCACCACCTTTTGTCCATGCCTTGGTGCAGCAGGAGAGAGAGAGAGGGCTTCTTCTTCTTATTCTTCTTGCTGGTTCCCTCATCTCCCTAACCTTGATCAAGCAAGCTAGGAGGAGCTCAAGAGGAGTTGCTTCTTCGTCGACATCGCGCCGAGGTGTCGCTCCAGCGAGTTTTCGACGTTGTGACGCTGCGAGGAGGCCGGGCGGCTGCTGTTCCTTGCCATCCTCGACGTGGTACTGCTCCCAGGGAGGTTGTCGAGGTGAGTAGGCCACCGAAATCCCTTCGATTACTTCAAACTATTCTATTTTCGAGCTGTGATGTTGCTGCTGATTCAAGTGTCGACCGTTGGCGTTTTGGCTCTTTCTCTGTGTAGGAGCGACGGATCGCGACGAGACTTACTTCCTTGGATTCGAGACTTCGAGACGAATCCAGAGAGCCTAAGATCATAATTTTTGGATAAGGTTTGCTTGGTCGAAATCTTGTTTTACTGAGCTGTTGTGTACCAAGCAGATTTTAAAGTGCCTAAGATCATAATTTTTGGATAAGGTTTGCTTCGGCTCGTACGCGACGTAGGAGTGTCGGAATTCAGCGAACTTGGTTCGCTGGATTCGTGACTGCGAGAGGAATCCACAGAGCCCTTGCTTGCCGGATTCGGAGAAGGTTAGCCTGGTCGGATTTAAGTTCTACTTCGCTGCTGTTTTCCAGACAGATTTCGTGAGTTTGAGTACTAATGTGATGCTACTTTCGCAGCTGTGGGACCTCAGGCTTGAGCGGGACACGTTGGATTTCATCCCCTAATTTGGATACTCTCTTCGCTGTTAGAGGTCACTTGAGAGGTGAGTAGTGACATTGGAATCGACTTAATCGAGCTTAAAGTGTTGGTATGTTGCTAATTTGTGGAATTCGTTGTATAAAGCCTGGAGTTAGCTTTGTTGCTGATCTTGGAGGAGCTTGACGGACCAGCCGGGGATCGAGGTTGATTCTAGACTCCCTTCGCTGCCAGGAAATTAGCGGTCGAGGTGGGTTAATCATCGGCTTTTCATCGTAAGCGCAAAATAGTCGTCATGTATAAATTTCAGCTTTTGACTAGTATATGATAGCTCAAATTCATGGATTATAGTATGTTTAAATCTGAATTTTGAAGCTTGTTTAGCAAGTATTCAAATTATACATGGTGGACTTGGGCTTGACTTAGGAGAAAACCACGGTTGATCGTCATTTGTATACATGACTACCAGATTTAGCTCTAGGAGCCGTACTGTGTTGTATCGTTGCTGTGGGAGTGCGATGGATACCCAGGGTAGTGTAGCTTGTTTCTACGCTCGTCTTTGGGGATGCTTGAGCTTTGTTCTTTGTAGAGTTCGATTCTTTGGTGTTGTTGGGGGCCGTCGGGGTTGACGGTGGGCCCGGATCAGCTTGTTTTGAATTACAGATTGTGCCAAGGGCACGTGACATATTGGTGGTTAGACCAGTTGGACCCTGTTTACTTGACTTATGCCTGTGAGAGCCTGATTGAGCTCGACAGAGATACGCTTGCATACTCGGTTGGTTCGCGCCCACGAGTGCGCTCGAGTCCGGCTTAGTGCTTTTTCGTTGGTGTCGCTATATCCTAGTGTTGGACTCGCTCTCCACTAGCTACCCACAGGGTAGTTGTTTGTGTAGGTTCGACGGGCGGGACGTGTGTATCACAGTCCCTCGTAAGATTGGGTCAGTTTTTACTTGTTCTATAGAGGGGTGTTTTAGAGCAGGATAGTATAGTGGCATCTAGCTGTAGAGTGTTTCCAGCATTCTTTTACTTTTCTTGCTTACCCTGTAGACTTAGTGGGTGGACCGATATTGTTTAGGGCGGCACCCACTGAGGACTACCTGTTTTTATAGTAGTTCTCACGCCCCTTTTCTTCCACCATTGTTGCAGGGCCTTCGGTTTCGGCTGTTGCTCCTCCTGAGGTGGATCGTGGCAAGCGCGTTGCGAGCTGGAGCCCTTCCCGACTGGTGCTGAGTTAGCAGATTTCTCCTACTGCAGGTAGTGTGATCATATTTTGGGAGCTATGTACATATGCATGTGTGAACTCGCTGGAGCGAGTGCTTATGTATCGAGATTTTTGTATGTATATAGACTCGTTCCTTCTCTACTTGTTCAGTTCGTTTTAGTTGTTTCTTCTCTATACTACTGTTTGTAGTATTGTATGTTATACAAGTATAGCTACGCTTCGTGTACAGAGAAAATTTCTTGTACACGGCGGATTTGTCGGCGTGCCCGGGGAATCTTTCAACTCGGGGCGTGACAACTGTAGAATACCAGCGTCGATCATTCGCATTTTGACTCGTTCTCAGTGTAGGAGCATCGGATCGCGACGAAACTTGTTCGTTGGATTCGGGACTTCGAGAGGAATCCAAGGAGCCCAAGATTGCAGATTTTGGAGAAGTTTTGAATAGTCGAAACCCTATTTTACTTAGCTGCTGTTGGACTTGATAGAATTGTGAGTTTTTGAGTTTCTCTTGGTACGAACTGTTGAAGGGTCTGGATTTTGAACCTGGAATGCATCCTCCCACAGAATTCTCTGGTTTTGGGACTTGCCTCACCTCATTTGGAGACCTCTAGGTGAGGTTCGACATTGGAATTGAGCTAATTCAAGCTTAAATACTAAAATTGGTATTAAGTGTTGGATTCTATGTATAGAGATTGGAGTTAGCTTTGTTGCTAGTCTTGGAGGAGCCCGACTGACCAGCAGAGATCGAGGTTGACTCGAAGTCCCCTTCGCTGCCAGGAGTTAGCATTCGAGGTGGGTTTTCATCGGTTTTGCTCCTAAGTGTGCATATTGTCGGCATGTATAGTTTCGGTTATTAAATATTTAATTGTAGCTCAGATTCATTGATTATAGTATGGATAAAATATGAATTGGGAGCATGATTAGTAATTAGTAAACATACATGTTGGACTTGGAACTTGACTTAGGAGAAAACTGCGAATTCAACCGTCATATGCATAAACTACTAGATTTAGCTCTAGGAGCTGTGTTATATTTGTATCGTCGCTGTGTTAGTGCGAGGGATACCAGGGTAGTGTAGCTTGTACTTATGCTCGTGCTGGGATGCTGAGCCTATTTTTAGTAGTGTTTAGACGGTTTTGGACTGTTGGGAGCCGTCGGGGTTGACGGTGGGCTCGATTTGCCGTGGTGGCATCAGATTGTGCCGAGGGCACGTGACTTGTTGGTTGTTAGACCCAGTTATCTTGACTTTTGCCTGTGAGAGCTAGAATGAATATGTCAGAGACACATGTATACTCGCGTGGGTCGCGTCTCGCGAATGCCATTCCGGAATGAGGTTTCAGTGCGATGTGATTCGCAGTTTCTGTTTGGGACAGTTCCTGAGCCGGCCACCTTCGGGGTGTTGTACGGCGTAGCTTGATACAGGCAGGGTGGGTCCGTTTGGGCAGCCCGAGTGAGATAGTCAGTGACCCCTTTGTTCTACATTTAGTGAGGTTGTGACGTGAGTGGAGCCTTAGTCGTCCTATTGGACCTTTTAGTGGAACTAGGTACTCTTGAGATGCGGTGTAGCCTAGTTGAGCGAGACGGGTGTGTTCACAGTCTCTAGAGAGTTTTCTCCGCCAGTTACTCTTGAGATATAGTGTAACCTTGATAGGCGAGACGGGTGTATTCCCAATCTCGAGAGAGCTTTCTCCGCCAAACACTCTTGAGCTACGGTGTTACCTAACTAGGCGGGATGGGTGTATCACAGTCCCTAGCGAGATTGGGTCAGATTTGCCATGTTCTACAGGTGACTAGTGATAGAGCAGGATAGTCTAGTGGCATATAGCTGTAGAGTATTTCCAGCTTTCCTTTCTACTATTTTGCTTACCCTGTAGACTTAGTGGGTGGACCGATGATGTTTAGGGCGGCACCCACTGAGGACTACTTGTTTTTATAGTAGTTCTCACGCCCCTTTTGTTACAGTTGTGTTGCAGAGCCTTCCGTTCCGGCTGCTGCTCCCTCCGAGACCGATCGAGGCCAGGGCGACGCAAGTTAGAGCCTCCCCCGTTGCTGCTGTTCTGGAGCTTCCTGCTGCAGGTAGTGCTCGTATTTTGAGTTCATGTATATACAGATGTTATAACTCGTTGGTGCGAGTACTTTGTATCAGGATCCTTTGTATGTATTTAGAACTCGTATTTTCATACCTGTTTGTTTATAGTCTATTCAGCTTTATACTACTTTTTGTAGTATTGTATGTTATGCAGTGACAGCTACGCTTCGTATACAAGAAAAATTTCTTGTATACGGCGGATTTGTCGGCGTGCCCGGGGAACTGTGCAACCCGGGGCGTGACATTATACCTTTTTCCCTCTCACTGAGAAATGTGCATACCTTTTCCTCTCTCCTTAGTTTAAATTTTAATTTAATTGTCTATTTTTTCTCTTTCTCCAAACAAAAGATATGAATCTTTAAATAAATTTTAAACATGAATTTAATAATTATATATTTTTAAAAATCTTTAATTTTTATTTTTTTACATTATGAGCGAAATATACTATATTTTTTTTTGAGAGATAATTTTTATTTGAAAGTTTGAAAGTGCTCTCTCTCACTTTAATTTTTATTTAATATTCTCTTCTCTCTCTCAAAATAAGAGACATATATAAAAATTGGCATTTTTATTTTACTCTATTAAGTGACTTTACATAACATATAATATAATAATAATTGTGAACTTAAATATCGCACCTGCCGCAAAGCGTGGGTATATTGCTAGTATTATATAAAGAGAAAAGTAAAACTGGCTCAGGCCAATCGGAGTGCACCCTTTCCTATTACGTATAAAAACCGATAATTCAAGTTTCCTACACACCCAAGATCGCACAACCACTGAAGAAGACAAGAATAGAGAAATAGAAGCTCACAATAATCATCTCAAACAACTCCACATGAAATTAAACAATTTCACCAACAAACCAACCGTCCCTAGCGCAAGTGGCAAAGGGCTTGGTGGTTGGTATTCGAGACCCGAGTTCGAATCCTAGTTGATTCATATTTTCAGCTAAGTTTATTTCTAAATGAAATAAACGAAGCGGGTAGCGTGCTACCTATCTCTCAAAAAAAAAAAAGAAGAACAATTTCACCAACAGAATCAAAAATACCATACAATGAAAAACAGAAAATACAAAATAAACCTTCAATCAAAATACCTTACAATGAATGTTCACAAGAGAGAAAAAGAGATAGATTAGAGGTCACCCTCCTCAAACCAAGCAAAAACCCGACCACCTTTGGACACTCTTTCACACTTCTCTTGTACTTGAGAGACTAAAATAAGAGAATTTTGGAGCTAAAGAAGAAGCTCTTTTTTCTTAACCTATTTTCTTTTGACCCCCTAACTAAAACATATATAGTCCAACTTGGCTCACCTAGTCCAAAATAAGCCACAAGTCAACTTGACTATAAAATAACAAAAAAAGGCTCATTTAAATAATAGACCATTGGACTCCTATAAATACACTTATTAAACTAGTAAACAAAAGGAAACAAAAAAAAAAGTTTAGCACTAATTTTTAACACTCCCCCTTAGTGCAGATGTGACGCCCCAATTTCCCACGGGGTCAACTATCCTAGGACTACTCCCGTCCTAGCACGCTTAACTCTCTTAACCTCTTGGGCCTTGCCACCACCCAAAATGCTTAAGTCGGGTTAAGAGTTTAGCCTTATTATATCTTATATATAGGACTAACTAGGGTCTCACAATCTCCCCTCCTTTAAGCCCTGACGTCCTCGTCAGGCTCAGACTCACAAGTACCAGGCGATGTGAGACTCGTCTCGCTAGCCCGTCATCCAGACCTTGGCTCAGCCGAGACTCATCTCATACTTCCGGCTGGTAATTGGCTCTGATACCATCTGTGACGCCCCAACTTCCCAGGGGGTCACCCATCCTAGGACTACTCCCGTCCTAGCACGCTTAACTCTCTTAACCTCTTGGGCCTTGCCACCACCCAAAATGCTTAAGCCGGGTTAAGAGTTTAGCCCTATTATATCTTATATATAGGACTAACTGGGGTCTCACAGCAGACTTGTGAGAAACCTAGCCGCGCCTTTCATGAAGTTCTACAAACTTCGCCTTTGGAAAAGCTTTAGTAAAGATATCCGCCAAGTTGTCTTCAGACTGTACTTCCATTAACTCGATTTCTTCATGAAGCACTTTCTCCCGAATGAAGTAGTGCTCCACTTCAATATTTTGGTTCTAGCATGAAACATCGGATTTATCGCCAACTTTATTGCACTTTGGTTGTCATAATGAACCTTCACCGGATAATTGACTTTCTTTGTCACATCACCAATCAAAGTCCGCATCCATACATATTCTTGTGTCGTAAGGGTTGACACTTTGTATTCCGCCTTCGTACTAGAAAGCGCTACGACGTCTTGCTTCTTACTACACCATGATACACAAGCGGAACCTAATCCGAATACATAGCTTGATGTAGATTTTCTCTCATTAAAATCACCCACCCAATCGGCATTGGTAAAATCTACATGTTCACATCTTGCACTTTACTTATAAAGAAGACCAAGATCAAGAGAGGAATTGGCGAACTTGAGAATTCACCTCGCGGCATCCAAATGAGGCTTTCTTGGTGCTTGCATAAACAGACTAACTACCTGTCACACCCCGGATTACCACGTTTTCTCTGGCACGCCAACAAACCTATACATAGGGATTTTTCGGATATACGAAGAGATAACAACACCTACAAACAGATATAGCTACTACAAGAGGTAAAGAAATGCTAAAACTAAAACTCATATATAAAACCATAACAGGTCTACTATACATACAAAAATTAATAGTACAACCTCGACCTCGTGAGTACAACTAAATATAACTATATATACATGGAAACATCCAAACTACCTCTGAATGGGTGCTCCTCTAGCAAGTGGTTTAGGGAAGGTAGGGATTTAGCTCGCTACTCCCTTACCACGGTCAGAATCAACAGCATCGGCAACAGTAGACAAAGACTCTGCAAAAAGGTAGCAACAACTAGGTGTAAGAACTACTGCAAAAACATAGTAGTCCTTAGTGGGTACCGTCATTGTAGAACGCAGCGGAAGTATTCGTTCGTACTTTTTTACGGAAGCGATTCACGTTACAACGCCCGGATCATAGAGGTTGATTCACGTGTCCTTGCATCGTCCTTGAAAGTCTTCTTACTCTCCGAACTCGCGGTGGATCGAACTACAAACGAGCACGATCGCAAATCCACCGTTCAAGTCCCTCTAGATTAATAGGTTAATGGAGGATGTGGTTTCTCTCTTTTGTTTTCTTATTCTCTTTCTTTTTTTTCGTTCAACGTTTTTTGTGGGATCGCCCGTATATTTATAAGGGATTCCAAAATCCTAATAGCGTAAGAGATAAGGCCAAATCGGTTATTAATTGTTATACTAATATGATTAGACTTTATCTCTTATTAGCTTTCCAATTTAAAAAGCGAGATTAATCCTAATCCAATTAGACAACATAACAACTGTCGGATCGAGCCCGATCATGGGCGCACCCGATTCGATTTAACCGAATGCCAACATCTCCCACTCATACATGACGGGATCGATGCCATCGTAACCACTTTCTCAATATTACACCACTATTAATTCTATTCATACAGGGAAATGAACAGTGCGACCGTCGAGTCAACCTGCATTTTGGGAGCTCTATACTAGAAACCGCATACAGCCAGCATAGAGACATCAACCCTCAAAAAAGGAAAAAATTAGACTCGTGATGCCCTAGACGAATTACATCAGGTTCAGCATCTCTAATCCCTCAAAGAGCCATGCTAACTTCTATTGCGCACATTATGACACTATACTCATGATTGTTTCGCTATACTGAAGCGACACAACCTGTCGACAATGAGTCAAAGTGTCTGAATGTAATTCAACTAGTCTTCCTTGAGCCCTCATGCCACCGAGTTGAGAACTGATTGCTTTCCCAGCAATGCCCCGTAAAGCCGCATCACTCATAGCCGTAGGAAACATGCCAAAGTAGCAACATCAATTCTTTCACTTAATAACATAGTCAAAAGTCACTAAGGGCATCTAACATATATAGGACATTGCCTCAAAATAATGTCCAAAAGAACTCACACGATAAGGAAGCAGGGATCCATTCACTCATCTTCTTTATTTGGTCGTCCAGTACATGTAGTATAAAATACATGCTATGACAGAGAATCTCAATAAGCGTATATCTTTCGCAATGTCATACGGAGCTTAGCTCAGTCACTCCCGGAGTGTCTAGCCTGAGTTCCATTTGCTCGCTATCTCAAGAGCCAAACGGTGAGCTCACATCTTGCTTTTAATATACATGCTATACAAATCGTGGGACTATTCGTATGCGGTCTCATTAATGACCTCATCTTGGCACCAACCAAGGGCTTCCATTAATGCCTCAATTTTTGCTCGCTCTCTACACCGTCGAAAAGAATGATTGCCCGTGTGAGAGGGCCAATTAGCCTGCGACATACTATAAACCCGTTCTACAACAATATAGGAAATATATACACGTGTGCTATTCTTACCAAATATCTTTGACATAAATAATAATTACAATAAGAAATGGTCAAAAATAATCTACTGTCTACACAATCGAATCCTACGGAGTCCATGAGCCAAAAAGGATTCTCTAACAATAAGCTTAGTCAAAGGATCTGCAACCATGCGACTCGTAGAAATGTGTTCTAGGATTATTTCCTTATGCGCCATTACCTTTGAGTGGTCCAATCCCAGATTGGACTGAAAATAGCTAACCAACCCCATAGTATAGCATATATCAGGCTCCCGACCGCATTTGCATATGGAATCCTATTCATCTTATCCTTCTCTTCAAAAGTTTTAGGGCACTGTTTAAGGTTCAGACACTCACTTATAGCAATAGGAGTGTCAATGGGTTTGCAATTGTACATTTGAAATCGTTCTAAAATTTTTCTTTGATAAGTCTCTTGAGACAGACCTTAAAAGTTTCTTTGAACGATCTCGTAGGATCATGACTCTGAGCACATAATTTGCTTCACCCATGTCCTTCATCTCAAAATTAGAGGACAACTACGCCTGAGTGGCGACAATCATCTCCTTATTATTTTCAGCCAACAGAATGTCATCAACATATAAGGAAAGAATTAGAAAATATTCTTTGGACCGTTTAACATACACACAGTGATCTTCTTTAATCATTGTAAACCCATCTTTAGTGATGGCGCGATGAAATTGAATATACCACTGTCTGGAGGACTGCTTCAATCCATAAATGGATCGTCGGAGCTTACAAACTTTATGCTCCTCACCCTTTACAGAGAAGCCAGCAAGCTGATCCATATAAATCTCCTCATCCAGTTCTCCATTGAGAAATGCAGTTTTAACGTCCATTTAGTAAAGTTCCAAATCCAAATACGCAACGATGGCCAAGTTTAGGCGGAGCGAAGCAAAACTTACGACATGAGAGAAGGTTTCCTCATAATCAACGCTTTCTCGTTGGGTAAAACCCTTTGCTACCAGGCGAGCCTTGTACCTATCGATTGAACCGTCTGCCTTGCGCTTAATCTTGAGAACCCATTTATTCCCGATTGTTTTGCGCCCTCGTGGCAAGTCAACCAAGTCCCAAACATGATTTGATTTCATCGATTCTATTTCCTCCACTATTACATCCAACCCTTCCTTATGAGTAGGTAATGAGAGAGCCTCTTGGAAAGATCTAGGCTCATCATCATCATATGCAGCAACCATGAAAGCTTCCCCATCAATCTCAAAATGACGACGGGGAACTCCCACACGTGTGCTCCTACGAAGTTGAGGCTCATTATCAAAAAGTAAGTCGCTCCCACTATCCCTAGGAGGTATCGGAGTCGCCTCCTCTACCTCAACTGAGCGAATAGAAGTGCCAATACCAGAGTCATCCATATCATGGAATTCAATTTCATTTCGAACCTCACTTCTATAAGGAAAATCCTCATCGAGGAATTCAACATCTTGCGACTCAATCTCAGTCAAACTTCCATCTGGCTGCTTTTCGATGAACACATATCTCTTAGAGTGTTCAGGGTATCTTATAAAGATACACTTCTTTCCTCTAGGACCTAATTTCCCATGCTTGTAAGAAGTGTTGTGTACATAAGCAGCCGAACCCCAAGGACGCAGGTGCTCCAAATTTGGTTTCCTGCCTGTCCATAATTCGTAAGGGGTGGAAGGTACTGCTTTGGAGAGTACACGATTAAGAATGTAGGCAGCAGTTAACAATGCGTCTCCCCAAAAGGAGATAGGCAAATTTTCTTGTGCCATTATTGTCCTAACCATGTCAAGCAAAGTGCGATTTCTTCTCTCCACTACACCATTTTGCTGCGGAGTCCCAGGAATTGTCAGCTGTCTGATTATTTCCTTTTCATCACACAATTTCTTGAATTGTTCAGATAAATACTCGCGGCCTCGATCACTTCTTAAGGTTTTAATTTTCATATCTAACTGATTCTCAACCTCATTAATATAACGTCTAAAACAATCCAATGCTTAGGACTTATGGGAGATCAGATAAACATGGCCGAAGCGTGTATGGTCATCTATAAATGTGCTGAAGTAAAAAGCACCATGTCTTGCCCTCACACTCATTGGGACACAAATGTCGGAATAGATTAATTGTAAAGAAAATTCTGCCCTAGAAGCTTTATTAAATGGTTTTTCGGGTCCCTTTTCCCGCTAAACAATGTTCACATGTGGGCAGGCCGACTTTAGTGAGCGAGCTCAATAGCCCGTCTCTAACTAATCTATTCATTCTATCCTGCCCAATATGACCAAGACGTGCATGCCATTTAATTGAAACATTGTGATGATTCTCAACAGAAGATAGCAAGGAAAAAGAACCACTATCATTAATATCATCAAACCATTTGTAATAAAACCTCTTCCATAATAAATAGTTCCAAGATGAATCTTAACTACATCATTCTCAAAACGAAAAGAAAAGCCTAACTGCAGCATAGCAAGAATAGAAAACAAGTTCCGCCGAATTCCTGGAGCATAAAGTACATCATGAAGGTACAAAGTTCGACCACCTTGCATGATCAACTTGTATGTGCCAACGCCTAATACATCGACACTAGAATCATTCCCCATGTTTACTCTTTTGCTCCCAGCAGGCACACGACGGTACTCGACGAATCCCATCCCATCCCTCGCTACGTGGTCTGTTGCTTCTGAGTCTACAATCCACACACGGAGAGATTCAGCAACAAAAGAGCGAGAATCGGGACAGAGAGGTACCTTCTTCGGCTCAGTGCAATCACGAGCGAAGTGTCCTAGCTGATTACAATTGAAGGAGGTCATTTTTCACTTGTCCTTCTTGCCACCTTGTTTGCTTCTCTTTTTTTTAGTGCTCTTCGCGTTCTTAGGCGCGGATCCGCTACGATTTTGAGGTCCAGTAGTCCTCTTTCGCTTGAACCGAGATATTCTGTGAAAATTTGACTCAGCATGTTACGCCCCGGGACAGGCGGAGGCCTTCCCGGTAGCGCACCCAGACCGGCCATATGTCAACACATATACAGCGTCTAACAAAAACAGCGGAAATAAAACCACAAAAGGCTACAACTAGAGATATCAGAGCAATATACAACTAGTTCTATCAACAGGTAAGGTAAGAGAGAGCTAAACAATAAAGAGAAAGTATAAAGTGATACAACATCTGACATAAATGTCCAAAACATGGTGGTCTCTCTATACACAGGTACTCTCAAAAAGCCTCTCCAAGAACAAACACCAGAGAGGTGAACCACCTATCGTAGGTTCTCACCGAAAAATCGCTAGCCCGAGGCAATTCCCTTGCCGCGATCCCTGGCCTCCTCCGGTGCAGAAGGCGCTGAAAAGAGTCAGAAGATAGAGGGCGTGAAAACTATAATTTATAGTTCCCAATGGGCAATTACTGACCTGAACCATTGCACCACTAGGCCCAAAAGAAGTAACTATAAAGTGCGATAAGTAACAGCTGAAATAAAGCGCAAATGAAATGCTATTCTACAAAACCACAAGTACTCATGATGGTATAAATATACATGCTATCATGATCCACTATGTTAACATATATAGGATATGTTCTACTATCATAAACAAGTATACTATGATACAATAAGAAAGATTGTCAAGTACACTACATATCCAAAAGCTATGCTACAAGCATGTCCAAGTTATCCAGCTATTATGTCCTATCTAGTAGTGATTGTCATTTACTATTGAATGTCATTGTTCAATTTCATCATAGGATCTACACAAATGTAATCTGGCTTGTGCCACCTAAGTGCCGTGGTAGCCCCAGCATCCCCCGTAAGGAATGAGTCTATCCTACTCGGCCTCGTAGGTTTCTCAATACCGCACGCGCGAAACAAGACGCAAAGGCTAACTCCGAAGTGCCGACTTGTAGGGAGCGATCACAAGCATGTGCGAATGAGCACAATGGCAAGCAAGCATGATCAACGTCTCAAGTATCCAATCCTCATGTCTCTAACATGGTAATAGTCACTAGCGACCCTAAGGTCTAGTATAATATCTCTCATGACACTACATTTCATTATGTCATTGTTCAATTCTGAGCCTAATGCCGCTTGATGACATTAGCTCACTATTTCACATATTTATGCCAAGCCAATACCTCTTTATGACAATAGCTTTTTTCCTATGTCATGCACACTTACCGGACGACCAGGGTGGTAGCTCTTTCCTCCATGTGGTGGTAGTTTTCACACTCCCCGTCGGGATGTAACTCTTTCCACATCTTTCATGTTTCACTTTACTTTTCATATTATTCAAGTTTACTCCCCCTCAAATAGTGCAACTCCTAATGAGACAATAGTGTTGTGATTTCATAAAATAGTGAAATTATTTTTCTAATAGTGCAAACAATCAAGTAATCTCAATACACTTTAGAAAGTTCAAGAGAGATGTACTAATTTAGCAAGTATATAAAATCAATTTCTAGATGATGTTGAGGTTAAAAAAGAATGGCATAGAAGAATTAAATTGAATAAGATACTGTTAAAATAACTCATGCATAAACCATTTGTAAGTTATAAAGTTATAAACTCCATTCCAAAAGCAAGATCAAGTAAACAAATCCATGCAAATGAATGATTGATGCATAATTGACAGTATGTAAAATTTTGGCCCATTGAATATATCTAGATCGAAGGATTCATACCGATAGCCTTTCTTAAATGTAAAAACCGTTTTTGATCTAAAGGTTTAGTTAAAATGTCAACATGTTGATCATCGGTAGGAATATATTCAAGTTGAAGAAAGTTTGACCAATTCTCTTAATAAATGATATCTTAGTTCAATATGTTTTGTTCGAGAGTGAAGAACAGGATTTTTAGAAATGTTTATGGCACTAGTGTTCTCGTAAAGGATAGTGCGGGAGGAGGTAGGTAGCCGATAGTCGCTTAGTAAGGAAAGATTTCACCTTTGCGCACCCAAACCTTACGAATTTTGGGATGCGTTGGTTGGCTTGTAAGCGTCTTGTGAAGCTTGTCGAAGATTTGAATTCCCTTGCGCTTTGGATCATCCTCTTTTAGTTTCCACACTTGTTTAGTCATTGATTTGTGATCATACTTCTTTGGCTTTGATAACGTCCTTTGGTTCAAGGGAGTTGTGGAGTTCTTCTGTTGTGTGCAAGCTCTCTTCACTGACCTAGAACTCCACACAGGTGACAAATTTTATTAGCAAAATATTTTCTAGAAGAAACGAATTTACCTTGAACCTTAGGCATTGACTTAGTCGAATTCACGTTCGTTTGCTTAATGACTTGGTCAACGTATGTTCTTTCATATCCATGTCCAAATTTGTTGGTTTGGCCAAGTCCCAACATCTTATCAAGTTTGGTGGAGCCGGATGAGAACTTGTTCATGTCGGACTTGAGTTGAATGATCGACTTTGTGAACTCCAAGTTTGCTTCTTTTGCCTCCGTAAGTTGCTTGTTGAGAAACTTTATATTTTCCTCGTAAGTTTCTTTCTCCTTCTCAAGCAAGTCAACCTTTTCTCCTAATGAAGTGTAGGCTCTTAACAATCCATCTCTTTCTTGTTCCAAAGATTTTGTTGATATGACCAATTCGGAATTGTCTTCTTCTAGATTAAGTATTTTTCTTTGCAACCTGTTATTTTGCTTCGCCATCTTCTTTGACTCAACAAGTAATTGACGGTATGCGGTGACCATATCATCTTCACCCGATTCCTCGTCCGTTGAGTTTACCGGTGTAGATTGTTCATGCAAAGAAGACGAGGAAATAATGTCAAAAGAGGATAAACACATAAAGGAAGAATCTTGTGCCACAAGAGCCGTAGCATTTACGTCTCCATCACTTTAGGTGGCTTCATCTGAAGAAGAGTCATCCCAAGTGATGGCTTGCATAGCCTTTTTCTTATTAGAATTCTTAGTCGGACAATCCGATACTATATGTCCAAATCCCCGACACTTATAGCATTGAATTTGTCCTTCTCCACTTTTCTTTTCTTTGGAAGATTCTTTAGAAAAATTTTCGAAATTTTTAAACTTAGAAGAAGAAGAAGTACTCCCTTTCGATTTGTTGAATTTGGAAGAAGAGGACTTAGAAGGAAATCTCTTCTTAAAGTTCCGTCGGAACTTCATAAATCGAAAGCGCAAGTTGCTTTTCGAAGTCCTCCAAAGTTGTGTCCGAGTCCGTCTCGGAGGTAGAAGAATCCGCGTTGCCTCCTTTGGTAGATTTGAGCGCCATCCCTGGGAATTTAGAAGACAACTTGGAAGAAGACGAGTTGGAAGGGAAAGTCATCTTATAAGTTTGAAGAGCACCTACCAACTCATCTACTTTCATTTCGTCCGGATGTTTTACCGTTTCAATAGCCGCAACCTTTGGACGAAAACGTTCGGGAAGAGTTCTTAATATTTTGCGAATAATTAATCTTAGGTTCAGAAATTTTCTCACCCAAGTTGGAACAAGTGTTGACTATGTCTTGTAATCGAGTGTAGTACTCGGTAAAATTTTCATTTTCTTTCATTCGAATCGAATCAAAACGACTAGTCAACATTTGTAATTTTTGAACTTTAACTAGACTTGTTCCCTCATGGGTACAGTTTTAAGAGTATCCCATATTTCCTTGGCGGTGTCACACGCCGAAACCCTAGAGAATTCGGTTTAAGGCACTAAGCAAAGCATTAATACCCTTCCCATTGAACGAAGAAAGTTCGTTTTCGTCTTTAGTCCACTTCGTTCTCAGTTTGGGGACGGTGACATTATAGACTACTTCGGTGGGGTTTTTCCAACCAAATTTCACCGCTTGCCAAACTTTCTCGTTGATGGCTATAAGAAATGCCCTCATGCGGACTTTCCAATAAGCATAGTTTGTGCCATCGAAGAGAGGAGGTCGATTAATGTTACCGCCCTCAGCCATTGTCTATAACCTATACCCGTTCTTATACTAATTGTAGGTTATGGGTCTTAAGGATCTAAAAGGTAATCAACACCTAGAGGGGGGGTGAATAGGTGTACAATGGCCAATTAAAATTTTTGATGCGATTTTAAAGTAAATGCGGAAAATAAAATCAACAAACCAAGATTTTACGTGGGAAAACTCCAAACCGGAGTGAAAAACCCACGGGACAAATCACACGAACTATCCACTAAGAAACAATTGAGTACAAGGCGATTTACCCACGACTTTACCCAATTTACGGAATCTTCAACATGGATCTCCTTCGCTGGTCCACAATCGCTTGAAATCCTCCAAACTATCACGCCGCAACTCCTTGCCGCGTCAATGCTTTGACTCCTCGAAGCGTCCACCGAGTCCTCGGCCTTCACACGCGATCCCCGTGCAAATTCTCCGTCCGGAGAGAGAGTAACGATGATTTGTGGTGATCTTAACGTTAAAGTACCATAGACTATGGGGGAAACCCTTTTAGTTAATCATCGACTTGATTCATGAAGGAACAATTATGATAAAAGCCTAGAATCAATGTCGACGATGAACAAAAACAAAACTCGCTTTTAGAATATAATCATAAAGCATAAAAGGAGTTTCTAGGATTTTAAGATGATCTATAATCTAATAATTCTGAGTATATAAATTGATGAACCCCCCATAGTCTATTTATAGTGTTAGAAGACTTAGAAATAGAGTAGGATTGAAATCAGCCTTTTTTGGAAATTTTCCCGCAACCAATGTCCGGTCTTGACATGAATGTCCGGTCTTGGATGTCCGGTCTTGAACCATTCTACCGGTCCACCCTTCCGTCATTGTTTTTCAGTTTACAAGGTCCGGACAATGTCAAGGATGTCCGGTCTTGACTTGCGTAACATAGAATCCCATGATACTGAGACCGGACAATACCAAGGATGTCCGGACAGGAATTAACCTTACGCAATGTCAAGCCTACGGGATCCGGACAATGCTTCAATGTCCGGACATTCATCCTATAAAACCTTTGTTTTGAAAATTCATCAAATTAAAAGTATTTTAAGTCTTCTAACCACTATTTTTATGGTTTAGATCATCATAAATATTTGTTGAATCATACCTGAGGTGTCGAGCTTCTCCGACGAGTCTTGGATCATCGATCTTCATCTTTGTGCTCTTGACTTCTTCAAGACTCCAATAACTTCACGAAATCCGCCAACCTATAAAATCCTTAACATTTTCCCCCATGAACAAAAGACCACCCCTATTTTCTTGCATTTCCTTTCCTGTATTTACTGTTTTTCTTAGGAGTAGCTCGTAACTTAGAACTTTGGAGTCTGTCTGCCCTTCGGGTGTTAAGGATTTTATAAGTTGGCGAATTTCGTGAAGTAATTAGAGTTTTGAAGGAGTCAGGAGCACACTTGGACAAAGAAGATGCAAACAGACATCCAAGACTCAGCAGAGAAGCTCAGCACCTCAGGTATGGTTTAAAGATAATTTATGGTGATTATATACTAAGATTTAGTAGTTAGAAGACTTAGATTAATCTTAATTTGATAAAATTTCAAATCTGAAAAAATTGTGTTCAAGGTCCGGACCTAAGGGTTAAGTCCGGATCCCGAGGGCTTGTCTCTTGCGCAACATTAAACCAGATCCGGTCTTGGAGCTTAAGTCCGGATCCCATGGCTTGATCATTGTTGTTACGCAAGATATGACCGGACTCCAGGATCAAGACCGGACCCTGACAATCTTATATGAAATTAACGATAGAGAGAACCGGTTGAGGGGTTAGGTCAGGACTTCTAAGGACCGGTCTCACGTATAAGGTCCAGGACTGCGGTGATGAAAATTTTCCAAATTAGGCTGATTTCAATCCTACTCTATCTCTAAGTCTTCTAACACTATAAATAGACCATGGGGGGGGGTTCATTAATTTATATGCTCAGAATTATTAGATTATAGATCCTTTTAAAACCCTAGAAACTCGTTTTAGAGCTTTATGATTCAATTCTTAAAGCGAGTTTTGTTTTGTTGATCGTCGAGTTGATTCTAGGTTTTCTCTTTGAATACTCCTTTATGAATCAACTTGACGATTGACTAAAAGGGTTCCCCCATTGTCTATGGTTCGTTAATTGTTAAGATCACCATAAGTTTTCTTCTACAACTCCGGACGGAGGGTGACGCGAGGATTGCGTGAGAGGCCGAGGACTCGGTGGACGCTTTGAGGATTCGAAGCGTTGGTTGCAACTTGGAGTTGTGGTGTGATCGGTCGAAGGAGTTCGATCGATTGAGGACCGGCGAAGGAGTTCCACGTCGGAGATTCGGTAAAATCGGGTAGAGTCGTGGGTGAATCGCCTTGTACTTGATTTGTTTCTTAGTGGATTTTTCGCGTGATCGGTCCCGTGGGTTTTTCTCTCTGGTTTGGAGTTTTCCCACATAAAATCTTGGTGTGTTGATTTTATTTTTCCGCATTTTCTTTAAACTCACATCGAGACTTTTTATTGGCCATTGTACACCTATTCACCCCCCTCTAGGTGTTAATTATCTTTCAGATCCTTGAGACCTATAACCAACAATTGGTATCAGAGCGGGTATAGATTGTAGACAATGGTCGAGGGCGGTAATATTAATCGACCCCCTCTATTCGATGGCACAAACTATGCTTATTGGAAAGTCCGCATGAGGGCGTTTCTAATTGCCATCGACGAGAGAGTGTGGCAAGTGGTGGAATTTGGTTGGACACACCCCACCGAGGTTGTTGATACTATCACCGCCCCCAAGCCTAGAACTAAGTGGACTAAGGATGAAAATGAGCGTTCTTTAGACAACGGGAAGGGGATTAATGCTTTATTTAACTCCTTAAATCAAACCGAATTTTCTCGGATTTCGGCGTGTGAAACCGCCAAGGAAATTTGGGATACTCTTAAAACCACCCACGAGGGAACAAGCCTTGTTAAGGTTCAAAAATTACAAATGTTGACTAGTCGTTTTGATTCGATTCGAATGGAAGAAAACGAAAATTTTACCGATTATTATACTCGTCTTCAAGACATAGTCAACACTTGTTCCAACTTGGGTGAGAAGATTCCCGAAACCAAGATTATTCGTAAGATTCTAAGGACTCTTCCCGAACGCTTTCGTCCTAAAGTCGCGGCAATTGAAACGGTGAAACATCCGGACGAAATGAAAGTAGATGAGCTAGTAGGTGCACTTCAAACTTATGAGATGACTTTTTCCTCTAACTTGTCTTCTTCCAAGTTGTCTTCTAAGTCCACAGAGATGGCGCTCAAAACTACCAAAGGAGGCAACGCGGACTCATCTTCTTCCGAGACGGACTCGGATGTGACATTGGAGGATTTCGAGAAGCAACTTGCTCTTCTAACGAGGAAGTTCCGACGAAACTTTAAGAAGAAATTTCCTTCAAAGTCATCTTCTTCCAACTTCAACAAAACAAAATGGAGTACTTCTTCTTTTTCTTCTAAGTGTAAAAATTCTGAAAATTTTTCTAAAGAATCTTCAAAAGATAAGAAAAGTGGAGAAATCCAATGCTATAAGTGTCAGGGATTTTGACATATAGCATCGGATTGTTCGACTAAGAATTCTAATAAGAAAAAGGCTATGCAAGCCATCACTTGGGATGACCCTTCCGATGAGGAGTCAACCTCAAGCGATGAGGAAATAAATGCCAAAGCTTTATTGGCACATGATTCGACGTTTATGTGTTTGTCCTCTATTGATTCAATCTCCGTGTCTTCTATGCATGAACAATCTTCACCGGAGAACTTGACGGACGAAGAATCGGATGGAGATGATATGATTGATGCATATCGTCAATTAGTGGTGGAATCAAAGAAGATGGCCAAGCACAACAAGAAGCTACAACAAAGGATTATTGATCTAGAAGGAGAAAACGCCAAGTTGATCACATCAACGAAAACTTTGGCACAAGAGAAGAACGGATTGTCAAGAGCCTACAATTCTATTGTAGAGAAAGTCGCTATGCTTGAGAACGAAAGAGTGACGAGCGAAGATAACGTGAAGTTTCTCAACAAGCAACTTTCGGAGGTGAAGGAGGCGAACATGGAGTTCACAAAGACAATTATCCAACTTAGATCGGACTTGAACAAGTTCTCCTCCAGAACGATCAAACTTGATAGGATACTTGGACTCGGTCAAACTAACAAGTTTGGACTTGGATATGAACGGACATACATTGATCAAGTTTCGAGAACCTCCACTCCTATGGCTCAAGGTATTGTCATTCCTTCTAAGAAATTGGTTTCTACTAACAAAGTTTGTCATCTTTGTGGAGTTCTAGGTCATGTGAAGAAATATTGCAAGCAATGGAAGAACCCCACAAAGTCATTTAAGTCGAATATGAAGCCAAAGATCAAACAAACTTGGAGACCAAAAGTGAATGATCAAAAGAACAAGAGAACCAAACTCGTCGACAAGCATCTCAAGACGCTTTCTAATCGACCAACGCACCCCAAAACACGTAAGGTTTGGGTGCGCAAAGGTGAAATCTTCCCTTGCTCTTACTAGTTTTCCGTAGTTCATTGTTGCATCAAGTGATTCATCTATCTCTTCAACTTCATCATCTGAAGATCCTCCTAGTGGAGTTTTGGAGTTTGTGATGTTCGGTTGTTATGGATGAGAAAGTATACAATTTGATTATCGGATTCCTTGCTCCACCTTTACAACTTTCCGGGAACACGAGTGCCATAAACTTTTACAAAAAAAAAAAAAAAAAAAAAAAAAAAAAGCTTCCACACTCTTGATTTTGACATATTGAACTAAGATATCATTTATTAAGAGAATTGGTCAAACCTTCTTCAACTTAAATATATTCCTATCTAGATACATTCTATGGGCCATATTTAATATCTCTATTATGCATCTCTTCATTTATTTGCATACATGTTTTTGTATGATCTTTCTTTTGGGATGATTGTTGTGAAGGATTGGTGACTTGGTCTCAATTTTGTGCATGATTTATTCTTACATTCTTCGATTCACTTAAATTATTCTATGTCATTGTATTTTGAACCTCAACATCTTCTAGAAATTGCTTCGTATACTTGTTAAAATAGTACATCTCTCTTGAACTATCGAAAGTGTATTGAATTTACATGACAATTTGCATGATAAAAATAAATGATTTCCTTATTTTCTGAAATCACAATAATATTGTCTCATTGTGGGTTGCACTATTTGAGGGGAAGTAATCTTAATGATAAAAGATGTGGAAAGAGTTACATCCCTTTTGGGAGTGTGAAAACTACCACCTATAAAAGATGTGGAAAGAGTTACATCCTTTTAAGGAGTGTGAAAACTACCACCTCATGTAGGAAAGAGCTACCACCCCGGTTGTCCGGTAAGTGTGTGAAGCTACCACATGAATATAAGTGTACATCTCTAAGAAAAGAATCGAAATCAAGTTTTTAATTGAGGTGTTCTTCATGTTCCATTATCGAACGACATAAGGTGGAAATCTTGATAAAGATGCTCAAAGAGCCACTTCTTATTTTAGATATGTGCATAACTCAATTGGGTGATATTCTTGTGCTTATTTCAGTTTATGGGATCTTCTTTATTCTCTATTTGTGCGAATTTGAAATTTAAACTTAGTACAATTATTGTGTAAATCTCGAAAGATGTGCGTAATTTCACGGTATACTTTTTAGTTTCTAGTTGATGCATGGTTCAACATTTATGACATTTTTGAATTTTATTGAATACAATTTTGTAATTATATTTCATGAAAATTTGGTTTAAAGTCAATTGGAAGCTGCATTTTTGAAAATTTCATTTTTATCTCCTATCGGCTTCGGAGTCTGGACTTAGCTCTCAAGTCCAGACCGCACGCTCACTCAGCGCACTCTCGAGCGTGGCATCCGGACCTAGCCAGCTAAGTCCGAACCAGGCTGGAGCGGAAGGTCTATAAACCGCACGATAGAGAGTTATTTCCCACACTTCGTTTCATACTTTTCTCTTGGTGTTTCTCTCTCAAAAACTCACAGAGATCTTCCTAAGCCATTTACACTCATTTGCTTCGGATTTTAGGTGAGTTCTTAGGCATTATCTCTATTTTGCTCTTTGAACCCTAATATGGTGGATTTCGGGATTTCTTGGATTTGATCTTCGTTTTCCTGTTTTTATTTGGATTTGTTGCTTCATTCTCACTTAGTCATGTCTAGTTAACACTTCTATGAGCTTTATTTCACATTCTATCATCAGATCTATGACTACATTGCTTCTAGACCTAGTTTTTCTCTTTTTTTTTTTACTGTTCACAGCATGTAATTTCGAAAATTAATGGATTTTGCATTGTTTTTCTTGCAAATTGACAGTATTAAACTTGTTGTAAACGGCCCTAGGATGCTCTAGATTAAATTTCATAATTTATGACCAATTTTTCTTAATTTACGATTTCTTTTTGTTCAATATGTTGATTTTTCATGTGTTGAACAGCGGCTTTTCCTTTTTAAAAAATGTATCCGTGGTTCTTGGTGCTTGTGTTCCTCATGGCACGCGGTGGTCCGGGTGCTAATCGTCGTTGCTCCTCGGCTCAACAACAACAAATGGATGCACCACAAGAGGACGCGGGTAGTGAATACAATCCCGGTGAGGATTCCGACCAAGGGTCTCACGAGGAGGATTGGGAAGCTATTGCGACGGAAATTCGTTCGAAAAAGAAGGAACATGAAAAGGGGAAAGGAAAGACCCAAGGTAAATCAAAAGGAAAGGGTAAAGGAAAGGTTGTGGAAGCGGAACACACCGAGTCACCACAGACTTACGCTCGTGGACGTCGAGGTTCTGGAGGTATTTCAATTCACGAACTTCGCGATGCTCTTGTTCGAGAAGTTCCAGTTGATGATCGCCGACGCTCCGTCTATTCCTCGAAGACATGTATTGGAGAGCGTATGGTCGGGGTAGCTAATTTGTTTGAGAAGGTTAGGGTTCCAAGAACCTTTCGAGAATGGAGATTTGCATGAGGTTCGTGCTTTTACAGAGCACACTGGATATGGACTAGAGCTTATTAGGGAGTTCTATATGAGAGCAGGAAATCTACTCGAATCTGATGATGAACCTCATATGTTCTCTACTTTTGTTCGGGGAGTTCCCATGTCGATTACCCCTGCCACCATTGGGTCAGTACTTGATATGGAGGCGCGAACTGATGGAGTTGACTGTCTTAATCTTTGGTTTGACTCGTTGGAGATTGGACTCGTATGCTCGAGATTTCTTTGTGTCCCGTCGAGAACAATGGTAATGCTATACTTTCAAAGGATTTGAGGCCAGAATATAGATTTCTAAACTTTGTGGTTTGCTACAATGTAATGCCTTTAGCAAACACAAAGGTTATAAGATGGGATCGAGTTCTTTATCTCTATCTTCTTGGTCATCCAGAGATTGTTCAAGAAAGGAGCATAAATTTGAATGTACCGTTTCTTATTTGGAAGCGAATGGCGCGAGAGATAAAAACCGCAAGTAAAAAGGATCGTCTTCCATTTCTTCTTTTGATCATGAGAATACTCAGGCTTCATGAAGTGATTATTGACTGTTCATATGAGCATTCTTTAGGACAGATTGGTGAGACGACTATGTGCAAGTCACGCGCTCAGCTTTATCCAGAAGCTCGTGCTCCAGCTCCTGCACCTGCTTCTCCTTCTCCACCTCATGCTGGACCAGATGATGCTGCATCCATGTCTTCTATTTATAGTAAGCAGCAGCGCCTTTCAGGCGAGTTAGAGCGACAAGGCGCTGTTCAAGCTGAACTTCAGCGAGATGTTGCAAAGTTGAAGAAGCAGTCTGGACGCATCACTCGATACTTAAGGATTCTTTGTGAGAAGATGGGTTGTGGGAGTTCTGAGTTGCCTCCGCCTGACACTGACTCTGACTAGTCGATCGAGATCCTTCTTTTGTCATTTTGGCTCTTTCGGACAAAAAGGGGGAGAAGTATCATGATAGGGGGAGATGAAGATGAAAGATGGAGATGAAGATGAAAGGGAAATGAATGATGATGATGATGTACTTTGACTATTTTTCTTTTCTTTAGGATGATTGTAATTATGACTAGGATTCTGACTTAGGACTTAGACTGTGACTATGATCTTTGTTTTTGATGCTTAATGAATCTCTTGAGGCCTGAATGTGTGTTTGAGTTTTCTTTGTAGGAACGTTCAAGACTTCAAGACTCCAATGTCTAAGTCATAGAGTCTGTAATAGGATTTATCGTGTAATCTTTGATTTTTGTTGGATCGGTCATGCAGGGGATTATCGTTTGGTGATTGCGATAATTCTCGTCTTTTTGTTTTTGAGGTTTGTATGGGCTTAAAGTATGTTTTGTCACGAAATCTGTCACGCCCCGAGCCCGATCCAATTGGCCGGTTCGAGCGCGTCAACAGACGCCGAACGGACAGAGCTTCCTCTGTCCGCCCAAGGCTCAACAAGTACAGCCAGAGTATAAATTTCACACATTGCGAAGCATACACAAAAGGCTTACACGAGGGTAAGCAACATAGCCAAAGTGAAGGTACTAATGTAAACATACAAGTAACATGATTAATTTCAATCACTTACATGTAAATATCTTTACAACTTTGAATTCTTTAAAGTCTTTACATTCATTGCATCATTTCTTTCTTACATCACTTTACCTCAAAATATAACTTGATTACATTCAAAGTTAAGCAACTATGATCATCAAATACAAAAGATGATATATATATAAAGGGAAATGCAACTACCAAAATAAATACTCGGGCGGTCTCTATCTAGGGCACGATGCCCTTACCGCGATCCTCAGCCGGCTCGCTCGGTCCCGGCCCTGTGGAGATAGTGGGGTGAGAACTACAACGAAGTTCCCAGTGGGTTCGGCAACCAACCACGCCGACTTTCCCACTAGGTCTAATTCAAGCGTAATAGAAAGAAAGGTAAGATAATAACCAACTAACAAATGCAGTTAATACGCTTGAAAGTAAACAATAAGATGCTCGAATAATAACTCATAATGATTGAAGGATCATAGTTCAATACCCAATCTCTTGGCTAACCCCTAGGTTTCGCCCTCAACAAGACTCAACCAACTCAAATCCCTGTTGTCGAGGAAACACTACAACCCGACGGGACCGTCCTCCGGGAAACACTACAACCCGGTGATGACAACTCCGAGCACATCGCAGAGGGGAGCTACCGCCCTCGAGCAAGGACTGTATGGTGAGTACGATCAATCCTTAACTCTAAGGATTCCAATTTCAATTCATTCCTTGACTTCAAGGAGACTATGTTCAAATGACGCTTAACTCTAAGGTTGTTGTCATAATGTCAATCTCATAAGTCTACTAGTATTATATACACTACTTGTTCTTATTCTTTGATGCCACACATGTTGTCTAAGTATTCTAGACTCATCATTATCACATTCTCTAAGCACGTCCAATGTCACAATCACTTGTCAGTCACACTAAGTTCTTGTTCTTGTTCTTGTTCTTGTTCTTAACATGCATATATATAGGGTTCTTAACTACTACAATATCGTACAATTAAATCTCATGCATTTGAACTCATAAAATGCAAGATAGAACTCATAATTACCCTATCATGCATTATGCTCAACATATACAAGAATGCTCAAAAGTGACACTTAGACTTAGAGAGAATTCCGGTGTCCTTGGAATGCACCACCCACCTCTAAATATTATGGATGGGTTGTGGGTCAAGTTTCGTGCCCAACCGATCCCTAGTTTACCACCTGCGCGTTAAACAGAGCCTTAATCAAGCTAGTTTACATAGTAGCTTATAGATAGGCTTTTCGTTTAAACAAACGGAGTTGTCCCACGCGTCGGGGATACTCCTAATTAGGTTTCTACAAGGTCAATTTGACCCTTGAACCACTATCGTCAAAAGCCCCAAATTTCGGTGCTCTACCAAGCCCAATGTGGAACCCTAGGTTTTGATGTCTTAAACAAGCAAAAGATAGCTTGTTAATCCACTTAGAGTTCATCTAGAACAATCTAAACCACTATTAGGGCCTCTACTAGAAACCCTAATGATCCACCATGAGAGGACCTTGAGCTTCCATGGGTTTTCATGGAGCTCAAGCCTCTACTAGGGTTCTACTCCAAAGAGAAGACCAAAACCCTAAGTTCCTTGCTAAAAACCCAAACCCTAGCCTAGGTGTACCATGAAACCATACCTTGGCCCAAGCTCCACCTTGTAGGAGAGCTTCTAGAACCACCAAAGCCTCCAATCCACCTTCTCCAAGCCTTCTTCTCCTTCTTCTCCAAGCTCTAGAGCTCCTTTTCTAGAGAGAGAAAGAGGGAAATGTGAGGGAGAGGTGTTGGGAGTGAATGGCTGTGAGAGAGAGAGCCATTGGGTGCATATAGTGTTGTTATAATAGCAACTAGGCCCCTCAAATCTCGAAAATTGCATTCTGCCCAGTCTGGGCATTTTTCGTGCTCTGAGACCGGTCTTAGCCCTGGGGACCGGTCTCCGGATGTCCGGTCTTGGACCATTGTTCGGATCCCGTGCGCCACCCCACCAGGACTTAGCCATTTCTCTGGTTTTTCGCAGAGGATGTCCGGTCCTGACCGGGATGTCCGGTCTTGGGATGTCCGGTCTTGGATCAATGTCCGGATCCCGAGAGCAGGTTTTCGGGACTTAGCCAAATTTCTCGCTGCTGCGGCCTCTAAGCTTGTGGCATCCGGTCTCCACTCATGGGGACCGGTCTCGGCTGCTCCAATTCTGCAACTTTTGCAGAATTGCAGTTTCTTGCTCCTCGGGTCCCGTTTTCACTTCACACAAGTTCCAAAACACTTAGAACGCCGTGTTACTCGACTAACTCCACGTTCCGCTAAATTTGACAGAACTCGGCACGCTTTACGAGAAAGTGGGTTGTTACATTCTCCACCCCTTAAGAATAGTTTCGTCCGCGAAACTAACTTGTAATCTAGATTCATACCTCACTCCAGATTGTTGAATAGATGGGGGTAACGCTCCCACATCACGCTTTCGAGCTCCCACGTAGCCTCTCGGTCGTTGTGGTTGCTCCAACGGACTTTAACATACGGAATCCTTCGGCTCCGTAGTTTTCTTTTTTCCCGATCAATTATATAGGCCGGGAACTCCTCATAACTCATGTCCTCCTGAATCTTTGACGGTTCAAACGCAAGAATATGGTCGGGGTCATGGACGTACTTGCGGAGATTTGATACATGAAACACATCATGGACTCCCGCAAGCCTCGGTGGTAACGCTACTACGTAGGCCACCGCTCCAACTCGCTCCAAAACCTCGAATGGTCCGAGATATCGAGGACTTAGCTTTCCCCGAATTCCAAACCGTTTGACTCCTCGTGTCGGCGATATTTTTAAGAACACGTGGTCGCTAACCTCGAACTCTATGTCCTTTCTTCGCTTGTCGGCGTAACTTTTATGCCGAGACTGTGCCGTCGCAAGTCGTTGGCGGGCAAGGCGTACTTTCTCTTCCGCCTCCCGCACTACGTCGGGGCCAAGGACAGCCTTCTCGCCCACGTCGCTCTAATGAATTGGAGAGGAACACTTCCTTCCATAAAGGGCCTCAAATGGCGCCATCGCGATACTTTCCTGATAACTGTTATTGTACGCGAATTCCGCCATTGGTAGATGATCATGCCAATTGCCCTTATAATCAAGTACACACGCTCGGAGTATGTCCTCATGTATTTATATTGTTCTCTCCGATTGACCATCACTTTGAGGATGAAATGCCGTGCTAAAATCGAGCCGTGTGCCCAATGCCTCCTGTAGGCTCCTCCAAAAGTGAGAAGTGAACCTCGGGTCCCGATCCGATACGATAGACGTCGGTACCCCATGAAATCTCACAACCTCATCTATATAAACTTGAGCCAACTTATCCCCCGACCAAGTAATATGTATCGGGAGGAAATGTGCGACTTCGTTAACCGGTCCACGATCACCCAAATTGCATCGTGCCCTCCTTGGGATCGGGGCAATCCGGTCACAAAGTCCATGGCGATGTTTTCCCATTTCCAAACGGGTATAGGTAAACTTTGTAGTTTTCCCGCCGGAAATCGCCGCTCCGCCTTTACTTGTTGGCAAGTATGACATTGCGCAACAAACTCTCCAATGTCTTTCTTCATGCCCGGCCACCAATATTGCAACTTTAGGTCTTGATACATTTTGGTGCCGCCCGGGTGGATACTATAAGGAGATTGATGCGCTTCCTGCATGATAGCCTTGCGGAGATCCTTGTTCTTAGGTACACACCAACGGTTTCGATATCGAAGTGTGCCGTCGGCCCCAATGCCAAAGTCATTGGCATTCCCGTTTTCCACTTGCTCACGCACCTTTTGGAGATACTCGTCGGAAGCTTGCGACTCCTTAATCCTCTCCAATAAGGTCGGTTGCACCACTAAGGTAGCAAGTATAGCCGGCACTCCCGGCGCCACTACTTCCAATCCAAACCGTTGCATCTCCTTCTACAACAACGGTTGAGGAGTAATTGCCGATGCTAAGTCTTCTCCAGATTTTCTACTTAGCGCGTCGGCTACGACGTTAGCTTTTCCGGGGTGGTATAAAATCGTGACATCATAGTCCTTCAGTAATTCTAACCACCGCCGTTGTCGCATATTAAGCTCCTTCTGGGTGAACAAGTACTTAAGACTTTTGTGGTCCGTGTAGATCTCACAATGTTTCCCATATAAGTAATGCCTCCACAATTTTAGCGCGAAAATCACCGCGGCTAATTCCAAGTCATGGCTGGGTAGTTCTTTTCATAGGGCTTCAATTGGCGCGACGCATATGCTATGACTCGCCCATTTTGCATCAACACACACCCTAGCCCGATGTAGGAAGCATCACTGTACACGACATATGTCTCCCCCGGCGTCGGTAGAGCAAGCACCGGGGTTGTCATCAACCTCTCCTTTAACTCTTTGAAGCTCCGATCGCAATCTTCGCTCCAAACATACTTAACACCCTTGTGAGTGAGGCTGTCCGGTCCTGACCGAGATGTCCGGTCTTGGGATGTCCGGTCTTGGATCAATGTGCGGATCCCGAGAGCAGGTTTTCGGGACTTAGCCAAATTTCTGGCTGCTGCGGCTGCTAGGCTTGTGGCATCCGGTCTCCACTCATGGGGACCGGTCTTGGCTGCTCCAATTCATCAACTTTTGCAGAATTGCAGTTTCTTGCTCCTTGGGTCCCGTTTTCACTTCACACAAGTTCCAAAACACTTAGAACACCGTGTTACTCGACTAACTCCGCGTTCCGCTAAATTTGACAGAACTCGGCACGCTTTACGAGAAAGTGGGTTGTTACAAAATCGCCAAAGGGGGAGATTGTTAAGGATTTTATAAGTTGGTGAATTTCGTGAAGTAATTGGACTCTTGAAGGAGTCAGGAGTACACTTGGACAAAGAAGATGCAAACAGACATCCAAGACTCAGCAGAGAAGCTCAGCACCTCAGGTATGGTTTAAAGATAATTTATAGTGATTATATACTAAGATTTAGTAGTTAGAAGACTTGGATTAATCTTAATTTGACAAAATTTCAAATCTGGAAAAATTGTGTTCAAGGTCCGGACCTAAGGGTTAAGTCCGGATCCCGAGGGGTTGTCTCTTGCGCAACATTAAACCAGATCCGGTCTTTGAGCTTAAGTCCGGATCCCGTGGCTTGATCATTGTTGTTACGCAAGATAAGACCGGACTCCAGGATCAAGACCGGACCACGACAATCTTATATGAAATTAACGATAGAGAGAACCAGGTTGAGGGGGTCGGTCCAGGACTTCTAAGACCGGTCTCCACATATAAGGTCCGGACTCTGGTGACGAAAAATTTCCAAATTAGGCTGATTTCAATCCTACTCTATCTCTAAGTCTTCAAACACTATAAATAGACCATGGAGTGTTCATTAATTGATATGCTCAGAATTATTAGATTATAGATCCTCTTAAAACCCTAGAAACTCGTTTTAGAGCTTTATGATTCAATTCTTAAAGCGAGTTTTGTTTTGTTGATCGTCGAGTTGATTCTAGGTTTTCTCTTTGAATACTCCTTTATGAATCAACTTGATGATTGACTAAAAGGGTTCCTCCATTGTCTATGGTTCGTTAATTGTTAAGATCACCATAAGTTTTCTTCTGCAACTCCGGACGGAGGGTGACGCGAGGATTGCGTGAGAGGCCGAGGACTCGGTGGACGCTTTGAGGATTCGGAGCGTTGGTTGCAACTTGGAGTTGTGGTGTGATCGGTCGAAGGAGTTCGATCGATTGAGGACCGGCGAAGGAGATCCACGTCGGAGATTCGGTATAATCGGGTAGAGTCGTTAGTGAATCGCCTGTACTTGATTTGTTTCTTAGTGGATTTTTCGCGTGATCAGTCCCGTAGGTTTTTTTCTCCGGTTTCGAGTTTTCCCATGTAAAATCTTGGTGTGTTGATTTTATTTTTCCTTATTTTCTTTAAAATCACATCAAAACTTTTAATTAGCCATTGTACACCTATTCACCCCCCTCTAGGTGTTAATTACCTTTTAAATCCTTGACCAAACGAGATTCAGGCACAAGCACAAGTTCCTGCACAAGGAGTGAATAATGAGATTTTAAGCGCAAATTGAGGAAGCCATCCGAAATACATTCGGAGTAGGCGCAAGGCCGGCGATGCGGCATGTGTTTAGATCTCCATATCCTGCAACTATTGATGTGGAGCATCCCTACCCGGCTAACTGAAAATTGCCGAAATTCGACAAATTCTCTGGTGACAAGACCAAAAATACGGTTGAACATGTCGCCCGGTTTACAGCTCAATGTCGTGAAGCCGCGGCAAACCCGTTTTTAAAATTGAGGTTATTTAATACGTCACTAACTAAAACGGCTTTAACGTGGTACACAAGTTTGCCAGCTAATTCTGTTCGTGATTGGGACAAATTAGAGGGTAAATTTCATGAGGAATTCTAAAGGACCGAGCCGGAATTATCGGTCGCAGATTTAGCCCAGTTCAGACAAAAAATGGGAGAATCGGTTGGGGAGTATTTGAACCGATTCAAGACGGCTCGAAGCCGTTGTTTTGTAAGAATGCCGGAATCAGAATTTGCCAAAATGGCATTTAACGGCATGCATTTTAAAATCAAAGACCATTTCGAAGATAAATTCTTTCCAAATCTTTTTGATTTGGGAGTCCGAGTTACTCAATATGAGCAATTCCGGAAAGGAAATAATGAGGACCACTCGGATGGAGCCGAAATAAAGACTGGAATAAGGGGAAGGAGAAAAATATTTCTTTCTTTGAGGAGTCTTCGGTTCATGAAGAGCCGAATTCATCTGAGGAAGCAAAAGATTCGGCTGATGAAGCTGAGATTTGCGCCGCTGAAATAATTAGAAATAATCAGCCATATAAATGTGCTTTGTTAAAGCCTGCTAAATCAAGCGAGGCTAAAGCACATGTATCAGCTTACAACTATTCGTTTGATATTTCAAAAATCGATTTGATTTTTGATCGGTTGTTGAAAGACAGAAGAATAGAATTACAGGAAGGGCAAACTATACCCCCTGTAGAGGAGTTGAAACGTAGAAGGTATTGTAAATGGCATCATTCTTGGAGCCATAAGACTAGCGATTGCATTGCCTTCAAACGGCAAATGCAAAAAGAAATTAATGAGGGTCGGCTCATATTTGCCGACCAAGAAAATAAAAATATGAAAATTGATAAAAATCCTTTTTCACCACAGGTTAACGTGGTAGACATGAAAGGAAAAGCCGCCGCAAAGAGGCGGATGCAGGAAGAAATAGAAGTTGGCTCATGTTAGCCGACCAGCAAGATAGAAGTATGAAAATTGACAATGATATGCTTTCCTTACATGGTGAAGTGATGGACGCTCGAGGGAAGGCGATTGCGGCTATAACGGCCGCAGAAGATATTGCACATGCGAAGTGAAGCCTTCAGCTCTGCATAAAATGCAAGGCCGAAATGACAAAGAAGGATTGGGAAGTCATAATCAATGATAAAAAGAAAAGTAACGAGTGGAAAGAGATGATAGCTTTTCCCGAGGAATGGAATGATATCCCTGAAGGAGAAGATCAGGAAGAAGATGGCTCAGAGGAAGCCTCCAATGAAACGGAACCGGAGACTGATCCGGTTCAAAGTAAACAAAGCATATTGATGCAGAACATTCTGCATGATTATTACAACAATCGACGCGATGAACAACAGGGCTGACGAGACTACCAGGAAAGATCGTTCGGCTCCAGACAGAGATTCCCTGGCCATAGTGGCAACAACAAGCCGGTGAGACCGAACACGAGTTTGGAGGAATGACCGAAGGGGACAATGAGTTCATAGGTCGGAGATTGGTAAATGAGCTCGGCATCCAACCTTGGCCGAGACCATGGGAGAGAAGAAAAATTTTGAAAAATCATTTGAGAACGGTGAAAGTGCCGGCAAATGTGCCAATCGACAAATGGCACGAAGTAGAAGTGAAACCATCGGCCAGATGGCAAGGGCCGATGCAAACAAAAACCCAAAAGCGTCGGCAGCAGAGGATGCAAGCCGAGGCAAAACAACATTACGAAGAGGCAAAGGGGATAAGGCTTAATGTGTGGAGGCGTCCTAATGAGCAACTGCATCCATTTCGCCCAATGCGAAACGACCACGAGGTAGGAAGATCCTCGCCTGTCCCTTGGTTGAGGTCAAAAGTGGAACGACCAACCGAGGTCGAAAGAGAAGAAAAAATGACTAGGAGGGAACTAGAAGACAAAATAGCTTCCCTGGAAACAATCATCAAAAAAGCACGATGGCCCCCTAAGAAGAGGGAGGCTCGGATAGAAAGTGACTCATCGACCGAGACAGCCGAGGAGTCGGAAGAAAAGAACCAAAAGATAAAAGGTAAATCAGCTGATGAGTTTCCAGCCGATGTGAACATGGTATACGCTCTGCCTCAATCTTTTAAGGCAGAGCTCATTGAGTATGAGGAGTTCAGAGAGGAAGAAGAAGTTGGGCTTAAAGTAGCCCAATTGCAATTGGAAGATGTTCAACCGGCCAATGCGGTGATGTTTGAAAAGCCGTCGACCATGCAAACAAGGTTCATAAGGCTCTTGTTCATTTGGGCCCTGATCGAAGGACGGCCAGTAGGTTGAGTCATGGTAGATGGTGGAGCCATGGTCAACGTGATGCCTACCTCATTCTTCAAGAAGCTGGGCAAAGATGAGGACGAACTGAAGCCCACCGATTCAGTCATGACCGACTTCACTGGAAACGGTTAACAGGCTCGAGGAGTTCTCACCACCGAGATCACGGTTGTAACGACCCAGCCCACTAGCAATAATAACTCGTTGGGCCCAACCACCGACCCAAAATGCTTAAGCCCAGTTGTTATTACTAGTGTCCAAGTCTCATATAAACCCAATGACAAATCCATTCCCATCCGATGTGGGACTATTGGGGTGTCATAAATTCCCCACGTTAAGGCCCTGACGTCCTCGTCAGTCCAATCACACACACAGCCCAAGATCACCAGGCTATGTGAGACTCGTCTCGCTAGCCCGTCATCTAGACCCTGGCTCAGCCGAGACTCGCCACACATGTCCAGCTGGTGAACCGGCTCTGATACCAAATGTAACGACCCAGCCCACTAGCAATAATAACTCGTTGGGCCCAACCACCGACCCAAAATGCTTAAGCCCAGTTGTTATTACTAGTGTCCAAGTCTCATATAAACCCAATGACAAATCCATTCCCATCCGATGTGGGACTATTGGGGTGTCATAACGGTAGGTTCCAAAACTTTAAGAACTGCTTTCTTTGTGGTTGATGCAGATAGCCACTACAATTTACTGCTCGGACGTAACTGGATACACGCGAATGAGTGCGTACCCTCTACACTCCACGGAAAGCTGTTCCAATGGGTTGGGGACAAAGTTGAAGAAATCCGGGCCGAAGGGCGGCCTCAAATGATAGATGTCAATCTGGAGAAAATCGGCCACACCAGCTGGGCCGATGCAGATCCGGACCAGATCTCTTTCGTGAGAGTTACCGAGGAAGGTGTTCAGTTGATCCTCTCTAAGGATATAGGAGCTATGGTGGCAGCTGAAGAGTCACCAAGATGGTTAAAATGGGACACCATGAATCAAGAGTAGAGGCTTTTGAAGAGCCCCAAAAAGACAAGCCGATCGACCGAATCAGCTGTAAAGAGAATTCGGCCGTTATGGCCGATAGCATGATATTAAATGATACGGCGAGAAAAGCTGAAGGTGATATGATAGACTCAGCTATTCAAGCCGAGAATAAGTATCAATTGGAATCGGTCATCAAGATCGATAAACCACCCGAGATGAAAAGGGGAGCAGACAAGGTGAATCTAGAAGAGTCGCCTATTAAAGTCGGCGAAAAGAAGTTGGAGACCCAGGACCCCCTAGTCGAAGTAAATCTGGGATCCGATGAAGATAAGAGGCCGACATACATAAGCGCGAAGCCTTCGGCTCGACAGCAGGAGGAATTGAGAGAATTATTAAAGAACTACAAAGATCGCGCCACTTTGAAATTATGAAGAAATGCGGGTCTAAGCCGTGATTGTAGAACATAGGTCGCCTATTAAAAAAGGGTTCAAGCCTTTTAAGCAACCGGCTCGTAGATTTGAGCGAGTATTGTATTACAAATTAAGAACGAAATAGAAAATCTGTTAAAGGCCGGTTTTATTAGAGCGGCCCGGTATGTTGATTGGGTGTCTAATATAGTTCTTGTACGTAAAAAGAATGGCAAACTTAGAGTTTGCATCGATTTTAGGAATTTGAATTTAGCTACGCCTAAAGATGAATATCCAATGCCAATAGCCGACATGTTAGTGGATTTGGCTGCTGGCAATGAAATTCTGTCTTTTATGGACGGCCATGCCGGCTATAATCAAATTTATATTGCCGAGGAAGATGTGGCTAAGACGGCTTTTAGATGCCCTGGTTCGATTGGAACATTTGAATGGGTAGTTATGCCTTTAGGTTTAAAGAATGCCGGAGATACTTACCAAAGGACAATGAATTTTATTTTTCATGATTTGATTGGCAAGATGTTGGAAGTATACATCGACGATATAGTCGTAAAATCTAAATCACAAGCCGAACATTGAATTGATTTGAAGCTCGCCTTTGAGATAATGAGAAAATACAATTTGAAAATGAACCCTTTGAAATGTGCCTTTGGAGTTTCAGCTGAAAATTTCTTGGGATTCTTAGTGCACAAGAAAGGGATTGAAATTGATAAAAATAAAGCAAAATCAATCTCGGAATTACCGCCACCAAAAAGCAAGAAAGTGCTACAAAGCTTGTTAGGGAAGATCAATTATCTTCGGCGGTTCATATCTAATTTGGCCGGAAAGATAAGAGTTTTTACCCCATTACTTTGGCTCAAGGATAAGGAAGAATTCATTTGGACAGAGGAGCAACAAGGGGCATTTGAGGACATAAAGAGGTATTTATCAAACCCTCCCGTATTGGTACCTCCAAAACCAACAAATCCGATGAAATTATACATATCGGCTGCGGAAGAAAATTTAGGATGCCTATTAGCCCAAGAAAATGAAGAAAAAGAAGAATATGCCATCTATTATTTAAGCCGACGTCTCTTAGACACTGAGAAACGATATTCGGCTATTGCAAAATTATGTTTGGCATTGTATTATTCATGTACAAAACTGAGATACTATATTTTACCAACTGAAGTATCGGTAATATGCAAAATCGATCTGGTAAAATACATGTTATCTAAGCCAGTGTTGCGAGGACGAATCGGAAAGTGGGTGTTAGCATTATCCGAGTTCTCCCTCAATTATGTTCCTGCAAAAGCGGTTAAAGGGTAGGCTATAGCGGATTTTTTTAGCTGAACATCCTTGTGTGGAAGTTGAAGAGTCGAATCAAAATATAATCGGTTGTCAATGTTGGATACTCCATTTCGACGGTTCAAAAACAACCGAATCGGCAGGAGCAGGGATAGTGATACAGTCTCCTGAAGGGTATGTTTGTCAATTTGCTTTTGAGTTAGACTTTAGTTGTTCTAATAATCAAGCCGAATATGAGGCCTTAATAATCAGCCTTGAGATTTTGCAAGAGTTGAAAGCAAAATCAATTAAAGTCGGTGATTCACAATTAGTGATCAAACAAGTTAACGGGAAATACCGATGTGAGAATCCGAATTTGCAAAAGTATTTAAGAAAGACATTGGAATTACTATGTAATTTCGGAGAAGCTAAATTCGAGCATCTGGACAGACAGATGAATGAAAAGTCAAATGAATTAGCCCAGTCGGCTTTAGGATATAGAGAGCCGAAGTCAGAGTCCATGGTAATACAAAGAAGATTGTTACCTTCGGTTCATGTACGAGAACTGATCATAGCCCCAGTAGAAGTAAAAGAGGATTGGAGAAAATCCTTGATCGAGTATTTGGAGGACCCTAATAAAGGGGTCGATTACAATATTCGAAGAAGAGCTCTCGATTATTGTTTGTTAGACGGACAATTCTATAAGAGAACAGCCGAGGAGGTGCTATTGAAGTGCTTAGGGCCCGAGAAAGCTCTACTAGTAATGGGAGAAAGACACGAAGGGGTATGCGGAACCCACTTAGCAGGAAAAAGACTAAGATGGATGATCCGACACTTAGGATATTATTGGCCAACTATGCATCAGGATTGCATAGATTATGCTAAGGGATGCCAGGATTGCCAATTTCATAGATCGATACAAAAAGTTCCTGCTTCTGAAATGTATGCTATAATTAAACCGCGGCCGTTTCGAGGGTGAGCCATGGATTTAATTAGAGAAATACAGCCGAACTCATCGGCTGGTCATAAATTCTTAATAGTGGCTGTGGATTATTTTACTAAGTGGGTTGAAGTGAAACCCACTCGGTTGGTCACTCAAAATGAGATCATTGATTTTGTTGAGGATCATATAATACATCGTTTTGGAATTCCTGAGACAATTACAACCGATAAAGGGACAATGTTCACAGGTGGACAGTTCGTTTGGTTCATAAAGTCAAGGAAAATAAAGCTACTCCATTCGTCTCCGTACTATGCTCAGGCGAATGGACAAGTGGAAGCAGCAAACAAAATAATTATTAATCTCATGAAATGGCATATCGGGAGGTATCCAAAGAAATGGAATGAAAAACTTTCCGAAGTATTATGGGCATGCCGAACTTCAGTAAAGACGACAACAGGGATGACGCCGTTCCAATTAGTGTACGGCCATGAGGCCGTAGTGCCGGCCGAAATAACAGTTCCATCTTTAAGAATAGAGAAACAAAGAGAACTTTTGGCTGATGAATATAGTAATTTAATGAAAGAAGAAATGGAAAAAAAATACAAGATACTCGGTTGATAGCCTTAGATAATATGCAAGCCCATCAAGCCGAGTACGAAGTGCATATAATAAAAGAGTTCGAGCCAAGTCTTTCGCGGTTGATGACTTAGTCCTTCGGCTAGTTTTTCCAATCGGTCAAAGAAGCCGAACATATGGGAAATGGTCCCTAAATTGGGAAGGACCATTCCAAGTAAGCCGAATTACAAAAGAAAATGCATACTATATCAAGGGTATAAATTGAATAGAAAATGAAAAACCAATCAATGGGAAATACCTAAAGAAATATTACCCATCCATGTGGGAAAATAGTCAAAGTTAAAATACAAGCTGAATCAGGATAATAAGTCCCTTAGTTGGTTCCATTCGGCTATTAGGTTTGCCTGAGCAGTCTCGGCGGCCTTTCTTGTACGTTTCATCAAGGGATGAACTTTGTATAATTGGGAAAGCCTGTCCTGAAGTTTTGCCCCCTCTCCTCTCTTAGTCTTCAATTGGTCTTGTAGAAGGAGCCAACACTCAGAGGTATCAGCCAAAGTAGATTCGGCCGCAGCTAGTTCCTCTTTTAAGGTCAAGATCCGCTGTTGCAAGGCCAATTCTTGGTTTGCTAAAGATTGATTTTCACGACTCACTTCAGTAATAGGAGCCACTACTTCAGAAATGGTCTTCTTGGTTTGATCAACTTGATAAAAATATTGATCCAGAGATGAAAGCTCGGCGTTCAAAGACTATTGCCGAGATAAAAAAGAGGAAAGCTGAGAAGATAAAATTTCTACAAAATATTTATTGACAGGAGAGATATTCGATTGAGCAGCTAAGTCATATAAAGGAGTGCATAACCGATCAAATTGCTCTGGATGTTGAGCTAAAGAAGGGAGACCACAACTATATAGTTGTAGACACTCATCAAATTTTTTTCTGAGTGTCTGACGACATGATGGTGGTTGTCGAATCATCCCCATCGTTTGAATTGGGGCTTGAGGCTAATAAAGCATAAAGAGAAGAAGATAGAGGATCATCCGAAGCAGATAGAGGAGTTTTAGGAAATATGTGAGACTCTTTTTGCGTGCTTTTGGGGCTTTCTGCCAGGGGCGTACTTGCATGTTTCCCCTTATTGATGATATAGGGATCGAGAGAGGAGGTGTTGCACAACTTCGCGATGGAGCCATTGTTGGCCTAGTGGCCCTAATCTTGTATTAGATTTTAATGATAACAAATAATCACTTTTATTGGACTAATCTCTTGAGCTTTGTGTTTTAGATCTTTCTATCTTCAAAAGGACTCAAGATGGGCAATCCTCTAAGTATCAAGCTTCACCTATTGAAGCTACATTTGCTTTTTTTGTCAAATTGACAAACTCACTCTCTCTACTTTTACTTGAATTAAAATCTTAATTAGAGTGATATATTTTGAGCTAAATTTAATATTTTCAATTATCTCTTATTAAACTGCTCAAAACTCTATATTCTGTCAAGTTACGATTTCTGGACTCATGTTCTGGGCGACCTATAGTGGATCCCTATGTTCTGTTTATTTTTGGATCCGCTCCCCGCCGATCGAAGCGATCCGAGAGTTTTTACCATTTCTGGGCGCCCGAAAATCTGTTCAGGTCGACCGGAAAATTTGACTTGACAGGTTGCGTGTTCTGGACTGTACGACAGTACGGTCCGAAAGTTCTGACGCAGTACTGGCGGCGCCGACGGCGCGAGGTCAAAGTTCTGGGCGCATGTACAAGGCGCCCACAAATCCTGAAGCTCAATCAATGCTGTCAGAGAAAGCGGCGCGCGGGTCCAATCTTGTCAGAAAGTCAGCGCACATGTTCTGGGCGCAAGTACAGGGCGCCCACAAATCCTGAAGCCCAATCAATGTCGTCGAGAAAGCGACGCACGGGTCCGACATCGTCGAAAAGTCTGCGCAATGTACTGGGCGCCCGCAAATTTCTGGGCGCCCGCAAATTTCTGGAAGACCTATCAAAGCTGTCAGAGAAAGTGGCGCACGAGTCTGACACTGTCAGAAAAGTCTACGCAAAGTACTGGGCGCCCGCAAATTCTGACAGCCCCGGTGTACGGATCCAGAAAGTTTCTGACAAGCAGCTGGAAGTGCAGTGCGCGTGCAAAAGTTCTGGGCGCCCGGAAGTGACTTTATGGCGCCCGAAAGTGCAACGTTCAGGAGCTGGCCGAGGCTATAAATAGATGACTCTTTGGTATCTCAAAGCTTCCTCCAGCAACTTAGTTTGAGCTTAAAAACTTCAGCATTCTTAATACTCTTAGCTCTCTATTCTCTCTCTTAACTTGAGTGAAATTTGTAGTGAGATTTATTCTTGTAAAAAGAGAGAGGCAAAGCCTTGAAGCTTGATAAGAAGAAGGTGTTGGTGTGAAGGCTTGGTGCTTGCCCGCAAAAGCATCATCTCATGGAGATCCAACATTCTCTTGCGTTGAGAAGTTGGCGGGGACGTAGGCAAAGTGCCGAACCTCGAAACAAATCGACCGTGTGCATTCTTGAGTTTGCATTTCTCTATATTTCTCTTTTGGTCGATTGCTTCGGGTTTTTAATTAGCTTCGATTTTTGGAATTTATTTTAGAAACCTAATTCACTCTTAGGTTGCCATTTGGATCCTCAGCCATTTGTTTCTCCGTATCTTGTTTCTTTTTGGACCGAGATTCTCTATGAATTCGCGTATCAATCTGCGTCTTCAAAGTAGAAGCAAAAGAGACTCTTGAGTCGATTTCAGAAAAAGACTGTTTGAAAGACAACAAATAAGTCTGAGAAAATAAAGTGGATTAAAAACTAAGGTAAGCTATCAAAAGACATACCTCAATCGATTCAGTAGGAGCAGGAACTTGTTCTGAAATATCAGCCGAAGGGAGTGGGACGGCTATATTTCCTCAAGTAACAGCCGAAGTCGTGTCCACGGCTCGATTCTCTGAAGGGTCAGGAAGAAGGGGTGAATCATCTCTCCTATCTTCGATTTTTCCTGATCGTGATCTCTTCGCGACCGATTTACGCCTTTTTGGAGGCGGCTTATGAGTAGTATGTATTTCGACAATCAGTCGTTTCTCTGAAGCTAGGACTGATGAAGAAGTCGGAACAGGCTACCGACAAGAAGATAAGAAAAATAAATATTGGGAAGATAAAAAAGAAAATTCAAGAATTAAAAGAAGGTAAAACGCATTACAGAAGAAAGAGGTGAAGCGTCAGAAGATTCCTCCAATTGTTCTTCTGATACAGATGGAGCAGTAATGGTAAGATCTTTACTTGAAAAAGTTAATTAAAGATAAGATGAGAGGTATACCGATTGGAAGAATAGTTCGGCGATATGCTTGTAAATAAGCCCGGGTGTAGATGCGTTGGGCGAAGTGTTCCCAATTGATGGTGTAACGGAAGGCTACCACCCCAGTATAATTCGGCCTGAAGCTTATTAATTTGAAAAACCGCCGAAGACGGTTCCCCATGGTAGAGATGTTGTCAGCTTCGGCTGTACTTCTGGTGGGGGGTCGGCTGACGGCGGTGTTGGAGGTAAAAAACTTGGCGGGAGCAGGGATGGCCTGAGCAAATCCGAATTGACGCACCACGAACTGAGGAGAATAAACTTCAGTACTGGGTAACAGTTTCGAACGCGACTTCAGTCCAATATGTAGATCTCTAGTGGCTAAAAAAGAATACCAAACATCTACATATTCACCGGCACGAGAAGAAGCTAATTCATGCTGAATGGCTTCGTATCGGGTTAAGAACCAAGATGGACCGGTAACCCGGTCAGCGGACGGAGACCAATTAATAGTAAAATGAGGTCGAGATTCATAAAAAATCTTGAAATAACCGGGAAAATCAGAGGGATGACCTGGTGTGAATGGCTCAGGACAGCCAAGAGCTAGTCCATAGGAATCAAAATGAGCAGCCGAACCCGTGTCTATTGGAGTTTTACACAAAACAGGAAAATAAATCTGCAAAAACATTTGTAAGAACCAGAAAACACCGCAACCTGAACTGATTACAACACCACCATTAGAAGGCAGCGGTTTGATAGAATCAAAAATTTCTCTATAAATAAAAGGAAGGAAATAAGGCCCAAGAGCTAATTTGTCACCATTAGCTAACCCAACGGCGATCGGAACAAAGTCTCGGTTAATCTTCTGTGACCGAGTACAGAAGAGATTATGATACAACCAATATAGAAGAAAAGCAGTATGCTCATTCCTGGTGACAGGAGGAGGAGCTTCACCAGTAAATTTCCGAAGAAACTTGGAGTAGGCTAAATCTGAAAGATCAAGATGAGCCTTAAAATCAGATAGGCCATCAGGATTGTAAGCCATAGAAAGAGTAACTCCATGAGGCCTTAGACCAATGATGGCCGCTATATCTAAAAGAGTTGGAGTGAGAGGTCCTCCCCTGACAAGGAAAACATTGGGAACAGGAGACCAAAAGCAGAGAGCGGAAGCTAAGAGAAGATTATCGGCCACAGGAGGATGCTGAGATAGTTGAATGGCTTCATACACGCCAACCTCCCGCCAGAAGTCACCATAGACAGCCTCTACTCTATCCAACCAAGCCAAGTAAGCATCTGAAACACTTGGCCAAGTTCGAAGACTCTTTCCTATGGAAGCGGAAGGAAACCAGGAATGTAGGTGGATTGAGTCAGCTATCAATGGAAGACCATCACTAGAATAGGGAAAGTCTTCAACAGGTGGGTCTACGGTATAAGAAGGACCCAGAATATCTCTAGTTGGGTCAGTAAGAAGGTATGAGCGGAGCAGAGTATAGTCTAGCGAAGGACGAGTAGGTAAGGGCGAAAGCGGCGCCATTACTCGAAGTAGGAGAAAGGATGAGGAAAAGAAGAGAAAATGGAAGAAAGATCTTGAGAAATGCCGATGGAAAATATGAAAGGATTTGACGAGGAAGACAAAGAAGAAGCAAGAAGAATAAGAGGCGTGGAAAGGATTCGACGAGGAAGACAAAGAAGAAGCAAGAAGAATAAGAAGCGTGAAGAGGAAGAAAAAGAAAGCTGTATCGCCATCATGTCGTACCAGAGCGGTTTCCAAAGCCGGCCATAATGATGAATAGACGGCGGTAATTAAGAGGGCGCAATGAATGTTGCATATAAGACAAAATTTGAGGGTAAATCAGGGCCGTGAAAAGAAAATAGATGGCCAGGATTAAGTCGTACACAGGACGGAGTATCATGTCAGTTGCTGGCGCAGAAGATTTGAAATCGATTGGACCGAGGAATACGCCTCGGATCATACCAACTCTTGAGGAAAGGCGGGATATTTGAGCAAAAAGGAGTCGAATGGTTGGGACAAAACCGTGCCAAAAGGTGAATTCCACCTCGAGAGAAACGCCAGCTACCGAAGCGCCACTTTGGAAGGCTCGCCGCGAGGACAATTGTTGAGCCGATTCGAATGCCTAGTACACCGGGTCTATGTGAATTCAACAGCTTTGTGATGCAGCGAGAGCATATTGGGAGCATCAGAAGGAACATGAACCGCACCTAATCAAAGAAGGTGCTAGGGCAATCTAGCGCAAATAGCCGTTATGCTCGGTCCACACCAGAGTAGTGGTTTAATAGTGCACCGAGAGTATATCAGGAGCACTAGAGAGACCGTAACTGCTCCATGTCGGTGGAGTTATGGCAACTGCATGCGGTTCCGATCGGCTGAAGGTTGTAACAACCCACTTCCCCGTAAAGCGTGCCGAGTTTCGTCGACATGAGCGGAACCCGGAGTGGAGCGAGTTAGTATGGGTTCTAAGTGCTTTGGAACCCGTGCGTGGCAAAAGCGGGGTCTTGGAAAAGCTAAACTGCAAGTCCGGGAGGAATTCCCGGACTTGAGCAAGCTAAGACCGGACTTCCCAAGTGAAGTCCGGATGCCACAAGGTGCCCCACAAAAGCCGAAATTTAGCTAAGTCCCGAAAAATCTCGCTCTCGGATCCGGACTTAGAATCTAAGTCCGGACTTAGCTTGCGAAATTTCAGAAAAATAGCTAAGTCCTGAAAATCCTGCTCTCAGGATCCGGACTTGAGGCCAAGGTCCGGACCTTGAGCCCGAAAACTGCCCAGTCTGGCAGAATGTAAATACTTGGGTTTGGGGGGCTTAGTTGTAAAAGTTACAACATGTCATTAGCCCTAACCCCTCTCCCTCACAGCACACACTCTCTTTTCATCCCTCTCACTCTCTTTTGCTCACTTTCTCTCTCTAGAAGTGCTCTAGGGTTTGGAGGAGAAGAAGAAGGAGAGGAAGAAGAAGGTGACATTGGAGCTTTTGGAGGACTTTGAAGCTCTCCTACACCAAGGGCTTGGAGAGGCTTTGCACTAGAGGTAAGTTCTCACAAGTAAACTTCTAGGGTTTGATTTTCTCCTAAGTTTTGGAGCTTTCTAGCTTTTTGCTAGTATTAGAGGACTTGTATGGCTATGAACACCATGAAACCTCATGAGAGCTTCAAGTGCTCTCATGGTGGTTGGCTAGGGTTTGTAGTAAACCCCAAATAGATGGTTCTAATGGCTTAGGAATGGTTCTAAAGAGCTTCTCATGGGTCTACAAGCTTTCTTTTGCTTGTGGTTGAGATCAATCCCATGGGAATGCCAAAATGGCATTGTTAGGGTTTGGAAATTGGGGCTTTTGCCCTAGGATGTTTCCAAGGTAAATTGACCTTGTGAAAACCTAATACCCCTGACGCGTGGGGCAACTCCGTTTATTTTTACGAAAAGCCGATCATAGAGTTGCTATGTAAAATGGCCTGATTAGGTCAACTTTTAACGTAACAGGTTTCAACCTAGGCACCGGTTGGCCGTGAGATTTCTTGGGCAACTCCACAAAAATATTCTAAGGTGGATGGTGCATTCCAAAGACATCGAACTTCCCTTTATGTCTAAGTGTCATATTTGAGCATACTTTAAATTGAGCATAATGCATAGTAGGGTTATTTAAGAACTTTTATCGTATTTTGTGAGTTCAAAATGCATGAGAATGAGTGTATGATATTGTAGTGACAAAGAACAAGAACCCTATGTATGCATGACAAAACCTAAGGCAAGAACGTAGTGTACTTGACAAACGAACGTGACATTGGACATGTACTTAGAGGTTGTGAAAAGGATGAGTCTAGAATACTTAGACAACTTGTGTGGTATCAAAGAACAAAGAACAAGAATATGAACAAGTAGAATACTTGGCATTAGTATGATTGAGAGATTGACATTGTGACAACAACCGTAGAGCTAAGGGTCATAAGAGCATAGTCTCCTTGAAGTCAAGGAATGGATTGTGAATTGGAATCCTTAAAGTTAAGGATTGATCGTACTCACCATATAGTCCTTGCTCGGGGGCGGTAGCTCTCGAGCGGTGCGCTCCGAGTAGGTCACCACCGGAATGAGTTTTTCGAGGACGGTCGCATCGGGTCGATATTGAGCCTCCCGGTTACTTTGGGATTTTGAGTTTGGTTGAGTCTTGTTGAGGGCGAACCCACGGGTGAGCCAAGAGATTGGGTATTGGACTTATGACCTTGCACGTTTTATTTTGAGCATATTATCGTTTACTTTCAAGCGTATTAGTTGCATTTGTTAGTTGGTTATTATCTTACCTTTCTTTCTATTACGCTTGAAATAGACCTAGTGGGAAAGTCGGCGTGGTTGGTTGCCGAACCCACTGGGAACTTTGTTGTAGTTCTCACCCCCGTATTTCCACGGGTCGGACCTAGCGAGCGGCCGAGGACCGCTGTAAGGGCATCGAGCCCTAGGTAGAGACCGCCGAGTTACTTTATTTTTGCTATAGTCGCATTTCCCTTTATATATCATCTTTTGTATTTGATGATTATAGTTGTCTAACTTTAATTGTAATCAAGTTTCATTTTGAGGTAAATGTGATGTAAGAAAGAAAGGATGCATGAGATTGTAAAGACTTTAAAGAATTCAAGTTGTGAGAATTATGCATGTATGTGATTGCAATTAATCATAGTACTTGTATGTTTTAGTTTAGCTTTTCACTTTGGCTATGGCTTGCCCTCGTGCAAGGTGTTATGTATGCTTCCGCATGTGTAAAAATTTTATACTCTATCTGTACTTGTTGAGCCTTGGGCGGACAGGGAAAGCTCTGTCCGTTCGGCGTCTGTTTGACGCGCTCGAACCGGCCAAGTGGATCGGGCTCGGGGCGTGACAGATAAAATGGTATCAGAGCGGGTATAAAGCCAAAAAGTGAAAGCTTATGATGGACCTAGGGGCCATAGGATTGGGAAGAACCTAAGGACCTAAGGAAACGTGAGTGACGTGAACAAGTATAGCGAAAGCATGTGATTGGGTTCATGTCTTATGTCTCTAAGATGATTAGAGACTAACTTTAAGTTGCTATTTGTTTTCTATTCCTTGTGTTGTGATCGGCGGCCGACGACATGATACTATGGAATGTTAATGAATGCGCTTATTTGCTTTCGCCGGATTGGGTATATCCGAGTACGTGTTTAAGTATTAACGTGAGTTGCTTCATTTCAGGAAGCAATGGCACCTCGTGGTCGACCCCGAACAAGGTCGATGCCTAAGGAACCGAGTGCGGCTCCTGTGCAACCCGCAGCCGGCAGCGGCGGGGGGCTTGAGGAGCAAATGGCCGCGCTTATTGGCGTAGTGCGGCAACAAGCTGAGTCCGTAAGGGCTCAAGGCGAGCAGATCCGACGGCTCCAGGAGACATTGGAGCAGCAGCAAGCGGCAACGCAGGCAGGGGCCGAGCACCCTACACCCCCTGCTGGGACGCCGACTGTAGTGGAGGGTGCGGCGGCGGCGGCAGATCTGGGCCGCGGCCGTACGCTACGGCAATTCCGCCGGATCGGGGACTTCAAACCCCGTAGCGCGGCGGACGACGAGGAGCGGGAGCGCCAGTTGGCGGCGCTCATCAAATTTATGAAGTTCAAGCCACCTATCTTCGAGGGAGGAGTGGTGGAACCGGCGGTAGTGGAGTCGTGGATCGACTCCATGGAGACGCTCTTCGAGGATTTCAACACCCCGGAAAGGGACAAGGTGCACTTCGCCTCACATTGCCTAGATAAGGCGGCGAAGGCGTGGTGGAAGCGAACCAAGCGGGATAGGTCATCTGACCCACCGCCCGCGACGTGGGAGGAGTTCAAGAGGCGGTGTTCATAAACTACTTCCCCGACTCGGTGAAGCGGAAGATGCAAGAGAAATTCCGCAAGCCGAGGCAGGAGACCGCCGCTGCGTATTACGAGCTGGAGTTCTCCCACATCATCGACTGTGTCCCCGACGTTGTGCGCGACGATCGGGACCGGGCGGATTGGTTCCTACGGGGGCTTCAGCCGAGGATCTATGAGAGGATACAGATCCTCAACCTCACGACCTTTGCGGAGGTCTTTGATCGTGCTCTATCTGCGGAGCACGGTAACGCCTACGCGCGGGAGGAGCGCGAGGCCATGGCGGAGACGAGGGACAAGGGCAAGAAACGGGCGGCGGGCGGTGCCGGGGGCCGGCCAAACGCTAAGAAACCCCCTCGGTATCCCCGACAGCAACAGAAGGGCGGGAGACCCTTCCGTTGTGTTATTTGTGGCGGCAACTATCAGCCGGCGGCATGCTCGCAGCGAGAAGGGAAGTGCTACAAGTGCGGTCAGCCTGGGCACATGATTCGAGAGTGCCCTAGGTAGGGATCGTCTGCACCGACGGCGGCTTCATCCCCTTCTACCCCGAGGCAGCTGATGGGGTTGCCACCCCCTATGGCGGCTGGACGCTCATCATCGTCGCGTCAGCCGGAGGCATCGAGAGCACCGAGTGGGCGGGTTTTTGCCACTCAGGTGGAGGAGCAGGTTCCAGCTCCTGACGACATCGTGGCAGGTATTATCTCTATCAGAGGCACTAGAGCTCAAGCTATTTTCGATACAGGTGCATCGCATTCATTCATAAGTGCATCATTCGTTAGAGCTAATGACTTAGAGATTGTGCATGATGAGGAGGGTTGGACTATTACATCACCCGAGCAGTCTTATGGTGTCTATGACGAGTGTCCGGCGTGTCGAGTTCAGATTGGTGACTGGGTTATGCCGATCGATATGTTGGTATTAAACAAGAAGTGGGGATTTGATGTAATCTTGGGGCTTGATTGGCTTTCCAAGTATTATGCGGTTATCGACTGCGAAAGGAAGGTGATCCCTTTTCGTGAGCCTAATCAAGAGGAAATGGTGTACCGGGCGTGCAAGGGTGCGCGCTTTGCGGCAACCATATCTACGGCCCGAGCGAGAAAGATGATTAAGGGTGGTTGCAAAGCTTACTTGGCGACCATCGTGGACGGCCGAAGGGAGCACCCCGACCTTGAGGGCATTCGGGTAGTGTGCGAGTACCCGGATGTATTTCCGGCGGAGTTACCAGGGTTGCCACCGGACCGGGAGGTTGAGTTTGTCATTGACTTGATTCCCGGGGCGGCGCCAGTTTCGAAAGCTCCGTATAGAATGGCACCGGTAGAGCTAAAGGAGCTGAAAGCACAATTGGAGGACTTGCTAGATAAAGGCTTTGTGAGGCATAGTGTGTCTCCGGGGGGAGCTCCGGTGTTATTCGTCAAAAAGAAAGACGGCACACTTCGACTCTGCGTGGATTACCGCGAGTTGAACAAGGTCACAGTGAAGAACAAGTACCCGTTGCCTAGGATCGACGATTTATTCGATCAGTTGAAAGGGTCAAAGGTGTATTCAAAGATAGACCTACAATCGGGGTATCATCAATTGAAGATACGACCCAAGGATGTGCACAAGACGGCGTACCTTACGCGGTATGGCCATTATGAGTTCACGGTGATGCCATTCGGGCTTACTAATGCCCCGGCGGCATTTATGGACTTAATGAATCGTGTATTCCGTCCGCTATTGGACCGGTGCGTCGTGGTCTTCATTGACGACGTATTGGTGTATTCTCGGACCGAGGAAGAACACGAGGAGCATCTGAGGCTTGTCTTGGAAATACTCCGAAAAGAAAAGTTATATGCCAAATTGAAGAAATGCGAATTTTGACTTTCGGAGGTTACCTTTCTAGGACATGTGATTTCGGGCGAAGGTATCTCTGTAGACCCGAAGAAAGTAGAGGCAATTAAAGATTGGCCTCGCCCGACGAGCGCAACGGAAATCCGCAGTTTTCTCGGACTTGCGGGTTATTATCGGCGGTTCGTGGAGGGGTTCTCCAAAATAACCACTCCACTAACGCGCCTTACACACAAAGGCGTCAAGTATGTTTGGAGCGAAGATTGCGAGCTTCAAGGAGTTAAAAGAAAGGTTGACGACGACCCCGGTACTTGCTCTACCGACGCCGGGGGGGACGTATGTTGTATATAGTGATGCTTCCTACATTGGACTCGGGTGTGTTTTAATGCAAAACGGGCGAGTCATAGCTTATGCTTCGCGCCAATTGAAGCCTTATGAGAAGAACTACCCGGTTCATGACTTGGAGTTAGCCGCGGTGATTTTCGCGCTAAAATTATGGAGGCATTACTTGTACGGGGAACATTGTGAGATCTACACGGATCACAAGAGTTTAAAGTACTTGTTCACCCAAAAGGAGCTTAATATGCGACAACGACGGTGGTTGGAATTACTAAAAGACTATGATGTCACGATACTATACCACCCCGGAAAGGCGAATGTCGTAGCCGACGCGCTAAGTAGGAAATCGGGAGAAAACTTAGCCTCGGAAATTACACCCCAACCGTTGTTGCAAAAGGAGATGCAACGGTTTGGATTGGAAGTAGTGGCGCCGGGAGTGCCGGCTACACTTGCTACCTTAGTGGTACAACCGACCCTATTGGAGAGAATCAAAGAATTGCAAAATGCCGATGAATATCTCCAGAAGGTGCGGGGTCAAGTAGAAAGCGGTAGTGCCGATGACTTTGGCATTGGGACCGATGGCACCCTTCGGTATCGGAACCGTTGGTGTGTGCCTAAGGACAAGGATCTCCGCAAGGCGATTATGCAAGAAGCGCATCAATCTCCTTATAGCATCCACCCGGCACCAAAATGTACCAAGATTTAAAGTTGCAATATTGGTGGCCGGGCATGAAGAAAGACATTGGAGACTTTGTTGCGCAATGTCTTACTTGCCAACAAGTAAAGGCGGAGCGGCGATTTCCGGCGGGAAAACTACAAAGTTTACCTATACCCGTTTGAAAATGGGAGAATATAGCTATGGACTTTGTGACCGGGTTGCCTCGATCTCAAGGTGGGCACGACGCAATTTGGGTGGTCGTGGACCGGTTGACAAAGTCGGCATATTTCCTACCGATTCATATCACTTGGTCGGGGGACAAATTGGCTCAAGTTTATATTGATGAGATTGTGAGACTTCACGGGGTTCCGGCGTCTATTGTATCGGATCGGGACCCGAGGTTCACTTCTCATTTTTGGAGGAGCCTACAAGAGGCATTGGGCACACGGCTCGATTTTAGCACGGCGTTTCATCCTCAGAGTGATGGACAATCGGAGAGGACGATTCAAATACTTGAGGATATGCTTCGAGCGTGTGTACTCGATTACAAGGGCAATTGGCATGACCATCTACCAATGGCGGAATTCGCGTACAATAACAGTTATCAGGAAAGTATCGCGATGGCGCTATTTGATGCCCTGTATGGAAGAAAGTGTCGCTCTCCAATTCATTGGAGCGACGTGGGCGAGAAAGCTGTTCTTGGCCCCGATGTAGTGCGGGAGGCGGAGGAGAAAGTTCACCTTGCCCGCCAACGACTTGCGACGGCGCAATCTGGGCACAAGAGTTATGCCGACAAGCGAAGAAAGGACATAGAGTTCGAAGTTGGCGACCATGTGTTCTTAAAGATATCGCCGACGCGAGGAATCAAACGTTTTGGAGTACGAGGAAAGCTAAGTCCTCGATACCTCGGACCATTTGAGGTTTTGGAGCGAGTTGGAGCGGTGGCCTACAGAGTAGCACTACCACCGAGGCTTGCGGGGGTACACGATGTATTCCATGTATCTAACCTTCGCAAGTATGTTCATGATCCCGACCATATCCTTGCGTTTGAACCGTCGGAGATTCAAGAGGATATGACCTACGACGAGTTCCCGGCGTATATTATCGATCGGGAAGAAAGAAAACTACGGAGCCGAAGAATTCCGTATGTTAAGGTCCGTTGGAGCAACCACAACGACCGGGAGGCTACGTGGGAGCTTGAAAGCGTGATGCGGAAGCGTTACCCCCATCTATTTGACAATCTGGATTGAGGTATGAATCTAGATTATAAGTTTCGCGAACGAAACTAAATTTAAGGGGTGGAGAATGTAACAACCCACTTCCCCGTAAAGCGTGCCGAGTTCCGTCGACATGAGCGGAACCCGGAGTGGAGCGAGTTAGTATGGGTTCTAAGTGCTTTGGAACCCGTGCGTGGCAAAAGCGGGGTCTTGGAAAAGCTAAACTGCAAGTCTGGAGGAATTCCCAGACTTGGAACAGCCAAGACCGGACTTCCCAAGTGAAGTCCGGATGCCACAAGGTGCCCCAGTTACGAAAAGATGAAATTTGGCTAAGTCCTGAAAAATCCTGCTCTCGGGATCCGGACTTAGAATCTAAGTCCGGACTTAGCTTGCGAAATTTCAGAAAAATGGCTAAGTCCTGAAAATCCTGCTCTCGGGATTCGGACTTGAGGCCAAGGTCCGGACCTTGAGCCCGAAACTGCCCCAGTCTGGCAGAATGTAAATACTTGGGTTTGGGGGGCTTAGTTGTAAATGTTACAACATGTCATTAGCCCTAACCCCTCTCCCTCACAGCACACACTCTCTTTTCATCCCTCTCACTCTCTTTTGCTCACTTTCTCTCTCTAGAAGTGCTCTAGGGTTTGGAGGAGAAGAAGAAGGAGAGGAAGAAGAAGGTGACATTGGAGCTTTTGGAGGACTTTGAAGCTCTCCTACACCAAGGGCTTGGAGAGGCTTTGCACTAGAGGTAAGTTCTCACAAGTAAACTTCTAGGGTTTGATTTTCTCCTAAGTTTTGGAGCTTTCTAGCTTTTTGCTAGTATTAGAGGACTTGTATGGCTATGAACACCATGAAACCTCATGAGAGCTTCAAGTGCTCTCATGGGGGTTGGCTAGGGTTTGTAGTAAACCCCAAATAGATGGTTCTAATGGCTTAGGAATGGTTCTAAAGAGCTTCTCATGGGTCTACAAGCTTTCTTTTGCTTGTGGTTGAGATCAATCCCATGGGAATGCCAAAATGGCATTGTTAGGGTTTGGAAATTGGGGCTTTTGCCCTAGGGTGTTTCCAAGGTAAATTGACCTTGTGAAAACCTAATTGGGGGTATCCCTGACGCGTGGGGCAACTCCGTTTATTTTTACGAAAAGCCGATCATAGAGTTGCTATGTAAAATGGCCTGATTGGGTCAACTTTTAACGTAACAGGTTTCAACCTAGGCACCGGTTGGCCGTGAGATTTCTTGGGCAACTCCACAAAAATATTCTAAGGTGGGTGGTGCATTCCAAAGACATCGAACTTCCCTTTATGTCTAAGTGTCATATTTGAGCATACTTTAAATTGAGCATAATGCATAGTAGGGTTATTTAAGAACTTTTATCGTATTTTGTGAGTTCAAAATGCATGAGAATGAGTGTATGATATTGTAGTGACAAAGAACAAGAACCCTATGTATGCATGATAAAACCTAAGGCAAGAACGTAGTGTACTTGACAAACGAACGTGACATTGGACATGTACTTAGAGGTTGTGACAAGAATGAGTCTAGAATACTTAGACAACTTGCGTGGTATCAAAGAACAAAGAACAATAATATGAACAAGTAGAATACTTGGCATTAGTATGATTGAGAGATTGACATTGTGACAACAACCTTAGAGCTAAGGGTCATAAGAGCATTGTCACGCCCCCGAGCCCGCCAATTCGGTCGGATTCGGGCGCGCCGACAGACCGCCGAACGGAAAGATTTTCCCCTGTACGTTCAAGGCGTCGCAATCAATACAATTACAAGGAGGTTCCAAACAGGAACAGATATTACAATCAGATTGCATAAGGAAGTATCATAAACATAAAACAGCTACTTGCTATTACAACCATTCGTCTCAATTTAGAATTTTACATTTAACTTGAAGACTTTAAACTTCCTATTACAATCTAGATATTACAAATTTGATTACAATTTATTACAACTTATTCTCCCCTGTTATACCCCTAAGCTCTGTCAACTGGGGTACTTCTATCTCTGGTCTCCTGGTAGGGCGCTATCTACTGAGCTACGCCCTTGCCTCGCGCTGCTGCCGCTGCGCCGCTCACGTGTATACCTGTACCCCCAAAACCACAACACGGGGGTGAGAACTATTGTCCATAGTTCTCGTGGGTACGGTCACCCAAGAGAACAGCTCGACCAATAGGTCCAAGGAGGCACTGCAGATATGTTAGTCCAAAAACATATATAGATATATAACTTGTAACTAACATAAAAACCTGCCTCACAATATGCAATATGTAAAATTACCCTTTAGCTCTTAGCTTTTCTTTACTTTATTGCTATTCTTTACTTTAGCCATTCCATTCACACTTAGCTATTTACCAGCTTAGCTATTACTAGCACTATCCATTAGCTATTTACAACTTTAGCTAGTCTTTACGTTCTTTACCTTTTGGCACTTATGCTACTTAGCAATTTAGTTCTAAGGTCACTCTACCTCATCTCACTAAGCCACCCGCCTCGGTCTTGTGTCAATCCATTGCAGATAATCCGCCCACTGTCTAGCCCGAGGTGTTGGACGTCTCGCAACAAATCACTGTCGCCTCTGTGACTCAGCCTCACCGCGGCGAACTCGTCGCACACGCGGAACCCAGCTGTCACTTGACATAACCATTCTGGTGGCGATCGCGGCGGACTTACCCAGCGAGGACCCAAGTCATGACTTAACCATCTGGCGGCGAACTAATCGCACCTCACCCAACAATGGTTTGAGTCACTCCTCCGCCCCCTGGTGCGGCCGTATCGTACTTACCCAGCACTGGTGTCCCAAACACAGGGTGTCAACTCATGGCGATCTGATCCTCACCCGGCTTAACCGGTATCGAACACATTTTGGCTCACCCACCCGGCGGCGAAATCGTCGCACAACGCCACGACGGTGGTTTAGCCCTGGACGGCGAAATCGTCGCACACGCCCGACACCAACTTAGGTGTCCCAAATCTCGGGATTCCATGAATCCGTTCCACTTAGCTTGAGGGTTAGCTAGGCCCTCAAGAGACGACCCTCTAGGTCCATTGTCTTTACCTCCTAGGTCCACTTGACACTAGGGCTCATTTCCTGTCACATAACCTAGGTTATCTAACTCTAGGTTCAATGTCATTCCAGCTCGACCTACGTTTACTAACACTAGGTCCACTAACATCCTTGTCCAACCTATGTCCTTGACACTAGGTACAACGTCATTCACCTAGATCCATATGACTCTAGGTTTACTATAACCTATGTTCATTACACTAGGTTAATCCCCACACTCCTAGGTCCATTGACTCTAGGTTTACTACAACTTATGTTCTTTACACTAAGTTGGATGCCACTCGATCTATATGTGTATTAGTCCATGACTTACATTCTTACTTAGCATTCTCATACTTGGCATTCATATACTTAACATTCTTATGTTAACCATCCCATTTACATGCACATAATTATATCTAGCATGTACTCATTATGCTAAGCATGCATGTATTCATACATTTCATTTACATGCATATTTCTATTATGCTAAGCCTATGTTCTTGCAACATTCTTTACTTAGCATTCCTTGCCTCATTATTTACCTCATGCTTATTCATTTCCTAGCATTTCTATATCATGCTCATTCTTAGCATTTCACACTAGGTTCTTTAGCATGCATCTCTACTTATGCATTTTACACTATGTTCTTTGACATGCAATTTCTATACATGGATCACATGCATCAAGTTGAAACCTTTACTCTTAGACATATTTAGGCGACCTAGTCGCTTCGGTAAACACAACCCACCTTATTATGCTCTCCGATTGCTCGTCGACACTCGCAATCGGCCGCCCGTGGCACTCTTGACCCGGTTTGGCTCGAACTCTTGCACGACCGCCCGAACGATCTCCGAATCCCAATCTGAGACCTTGTGCCGTTGCCCCACGCCTTCAAGTTGCCCTGGTTCCGTTTTCATGAATTTTGGGCTCCTATCTTGCGTGTCGCGGACATCCGGTTTAAATATATTAAATAATTAATATCTTTGTACTCGCTCGATCACCGAACCGAGCGCGCCAACGCGTTCGTTGCACCCCCAATTAGGTTTCTATGGGGTCAAATGAGATCAAACTCATCTATTTCTAAAAACCCCCTTTTTAACCTTAGGTTTTGCGCTTTTGCAAAACCCACCGATTTGATCCCTAGAACAAGCAATAGAGAGCTTGTCTAACCTCTAGGTACTCATCTAAGAGCACTAGAGCCATCCATAGGGTGTTTAAAACAAACCCTAGAAATCCACCATTAGAGCACCTTGAAGAACACATGATTTTCATGAGTTTCCAAGTCTCTACTAGGTTCTAAAGCTTGCAAGAAGATCAAAACTCTATATCTAGGGTTTAGAAACCCATTACTAGAAGATCTACCATGAGAGGAGGCTAAAGCTTACCTCTACAAGCTTGCCCCGAGCTCGTGGGAGAGGAAGAAGATGACCAAGAGGACCTCCTTCATAATCATCTTCATCATCTCCATCTTCTTCTTCTGCTTTCTCTTCTTTTCCTTCTCTTTCTTTTTTTCTCTTTCTTTCTTCTCTTTGCTGCCTAAGAGAGAGGGAGAGAGAGAGAGATCAGAGGGAGTGAGAGAGAAAGAGAGTGTATTTTTCCTCTCTAATCACTTAACCCCCGCACAAAATGCTATAAGGCCCTCAACTTCTTTTTAGCCCAAAACCGCATTATCCGTACGCACAACGGGCTTCTGTACCGGTATGGGATGCTCCAGAGGCAAACCCGAGAGCTGCCTCTCGGTTTCGTAGCATTTGTACCGGTACAGTTTGGCTTGTACCGGTATAAACACCAAAAATTCCACAAACCCGAGAGCTCTTCTCCTCTTTAAAGTTATCTATAGACAAAGAACTTTGCTTGTCAGACAGCCCGTACTTATGCTTTTCATGTCGTTTCGACTCTAATTCGCGCCGAACGACGCCAAAACCTTTCTAACTCTTTTAGATCCTCTTTTAACCTTCCAAGAAGCTTGGAATGGTTATTGGAACTTGTCCAATTACTCGTTCGCGCACTTTAGCCAATTTGGTTAAAGTTCGGGTTGCTACAAGCATAGTCTCCTTGAAGTCAAGGAATGGATTGTGAATTGGAATCCTTAAAGTTAAGGATTGATCGTACTCACCATATAGTCCTTGCTCGGGGGCGGTAGCTCCCCCTCGAGCGGTGCGCTCCGAGTAGGTCACCACCGGAATGAGTTTTCCAGAGGACGGTCCCAACGGGTCGATATTGAGCCTCCCCGGTTACTTTGGGATTTTGAGTTTGGTTGAGTCTTGTTGAGGGCGAACCCACGGGTGAGCCAAGAGATTGGGTATTGGACTTATGACCTTGCACGTTTTATTTTGAGCATATTATCGTTTACTTTCAAGCGTATTAGTTGCATTTGTTAGTTGGTTATTATCTTACCTTTCTTTCTATTACGCTTGAAATAGACCTAGTGGGAAAGTCGGCGTGGTTGGTTGCCGAACCCACTGGGAACTTTGTTGTAGTTCTCACCCCCCTATTTCCACAGGGCTGGGCCCTAGCGAGCCGGGCCGAGGACCGCGTGTAAGGGGCATCGAGCCCTAGGTAGAGACCGCCCGAGTTACTTTATTTTTGCTCTAGTCGCATTTCCCTTTATATATCATCTTTTGTATTTGATGATTATAGTTGTCTAACTTTAATTGTAATCAAGTTTCATTTTGAGGTAAATGTGATGTAAGAAAGAAATGATGCATGAGATTGTAAAGACTTTAAAGAATTCAAGTTGTGAGAATTATGCATGTATGTGATTGCAATTAATCATAGTACTTGTATGTTTTAGTTTAGCTTTTCACTTTGGCTATGGCTTGCCCTCGTGCAAGGTGTTATGCATGCTTCCGCATGTGTAAAAATTTTATACTCTATCTGTACTTGTTGAGCCTTGGGCGGACAGGGGAAGCTCTGTCCGTTCGGCGTCTGTTTGACGCGCTCGAACCGGCCAAGTGGATCGGGCTCGGGGCGTGACAAAGGTAGTCCGGGATAGTGGGAAATCATTGCCGATCGTGCAAGGATCATAACCAACTCAGGGGCAGCCCTATAAATAGGCGCACGATACCCTTAAAAAGGGTCTTTTTCCCTGCGAACAAAAGACCACCCCTATTTTCTTACATTTCCTTTCTTGCATTTATTGTTTTTCTTAGGAGTAGCCCGTAACTTAGAACTTTGGAGTCTGTCTGGCCTTCGGGCATCACTCCGGGAGTCTGTCTGCCCCCTGGGCATCACTCCGTTGTAGACTAAGCTTGGAGTCTATCTGCCTTCTGGGCACCACTCCTAGTTCCCTGTGTTTTCCTTGTTTCTATTCAATAGAAGTTCATCATTCGGCCGTGTCGGTCCGACCAGGATTTGTGTTGTGGTAGCCATTCGGCTCATCTTTTCATTCTGTTTTGCTCTCTTCTGTGCATTCGGCTCATCCCGGCTGAACCGAAGCTAGAAAAGATTTGTTTCGAACCCGGCTAGCTCGATCCCTCGCCGGCCGAATCACTTGATCAATCGAAGGGGCGCATTCTTCGAGGGTCATTAATCTCCGCCGTTCTTCAACCCGACGCGTTTCCCATGGATGATTTCTGACTGGGTCAAGGGTCGGGAGATTCGGCGCACAACAGAGTCCAAAATCAGAATAAGATTTCAAGAAGCAGTTTTCTTCAGCTTCTGATTCTAGGCATTCGAAATCAATTTTTTAATTCTGAGAAGTAAAATCGGATTTTAAAAGTGAGGTTGTCAAACGCACTGTTAGACCGAAAATCACTTTTCAACCAAAAAAACGTATTTTAAAAGATAGGCCAAACACCCCATAGTATAGTAAATTAAACTTTTGTTTTTGTTAACCATAAAGTCTTTGTCTCTCTGACAATCTGGAGCTAGTAACGCTTTTATTTATTATTACAGGACTTGGTGGTTTAGTCTTCGATGCCATCAAGTTTACATCATTTCACACCTGTACCGTCCCGGTTGCCGTCAGCAGTTTGTCTTCCAACAAACTCTGCAGGTCGCAGGAAATGCTACTCCCCATGTATCTAAATAAGTCAAAGTAAGAACTTACTTCCACCCCACCCACAAAAAGAGAAAAAAAAAACAAAGACAAACAAAAACAAAACCAAGAACTTACTGCTATCTGCACTGCAAAAAAACAAATCTTCACCCTTATTATTATTATATTTATTTTATATAAAATAAAAATTATAATTAAATATTTTATATTTAAAAATAGATAAAAATGTATGGTGTATTATTTTGAATTTTATAGCTAATCTTTTAAAAGATTTGAATTTACTATCTAATATTCAATTTGTTTGATTTGAGTCGGTCAATAATACTACGTTGACTTTAAAATTTAAACTAATTTTTTATTTTAATAAATTTATTTTTTTATTTTTTGAGAAATATAAATTTATATTTGTTATAACTGTATTAAATAATCTGTACTAACTAAACCTACACAGAGAAATAATCTATTCAAATCGTAAGTTAAAATACCGTTGGCTAACTTTTTCCTACCGCTAAGAAAAAGAAATTAATTAGCAGATTATCCGACTCTTTTATCTAAAACAAAAATTTTGTAGAACCCCGAAGCGGAATCAACTTATGCAACTAAAAAAAGAACAAAAAATGCAAGTGGGACCCACTAAATGGGTTTTCTCCACCATCCTCTGCTACTACTGCTGATTGAAAAAGTAGATAATAAAATTAAAATATTAAAAAATAATTTAAGATAATTTAGAATTTCGACAAATTTTGTATAGTTCTATCTTAAAAATATGTAAAAGTGGCGCGGGGATTCTAAATTAATTCCTGCTCCCAAAGTTGAAAAGGCACAGATCCTAAATGCCCAATCCTGTCTGCCCTTTCCCTCGCCTTCTCCTACTTTCCAAGTCACATCCATTTGCTGCCAAGTGTTCCGCTGCTTATTTATACTTAGTGCTATGGACACTGAGAGGGAGACATAAGGTTAAAATCAGAAAAAGAAAAAGATGGAATCAGAATAAAGAGAAAAATAAAAAAGAAAAAGCTGTTTCAATGGGATCATGAACCTTTTGCGGGGACAAAGAATTCGGTCTCTTCTGCTTCTAGATCTTAATTATTTAGTGGGAGATTAATTTCCCATTTGAGGGTAAAATGTTGCTTTAGTTTGTAGAAAGTAAGATCATCGCTTGGAGCACCGAAAATTTAACTAGTTATAAGGTACACACACTTTCATATCCCTGGACTAGATAAAGGGCATTTAATATGTTATGTCATTTTCCATGGGGCACTTTTGCAACTAAAATTGTATTATATCTGTTTGAGGTACGCTCTTACGTACTACATACAATTTTTTATAATTCTTTGGTACGTAAGTTGATGTGATATTTCAAATAAATAAAAACCATTTCAAATATAATGATCCAGCCCACTAATAATAATAACTCGTTGGGCTACCGGCCCAAAATGTTCAAGTCTAGTTATTATTATTAGTGTCCAAGTCTCATATAAACCCAATGACAAATCCATTCCCATTCGATGTGGGACTATTGGGGTGTCACAAACTCCCCCCAATCACACACACAATCCAAGATCACCAAGCTATGTGAGACTCGTCTTGCTAGCCCGTCATCCAGACTCTGGCTCAGTCGAGACTCGTCACACATGTCCAGCTGGTGAACCGGAGCCCGTAATCCAGATCCTGGCTCAGCCGAGACTCGCCACACATGTCTAGCTGGTGAACCGACTCTGATACCAAATGTAACGCCCAGCCCACTAACAACAATAACTCGTTGGGCCCAACCACCGGCCCAAAATTTTTAAGCCCAGTTATTATTACTAGTGTCCAAGTCTCATATAAACCCAATGACAAATCCATTCTCATCCGATGTGGGACTATTGGAATGTCACATCAAATTTAGGTCTCGAATATCAACTACCAAGTTCTTTGACACTTGCTCTAAACGAATAAAGTTAATTTAAATTTCATATTAGGTGTACTAACTTTATTAATATGAAACAAAGTTATTTTATTACAGAAATCGAACAATTTACGAAAATCGTTTCAATTATAGCCATTCTGAAATAGCCTCTTTTTGTTTTATTGAGATCCCTCAACCTTTTATTTTATTTTATTTTATTTTTTGAAATTGAATGACTTTAGGGAAGTAAATTGAGATTCTACCAAACAAATTAATAATTACATCAAATTTATAAATTAAATTACTTTATAGCAAATAAACCAGATTAGTTAACTGCTAATAATTAATTGACGTGAAATCTAGTAAATGTTTAAACTTCATTAACCATAAGCCTCGAATCAAAAAATTGAAAGTTCTATAAAAGTGTGAATAAAAAAATTAAGGATTAGAGGTATATTTCAGAATAACCTATGGTTAAGGGGGGTCCCTAAATACTTTTACCTAATGAAAATCATCATCTTTTTTAAGAAATAAATAATGGTTTAGAAGCCTCCTGCTACAGAAAATGTTTTACTAGACACAGTAAAGAATTAAATATCTTTTTGCCCAAAATCCTACATATAATTGAATTTTTACACAAAGCCTTAGAGGACTAATTTGTCATTTTCTAAAATCTAAGGAGCCAATAGCCTTTTTCGGTCCATGAATAGCTTCCTCACTGGTTGTTCTATAGCATCTTTAAGCTCCAAGAGAAGGGTGTTTATATTAACTTATATTCAACAAGGTATGTTTTTTTTTTTTCTTTCTTTTTTTTTGATTATGGTAATTACCATTCATTTAATGAATTATATTATTGTCCTGATTATCCAATTAAAATGCTCTGTTTTTTTTTCTTTTCTTTTTTATTATTTCCAGCAGTAAGTGAGAAGGCAAGGGAAAACGAGACGAGACTTCTCACTGGGATTTGGTTAATCGAATAAAAGAAGCCGGCTGCCTCCCAAGCCTGAAAGCCCAACACCATCGGACGTTGGTTGGGCTCAATTTCGTTATCGAATATTATGTTCGAAAAATATTTTTGTAATTTTCAAAGGCCCAAGAGCGAAAAGTCGATGCTTTCCAAAGTACAGCAAATCAACTCTTAAAATAGTAGATAAATAAATGCATATTTAATATAGAGTTAATTTCATACAAGTTTCCGCAAATATAATGAATTGCAAATGTATTCCTGCAAAGTTCAACTTTCATAAATTATTCATGTAAAAATCCTAATATATTTAGATATGTCCCTATGGTAGGATCCGTTAGAAAATTATTTATCTTTTAACAGTAGGCTCGTAAAATAATATTTTTTCCCTCACAAAGAAAATTATTTATTTTTTAACAGTAGGCTCGTAAAATAATATTTTTTTCTCTCACAAATATGTCCCTCTAAAAACCCTCTCAATTTTTGCCTTTTTCCTCTTTCTCTTTCTTCTCGGGCTACTAGAGCGGGCGGCGACAGCGGTGGCAGCGAACGACTCCGACAACGTCGCGGAGCTTTTCAGAGTTGTGGCTGACGAGCACAAGGTTGAGGCCCACAACGGTGAGAAGGAAGGCGAAGGTGTGATCGATTTGAAAGCGCTCGTGACAACGGCCCACGCTACACAATCGACGATGACAAAGAAGAAGAAGGAGAAAAGGAGGAGGAAAAGGAGGATACGAAGAAGAAGAGGAAGAAAAAGAAAAGGAAGAGGAAGAGGAAAGGAAGAGGAAGAGAAAGAAGATAAAGATGAAGATGAAGAGGAAGAGGAAGAGGAAGAGAAAGAGGAAGAAGAAGAAGAAGAAGAAGAAGAAGAAGAAGAAGAAGAAGAAGGGCAAAATCAATTCACCTTATTAATTAACCATAGTTAAGTATTTAACTGTGGTTAACTAAATTTCTTTAGCAGATACTAACAGTAGGGACATATCTAGATACATTAGGACTTTTGTAGGGATAACTTATAAAAGTTTAACTTTGCAAGGATATATCTGCTATTCAATATTTTTGTAGGGACCTGTATGAAATTAACCCTTTAATATAATACTAGTTAAGAACTCGTGCGATGCCACAGATATAATATATTTTAATAATAAATTTTAATATTTTCTTTTATATTTTACCATGTGTATAAGTATATTTTATAAACACCAATTCTCAAACTTCACTATAACTTTTTCATATATACCCTTTCTATATGATTTAAATTGTATTTACTGGATTATATTTTGGCCATTTTGCATAAAAAATCCACAAGTATTGAGTTTTTCCAAAATTATGCCGTATTTTTCGATTTTGCAGATTTGGTCCAAAATTTCAACAAACCAACCAAAATATCTTTATTCCTTTTTCTCTCTCTTTTTTTTTTCCTTTCGTTCTTTTTTTTTTCTATCCGAAAAGGCGGCTGAGGCGGAGGTGGAGGCAGCCCACCTCGCCTCTGCCTCGCACACCCTCACCCTCGACCACGCCCACATCCTCCGCCCTCCTGGCCTCCGACCCTGTCGAGGTCGCGCCACTACCTTCATTTTTTTCTCTCCGACCCTCCTCCATCGCCTCCACGGCCTCCACGATGATAACGAGGATGGCAACGCCTTCTTTTTCTCCACCTTCGCCCTTCACCTTTACTGCAACAGATTTTGCACCCACCAAACCCCCTTCTAGGAACCCGCGTCCTCACTACCGCCACCGACGATAAAGAGGAAGCACTTCTTGGCGCCAAAAAGCTCGCTAGTGAGGGAGAGGGCACGCGACCCACCCGCCTACCGCAGAGGGTGGCGGCAAGCACGGCCTCGGCGATGTCGGTAGTGAAGAGGTGTGACGCACTGGACTTTAGCAAATAGCAAGGTTCGAGTGTTGGTTGTGGAATCTGAGCTTTCCAGTTTTTCTGGAGGGTCGTTGACTGTGTTCCGACCTATGGCACGAGTACCGAGGTTAGTGGATGAGTTCCAAACACTAAAGTCCAAAAAGTTGGATTTTAGGTGGCTCTCGGGTTGGAGTTCTGTGCCTTTGTACCGGTACAAAATGGTGTCTATACCGGTACAAAATGATGGCTATACCCAGACAGTGCCAAGATTTATACCGGTATAACAGTATAGATTGGCAAACCCGAGGCTCGGGTTTGGCCTTTTCGTAGGGTTTATACCGGTACAAATTGGATTTGTACCGGTACAAACTGGCAGTTTTCGAGCAGTTTAAACTGCAGGGAGTTTTTAGCTATTGTATACCTCTATTAGTGTACCCCACGCCACTAGGGCATCCCCTTGTGTTCACAGCAGCAAGAGAGAGGTAAGGGAGCTCTCCTCTCCTCTCCTTCTTCCCCCATGGATGTTTGATGGGTTTTCTTGAGATTAAACCCTCTCTTTTGCTCCTTTTGCTTGTTAGAGCCTTCTTCACCATTGTTAGAGCTTGGAGCTCGTGGATTGGAGCTTGGTGGAGGATCAATCTTCAACCTTTGAGTCTTTTGAACTTGGTTTGGGGCTTCTTAGAGGTAAGCATCAAGTTCTCTCCCTCTAGATTAGGATTTTGAGGCTCTTTTTGAGATGAAACCCTAGAAGTGGAGTTCTAGGGTTAGAATTGAGGATTTTCGTTTTGGGGCTTCTTGAACCCTCTTGATGGGTTTAGAACTTTGGTTTAGGTTGGATTGCAAGGACTCTAACTCCCATTTGGAGATCAAGTGAGCTTCCTTTGCATTTGGTGAGTTTTCTCCAACCTTTTGTCGAAATCCTTAAAGTGTGAACTCATGGTTCATTTTCTTAGCTTGTAACTCCTAGGGTGTGCTTTTTAGGACTCAAGGAGTGATAATCGAAGCTTTGTTAGCGGTTCGAGGCAACGCTTTTCGCATTCGGTGGGTTTGGCTTCATGAGCATAGGGGAAAATGTCCCCTAAGTGCTATTTCGGTTTGATTTAATTCTTTTGAAAGCATATTCATGCTATATAGAATTATTATAAATTTTAGAACACTTAAAATGCATGCCTTATGTATGATGAAAATTTCACTCTATATAGTAGAACATTCTGGGTTATTTTTGCATGCATGTGAGAGTGGTTCTGGTGGGCGCCTGGGAGTGTGACATTTATGTTGATATGGTTCAAATAGTGTAATTATGAACATTAAACTTATGTTGGGACTTAGAAAAACTTAAGTGTCATAAAGCGGCACTTAACTTAGAAAACTGTGAAACTGCAATATAGAGACTTTGACATAGGCCACTGACATCTACTATATTCCATGCTAGAGACATGATGACATAGAGATAGGCCTTGGACATAGTGGTTTTACTTTCCATGTTAGAGACATGATGATTTGAGACTTGTAACGGTTCTTGTGACTATATGCCATTGTGCTCATTCGCACATGCTTGTGAGGGTCGCTCCCTACAAGCCGGCACTCCGGAGTTGGCCAACGCGATACTTTCGCCGTGCGGGACTGGGCGCCGAAGTGGATTGTCGTAGGACAGTCGCATTCCTAGGGTGGGGATGTTGACTACTACGGGGCCATTACGCTCGGCATTTGTCTAGGCAGCCTTCGGGTGGGCATCGGCCAGACCGCCTTCGGGTTGGGTCTTGTTGAACTTAAACTTAAAGTAACTTAATGGACATGGTGGACTATGACTAGAATAGTAAACTTTAACTCTTTACTATTAACCTGTGAACATTGTACTAGTTATAGTGCTTTCTATTCATGCTTAGAATAGCTTAATTACTTATACAATTTCATGCTAAGCAGAGAGATCATGTTTAGTAGTTTACATGTTTATTTACATGTCGTTTACTTTACTTATGCATAGTTTACCGTTTACTTGTTTAGTTTGGGCCTAGTGTAGCATGCAACTGAAGTCGGTAATTGCCCACTGGGAACTATTAATTAATAGTTCTCACGCCCTCTTGTTCTAATGTGTTTTCGAGCCTTCGCACCGGCGGAGACACGGATCGCTGCAGTGGAGTCGCCTAGCTAGCTAGCTTCTTTTGCCACTACTGTTTAGGTGGTTTTTCCTCTCTTTTGTGTTTTGTGAGAGAGTGATTTTTGTATCCATTTATAGAGACCACCATATACTCTGTTAGTTTTATATGGGATCTTTGGTTGTACTCTTCTTATAGTTCTTAGTGAAATTTTGGTACTTTTATTTGTATACTTCATTTATGCTTCCTAGCTTAGATTCTAGTTGTTATACTGCTCTGATACTTCTAGATTTTTCTTACTTGTTGGTTATTTATCGTTTTTGCTAGACGCCTTGTATGTTTTAGATGTACGGCGGGTCTGGGCATGCGCTGAGCGGGCTTCCGCTGGGTCCCGGGGCGTGACAAGAGGGCAAGGGGTGCACAGAAACATCTCTAAATTAGCACTTTTATTTATTTAAAACACAAAAAAAAAATTAACTAAATGCCAAAACTAGAGAATAATGAAGAAAACCAGAGAAGAAGGAAGAAAAAAAATGAAGTTATACTGTTAAGATTAAATTACGCTATTTTAAAAAATATTACACTATTGTGGACGTAAGTTGCACACTTTGAAATATAAATTGTACCATTTAAGATGAAAGATACACTTTTAAAACGAAAGTTGGACTCTTTGAGAGATATTTACACTGTTTCTTCTTTTGTTGCACTTTTTGAGATTTAAACTGCACCCTTTAATAGAAGAGATAATATAAATAACTCTCAAAATGTGTAACTTTCGTTTAAAGAGTGCAACTTTCATCTTAAAGGACACAGTTTACATCTTAAATAATGCAATAAGAAAAGAAAAAGTGTAAATATCTCTCAAAGAGTGTAATTTTCGTTTAAAGAGTATAACTTTTATCTTAAAGAATATAGTTTACATTTTAAATAGTGTAATTTACGTCCATAATAGTGCAACGTTCTTTTAAAACAGTGCAATTTTATCTTAACACTACAACTTTATTTTTTTCTTCATTCTTCTATGATTTTCTTTATTATTCTCTAGTTTTTTTGCCTTTAGTTTTTTTTAAAAAAAATAAACAAAAGTACTAATCCAGAGATGCTCTCGTGCACTCCTCGCCCTCCTCGCCTCCAACATCGCCGAGACTGCGCTCGCCGCCACCCTCTGGAGTAGGCAGGTGGGCCAGGTGCCCCCTCCCTCACCGGCGCACACTTATCTCTTTGTCGTCGACGGTAGTGGTGTGGACGGTGGGTTCCCATAAGTGGATTTGGTGGGTGCAAAATTTACTGCAGTAGAGATAGATGGCTAAGGCGGAGGAAAAGAACACGTTGTCGTCCTCGTTAACATCGCGGAAGGTCGCGGAGGCGATAGAGGAGGGTCGGAGAGAAAAGAAAAAAGAAGAAGAAAGTAACAGCACGGCCTCGACAAGGTCAGAGGCGAGAAGGGGGGGTGCGGTCGCGGTCGAGGGCAAGAGTGCACGGGGCAAAGGCGGGCTGCCTCCGCTGTCTCTTCGGAGAGAAGAAAAAAAAAAGAATGAGAGGAAAAAAAAATGAGAGAGAAAAAGGAATAAGGATATTTTGGTCAGTTTGTTGAAAATTCGGACCGAATCTGCAAAATCAAAAAATGCGGCCTAGTTTTGCAAAAGCTCAAAACTTGTGGATTTTTTATGCAAATTGGCCTTTTATATTAATTGCATAATAGCAATTTTGAAAAAACTTATTCAGTGTATATATAAAATTATAAACCGGGTGCAAGCAGTACCTTTTATTAGTTGAAAGGATTCACGTGGGTCCCACGACCCCAAATCAATATAGTTACGATTCTATAAGAAACTGAGGATTAATATGTAGCTATTATTATTATTATTATAGTTAAGTTATAGAGTTATGGATTATAGATGTTTAAAAATATATTATAATAAAAGTTATGATAAAATAATATTCATATCCATATCTATATTTTACTTATAAAACATATTACTTGTGGCAACAGACTCTAATTTTATATCGATTCTATATTCTATATGAACCATCCTATCCACATCCACCAGATTTGTGACTAGTTAATATTAGTCATACTTTTAAAATTTACTTTTTTCAACAATAAACTGTTGGTAAACAGAGAAATAGGGGAAAGATATTAGGGCTTAATTTTTATAACCCTAAAGCCAATACATATTTTATTTACATTTTACATATAAAACCCTAAAAAGAGTAAAACCCTAAAGCCAATACATATTTTATTAACATTTTAGTTAACACTCCCCCTCAAGATGGTGCATAGATATTTCTCATGCCCATCTTGTATACAATAGAATTGAATGACATACTCCCCAATCATTTAGTTAAAATATCTGCTAGTTGGTGATTTAACAAATGGAATGCAAATGACACCTTTGTCTAGCTTTTCTTTAAGAAAATTTCTATCAACTTCAACATATTTTGTCCTGTCATGTTGTACTGGATTATGTGCAATGTTAATAGCTGCCTTGTGGTCACAGCACAACGTTAGTGGTGTATTATTCAGTAGTCCCAACTCCCACATAATTTTTTTTAATCCAAAGCAACTCGCACTTGCCTTGTGCCATTGCTCTATATTCTGCCTCTGCACTTGATCTGGCAACAACTGTTTGCTACTTGCCTCTCCATGTAACTAAGTTACCTCCTACAAGTGTGCAAAAACCCGATGTAGATCTCTGATCATCTAGAGAGCCGACCTAATCTGTATCAGTGAATGCCTCAATCTTCAAGTGGCCACGGTTTAGAAATAGAAGCCCTCTTCATGGAGCTGATTGCTGGTACCTCAAAATAGAATAAACTGCTTCCAAGTGTGATTTTCTAGGATCATGCATATACTAACTCACTATGCTCACGGCATTTGTTATGTCTGGCCGAGTGTGGGATAGATAAATCAATTTTCCAACCAACCTTTGATATCTCTCCTTATCAACCACTTCTCCTACTTCCGCTTTCAAGTGATGATTTGGCTCAATTGGTGAATTTATAGGTCTATATCCAAGCATACCTATTTCCCGGAGTAGATGTAAAACATATTTTCGTTGTGATATGAATGTACCCTTATCTGATCTTGCCACTTCAATACCAAGAAAATATCGCAACTTTCCTAGGTCTTTTATTTCAAAAATTTTTGCGAGATAATCTCTAAGCTTGCTTATTTCCTCTAAATTGTTTCCTGTTACCACTATGTCATCAACATAAACAATTAGGATAGTAATTTTTCCATTACACCTTTTTATGAACATAGTGTGATCTATATTGTGCTATTTATACTCAAACTCCAACAATGCCTTACTAAATCTGTCAAACCAAGCTTTCAAGCAATATAAAGCTTTTCTTAGCTTGCACACTTTTTCAACTGTCTTTTCTAAGAGAACCCCGGCGGAAGCTCCATATACACCTCTTCTTTTAGGTCACCGTGTAAGAAAGCATTCTTCACATCAAACTATTGTAAGTCCCAACCTAAGTTGGCAGCACATGACAAGAGAATGCGAATAGAGTTCAATTTTACCACAGGAGCGAAGGTTTCCTGATAATCAATTCCGCATGTTTGCGTAAATCCTTTTGCAACAAGGGCCTTGTATCTCTCAATTGATCCATCTACTTTAAACTTCACCGAAAAATGCACTTACATTCTTTCTTTTTTTCACAGGTTGACAATTTCCAAGTTCCATTTTTTTCCAAAGCCTTCATCTCCTCTAGAATCGCTTCCTTCCATTTGGGATCTACAATTGCCTCTTTCCAATTTTGTGGAACATAAACAGAAGATAAAGATGACAAAAAAAACTCTATATGAAGGAGACAATGTGTCACGCCCCGGGACTGCCAATTTGGTTGGTTCGGGCACGCCAACAGACGCCGAACGGACAGCATCTCCCCTGTCCGCCCAAGGCTCAACACAGGTACAATTCAAGAATATGAAATGCACAAGCGGAAGACATACACAATGACTTACACGAGGGTAAGCAGCAGCCAAGTGAAAGTAATCTAACTATTTTATTCATACATTGTAACTTGCTCATTTGAAATCAAATACATAGTTCATGCAAATTCTTTTACATTCATTCATCCCAATTTACAATTCCATCTCTTAAATAAACTTAATACATTTTCTTCTCTCACATGATTTTATTACCAATATACATTTGCATCTTTCACATAATTATTACACTTTCATCTCACACATGATTTTATTACATTTCCAATCATCAATATATTAGATGAAATATACAAATGGTGTCTCTATACACAAGGGTAGAACACTATCTATAGCACGATAACCATACCACATCGCCCGCTCGCTAGAACTGCATGGTTAGTAGGATGAGAACTACAACAAAGTTTCCGGTGGGCTCGGCCCCCAATTACACCGACTTTCCCACTAGGTCTATCTCAGGCATAATTTGAAAGAATAAGCAGATAGTAACCAACTATAATGCATACAACTAATATGCCTGAACAATAGTAAAGATTGCTTATGCTCAACATAATAATAATGATGAATGCAAGATCATAATTCCATAACCCAATCTCTTGGCTAACCCGTAGGTTTCACCCTCAACAAGACTCAACCAACCCAAATCCCTATTGTCGGGGAGACAAACCGCTACAACCCGACAGGACCGCCCTCTGGGGAGACAAACCGCTACTACCCAGTGATGACAACTCCGGAGCACATCGCCCGAGGGGGAGCTACCGCCCTCAAGCAAGGACTATATGGTGAGTACGATCAATTCTTAACTTTAAGGATTCCAATTCAATCCATTCCTTGACTTCAAGGAGAACTATGATCAAATGACCCTTAACTCTAAGGTTTCTTTGTCACAATATCTTTCATGTTCTTTACTTGCATTCTTTGACTTGTTCTAGTGTTATATACACTATGGTTCTTTACACACATTTATTAATGCCACGCACACTCTAGTGTTCAATGCATACATGACTCTTGTCAATGCCACACACTAACTCTAGTGTTCTTTATTCACATGCATACTTGTTCTTGACCATGTCATTACACTAACTCTAGTGTCCTTTATTTTCTTTGTTCTTATTCTCAATATCACACTAACTCTAGTGTTCTTTACAATCATAGATGCCACTCGATCTACTCGTCATAATGTCACTATGTTCTTTAACCAACTAGGTGATTAATCTCGATACGTGCATACATAGGGTTTTGCTCATTTTCTTTGTTCACAATTCTCACATTTGCACCTTAACTCTAAGCATGCAATAAGTACACTCATACACCCTACTATGCACGAAAGAAGCAATTTACATGAATGCTCAATAAGCGACACATAGACATACAGAGAAGTTCAGAGTTAGTGGAAGCACCCCCTACCTTTTATAGCGTTCCGATTGCTCGTCGTCACTTGCAATCGGCCGCCCGCGGTACTCCCGACCCGGTTCGGCTCGAACTCTTGCGCGACCAACCGAACGATCACCAAACTTCGATCCGAGACTTTGTGCGTCATCCCACGTCTTCACGATGCCCCAGTTCCGATTTCATGAATTTAGGGCTTCTATCTTACGTGCTGCGGATATTTGGTAAGAATATATTAATTTATTAATATCTTTGTACTCGCTCGTCGGGTCACCGAACCGAGCGCGCCAACGCATTCGTTAGACCCTCAATTAGGTTTACATGGGGTCAAATGAGATCAATCTCATCTATTTCTAAAAAACCCCTTTTTAACCCTAGGTTTTGCATTTATGCAAAACCCACCATTTCGATCCCTAGAACAAGCCAAAGAGAGCTTGTTCAACTTCTAGGAACTCATCTAAGAGTAATAGGACCATCCCTAGGGTGTTTAGAACAAACCCTAGAAATCCACCATTAGAGCTCTACGAAGAAAACATGGTTTTCATGTATTCTTCGCTACTAGGCTCCTACACTTGTGAGGAGATCAAAACACTAAATTTAGGGTTTAGAAACCCATTCCATAAAGCTTTACCATGAAAGGAGGCTAAAGCTTACCTCTCAAGAGTTTGCTCTTGCACAAAGGAGACGAAGAAGAGGCCCATGGTGATCTCCACTTTCATCCTCTCCATCATCTCCTCCGTTCTCTTCTTCTTCTTCCCTTTTCTTTCTCTCGTTTTTCCTTTCCTTCTTCTCTTCTTCTTGCTGTCGAACAGAGAGGGAGAGAGAGAGAGTGATCTGTAAGGGAGAGAGGGAGAGAAGAGGGTTTTAACCCTTCTTTACACTTAACCCCCTGCACAAAATGCCATAAGACCCCGCAACTTTCATCCTGTGCAACAGCCCAGACTGGGCATTTTCGGGTCTCAGAGACCGGTCTCCATGTATGGGGTCCGGACTCCAAGTACCTCCACCCGAGTCCAATCGCGCGTGGGGTCCGGACTCCAGCCTCAAGTCCGGATCCCGAGAGCAGGATTTTCAAGACTTAGCCAAATTTTAGCCTCCTGCGCAAGCCAAGACCGGTCTTCACCATGGAGTCCGGACCCTGGAGACCGGTCCCCACAGCCAAGACCGGACCCCACAGGGACCTCCAACTTGCACAAAGGACTTAGCCAATTTTTCGGCTTTTTCGTCGTTTCGCTCGTTCGACCTCCGATCCTCTTCAAATCGAACCGAGACTCTCCAAACATGTTTTCAAACATGTTTTCATCATATTTTCATCCACACTAATGGCGGATTTATCTCACAACATAGCCTTTACGGTTCCGTTTTCGCACCTACGCGCACCGAAATGCCCGAATGCTCCCGAACCTTAATCACGCATTGTTTCGACTCCAATTTGCGCCGAGCAATGCTAGAGCCTTGCCAACTCCTTTGGGACTCAACTTTAAATCATTCCAACACTCCTCGACCCTCGGTCTGCTTGCTGTACCGGTACAACCATCAATGTTGTACCAGTACACTTTGCTCCAGAGTGCTGATTTTGCATCTTTTCGACTCTCTTTCGTGCCGACCAATGTTAAAGTCATTCTAAATCATTTAGAACTCATCTTTGACCATTCCAAAGGCCTCTTAAGTCAACATACCTCGTAACTTCAAAACTTTAGAAGTTCGGGATGTTACACAATGAAACATATGAAATAAAAATCAGAGATTGGATGTTTAGAACGATTTCTAACACCTTTTCTAAGAGCAATAAGAACATTGAGATCATCAGGAATAGAGTTGATAGGATGCACGTTTGTTAAAGACTTACAGTGGTTTTGATGTTGAGAAAAAGGAACTAGATCCGGAGATAACTCTTGGCTAGATGGAGAGTGCAAGATAGCTTTATTTCTTTTCTTCCTTGTGTACACTTGCCATTCGCCAACTTTCGTGTAACATATCGAAACCTCGGTAAGTAATTTGGACTTTAGCCAAATTGGTTAAAGTATCCGAGAGAAATAGATGGACAAAGTCCAATTGGCATTCCAACAAGGTTAGAAAAGTCAAAAAGAAGTTCTAAAAGACTTAAAAGGATTTTAGCATTGCTCGGCGCGATAGAGAGTCGAAACAATGCGAAAAATAGCTTCTGGAGCAAAGTGTACCGGTACAACAGTGATGGTTGTACCGATACAGCAAGTGGGCCCAGCTGGAGAGTTTTCTAAAAGTGTACCGGTACAAAATAAAAAGTGTACCGGTACAAATGCTGCGAAACCCAGAGAAATGCTCTTGGGTTTGCCTCTGCGCCATCGTGTAACCGGTGACAGGTCCAAAAGTGTACCGGTACACTTTGGTCTGGCAGCACATGTGAAGTCTGCTGCAAATAAGAGTTTTTGGAGGGCTTGGTTGCAATTATTGCAAAATGTAATAACCCTAAACCCTCTCCCTCTCTCTCTCGTGTCTCTCTCTCCCACTCCCAACCGAGAGAAAGAAAAGAGAAGGGAAAAAGAAAAGAGAAGGAAAAGATAAGGAAAGGAAGGAGAAGGAGCTTGGATGGAGATCTTCATCACCTTCATCCTCTTCTTGGGCCATTTGTGGAGTTTGAGAGGTAAGCTCTTTACCTCCTCTCATGGTAGAATGTTAGAGAGATGAGTTTTAAATCCTAGATCTTGGATTTTGATCTTCTTACAAGTGTAGTAACCTTGTAGTAGCCATGAACACCATAAAATCCAAGGTTGCTCAAGGTGCTCTCATGGTGATCACCTAGAGTTTGTGTTAGATGCCCTAGGATTGGTCCAAATGAGTTGGAAATAGTATTAGAGAGTTTCTTGGACGGTTCTAAGCTTGTTTTTGCTTAGCTCCAAGATCAATCCAAGAAATCTTGCTATGTGATATTGTTAGGACACCAAATTTGGGGCTTTTGCCCTAGGGGATTTCTAAGGTGAATTGACTTTGTAGAAACCTAATTGGGGGTGTGTTCGACGTGTTGGTGCGCTCGGTTCGACGATCCGACGAGTGTACAAAAAGTTATGGACTAAACGATAAAATTTTAATGATAGCCGCAAAGACGCGAAATAGACGTCCAAAAATCATGAGATCGGATCCGGAGCATTGTGGCGTCATGGAATAACGCTAGAAATTCTCGGATCGTGGTTTGGTGACCGTTCGGGTGGTTGCGCGAGAGTTCGGGCCGAATCGGGTCATGGGTGCCGCGAGGCCGATTGCAAGTAACTATAAGTAATCGGAGTACGAATTTAGGTGGGTTGTGTTTACCGAAGCGACTAGGTCGCCTGTATGTCTAAGAGTAATGGTTTATCATTGATGCATATAGTGGTAGCTAATGATAGTTCATGTGAATGCGTAGAATGAATGCTATGTTGGGCTACCAATGATTTCTTGAATGACATGATATAGAAATGATAGACAAAGGCATTCACTAATGTTAGTTGAATGTTGCATGTTATAGAAATGCTAATGTAAGAAATGCTAAATGAATATGTGATAAGCATGATGTAAGAAATGCTAAATACATGTATGTGGTTAATGCTAAGTAAATGAATGATGATATGATAAGAATGTTAAGTGAGTGCAATTTGACTTATAGTAAACTATGGTAAAGGATATGGACATGTGGACATATGAATATATATAGATCGAGTGGCATTGAACCTAGTGTCAAGGACATAGGTTGAACAAGAGTGACATCGAACCTAGTGTTAGTAAATATAGGTTGGAAATCAAGAGTGGCACTAAACCTATTGTTAAAGAACTTAGGTTAAGAGTTTAACCTAGAGTTAAGTCAACCTAGGTTATGTGATAAAGATGTTGAACCTAGAATCAAAGGGACCTAGGATGTAAAGGACCTTGGACCCAGATAGGTCGATACTATAGGGTTATGACCAACCCTTGAGTTATGTGAAATGGATTCCGGAATCCCAAGACTTGGAACACTGAGCGTGGTGTTGGGTGTGTGCGACGATTTCGCCGCCCGGGGCTATACCATCGACGTGGCGTTTGCGATGATTTCGCCGCCGGATGGGTGAGCCGATTTGTGTTCGATATCGGTTGAGCCGGGTTGTGGATCATACCGCTGGTTGACTCGAACCACTGACGTGGCGTGTGCAACGATTTCGCCCCCGGGTGGCTAGGTCAGAGAGCGCGGTGGGCTGTGGTAGGCTGAGGTGCTAGCGAGACGTCCTTCACCTCGAGCCGGACGGCGCGCAGATTATCCGCAGTTGATTGACTCAAGACCGAGTTAAGTGGCATAGTATAACTAAGGTAAGGATAACCTTAAGAAAGAATGGCAGTTGAGCGAGGTATGGCTAAGGTGTGAGTAACCTTAGAATAAAGAATAAAGAATAAAGAATAAAGAATGAAAGATAAAAGAATGGCTAACTAATCAGTGGCTAATGAGAAAGAATTGCAAGTAGTAATGATAGAGAATAAAATCATTTGATCTACTTGCATAGTTGCATAGAGTTGCATGATTTTCATAACGCATATTGTGAGGCATAACATGTATTTCAATACAGGAAATTTGCATATATCTGTGGATGTTTTGGACTAACATATTGCAGTGCCTCCTCGGACCTATTGGTCGAGCTTTTCCCTTGGGTGGCCGTACCCACTGGAAACTATGGACAATGGTTCTCACCCCCGCGTTGTTTTTGGGGGTACATGTACACACGTGAGCGGCGCGGCGGCGCGAGGCAAGGGCGTAGCTCCATAGATCGCGCCCTACCCCAGAGACTAGAGATAGCAGTACCTCGAGGTGGTCTAGCTTAGGGGTTTAAAGACAAGAACAAAGTTGTAATAACAAGATTGTAATTCGAAAGTTGGAAAAATGAAAAAGGAATTTGTGATGTAAAATACATGTAATAGAATGTTGTAATAACTTAGTTGTTTTATGTTTATAATACTTCCTTATGCAATCTTTGGTTGAAATGTGTTCCTGGTTGGAACTTTGTACATTGTGTTGATTGCGACGCCTTGGACGTACAGGGGAGACTCTGTCCGTTCGGCGGTCTATTGGCGTGCCCGAACTCGACCAAATAGGCGGGCGCGGGGCGTGACAATTTGTCTCCTCAGCATGTTGTCGTACTTTCTCCCCCTCAACTCTATCCTCCCACTCAACTCTATCTTTTTCTTTGTTCCCTTCATTGTCTTGCAATTCTTGCAGCTGTTCGAATTCCTCCTCTGCATTAGTTTTCTTACTTTCCTCTTCAACTTGTTGAGACTCCTCATATTTCTCTTTCTCCTCTTCAGTTTGAGGAAACTTAAGCATGGGAGTCTATCTTGGCACATCAGTTGTACATGCATTCATCTGTTCTTTCTCAGATTGATTTCGCCCCTCAAAAGATGGACGTGAATAGTATGCCTCATGTTCCTTAAGTGTTACATCCATTGTGATAAATGTCTTCCTTGAAGATGGATGATAGCATTTAAACCTCTTTTGTGTAGCAAGGTACCCAATAAAACGCATTTCAGAGCTTGAGGATCAAGGTTATCATTCGTCCTTCGGTGATCATGCACAAAACAAATACACCCAAATACTTTCGAATGGACGGTATAATAAGTAGTACTCAACAATTTTTCAGGAGTGTTTTTGAAGTTGATTGCCCGCAGTGGCCTTCGATTAATCAAGTATGCTACCGACAAAATAGCATCACCCTAGTAATTCTTTGGTACATTCATCAAAAATAGCAATGAACGAGCAACCTCAAGTAGATGTCGATTTTTTCTCCGTTACATTTTGTGCTAGGGTATTAACACAACTAGTTTGCTGTAAGATTCCAAGATCATGTCGGTAATTTTGAAACACATTCTCAGTATACTCTTTACCATTATCAGATCGAAAAATTTTGATTTTAGTACTAAATTGATTCTCTACCATCTTATGAAATAGTTTGAAACAAGAAAAAACTTCAGTCCTATTGTGCATTAGATACACCCAAGTTGTACGACTGTAATCATCAATGAAAGTAACAAACCATCTATATCCAGAAATAGAAGGCACCCTAGTAGGACCCCACACATCCGAATGAATAATTTCAAAAGGAGAATTGCTTTTATTATCACTAATTGAATAAGTAACACGTGTATGCTTTGCATGCTCACAAGCATCACATGTAAGAAGTTCAGGATTACACTTATGAAACAACTGAGGAAACATTTTCTCCATTATTTGAAAAGAAGTGACCAAGTCGAAGATGCCATTGGAATATCTCTTGACAAGTCGACATCACTTCAATCTGGAGAGCAAAATGATGCGCAAATACTCTTTCTGACTCTTCCTCTAGGAGATAAAGCCCATCATGCACTTTACCAAAGCCAGTCGTTCTCCTCCTCTACATGTTAAGGATTTTGTATTGGCAAGTTTCGTGAATTGAGTCGAGTCTTGAAGGATCGAAGCGGATTCAAGAAGATCGAAGAATTCAAGACTTTGAAGAAAGTGAAAATAGCTCACGACGTGAATCACGATGCCCAGGTAAGTTTTTAATTCATGTTATGGTGATTCATACTTAGTTATAGGCATAAGAATCATACTTAGTTATAGGTTAAAACGAGATTGACTGTCAAATTTGAGCGCAAACGGACATCTAGAAGGACTCCGACTGTTTCAGACGGCTAATATAAAAGTTGAATAGTGTAATGTTGAGGGGTTATTTATAAAAGGGGTTTTTTCGCCTTTTCTTCTTCTTCTCCATCAGCCGACCACCACCAACACCATGCGTTCATGGTGAGAGAGAGAAACCCTCTCTTTCTCTCTCTAAATAACTCCCTACTCTCTTGAACCTAGTGTTATGGAACCTAGGTAGTAAAGAACGTCGAACCTAGTGTTATGGAACCTAGACAATGAATATAGTGACATTGGACCTAATGTTAGTAACTTAGGTCGAGTAATGGCTTGAACCTAGAAAGGTTGACATAGGGTCAAACCAACCCTAGGGATGTTGAAAGTGGATTCCGGAATTCTAGGTCTCGTGGCCTTAGTGAATATGGTATGCTCATGGTTGTGGATTGGATCAAACTCACCTATACGTTCGATACTTGAGGGCGGTCGCTCCCCCTGGAGCGATGAGCTCCGCAGTGATCATCACTGGGTTGGAGTTTCCCCAAAGGTTGAGCCTGTCGGGTCGTAGGAGTTTCTCCCCGATTGATGAGCTCCAGAGTAGTCATCACTAGGTCGTAGCAGTATCTCCCCAGAGGACGGTCCCGTCGAGTCGTAGCGAGTATCTCCCCGATAGTAGGGATTTGAGTTGGTGCACTTAAAGACGAAACCTATGGGTTAGTCGAGAGGATTGGGTATTGATTGTGGCAAATGCCATGTACCATAAGCACTATATATGTTGGTTCTCCTCACCTGCTGGACAATGTGGTTTGAGGATTTAAGGTTAAGGTGCAAGTGAGACGCCCTTCACCTTTAGCCTGAACAAGCGCGGATTATTCACAGTTGATTGACTCAAGATCGAGTCGAGTTGCATAGTTGGCTAAGGTAAATATAACCTTAGGAAAGAATTATAAATGAGTAAAGTGTGGCCAAGAATAAAGGGTAAAGAAAGACAAGTGCCAAAGAATAGCCAATAATAAAGAATGTCAAAGAATAAATAATTGCAAGTAGTAAAGAATATTAAGTGATAAAGGGTTGCTAATAATGATAGAGAATGGCAAATGATAAAGTGTAGAATTACTTAATCTACTTGCATAATTTGAATGATTTTCTTATTGCATATTGTGAGGCATGAACATGATAATTGTTAGTTGCATAAATTATATATCTGTGGATACTTGTTGGACTAACATGTTGCAGTGCCTCCTTGGACCTGGTGGGTCGAGCTTTTCCCTTGAGTGGTCGTACCCAGTGGGAACTATGGACAATAGTTCTCACCCCCGTGTTGTTTTTGGGGGTACAGGTTCACACATGAGTGGCGCGGCGGCGCGAGGCGAGGCCGTAGCTCCATAGTTAGCGCCCTACTACTGAGACCAGAGATAGCATTACCCCGAGTCGGCTTAGCTAGGGGTTGTAGAAAAGTTGAAAAATAATATTGTAATAATCTTGATTGTATTTGGAAGCTTAGAAAAGGAAATGTAATATGTAAAAAGAAAGCATGTGATGTGAATGCTTGTAATAGCTTAGTTGTTTATGTGTTTGATACTTCCTTATGCAATCTCTTGATTGAATACTGTTCCTGGTTGGAACCTCTTGTAATGTATTGATTGCGATGCCTTGGACGTACATGGGAGACTCTGTCCGCGGTACAAGGGAAACCCTGTCCGTTCGGCGGTCTGTCGGCGTGCCCGAATCCGACCAAAGAGGCGGGCTCGGGGCGTGACAGATAAGATGGTATCAGAGCATAAAGAGAACATAAATAGGATAATAAAAATAGTTTAGTTGGACCTAGGACCTAGGATAGTAAACCATAGGAGATTAAGGCTCGTGAGAGACGAGGACTTGTGACTTGCGACAAAAGGATTATGGATTGAGTTTTGTCGTAAACCTCTAAGACGGATATTAGAGGTAGACTCAAGGTGTGGTGTATTCTCAGTGTTCGTGTTGGGCGCGCACAACATGAAATCGAGTGATGAGAATAGACGCCCTTGTGTGACTTTCGCCCGATTTGAGTCGGTGTTAAGTGTCTCGTGTTCGACTTAGAAGGTCGTGGATTAATAGTGTTGTCACGTTTTAGGAAGCGATAGCACCGCGTAGGCGATCTTCGTTTAGATCGGCGCGGGATGGGCCAAGTGGTGTCCCTGGGCAATTTGAGGCGAGCGGAGACTTAGAACTTCGTGAGCTTTGGACTTAATGGGATGTAATGTCATAAAGGGGCATTGCACTAGACCTTTGGGATTTTTTGTCACACCCCGAGACCGATCCCTTTGGCCGGCCCGGGCCCGTCAAACAGACGCCGAACGGACAGAGTCTCCCCTGCCTGCCCAAGGCTCAACACAAGTACAATTCAAAGAGATTATGAAAAGCACAAGCGAAATCATACACAATGGCTTACACGAAGGTAAGCCATAGCCAAGTGAAAGAAAGTACTAAACTACAACAGTGAAATGATTTACTTCAACTATAAACATATATTCACACTTACATTTACATTCTTTAACTCAAAACATCATTTCTTCTCTTTACCTTCATTTACATTCAACTTCCAAAAGTACACTTTGTTCATGTTTAACTTCCCAAAAGTAAATATACACAAGGGTATGTGACTACAAAAGTAAACTCTACTGAGGCAGTCGCTAGCTAAGGCGCGAGACCCTTACCATGGTCGTCAGCTGGCTCGCTGGAGCTCGGCCCTGTAGAAATGATAGGGTGAGAACTACAACAAAATTTCCAGTGGGCTCGGCCCCCAATCACACCGACTTTTCCACTAGGTCTATCTCAGGCATAATTGAAAGGATAAGTAGATAGTAACCAAACTATAATGCATACAACTAATATGCCTGAACAATAGTAAGAATACTTATGCTCAACATAATAAATATGACGAATGCAAAATCTCGATTTCAATACCCAATCTCATGGCTAGCCAGCCCATAGGCTTCGCCGCTCAAGAACTCACCAACTCAAATCCCAGTATCGGGGAGACTACTACGATCCGACGGGACCGTCCTCTGGGACGCTCATCTCAGTGGTGACCTAGCTACTCCGGAGCGCACCGCTCGAGGCGGAGCTACCGCCCTCGAGCAAGGACTTACAGGCGAGTATGATCAAATCCTTGCTCCAAGGATGTAAACCAAATCCGTTCCTTAACTTTAAGGAAGACTTTGCACAATGACCCTCAACTATAAGGTTTCATGTCATTTGTTCATATTTTTTATTCTTTGCATTCTTGTTCTTTGAGATCATGACCATGTCTTAACATTAACTCTAGTGTTCTTTGTTCTTTAGCATTCTTGTTCTTATTCTTTGCATTCTTTGTTTTTATTCTTATTCTTTGCATTCTTTGTTCTTTAACCACTAGGTTCTTCAACCACTAGGTTCTTTATCTCAACACATGCATATTAGTGTTCTTTACAATTCTCTAATGCCACTCGATCTATATGTCACAATGTTCTTGTTCTTTAACCACTAGGTTCTTTACCTCAACACATGCATATATACATAGGGTTAACCACTAGGTTCTTTGTTCTTTGTTCACAATTCTTTTACATTTGCATCTTAACTCTAAGCATGCAATCACATTCATTTACCCTAATATGCACAAAAGCACTATCACATAAATGCTCAACAATTGACATATAGACATAAAAGGAAGTTCAGAGTTAGTGGAAGCACCCCCCACCTTGTGAGTTCACTAGGATGCTCAAGTTCAATTTCCGCGATCCGCGGCCGCCAATTTTCAATCTGCGACAAAAATAAGCCGATTTAGGCTTTATACACATAACTTTCTATAGACTTTTCGTTTAGACGAACTGTTCGCTCGAGCGAGTCGGAAACGTCCCCAATTACATTTCTATAGGATCAATTTGATCCAATAACCCCCAAACACGGAAACCCCAATTTTGGGTGCCCTAGGGTTTGCAACATACAAAACCCTAGATTCGATCTCTACCAAGAGCAAAAGAAAGCTCTAATTACTCAATAGACTTCATTAAAACCATTCCCAAAGCATTTAAACTCTACTCTAGGGTTTCTACCATGGAATAGAGAAAGTCTACCTCTAAGCTTTCCTCTTTCTTTGAGCTAGAGGTGAAGGAGAGGGAGCTATTCCACTCCTTCTTCTTTTCCACCTTCTTTTCCTTCTTGATCCACCTCCAAGAGAGAGAGAGAGAGAATCCTAGAGAGAGAGAGGGAGCTCTTCGGTTCACTTGGGCAAGAAGAAATGAGGAAATAACCTCATACCCCTTCACATATAGCCCATATATTGCATAAGTGCAAATAAGTCCCTCAACTTCCATCTCTATACACACTCAAACCGGGCATTTTTCGCTTGTCGAGACCGGTCTCAGAATCGGGGACCGGTTTCAAAGGGTATTCACCCGGGACCAATTGCGTGTGGGGACCGGTCTCCACTTTGAGGTCCGGTCTCCAGGGTCCGGTCTCGCCACTATGTTCGGATCCCGAGAGCAAGTTTTCCAGGACGTAGCCAAATTTCTGGCTGTTTCCCTCTTTTCGCAGACAGAGACCGATCTCCACTTGATGTCCGGTCTCATGGGTTCCGGTCTCCACTTGATGTCCGGATCCCGAGAACTGGTATTTCGGGACTTAGCCGAATTTTCACCCTCCAACATTTCCTGCACGCACAGAGACCGGTCTCCACCACAGGGTCCGGTCTCTGAGAGCCAAATTCTGCAGATTAGCAGATTTTCTCGATTTCTTTTCTTCTTAGCTCTCGAAGATCACCCTACAATGCACTTTTTGCATTGTATACGCTTTCGGCCCTTCCGAAGCATTTCATCATCGAACTTTGATCATTTTGACTGAAGTTCGGCATTCGTTTACCGAGGTGTCGGTGTATTATATTTTTAGTGATCATTACCATGTTAGAGACATGATGATTGGATACTTGAGATATTGACCATGCTTGCTTGCCAATTGTGCTCATTCGCACATGCTTGTGAGGATCGCTCCCTGGCGGCACTCGGAGTTAGCCTTTGCGTCTTATGTTCGCGCGCATGCGGTATCGAGAAACCTACGGGACCGAGTAGGATAGACTCATTCCTTATGGGGGATGTTGGGGCTACCACGGCACTTAGGCGGCACAAGCCGGACTACACTTGTGTAGATCCTATAACAAGATTGAACAATGACATTAATTAGCAACGGACAATCACTGCTAGATAGATTATAGTAGTTGGATTACTTTGACATGCTTATAGCATAGCTTTGAACATGTAGTATACTTGATAGTTTACTTATTGTATCATAGTATACTTGGTTGCCATGATAGAACATATTCATCATATGTTGACATATTGGATCATGATAGCATTTATATCATCATGAATACTTGTGGCATAGTAGTATAGCATTTCATATATGTTTTCATATCAACAGTTATTTATCGTACTCTATTATGCTTACATCTTTTGGGCCTAGTGGTGCATTTTGCTCAGGTTAGTCTGGAAACTATAAATTATAGTTCTCATGCCCCTTATTTTTTGTTTCTTTCGAGCCTTCCGCGGGGAGGCCAGGGGACCGAGGAAAGGGAATTGTCTCAGGCTAGCGATCGTTGGCGAGGGACTTTTTGGATAGATGGTCACCTCTCTTTGTTTTTATTTTGGAGAGGTTGAGGGTTGTACCTGTGTATAGTGTGACCACCCTATTTTGGATTATTGAGACAGATATTGTATTACCTTATGTTTTATCTTCATTGTCTAGTTCTCTTTCTCCTTTACTTGTTGATAGAACTTAGCTTTATATCGCTCGATATCTCTAGTTGTAGTTTATCTTTTGTTTTAATTTCGTTGTTGTCGTAGACGCCTTATATGTGTTGACATATGGCAGGTTTGGGCGCGCTACCGGGAGGGCCTCCGCCTGTCCCGGGGCATGACAGTTGGGGTGTCACATCCTTCCCCCGTTTAGGTCCCTGACGTCTTCATCAGCTCTAAATACACTCACACAGTCCAAAATCACTAGGCGATGTAGACTTGTCTCGCTAGCCTTGTCATCTTGATCTTGGCTTAGCCTATCACCTTGTCATCGTGACCTAGGCTCTTATTATAACTGTAAATTATATTTTAAAATGAGAGGGTAAGTAACTATATTTATTTTTCACAATAGATTATATGAGTGGCCTTATACAGATGCAGTATTAGAGACACTCCTATCTTTTTGTGTAAGGGGATCCTAGGTTTGGCGATTTAGTATCACCTTACTTAGTTTGCTTCAATATTATTGAGTGATCTCCCAGATTGTGTGCTTCGGCAGCTTGGTCTTCTACGTCATATATGTAACATCCCGAATTTTAATTTAAAAGTGAATATAAATAAAAATAGTGTGAGATACTATTTTTATTGAATTTAAAGAAGTAAAATATGAGTCTGAAATGACTTGTGCAGAAATCGAAATGAAAACAGAAGATTCAGAATTTTCTGTGTGAAATTAGATAAATTAGCAAAAAATGCATAGTGTCGAGAAAATTATGAAAAGCGGAGGATATGTCAGAATTATTTTTATGAGGCTAGATTTAAAGTTTCATGCCATTCTGACACCCGGAAGATAGAAAATAAAATCCGACTGCTATCTGTTAATGATTACAATTCGGTAGAGTTCGCGGTGACCAAACAGGGTCCAAACTGAAATGTTAAGATATTTTCTCACTCAGTAGGTTAAAACGAGCCTGACTGTTAAATTTGAGCACAAACGGACACCCAGAAGGGCTCCAACTATTTCAGACTGCTAACCTGAAAGTTGAGAGTTAAATATTGTATAGTTGAGGGGCTAATTTGTAAAAAGGGATTTTATTCCTTTTCTTCTCCTCCCTCAGCCCGAGTAGCACACACGCACACACACATACACGCATACATGGAGGGAGAGAGAAACCTCCCTTTCTCTCTCTAGATCTCTCCCAAAATTGATGGATTTGGTGGAAATTGAAACTTGGAAGTGAATCGTCTTCATCTTCTTCACCTTCTCCTTGGTTTGGAGAAAGTTTTGAGGTGAGCTTCTTGAGCCCTCTCATGGTAAATCTTTAGAGCTTCAATTATATGCTCTAAGAATGGATTTAGTGGAACACCTAGATGCTAAATAGAGGATTAATGCTTGAATCATGAAGCTAAATGGTGATTTCTTGCATAGTTGTAACCTAGGGCTCCAAAATTGTGTTTTTCAAAATCTAGGGGTTTGATCTAAATTGAGCATGTAGTTACCTAATTGCTAGGTAATGAAACACGTTGGTGAAGTCGGTTCAGCAATTCGTCGAGCCGTTGCGAAGTTATGGAGAATTGAATACTTTAACGTAAAGATGGCCGCGGCTTGCGGCGAAAGCTTCAAAAATCATGAAAATGGAATCGGTGGCTCGTGGCAACAAGCGAAGACCTATAATTTTCGGGGCTGCGAAGCGGAGCATGGTGGAGGCACAGTTGCAATATCGGGCCGTACCGGATACGGGTGCCGCAGGAGGCCGATTGCAAATGTCGACAAATAATCGGAATGCGAAACGAGGTGGGTTGTGCTCACCGAAGCGACTAGGTCGCCTTCATGTCGAAGAGAAATGTGTTTTTCTTATTGATGCATATAATGGTTGTTAATTGCAAAGTAGATAATGAGTGCATGAGATCAATTGACACCATCGGATGATAGATGATATGCATGTTCACATAATGTAGCAAGTACTAGATACAAATGATTGGAATATGCTAGGTTCATGATATGTGCATATTGACATAGTGAGAATATACTAGATGGTATATTATGTTGACATTGTAAAAGTATGCTAAAGAATGCATGATGACATAGTGTAGAAATATTAAATGAATGCATGTTGGCATGTGAGAGATGCTAAAGAATACGTGAGATATATGCTAATAAAGAATGCATGAGTTATATGCCAAATGTATATTGATTACTATTTTGATAAGAACATAGACGTGTGTAGGAAATCTTAAAGAACATATGTATGTTGACATAATGTGAGAATATGCTAGATTCATATGAACGTGCATTTGGGTCGATAACTCTAAGTAGAGTAAAGAACTTGACATTGGAAAGTAAGAACATTAAGTGGCATGTCAATTAATAATCCTAAGTGTGAATAATTAGGATGACAAGTATTGTGGATGGCATTATAACCTAATGTACGTATTAACATAGGTTGAGAATTGAACCTAGACTTAAATAAACCTAGGTGTGTGGCATTAAACCTAATGTATTAACATAGGTTGAGAATTGAACCTAGAGTCAAGTAAACCTATGTTATGACACGAGTCGCGTTGAACCTAGAGTCAAGTGAACCTAGATAGTAAAGAACATCGGACCTAGTGTTATGGAACCTAGGCAATGAATATAGTGACATTGGACCTAATGTTAGTAACTTAGGTCGAGTAATGGCTTGAACCTAGAAAGGTTGACATAGGGTCAGACCAACCCTAGAGATGTTGAAAGTGGATTCCGGAATCCCAAGTCTTGTGGCCTTAGTGAACATGGTATGCTCATGGTTGTGGATTTGATCATACTCACCTGTAAGTCCAATACTTGAGGGCGGTCGCTCCTCGAGCGATGAGCTCCGCGATGATCATCCGAGGTGGAGTTTCCCCAGAGGTTGGGCCTGTCGGGTCGTAGCGAGTATCTCCCCGATTGATGAGCTCCGGAGTAGTCATCACTAGGTTGTAGCGAGTATCTCCCCAGAGGACGATCCCGTTGGGTTGTAGCAAGTGTCTCCCCGATAGTAGGGATTTGAGTTGGTGAGTTTAAAGACGAAACCTATGGGTTAGCCGAGAGGATTGGGTATTGATTGTGGCAAATGCCATGCCCCATGAGCAGTATGTACGTTGGTTCTCTTCGCCGTTGGGCGCTGTGGTTGAGGATTTAAGGTTGAGGTGTATGCGGGACGTCCTTCACCTCGAGCCTGACAGAGCGCAGATTATCCGCAGTTGATTGACTCAAGACCGAGTCGAGTGGCATAGTTGGCTAAGGTAAAGTAACCTTACGAAAAAATGACAATTGAGTAAAGTGAGGCTAAGAATAAAGAGTAAAGAATGACAAGTGATAAAGAATTGCTAACAATAATAAAGAATGGTAAATGATAGAGAGTAGAATTATTCAATCTACTTGTATGAGTTGCATGATTTACATATTGCATATTGTGAGGCATGAACATGGTAATTGTTAGTTGCATAAATTATATATCTGTGGATACTTGTTGGACTAACATGTTGCAGTCATAATTAGTAAATTCGCGAATTATTCGCGAATTATTCGCGAATTTTTCAAAAAATGAATTAAACGATCGAATTCAAATTTTTGGAAAAAATTCGGAAAAAAAACGCGATTTTTTGATTAAAAAAACTTATTCGCGTTTTATTCGCGGGCCGAATTATTCGGAATCAAAAAAACGCGGCCCGCGTGCGGCGCGCTCCGGGCTCCGCTCCCGCGCTCCGCGACTTCCGCTCCACGCGCGATCGCGCGCCGCCGCGCGCTCCGTGGTCCCGGCGCGATCGCGACTCCCGGCGATCGTGGCTTGCGGCTCGCGGTCGTGGCTCGCGGCTCGCGGGCAGCTAGCCAAAAAATTTCCAAAAATTCCAAAAAACAGGAAAAAATTATTTTCCAATTTTTTACTTAATTAGCTTAGTTTTGTAGCTATTTATTCTTATATCCTTAAAAAATATGAGTATTTATGCTAATAGTATAAATCTTGAGAGAAAAAAAACTTAATTTAATAGCCGAATTTTTGATCCGAATTTTTAATTGATGAACGTATAATATCCGTATAAATCACGTATCCGAATTATTGACGAATCCGTTTTTTAGCCGTATTTTTCAACGAATTTAAAAATTAGAAGCCAAATTTTATCAGAATTATACCGTCACAGAATTTTCAGAATACGAATTAACTAACTATGGTTGCGGTGCCTCCTTGGACACAGTGGGTCGAGCTTTTCCACTTGGGTGACCGTACCCAGGAACTATAGACAATAGTTCTCACCCCCGTGTTTTTTTTGAGGTACGGGTTCACACATGAGCGGCGCGGCGCGAGGCGAGGGCATAGCTCCGTAGATAGCGCCTACCACCGAGACCAGAGATAGCGGTACCCTCGATCGGCTACTTAGGGATGTAAGAAAGAAAGGAACCAATTTGTAATAATTATGTTAAAGATGGATTGTATTTGGAAGTTTAAAAATGTAAAAGAAAATGCGATGTAAAATGCATGTTAAGTGAATGCTTGTAATAACATAGGATGTGATTATGTTTTTTATACTTCCTTATGCAATCTCTACTTGAAATATTCTGTTTGGAACCTCGTGTATTGCTTTGTATTGATTGTGACGCCTTGAATGTACATGGGAGACTCGTCCATGCGGTACAGGGGATACTATGTCCGTTTGGCGGTCTGTCGGCGTGCCCGAATTGGACCAAAGAGGCGAGCTCGGGGCGTGACAATATACCTGAAGCAGTGGTTGTGTAACATCCTGAACTTCTAAAGTCTTAAAGTTACAAGGTATGTTGGCTTAGAAGGCCTTTGAAATAGTTCCGGAGAAGTCGGAAGCTTTCGGAGTGTTTTCGATGCACGAGTGCAGCGGGACCGAAAGGCTATGTTGGGCCGTGAGTTAAATTCGGCATTAGTGCGGATAAAGTAATGATATGGACATGATTTAAATCATGCGTGGAGAGTCTCGGTGCGATTTCAAGTGAATCGGAGACCCACGGAGCTAAAAGTGAGTTGGAACGGAAAAGAAACAAACCGAAGCTGAAAAATGGCTAGTCCTGGAGTTGGCTGGAGGTCCCTTGTGGGAACCGGTCTCCACAGAGGGAGGCCGGTTCCCGTAGTCGTCCCATGAGAGAAAACTCTCAGGGACCGGTCTTGAATGAAGAGAACGATCTCCGAGGGACCGGTCTTAAGGGTGGAGACCGGTTCCCGTACGCGAAAGAGCTGTCCTGCAAGAGTAGAGCTCTCGGGGACCGGTCTGCAGCTAGGAGACCGGTCTCGAGCCATGACGCCCGATGCGGGTAGTGTGAAATGTGTAAATTTGAGGGGCTTTATGGCAATTTGGCAAGGGGTTAAGTGAATAGAAATGGTTAAAACCCTCTTCCCTCTCTCTCCCTCACTCAGAACCCTCTCTACCTCCCTCTCTGTTCGACCGCAGGAAGAAAGAGAGAAAGAAGAAAGGAAGAAAGAAGGAAAGAAAAGAGAGAAGGAAAGGAAAGGAAGAAGAAGAAGGAGAAGTAGAGGAAGATCAAGAGGAGCTTATCACCATCCTCTTCTTCTCCCTCCTTGTGCATGTGAGAGAACCTTTGAGAGGTAAGCTTTAAGCTCTCTCTCTCATGGTAAACTTTAGGATTTTGGTTTCTAAACCCTAGAAATGGTGTGTCTAGAACCCCTTGATGCTAAAGAGAGGATCGTTTGATGGTGGGTTTTGCATAGATGCAAACCTAGGGTTCAATTTGGGAGTTTTGGTATATATATGAGATTGATCTCATTTGACCCCATGTAAACCTAATTGAGGGTCTAACGGACGCGTTAGCGCGCTCGGTTCGATGATCCGACGAGTCAGTGCAAAGATATTAATAAAAGATTATATTTTTACCAGATGGCCGCAGCACGCGAGATAGAGGCCCTAAATTTGTGAAATCGGAACTGTGGCATCTTGAAGACGTGGGATAACGCCACAAAGTCTCGGATCGAGGATCGGTGACAGTTCGGGTGGCCGCGCGAGAGTTCGGGCGAAGGGTCAAGAGTGCAGCAGGCGTGAAGTGTCGACGAGCAATCGGAAGGCAAAGCTAAGGTGGGTTGCTAGATCGCCTGTATGTCTAAGAACGACATAGTTCATATTGATGCATATGAAAGACATATGATGAATGTGTAGCAATGCATGTTAGAGAATCTAGTGTTAAGTGCTAAATAGATGCGCATGATGATAGCATGTCACATACAATGCTAGAAAATAAAATGTTGCAAGAATACATGCTTAGTATAATGAAAACATGCATGTAAATGGTAGTAGACATAAGAGAGCCAAGTAGAGAATGTGAGTTATGGACATAAATAAACACATAGATCGAGTGGCATCTAACCTAGTGTCAAGAACATAGGTTGTAGTAAACCTAGAGTCGATGGACCTAGGCGAGTGGCATTGAACCTAGTGTCAAGGACATAGGTTGAACAAAGATGATAATGGACCTAGTGTTAGTAAACATAGGTCGAGTTAAAATGACATTGAAACTAGAGTAAAGTAACCTAGGTTGTGTGACAAGGAAAGTTGCCCTAGAGTCAAGAGGACCTAGGATGAAAAGAATAAAGACCTAAGTGGGTTGACTCTTGGGGGTTAAAGCCAACCCTGCAAGCATTGTAGAACGGGTTCCGAAATCCTGAGATTTGGACACCAAAGAGGGTGTCAGGCGTGTGCGACGATTTCGCCATCCAGAGCTATACCACCTTCGTGGCGTGTGTGCGACGATTTCGCCGCCAGGTAGGTGAGCTGAGTTGAGTTCTATACCGATTGAGCCGGGTTGAGGATCAGACCGCCAGGTTGACAGAAACCATTACTGGGGTAAGTGCGATACGGGTGCCGCCAGGTGGCCGAGTTGTGACTGAAACCATTGTTGGGTGAGGTGCGATTAGTTCGCCGCCAGGTGGTCAAGTCATGGCTTGTGCCCTCATGGGGTAAGTGCAATGTGTTCGCCGCCAGAATGGCTACGACATACGACTCGAGCCGTGTTTAGCGTGTGCGACGATTTCGCCGCTTTGAGGCTGAGTCACAGAGGGCGGCAGGCTGTTGTTGACAGCTGAGGGGGTTGTGAGACGTCCAACGCCTCGGCTAGACAGCGGGCGGATTATCCGCAAGTGTTTGACTCAAGACAGAGTCGTGTGGCATAGTGGTCTGAGGTAGAGGTGACCTTAGAAGTGAATTGCTAAATAGCATAAGTGCCCAAGAGTAAAGAATATGAATAGCTAAGTGTAAGAATGAAATGGCTAATGTAAAGAATAGCAAGAATGAAAAGAAAAGTTGAGAATTATTGCATAATTTGCATATTGCATAATTTGCATATTGCATATTGTGAGGCATGTTTTTATGTTAGTTGCATATTATCTATCGGTAGATATTTTTGGACTAATATATTTGCAGTGCCTCCTTAGACCTATTGGTCGAGCTTTTCCCTTGGGTGGCCGTACCCACTAGGAACTATGGACAATAGTTCTCACCCCCACATTATTTTGGGATATTTCCCAGGTACACGCGTGAGCGGCGCAGCAGCAGCGCGAGACAAGGGCGTAGCTCAGTAGATAGCACCCTACCAGGAGACCAGAGATAGCTGTACCCCGAGTCGGCATAGCCTAGAGGTAGCGGGAGAAAAGAAAGAGCAAACTTGTAATAATTTGTTATAACTAGATTGTATTAGGGAGTTAAAGAGAAAATTATAAATTATAGATGAATGTTGTAATAGCAAGTAGCCATATTTATGTTTATGATACTTCCTTATGCAATCTGATTGTGATATGTTCCTGTGTGGAACCTTCTTGTAATATTGTGGATTGCAACGCCTTGGACATACAGGGGAAGCTCTGTCCGTTCGGCGGTCTGTCGGCGGCGCCGCGACCTCGGCCAAATTGGCGGGTGGTCGCGGGCCGTGACAGGTTGTCATATCTCGCATCACTTCACGAGGTAAATCAGATGAGAATTGGGCGGCATATCATGCTTCATATATTCAGCTTTGGGATGATAGTGTAACATGCCAGATTTTAATTTAAAAGTGAACATAAATAAAAATAGTGTGAGATACTATTTTTATTGGATTTAGAGAAATAAAATATAAGTCTGAAATGACTTGTGCTGAAATCGGAATGGAAACAGAAGATTTAGAATTTTTATGAAAGCAGGACGGATAAATTAGCGAGAAAATACGATTGTCGAGAAAATTATGAAAACTGGAGGAGATATCAGAATGATTTTTATGAGGCTAGATTTAAAGTTTGATGTCATTCTGACACCCGGAAGGTGAAAAATAAAATCCGACTGCTATCTGTTAGAGATTACAGTTCGGTAGAGTTTGCGGTGACCAAACGGGGTCCAAAGCGAAAAGTTAAGATATTTTTTCACTCAATAGATTAAAACGAGTCTGACTGTCAAATTTGAGCACAAACGGACATCCATAAGGGCTCCGACTATTTCAGACTGCTAATTTGAAAGTTGAATAGTATTTTGAGGGGGTAATTATGTATAAGAAGACCTTGTCTTCTTCTCCTTCTTCAGCCAACGCACGCACATAGCACATACACACGCACACGTGGAGGGAGAGAGAAACCCTTTTTCTCTCTCTAGATATCTCTCTCATCTTTCTAGATCTCTCTCTAAAAATTTGAGGGTTGGAGGAGAGCGAGCTTGCGAACGCGTTGGGAGCGACGGATCGAGCTTTCGTGCGCCCGTTGGAGCGGCGTGCTTCCGTCTCGGCGTTCACATTTGGGTAAGCTATTGGGATTTGGCTTAATCCTTATACTTAAGTGTCCTAGTAGCCTCTAATGTGATGTTAGTATGTTAAATCCATAAATATTTGGGTTATTTGGAGCATATGTAGAGGCTAGGTCTAGAATGGAATTTTGTAGCAAATGGTGGGTTTTGATCTAATTAAACCATATTATTCTCTAATTGAATGTTAGAGATGAACCATTGAAGACCCTAGGTTGCGGATTGTTGGGCGTTCGGTGATCACTTGCGAGTTGGAGCCGAAGGTCACGTGTGTCGTGGGAGGCCGATTGCAAGTGACTACAAGCAATCAGAGAGTGATATTAGGTGGGTTGTGCTCACCGAAGCGATTTGGTCACTTCCATGTCGAAGTGGAGTATGGTTTTCTAATTGATAAATATTTACATTATGGTAGCTAATTGCAATGGTAGTTAATTGCAAGGTAAATAATGGCATGAGCTAAATGCTAAAGTTAATGCATGAGTTAGATTCTAATTGTAAATGCATAGAATGTATGCTAGTAAAAGAATGCATGATCTAGATATACTAATTAGGTATGTTGAATGAATGCATGAGTTAAAATGCTAAGTGAATGTATAAAAAAAACTAGAGGCTATATGAATGCATGAGAAAACATAGGTATGTTAACATATTTTGAGATGCTAGATGATTAATATGCACGTTGTCATATCTTGAGATGCTAAGATGAATGCATATTGATGTATTGTAGAATATGCTAGATGAATGTATGTTGACATATTGTGGATTATGTTAAATGACACATGCATGTTGAACTTGAGTCGATAAACTCTAGGTGAATTAGAGAATTCGACATTGAAAAACAATGACAAATGAATTATTTCGCATTAGCAAATGACAAGAATGCTAGAATTGAACACTTAGAGATCAAGTGTGGCATTAGAGAATGAGTGTAAAGAACAAAGTAGTGTATATGACACTAGTGTAAGTTAAAGAATACAAGTAAAGAACAATAGTGATATTGTGATATAGAAACCTTAAAGTTAAGGGTCACATGAGCATTGGAATCCTTAAAACTAAGGATTGATCGTACTCGCCTATAGTCTTGGCTTGAGGGAGGTCGCTCCCCCTCGAGCGGTGCACTCCGGAGTTGTCACCACTAGGAAGGGGAATCCCCAGAGGACAGTCCCAAGGGAGGAAGCTGAATGCCTTCGGGCTGAGGGCCCAATATTGGGATTTAGAGTTGGTGAGTTATGGAACCCTACGAGAGGAAGCTAAACGCCCAATGGGCTGAGGGCCCAAGGGGTTGGCCACAAGAATTATGTAAAGTAATAGTTAACTTGCATTCATCATGAGCATATCATTGAGCATATGATTGAGTATATTTGTTCAGGCATATTAGCTGCATCTGTTAGTTGGTTACTATTTTTTCTTTCTTCTATTATGCCTGATTTAGACCTAGAGGGAAAGTCGGCAAGGTAGGGGCGAACCCACGGAAACTTTGTTGTAGTTCTCATCCCACTATTTCCACAGAGCCGGGACAGAGCGAGCCGGCGGAGGATCGCGGTAAGGGTATCACACCCTAGATAGAGACCGCCCGAGATACTTTTATTTTGTAGTTGCATTTTCCTTTACTTATCATCTTTTGTACCTCGATGATTATAGATGTTTAAAGCAAATGTATTAAAGTTTCATTTTGAGGAAATGTGATGTAAAAGAAATGATGCAAAGGTTGTAAAGAATTTAAAGAATTCAGCAGTATCCATGTATGAAGTTGATTTGATAGTTCTTTCACTTTGGCTATTGCTTGCCCTCGTGCAAGCCATTATGTATGCTTCCGCAAGTATAAAACTAATACTCTGATGTACCTATTGTTGAGCCTTGGGCGAACGGGGAGAGGCTCTGTACGTTCGGCGTACGTTTGGCCTTCTCGAATCGGCCAAAAGGGCCAGGGCTCGGGGCGTGACAGATAGATTAATGGACATAATAGAGGTAGACCCTAAAGTAGATCCAGATCCTATACGAGCTACCATTATTTACATGCAGTCGTATTGAAGGATCATTATGAGGTGGAAATCTAGGCTGGTACTGTCACACCTCGGGACCGGCAGAGGCCTTCCCGGTAGCGTGCCCAGACCCGCCATATGTCAACACATACAAGGCGTCTACCAAAACAGCGAAAATAAAATAACAGATAGGCTACAACTAGAGATATCAGAGCAATGTACAACTAGTTCTATCAACAGTGTAGAGGAAAGAGAACTAAACCATAAAATAACATAAGGTAAAACATAAAGTAACTACAACATCTGTCAAGATACACCAAAATGGGGTGGTCTTTATACATAGGTACAACTCTCCAAAACCTCTCCAAAACAAAAACAAGAGAGGTAGACCACCTACCCAAAGGTCCCTCGCCCAAACGTCGCTAGCCCGAGGCAATCCCCTTGCCACGGCCCCTGGCCTCCTCCGGTGCAGAAGGCACTGAAAAGAATCAGAAATAGAGGGCGTGAGAACTATAATTTATAGTTCCCAGTGGGCAATTACTGACCTGAACCATTACACCACTAGGCCCAAAAGAGGTAAACATAAAGGTACGATAAGTAACTGCTGAAGTAAAGCACATGTGAAATGCTACACTACTATGTCACAAATACTCATGATGATATAAATGTACATGCTATCTTGATCCACTATGTCAACATATAAAGAATATGTTCTAATATAGCAACCAAGTATACTATGATGTAGTGAATAAAGTGTCAAGTATACTACAAGTCCCAAGCTATGCTCTAAGCATGTCCAAATAATCCAACTACTACCTATCTAGTAGTGATTATCATTGTTCAATTTCATTTTAGGATCTACACGAATGTAATCCGGCTTGTGCTACCTAAGTGCCGTGGTAGCCCCGGCATCCCCCGGAAGGAATGAGTCTATCCCACTCGGCCCCGTAGGTTTCTCAATACCGCACACGCGAAACAAGTCGCAAAGGCTAACTCCGGAGTGTCGGTTTGTAGAGAGCGACCCTCACAAGCATGTGCGATTGAGCATAAATGGCAAGCAAAGTCCCGTAGTCGCCCTAGAACTAACAGATCTGCCACCACATTCGCGCCAACCAATCCATACCGAGAACAATATCAAAGTCCCATAGTCGCCCTAGAACTAACAGATCTGTGGGCATGATCCAAGAATCCAACTGCACAGGACATGACCTACAACACTCTACAACCCGTAGTACATGGTCGGGGATCTGGAACTCCCGGGCCTGAGGCAATAACTCTATCTCTAGACCATGTAACAATGCAAATGCTCGACTAATAAAAGACTGTGATGCACCGGTATCAAATAAAGTACGTGCTCTAACACCGAGAAAGTAAAGTGATACACCGCCACCACTCGGTCATTTCTTGATGAGTCCTCAAGTGAGTGCATGGGTCTGCCGCTTGGAGCCTGCTGTCGTCGATCATCCTGTCGCGGCGTCGACGCTCGATCCTCCTGACGGTAGCTCGGCGATGCCGCGTAACTCTGCAAAGATCCGTGCGGTGCTGAGGCTGATGATGGTGCTGATGACGCTGCTCGTGGGCAGGCGGCCCTCAGGTGTCCCGGCTGACCACATCCAAAACAGCGGCCCTCCCGCTGCTCGCACTGTCGGGCCGCGTGTGGTCCTCCACAGATCACACACTGCTGAGTCCTCGGTGGCTGCCCCCGCTGACGGGTATCCTTGGAACGCTGACGCCCCGAAGACCCACGACCCTGAAAACATGGTCGTGAAGGCCTAGCGGATGCTGTTTGCTCGGCCCACCGTCATCGAAGCGGGCGCTCCACATGTCCCGACTCTGTCCCGAGCCACAGGCTCGCTCTCGAAGTGCTACCTCGCCTCGCTCCTCCCACAAGGCCTGCTCGATGGACGCATCCAAAGTACTCGACCTCCGCGCCCTAACGAACCTGAAAAGATCCGGCCTCAATCCCTGCTCAAAGAGGTAGACCCGATGTGCCTCGTCTCTCGCGGCAAAAGGTACACAGTTCAGGAGCCGTGTAAACTCCCGAACGTACTCCTGCACTGTGCGATCGCCCTGCTGAATCCTTTTCAAATCTTCCTCAATCCTCTGCTTTACACTAACAGGAAAATACATGCCGAAAATCATCCCACAGAACTCGTCCCAACGCATCTGCGACGCTACCAGTCCCTGATCACGCCTCACCCTCTTCCACCAATCTCAGGCATCCCCTACCAAACAATGGACCCCTAGCTGCACCTGCTCCCTCTCTGGGATGTGTAGATCCTCAAACAGTCTCTCTAAAGCACTGACCCAACCCTCGACCACCCAAGGCTCAAAACTACAACGATCAAAGGCTCGGGTCAAAACGGTGAAAATGTACCGCCACTCCATCATCTCGCCGCCGCTCCGCTCTCGGTGGTGCGGGTCCTCCAAAGAAAGGCGCCATCGGTGTCGAAGGAATCTCCACCGGTGGGGATGTGGCGACAGTGCCGCAATCGGGTAGCAGTGAGGTGGAACAGGCTACTCCGGTGCTCCTGCCGTGCTCGATGATGCGGCTAATCTCTCGCACATCCGCCGTAGTGTCGCCTCGCCGTCTCGTCACTCTCGTGGCGCCCAATCGTGCGCTCGTCCGCCGCGTACTCGTCCCCTGCCGAGTACTCGCTCCACCACCTGGGGCACTCTCGTCTCTCGCTCGGCACGGCCCGCCCGCTCGGGCATCTGAGGTGGTGGTGATGGTAGGGCACGAGCCCTAGTCGGCGGTCGTCCCCTATGTCGATACATAGCTGCCCAAATAGAAATGAGGTCAGATACATAAACACTCTCGACCCAATCAACGAAAGTCTCGAAGGAAGTGCCTGTTTCTCCATAAAATTATGTTGTCTGCAGCCAACATAATTTTCCTAGATCGAAACAGATACTCCTTCAGTTACCCACTCCACTCTAGGATGAGTTAAACAATCAATCAATAACTTTCGCGTTAAATCACGCCTCTCGTGTTTGTCTTCCTAGTGTTTGCCAGCTTAGGTTTCTTAGGTCCCAACGACCTAATACTAAGCTCTGATACCAACTTAATCTGTCACGCCCCGGGTTGCACAGTTTCCCAGGCGCGCCGACAAACCCGCCGTATACAAGGAATTTTTCTTGTATACGAAGCGTAGCTGTACCTGTATAACATACAATACTACAAACAGTAGCATAGAGCTGAAAATACTAAAAACAACAGGGAGAAATAAACACGAGTCTATATACATATAAAATGTCGTGATACAAAAGAGTACTACTCGCTCCAGCGAGTTAACAACAGTATGTACAAAACTCCCAAACCAAAACAACTACCTATAGTGAGGATCCTCTAGCAGTACTCGAAAGGTAGGGCTCTAACTCGCGATGCCCTTGCCTCGATCTGCCTCAGAAGGAGCAACAGCCGAAGTCGAAGGCCCTGCAACAACGGTGGAAGAAAAGGGGCGTGAGAACTACTGTAAAAACAAATAGTCCTCAGTGGGTGCCGCCCTAAACATCATCGGTCCACCCACTAAGTCTACAGGGTAAGTAAGGATAGAAGAAAAAAAGCTGACAACACTCTACAGCTATATGCTACTATACTATCCTGTTCTAATACAACCCTCTGCAGTACATGCCAATCCTGACCCAATCTTACCAGGGACTGTGATACACCCGTCCCGCCTGTCGAAGCTACACTAACAACTACCACAGGGGTAGCTAGTGGAGAGCAAGTCCAACACTAGGACAAAGCGACACCAACGCAAAAGCACTAAGCCAGACTCCGGAGCGGCACTCGTGGGCGCGAACCAACCGAGTATGCAAGCGTATCTCTATCGAGCTCAATCAGGCTCTCACAGACATAGTCAAGTAAACAGGGTTCAACTGGTCTAACCACCAATAGGTCACGTGCCCTCAGCACAACTGAGACAAAAGTCACCCGGGCCCACCGTCGACCCGACGGTCCGGACACAAGAATAGTCCGGACTGTCAGTAAACTAAGCTCGGCGTCCCAGCACGAGCGTAAAAGCAAGCTACACCACCCTGGGTATCCATCGCACTCCCCCGGCGACGATCAACCGTGGTTTTCTCCTAAGTCAAGTCCAAGTCCAACATGTATAAACATTTTACTTACTAGACATGCTCCAAAATTCAGATCTTTAACTTGCTGTAATTCATGAATTCGAGCGAAGGATATATCGATATACAACTATACATGCCGACTACTTATACTTAGGAGTGAAACGATGAAAGCCCACCTCGATCGCAATCCCTTGGAAGCAAGGGTGTCCTAAATCCTACTCGATCTACCACTGGTCCGCCAAGGTCCGAAATTTCCTGCTGCGAAGAGGAAAACCCAACGTCACACAATTTCACGAAATCTGTCCGAAACAACAAGCAGAGTATTCTAATAATTCGACCAAGCTAACCTTCTCCGAATTTCTCGATTCAGGGCTCTGTAGCTTCGTCTCGACGTCACGAATCCAATGGCCCAAGTTTCGCCGAATTCCGCCGCTTCTACGCGGAGAACGGGCCAAAATACGAAACGTCGACGCTGGAAACCCGCAGCTCAAGACTCGTAATCAACTCGCAACAAAGTTTCAAGAGTGTAGGGTTTTGACTGGGCAAACCTGCTCCAAAAATCGAGATCTTGGGCTCAGAATCTTCGTCTCAAAGTCGTGAATCTAGCAAGCCAAAGTTCATCGCGATCCGACTTCCCTACACAGAGAACAAGGTAAAACACGGCGGGTCGACGCTAGAATCAGCATTTCAGCATTCCAAGTCTGCTTGCAAAACAGCAATGTAGTAAAGCATAAATTCGAGTAAGAAAACCTTCTTCAAAAATTCCAAGTAAGGCCTCTCTGGATTCCTCTCGACGTCCCGGATTCAACGAGCCAAATCTCAACGGAATCCGATGCTCCTGCGTCGAGTACGGCCCAAAATACGGCGAGTCGACGTTGAGTTCTGCAGCAGACAGCACCTAGCTCGAAAATGGTTGAAGTAGAAGCAAATGAAGGAGTTCATCGACGAGCTACTCACCTCGGAAATGCTCTCGAACCGTCGGAGTATCGAAGACGATGAAATCCGGCGTTCGCCCGGCTCCCTCGCAGCCACACGATGTCGAAAACGCTTCCGCAACACTCCGCGGCGCGACATCGGCGAAGAAGCGACCACCCGAGCTTCCTTACTCCAACCGAGTTATCCTAGAGAGAGAGAGAAGAAGGAGTAGAGAAGATGAAGGTGCTGTGAAAAAGCCGCTCACCCTCTCTTCTGACGTGTAGGCATACATGGGGGAGGGTGACAAAAACAATGTGGCAATTTACCAAATTGCCCTCTGCTTACCCACAAGGTCCGTTTGGCGTCCATTTCACGCCAACGCGACCCGGACTTGTCCAGACACTCACTCGAGCTGTCGACAAGCCTCAACTGTAACCACCCAGGTCACTACAACTCTACTATATAGAGGCCTAATTATGCATCATACATAAGGCATGCATTTTAAGCATTCTAAAATTCATAAATAATGCGTATAACATGAATTTGCATGATTTCCAAATTTACAAGACTTAAACAACACAAATGAGATTTTTCTCATTGTTGTAGGCGAGGCCAAACCCATCGATACTCCACACGATGCTCCGAAACCCTAACGAAGCCTAGATCTTCACTCCTAGTATCCTAAGAAACATGCTAGAAGTGCTACAATCTCAAAAAGATGAACCATTAGTTCAATCTTTAACTATCTCAAGAAAAGGGGAAGAAAAACTCACTTCGCGAAGAAATCCCCCAAGCAAACCCCAAACGGAAGCCAAAACCCTTCTAAGGCAACCTAAACCAAGGTTCCCAATCTATTAGAAAAGCTCTAAAAACCTCTAATCAAAAAGCCCTAAGTAAACCCTAGATGTTTCAAAACTAGGATTTCATCTCATAGAACCATCAAAATCCAAATCTAGAGGGAAATGATGTGTTGCTTTCCTCCAAGAAGCCCAAAGACAAGGATCAAATCCCTCTAGAAGTGATGATCTTCTTCCAAGTAAGCTCCAAGTCCAAGCCTTGAGCTCCAATGGTGAGAAAATAGAAGGGGAAGGTGCTCCAAATCCACCAAGCCAACCCTCCTCCCTCTCTCTCCTTCGTCGTCTCCTTCTCATTCTCCTTCTATTTCAAGGTGCAAGAGAGAGTGTGAGAGGGGGAAATGAGGGAGAGAGAGAAGGGAAGAGGCATATAAGCCCTCTATTGTAACAAAATCCAAAAAGGCCCCTCAACTGTGCAACCTGCGCACTACCCAGGTCTGGGCTGATTTCGGGTGGCGAGATCGGTCTTTGCAGTCGAGACCGGTCCCTCAAGACCCTCCAGCAAAAACACACGTACGGGAACCGGTCTCGGGCCAGGGGACCGGTCTCGAAGGGCCCTCCCGCAACCTACGCGTACGGGAACCGGTCTCCAGGGCTGGGGACCGATCTCCCCAAGTCCTCCGCAAAGACTCGTCGTGGAGACCGGTCTCTCACTACCGAGACGGCCCCCCGAGAGCGAGACTCTCAGACTTAGCCAAATTTTCCGAGAAATTCGAATCGCGGGTCGAACACCGTCTACGACCCTCCACAAAGTGTGGAAAAGTTCGATACGCAAGCTAAACACTCGAATCTCGCAATTTGCAAAGATTCAGTGCGTCACAGGTACAACACCTACCTTTTGTTTATCAGCTACGTGGACATGTCGAGAGAGTATTGGTATAATTTTAATGTATAATATCTCTTTATATTTATTTTTACATATAAATAAAGTTAGTGTAATTTTTTTGATGGTGTTTTTATTTCAGGTCGATATCATACAGAGATCACATTATATGATTAGACGTGTCCTACTAGATATTCCATGTAGCGGAGTATTAGAAGCCCTATCACAAATTGACGATCAAAAGGAAACAGTTTTGGAGATTCTACCTACGCTTTCAGACACTATACCTCCACGGCCAGCAAAACATGGTAGACCCTCGACGTTGGGCCATATACCGTTGTATAATTCATCGAGGCCGTCTTCATCGATAGAGGAGCCACTTTATCATCTAGAAACAGTTATAATACCAGAGGATCCACCTCCGATCGCAGGATACACATCAACTAGCCGACATCGTTTATCATAAGCACCGACGATCTCTCTCCATGCATTAGCTCTTATCTTCACTCTCCTCTATTGTCGGGCATACCGCCGACACCTACTATGGTTGAGCACAAGATCAGATTGGTGATCGAGACACAGGACACTCAGCCAATTGTTAAGGGTGCTGCTATCGAACATCTCAACCAGTTGGAAGTCATAGGGCCCTTCGATGAGCATGGCGTTGATTGTGGTCGCGGTCGTGGTAGAGGACTTGTAGGTAGCTGTGGTCGAGGGATTAGGAAGAGAACATGACATTACATTTTTGTAAATTTTAAATTACACAAAGCTTTCTAAAATTATTGATAAACTTGCTCTATTTTTTAATATTTTGTTGTGATGATATTATATTGATGCTTTATTGATATTCTATTGGATTTATTGTTGTGTTGTTGTGGTGAATTTGTTGTTGTGCTGTTAATGTTGAATTTGCTATATTGTTGATGTATTACAATTTGTTTTATTGTTGTATTGAAATTTGTAGTGAGTTGGGTGGAGTTCTACTGCACATGATGAATGATTCACCATGTTTAAACACGGTAAACTATTTACTGCATCTAAACACGGTGAATCATTGACCGTGTTTGGACACGGTGAACTATTCACCGTGTTTAATATATTAATCTTTAATAGTGCGGGATAATATAAGTCACTAAACACAGTGAACCATTCACCGTGTGTTCAACTTAACACTCTGGTCCTAACCCCGCTCGCCTGGCGCCGATGTGGTGCATGAGTGGCAAGAACAGAACTAAAATTATAATTATAAATTTGGTAGAGCTGTTTTTAAAATAAATGTTATTGAGGAGGCCAAATGTAAAAAAAAAAAACCCTAGTAATATGCTAAACTATGCTGGATAAATTGAAAATTCAGAGGTAAACAAAATATTATATTACCGAAATAATTAGAGTTGTCCTTGGAGGCGGAGTCCACTGCTCCGACCGAAAGGGCTTCCAAGTTCCAACCACCACATGGCCACAGTCCACTCCATTTCATCTCTCTCCGCTCTCCGCTCTCCGCTCTCCGCGCAGCGTCGAGCTCTAAAAACAACACGCCAAGAATCGGAGGAGAAAAACTAGTGAGGACGCCGCCAAAGTCGTGTGACCGTTGAAAAGCTATAAAATCCAAGCCAAACCCGAGCTCGATCGGACGGCGGGCATGGCCCGGTCGCGCTACATCCTCGCCCTCCTCACATTCGTCGCCCTCGGCATGATCATAGGTTCGTCGCTTTTGTGTTTCTCCAGTCAGACACTCCTTATTTTCGCCTACTAATTCTTGTTGTTTCCGATTTTATGTTGCTCAATTTTGCGAGTGGTGTTATTGAGCTGGATCTGATTGTAACTTCTTTAGTTGAATCGGATCTAATTCAAGTATTTTGAGTGGCGTAGTAATAAGAACGGCGGTATAATTGCTGGTTGAGTCCAATTTGCCTGTTATTGTGGCACTCAAAACTTCACATTTGCATTCATGATTTGGTAGGATAACATATTTTTGCCTAGTACGCTATTTTAGACATTTGACCACAACCCTTACCAACCATGTGCTAAAAGCTTCTTGAGCAAAGTAAAGAGATATGCTGAACAAGTTAACAGGGCCTTAATCTATTTTGACTTCTGAGATGGCATAGTTGCATATTGGTGGAGAAACAACAGTGCTTTGCTTAATTTCTCTCTGTATTGCTTAAACCCTGCTTGCGTTTTGTTTAAATTTTGTTGAGGATGAGATAATTGGGCCACTTGTTTGACAGCGAATCAATGATGGGCTATAATGTGATTGTTGCACTGATTAGTTTGCAAGTACTAGCAAATGTTCTTGTGCGATATTTGTTTCGGTTGAAATGGCGATCTTTGCAGTTAGGGAATATATTTGTTTGGCCCAGAAGGAACCTTCATCTAACAATTAACCTTTGGTAAGCTGCTCCAGGGTTGGTATTTCAAAGACAGGAAAGTTCTGTTAATCTATTTTCCTTTTGGTTGCTAGTTTACATGTGCAAAAAAAAAAAATGTGTGTTATTTGTGAGTTCTTTTAAATGTAACTACGGGTACTCTTTAAATTTAGAGTTACCTTGCATTAAGTGCCTGTCGGGCCTTGCCTCTAGAACAATTTCCACACTGTGGAACAAGGATGTCGTGTTTGAACGTGCCTGACGGGGCACGGTACGCATCGGCAGTCTGATGCGTGCTTGGCCGTGCCTATGCGTGCTGGTCAAAAAAATTCTTGTGTGCCGACACATAATAGTATGAAATATTTATTTTTTTTAGCAACAAAATTTTCTAACTATTTATTATGTCTTTTTATCATATCTTTTGAACTTTATTGAGGAAATTACTTACTAATTTAAAAAATAGAGGGTTTTGAGCTGTGCCATCGGCACGGAGTCTGTATCGTGTCAATATCTTGTTGGCACTGTACGACACGGTGGATACGGTCCGTGCCGACGGGCACTTAAAACCTTGCTGTGGAACAACATCATGCATTTGGCAGGTAAAATATATGGTGATTTTGCTCAAGGCTCAAAATATGCTTCTTTTTTTTTTGGGGGCTTTAGTAGTTTATGTGATTTCGACAGTTTGGATTGTAGTTTTGGACAGTGGTTAGGAAGTCTTCAAACTGTGAAAAGGGTCAAAACAAAAATAAGAAATAGATATGTACAATTTACATCAAGATTTCACAAATATTAAAGTGATATTTCATTAATGGATGATGTAGCTTCTCTCATGTGTTGTCTATCAAATCGATCAAAGACAAGTAAAAGAAATAGTATGTATATAGTCCATATACCAATCAAATTATGCTCTATGAGTTAGATTGGCCAATTTAGGCTGGCTGACTATTTGAAGTTAAGTTTTCTTTAGGGCTATATATTAATTAAAGACAATAATTTTAGTATTGGGTTGTTTTGCACCATGGATTTGGACTAACACTAACTTGAAATGGAACTCAGTATAGGAAGTTCAATTTGAACCTTCTGCTTCTATTATAGTGGAATTGTTGGAATTTTTGTGAAAAGTCTATTGGTGCTTCATTTAGCAAGTTTATACAAGCAACACTTCTATAGAAAAGCCCCGACCAAGATACACACACATTTTGGGACATTTGTCGACATTGATGGGTCAAGACATGATGAAGTGTTCAGGGTTCTATCCTATTCAATGTTTGTTTTTGATTGTCGATGGAACTTTGAATAGAATACTCTCTTCGGAAGTAGAGGCAAAACTAAGACTTATTAACAACATTATGCGTAATTTTTGGTCGCGTACCAGTATGCAGATAAGTCACCAATTAATTTTCGATATAATGTGGGTTTTGCTTTTAGCACATTATTAGCAACCTATACAAACTACTGATTCCATTTCCTAGCCGCTAGGACTCTAGCTTGCATCGTATAGTGTGCCAACTTGCAAACACCCACATCCTTAGAAATTCTAATTCTTTTGTTTGTTTTATTTCCTCATATTAAACTCTTCATTTTGCCAACTCTTCCCTCTCTGTTATTTCATTTCTCTCTTGGATTGTGAGATACATTGATCCTATTTGGAAGATCCTATAATTTGTTTTCCGTGTCTCCAGAATCTATGTAATGCTTTAGTCTCATTAGTCAATACTGATGACGAAATGTTAACAAACTATTGAAATCTAACTGGTAGATGATATGCCTAACTTCAGTATAATCTTTTGCACAATTTTGCATTTGAAAAATCCTCTATTTCCTTCATCTTCAAAGAATTTCTATTCCACTTTAGAACTTCTTTTAAAATTCTAAATCTGCTTTTTAACCAGGAAAACAAGGATTGAACTTGTAGTTTTCTTACAATGACTTGAAGGCAATCATATGCATCTTTTGTGATAGGTTATTTATATTTATAGCGCATCATAGTTTATTCTCAAGTCAAGGATAGTTTGTTTCCATACATGTTATTTTTCTTCATTTTGCAAGCATGCTCATCGATTATTCGTGTATTTACTAACTTTTCGATCTGTGAAATTTGCCTATGTTTCCTTGAATTCTTCAACACACTAGTGAGCTAGATTTTACCCTATTTAACATTTATTAAAAGGCTTGAAGGATATAAGTTTGTATAGGCCTAGGTAATTGTTATGGTTGTTGCCATGATAGTAGGAGCGAAGCATAGCATTAGGGTTAGAAGGAGGGACACGGAGCGACCGAGTGAAGTAGGGAAGATCCAGAGGTGTTTGGCTGAGGGGGCGGAGATAACTGAGGTGTACTGTGCAGTGGATTGGGATGTCGAGAATTCGGATGCGAGGTTGCTCGATCTAGGCCCAAAAATACCCAATCAGAAATCTGGCATGACGGTCCGCAAACCTCAAGCCTATGCCACTGCCACTCTACCTGTATATAACTTAGTTCTGACCGCTGGGCTCACGGGCTGTATATAATCCAGTTCTAACTGCTAGGCTCACGGGCTGGCACATACAACCACTTTTCCGAAAAAAACACCCTTTTGCGGTGGCCAAACCACTGGTGTACGTGAAATACGAATGGGTATGTGGCGATCGATACTGATATACTCAATAGCCAACCGCCGGCAACTAGCCGACTATCACCGCTCCTCAGAGTACACCGACCAATAGGTCATCAAACCGTAAGGAACACAATTACTGACCACTTAGGTCAATTAGGATGGAACAACTCAACATCCGTCCGAAGGTATGCAAGTATCGACCACTCAAAGTCAACTAACATATATGCACAGGAGCTGACAAATAGGTCACAATACGAGATACAAGAAATCGACCGACTAGGTCACAAGAATGTCAAATCATGGATCAATGCAATCTATAATCACCCGCCGGCAACTAGCTGACAATTCTACCCCTCAGGGTATACCGACCTCATAGATCATCAACGACAGGAGTTACAGAACCGACCGAATAGGTCACCACAGATAGTCCTCTTTACTTCTAAATCATAATGATAAATAAGACGAGTAACCAAGTAGAGCAATAAGTACGAAGTCAAAGGGTGCTAGGCTCATAACATGATATGCAAGGTAATAAAAGGTAAAGGATAAAGAGGATATCATCGAGCGTGCACCACTGTTCCGACTTTGAGTTGAAATAACCACCTGTACATACGCAGCATTGGTCTCCCGACTACGGAAGAATATCAACCGAACCTACGAAGGGTCCACCGGGTTAGAATCCAACCTATATATATAACACAATCCTAACTCATAAATCCACATGTAAGCCCACGGGAATCGGTTTCCCAAAACCGATTATCGTAATACGTCGTTAGTCCCGAAAATCGCACCGGGACTCCGCCGGGACCCACGAACATTCCCGAAACTCACTGACTCATGCTACGAGTTGCCCGTTGCCACTAAACACAATTATTCGTGTGATTTGGAAGCAAACACCTCACATTGAAATGATTATCGTCGGATAACCGTTCCGATTCAGGTTCCCGGAAGTGTTAAATTCAACACCGGAACCCAGTCGCTCACCCGTTGTTTCGAACCCTCGCAGCCAACAAGAGCGACTACACAATTTGCCGTACTGCACTGTTGGAAGAATTTCGAACCGAAATTGCGTTCCGTCGGCGGATTTCGCCGAAAAACGCATCGAAAATCAACCTCCGATTTTCGAAACGGTTTGGTGCCTTGGATCCAGAGGTCACCTACTGCCAGCACATACTGCCCACAGCAGCCACGGAGCGTAAATTTGCATATAGTCCCTGCGGTTGCATAAAATCACATCATTTTATGTGATTTTCGGGGTTTTACGGCCCAACAACTTAAATCGAGGACTTTCAGCCTTCTCGTTGTACCGGAGGTCGTGCTCATGATTCAGAGCATGGCCGTCCACTGTAGGAGGCGCGGGAGCAACTCGAAGTTCAGCGAACATTGCGCGCTAAAATTAAAACACTTCTAATTTGCTCATCCGACGCTCGTTGACCCCAAATGAGGTGAGCACTGTGATCAGCACTGACCGACGATTATCGTTCTCACCTCCGGAGGCATTAGAACAGCCTCGAGTCGCCGAAACATTGATCCCAAACAAAAACAATGCACAAATTGCCTAAAAAAAACTCACTGGGCACTGGGGGGGCCATAGCACGGCCGAAGGCGGCTCGACGGTGGGTGCAGGCGATCTAGGGAGGCTAGGGCGCGCCCATCGCGGCGGCGGAGGCGACGGAGGTGGCGGGCATTGATGCCTTAGTCGCGACCACATGGAGAAAGCACGGCATAGGTCCCGCCGACGGGGAGCTCGGCCGCGGGCGTTGGCGGCGACGAGCAGTGCGGCCGACGGGGGTGGGCCGGCGCTCATGCCGTCGGTGGCGGAATGCGGCGGCGGCGGTGCTTGGGCATTCCGAGCCCGCACGGGCTTGACTCGAGCTCGGCGAGGCCCTCCGCCACGGCTACGACCAAGCGGCTAGGGAAGGAGTGTGGCATCCTCGAGAGACCAAGGAGGCATCGGGGACGGCGATCGGGCGGAGAGAGGCGGCAAGACCCGCGTTCGGCGGCGCCACTTGCATCTATGCAAGGGTGGCCGCAGCGAGCATGGCGGGGACGCGGCGAGAGGGAGCACTGTGCAACGCGTGGCGGTCGTCGGAGGTCGGGGAAGGCGGCGTGGCCGACCCAGGCGCGAGCCCGCAGGTTGGGGCGGCAGAGCTCCGCCCGAGCCGAACAAGCTCGGGCACGGCGCGTCCGTGCGGTGATGGCAGCGCGCGCACATGGCGAGGGTCGGCGGGGACGTGACCGGAGACCACGGGCTGCGGCCGGGGGGAGGTGGCTCGAGGGTGAGATCCTTCATGGTTGATCTCAGGCAGGGTGAAAAAAAGTGGAGGGAGAGAATGTGAAGTAGAAGGTCAGGTTCTGACGGCCGGCGGTGCTCGCAGGTGGCCGGAGCGCGCGCGGCAAGGGCTGGGGAGGGAGCTTTTGACGGCTAGAAGGTTAGTTGAGGGAGATGGCTTCAAGGGTTAGGGTTTCATGCATGAAACCCTAAAGCCAAAATATATACCAAGTGCAAATTTGCAGGAAAGTCCTCCAAAGATGAATGTTTTCAACTGTGTCCCTCCCCGTGTGTTTTTCGCGCGTACGCACCTCGACGTTCGATTTCACACAAAGGGTACATAAAATGTAGGACTTTTCACAGAATTACCGTTTTTGCATTGAATGACCCATCCTCGATCAACACGCGATAACAGGAGATCCATTCGTCAGATTTGCGAACGGATCACACCATTGCGATCAGCATGACAGAGGCATCAAACCCACGATTTTGTTTTGCCCGGTTTGGTCGCGGATTCGCAACGAAACCCGTCCTCTCTCCAATAGGCAAAACCCGCTCACCAATACATAGAAAACATGTATCTCCGCTTCGAAAATCGTGCGTCAGATTTGAAATCCGTCAGCACCAATGGTTCCAGAATAGTCGGACCATTGAAAACCAGCTATTGGAGTGCTATGAACGGAGTCTGATACGCACCAGAAGCCATCTCTACTAATCGGCCTCTCCGGAAAATCGGAGTTACTATTCACTTTAAGTGATTAGTAATGATTGCTTAACTTCTCTATCCTAACTCATTTTCTTCTGAAACTTGACAAGTGCTTATGTAATTAAATTACACACAAAAATATCGTCAACAACGAGTTTAGATATACTGTCAAATTTTCAGTCCTCACATTAATTGATCGTACAATTGTTGTTTTTACGTGGTCGGCAAGCATCTCTCTCAATTTAGCCTTTATTTCATCCCACAAAGTGATCGGCTCCTAGCCAAGTCGCTCTAAGTGCCTCTCAACACCTATCCAATATTGCTTGGCAGCGCTGGTGGGTTTCATTTTGGCAAAACAGACTCGACGGTTATTGGACATTTCGTAACAATCAAAATACAGATCCATGTTGATAAGCCAGTCCGTGAAAGCTTTAAGATCAAACTTTCCATCATAAGTGGGTGCGTGAATTTTTACTTTTTGTGTTTTGTCATCTTGAAATATATAGTTTTCATTTTGAAAGAATGGATTAAACCTTGGTTGTATTCAATGAATTTTGTGGGGTTGAGGGGCACGTAATGCGGCTTCTTCTTCCTTATCATTGTAGGGCGGACATTGTTCGTTTCTAGGGCAGTAACACGGTTCCTTAGGTCATCTAATTTAGTGTTCAAAGCGGTCAATTGTTGTAAAATTTGATCCATTGCCGCAAGGTCTGATGATATCGGTAAAGGATGATAAAATTTACTGCTCCTAAGGATCATACATTAACCTAGGGGCTTTGATACGAAAAAATGATGCAGGATTTATGAAAAAAGATCAGGAAGTTACATGCAATTGAGACAAATCCTTAGTTTAGAAACTCATTTAACGCAATGTCAAGATAGCGGGAATTGTATTCGACTCCACAAAACAAATGATTAGTATAACCCTAGAGAGAGAGTCAATGCAAAGTGAGGAGTTGAAAGTAACCAAGGGTTTGAGATGTTTGAATTAAACCTATCAGGTTCGGCAGGAGGTATTATTCACCACAAGCACACAAAGGGATCTGTAGGATGCTCAATTTGCTATTGGGTCCAAGGTCTATCCTTCGGTTGCAACCTGCTGCCTGCTGGGTCAAGCAAACAAGACAAAAGGGGATAGGTCAAACTGGATTAGAGGGAAAATAGAGAGAAAATGGGAGTAGATCTAGGTTTGGTAGTGAAAGAAGTGGACAACGAGGACTTGACGATGAATCGATCCCGGAAGGCTCGAGCGCAACGATCGGGCAATGGTGGAAGGCGACGGTGGTGGCAAATGATGATGGTGGTGGGGAAAAAGACTTCGAATCAAAAGGAGAAAAGATAAAGGGACTCGCTCCCTATGGACTCACTATGGTCCACGCATGAATGCAGAGGAAAATAGAGAACACATCTCATTGGCTAAATAATAATATTCTTTGTTATTATTTTTATCATCCCATGGATAGAGTATTTAAAAGAGCTTTCCTAATAGGGATTAAAGACAAGAAACTATCCATACTTGTAGAAAAGAAAAGCACCCACAATTTCATAGACATCGGGGTCGCAAAAGAAACTAAGGCCAACATATTGACCACGACTCCATTGCTTGTTACTGTAACAAACAAACAGAAGGTGTTGAGTAAGTTAAAATGTACAAATTATAATTGGGAGATGCAAGGGAAGAAGTATTCAGCTAAGGGCATGTTTGTTTCACCGAAACTGGACTTTGGGTTGAAGCGGAGTTCGGTGATATATACTTCTTCGCTGTTTGTTTTGTAATTATGGAAGTGAAGTTTCATTAGTTCCGCTGTTTGTTTGGTAGGAAGTGTATGATGTAAAGCTATAATTTATATATAAACAATAAATAAAAATAATATAATTATATTTTTATATAATTAAAATTTAATTTAAAGCAACTAAATTATTTGTTTATACATAAATTATAGTAATACAACAATAAAACTATGAAGTAAAAAACTATTAATACTTAATCAATTTTTATTATATTTTAATTGTACAAACTAAATAAAAAATTATTAAAACTTAACTAATCAAATTTTATCATATTTTAAATATGCCAAATGAATAAAAAAATAATTAGTACCATAATTAAATATATTAATATAACTATCTTTACCTAGTATATTATTTTATTATTTTTCGTCACCTCTCTTCAGTAATTGACTTTGGCCCACGATGGGTGAAGTCAAGTCACGCCGTTTCAGGTTAACTAGAGTTTCGATCGTAACTTTTTTACAGCGAACCAAACAGCGGAAGTGGCCAGTTTTCACCGAAAATCACTTCCCCCTCCCACTTCCACCCTACTTCCATGCAAACAAATAGGCCCTAAGCTACGGATCATAATGCTTGAGAGGTCTAGCATGATTCTTGAAATTGACTAGTTGAGAGCTCATGCTTCTGTCACATTTGACTATAATAATAGCACTGTCACAAAAGGAGAGAAGAAAATTCACCTTAGAGGAATGACAAATAAGGTGAAGCTACGAAATATTACAGCCAAATAGTTACAGAAGGAGCTATGTGAGGGTAGCTGCTATGTTGTAGCCCAATGGATTCTGATTGAGAAGGGCAAGGAGGAGAAGATACCCGAACTGGTACAAGAAGTGCTATAGAAATATGTGATATATTTCAGGAGCTAGAGGAACTACCACTAGCAAGAACTTAAGACCGTCGGATGCCACTACTTCAAGGCTCACAACCCATGAATTAGGCTATATTGATATACCCACAAGTAGAAGAATGAAATGGAGAGATTGATCAAGGAAATGAGAGTTACTGGCGTGATTCAACCTTGCCACAGTCCATACGCATCACGGTGCTCTTGGTTAAGAAAGACGGAAGTTGGCGATTTTGTGTGGACTACTATCAATTGAGCAAACTCACCGTCAAAGATAAATACCGAGTCCCGATCATTAGCGACCTATTTGATGAATTGGGAGGAGCGAAGTATTTTTCTAAGATTGATTTGAGATCAGAATATTACCAAATCTGAATGCACCTGCACCCTGGCGACACACCAAAAATGACATTTAAAAGTCGTGTTGGGCAGTATGAGTTCATGGTGATGCCATTTGGGCTTTACAAACGCGCCGGCACCTTCCAGGCTATAATGAACTAGGTATTTGCGCTACTACTCAGAAAGTTTGTGCTAGAATTTTTTGATGACATTTTGGTGTATAGAAGGACTCTCGAAGAGCATGTAGGACATTTAGAGGAAGTATTAGGTATCTAGAGGCCCAACAGACTCTTTGCTAAGCGGACAAAATGCTTCTTTGGTCAGAGGCAGGTGGACTACCTTGGGTATGTCATTACAGATTGAGGGGTATCCACGGACCCGAGTAAGATAGACTCTTATGTTGCAATAGCCGACTCTCAAATCAATCAAAGAGGTGAGGGGCTTCAAATCGATAATCAGATATTATCAAAAATTTATTAATGGATATAGTTTGATTAGCAAGCCGCTTGCTGAGCTATTAAATAAGAATAGTTTCTAGCGGAATGAAGGGGCACTCGATGCTTTCGAGAGATTAAAGAGGGCCATGGCCGAAGGCCCCATACTCGCGATGCCAGATTATTCAAAGCCCTTTGTGATCGAAGTCGATGCATGCAGCCAAGGAATTGGAGCAGTTCTAACTCAGGAGGGGAAATCGATTGTATACCTAAGTAAGGCAATTAGTAAGAAAAATATGAGGCTATCCACCTATGAGTTCCTTGCGATCTTGATGGTGATGTCAAAATGGAGGCTCTACCTCAACGCAAAACGACTTGTTATCAAAACCGACCACGAAAATTTTAAGTATCTACCAAAAGGTTACCACAATAATTCAATAGAAGGGAATGCTTAAGCTCATGGGCCTAGACTATACCATTAACTATGGGAAAGGAAAGGAAAGCAACGCAGGAGGGGATTTGAAGAAAAGACCACTCAAGCCATTACAGGAGTAGTTCCAAAATGGATAACTGAGACGACCAAGAGCTACAAGGATGATGAAGAATGCAAGAAACTCATCACCAGTCTCAACTTGCAACCCCCAAGTACAGGGCCTTACTCCTATAACCATGAGCTGGTAACAAGGATTTAAGTGCCGTGGCACGGGTCGTCTTGAAAACTTTGCGGCACGGTGCGGCACGGTGCGTCTTGGCCGTGCGATGCGTCTTGAGTGAAAAAAATTCTTGTGTGCCGATACATAATAGCATGAAATATTTATTTTCTTTAGCAGCAAAATATTATAACTATTTATTATGTCTTTTTATCACATCTTTTGAACTTTATTGAGGAAATTACGTACTAATTTAAAAAATAAAGGGTTTTGAGCTGTGCCATCGGCATGGGGTCTGTATCGTGCCGGTATTTTGTTGGCACGGTACGGCACGGTGGATACGGCCCGTGCTGACGGGCACTTAAAACCAAGTGTTAAAGTATAAAGGCAAGTTGTATATAAGGCCTGGGAAGGGGTTAAGTGTCACGCCCCGGGTAGCATTATTCCCCGGGCGCGCCGACAGATCCGCCGTGTACAAGAAATTTTCCCTGTACACGAAGCGTAGCTGTACCTGTATAATATACAATACTACAAAAGTAGCATAGAGCTGAAATGCTATAAATACAAACAGGTAGTAAAACAAGATCTATATACATACAAGTTCCCAAACACAACTACTCGCTCCAGCGAGTTCACAAGTGTATGTACAAAAGAACAACCCAAAAGTCACTACTGCGGTAGAGGAAGACGGCTAACTCGGCGCGATCGGGAAGGGCTCTAACTCGCGACGCCCTTACCACGGTCCACCTCAGAGGGAGCAGCAGCCGACGCCGAAGGCCCTGCAACAAGGGTGGAGGAAAAGGGGTGTGAGAACTACTGTAAAAACAGGTAGTCCTCAGTGGGTGCCGCCCTAAACAACATCGGTCCACCCACTAAGACTACAGGGTAAACAGGAAAGTAGAAAGAGAAGTTGGAACCACTCTACAGCTATAAGTTACAACTCTGTAAGCTCGAACACTATCAAATAGTAGTACCAACCAAAACCTGACCCAATTTCACCAGGGACTGTGAAACACCCGTCCCGCCTGTCGAAGCAACACTACAACTACCCCCAGGTAGCTAGCGGAGAGCAACCCACACGAGGGCGCAGCGACACCAACGCAAAAGCACAAAGCCGGACTCGGAGCGCACTCGTGGCGCGAACCAACCGAGTATGCAAGCGTATCTCTGTCGAGCTCAATCGGCTCTCGCGGGCATAGTCAAATGCCGTGTCTAACCACTAACACACCACGTGCCCACGGCACACACACGTAACCGAACGATCGGGCCCACCGCCGTCGGCGCAGACGGTCCCCGACAACACTACTGAACTAAGCTCGGCATCCGCAGCGCGAGCGTCAAACAAACTACACTACTCTGAGTATCCGTCGCACTCCCCCGGCGACGATACGACACAACACGGCTCCTAGAGCTAAATCTGGTAGTGTAACATATGACGATCAATCGTAGTTTTCTCCTAAGTCAAGTCCAAGTCCAAACATGTATAAAATACTACTTATAGATATGCTCCAAAATTCAGATTTTAACATGCTGTAATTCATGAATTCGAGCTAAGGATATATCGATGAAATTAAACTATACATGTTGACTACTTTAACTTAGGAGTAACCGATGAATGCCCACCTCGATAGCAATCCCAGGCGACAAGGGCGTCATATCCTACTCGATCTCCCCGCCGATCCGCCAAGGTCCGAGAAATCCTGCTGCGAAGAAGAAAACCCAACGTCACACAATTTCCAAAATCTGCCTGAAAACAGCGACTTAGTAGAGCTTAATTCCGACTAAGCTAACCTTCTTCAATTTCAGCGAGTAAGGGCTCAGTAGCTTCGTCTCGAAGTCGTGAATCCAATGGCCCAAGTTTCGTCGAATTCCGCCTCTCCTACGCAGAGTACGGGTCAAAACACCGACGGTCGACGCAGGAAAGCGAAACATTGCGGGTTAGCTCAGTAAACAGCGGCTCGATAAAACAGACTTTTGATGGCTAACCTGCTCAAAAATTGCAAACTTGGTCTCGGATTCTTCGTCTCGAAGTCACGGATCCAACGCCCCCGGATTTCGTCGCGTTTCGATACTCCTACCACAGTACTAGTCAAAACCCCGCGGGTCGTGGCGATCGCGACGGCTCGAAAATACGGTTTAAAGAAAACGACAAGGGAGTAAATCATGATTTCGAGTAAGCAAACCTTCATAAAAATTCCAAGTAAATGCTCTACGGATTCCTCTCGTCGTCCGGTTCCAACGAGTCAAGTCTCGGCGAAATCCGCCACTCTGCGTCGCGTACGGCCGAAATACGGCGAGTCGACGTCGATTTCTGCGACGATCCGAACTTAGCTCGAAAATCGCTAAAGTGGAAGCAATGGAGGTGTTCTAGATGGATCACTCACCTCGAAATCCCTTAGAATCGTCGTAGTGTCGAAGATGGCGAAATCCGAGCTCGCCTAGCTCACTCGCGACGTCTCGGCGTCGGAAATGCACTCGAAAAGCTCACGCGGCGCGGCATTCGGCGAAGAAACGACCACCGAGCCTCCTTCTCAACCAAGCTATCCTAGAGAGAGAGAGGGAAGAAGAAGAAGTAGAGGAGTGAAGTTCTTGCCAAAGAGGCTCCCACTCTCTCTCCGTACGTGTAGGCATGCATAGGGGGTATGGTGATAAAAACAAAGTGGAGTTGACCATTTTGCCCCCGGCTACCTCTGTCACTCGGTACAAACGGCCCCTTGTCACCGATATAAACGAACAACCGAGCGATTCGGCGGCACTATACGGTATATCCCTGGTGGCTTTAGGTATAGCCATCATCTTGTATCTTAGGTACAAACCAAGATTTGTCTGGTATAGCTCAACGAAAATCCACTATTTCGTGATTTTCGGGATTCAAGCTGCTATCGCGTTCCCACAAGGCCCGTTTGGCGTCCGTTGGCGCCAACGCACCTCGGACTTGTCCCGACATTCTTCAGAGCTGTCGACAAGCCTTCACTGTAACCGTCCAGGTCACTACATCCTCCCCCACTACAAAGAGTTTCGTCCCCGAAACTGAAACGTACCTCAGCTCGGCGCCTCAAACAGATAGGGGTAAGACTCCCTCATCACCATCGCCGTCTCCCAAGTCGCCTCCCGCTCCTCGTGATTACTCCACTGCACTTTCACATACGGTAAGACCCGGTTGCGCAATTCTTTCGTCTCGTGAGCAAGAATTCGCAACGGTCGGTCCTCGTATCGCAGATCCTCGCTAATCTCGAGCGGAGTGAAGTCAATCACGTGAGAAGGATCGAATACATATTTCCTCAATGCCGAGACGTGGAAAACGTCGTGGACTCTCGTGCCCGCGGTAGAGCGACCAGTAGCAATCGGCCCAACTCGCAAAACCTCGAAAGGGCCAATGTAGCGTGGGTGAGCTTTCCACGCACTCCAAGCGGCGAATCCTACGGATGGCGAGACTTTAAGGAATACATGGTCTCCAACCCGGAACTCTAAGTCTTGCCTCCCGGTGTCGCGTAGCTCTCTGGCGGCTACGGGGTCATCAAAAGGTGTCGTCGAATCATCTTCACCTCGACCTCCAACGGAATCTCGGCCCGAGCGTCTTCCTTTCACCCACATCGCTCCAAAACAAAGGGGATCAGCATCTGCGCACATACAACGCCTCAAACGGAGCCATCTGGATGCTCGCTTGATAGCTGTTGTTGTACGCAAACTCAACCGATCTCGGATCTTGATGCCGTATCCACCAAAATCCAAGACGCATGCCCTCGGCATGTCCTACAGCGTACGAATGGTCTCTCGGTGACCGTACGTACGTGGGTGAAAGCATTTGTCTTTGAAGTGCGTGTGCACCCAAAGCGTCTGCAGCTCCTAAGTGTGATACAAACCTTGGGTCTCTATCTGATACAATCGACGCTGGCACGCCATACAGCCTGACAATCTCATCCAGGTATAACTGAGCAAGTCTCTCTCTGGGCCAGGTGGTCTGAACCGGTAGGAAGTGAGCGGACTTGGTCAGTCTGTCCACTATCACCCAAATAGCATCGTAGCCACCCTGAGCTCTAGGTAATCCCACAACGAAGTCCATCGTGATCTGTTCTCATTTCCACTCTGGCACTGGCAGACTTTGAAGCTTGCCAGCAGGCACTTGATGCTCTGCCTTCACCTGTTGGCAAGTTAAACACTGAGCCACATATCTGCCAATGTCTCTCTTCATTCCATTCCACCAGAACTGTGCCTTCAAATCCTTATACATTTTGGTTCCACCAGGATGAACCGTATAAGGAGAACAGTGAGCCTCTCTAAGGATGTCTGATCTAATCTCTGAATTCGTAGGCACACACAGCCGGTCCCTGTACCGTAGTACTCCCGAACTGTCCACTGCAAAGCCCTCAGTCTGTCCCCTCTCTAACTGCTCTCGAATCCTCAAAAGATGTGGGTCTCCACTCTGTTTCTCTCGGATCCTATCCAACAGAGTAGGCTGCAAAACCATAGACATAAGTATTGCAGTAGACCCAGGGGACACAACCTCTAGTCTCAACCGCTGTAACTCCTCGAGTAACGGCCTCTGCTGTGTGATCATCAAACACGAGCTCTGCACTGCCTTCCTGCTCAACGCATCTGCCACCACGTTCGCCTTGCCGGGATGATACTGGATACTAATATCATAGTCCTTCAATAACTCCAACCACCGGCGTTGCCTCAGGTTCAACTCCTTCTGGGTGAACAGATACTTGAGACTTTTGTGATCAGTAAAAATCTCACAGTGCTCGCCATACAAGTAATGCCGCCACAGTTTCAAAGCAAAAACCACTGCGGCAAGCTCCAAGTCATGAGTAGGGTAATTCTTCTCGTAGTCCTTTAATTGCCGTGAAGCATAAGCAATTACCCTACCATGCTGCATCAACACACACCCGACCGTGATGCATCATCGTAGATCACAAATCCTTCCCCATGCGGAAGGGCAAGAATAGGAGCTGATGTCAACCTCAATCTCAGCTCATCAAAGCTCCTCTGACAGCCCTCACTCCAAATAAACTTAATTCCTTTACGAGTCAATCGAGTGAGGGGTGTGGAAAGTTTCGCAAAGCCTTCCACAAAGACGGTAGTATCACTGCAAGTCCTAGGAAGCTCGCGCCTCGATCCGTCGTTGAGTGCAGGCCGATCCGAATAGCATCAATTTTCTTCGGGTCCACCGCCACTCCAATGCGAAATCACGTGGCCCCGAAAGCAACCTCCCGTAACCGAACTCGCACTTCTTTAACTTGGCATACAAGCTGTTTCTCTCGCGGGAGTCCTCAAGTGCTCCTCGTGCTCGGCGTCGCTACGGGAGTATATCAGAATGTCGTCGATGAAGACTACTACAAATCGATCCAAGAACGGCTTGAATACTCTATTCATCAAGTCCATGAACGCGGCAGGGGCATTCGTCAATCCAAAAGGCATCACTGTAAACTCATAATGCCCGTACCGAGTCCTAAAAGCCATCTTGGGAACATCCTCGGCCCTCACCCTCAACTGGTGGTAACCTGACTGGAGATCAATTTTCGAGAAAACACAAGATCCTTGCAGCTGATCGAACAGATCATCAATGCGCGGCAAAGGGTACTTGTTCTTGATGGTCACTTTATTCAGCTCCCGGTAATCCACACATAATCTAAGTGAACCATCCTTCTTCTTCACAAACGAGTGCCCCAAGGCGATACGTTTGGGCCTCGCGTATCCCTTATCCATCGATCTGAAGGCTGCGCTTTAATTCCTCACTCGTGCTGCCGTATAAGGTACCTTTGAGATTGGTGCGGTTCCGGGGACTACATCAATCACAAACTCAACCTCCTCTCGGCGGCATCGTCGTCAACTCGGAAACACATTCGGGAACTCGCGAACTACAGGGATATCCTCGAGTCCCGGCGTCGCCGTAGGTACCTCTACAACAGTCGCCAAGAAAGCCACGCACCCTCTACTCATCAGCTGTCGAGCTCTCGCTGAAGAAATGCACGCGGCGAACAAGGTGCTCCTGCAGCCTCTGAAAGTAAACTCCTCCTGGTCTGGCTCGCGGAAAGTCACGGTCCTCGCTCCGCAGTCGATAGTAGCGTAGTATCGCGTCAACCAGTCCATACCGAGCACAATGTCGAAGTCCTGCAGTCGCCCTAGAACTAACAGATCTGTGGGCATAATCCACGAGTCTAACTGCACAGGACAAGACCTACAACACTCTACCACCCGTAGTACATGGTCGGGAATCTGGAACTCTCGGGCCTGAGGCAATAACTCTATCTCTAGACCATGTAATAATGCAAATGCTCGACTAATAAAAGACTGTGATGCACCGGTATCAAATAAAGTACGTGCTCTAGTACCAGAAAGTAAAGTGATACCTGCCACCACTCGGTCGGCTGCTGACGAGTCCTCCAACTGAGCTGCATAGACCCTGCCGCTCGGAGCCTGCTGTCGTCGATCGTCCTGTCTCGGCGCCGACGCTCGATCCTCCCGACGATAGCTCGGCGATGCCCCTTAACTCTGCGAAGATCCGTGCGGTCTTGAGGTGATGATGGTGCGATGACGCTCGTGGGCGGCCCTCATATGTCCCGGCTGTCCACATCCAAAACAACGGCCCTCCCGCTGCTCGCACTGTCTGGCCGCGTGTGGTCCTCCACAGATCACGCACTGCTGAGTCCTCGGTGGCTGCCCCCGCTGACGGGTATCCCTGGCACGCTGACGCCCCGAGGATCCACGACCCTGAAAACGTGACCGTGGAGGCCTCGGCGGACGCCTGCTGCTCGACTGTCCACCGTCGTCAGGAGCGAGGCGCTTCCTATCCTGACTCGGTCCGGCCCGGAGCTCGCTCTCGGCGTCGCCTCACTTCTCTCCTCCCATAGTGCCCGCTCAATGGACGCATCCAAAGTCCTCGACCTCCGCGCCCGTACAAACTGTAGATCCGGCCTCAACCCAGCTCAAAAAGGTACACTCGATGTGCCTCGTCTCTAGCTGCAAAAGGCACACAGTTCAGGAGTCGTGTAAACTCCCGAACGTACTCCTGCACTGTGCGATCGCCCTGCTGAATCCTCTTCAAGTCTTTCTCGATCCTCTGCTTTACACTGTCAGGAAAATACGTGCGGTACAGCATCCCGCAAAACTCATCCCAGCTCGTCTGCGAGGCTACTACTCCCTGATCGCGCCTCATCCTCTTCCACCGTTCTCGGGCATCCCTGCTAAACAATGGACCCCTGCTGCTGCTCTATCTCGGGAATACGTAGATCCTCAAACGGCCTCTAGAGCAACGACCCCAACCCTCGACCACCCAAGGCTCAAAACTACCATCGAAGGTCGGTGGGTCAAAACGGTGAAAATGAACCAGTCGCTTCATCAACTGCTGCTGCTCTGCCTCTGTCAGTGATGCGGGTCCTCCAGCAGGCGCTACTGGTGTCGAAGGAATCTCCATTTGGTGGTGTGGCGGCGGTAGTCGCGGGGTAACGGGAGGTGGAGCAGGTGCTGGTGCTCACGGCGCGCGTGCTCGATGATGCGGCTAATCTCTCGCACATCTGCTGCAGTAACAATCCCTGCTACCTCGTCACCTCTGTCAGTGCGGCTATCTGGGCGCTCAACTCCGGCTGGGCACTCGTCTCAGGTCGAGTACTCGGCTCCGCCCACGGGGGTACACACCCGCCTGGTCGTGCGTCACTGCTATCTGCTCTCCAGTATGCGGGGCGGCGGTGCTAGTGGTGGGGCGCCACCCCGTAGCGGCGGTCGTCCTCTGCGGCGATGCATGGGCACGCACATAGAAACGAGGTCAAATACACAAACACTCGACCCGATCATCGAAAGTCTCGAAGGTGGTCCACTGTTTCTCCTCAAATTATGTCGTCTGCAGACCAACATAATTTTCCTGGACAGAAAACAGACACTCGCTTCGATCACTCACTCTACTCTAGGATGAGTTAAACAATCAATCATTGACTTTCGCGTTAAATCACGCCTCTCACGTCAAACCTTCCTAGGGTTTACCAACTTAGGTTTCCTAGGTCCCAACGACCTAATACTAAGCTCTGATACCAACTTAATCTGTCACGCCCCGGGTAGCATTATTCCCCGGGCGCGCCGACAGATCCGCCGTGTACAAGAAATTTTCCCTGTACACGAAGCGTAGCTTTACCTGTATAATATACAATACTACAAAAGTAGCATAGAGCTGAAATGCTATAAATACAAACAGGTAGTAAAACAAGACCTATATACATACAAGTTCCCAAACACAACTACTCGCTCCAGCGAGTTCACAAGTGTATGTACAAAAGAATAACCCAAAAAGTCACTACCTGCTGTAGAGGAAGACGGCTAACTCAGCACCAGTCGGGAATGGCTCTAACTCGCGACGCCTTTACCACGGTCCACCTCAGAGGGAGCAGCAGCCGACGCCGAAGGCCCTGCAACAAGGGTGGAGGAAAAGGGGCCTGAGAACTACTGTAAAAACAGGTAGTCCTCAGTGGGTGCCGCCCTAAACAACATCGGTCCACCCACTAAGACTACGGGTAAACGGGAAAGTAGAAGAGAAGTTGGAACCACTCTACGGCTATAAGTTACAACTACGTAAGCTCGAACACTATCAACCAGTAGTACCAACCAAAACCGGACCCAATTTCACCAGGGTCTGTGAAACACCCGTCCCGCCTGTCGAAGCAACACTACAACTACCCCCAGGTAGCTAGCGGAGAGCAACCCACACGAGGGCGCAGCGACACCAACGCAAAAGCACAAAGCCAGACTCCGGAGCGGCACTCGTGGGCGCGAACCAACCGAGTATGCAAGCATATCTCTGTCGAGCTCAATCTGGCTCTCACAGGCATAGTCAAGTAACTGTGTCTAACCACTAACACACCACGTGCCCCTGGCACACACACTGTAACTGAACAGAAAACTGGGCCCACCGTCAGCCCCCGACGGTCCCTGACGACTCTACAGAACTAAGCTCGGCATCCACAGCGCGAGCGTCAAACAAACTACACTACTCTGAGTATCCGTCGCACTCCCCCGGCGACGATACGACACAACACGGCTCCTAGAGCTAAATCTGGTAGTGTAACATATGACGATCAATCGTAGTTTTCTCCTAAGTCAAGTCCAAGTCCAAACATGTATAAAATACTACTTATAGACATGCTCCAAAATTCAGATTATAACATGCTGTAATTCATGAATTCGAGCTAAGGATATATCGATGAAATTAAACTATACATGTTGACTACTTTAACTTAGGAGTAACCGATGAATGCCCACCTCGATAGCAATCCCCTGGGCGGCAAGGGCGTCCTATATCCTACTCGATCTCCCGCTAATCCGCCAAGGTCCGAGAAATCTGCTGCGAAGAAGAAAACCCAACGTCACACAATTTCCAAAATCGCACAAACAGCGACTTAGTAGAGCTTAATTCCGACTAAGCTAACCTTCTTCAATTTCAGCGAGTAAGGGCTCAGTAGCTTCGTCTCGAAGTCGTGAATCCAATGGCCCAAGTTTCGTCGAATTCCGCCTCTCCTACGCAGAGTACGGGTCAAAACACCGACGGTCGACGCAGAAGCTGAAACGACATTGCGGAGTTAGCTCAGAACAGCGGCTCGATGTAAAACAGACTTTTGACTGGGCTAACCTGCTCCAAAAATTGCAAACTTGGTCTCAGATTCTTCGTCTCGAAGTCACGGATCCAACGCCCCAGATTTCGTCGCGTTTCGATGCTCCTACACAGAGTACTAGTCAAAACCCCGCGGGTCGACGCTGCAGTCGGCAGCAGCTCGAAAATCTGGTTTAAAGAAAACAGCAAGGGAGTAAATCATGATTTCGAGTAAGCAAACCTTCATAAAAAATTCCAAGTAAATGCTCTCTGGATTCCTCTCGTCGTCCCGGTTCCAACGAGTCAAGTCTCAGCGAAATCCGCCACTCCTACGTCGCGTACGGCCCGAAATACGGCGAGTCGACGTCGATTTCTGCAACAGTCCGAACTTAGCTCGAAAATTGCTAAAGTGGAAGCAATGGAGGTGTTCTAGATGGATCACTCACCTCTGGAAATCCCTTAGAATCGTCGTAGTGTCGAAGATGGCGAAATCCCGAGCTCGCCTAGCTCCCTCGCAGCACCTCGGCGTCGGAAATGCACTCGAAAAGCTCCGCGGCGCGACGTCGGCGAAGAAACGACCACCCGAGCTTCTCCTCCTCCAACCGAGCTATCCTAGAGATAGAGAGGGAAGAAAAAGAAGTAGAGGAGTGAAGTTCTTTGCCAAAGAGGCCCCCCACTCTCTCCCCATACGTGTAGGCATGCATAGGGGGTATGGTGATAAAAACAAAGTGGAGTTGACCATTTTGCCCCCAGCTCACCTACCACTCTGTACCGGTACAAACGGCCCCTTGTACCGGTATAAACAGGCAACCCGAGAGCAGTTCAGCGCGGCACTATACCGGTATATCCCTGGTGGCTTTACCGGTATAGCCATCACTCTTGTACCGGTACAAACCAAGATTTGTACCGGTATAGCTCACTGAAAATCCACTATTTCGCAGATTTTCAGGATTCAAGCTGCTATCGCGTTCCCACAAGGCCCGTTTGGCGTCCCGTTGGCGCCAACGCGCCCCGGATTTGTCCCGACATTCTTCAGAGCTGTCGACAAGCCTTCACTTTAACCGTCCAGGTCACTACATTAAGGCAGAAGATATTGACCCAGATACATGATTCACACTTGGAAGGCCATTCTGAGCAGCAACACACCTATAAAAGGGTTAAAGAAATATTTTATTGGCTTGGACTTGAATCGGATGTTAATGAGATGGTAAGGAATTGTGCAATATGTATCGAAACAAGATAGATAATAACCTGTATGCTCGATTACTTCAGCCCTTTTGGTTCCCGCACAAACTTAGAGGAAGATGAGTATGGATTTCATTGAGGGTCTACCTAAATCAGAAGGGAAGGATTCAATTTTCGTGGTTATTGATAGGCTCTCGAAGTATGGCCTACAACTGAAGGTGGCCCTATAAGCCCCATCAACAATAATTCTTTTTACAGCATAGGCCCTGTCATTGTAGCTTTTACAATTTAGTCCTAATACAGTAGTAGTTTAAAATATAAATTGATATTTCATACTTGTAATCAGTAGGCAAGAAAATAATAAATCCCAATTCTCCCCTAATCCTCTTATTTTCTCCTCCATCCTCACTCACTCTTCCCTTCTTCTCTTCTCCTTCTTCTCTTCCTCCATAATCCTCTCAATTCCTTGAGTCTAGGCTCAATTTCCATCATTTCCAACCCGGACGCTCTTTGGCGCCGCATATCTCATTGGAGCAGGGGCAGGATCAGGCGCATAATCTTTAGCCATCATTCCCTATTAGCCATACCTTTATTCCATTATCAGGTTTGCTAAAAGGGTTGGGGACAGAACAGTAATATAGAGATCTGTAAGTTTTATAATTTTGCTTTTAGCAATGTATATGCGAAATTGTGAATAAGATAATATTAGGAGTTTGCTGTCTTATTGGCATGAAATGCGAAAGAAGTTTTCATTTAGGTGCGTTTGTTTCGTCGTAAAACCTCCTTGAAAAAAAAATTTCAGTGGAAAACTAAAATTCCGGCGTTTGTTTGGCCGTAAAAAAATTTTCTCGGAAAATTATCTTTACGAATAGTGAGGAAAAAGGGGTTTTCGTTTTACGCGAAACGAGCGAAAAACGAAAGCTTGCGCCCCAAAAATCTTTGCGTTTGGGAGGGGAGGGGGCAGCGCGCGCGGGGTGCACGACGCACACCTTGCCTCGTGGACCTAGAGAGAGGTGTCCATAGTGGACCTCTCTCTCTCTCTTTTCTTTTATATAGAATATATATAATAATATATATATTTATATATATTTTAAAAAAATATTTTATTTTTATATAAATATATTTACTATATAATATTTTATAATATAAATATTATTTATAAATACATAATAATTTATTTTATAGTATTAAATATATATTATTATATATTATATTACATACTTAATTAATTAATGTATAATATATTTTAAATATATATTTTTTATAAATATAAATTATAATACTAATATATGTAATATGATAATTATTATATATAAATAATATATATAATAAAATATATATATATATAGGCCACGGCTATTATACTATTATGAGTATTGGAGCCATCGTACTCATAACTTTTTTGCCGTTGAGATGAAAAAATGTGCGGCTAGGATGAGAGTGATTACGGTTAGATTCATAGTGGACCCCCCTAGGGTTGAGTGGGTGGTTGGTTGAATAGTATAATCTAACGGATAAAAATGATTAAAGGGTGGATCAAACGGCCAAAAAGTTATGAGTACAAGAGCCTCTATACTCATAAGAGTATAGTATAGGACTCTATATATATATATATATATATATATATATATATATATATATATATATATAATAATAATTTTTTATTTATAAATTTATTTTTCTTTCAACCAAACAACTATAAAGAAAAACTAATTTTATATTTTTATTTATAAAAATTATATATTTTTATATAGTATTATATGCAGACTATTACATATATTATATTAAACACTAATCAATTTATCATATTATATAATTTTAATATTTAATTCATAAATATAAATTATAATAATAATATATATAGTATAATAATTAACATAAATTATAAATAAATAATATATAGAATACATAATAATAATAATAATAATAATAATAATAATAAAAAATAATAATATTAAAATATGCTTTTTCCTTTCAACCATTCAACCAAACAACTATAACTGAAAACTAGTTTTTTTTTCCTACAAACCAAATACTAAAAATGATCATAAAACAAATTTTCCACGAAAAACTTTTTTCCACGGAAATTTTTTTTTTCCCTGTTTTACGTAGAACCAAACAGCCCCTTAGTGCTTCTTACAAATCTTTGGCTTGATTCTTTTCATCTTTTCTGCGACAGCTTAACTATCCTATTGGAAAACTTTTAGCCTAAGAACAGCACATCCTTTCTTTCGTATCTAACAATTTGATACGTACTGAACTGAAGTTATTATGGTCTTTTTGTTGTCTATTGTTTATTCATGTTTTATCACCATCATTCCTGCAGGCTCTTTATTCCAGTTAGCATTTATCCGACGATTGGAGGAGTCATCCGGTAAAGTTATTCTTTCCTTTGTATACAATGTAATAACTTCTAGTACGTATAGAGATGCTGATACTTAGTTGTCAAATATAGAAGGTAAACATTTGTAGTCTTCTGAAGCTGCTAGTACAAATTGTTTCAATATCTAACTATTACATAACTTTCCATCTTAGTATTTTAACTCTTTTTTAGTTTATCCTAATTACAAAAGTGTTAAATATCTCTCAGTGCCTCCTGTTTTTTCGGGTATGGCGTAATCTGTTGTGACCTCAACAATTTACACCCATCTCAGCAAGCTTATATATGATTCCAGCAAGATTATTGTAGTCATTCATTCGTTCTCCTCGACACTATCCATGTGTCAAGAAAATGTTGTACTGTGAGTTACGTTAGTGTAAACACTTTACGAGAAGTAACTGTTCGAGAACTGTTTTGGTAAGTTTCGTAGCATGCTCCTTTTTTTATTATTTTTTTTGTAGCTTGGAGTTTGCCATCCGTGTCTTGAAATCACAGTCAGAAGTTTTCTAAACATTTTATCTTTTTCAAATCATGAAGCCTTCTAAGTTTTTAATGTGCTCTAACAGTCTAACCTATCCCATAGGATTGGTGAGGGCTTGGGCCAAAATAATGATGATATTACTTAAATTCATTTGATTCCTACTTAATCATAATTAGTATGAACTTTTCAGCTTGTAATACCACTTGAACATCTGGATCTAAACAAGACCAACCCTTCACATGGGAATTGAAGTTTCATTACTGCATGCAGGACTTAAGATGTTTCATTTGACAGTGATAAAATTATAATATATACCAGTTAACCATTGCTGCAGGCTTATCTCATTGGGAGAATGATAAAGAGGCAGCTGAGCTCCGCCTTGGGTTTGTACGTTCCTTTCTATTGTTATTTGAAAATAAACTTACATATTCCTTACTTGAGCTGTTATTTGGCATGTAATAATACTTTGTATATGATATTGCTTTGCAAGGATGCCCTCATTATTTTCATCTATCAATGAATGTCATTGAAAAGAGAAGGAACTGTGCAAACATTGTAATATGAGTTACTTGTGCTTAATATTTTTGGACAGTTGTTAAGGCCCAACAAGTTGCTTTTACTAGTGGGTTGCATCAGTTTGTTAGCCTCATAATGCTTAAGCCTAAGTTATTCATACTGCTAGCGTGCAGGTCGTTGTCTACTCATTCATGGTTCCTTCTTTTATCCAATATGGAACTACTTGGGGTATGGCAACAGAATACAGAGAAGAAAAAGATTCAGGAAACTAGAAAAGCTTTTTGAAAGCTTTAATGCAGTTTTTTGAGATTTTTTGTGCAATTAACTACTTTTTCCTATTAGCCTATTCATTGAACTTTGTATGATATATTATACATAAAAGTATGTTTATGTATTTGCATATAAATTGATCCATGTTGAGTGGTTCTAATAACAGTTCAGTTTTCACTCCTATTTCCTTGTTAGAACTCTTTTTTTTTCCCCCTCTCTCCCAGCTTTCTTCAATTGTAATCTCTCTATTTGGTTATTTAGGTCAAGCCTGAAGTTCTCAGCTGGTCTCCCCGAATAATTCTTTTCCATAATTTCCTAAGTTCAGAGGCAAGTATCCTGTGAGACTTTTCTTAATCCTTTGTGCTGCTAGAGCTGCCTGCTTTACTTTCAACCTTTATCTTTTTGGTAGTACTTAATTTCTGTTGCATTTTTTATAATTGAAATTTTTTATGATGTAGAGTACAAATTATTTTTGATGTTGAAGAATGGTTGAGCTTTTTTATGTTATGTTGAGAGTGTCTCTTAAGCAGTGGCACTGATTTTGGTTGTGGTAGTTATATAGCTTTAAAATTCATGAATTTCATTTTAATGTGTTCAGACTTAGATACATGTTTGAGTTTTCCAATTTGTTCTGCATTCCTTGTGATACTATGAATGTTTGAGTTTCCTAACTTGTACTACATTCCATGTGATACTTTATTCTATAGCTAGATGCTTTCTTTTTTAGAAAACATGACTGTTATCTCCTATGTTCTCAGATAGCAATCATTGTCTTAATTAGGAATGTGTTGAAACTTTAGGCTCCTGATATATTTGTCCACGGTTAATACCAAACTTCTTTCATATTTTTTCAGCTAAGCTAGAATGGGAAATGCAAAAGAAAATGAGGATATTGACAAAGAAGGATACCAATAATGTCAAAAAATTGATGCAACTGTTTCACAATGTAACAAGTTGGGTGATGATTGCACATATTGAGTAATTGATAACTCACAAGATATGAAAAACCTTATAAATAAATTTGTGAACATGCCACTGTTCTAACATTACGGTGAATCGTGTCAACCGAATTATGTAATGATAAGAGTTAACATGAATTGCACCGATTACAAGGGAAGGACACTTCAATCCGTGGGGGGAACAAATAGTAACTAAAAGGAAATAGAATAAATTGATTTCGCACATGGTTTAACTAACTGCTTCTGAGAAAAGATAAGAACCAACGATATAATGCTGTGTACACATACTGACTGTTCAATTACTGGAATAGTGTAATATGGTACCAATTCCATGTATTGCATGAGTATGGGCTGACACATTGACACCGTCTGCACTAGCAGACCTCCTTTCTTCTTCCTCTCACCTGCTTTAAATTTTTTTTGGTGTAGGTGCCTATTGGCTTGTCTAAGGGTGTGTTTCATGTGATGGTTTTTAGTGTATAGCAATTAAAGATTTGTTTACAATTTATTATTATTTAATGAAATGCATGCTGAACCAATTTTCAAGTTGAATGCAAGATTGAAGCTTAGTTTGTAAAATTTTTCATACATAAGATAGATGCCATGTAAAATGGTGGTGAAGTCTTGTATGCTGCATCATCATTCGATACGGAGTTGATATCACATTTGTCATGGATATGTTTTCTGTACATTAGGAAGCCTATCTAATAACAATCCTACTCTTTACCATTTTGATGTACTCTGCTTAGTGTAATTTTGTGATGGTTCATATTAACAATACGAATAAGCATAGTCAGGAAGTGCCAGCCTATACGACTAAGTCGGCGGCTGATAAGGCTTCTACTGAATGTTACAAGGGCATATGTTAGCTTTTGCTTTGTTAAACATATGTTTTGGTTTCTTTTCTGACTTTCTTTGCTACCTTAGACACAGGATCAACATGATTGTTTAGATCCCTAGCTCATCTTTATTGCTTATTGTCTAAAATGAAGCCAATATCAAATTGTCATCATCCTATACAACTGTAAAAGAGAAGCCTTCATCCTTCTCTTGTTGTTGTAGTATGTGCCTAAATCTCATTGTTGCATACACTATCTTCTCTGAATCTCCATTTAGTCACAATACTATTGTTGCAGGAACAGACGCCAAGATAGGAATCGTTGCATAGAGGATTTCCTGATGATAAGGATACTTCTTTTGTCGAAATCTACATTGAGTCTCTGGTTTCCTCCTAGTATAGGTCTCTAAGCTCATTGAAGAAGGAATCCAACTTATGTACTGATTAAGTCATGCCAGTGTGTTGTCCTTGTTACCACAAAGCGAACCATTTTCGGACACGAGATCACATTATACACAATCGCTTCTATGTATTTAGTGATATGCATTTCACCCAAGAAGTGCTTTATAATCAAGGATTTAAGTGTCGTAGCACAGGGTCGTGCCGGAAACTTGCCGGCACAGTGCGTGCGGGGCCGTGCCGATGCGTGCCGGTCATAAAAAAATCACGTGTGCCGACACACAATATCATGAAATATTTATTTTCTTTAGCAACATAATATTCTAATTGTTTATTATATTTTTATCAAATCTTTTGAACTTTATTAAGCAAATTATTTACTAATTTAAAGAATAGAGAGCTTTGAGTTGTGCCATTGGCATGGGGCCCGTATAGTGCCGATAACTTGTTGGCACGATACAACACGGTAGATACGGCCACGTCTTGATGGGCGCTTAAATCCTTGTTCGTAATATCTTAAAAGCTGGGTCTATTTATTCCTTTTGGTTACTCTTCAACATCTCTTCATGTCTGTCACTAACCAACTAGTGGACGGTCTTTGAATACACATGAAGAGATAAGGTCCAAACAAGTTATCTAGTTCAAACAAAAGTCTTGAGATTCCCTGAAGTGCTTCCTTCTTCTTCCTTTGTGCTTTTTCTGCATTAATTAAAAACAATTGATCTAACAAATAGTCTTAAAAATCTACGGCCATGATAAAGCTCACTTGATTGTCCTCTGCCCCTAAATTAAGCATGCTCTAAAGCTTCTTCCTTTTCTACGTCCATGTTGTCTTAAAATTTCCCATCTAACCGCTGCCTCACTCTTCAATGAAGAGTCTTCGTCACCACTGCCTTACCATAGGTGGCACAACTACCTCTTCTTCTTGCTTTAGTTCCTTCCTGTTCACTTTCCTCACTTTTTTTATTCTACATTTCATGTCTCCTTTTTCTTAACTGATCAACATGATAGTGACTCCTTAACAGTCTAACTTCAGCAACAACATTAAAAAAATGACTCTAACAATTTGAACTTCCAGGAGATCTACTCACAATTATTAATTACCAAAACTACACATCCATTATTCGTGTTCATTCTGTCATTTTAATTTTTTTGTTGATATCAATTTACTTGAGCTTGGAAGTAAAGAGGGCATTTTAGAGGAGCTCTAGGAACTTTTTCCAAGTATATATCTTGCCTATACTCTAGATATGGTGTAGTGAGACATCACCTGCCAACACTTTTTTACTTGGAAAATAGGGTAGAAGAGTGCTAGCGGTTGGAGGAGGACATATGAAACACTAGGAACAAGAAACCATTTGAAATCCAGGATTTGTGTGCAGTAGTTTTACTTGGTTACATGTCGTTTTATGCTTTAATAGAAATTCTAAGATTTCAAAGATAATTCTTTATCATAAAATAGCCCACAAATACATCATAAGCGGCTGTGATTTCTATGCCATTTCACTTGTATCAATAGATTCTTCATGAACTTTGTCTTGAGGAATTGTTTAGGAGCAATTCTTGTGTTGATTGGCTTAGTGAGTTCTATCTTTTTCTCCTCTTAATTGTGAAATTTGTAGCAAAAGTTTACATAATCTTAGGTCTCGTTGGGCATCGTGTTTGTTTTTTATTTGTTTAGATAGAATTTTGCATATTAAAATGTGCAGGAGTGGCCAATAGATTGATTGCAACTATTTCATCCGAAGTGACTACTTGGCAACAAAAAAATAAAAATTTGGAAGCAGCTTTTTTTTTACTTGTAATTTTTTTTAAAATTTTTGTCTTCTAGTAATTAGCCAATGTATTGTAAACTAGTCAATAAGAGAAAGTCTATCCTCCAACACATCAAATTATATAAAATTAATGTTCTTTTTTTAAAAAAACAAATACAATACCAAACGAGGCCTTAGATGTTTGTTAATATAACTTAAAATCATGAATGTGAATTGGTCCATTAACTGTTGTAATTGTGAAAGATGCTACAAAGGCTAATGCTGTTATTATCCTTGCAGGAGTGCGATTATCTCAAAGCAATTGCTAGACCCCGTCTCCAGATTTCCACTGTGGTAGATGCCAAAACGGGAAAGGCAAGTTTCTAAATCTACATATACATAGAGGAAGCTGAAATTCACATCAGTTATGGCAAGTTTCTAAATCTACATATACATAGAGGAAGCTGAAATTCACATCAGTTATGTGTTTTTCCTTGCTGGCTTTCTTAATTGAGTTTTACTTATTTCATATACCCTTTTAATTGAGGACGTGCCCTAACTCCTTGGATAAAAATGTAGACAGCTACAGGTAGTTGGGTTATAACCATGATGGTGTTCTATTAAGATAAGTTAGTGTGGTCCTATATTTCACTCTTTCTTATTTTACCTCTATAATGATCGATCCTTAGATATTTCTTATAGTAGGTTTGATATAGAATAGCAAGTGCTTTGTTTTGCCCTTAGGAGGTGCAAATTGATTCGGGTTGGGGGAGGTCCTGCCACAACCCATCCTTGGTGAGGTGGTAAATAGACTCGGGGCAGGAAATGGGTGCATTTTTGTGACTTGAATGAATACGGTGGAGGAGATGAAGAAAGAATGATCTGCGCCAAATTTTCCCACTAAGTCCTGCCCCAAATTCGGTTTGAATCGGTATTCAAATTTTTTGAAGACCTTAACTTCCTTTCAGGATTGATACTTCTTTTACTTGATATTCATGTCTTGGAGAGGCAGTTGCTTTGGTGGTGCTCTCATCATTATTTCTTTTAATTCTTGTTTTACTTAACAATGAGAATCCCAATTGTATTGACACCAAATTTGCATGAGAAAAAAGTGATGAGGGCCAATGATGGGAGGCAAGCTTGCCAGTGGGGCACGTCGTTTGTTGGCAGAGAGGAAGATAGGGTGGCACCAGCAAAACCACCACACACCCCACCCCCACCCCACAAACACATACACATACAGCCCCCACCCCCAGCCGTGCCCCCCCCCCCAAAAAAAAAAACAACCGATCCATCCTGTTCAGATTCGTCATCTTACTCTTTGTTTGATCCGGATACAGTTGGGATGGCTTACTATTAAATCTTTAGAATACCAAGTAATATTGACAACATGGATTTATCAGGATGTAAAAATGGGAAACTGGGAAATAATTTGGTATTTGACAGTGCTTATTTGGTCATACTATTTAGTATGGTCTTCGTAAACCAGCTTGCTGCCACTAAGGTCCCTGGCATATTATTCCAAGTTGAATTTTGTCTGGCTCGTGTTGTTTCTGGATTATCATCCGTTCTCTCAATCCATCTATCTTCTTTAGGAGTAAAACAACAAACTACAAGCCTGTTCATGGTTATTAGTATTGAAAGTTGGTTCCTAACCATCTTCCATCATACCACATGATGATGACACAATTCTGCACTATCAAACACATGAAAAATCAATTGTGTTCACAATATTTTCATACTTCAAGGTTATTTTACTTGGTTACACTTCTTTGTCATAGCTATAGCAGATAAGGAATATTGATGAGGTCCTTTAATTCTAGTTGGCTGAACGCCTGAACCTTCACTGAAGAACAATTTAAGCAATTCAATGTGAGCATTTATGGAACTTTCTAGATTGTACTATATCTCAATTTGTCCATCGCCAGTACTATTTCACTGAGACTCCATTGTTAACAACTGGTTCATGATAATGCTAGAAACATTTTTATTAATACTTGATAATAACATGCCTCTAGACACATTTTTTATTAGATTAATCATGTAGATGCATTTCTTTAAACTTCATGGTTGTCAGATTCTGAATGCTTAGTATCTTGGCTTCATAATTTGATATTTTCTCTAACATAGATGCGAACTTATTGATACTATGCTAATGGCTTTTAATCTTTTCTCCAGGGTATTAAAAGCAAAGTTCGAACAAGTTCTGGCATGTTTCTGAGTACTGAAGAGCAGAAATTTCCAATAATAAAGGTCAGTTTCATTTTTTAATTTGATTTCCTTTTTTCAAGATCATTATCCAACAATCCATATGAACTGCATTTTTATTTGCACTAGTTTATGGTAACATTTATCATAGAGTTGTTGATGCAAAATAAGATAGGGATCCTCCATTTTACTCAAGTTTGATATTAAGGGGAATTCATTAAGATTATTGTAATATGAAAAGGTTCACAAGATTCAAGAATCAAGATCAATGGTCAGAATAGAAAATCAAGAATGAAGATCAAGATCCATCCAAATTTCATATTTATAACAAGTTCTTAGGAATGCTCCAAAAATGTAAAGAAAATAAAAGAACCGTTCTTTTTCTTGGATCAAGTGTTTCTTAAAATCAAGATTTATTATGTTTTGGTTGGCCATAGGTTTGATGGTTCCTGTTTGTCTTCTTTGCAAGTTTGGCTATATTTAAAGGAGAAATTGTTGGTAATTTTGATAGCGTCCGTATACTCCTCTTGGACTGATGGCTTGCTTTATGCTATCTAGTTGACTAGAAATCAAGTCCTTGCATAGTTTTACATCTTTTTAGAAGCTTTATGGTTATCAATTATGACAATGCAACAGCTGATTTTCCTTTATTTTCCGCCAGGCCATCGAAAAAAGAATATCTGTCTTTTCTCAAATACCAGCTGAAAATGGAGAGCTCATTCAAGTTTTGCGGTGAGTTTCAAACATCCGTTCTTGGATATTTTATTTTTCAACCTTTAGATGACTGCCCCTTTATGAAAGCTTTACAGGTATGAACCAAACCAGTATTACAGGCCACATCATGATTACTTTTCTGACACTGTAAGCCTCGGCTTGTTGTGTTCATCGATTCCTTTGCAATTTGATATGATAAATTAAGAATGTAAGAATTGTGCAAAATTTCCATGCAGTTTAACTTGAAGCGCGGAGGGCAACGTGTAGCAACAATGCTCATCTATTTAAGTGACAATGTTGAAGGGGGTGAAACACACTTTCCTATGGTTAGTTACGCACTTTAATTGTTGGAAATCTGTTTTACTGCGTATATTGTTACGAATGAATATATTTTCATGGTTATGCAACTGATGCTTATGGAGTTATCTATCTTATTTTTCTTTGGATCATTTTTTCTGCATCTTGGATGATGCATCTGCATCTATTTATATGAGACAATAACGTAGACATCTATTAGCGGTTCACTCAATTTAACAGTCATGTCTTTCTCGTTCCCCTAGTTAGTGCCCCTGTTTCTGCTTCCTGAAATGTTTCTAGAACCAGGATGAGGTTGCAGCTGTTTAACAAAGAAGTATTTGTAGCTGGATGCATTTTTCTTATCTAGGGTGGATAGAAAGGGCTCTTTCTTTGAATACTCCTATTTAGCCGCTAAGATTAAATGCTCTACTATCTGATGTTTTGTACCGCATTTGTGCTTTCTTTAATGACTTGTACCGAGGATTAGAATTAAGTTTCAATGGTTGACCTTAAGGGAACTACTCAACATCTGAAGTCCAATAAAACCTGTAAAATTAATATGAAACAACTATTTATCCCAATAACTGATGCTACAACATAATGGTATTTTTAATAATATTTTCAACACCCCCTCACATCTGGGCTCAAGATTTTTTTGATACCCAAGATGTGGATGGGAGAAAATGAGTCTAGGAGTTTAGCGGGAATCAAAACTCAAGAATGCTACTCGATACCATATGAAATTAATACGAAACAATCGCTTATTTGTAATAACTTAAGCTACTATATAAGTGTGTTTTTAATATTTATATTCAGCAATTCCATGGATCCTTAACCTTTCTATTATCGATAAACGGCCTAATAAGTTGGGCAAACGATTTAACGATTCTGGAAACCTGTTTCTCTATGATCACTTGATTGGAGGAGTCAGCACTAAGGTAGGTACATATAATCGTGAAGTCGTTTTATACATTAAAGAAAGGGTTAATTACATCAGTGGTCCCTAACCTTTACACTATTTTTCAATTTGGTCCCCAACCTTTTTTATTTTGCAATCACGTCCTTAATCTTTTGATTTCATTTCAATTAAGTCCCAGTCGTTAGATAGCTGTTAAAATTGACGGAAAATGCCACGTCGGCCCACGTCGGGGCACGGAGCGCCGTATCGAGCGCCACGGTGGCGGCGTCAGCCAGTTGCAAAAAAAAAAGGTTGGGGACCAAATTAAAAAGTGGTGCAAAGGTTAGGGACCAAATTAAAAAATAGTACAAAGTTTGAGGACCAATGGTGTAATTAACCCATTAAATTTATAAATTAAAAAAAAAATTAATTTAATATTTAAATTTTAAATTTAAATTTTGATTTTGAATTCAAATTTAAATTAGAATTCAAATTCGATTTTGTACTTAATTTTTAATTTTTAATTCAAATTCACATTTGGAATTCTAAATTCTAATTTAATTTCAAACTTCAATTTAAAATTTTAAATTCAAAATATGAATTTGAATTGTTTAAATTCAAATTTAGAATTGAAATCAAATCTTAAATTCAAATTTAAATTTTAAATTCAAATTTAAAATTTAAAATCAAAATTTTGAATATGATTTTAAATTTAAAATCATATTTTAAATTTAAATTTTGGTTTCAAAACTTTTATTTTAAATGTAAATTGAAATATCAAAATCAAAATTAAAATTTTAAGTTTGAATTCAAAAATTTAGATTCAATTAAAAATTTAAATTTAAAATTTGAATTTCAATTCAAAATTTTAATTCAGTTTTAAATTCAAATTCAAAATTCTAATTTCTCGTTAGTTTAAAATTTTAATTTTAATATTATTTTTGAATTTAAATTTAAAATTTTGAATTTTTTTTTAGGGACTAAAATGAAAATGTTAAAAGTTTATGGACCTAATTGACATGCAAAAGGTTGCAAAATAGGCGTAGTGATTAGTTAATTTTAACAGTTTTTTTAACGGTTGGGACCTAACTGAAATAAAATTAAGAGATTAGGGATTCAATTGCAAAAAAAAAAAGGTTGGGGACTCAAGTGAAAATTGGTATAAAGGTTGGGGACTACTGGTGTAATTAACCCTTAAAGAAATTCTTGTTGCTAATTGTCACGCCCCGGATCATTTTAGAGTATAAAAACAACGGAAATTTTTTTTTTTTTTTAACCCTGACCCCCAAGGACGTGCGGACACCACAAATACGGAGAGACCACTTGTATACACGGACGAGTCTCGCCCTTTGTATTTGCACGCATCGCACAAGTACGAGAGAATGAAATACGAACATTCATAACCAAGTGTACAGATATTTATTCCAATCAACATACACATATTCACACCATTCACCACAGGTTCATTCACATTTACCTTTGCATATAAACAACATCTATCTTTTAAAATGTTTCCTACCCGGAAACTAGTTTTGAAATACTAAATTATAAAATCCTCGATAAAATCTTTTAAAAAAGGTTTCCCACACGGAAACCTTTTTCTTTTGAAAACACTACCACGAGGGGTAGAAAACCATTTTATATTGAAATTCCAAAAACCAATATTATATTCCAAAACCAAACGATATTTATAATTCCAAAACAGTATTAGAGAGACTGAACCATATACAAAGCTAATTACTTAATGAAATTAAGTTGTAAGGTAAACAAACCACGGGTCGGGAGCTAGTACGCGTGCTAGGTACGCTCCTCTCCTGTCGTCCCACTAAAACCTGATGAAACACCTGAAAAAGAAGGCGGAGGGTGAGAACATGTAAACATGTCTCCCCCTCCCAGTAGGTATCCGGAGACAAACAAAGTAAAGCTGATAGTAGTACAATAGCAACTATAACTGAGTAAGGAGATATGTAGAAATGTAAACCACATCTGTAAATATGCGTCAAGGATGACAAGCTCAAGAGTACCCAATCTGAGCCAATGCTGTCTTGGTCAGCACCGCAGACCTCAAGCCAGTGCCCCTGCTACTCTCCAATACATATAACCCTAGCCTAAAGCTCCCAGGGCTCACGGGTCGACCTCTGCAACCACTTTTCCGGAAAAGAACACCCCCTTACGGTGGCCAAACCGCTGGTGTTCGTGAAATGCGACAAGTATCGGGCGATTAATGTAGATATGCTCAAAGATCATCCATCGACAACTAGCCGACAATCCTGCCCCCCAGGGCCCATCGACCACATAGGTCGTCATGTATCCAGAAAGACCAACCAGGTACTGAGTGTAGAGTCTAACTGACCAATAGGTCCCAAGCATAGAATGCAACTGACAAACCAAGTCCCAAGTATAGGTATGTAACTCGACCACTAGATCTCAAGTATAGATATGCAACTCGACCAACCAAGTTTCAAAGTATGGATATGCAAATCAACCAACCAAGTCCCAAAGTATAGGTATGCAACTCGACCAATTAGGTCCCGAAGTCTAGCATATGTAACTCGACCAATTAGGTCCCGAAGTATAACATATGTAACTCGACCAACTAGGTCCCGAAGTATAGCATATGTAACTCGACCTCTAGGTCCCGAAGTATAACATATGTGACTCTTCCAATTAGGTCTCAAGTATAGAGTACAACTGACCAACTAGGTCCCCAAGTATGGATATGTACCGATAGAATCTACTCTACTCCTACAAATGCTACCAACATGGAAATCAACGAGTAGAGTAAGTACAAGAGTAATATGGTGCAGATATCGACAATATATGATAAGTAAAGCAGATAGTAGGGTGGAAAGAATGTCACCGAGCTTGCACCACCGCTTGTCTTTGACGCAACTGGGATACCCACACGTACAAGCGTCGTGTCTCTCTTGAAAGAACATCAAGCTGGACCTAAGGAAGGTCCACCGAGTTAGAATCTAACCCACAAGTAAGAAACACTAAACCCATAACCTCACCAATGATCCCACGATGATCGGTTTCCCAAGCGACTACGTAACTGTAGGAAGTCCGAAAATCGCAGAATCGTCGGGACCACAACGTCCCGAAATGCAGGCTCGTACCACGAGTCCCATTACCACTCAACACTTATTTTAGCGTGACTTGGCAGCAAACACAAAACCTCATGTCGAAACAATTATATCGGATAATCGTTTCGATCCGGGTTCCCAGAAGTGTCAATTTCGACACCGGGACCCACCGTTGCTCACCAATCATCTCCGAACCCACAAGATGACGATGGTGACCAGCCAACAAGGCTCAGCGACAACTCACAGAGCAACCAAACAACATCGGAAGAGATCCGGACCAAAACCGCGTTCTTTCGGCGAATTTCACCGAAAAACGCACCGAAATCGACTTTCGATTTGCGAGCTATCGGACCTTGGACAATCGGTCCAAAGGTCACGACACATACACATGTACGCACGTAGCCCTGAGTGCACAAATTGCACAATTGCACAAAAGTCCTCCGAATACCCGAAATCACATTATTTTATGTGATTTCGGCGCTTTTATGGTCCGTCTACACAAACCAGAACTCATTCAGCCCAACTGAGACACACGCTGATAGGTTTCGATGTGCCGGAGACCGTGCTCACCCTTCGGAGCAGTTCCGTACACTGTGGGGTGCGCGGGAGCGACCTGAAATTCAGCAAACTACGGGCGTAGTACGAAAAACATGCTTTTTCTCGCAAACCAGAGACTTGTTGACCCTAACTGAGGTGAGCGCTGTGATCGTCACTGACAGACGATCACCGTACTCCCCTCCGGAGGCATCGGAACAGCCTCGGGTCTTCGAAACAGCGTGTGTAAGCCAGAACAGCAGCCAAAAAGGCTCAAATATGGCCGACATCGCCAAATCAGCGAAACAGAGCTTCTCCGACAGAAAATAAGGTGAGCACGATGATCGTGCTCCCTTCGGTAGAGATCAGGGAGGCCCCTGTTGCTCGGAATAGCAAACCATCTTATTTAAGCTCTAATTTGGACCTTGGTCGGAGCAAGCTAGCTCCGGCCGGTCCACGCGGCTCACGGCGCGCGCGCGCGGCCCGGGATGGGTGAGGGGAAGGTAAGGACCACCATGTTTACCTCAGGTGGCGACTGGAAGCGGCGGTGGCCGCGGTGGAGCGATGCCCTAGCTGCGCGGCTAGGATGGAGCTCGGCTCGGTTTCTGCACTGTTGAGGAGCTCCGGCGGCGGGGCACGCGAGGAAGCCGGCGCGGCCGACCCGAGGCCGGCGCTCGCGTCGATCGGCGCGGGAGGCGGCGGGCTGCGATCTTTGGATCATCCGAGCCCGTATGGGCTCGCTCAGCTCCCGAGGCGGCGGCGGCCACGGCGGCGATCGGCGCTCCTCGAGACGGCGGCGGCGGGTTCTTTGGAGATCGGAGGGAGGCTGTGGAGGTGGTCCGACGGCGGCGACGCGAGGAGGAGACGCGGGCTCGTCTCGGCCCGCACGGGTCGGTGGGCTGCGGTGGCCGCCCGCGTGTGCGGCGGCGACGGCGGCCGCGGGGGTGGCGGCGACGGCCGGAGTTGCGGAGAGCCGAGAGAGAGGCGGTACGGTCGTCCGGGGTTGGCGGCACGCGGGCCGAGCCAGCGCGAGCTCGGTCCCGGGGTCCAGGTTGGCCGCGATGGAGTCCGAGCGGCGCCGGCGACGCTCGGGGAAGGCGGTGGCGACGGAGGTCGTGTACGGGAGGGTCGCCGGAGTCTTCCAAGGATGGCTCGGTCATCCCAAGGTGGCGGCGGTCGTGCAAACATGGAGTTGAAGCTCCTCGGCCAGATCTTTCTAGATCTAGCCACAGCCGGCTTGGGTGGTCGCGGCGGCGCGTAGGGGCAGACGGCGGCGGGCGGTGGAGACACCAGCGATGAGTCTCAGCCCGAGGAGAATGGGGCTCGGGTCTAGATGCTTTCCTGAGCACCACAGCCGAGAAAGGGCAAGCTGGAGCCTATGAGAAGCTAAGGGGAGGCCGGGGTGCCTTTTCCGGCGGCCGGGGGTGATCGCCGGCGGCCAGAGCATGAGCACGTGCAGGGCAGGAGGGCGCTGTTGACGGCTAGGGTTTGGTTGAGGCAGAAGGGAGGCCAAGGGTTAGGGTTTCATCATTGAAACCCTAAGTATTCTTTTTATACGAATGGCCTATTTGCAAAAAAGTCCTTCGAAGCTAAATATTTTCAAATAAGTCCCTTACAGCGCGTGTAATACGCACGTACGTACCTCTACCTTCGATCTCGGGCGATTTGGTACATAAAATACCGCGACTTTTGCGAAGATACCGTTTCTCCAATATCGACCCCTCCTCGATCAACTCGTAATTCCCGTAGATCCGTTCGTCCGATTTACGAACGGATCGCACCAGTGCGATCAGCACGACAATGAACCCATGATTTTGTTTTGCCTCGATCGGTCACGGATTCGCGACAAAACCTATTCGCTCTCCAAGTATCTGTTCTTGCCAACATCGACCCCTTTGCGATCATCTTGCAATATCCGACGATCCGCTCGTCGGATTTGCAAACGGATTGCGCCATCGCACTCAGCACATCGAGGGCGTCGAAACTACCACTTTGCTTTATCCAGTTTGGTCGCCGATTTGCGACGGAACCCATCTGCTCTCTACTAATCCTCACAATTACACATATACCCATATGCACTTCACGAAATCATAATTTCGCCTCTGATTCTGACTTCCTTGCTACTTGTAGGGACTCCAAACATTCCTCACGCTACTCTAGGTCACATGCACGGAGTCCGAGGAGTTTCACAATGCTAGAATAGCAAAGTGCGGAAACCCTCTTTTCAATAAAACCCCTTTTTCTCGAAAACCGTGCATAGGATCAGAAATCCGTCAGTGCCATTGGTTCCAGAATATCTGAACCGTTCAAAACGAGCTATCGGACTGCTATGAACGGAGTCCGATACATACCAGAAGCCAACTCTCCTCCGCGGCTTCACCGAAAAACTGAAGTTACTATTCACTTAAGTCAAACTTCATAATCGCGTATCTTCTCCGTTTTAGCTCATTTTCTCCTGAAACTTGACGAGTGCTTATGTAATTAAATTACACACATAAACATCGTCAACAGAGAGTCAAATGGCACAGTCAAAATTTCAGTCTTCACACTAATGGTTAAAACAGGTAAACTAATTGTTGCCAACTGAAAATCACTAATGATCTAGCACAACTTAATACTTCACGTCATTTACATTATTTTTTGGTTTAATCTTTCTTTTCTACTGAAAATATTCCAGGCTGGTGATGGTGAATGCAGTTGTGGAGGGAAGATGGTAAAAGGGCTATGTGTTAAGCCAGCTAAAGGAGATGCAGTGCTTTTTTGGAGCATGGTTTGTTTATCCTTTTCTTCATCTACTCTATATATGAGCTACATTCAACTTGTAGCTATACTATTCAGAAATCTTTTTTGTTCTTATAATGATGAGTGAATCACAGTGCTAGTATCTGAACTTCAACTTCATGCCCTGTTCTTTTAATGTAAACCTAATCCTCCATTAACTCTTATAAATGTTTCAAGTTGCTCCATTGCATCATCCGAAGTTTACTTTCAAAGAATAGGGACTAGAGTGAAGCTTTCACGTAGCAATGTAATTTAACCCTAGTGAAAAGATGGTCTTGGCAAAAACTTAGGGAGTTATTTTTTTTTCTTTGCATTGCATAATGTGCAGTACTGTTCTTTTTTAGGGATTGAATGGTGAATCAGATCCAAAAAGTATTCATGGTGGATGTGCTGTTTTGAAAGGAGAGAAATGGTCAGCCACAAAATGGATGAGGCAGAAAACTACCAATTGATTTTAAATCAATTCCATTTCGTCGTTGCCATTATAGATTAGAGTGATTTAACCTTGTGGCTTCATTCTATTATTTGTGTATATATGTAAGATAATCCCTTTTGAACTTCAGGATTGTTGAGAACCCTTGAAGCAGTGAGAGAATGTTACTGCCATTAAACAAAATTTTCAATAGGATGTAAATTTCTCTCTTTTGTACATGAAAAATACAATTTTCCTTGATAGAAATATAGATACTGTTGTAGTTGGATCGGAACATTTTATTTGCGGCTATTGAATGAGCGAAATGAGTTGAGATAAATATCGATGGTATTTTAAGATGTTTTTAAATATTGATCATATTATTAGATGTTTTCGTGTTTTTTTTATAAATGATTTCTATTTAGCATCAATGTGTGTAATCCTCTTTTTTTTTTTTTTTTTTTTTTAATCTCAAATTATAAACTAGAGAATCAATATATATATCCTGTGGTTAAACGTCTTGTTTCCAAAATATTTCAAATTACTACCCATATGGAATCAAACTATGTTGAAACATTTGGCATTACGTGGGCTCAAAGAAATTTTTGGATTCTTGGATAAGCTGTTCTTTCTTATATTTTTATTTATCAGTTATGGCTGCACGCCTAATGCACGTTACATTTGTATACTAAATTAAATTTATATTTAAATTCTAAATTAAAATAAATTTTGAATTTGTATTTTAAATTTAAATAGTTATTGCTAGCAAAATTTATTTTTGAATTCATTTATTTTATAAAATTTGATTTGTTTCCAAGTTGTTTCTAATTTAGTTATACCATAAAGAAATATTTTTTCTGTGTTATAGAATATATAATTTTTTTTTATTTATTCCTAAAATTTAAAAATTTGAGTTGATTTTAAAATTTAAATTAAATTTTGAATTTAGATTTAAATTTATGAATTAAATGCAAAACTTAAATTTAATTTAAAATCTACTATTTAAATTTTAATAATTGTTGATTTGATAGATATTTTTAAACAATATTTATCTTTAGTTATTTAATTATTTAACTTTTGTATAATAAAATTTTTTTAATTCGCAATAAGTCTTAAAAACTTGGAAGTTGTTGTATATATTTATGAGTTCGGCTGCATGTAGTGTATTTAAAAGCACCAAGCACTTGGTAATTTTAAGTTTTTCGTTGTTAAATCTATCCCCTTGACCAGTTTCACTATTAGATCATACTATTCAATTAGCCACCTGTTCAACCCTAAGGGTCCATTACCATCCTATGCACATATCCTTTAATTCAGTGGCCGAAAACCTATAAGCACCAATGATTCGATAGCAAACATGCTCCGTTGCCGCTTATTTATATTTTATGATGAAGTCTTCAAATCGACGATCAATACCGTTAAAACTTGAAGCATCTAGAAATCAAATTTCATATATTTTCGACATTATTAGCCTAACGATCAAAGGGTTTCAAATTTTGTAATTTTAGTGGTCGATATAAGATGTTTTCTCGTTTAATAGTGTAAAGATATCCAACTTAATTGAATTTTGATTAGAACATTTTTTTAACTATGTAGAAGAAGATCTATATTCTTGATCTGGATTACAAGACTCCTACCATCCCATTTTAAAAGATATTTATTTTCTTGTTCATTTTTATGTCTACTTGATGGACAAGAGAACAATAACGAAAAGACAAAATATGATTTCTAGATGTTTCAAGTGATATAGATTACGTTCAACGGTGCCGATCATCAATTTGGAGGTTCCATCACCGAAAATAAATGAATGACAACGGAGCTTATTTGCTACCGATAATATTCTAGCTCAACTCTCTCTCTCTCTCTCTCTCTATATATATATATATATATATATATATATATATATATATAGAGAGAGAGAGAGAGAGAGAACTAGGCTAGAATACTATTAATAGCAAAGCCATTGGTGTTATTAACGTTTCGGCCTTTGGATGAAACGATGGACGATTAGGATGATAGTGTTTCCTTAGGGTTGAGTGGGTAGTTGGTTGAATAGTATGATCTAACAATAGAAAATTTTGTAACACCAAGTGGTTGGTGCTATTAATAATGCGCGCGCGCATCAAACACTATTCCACCTACCACCATCATCTCAACCCTACATCTATCCATCCAAAGACTAAAAACTTAAAAGCACCAACCCATTGGTGCTTTTAGAAGTATTCTAGCTCTACTTATATATATATATATATATATATATATATATATATATATATATATATATATATATATATATATATATATATATATATATATATATATATATATATATATATATATATATATGTAAGGACTCGAAACTGCGAAGCGTAAAATTGGACTATGATTCAAATTGATCGAAGTCGAGTTTGGGATGCTTTAGAGAGGTCAAAAGCATCAAAGAAGTCGAAAGTGTATCGACATGGGCCTCCGAGATCGATTTGGTAAATAATCTGCAAAGGTCCAGATTATGTACCTGGAGACCGGTCCCCACATGTGATGACCGGATCCCACAGCCGGGAAGCTTAGCAAAAGAAATTGCTAAGTGTTGGTTGCTCTCGGGTTCGCGACTTGGAGGTGGAGTCGGACCCCGAGGCCGGACTTGAGGAGGAAGTCAGGATCCATGGTGGAGACTTGGCAAATGAGTCTGTGCGAAGTCTGCTCTCGGGTTCGGGACTTGGGAGCAAGGTCCGGACCCTGGAGACCGGACCCTAGGGGTGAGGTCCGGACCCTGTACCCGAAAATGCCCAGAATTGGGCTGTTCATTGGGGTATAAGTGAAGGGTATTTTGGTAATTTCGTATACAAGAAGCCTATTTAAACTTGGCTGCTCCCTCACCTCTTTTTTACTTGCAACCTAAGCAAAGGCTCTTCTCTCTCTCTCTCTTAGCTGCTAGAAGGAAAAGAAAGAGAAGAAGGAAAAGAAAAAAAAGTTGGAGGAAGTGCTTGGAGGAGTGAGATTTCCCTCTCTAGCTTTCTTCTCCACCAAGCATAGGATCTTCTCAAGGTAAGCTTTGGTTTTCTAAAGCTTAGGGTTTCTAGGGTTTTATTATGTGACCTTGGAAATGGGTTTTGGTGACCTCAAAAGTTCTAGCTAGTTGCTAGAAGCATGATCTAGAGATCATTTCGGCTGTTTTTGCCGATGTTGAGAGCTAGGGCTCCAAAATGTGAATTTGCTAACGGTTAAGGTTTGATCTAATTTAACCCTATGTTTATGATGGTTTTAGGCTCACGAGCACCCCGCGAAAACAGTTATCGATTCCGCCAAGCGAGCGCGGAGAAATTGAGCCGGGAGCCTAATTTGGCTCAAATTGCCGAAGAGTGCGGCGAACCTTTCGGAAAGTCGGCGAAACGCGCCGGTGGAGTCTACGCGGTATTAAAATATGGGGGGTGTCCATCCCAAAGCAGCTGGGCTGCTCCCTATGTCTGTATGTGTATATGTATATAGTATCGATCTAGTGTAAATTGTCAAAGAACATGTTAGGGTAAGATACTCCTTTATTGCATGTAGTTCTAGCTAGTGTAGCGGAATATGCTTGACACTAGGGTAGAATACATGAATAAAGGCGAGTGATGACATTGAAATCCTAAAGTAGAAAACTTATATGAGTTGGCAAAACTGAAAGACATTCCTTTATTTGCATGTGATTCTAGCTAGTGTAGCGTGATATGCTTGACACTAGGGTAGAATACATGAATAAAGGTGAATGATGACATTGAAATTCTAGTGTAAAGAACTTGTATGAGTTTGACAAAACTAAGAACAAATGACAATATAGATCGAGTGGCATCTAGTTGAATGATAACCTAGATCGAGTGGCATCTAGTTGAGTGATAACCTAGATCGAGTGGCATCTAGTAAATAAGAACATTGACAAATGACATGTTGAACTAGAGTCTAGGTGAACTCTATGCATGATGAACTAGAGGTGATAGTTCTGAGAGTTATTAACCTTAGTTGATAGGGTATCCTCAGTTGGCGAGGATTGGATCATACTCACGCAGTTTGTTTGAGCTTGTGGTGGTCGCTCCACACAAGCAGTGCACTCCGGAGTTGTCACACGAGCGGGGTAGCTCACCGGGTGGGATACGAGCGGGGTAGCTCCTCACCCATTGGACTGGGAGGTGAGTCGGGCGAAGGGCGGGGTAGCTCTTCACCTGTGAGATTTGAGCGGGGTAGCTCTTCACCTGTGAGATTTGAGCGGGGTAGCTCGTCACCTATGAGATTTGAGATATTAGTCGAGGCGAAGGGCGGGGTAGCTCTTCACCTCTTCACCTACTAGATTTGTAGTGTGAGTTGAGGGCGAACCTTGAGGGTAAGCCAAGAGATTGAATAAAAACAAGAATATGTTTCCTATTAAACATAATAATGTGATAGTTTCTTTTATGCTATACTTAGCATGTTTACTTATGTTGTTAAGCATAGTAGAGGTATTGATAGTATGCTTTCGCTTTCCGTATAAATATTTATCTTGCATACCTATGCCCGTATGGACCTAGTGGGGAGATCGGTGGAGTCGGCGGCCGAACCCACTGGGAACTATTCGTAGTTCTCACTCCACCACTGTTGCAGAGCCTAGCACGAGTACCCCGGGCGAGGATCGTGGCAAGGGCATAGCACCCTAGTCCGAGGTAGCGGCCACCTATGGTATTAGAACCACCGACATGTGTATGAGTGTAGATGATGTATGCTGTGAAATGTATATGTTTATTTTGCAAGTTAAAGTTTAAACTTGTTGTAAATGATAAACGTCTAAACAATGAATGGTTAAGTATATCTCTCTTTTGTACTTGTATGAAATTACTAGTATCGCTTGCTCTTGTATGGTTGCACTCTTAGTGCTTTGTTTAGTCATGAATAAAATAAATTCTCGTTTTTGTACATGACTCGTTTGTTCGACCTTGAGGCGAGCGGGGAGAGTCTTTGTCCGTTCGTCTCGATGCCGTGCAAATATATATATATATATATATATATATATATATATATATATATATATATATATATATATATATATATATATATATATATATATATATGGAGAGAGAGAGAGAGAGAGAGAGAGAGAGAGAGTAGGGCTACTATACTCATATGAGTCTTGGAGCCTTCGTATTCATAAGTTGTTTTCGATGATGGAGCTTCTGAATCGACGATCCACTCCGTTAAATATGATCTAGAGCATTCGAAACTTCTAGAAAATAAATTTCGTAAATTTTCGAAATCATAATAAAATTTATCAAGCGAGCATAAAATGAATGTTCAAAATCGAATGATGTCCTAAAAATGGATGATCGGATCCTTCAATTTAAGAATGAAGTTATTGATCTTTATCTAGGTAGTGAATGAAATTTTCTATCAAAAATTCAACCTATTCCGATTCTTTTTCACCGTTAAACTAGCAAATATCTCATACCTGTAGTAATCTGGGTGGTTACAGTGTGGACTTGTCGACGGATCTGGTGAGTGTCGGGACAAGTCCGAATCGCGATGGTGCGAAATAGATGCCAAATGGACTCAGCGGGAACACGAGAGCAGCTGGTACTTAGAAAATCTGCGAAATAGCGGGTTTTACGTAAAGTATACGGTACAAATCCTGAGTTATCTTGGTACAAGCTTGATGGCTATCCGGTATAGTCACCACGGGAATACCGGTATAGAGTCGCAGATTGCTCTCGGATTGACCCATCTGTACCGGTACAACTGCCCGTGTACCGGTACACTTTGGTAGGTGAGGGGCTTTTTGGTAAACTCCTCTCACTTCGTTTGTATCACCAACTCACCCATGCATACTTACACGTAGAGAGAAGCAAGAATGGACTTCTCTCTTGTGTTTCATTTCTTTTCCCCCCCTAGCTTGGTCTAATTGAGAAGGAGCTTTGGTGGAGTACGGGTTGGTCGACGTCGCGCCGAGGTGTTGTTTGAGCGGATCTTCGTCGACGTGGTGCTGCGAAGAGGCCGGCATGTGCGGATTTTCGTCGCCCCCGACGTCACGCCGGTGTTAGAGCCGCTGCCGAGGTGGGTGCTCAACTTTTCCTCCAACTTCTACTTGGTTTTCCTACTTTGAGCTCGCGAGCGGTTTGCTGCAGATTTCAGCGTCGACTCGCAGTGTTTCGGCTCGTTCACAGCGCAGGAGCGTCGGATCGCGGCGAAACTTGGTTCGTTAGATTCGGGACTTCGAGAGGAATCCATAGAACCTGAAATTTCTAAATTTGGAGGAGGTTAGTTTGGTCGAACCCAAGTTTTACTATGCTGCTATCATGTCGAACAGATTTTTGAGGTGCTGATTTGCAGATTTCCAGCGTCGACCTGAGGCGTTTTTACTCGTTCTCAGTGTAGGAGCATCGGATCGCGACGAAACTTGGTTTGTTGGATTCGGGACTTCGAGAGGAATCCAAAGAGCCCAAGATCACAGATTTTGGAGAAGTTTTGATTGGTCGAAACCCTACTTTACTCAGCTGTTGAATGCCGGGTGTGTGGCCTACCTGGCTTCGGTTGATGTCACCCGTCGAGCTGCACCAGCATTGGAGGAGATTCCAGTGGTCCGAGATTTTCCAGATGGTTTTCCCGCTGAGCTTCCGGGAATGCCTACGGACCGAGAGATCGATTTCTTCATCGATCTAGTTCCGGGCACGACACCGATCTCGAAGGCCCCCTATCGTATGGCCTTCGCTGAGCTGAAAGAGCTGAAAGCTCAGCTCGAGGATCTCCTAGAGAGAGGATTTATTCGACCTAGCGTATCTCCCTGGGGTGCCCCTGTCCTCTTCGTCAAAAAGAAGGACGGTAGTCTGCGCCTGTGCATTGACTACAGGGAGCTCAATAAGGTCACCGTGAAGAACAAGTATCCACTACCCCGGATTGACGATCTTTTCGACCAGCTCCAAGGGTCGTCGGTATTCTCAAAGATCGATCTACAATCCGGGTATCATCAGCTTAAGATCAGGGCTAAAGATGTGCCGAAGATCGCTTTCCGAACTCGTTACGGCCACTACGAGTTCACGGTGATGCCGTTCGGGCTTACCAACACCCCGGCAGCCTTCATGGATACGATGAATAGGGTCTTCCGGGCATATTTGGATCAGTTTGTCGTGGTCATCATTGACGACATCTTGATCTACTCGCGGAGTGATGAAGAGCACGAGGATCATCTCCAGCGAGTATTGCATGTACTTCGAGAGCATAAGTTATATGCTAAGCTCAAGAAGTGCGAGTTCTGGCTTCGCGAGGTATCTTTCTTAGGACATATTGTGACTCCATTGGGCATTACGGTGGATCCGAAGAAGATATCCTCAGTAGTCGAGTGGCCTGAGCCTACTACCGTGACGGAAGTCAGGAGCTTTCTGGGTTTGGCGGGGTATTACCGGCGATTTGTCGAGGGCTTCTCCAAGATCGCCGCACCGCTGAACAAGCTCACCAGAAAGGGAGAACGTTTTCAGTGGACCGAGCAGTGCCAGCAGAGCTTCGATGAGCTAAAGGATCGACTGACCCGCGCACCCGTTCTGACTCTGCCGCAGCCTGGTGAGGACTTCGTGGTCTATTGTGACGCCTCACATATCGGTTTGGGGTGCGTGCTTATGCAGCAGGATCGGGTCATTGCTTACGCCTCTCGTCAGCTGAAGCCGTATGAGAAGAATTATCCGACTCACGATCTGGAGCTCGCGGCAGTGGTCTTTGCCCTTAAGCTGTGGAGGCATTATCTCTACGGTGCACACTGCGAGGTGTTCACTGATCATCAAAGCCTGAAGTACCTCTTCACCCGGAAAGAGTTGAACCTCAGGCAGAGGCGTTGGCTCGAACTCCTGAAGGACTACGATATCACCATTCAGTATTATCCGGGAAAGGCGAATGCAGTCGCAGACGCCTTGAGCCGGAAGCAGCCTCCAGCTGAGTTGTCCTTCATGATTACCAGCCAGGATCGTCTGATAGAGGAGTTTCGCCGTCTGGAGATCGAGGTTGTTTCCACTGGAACTACGGCCCACCGATGTCTCTCGGTGATACACCTACCCCCGACAGAGCGGATCATGCTTGGACAAGCAGAGCGACCCGTACTTACGCGTAAAGTGCGGGCGGAGATCGAGCAAAGGTGACGGAAACTTCACTATCCACACACGGGTCTTTGCGCTTGGGGCGTATGGTGCGTGCGCCTAGTGACTCGAGCCGCGAGCGACATCCTATCCAAGGCGCATCGATCCCCTTACACGGTTCACCCAAGCGGAACCAAGATGTACCGTGACCTGAAGAAGAATTTCTGGTGGCCTGGGATGAAGCTAGATGTGGCTCAAGACGTGGCTCGATGCTCGACTTGTCACAGTGAAAGCGAGCATCAACGACCGGCAGGAAGCCGCAACCACTTCGGATACCCGTATGGAAGTCGGGAGCAGATTTCTATGAATTTCGTCATCGGATTGCCTCGATCACAACGTGGCCATGATGCGATCCGGGTTGTAGTGGATCTACCGACGAAATCGGCTCACTTTCTCGCCGATGCACACGACGTGGTCCCGTGATCGATCGGCATGCTTATATATCGACGAGATCGTCCGCTTCATGGTGTGCCGTTGTCGATCGTATCCGATCGGGACACCCGCTTCGTTTCCCATTTTTGGAGGAGCTTGCAAAGAAAGCTATGGGAACGGTCGAACTTCAAGATAGCGTTCCATCCACAGAGCGACGGATGAGCGAGTCATCTAGACTCTTGAGGACATGCTCCGCGCTTGTGTCTTGGACTACGGTGATGGATGGTTTCGCTATTTACCACTGGTGGAGTTCGCCTATAACAACAGCTACCAGGCGAGCATCGGGATAGCTCCGTACGAGGCTTTATATGGGCATCGATGTCGGTCCCCTATCTGTTGGGACGATGTCGGAGAACGCCGGTTGATCGGGCCTGACTTAGTTGAGGATGCGGAGGCGAAGGTTCGCATTGCGAGATAGCGACTTCAGACTGCACAGAGTCGACAGAGGAGCTACGCGGACCAGCGGAGGCGTGACCTAGAGTTTCTGGTCGGTGAGCACGTGCTGCTCAAGGTGTCGCCTTCCAGGGGGATCAAGCGGTTCGGTTTACGGAACAAGCTTAGTCCGCATTTTGTGGGACCATTCGAGATCCTGGAGCGTGTTGGTCCTGGCGTACAAAGTTGGCTCTACCTCCGAGTCTCGCCCGGGTGCACAATGTTTTTCACGTGTCGATGCTTCGAAGTATATTCCGTATCCGTCCCACGTCGGCACTCGACGTCTATAAAGTTGCGGGAAGATCCGAGCTATGATGAGGCTCCGCGTGTGTTTTGGCACACGAAGTGAGGCGCTTGCGAACAGAGCATTCCGTACGTGAAGGTTCAGCTGGGAGAACCACGAGGAGCGCGAGGCTACGTGGGAGCTTGAGTCTACTATGCGGGAGCGTTATCCGCATTTGTTTGTGGGGGATCCTTGATTTACGTTTCGGGGACGAAACTTCTTGTAAGGAGGGAATGATGTAATAACCGATATTTTTATCTTAATAAATAAACCCTTTTGTTGACGATGTTATTGTGTGTAATTTAATTACAAAAGCACTCGTCAAATTTCAGGTGAAAATGAGCTAAAACGGAAAAGTTACGCGATCTGGAATCCTGACTTAAAGTGAATAGTAACTCCGGCTTTTCGGCGAGCCAGGGAATAGAGAAAGGCCCAGAGGTGTACAGAACTACGATAATCGGACTTCAATAGCTCGTTTCGAACGACTCGACTATTCCGGAACCAATGGCACTGACGGAATTGGATTCCGATGCACGGTTGTCGAAAAAAAGGATTTTGAACGGTTATACATATATAAATATATAAGTGGATTTTTGGAGGAATAAAGAGGGGCTCTTTCGTCGCAGATCGGGGACCAAATCGGACGAAACAAAATGCTAGATTCGATGTCCCAATCGTTCTGAACGCGCTGCTGTGATCCGATCGGAAATCCGACGGACGGATCTTCGGGAATTGCAAGATGATCGCAGAGGGGTAGAAACGGCAATTCGGAAAGAATGCGAAAAGGCTGATATTTTATGTGCCGAAACGCACGAATTCGAATGTTGAGGGACTTACACGCGTATTTCATCCACTGGCAGGGACCATAGATGAAATAGGACCTTTGGTGGGCTAAAATGCAAAAATGCATTTGTGTATAAGTTGAGGTATTAGGGTTTCATGAAGGAAAACCCTAACCCTAGCCCACCTCTCCACCTTCCAGCAACCATAACAACCCTAGCCGCCCTCTGCCCATTTCCTGCCTCCTCGTGCGCGCGCCTCCGGCCACCGGCAAGCGCCGCCACGGACCGTCGCAGCCTCCTTCTTCCTCCTCCCTCTCGCCGCAACACCTACCACCTTGGCCGAGAGAGAGGAAGCCCCAAGAACCCTTTGGATCTCCTTCCCCGACGCAGAGTAGTCGCCGGTGTGCTCCCCGCCGGCCCCGGGTCCCCGAGCGCCCCGCCGCCGCCATGACTCCCTACAGCACCTGCACCGAGCGCACCCGAGCTCGGCTTCGGTTGCCGCCGCCTCACTTCGGCCGCGCCGCCCTCCAATCGGCCCCGTGACCTCCGGCGCACCTCCCCGGCGTCACCGCACGCCGTCGGCCGCCGCTCCATCTACTTGCGGCCGCACGTATCCCGCATCGAGGTCGAGCCTCCTGGCTCCGGCATCGCCGCCTCCCCGAGGGAGCACGGCTTCCTCTGCCTCCTGCCGACCATCGCCGCCCGACGTCACCCTCGCCGCGCGCCGTGCCGCCGACGCCATCTAACCCGAGAGGAGGCGGGAGGAGTTGATCTCCTCCGCCGCGCCACCGGCCGCCTCCCGCCGCCGCCGTTGTCTTCCCCGGACATCTCCGATCTTGTGCTCCCTTCCCCTGCCGAACCGCCCGCCGTCCGATCGCCGGCGGCCCACCCTAGCTCTCCTCGGCTCCGGTAAGCTTTTAATGGCTTCCTGTATATAGATCTAGGGTTTCGGCCACCCATCCTGATCCGTAGGTCAAATCGACTCGGGAGAGGTGAGCACGCTAAGGGTTTTTCGTGCTGAACGCGATGCTTACCTCCGTTTAATCTAACGATGCACTGGTTGTCGGATTATTCATGATGTACGCGCTGTGCGCACTGTTTTGCTATTTTCACATCGCCCGTGCGCGTGCCGCGAGGCCGACGCCGCTCCGAAGCACGAGCACGCCTCCGCACGTCGAAAACTATCAACCCGTGCCTCGGTTAGGTTAACCATGATCTGGTTAGTCCAGACGGGCCATAAAAGCCTCGAAATCGCATGAAATAATGCGATTTCATGCATCTTGAGGGGCTTTTATGCAATCGTGACTCTTCTTGCTGCTTGGGGCAGCGTGTACTTGCTGCGGGTAACCCCCTGGACTGATCGTCCAAGGCCCCGAGCCTTTCGGAAACCAAAAGTGTATTCCGGAGCGTTCGTTTGGCGAAATTCGCCGACGAACGCGGTTTCGATTCGGATTTCTTCCGATGTTTCTCGAGATTATTTGCGATGTCGTTGAACCTTGTTGGCTGGAGTCACCCGCGTCGTTTCGAAGGTTCGGAAACGACGGGTGAGCGACGGTGGAGTTCCTACGCTTTCGGACTGGTACTTCGCAATCGGTTTTGGGGAACCGATTCCCGTGGGTTCATTAGTGGGGCGTTGTGAGTAGTGGTACTTGTGTTGGTGGGTTAGATGCTAACCCGGTGGACCTTCTCGTAGGTCTGGTTGCTTCGTTTCCACAGTCAACAGATCAGATCTACAGTCGTACAGGTGGGTATCTCGACTGCTTTGCTCGGTTGGTGCACGTTGGTGACGTTCCTTCCACCTCATCGTTTATATCGTTTATCCTAGATATATCTTGCACCAATTTGTTACCATATTACTCTACTCAGTATTTCCATGTTTAGTATCATGTGTAGGAGTAGAGTAGATTACTTCCGTGTACTCAGTGACCTTGTTGTTCGGTTGGTCAGTACTTGTGTTTCCTTCAGTAGTACTTGCATACAGTTGAGAGGATGTTGAGTTGTTCCATCCTAGTTGACCTGATTGGTCGGTTCTGGTACTTCCTTACAGTTTGACGACCTATACGGTCAGTACGCCCTGAGGGGCAGGATTGTCGGCTGGTTGCCGACGTTTGGCTATTGAGCATATCAGCATCGATCGCCCGAGATACACACGCATTTCACGAACACCAGCGGTCTGATCCACTGCAAGAGGGTGTTCTTTTCCGGAAAAGTGGTCGCAGAGGTTCGACCCGTGAGCCCTAGAGTGGGTTATATGCACCCTGTGGGCCCAGCGGTCAGTACTGGGTTGTACACAGGTAGAGTGGCAGTGGGCATAGGCCTGAGGTCTGCGGACCAATAGGGCAGTTTCCAGATTGGGTGTATTTGTACTTCATACCGTTGACGCATACTACAGTAGCTGTTGTTTCATATCTATATATCTCTCCCGTTTACTTGTTTATCATAGCTACTGTACTACTACTATCTTCTCCACTTGTGTTTATCTCCGCGAGGTATCCACTGGGAGGGGGAGACATGTTTACATGTTCTCACCCTCGCCTTCTCTTCAGGTGACGTTGCAGGTCATAGTGGGACAGCTGGTGAGGAGCGAGTCTAGTTCGTGACATAGCTCCGTCCCTTCGTTGGTTATCTCTTTATATCTACCTTTGCATGACTTAGACTTTTATTTATGGTTCGATTTACTTTCGGATTATGAAATGTTTAGTTGATTTTATAATGTAATAAAGAATATGACTTTTATGGATTAAAATGGTTTTCTAACCCTCGTGGTAGCGTGTTTTTAAAAGAATGGGTTTCCTTGTGGGAAACAGTTTTCAAAGGTTTTCTTACTATGTTTATCAGCTTATACATCTCTTAGTTATGAACCTGTGTGAATGGTTGAATGAATAATAATATCTGTGTTATGTTCATTTATTTGTGGTTGTTTCGGTGGTTACTACACTCTGTACAGGTGCGACGCCGTGCAAATACAGGGGAGGCTCTGTCCGTGTGTACAGTGGACTCCTGTATTTGAGGCAGATCTGGCATACCTTGGGGTCAGGTTTTCAAAAAAAAAATTCCGCTGTATTTTTCACTTAGTTATTAACCCCGGGGCGTGACAATATATATATATATATATATGATACCACTTTAATCTGTCACGCCCCGGGGTCACTTTGAGTTTGAAAACACAGCGAAAATGACTAGAATTCTTTTTTTTAAACCTGCCTCCACAGGGTATGCCAGATCCGCCACAAATACAGGGAGTCCACTGTTCACACGAACAGAGTCTCCCCTGTATTTGCACGGCGTCCCACAAGTACAAGAGTACAAATATAATACAACCACAACTAAATGAGCATACAATTATCCTTACAATCATACATTCACATACACCATTCACCACAGTTCATTCACATAAATTTAATCATAAAACCACAACTATAACTTAAAATGTTTCTTACAAGGAAACCGATTTTGAAATACTAAATTACGAAAACCACGAAATTTTTTTTTGAAAAGGCTTTCTATATATATATATATATATATATATATATATATATATATATATATATATATATATATATATATATATATATATATATATATATATATATATATATAACTAGGCTACTATTCTATTAATAGCACCAAGTCATTGGTGCTACCAAGTTTTTGGCCATTGGATTGAGATGTGTGGTTAGGATGATGTGGGCCCCCTAGGGTTAAGTGGGTGGTTGGTTGAATAGTATGGTCTAACGGGTGAAAATTATCAAAGGGTGGATCTAATCGTGGAAAACTTGATAGCACCAAATGCATGGTGCTATCGCTAGTATTCCAGCCGGACTATATATATATATATATATATATATATATATATATATATATATATATATATATATATATATATATATATATATATATATATATATATATATATATATATATATATATAGGCTGGGGTTACTATACTATTATGAGTATAGAGCCCTTTGTACTCATAAGTTCTTAGCCTTAGGATGAAAAAATGTGCGGTTAGGATGAGAGTGGTTATGGTTAGGCTGATAGTGGGGCCCCTAGGGTTGAGTGGGTGGTTGGTTGAATAGTATAATCTAACGGTGAAAATGATTAAAGAGTAGATCTAACGGCAAGAAAATTTATGAGTATAAGAGGCTCTATACTCATAAGAGTATAGTAGCGGACTCATATATATATATATATATATATATATATATATATATATATATATATATATATATATATATATATATATATATATAGAATTGAGCTCCTATACTTTTAAAAGTACCAAATCAAGGGTGCTTGTAAGTTTTTAGCCCTTAAATTAATAGATGTGTGGTTAGGATGATGTGGGCCCCTTTAGGTTAAGTGGGTGGTTGGTTGAATAATATAATATAACGGATAAAAATGATCAAAGTCCTAGATCTAACGGCTTTTCAAGTATTATATATATATATATATATATATATATATATATATATATATATATATATATATATATATATATATATATATATATATATATATATATAGTTGAGCTAGAATACTTTCAATAGCCCCATTGAGGTGGTGCTATTGAGTTTTTAGCCATTGGAAGGAGAGATGTGAGGTTGAGATGATGGTGGTTGGTGGTGGTAGGTGGAATAGTGTTTGATCCAAGGGCTATTAATAATCAAGGAGTAAATCCAATGGCTAAAAACCTAATAGCACACGGGGAGAATACTTCCAAAAGTATTCTAGCTCAATTCTATATATATATATATATATATATATATATATATATATATATATATATATATATATATATATATATATGTATATATATATATATATACATATATATATATATATATATATATATAGAGTCCCCGCTATGCTATCAATAGCACGAAGACTCTGCTACCAAGTTTTCCACCGTTAGATCCACCCCTTTGATGATTTTCACCCATTAGATCATAATATTCAACCAACAACCCACTTAACCCTAGGGGGCCCACATCATCCTAACCACACATCTCTCAATCCAATGGCCAAAAACTTGATAGCACCGATGACTTGGTGCTATTAATAGCATAGTAGCCTAGTCCATATATATATATATATATATATATATATATATATGAAGCAATTAGACTTCACACTTTGGAACATCCAACAAGTCTTTCACCACTTGAGCTAGAGAAGGGTAGGGAAGCTATTATCATATTATAAAGAGAGGAGCTTAAGTTTACAACATAAATGCAATCTAAATTACCTAAACAATCCAAAGTAAAAGCTCGAGCTCACTCCCAACAGGAGTACAAACTAGGTCAAATAAGAGACTTAACCAAACCAATAAAAGAAAGGGTTCATGAAAATATTTGAGACTACCATTTTTTCCAAATTTTCTTCAAATCTTTCCTCTGTTGCCTGTCGATTACCCCGGCCTTGAACCTGGTGAAGGTTCTCTCTCAGGAAGCACGCCGGGATGTGAAACGGCTCTGAAAGATGACCCTCGAAGTGTGCGCTCCTTCGATTGATCAAGCGATTCGGTGACGAGGGATCGAGCCACCGGGTTCAAAACTCTATTCAATTCTCGGTTCGCCGGATGAGCCGAATGCATAGAAAAGAGCGGAAACTAGACCTAGAGATGCCGAATGGCTAACACAAATACAAAATTTGATCGGCCTGAAACAGCCGAATGGTGATCTTGTATTAAATAAACTGGAGAAAATACAGAAAGGCGGATTGTAGTCTACAACGGAGTGATGCCCAGAGGGCAAACAGACTCCAGGAGTGATGCCCAAAGGGCAGACAGACTCCAAAGATCTAAGTTACAGGCTACTCCTCGAAAAAAAAAAACTGTAAATGCAGGAGAAGAAAATGCGATAAAATAAGGGTGGTCATTTGTTCACAAAAATTGTTGCCTGCCGATTACCCCGACCTTGAACCTGGTCAAGGTTCTCTCTCAGGAAGCGCGTCGGGATGTGAAACGGCTCTGAAAGATGACCCTCAAAGTGTGCGCCCCTTCGATTGATCAAGCGATTCGGCTGACGAGGGATCGAGCCAGCCGGGTTCAAAAACTCTATTCAATTCTCGGTTCGGCCAGATGAGCCGAATGTATAGAAGAGAGTGAAAACTAGACCGAGAGATAAGCCGAATGGCTAACACAAATACAAAATTTGGTCGGCCTGAAACAGCCGAATGGTGATCTTGTATTAAATAAACTAGAGGAAAGACAGGAAGGCGGATTGTAGTCTACAAAGGAGTGATGCCCAAAGGGAAGACAGAATCCAAAGATCTAAGTTACAGGCTACTCCTAGGAAAAAAAAAAACTATAAATGCAGGAGAAGGAAATGCGATAAAATAAGGGTGGTCTTTTGTTCACCGGGAAAAAGACCTTTTTTTAGGGTTTTCTATTCCTATTTATAGAGTCACCCCTGAGTCGGTTATAATTCTTGAACGATCGGCCACTATCCCCTATCTCCTTGTATCTCGGACCGCCTTCAGCCGATCGGTAACCGCTTGCAACCGCCTGCAGTTGCCATAACTTCTTTGATCAGGTGCAGTTCGTGTCTCTTCTAATGCTCCTGTATTCTTGGTGCGCTATCTAACCGCTTTTCTAGTCCTGGCGCATTGGTCGTCCGTGCGATTGGCCCAACATCCTCAAACTTACTCCAAACATTGGATGAAATATTTCGATACAAAAATAGGATCATCTTAATAGAGACTAGTTATCTAGTGAATTTTTTTATAAATAATCTTACTCAAAAAATTTTTTATAAAAATAGTCATGCTTTAAATTTTATTATAAAAATAGGTCTCGAATAGGCTGTGTCAAGATCGGGTTCATAGCCGAGAATGATTCACCAGTATAAGTGAATGTGGTGAACCATTCACCGCATTTGTGGGCCTATGGCGGCATAGAAAACCTACGTGAAAAATTAAGAATGCAGTAAATTGTTTACCGCATTCTATTAAAGGCGATGAATTGTTTACTGCGTTTAAAGACGGTTAACTATTCACCGCATTTGAAGGCGGTGCATCATTTACTGTCTTTAATAGAATGTGGTAAACCGTTTACCGCTTTTAATTGCGGTGAACGATTCACCGCCTTTGATTACACTATCATATCCCCCGTTCGAACACTTCTCCTTTCTCCCTCACTCCTCTCTCCGAGCTCTTCTCTGTCTCTCTCTAAGCCACCCAACGACTCCGCCGCCGCCGTCGCCGGGTTGCATGTGCGCCGAAGCCTTTGCTGCTGCTACAACCGCCAAGGCTCCGAGCTCTTCTCTATCTCTCTCTATCCTCAACATTGCATCCACATTGTCCTCATTAGGTTAGAGGTGAGAATTTTTTAAAAATTGTATTGGTTTTTGAAGTAGAGTTGATTGTTTGTAAATTATTATGTTCTCTCAATATAACTTGTTGTATTTTGTCTATATTTGATAGCATGCACATTTTAGGTCACATTTTAAACCCTATTGTATCATTGTATATTGAAATTTGAAAAATGAGTGTTGTAAATACATGTATACCGATAATTTTTTAAAAAAAAACTTATACCACAATTTTACTACAATATTATAATTTATTATTTTCCGATGTAATGAACACATGTTATTTGCAAATTGATATTATAAATTGGTCAAATATTGTTATGATTATGTTAGTTTACAAATATTATATTTTGTGAAAGTTAGGATGGTGTGTAATAATGTGAATATTGTTTTCATTGGAATGAAGAACTATTTGCGCAAGATAGCAATCCGCAAAGACGTTGGCGGTCATAAGAAATTAAGTCGTATCCCAGTGAATATTACATTTACAGAATTTGAGAGAAAAATATATAGATGGGCCAATACTCCAAAATATGAGTATTGTCTAATTATCAAAATTCGATATTCGACCGGGATCAATCAATTTGATGTGGTTGAAATTACGAACGATGACTCATTGTGTGGTGCGATGGCATTGTCAGGGAACCCTCCTCCGTGTTTAATAATCTTCGATGAAAAACAGATAGTTTTATCTCAGGGGTATTGTTCTAGAATGTTAAATAGTGACTTTAATGTGGATGTATTATCCTCTGGCCTCAAAAGAGAACCTTTTCATGTTGATATTGGAGGGAGCAAATGCACCTAGGTTAGTATTGCAAAATATAGTTTTTGTATAATTATTTATTTAATATAACAAATATTTTGATTGCCTTCTTCCATCAATTGTAGCAAGTACGAATTTTCGAATGTAATTGTTGGTGGTCAATCCTCCTCCCCTCTCATGTACGATTCATCATGCTATGGTTTCTAGTTCCCATGCCCCACTGGATAGAGAGCAAGGCATCACATGTGAAGAAGGGTTAGAATACACTACAATTAATTTAATCATTCACCATTTTATTTTGTTAGAAAGTGATTAATTACGAAATAATTATTTCATACCTCTCATGATGTGCATGACTTTAGATCGTATCCATAGGGAACAAAGAATGACGGTATAGAAAATCAAGCGGAAGTGTAACAAGAAATAGCTGAACACGGTTATGCTACTAATCCTGAGGGTGTTGAATATGAACCTTCGAATTTGCCCTTAATCGGGAATATTGTAGCGGAAGGTCACTGTAAGGAAGTGAATTCTCGAAATCCGAGAGTTGTACTTCGTCCAGTATTGACTAATTGTCGAGTGGGTATGCTTTGGAAAAGTCGAAGTAGTCAAAAACCCAAAAAGTGCATTGCTATTGGAGTCCACGAGAGCAAACAATTCAAAATATGCACTTCTGCCGTAAGTGAAGTGCGCTGACAGAGAGTCTGCTCTCTTGGGTTGCTCTCGGGAACCGGTCCCTGGTATGAGGGATCGGTCCCCCACAAGTGTGGTGCACTGACAGAGAGCTCAACGCGCTCGGGTTGCTCTCGGGGACCGGTCCCCTTGGGGACAGACCGGTCCCCCATGCGCGAAAAGCCTGACCGAGAGCTCAACCCTCAAGGGTGCTCTCGGGGACCGGACCTCCCGTAGAGGGACCAGTCCCTCTGCACGAAAATAGCCCAGTCTGGGTCGTTGACAAGGAAGCAAGTAGAGGAGGTTTAATGCTATTATTGCATTAGTTAGGGTATAGAGAGCAAAGGGCTCTCTCCCTCTCTCATTTCCACCTCCACTCTCACATTTCCTCTCACATTTTACTCCCTCTCTCTCTCTAGAAAGAAAAGAGAAGGAGAAGAAGAAAAGAGAAGGAAAAGAAGGAAAGAGAAGAAGGAGAAGAAGAAGAAGGAAGAGGAGAACTTGAATGAGATCATCTCCATCACCGCCCTCTCTCCCTTTTCATCCCATTAGTGTAGCTCAAGAGGTAAACTACTAACCCTAGTTGGTAGAACTGAGGATTTTGAGTTTAATGCTTTAGAAATGGGTCAAATGGACCCTTAGCAAGCTTCCAAGTAGATCAATCCCAAGTTTTAGGGTTTTGTTGGAGAGGTTTGCTATACATACAAACCTAGGGCTCCAAAATAGGGTTTTGCTAAAGATAAGGGTTTGATCTCAATTGATGGCCTTTTTATCTAATTGTTAGGTGTCTAAACGCGTTGGCGAAGACGAATTTGCATTTCATCGAACCATCGGACAGATAGAGGCAAAACAAGTTTGTCGGCTTCGTTTCGACCTAATGGCCGAGACATTGAGGAAGCAAGTGCCGAGAATCATCTCTAGGACCTCCTCAACGCAAAACACTTTTGAAAGGGGGGGGTGTCATCCCGAACTGATCTCTTTTCTATGTCTTAGAAATATATGATTTTCATCTCTTGCATGTTGCATTGTTCCACATGTTTAGCTCTTTCCTTATGCTTTCTAAATGTAAACATAGTGTACATGGAATGCTTGGTGAATTGGATAGGTGAGGATTGGGTCGAGACATTGGATCCTATAGTGCCAAAAGAGAGAGATGAACTCGATGGTTATTTAGTGACATAGAGAGTGGCATCTATATGTGTAAGAACAAAACGAGTGGCATTAATATAGTGTATTTGACACTAGAGGTCTATGAACTTAGGAAAATGTGGAATCGCTAGAAAATGAATCGTAAACAATGGACTTAGTAAAGCTAAGTACCGATGCATGATTGTCGGAATAGGCGAGTTCCAAGAGATATTGGCTCTAGTTCGTAGGGTATCCTCACGTGGAGATGATAGATCAAGCTCACGATCTGTTATTGGGATGGTATAGCTATCCATGTCGTCGAGTACTCCGAAGTGTTGCACAATCGAGATAACATGGATGTCCGCAGACAATCCTGGATCTGAGAGCACATGGAGCTCCTAAACCTGAGGGATATAGATGTGAGGCGTAGGCGAACCCAAGGGTTTCGCCATGGATTAGGTAAATGAAAAGTTAATGTTGTCATTAAACAATTACTTGTTGAACATAGAATGAACTTGATAGCATGATAGTAAACCATTACTATATGATGCATGCATTCATATACATGATTATGGGCATAGTAGCATAGTTTTCCTATTATACATTTACGCTTTCGAGATATCTATATATCTATCTTGTGTTACTTTGCCTACTTGGACCTAGTGGGGAGATTGGCGGAGTTGGCGAGCCCATTGGGAACTATGGAAAATAGTTCTCACCCCACTTCATTACAGAGTCGAGTGCAGGCACGCCGGGTGAGGACCGCGGCAAAGGCATTGCGCCCGAGCAGTGATCATTTAGTATAGTAGCTCTCCCTTTTGCATTAGAGTACACCTTATGTATCTAGATGCTTTATTACATTTTGGAAGACTAATGATGTATTTGAATGAACATGTATTCATTTTTGAAAAGCAAAGATGTAAATGTAAAAATTCAAAGCAAATGTGATGTAATAGATAGTAGTTTTCTGTTTATTGCACTTGTATCTACTTGTGGATTACTTGCTCTTAGTTGTTGTTGGCACTGTTTGTGTCTCATTGAATGTGTATGTTTAGAATTTAAATTTCTTGGGTAAATTCTGTACACATTCTTATTGTTGAGCCTTGGACGGACAGGGGAGGTGCTGTCCGTCCGGCGTCCGCTCGACGTGCCCGAACCGGACCAAATCGATAGCGGTATCGGGGCGGGGGCGTGACATCACCACTGTGGTCCGGATCATAATGGCGTACTGGGGGTCCTCATAGATATTATATATACGGCAGTTAATGATCCATCAGTTCTATCAGACCAAGCTATGCATCGTTTGAGCTTCATGCGAGCAGAGGTATGTTAAGTTATGCATGTATAAAAAAAGTTCGTATAGATTTCTAGTGTTTTACCGCGATAAGTTAGGTCGAGAGAGTCGCAAGTATGTATAGATTTCTTGAATTAAATACACGCACATACATTCTAAAATTTTATATTCATCTTTTTTAATACACTTGTATAGGTTACATGGATACCCTACACGAAGGATGTTTTGATTAGTCTTCCTGCATTTTATCTCGAAGGCTCTGCAGTCTGACGTTCGAGAACTTGCTTGATATGCTATCATATTGTAGAGTTACATCTACCTGATAGAGTTCTACGCCAATTTGGATTGCTGCAGCATATACGGGAGCCTGTAGAAGCTATACAGACGATCACATCACAGTATAAATCAGGCGAGGACTAGGCAGCTTTTCATGCTCCATGTATTCAGCGGTGGGCAGATCGTCTAGAGCATATTGCGGAGCAGAGTCCTTTCGTCGATCTAGATTCGGTACTGGCCACCTCTGTGTACATGCAGTGGTATTGGGAGATCACAAGGATATGGATTTCTCGTCCTGTATAGCGGCTTCCACTCACTTTTCTGTCGCGCCGGCATGTCGAGCGAAGATTTGTAAGATAATTTTATTTTATCGTTTATTTTAGGCTAAATTACATAAAAACCTCCATGTCAAAATTCGATTTTTCAAACCCCCCCCCCACCCATGTTATTTGAAAGCCTACACTTTGGCCCCTTGTAAAATAAAAAATATTCACATGGAGGATACGGTGTGAACTGTGATGACAAAATAACCATTTTGCCCTCACTATTTTCATCTCATTTCTCATCTTGCTCATCCGCCACCTCGATCAGCCATAATTCGCGTCTCGATCGGTCGCAGTTCCTTATCATTTTCTTCTCCACCGCTCCCCTTCTCCTCCGCACCCTCGTCGCCTCTCCATTTCGGCGATCGTAGAAAGGAAATCGAGGTGGGCAAAGGCAACAAGGGTGAAAGCGAGGTGGCAGAGGAGGCGAGGGCCGAGGAGATGTTTGTGGGCGCGGACGGAGATGGGGGTGAGGACGATGTAGTGGAAGAGGGCAAGGTGGCGAGGCAAAGGAAGGCGAAGCAACAGTAGAGAGGGCGGAGGGTATTTTTGGTATAAAAAAATATTTTATAATGGAACCCTAACGGATCACTAACTGTAGGGGGCGAAGTGAACATTTTTTATTTTACAAGAGGTCAAAGTGTAGGTTTTTAAATGACATAGGGGAAAAGTGAAAAATCGAATTTTGACAATAGGGTTTTCTATAATTTAGCCTTTATTTTAATAAAAAGATATTTGTTATATATAATCATATATTTTTATATAGGAGGATGCTATGCCACATGCTGTTAGCAGTATTAAACATTTGATGGATGATCCTTCGAAGCCATCTAGAATAATGGATGCTCCAGCACATGTGAGGTGGGATCTAGAATAATGGATGCTCTATCTCGAGAGTGTGTTTATATAGGGTTTAGAATAATGGATGCTCTAGCACATGTGAGTCAAATTCAAAATTTAAATTTAATTTGAATCTATTATTTAAATTTTAATAATTGTTGATTTGATAGATATTTTTAAACCACGTTACTTTCTAAACCTTATCTATTTTTAGTTAGTTAATTATTTAAAAAATTTATCCGCAACAAGGCTTAAAAATGAAGCTATTACAGCTTTTCCTTTATTTTTTTGAAAGAAAAAATTAAAGCGATGCAATTAGGCTTCAAAGTTAATTGGGATCTCTGTCATTAATTATGAAGTTTTTTTATCACTTGTGCTATATATGGATATATAGTTTATGAAGCTATTACACTACTATAACAATTACGGCCTAAATGCAATTTAACTTATTAACTAATCTACAATTATTTAAACACCGTGAGAAATTAATAAAAGCTCGAGTCCCATTCACCTCCAAAAAGGAGTGCGAAGAAACTAGCTCAAATAAGAAACCAAACTAAACCAAACCAATACAGAGATTAGATATCGAGTATAAAATGTATGATCTACGAGCAACATATAATTAAAGCAATGAAATTAAAGTGTTAGTTGCTTTCATATATAGCACTCGAACTTTTGTCAAAAATTTCATCTGCATGCTATTCTTTTAAAATAAACTTAATAATGACTCCTATTTGTGATGATATTTTAGCCTCTGAATAGACGTTCTATACGGTCAAATATAATTTAAAGCGTTTGAACTATCGAGAAATAATTTTTTTTTATTTTTTGACATTATGTGCCGCACAATTAAATGACCTCAAAACTGATAATTTTATAGATAAAATTACACTTTTGGTCTTCAAATTATGAGGCGTATGACTCTTGTGCCCTCAAATTTTAATTTATTGCAACTTTTAATTCGAATGATTCAACTTATTGCAATCTAGTTTTCTACTCTGTGAGCAGCCCACTCTCCGCCTATTGCAATCTAGTTTTCTACTCTGTGAGCAGCCCACTCTCCACCACTAGGCAATCTCCATTCACCGAAAAAATCTTCTATGTAACGATCACTCGCTCCATGTTTCTAATATCCTAACCAATCATATTTCTCTATCTGAGGGAAAAGTACGATATAAAATATTTTTTTAAAGAACCATTATGGCACGCATAGAAATTTAGAGACTAAATGTAATTGGTTTGAGACGCCACATTAATTATTCATGCGACCATCACATTTTAGATGATTTTTCGTTCGCCACCCAACACTCCAGCTGCTGTCATCCTTCTCCTTCCCTGCTCTCCTCCACCTTTCCCTCTTTCTTCCTCAATACTTTGTATTGTGAGAGAGTATGACTAATCCGAATTACATATAAAATTAAATTTTTTAAAATTTTAATTTATGTTGTACAAAGTGTACATTACAAATACCCACTACAACAAAATATGTTTTAGACGACGCCTTTTAGACAACGCTTTCTTCTAGCGTTTTTAATATTTAGGATTTGCCGACACTATGATTTTCCGACGCTATATTAAAACGTCGGTATATTTATCCCGACATGTTTATTTAACGACGCTTTACCCGACGCTTTTACAAGCGTCAGAATTATTTTTGCCGACGCTTTAAAGCGTCGCTAATTATGATTTAAAGTGTCCTTATGTAGAGACCTGAAAATTTTAGCTGAGGCTTGTCGACAGCTCTGGAGAGTGTCGAGACAAGTCCGGGTCACGTTGGCGCGAAATAGACGCCAAACGGGCCCCGTGGAAACGCGAGAGCGGTGTGTGTCATGAAAATCTGCAAAATAGTAAATTTTTCTGTGAGTTGTACCGGTACAAGTTGATGGCTGTACCTGTACAGCGACGGTTGCTATACCGGTATAGCAACCAGGGGTATATCGGTATAGCCCCGCGCAGATGAGCTCTCGGGTTGCCTGTTGTACCGGTACAGAGGGGCTTGTACCGGTACAGTGCGGCTGTATAGTGCTGTTGACTTTTGTGCACCTTGTCACATCACCCCATACCTTCCCCTTACCTAGCAGCAGAGAGGAGAGAGAGAGAGGCTTCATCTTCTTCATCCCCTTCTTCTCCCCTTGCTGCTGCTGCTGCTCCTTCTCTACTACTTCCCCTAAGCTCGAGAGGAGCCGAGCAACGCGACGACGCGCCGCGGAGCCGATCGAGGGTGTTTTCGACGCCGCAACGCCGCGAGGGAGCCAAGCGGCGCGGAATCCGCCGTCTTCGCTTCCGCTGCAGACCTAAAGGGTTTTCAGAGGTGAGTAGCCCATCGAGACTCCTTCGTTGCAACAAACTTCTACGATTTTCGAGCTGCTGCTATCACTGCAGTTTTTCCAGCGTCGACCGTTGGAGTTTTGACTAGTTCTCTGTGTAGGAGTGTCGAAACGCGACGAAACTTGCTTTGTTGGTTCCGGGACTTCGAGACACTTCCAAAGAGCCCTTATTTGCTGGATTTGGAGAAGGTTTGCCCTGTCGAACCCTAGTTCTTCTGAGCCGCTGTTTGCTGCAGCTTTACGAGGTGTCGAACCTGTGCTCCTCCGTCGACTTTTCGTGTTTCGGCCCGTCCTCCGCGTAGGAGCGGCGGAATTCGACGAAACTTGAGCCATTGGATCCGCGACTTCGAGACGAAGCTTCGGAGCCCCTATTTACTGAATTTCGATAAGGTTAGCTTGGTCAGATTTAACGGTTTCTTCGCTGCTGTTTTCTGGGCAGATTTCGTGAAATTGTGTAATGTTGGGTTTACCTCTTCGCAGCAGGAGATTTCGGACCTCGGCGGACCAGCAGGGGAGATCGAGTGGATCCAGGACACTCCCTTGCTGCCAGGAGATTTCTTGAGAGGTGGGATTTCATCGGGCTATTCCTATGTACAAGTAGTCGACATGTATAGTTGTATATCGATGTATCCTTAGCTCAAATTCATGGATTAGTATATGAATACCTGAATTTGGAGCATGCTTAGCAAGTACTTAATTTCATTCATGTTGGACTTGGATTTGACTTAGGAGAAAACCCCGAATTGATCGTCATTTACATACACTACCGGATTTAGCTCTAGGAGCCGTGTTGTCCTTGTATCGTCGCGGGCTTTGTGCGATGGATACCCGGGGTAGTGTAGCTTGTGTATGTGCTCGTGCTGGGACGCCGAGCTTATACTAGCTGAGTTTAGATCACGGGGTGTCGGGCGCCGTCGGCAAGGCGGTGGGCCCAAAGTCTGTTTTGGTTGCTTAGGTTTGGCTGGTTAGGGCCTGATTGAGCTCGACAGAGTTACGCTGCATACTCGGCTGGGTGGCTCCCCCGAGTGCCACTCCGGAGTTAGGCTTTGTGCTTTCGCATTGGTGTCGGGTAGTGCAGGTTGGACTTGCTCTCCACTGAGGTTTAGAGTGGGGGTAGCTGTACAGTCACAACCGGGCACGGGAGGGGTGCGTTCACAGTCCCCTTTCAGATTGGGTCTGGTTGACTTGTGTCTACAGGTGTTAGTTCTGGGCTTGATGGCATAGCGACTTGTTGCTGTAGAGAGTTTCCAGCTTTATTTTCTTTTATCGTGCTTACCCTGTAGACTTAGTGGGTGGACCGATGTTGTTTAGGGCGGCACCCACTGAGGACTACTTGTTTTTATAGTAGTTCTCACGCCCTCTTTCTTCCACCGTTGTTGCAGGGCCTTCTGTTGCGGCTGCTGCTCCTTCTGAGGCGGACCGCGGGAACGGCGTGGCGAGGTAGAGCCTACCATTCGAGTACAGTGCTAGAGGACAACCACTGCAGGTAGTGACAGTTTTTATTTGGGCGCTTTTGTACATACAGTTGAACTCGCTGGAGCGAGTAGTGTATTTTGTATCCGTGGTTGTTGTTTTTCTACCTGTGTGTTTATAGTTTACTTCAGCTCTATGCTACTGTTTGTGGCATTGTATGTTGTCAGTGCATGTTTACGCTTCGTATACGTAAAAAATTTCTTGTATACGTCGGATTTGTTTGGCGTGCTCTAACCGTGCAACCCGGGCGTGACAGATTAAGTTGGTATCAGAGCTTAGTATTAGGTCGTTGGGACCTAGGAAACCTAAGCTGGTAAACCATAGGAAGGCTTGACGTGAGAGGCGTGATTTAACGCGAAAGTCATGATTGATTGTTCTAACTCATCCTAGAGTGGAGTGAGTGACTGACGGAGTGTCTGTTTCGGTCCAGAAAAATTATGTTGGCTGCAGACGACATAATTTTAAGGAGAAACAGGGACCGCCTTCGAGACTTTCGATGATTGGGTCGAGTGTTTAAGTATCTGACCTCGTTTCTATTTGTGCAGCTATGCATCGACGTAGAGGATGACCGCCGCTGCGGGGTCGCGCACCACCACCACCACCCCAGATACCAGAGCAGATAGAGCAGGGCACCCGACCCGAGGCGGGTGTACCTCCTGTAGTGGAGCCGAGTACTCGACCGGAGACGAGTACACAGCCAGATTTGAGTGCCCAGTTGGCCGCACTGACAGAGGTGACGAGGCAGCAGGGACTGTGGCTACAGCAGATGTGCGAGAGATTAGCCGCATCATCGAGTACAGCATCGGGGGCACCAGCTCAGCCTACTCCGCCTCCCCCACCAAAGAGATACCTCCGACTTTGCGCCTAGAGGACTACCAGATCCGATCGCGGCGAACAGAGCGGATGACTGAACTATTGTTTCGTTTTCGCCGCCTCGACCCACCGATGTTTGATGGGGTTTGCACCGAGCCCTGGGTATTGGAGAGCTGGATTAACGCGATGGAGAGGATATTTGAGGACATGTTCGTCCTGGAGGATCAGGACCAGGTTCATTTAGGGGTCCATTGTTTAGTTGGGGACGCCCGGGATTGGTGGAAGAGGATGAGGCGCGATCAGGGTGTAGTGGCCTCTCAGACGAGCTGGGATGAGTTCTGTGGGATGCTGTGCCGCACATATTTTCCTGTCAGTGTAAAGCAAGGGATAGAGGAAGACTTGAAGAGGATTCAGCAGGGGGATCGCACGGTTCAGGAGTACGTTCGGGAGTTTACGCGGCTCCTGAACTGTGTGCCTTTCGTAGCTAGAGATGAGGCGCATCGGGTGTACCTTTTCGAGCAGGGCTTGAGGCTGGATCTCTACAGGTTCGTTAGGGTGCGGAGGTCGAGGACCCTGGATGCGTCCATCGAGCAGGCACTGTTTGAGGAGAGAGGAGAGAGGCGAGGCGACACTTCGAGAGAGGACTCAGGGGCCGGGACCGAGCCAGGACAAGAAGCGCCCCGCTCCAGTGGACGGTGGGCAGTCGAGCAGCAGGCCCCCGCCGAGGCCCCCACGATCACGTCTGTGGTCGTGAATCCCTGGGCGCGTCGTGGCGTGGATACCCGTCGGCGGGGCACCCGCAGGGACACAAAGAAGGTGTGATTTGCGGGGGACCCCACTGGGTCCGACAGTGCAAGCAGCGACAGGGCAGATGTTTTGGATGTGGCCAACCGGGACACATCAGGGTAGCTTGTCCGCGAGCAGCATCGTCAGCGCCATCATCTGCTTCAGCACCGCCACCGCCTCAGCAGTCGTACGGGGCCTCGCCGAGTTATCGTCACGAGGATAGGGCGTCTGTACCGCGACAGGGTGAGCAGCGGCAGCAGGCTCCGAGCGGTAGGGTATACGCCGCCCAGGTGGAGGACTCTTCAGCAGCCGATCGAGTGGTGGCAGGTATCACTTTACTTTCTGGTACTAGAGCACGTACATTATTTGATACCGGCTCATCGCATTCTTTTATCCGTCGAGCTTTTGCATTATTACATGGTCTAGAGTTAGGGTTGTTGCCTCAGACCCGGGAGATCCAGATCCCCGACCATGTACTACAGATGGTAGAATGTTGTAGGTCGTGTCCCGTGCAGTTAGATTCGTGGATCTTGCCCGCAGACTTGTTAGTTTTAGGGCAGCTGCATGACTTCGACATAGTGCTTGGCATGGATTGGCTGACGCGGTACTACGCGACTATCGACTGCGGAGAGAGGATTGTGACGCTCCGCGAGCCAGGCCAGGAGGAGTTCACTTTCAGAGGCTGCAGGAGCACGATTTTGCCGCGTAGATTTCTTCAGCGAGAGCTCGACAGCTGATGAGTAGAGGGTGCATTGCTTTTCTAGCGACGGTTGCAGAGGTACCTGCAGCGGCACCGAGACTCGAGGACATCCCAGTAGTTCGCGAGTTTCCGGATGTATTTCCCCGCAGACGACGACTATGCCGCCGGAGAGGGAGGTCGAGTTCGTGATTGATGTAGTTCCTGGAACTGCACCAATCTCGAATGTACCTTACAGGATGGCACCTGTAGAGCTGAGAGAGTTAAAGGCGCAGCTTCAGGATTTGATGGATAAGGGGTACGTGAGACCCAGCGTATCGCCTTGGGGAGTGCCGGTGTTATTTGTAAAGAAGAAGGATGGTTCACTTAGGTTATGTGTTGATTACCGGGAGCTGAATAAAGTGACCATCAAGAACAAGTATCCTCTGCCGCGCATTGATGATCTGTTTGATCAGCTGCAAGGATCTTGTGTCTTCTAGAAGATTGATCTCCAGTCAGGTTACCACCAGTTGAGGGTGAGGGCCGAGGATGTTCCCAAGACGGCTTTTAGGACTCGGTACGGGCATTATGAGTTTACAGTGATGCCTTTTGGATTGACGAATGCCCCTGCCGCGTTCATGGATTTGATGAGCAGGGTGCTTAAGCCGTTCTTGGACAGATTTGTAGTAGTCTTCATCGACGATATTCTGATATACTCCCGTAGCGACGCCGAGCACGAGGAGCACTTGAGGATAGTTTTACAGCTCCTGCGAGAGAAGGAGTTGTACGCCAAATTGAAGAAGTGCGAGTTCTGGTTGCGGGAGGTTACTTTCTTGGGCCACGTGATTTCTGCAGATGGAGTGGCAGTCGACCCGAAGAAGATTGAGGCTATTCGGGATTGGCCCAGGCCGACGACGGCGACCGAGGTGCGGAGCTTCATTGGATTAGCTGGATATTACCGTCGGTTTGTGGAAGGCTTTGCGAAGCTTTCCACCCCCCTCACTCGATTGACCCGTAAAGGAATTAAGTTCACCCGGGAGTGATGACCGTCGAGGAGCTTTGATGAGTTGAGACAGAGGTTGATGTCGCTCCTATCCTTGCCCTTCCGCCATGGGGGAAGGATATGTGATCTACAATGCATCGCACAAATGGATCGGGTTGTGTGTTGATGCAGCATGGTAGAGTAATTGCTTATGCTTCACGGCAGTTAAAGGATTACGAGAAGAATTACCCTACGCATGACTTGGAGCTTGCTGCGATAGTTTTTGCTTTGAAGTTGTGGCGGCATTACTTGTATGGCGAGCACTGTGAGATTTTTACTGATCACAAAAGTCTCAAGTATCCGTTCACCCAAAAGGAGTTGAATCTCGTGCGGTTTGGTTGGAGTTACTGAAGGACTATGATATTAGTATTCAGTATCATCCCGGCAAGGCGAATGTGGTGGCAGATACGTTGAGCAGGAAGGCAGTGCAGAGCTCGTGCTTGATGATCACGCAGCAGAGGCCGTTACTTGAGGAGCTACAGCGGTTGAGACTAGAGGTCGTGTCCCCTGGGTCTACTGCAATACTAATGTCTATGGTTTTGCAGCCTACTCTGTTGGATAGGATCCGAGAGAAACAGAGTGGAGACCCACACTTGTTGAGGATTCGAGAGCAGTTAGAGAGGGGACAGGCAGAGGGTTTCACAGTGGACAGTTCGGGAGTACTGAGGTACAGGGACCGACTGTGTGTGCTTGTGGATTCAGAGATTCGAGCGGATATCTTGAGAGAGGCTCACTGCTCTCCTTATACAGTTCATCCTGGTGAAACCAAAATGTATAAGGACTTGAAGGCACAGTTCTGGTGGAACAGAATGAAGAGAGACATTGGCAGATATGTGGCTCAATGTCTGACTTGCCAACAGGTGAAGGCAGAGCATCAAGTGCCTGCTGGCAAGCTTCAGAGTCTGCCAGTGCCCGAGTGGAAATGGGAGCAGATCACGATGGACTTCGTCGTGGGATTACCTAGAGCACAGGGTGGCTTCGATGCTATTTGGGTGATAGTGGACAGACTGACTAAGTCTGCTCACTTCCTACCAGTTCTGACCACCTGGTCCAGAGAGAGACTCGCGCAGCTATACTTGGATGAGATTGTCAGGCTGCATGGCGTGCCAATGTCGATAGTATCAGACAGGGACCCGAGGTTTGTATCACACTTTTGGAGGAGTTTACAGACAGCCTTGGGGACTCAGCTACATTTTAGCACGCTTCACCCACGCATGTACGGTCGGAGCGGACCATTCAGACTCTAGAGGACATGCTGAGGGCATGCGTCTTGGATTTTGGAGGAGGATGACATCAGCATTTGAGACTGGTTGAGTTTGACTTAGGAGAAAATCCCGAATTGATCGTCATTTACATACACTACCGGATTTAGCTCTAGGAGCCGTGTTGTTCTTGTATCGTCACGGGCTTTGTGCGATGGATACCCGGGGTAGTGTAGCTTGTGTATGTGCTCGTGCTGGGACGCCGAGCTTATACTAGCTGAGTTTAGACTGTTACGGGGTGTCGGGCGCCGTCGGGGCAGGCGGTGGGCCCAAAGTCTGTTTTGGTTGCTTGGGTTTGGCTGGTTAGGGCCTGATTGAGCTCGACAGAGTTACGCTGCATACTGGTCGGGTAGCTCCCGAGTGCCACTCCGGAGTTAGGCTTTGTGCTTTCGCGTCGGTGTCGGGTAGTGCAGGTTGGACTTGCTCTCCACTGAGGTTTAGAGTGGGGGTAGTCAGACAACCACAACCGGCACGGAACGGTGCGTTCACGCCCCCTTTCGATTGGGTCCGGTTGACTTGTGTCTACGGTGTTAGTGCGGGGCTTGATGGCATAGCGACTTGTTGCTGTAGAGAGTTTCCAACTTTATTTTCTTCTATCGTGCTTACCCTGTAGACTTAGTGGGTGGACCGATATTGTTTAGGGCGGCACCCACTGAGGACTACTTGTTTTTATAGTAGTTCTCACGCCATCTTTCTTCCACCGTTGTTGTAGGGCCTTCTGTTGCGGCTGCTGCTCCTTCTGAGGCGGACCGCGGGAAGGGCGTGGCGAGGTAGAGCCTACCCTTCGAGTACAGTGCTTGAGGACTCCCGCCGCAGTAGTGACGCTTTTATTTGGGCGCTTTTGTACATACAGTTGAACTCGCTGGAACGAGTAGTGTATTTTGTATCCGTGGTTGTTGTTTTCCTACCTGTGTGTTTATAGTTTACTTCAGCTCTATACTACTGTTTGTGGCATTGTATGTTGTACAGGTACAGCTACACTTCGTATACAGGGAAAATTTCTTATATACGGCGGATTTGTCGGCGTGCCCGGGTAACTGTGCAACCCGGGGCGTGACACCTTAAATGTAAGATTTTTTGTAGCGACCCCTCTACTCTTGAAATATATTTATATTTTGTAGATATTTTTATATAACTTAAATCATAAATTAATTTAAATTTAAAAATTAAAAATGAACTTTAAATAAACCGACTATAATTTTACTACTTTTTTCGCAAATTAGAAGATTATAATTATATAAAATTAATTAATTTATCAAATTTATAACTAACATTTTAATTTTTAAATTTTAAATTCTGTGTCAAAGCGTGCGTGGCATTGTAGGCGCACTTATTTGTAATTAGAGAGTTATAATAATAATTTGTTGTGCATCGACTCACAAAATTGAAAGTTAAATGATTTTTAAAATAGATTATTCCAATGTTGTAATCAATTTAACTATAATAATTATTTTATTTAGTGCTAAAATCATTATAATTGTGATTTTGTATTTGTTTTTTTTAGAGATAGATAGCACGTACGCTACCCGCTTCATTTATTTTTTAAGAAATAAACTTAGCTAGAAATGTGAATCAACTAGGATTCGAACTGGTCTCTGCATCAACCAACGCCACTTGCTCTAGGGACGGTTGGTGTGATTTTGTTTTTGTTAATATTATATTGAGTTTGTATAACCAAAAATATTTTTTAATTAGTCGATTTCGAATAATTCAAAATATATAAGATTTAGAAGATGAGGCAAATATATTTGACTTTTAAAATTTGTGGAGAGAACAAATAAATAATATCAAATTCCTAAAAATTTGGTGGAATAAAATAATAATTTACAATGCTTTAAAGTCACAAATATGAACAAAAAATGACCGATATATATGTAACGATATATATGTAACGTGCCATTCGTTGAGGGCATATTTGGTTGTTCGAAAATGGGTGAAATGAAAGAAGTTACTTTTACAAAAAAAACATTTTAGTTCGATTGTTTGGTTGACTATAAAGTAAAAATTAAAACTATAATTTTGAAATTTTGATTATTAAACTTTATATAGAGAGAGAGAGAGAGAGAGAGAGAGAGAACTAGGCTACTATGCTATTAAGTATTAACGGCACCAAGTCATTGGTGCTACCAAGTTTTTAGCCATTGGATTGAGTCGTGTGTTATAATGTATTGCGGGTCCTCTATGTTGGTTGGCACGGCTGAATTAGGTATGATCTAATGGTGAAAATCATCAAAGGTGTGATCTAATTATGAAACTTGGATTACCGAGTCATTTGTGATTATTAATAAAGATAAATAGCTATAATCCATATATATATATATATATATATATATATATATATATATATATATATATATATATATAGATATAGTCCGGCTATGGTGCTAAAAAGCACCAAGCACTTGGTGCTTGTAAATTTTTTACCGTTAGATCTAGAACTTTGATCATTTTCATCCGTTAGATCATACTATTCAACCAACCACCCGCTTAACCCAAGGGGGCCCACATCATTCTAACCACACATCTCTCAATCCAATGGCTAAAAACTTACAAGCACCAATGACTTGGTACTTTTAAAAGCATAGGAGCTCAATTCTATATATATATATATATATATATATATATATATATATATATATATATATATATATACTAGGCTAATATGCTATTAATAGCCCAAGTTATTGGTGCTACCAAGTTTTTGCCCAATGGATTGAGAGATGTATGGTTAGGATGATGTGGGCCCCTAAGGTTAAGTGGGTGGTTGGTTGAATAGTATGATCCAACGGGTGAAAATCATCAAAGGGGTGGATCTAATCGTGGAAAACTTGATAGCACCGAGTGTTTCGTGCTATTGATAGCATAGCAGCCGGACTCTATATACCTGAGGCTACTATACTCATATGAGTATAGAGCCTTTTGTACTCATAACTTTTTGACCATTCAGATGAAAAAATCAGCGGCTAGAATGAGAGTGATTACTGTTAGGTTGATAGTGAGCCCTCTAGGATTGAGTGGGTGGTTGATTGAATAGTATAATCTAACAGATAAAAATAATTAAATAGTGGATCAAACGGCCAAAAACTTATAAGTACAAGGGCCTCTATACTCATAAGAGTATAGTAGCCGGACTCTATATATATATATATAGAGTAGGGCTACTATAGCTACTATGAGTATTAGAGCCCTACTACTCATAAGTTGTTTTCGATGATAGAGCTTCCGAATCGACGATCCACTCCGTTAAATATGATCTAGAGTATTTAAAACTTCTAGAAAATAAATTTTGTAATTTTTCGAAATCATTTACCTTACGATCAAAAGCTCACAAAATTGACAATTTTTAACTAGATATGGGATACTTGGTAGTTTAACGGTGTAAAAGAATTGAAATAGGTTGAATTTTTGATAGAAAATTCTATTCACTACCTAGATAAAGATCAATAACTCCGATCTTAAATTGAAGGATCCGATCATCTATTTTTAGAACATCGTTCGATTTCGGCCGTTCATTTTATGCCCATTTGATGGACTTTATAATGATTTTGAAAAATTACAAAATTTATTTTCTAGAAGTTTTAAATACTCTAGATCATATTTAATCTGAGTGGATCGTCGATTCTAAGCTCTATCATCGAAAACAACTTATGAGTAGTAGGGCTCTACTACTCATAATAGTATAGTAGCCCTACTCTATATATATATACATATATATACATATATATATATATATATACATATATATATATATATATATATATATATATAGTCCTACTGGGATACTATCGATAGCACCATGCATTTGGTGCAGTTTTTCGTCGTTAGATCCACCCTTTGATGATTTTCACCCGTTAGATCATACTATTCAACCAACCATCCACTTAACCCTAGGGGGCCCACATCATCCTAACCACACATCTCTCAGTCCAATGGCCAAACACTTGGTAGCACCAATGACTTGGTGCTATTAATAGCATAGTAGCCTAGTTCTATATATATATATATATATATATATATATATATATATATATATATATATATATATATATATATATATATATATATATATATATAGAGAGAGAGAGAGAGAGAGAGAGAGAGTAGGGCTACTATACTATTATGAGTAGTAGAGCCCTACTACTCATAAGTTGTTTTCGATGATAGAGCTTCCGAATCGATGATCCACTCCGTTAAATATGATCTAGAGTATTTAAAACTTCTAGAAAATAAATTTCATAATTTTTCAAAATCATAATAAAGTCCATCAAATGGGTATAAAATGAGCCGAAATCGAACAATGTCCTAAAAATACATGATCGGATCCTTCAATTTAAGATCAGAGTTATTGATCTTTATCTAGGTAGTGAATAGAATTTTCTATCAAAAATTCAACCTATTTCAATTCTTTTACACCGTTAAACTACCAAGTATCCCATATCGCCGTTAAAAATTGTCAATTTTGTGAGCTTTTGATCGTAAGGTAAATGATTTCGAAAAATCACGAAATTTATTTTCTAGAAGTTTTAAATACTCTAGATCATATTTAATGGAGTGGATCGTCGATCTCAAGCTCTATCATCGAAAACAACTTATGAGTAGTAGGGCTCTACTACTCATAATAGTATAGTAGCCCTACTATATATATATATATATATATATATATATATATATATATATATATATATATATATATATATATATATATATATATATATATATATATATATATATAACTAGGCTAGAATACTATTAATAGCACCAATGACTTGGTGCTAGTAAGTTTTCTATCATAGGATTAAAAGATGTGCGGCTAGGATAATGTGGGCCCCCTAGGGTTGAGTGGGTGGTTGGTTAAATAGTATAATCTAACGGGTAAAATTAATCAAAGGGGTTAATCCAAGGGTAGAAAACTTACTAGCACCAAGTTCGTCGTACTATTAATAGCATACCAGCCAGACTCTATATATATATATATATATATATATATATATATATATATATATATATATATAGTTGAGCTAGAATATTTTCAATAGCACCATTGGGGTGGTGCTATTGAGTTTTTAGCCATTGGAAGGAGAGATGTGAGGTTGAGATGATGGTGGTAGGTAGAATAGTGTTTGAGATGATGGTGGTAGGTGGTGGTAGGTGGAATAATGTTTGATCCAAGGGCTATTAATAATCAAGGAGTAGATCCAATGGCTAAAAACCTAATAGCACCACGTGGGGGAATACTTAAAAGTATTCTAGCTCAATTCTATATATATATATATATATATATATATATATATATATATATATATAGAGTTGAGTAGAATACTCTCAAAAATACCAAAGGCTTGGTGCTTTTGAGTTTTTAGCCATTGGTTGGAGAGATGTAGGGTTGAGATGATGGTGGTAGGTGGTAATAAATGGCGGTAGGTGGTGGTAGGTGGAATAGTGTTTGATCCAAGGAGTATTAGTAAACAAAAAGAGATTAGAAACTCAAAAGCACCAAGGGTTGGTGCTTTTGAGAGTATTCTAGCTAACTCTATATATATATATATATATATATATATAAAGGGGTAAATATTATATTTTAAAATTTAAATTTAAACTTAAGTCTAACTTGAATTTATAATAAAAATTTAAGACATAAATTTAAATTTTTAAATTTTATTTTTATTTAAATTTTTAATTTTATTTAAATTTAATAACTTAAATTTTAAACTAAAAATTCCACACAAATATTAGAACATTTATTCAAATTTGAATTCAAAATTTTAATTTATAATTTGAATCATATATTAATTTACTATTTGATCTTAAACTCTGAATTCAAATATGAATTCACAACTTAAATTAATATTTACATTAAAATTAAAATTTGAGTTTAAATCACAATTCGAATCGAACATTTGAATTCATAATTCGAATTCAAATTCAAAATCTGAAATTCATTTTTGAAAATTAAATGTAAAGAGCAAATTTAAATTTGAATTTGAATTTGAACTTGAAAATTTAAATTTTAAATTCAAATTTTAGTCAATAATTTGAATTTATAGTTGGAATAATTTGAATTCAAATTTCAAATTGAATTTCATAACTAAAAATAATTTGATTAAAATTTAAATTTAGATTTAAATTCTAGTATTCAAATTTAAATAAAAATAAAATTTTAAATTTTAAATCTTAAATTTAAATATCAAGTCACAAATTTGAATTTAAAATTTTATGTTGAATTTTACTTTATAAATAAAATTTAGAATTGGATCATAATTTTAATTCAAATTTAAAGAAAAATTGAATTTTAAAAGTAAATTTAAAGATTAAAGTTAAAGCCAAATATAATCTCTTGGGTAAGTTCTCCGCTTTCAGTGATTCAGTGATTTCCGAATTTTTTGAGCCGAGGTCAAAAAAGTGAGATTTAGTTATAACTCACTAGTCAGCCCAATTTCATAAAATGACAATCATATTTATTTTTCGCAAACCAAACAACCGATGAGACGTCATTTTTTAAAAGTACCATTTTCGATGCTCACTTTCGGCGAACCAAATATACCCTAAGTAAATCTTAGGGCCAACAAACTTACTATTAAAATTTTAAGAACATAAAAATATTGTGGAATATTTATGGATATAATAAATATAGATATCAATAGAAAAGAAAAATGTATGCCTATGGACGAGAATAGAGATATCAATATATAAAACAGAAAATTATTGCTAGTAAGTTACGCTTACGCATACTAACATGCAATGCCCAAGCTCGAATCCTAGTTAGTATCCGAGATCCGAGTTCGAATCCTAGTTGATTCGCATTTCCAGCTAAACTTATTTCTAAATGAAATAAACACGGGTAGCGTGCTATCTATCTCTCTCAAAAAAAAAAAAAAAAAACATGCAATGCCCAACATATATAACTTATCGCAGCGGTTCGCACTTGAGTAGGATTCTGATTATCGATCCACCACCATTAATTAGGACGACTCATAATTATTAATAATTATAATTATCCTAATCCTGCTAGAAATATGTTAGGTTTTTTTGTGTTGATCTAGAGCTCTTTATTTTTTTGCTGTTATTATTATTATATTATTATTATTATTATTATTATTATTATTATTATTATTATTATATATATATATATATATATATATATATATATATATATATATATATATATATATATATATATATATATATATATATATATATATATATATATATATTCAATCTGATCTCTATGTATTCTCTCTATCTTTCCCTCCCTTCTGTCCCTCCCTCGCGCATGCATCACGCATACATTTTTCAGTGATCGATTTCTTTTTCTCCTCCATATATATATATATATATATATATTCTAGGGTTTGGCTAAGGGTTTATGGTCATGGCCAGGTCCACCTTCTTGATCCCGGCCAACCAAAGGCCTGTCGAGCCTGTCGAGACCCACCAGCTGGACACCGCGCAGTCGACGCATCACGAGCACGGCACGACCACCCCAACCCCAACGCCGGCGGAGGAATCGACCCCAATGCCGGCGAAGAAAAGGTCAAACAGCCCCACACGGAAGCAACTGATGAGGAGCAAATACATGCCGAGCAGTACGATATCGACGGACCCGTCGCCGTGGACCGCCCACAGGGTTGCCGTGGAGATGCTCCGGAGGCACAAGCGCCTGGCGAAGGCGAAGGCGAAGGCGAAGGCGAAGGTGGAGGCGGAGGCGGAGGCGAAGGCGAAGGCGGAGGCGGAGGCGGAGGCGGAGGCGGAGGCGAAGGCAAAGGCGGAGGCGAAGGCAAAGGCGAAGGCGGAGGCGAAGGCGAAGGCGAAGGCGAAGGCGGGCGCCAAGAAGGAGAAGGACTTGCAGAACGTGGTGCTGCCGTATGGAGGCGACGGCAGCAAGAGAGGGGAGCCCTCGACCTTCGAGGGCTTCCTGCTGCACAAGTACAGGCCGCGGAAACCGAGCCGGTTCTTCTTCGAGCACCTGCAGGCTAGGGCTTCTGCTGCTGAGGCTTCCGAGAATAATACGACATCTGCTTCCTCATCTGGCGATCATCACCAGTAATTTTTAATTTTTAGAGTTTTCTTCTTTCTTTTCAAGGTGCATAACGGACTTGGTATTAATTAATTGTCGAATACTACTAATTACTTTTCAATCCGATAACGGTATATTATATTATAGATTTATTAAGGGATGATGCTTTTTCTTTCTTTCTTTCTCTTTCTTTCTTTCTTTCTAGGAGACAGTCGATCGGGATATGTAGTAATATTCTTTGCACACCATCGATGTGTTGATTTTTGGTCCTTTGTGATTGGTTCTCACAATTTGTGAAACGTGCGTATGTATGTGGCTAGTGTTAAGTGGATTCGGTAGCAAAAATATATGCACATTTATTGGTAAAAAATTCAAGAGTTCTTTAATGAGGCAAATAGCTTAATGAGGTAATAAACATATAAGATTAAGATCAACGATGATGAGAATGACGTCACGTGATAAGAGAAACAAAACGATAATTGGTTGGAGATATCCCTAATCTGTTTTATGATATCTCTTTCTTCTGATTAAAACAGACCGTTTGAGTAAATTCTATCGATTACAGGACCAGATAAGCTTCATGCTAGCTATTCAATCCAAGCCAAAAGGCGCCGTACATACTTAAAAATTCAAAAATTTTGTCATACATATCACAATAATCATGGCTCTATTTTCAGCCAGTAATAAAACTTATAATTCTTGCTGAATTTTCATGAACAAAACGACTGATGTAAGAAAAGACGAGAAAAAAAAAAAAAACTATTATTTTCTAATTACAGAAAGAACCCCCTAATTTACACACAACTCATTAATTATTTGCCCTGCTGTACCACATCTCGGCAACAAGTCATTATAAGGACTCTTCCTTCCTTTCCTTTTACTGATAATTAAAAATGAGCATCTAGGATAGTTATCTGGTGCGTTTTCTGTACAAATTAAAAGGTTTCACGGAGACCAACTTTGAAGAAAACCATATATCTGCTCCCTTCCGTCTTCTCTCACTCGGAGCAAGTTCTCCGATTCTCATGTCGCATATGTTCAGACCAGAATTTATATAAGTGACTCTGACCACATCTGGGAACCATTCCAGCTCGTACTCTTTGAAGTGTGTGCCATGCTCGACGAGCGGTGGCTCACATTGACCCGATAACTCTTGGCCTCGGTCGAGTAACATCCCGTGATCTTTAAGATTAATGTTGCTATCTTCTCAGGAGTGCCTTCTGACCATCGATTCCATGAGACTCTACCATACAATTGCTGACTTTGGGGATCCACGTGCTGCACAGAAACCTCTACTGTTTGTTCAGGATATATTATACCGATTGCTGGTGTGACCTACAAAGAAATTAATCAATAGAAATTGCTTTAAGATACAGATGGAATAGAAGCATTTGAGAAATAAGTATTTCCAAAGACGCAGGCATTCATATATCTGTGTGTGTGTGTATATATATATATATATAGAATTAGGCTATTATACTATCAATAGCACGAAACACTCGGTGCTACCAAGTTTTTCACCGTTAGATTCACCCCTTTAATGATTTTCACCCATTAGATCATACTATTCAACCAACCACCCACTTAACCCTAGGGGACCTACATCATCCTAACCGCACATCTATCAATCCAATGGCCAAAAACTTGGTAGCACCAATGACTTGGTGCTATTAATAGCATAGTAGCCTAGTTCATATATATATATCCCAACAAAATATTGAATTTGTGTGTTCATCATCTAAAGTTGACATTATCCTATTACATCACCAAGTTCATAAGGAATAAATTCCCCCAGTTTGACAGCAATCATGTTTTTCTATAAATCTTTATTATGTATTTTTAGGGGGATGAGCAAGAAAGCAGCTAACAGTTATGATAGCACAAATGATCTAGCAGAAACGGACAACAACAACAGCAACAACAAAAATCATTGTTAAATTCTTGAGAGGGACAACTTGGCAGAGTACGTATAACAGTCATTTAGATGTATCATGTAAAACAAAAATCTTTCTAGAGAATTGAAACTAGTCAAATGGGAAGTATACATGCATAATATTCTAAATATGCAAATATACTCTTTTCCACTAATCTATAATATCTAATTCCCAATAAATTTACACATTCCATATTGTTCGTGTGTTTGATATATGCCAACATTTTCTCAAAAGTTCAGTGGCATAAAACAATTACCCCAAACAGGTAAGAGGTTGGTCATTTTGTGTTATTTGGAATCACACATATTATAAATTTATTGGGTTTGGGAGTAAAGTGCGCAATTTCTCCCATCCTTCTTAAGTCATGACATACAAGCATTCCTTCTATACGAAGGTCTCTATATTTTATTAATCTATTTAAAATGCCACAAGTGTTTTACATACAATCTTAAGCAGCTTTTTGGCTTCCCCGGGTATGAACTGCTTTCTTTCAATCTTTAACTTCCAACATAATTCCCTTCAGGTTGTTGTTAGTAAAAAGAACATATTAGCATGAAAAGCCATGTGATGCAAACCGAGAGGTTGCCAAAATTGAATTTTCAAATTTGCTTTTGTTTAAAGGTAAAACTAAATTCAATTTATCAATTCCGATGAACTTTAAGCAAGAAAGCAAAAATTTCAGCAAGACAAAAATTAAAATCAAATTGAAGTAATACTAAAATGATGATAAACTTTCAATATATGAGATAATAACAACCAACTGAAAATACATATAATAGTTCCAAAAGGTAAATTCGGCTTTATCAGACTTAAAGCTTTAGGTTTGGTTATTTGGCAAATATGGTTGGTAATGGTAGAAGGCTAGATTAAAAGGGGATAATAGGATATCAGGATATGAGAGATACAAAAAGTGCACCATTCAGACGATTGCGGGGGATCCACGATCGACGAGGAGGGCGGTACACCACAGGTAGAACTTCGGCAACGAAGAAGAAGAAGAAGAAGATGAGGTAGTGACTCGGAAGAAGAGGAGGGGCAGAAATAGAAGCCGATCTTGTCACGAGGAAGAAGCGACAACGATCAAGTTGACGAAAAAGACGATCTCGGCGCGAGGAAGAAGCGTCAATGATCTTACCGGAAAGTAGAACACCAAGGATAAAGAGTGAGAGTAGAATTTTCTATTCATCCAAATATATGTCCCTTAAGGCTTCAAGAACCATGTATTTATAGTATTGAGAGTCCTCTGATAATAAATTATTGCCTTTTCGTTTTCAACACAACACGGTCATCCAAGAGTCATGCATAGAAAACAAAGCAATTTTGGAAATTCCAAAAGTCTTCTTGGGATTGTTTCTTTGTTTATTGGAGAAAAGGGTTTGGGTTAACCAAATCAACTAAAACTAAATGATTCAAGTCCGAATCAAACACGAAACTACAAAATAAAAGAAAATTGCATTCGAAAATAAAACGAGATTTATTTGCTGCATCAGTTCCCCTCGAGTTGGGAAAATCTCAACTCCATCGAGATGGCATCCTGATATCTCTGGTATAAGTCCTCTCGAAGTTGGCGCAACTCCGCCTCAGAAATCCAACTGCAATCGGACAATGGTCATCCACGCCAACGCACCAAGTATCGGTGATGAGTACCACGTCCCGTCGCTGACCCACGCATATCCAGAATATCCTCCACGCCATCTAATGGAGTTTCAATGTCGGAGCGAGAACCATCAATATCGACAATAGAGGGGGCCTCTCCGTGGTACTCATATAGCTCACTGACATTGAAGATCGAGAACGTCGGTACTTCCGGAGGTAGATCAATTAGATAAGCATGTTCAACTTGTTTTCAGAATTTTGAATGGCCCGTACTTTTCAACTTGTTATAGCCTCCACCTGAGGACCTTTCTTTTCTAAAATAGATTAAGACATTATCTCCTTCATTAAAAGTCATACCTCGACGATGTTTATCCGCTGACTCCTTGTACTTGACAATGGAATCCCGCAACCTCCGATGAACTTGTTGTTGCACCTCTTGAATCTGTTTTAGATAATAGTCGGCATCTGCACTAACTCTACCAGGGTAAGGTATTGGTGCTCGGTCAAGAAAGTGGGCTATAGGACGGCTATATAAAGCTTCAAAAGGAGATTTTCCAATGGTTCAGTTTATGGAACTGTTATAAGCAAATTCAGCTTGAGGTAAAAATTAAATCCCATTGTGTTGGTTTTTCTCCAGCTAAACATCTTAAGAGATTACCCAAAGATCGATTTACTATTTTCGTTTGCTCTTCAGTTTGTGGATGATATGGGCTGCTGAAATTCAGTTTACTTCCTGCCTTTGACATTAAAGTTCGCTAAAAATGACTAACAAATTTTGTATCTCGATAAGAGGTAATTGATTTAGGAATGCCATGTAAACGTACAATTTCATTGAAAAATAATTTTGCAATATGTGATGCATAAGAAGTTTTCTTGTATGGAAAAAAATGAGTCATTTTCGTAAAACGATCAACAACCACAAAAACTGAATCAACTTGGCGTGCAGTCTTGGGTAGGCCTAGGACAAAGTCCATGCTAATATCCTCCCAGGGCACAGTAGGAACGGGCAGGGGAGTATACAAGCCAGTATTTTGAGTTTGTCCTTTAAATGATTGACAAGTCTTACACCGCTGAACAAACCTTTTGACGTCCTTACTCATGTTAGGCCAATAATACCTCTCTTGAACTAATCCCAAAGTTTTGTCTCTTCCGAAATGTCCCACTAGCCCGCTACTATGCAAATTCTGAATCAAGGACTCTCTTAACGATCCCCGGGGAATGCACAACTTGGACTTTCTAAAAAGATACCCGCCATCCAAACAGTAATCAGAAGGTGAATCATTGTCAGGAGATAGGCACCTTTTTAGGATAGGACCGAAGTTAGGGTCATTTTGATATTGGTCCTTAACTATCTCAAATCCTACTATCTGTAAGGAAGAAGTGATAAGTAAATAGTCTCGACGACTGAGTGCATCAGCGACTCGATTAGCAATGCCTTGTTTATGCCGCAAGTGAAAAGTGTATTCTTGCAGGAATGCAGTCCACTTGGCATGTATAAGGAAGTGAATTCTCAAAATCCAAGGATTTGACTTCGTCTAGAATCGACTACTTGTCGATTGGGTATGCTTCGGAAAGACCGAAGGCGTTAGAAACCCAAAAAGTGCATTGGCGAGGGTCTCGGAGAGCAAATTGGAAGAAATCTGCTAAGTTGCAGATTTTACTCTTGGAGACCGGTCTCTCTGGAGGGAGACCGATTCCCGTACGTGGTTATACGGCAAGAAATTCTTGCGCGCAGTAGTTTGCTCTCCTGGGACCGGTCTCGGTCGAGAGACCGGCTCCCCGCACGCGTCCTACGAGAGAAAGCTCTGTGAGGGACCGATCTCGAGTGGACCGGTCTCTCATGCGGTGAAGACCGATTCCCGTACGCGTAATTTCGGGCCGAAGAGTCGTCTGCGAGAGGTGTCCTCAGGGACCGGTCTTCACATAGAGAGACCGGTCTCCGCACCCGAAAACTGCCCAGACTGAGGCAGTGCACAGTATGTAAAGTAGAGGGGGTTGTTGGTATTTTGTTACAAATGAAGGGCTATAGAGGGATTTCCCCTCTTTTACCCTCATTTCCCTCTCACTCTTACACAATCTCTCCCTCTCTCTCTCTAGAAAAAAGAAGAAGAAGGAGGAGGACGAGAAAAGGAGGAGGGCTTGGTGGAGGATCAAGCAAGGAGAAAGATCTAGGGCATCATCTTCTTCCTCTCCACCATTTGGGCTAGCTCCTAGAGGTAAGCTTTGAGAGCTTCTATGGTAGAGTTTCCTAGATGGGTTTTTATCTTCTAGAAACAATTTTGTTGGAACCCTAGCTTCTCTAAAAGAGGGTTTGCACAAGAGTTTTTGGCTCTAATGTGGGTTTTTACATAGGGTAAAGTCTAGAGCTCGAAATTAGGGTTTCAAAAATGTTGAGTATTGATCTAATCTTACCCCATGTCAACCTAATTGATAGGTATCTAAACGCGCCGGAAGCGACGGTTCGTCGATCCGACGAGCGGATTTAAGGCTACGGTCTAAACGATGATCTGAAACGTTGGGCGGACCAAAAGAGTAAAAGCGGCGTTCTAGGAGCACGAGGCTGACATCGTAGCTTCCGAAAATGTGGAGGGTGCCATCCCGAAGCAGTCGAACTGCCTTCTATGTCTAAGTACTCGTATTGGTCATATTCCATATATGCATATATATGTATAGCTTCATGCATGATAGGGTTTATGTAGATGTTTTTACTATTCTTGCATGCTCCCTTATATTGCAGCATTGTAGGCTTGGCATATGAATTTAGGGTGCATGAGAATGAGGTTGATGACATGGAACCCTAGAGATAAGTTGAACAATAACTTGATCTTGCATGAATGAAACCGTTGGACGAGTGGTATGTAAACCAAGTAGATAACTTGACGAGTGGCATTAACTTAGTGTAAAGAACACTAGAGACATGTGAACCAAGAATAAACTTGAAGAATAGCATTGGAATGTAGTGTTAGAGAACACTTGTGCATGATGGTTCTAGTGACAGGATACCCTCCATGGTGGAGGATGAGATCATACTCACACAGTCTGTTCAGTGCTCGTGGTGGTCGCTCCACACGGGTAGTGCGAGTGCTCCAGAGTCTTGACACGTGATACGATTGGGATAGCCTATATGGGGTCCCAAGGGATAGCCTATGTGGGGTCCCGCAGACAGCCCCTCGGGTGGTTCGAGTCCCCAATAAAGACGGGTTTGAGAGAGGTGAGTCGAGGCGCGCCTACGGGCCAACCACGGATTGGGTAATAAACTCAAAGCAGTTATGTGAATTAGGCACAAGGTGCATACTGGGCATAATAGAGTGGCATATACATTTGATAGAGACATAGTAGCATGTTAGCGATTTCATGGCTACATTTATACTCTTGTTGTTATAGGCATAGTAGAGCATTGGAGATTCCTTTATTATGCATCATTTACAGCTTTAAGATATCTATCTATCTATCTATCTGCTTATGCCTGCTTAGACCTAGTGGGGAGATCGGCGGAGTCGACGGCCGAGCTCACTGGGAACTATGGAAGATAGTTCTCACCCCACTCTATTACAGGTTCGAGCTCGAGGGCAGCCGGTGAGGATCGTGGTAAGGGCGTCGCGCCCTAGTTGATAGCAGCCACCTATGCATTAGAGCCTACCGGGTTATATTTTGGACATAGTTGTATTTTGGGAGAAAACAATATACATATTTATTTTGAAGTTACAAAAATATAAACTTGATGTAAACAAATGGTGAATGATGTAATAGATAGACTTATCTCTCTTTATTTACTTGTATGATTACTTGTATCTTACTCTTACTTGTCGGCACCTTGAGATGCATTGTATATTGTCATGTATGTATTAGAATTATTCCTAGGCAATTCTTGTGCATGACTTGATTGGCGAGCTTTGGGCGGACATGGGAGATGCCGTCCATTCGACGCCTGTTCGGCGTGCCCGAACCGGACCAAATTGGTAGCGGTCTCGGGGCGTGACAGCATGTCTTTTGTTCAAGTTCTTTTGAGAATTTAAATATTGCAATGCTTCATGATCCGAATTAAGAATAAACTCTCGATGAATCAAGTAGGGTCGCCAATGTTTCAAAGCCTGCACGATCGCGTAAAATTCAAGATCATAAGTGGAGTAACGTGCTCGTGCATCGTTCAATTTTTCACTAAAGAAGGCTATAGGACGTTTCTCTTGAGACAGTACGCCTCCGATTCCGATATGTGAGGCATTACAATCAATCTCAAACACCTTTTCGAAGTCGGGCAAGGCAAGTACTGGAGCCTTTGTAAGTTTGTCCTTAACCAATTGAAAACTTTTTTCAGCTTCAGATGTCTAAGTAAATTTACCCCCTTTTAGGCAATCAGTTATTGGCGCAATTAATGAACTGAAATTTTGAATGAAACGCCGATAAAACGATGCAAGTTCGTGGAAACTTTGGATTCCAGTTATAGTCTTTGGGATTGGCCAATTTTGAATTGCTTCTATCTTAACAGGATCTATTTTAATTCCCTCGGTAGACACCACATAGCCTAAGAAGATAAGGCTATCGGTCAGAAATGTACACTTCTTTAGATTCAGGTATAAGCTGTTATCTCTTAAAGTTTGAAGCACTTGACTTAAATGATCTATATGAATTTCAGGACTCGTGCTATAAATCAGAATGTCGTCAAAGTAAACTACGACAAATTTTCCAATGAATGAGCGCAAGACTTGGTTCATAGAGCGCATAAAAGTACTAAGGGCATTAGATAGCCCAAACGGCATAACCAGCCACTCGTATAATCCTTCTTTAGTTTTGAACGCTGTTTTCCATTCATCTCCAAGTCGAATACAGATTTGATGATATCCACTCTTAAGGTCAATCTTAGAGAATATCTTCGCACCTCCTAACATGTCAAGCATATCATCAATCCTAGGAATGGGAAACCTATACATGACAGTGATTTTGTTAACTGCACGACTGTCAACACACATTCGCCACGTTCCATCCTTTTTTGGTGTAAGGAAGGCAGGCACCGCGACGGGGCTCATACTTTCTCTAATGTAACATTTTTGCAGAAGTTCAGACTTCAGAGACCTGCCTATGTAACTCTTCATGTTCAGCGGGACTCATCCTGTAATGAGCTAGGTGTGGAAGACTAGCACCGGGTACAAAATCAATGCGGTGTTGGATGTCTCTCATAGGAGAAAGGCCATCGGGGAGTTCCTCGGGCATGATATCAAAAAATTCATTAAGCAATGGTTGAACAGCTTGAGGAACTTCAATGTTCCTCGATTTTTCTTTTACCAAAAGAATATATACCACTGGAGACTTTGATAGATCTTAAGAGAATTGGCTTTTGTTCAAAACCATCATTTTCTGCTCATTATTGGAGGATTGCTTTTGGGACTCAATCGGCTTAGATTTTGATTTGGAAAAGCAATTTAGGGGAACTAATCTAACTTTGTTGTCCTTTGTAACAATATAAGTGTTCTCCCTACCATCATGTATAGTGCTACGATCAAATTGCCAAGGTCTACCTAACAATAGGTGACTCACATCTATGGGAACAACATCACACCAAACTTTATCAGTATAAGTTTTTCCAATAGAAAATTCAACAAGACATCTTTCAGTTACAGAAAATTCATCCCCATCCTTGAACCAAGCTATTTTGTAAGGTTGAGCAAGTTTTTCAATTTTCAGTTTAAGTTTATCAACCATTTCTCTAGAGACAAAGTTTCAATTCTTCCACCATCAATAACCATAGAGCAAAACTTGCCTCCCGCGCTACAGATGGTTCTGAAAAGGCTACGACGCTTCCAATCATCTTGAGTGGACTTAGAGGCTGATAGGACACGATGGATCATGAGATTTGTTTCAGTAGCATCAAGAGATTCTTCGGAAATCTCATCTACATCTTCTTGTTCTAAAGTTTCTTCCCCATTTTCATTTTCTTCATGACTTTCTATTAGATTGGCTCTGGAATCAAATTTTCTCAGAGGGCAATCAGAGGATTTATGTCCAGGTTTGTTACATTTATAACAAATGATGCCAGATTCAACGGGTTTTGCACCTAAAATTCCTTTGCCCTTAAGGTCTTGAACATGTCTTGAAGAGGTCCATCGTTCTTTGCAATAGGCTTAGTTCCTATGGTGTTCTTTACGCCCGCACTTCCCTAACGAAAGGTTTGTCTTTTAAGTTTATTCTCAGCTTTAAGTGCATGACTATAAGCCATGTCGACCCTGTAGAAAGTTAAAAGAGCAAACTCATCTTGGATTAGGGTTCGAAGACCGACTAGATAGCGAGCTATTCGCTGTTCTTCGTCCTCTTTAACTTCATTACGTGTAACGACCCAGTCCACTAGCAACAATAACTCGTTGAGCCCAACCAACGGCCCAAAATGCTTAAACCCAGTTATTATTACTAGTGTCTAAGTCTCTTGTATACCTAATCACATCCCCATTCCTATCCGATGTGGGATTATTGGGGTGTGACAGATTCCCCCCGTTAAGGCCCTAACGTCCTCGTCAGTCCAATCACACAACACAACCCAAGATCACAAAGCGATGTGAGACTCGTCTCAGTAGCCTTGTCATCTAGACCTTGGCATAGCCGGTCACCTTGTCATACAGACTCCGGCATAGCCTATCACCTTGTCTTTCAGACACTGACTCAGCCGAGACTCACCACACATTTCCGGCTGATGATTGGCTCTGATACCAAATGTAACGACCCAGCCCACTAGCAACAATAACTCGGTCGTTAAGCCCAGTTATTATTACTAGTGTCTAAATCTCTTATATACCCAATCACATCCCCATTCCTATCCGATGTGAGATTATTGGGGCGTGACATTACGAGCTTGAAGGGTGTAAAATTCTTCAGTATATTCTTGTACCGATTTAGATCCTTGTTTAAGATTGTGTAATTTTTGAAAAATAGTTTGACGACAATCAATCGGTAAGAATTTTCCTTTAAGTTTTTCTTTCATTCTTTCCCACGAGGTAATCTTTTCATTACCCTATCATTTTGAACTTGTTTCCACCACACTAAGACATGTCCTTTCAATTTAAGGGAGACAAATTTAACTTTTTTGTCATCAAGTAATTCTTTCCATTCAAAAAATTGTTCTATTTTGTCTAGCCAATCCACAAAATCTTCAGGTTGTAATTTACTCTCGAACTCACCCATGTCCACTTTAATGCCCTGATCCCATCTATGTATATTTTATTGATTTTGAAAAAAAGTATTTCTAGCAGGTAAAGTACGATTGTCAAAATCAGGGTCACTTTCTGAATCTTCTCCAACTGCAGTTTGTTGTTGCATAGTTAATCTTTCCAATAGTTGTTGAATGTTATTCATTTGATTTGCATGCTTTTCATAGAATCTTGTTGTTTCTCATATGCTTCTCTCCAATCACGAGGATTTTCACTATTGCCGGCCATTACCAAATGCTTACAAGTTGATCAAAAAGTGATGCTCTTTTTTTTTGAAATATTTTGGCCCAAAGTTGAATACCAAGAAAAAGTTGTTTAGATCAAAACAAACGCTCCCACGAAAAGAACTTGCTCTGATACCAATTGATGCAAACCAAGAGGTTGCCAAAATTGAATTTTCAAGTTTGCTTTTGTTTAAAGGTAAACCTAGGTTTAATTTATCAATTCCGATGAACTTTTAAGCAAGGAAGCAAAAAATTTCAGCAAGACAAAAATTAAAATCGAATTGAAGTAATACTAAGGTGATGATAAACCTTCAATATATGAGATAATAACAACCAACTGAAAATACATATAATAGTTCCAAAAGGTAACTTCGGCTTTATCGGACTTAAAACTTTAGGTTTGGTTGTTTGACAAATATGGTTGGTAATGGTAAAAGGCTAGATTAAAAGGGAATAATAGGATATCAGGAGATGAGAGATACAAAAAATGTACCGTTCACACGATTGCGGGGGATCCACGATCGACGAGGAGGGCGGTACACCACGGGTAGAACTTCGGCAACGAGAAAAAAGAATATGAGGTAGTGACTCGGAAGAAGAGAAGGGGTAGAAGTAGAAGCCGATCTTGTCACGAGGAAGAAGCGACAATGATCAAGTTGACGAAAAAGAAGATCTCGGCGCGAGGAAGAAGCGTCGATGATCTCACCGAGAAGTAGAACACCAAGGATAAAGAGTGAGAGTAGAATTTTCTATTCATCCAAATATATGTCCCTTAAGGCTTCAAGAACCATGTATTTATAATGTTGAGAGTCCTCTGATAATAAATTATTGCCTTTTCGTTTTCAACACAACACAGTCACCCAAGAGTCATGCATAGAAAACGAAGCAATTTTGGGAATTCCAAAAGTCTTCTTGGGAATGTTACTTTATTTATTGGAGAAAATGTTTGGGTTAACCTGTGACGCCCCAACTTTCCAGGGGGTCACCCATCCTAGGACTACTCCCATCCTAGCACGCTTAACTCTCTTAACCTCTTGGGTCTTGCCACCACCCAAAATGCTTAAGCCGGGTTAAGAGTTTAGCCCTATTATATCTTATATATAGGACTATCTGGGTCTCACAATCTCCCCCCCTTTAAGCCCTGACGTCCTCGTCAGGCTCAGACTCGCAAGTACCAGGCGATGTGAGACTCGTCTCGCTAGACATGTCATTTCGACCCTGGCTCAACCGAAACTCATCCTCACACTTCCGGCTGGTAATTGGCTCTGATACCAACTGTGACGCCTCAACTTCCCAGGGGGTCACCTATTCTAGAACTACTCCCGCCCTAGTACGCTTAACTCTCTTAACCTCTTGGGTCTTGCCACCACCCAAAATGCTTAAGCCGGGTTAAGAGTTTAGCCCTATTATATCTTATATATAGGGCTATCTGGGGTCTCACATGACCAATTCAACTAAAATTAAATGATTTAAGTCCAAATCAAACACCAACCTACAAAATAAAAGAAAATTGCATTCGAAAATAAAACGAGATTTATTTGCTACATCACCATGTCACAATGAAATCACTTTGTTTTATTTCATTTTAGTGATTAAAATCTTCTGTTATATAGGGAAGACCAAATAACAATGGAAATAATAGAACATAAAGTAACTACCTTTAACCAGTTAGGAAACCCAATTGAACCTCTTTCGCGAAACTTCAATACTCGTTCATCCTCAATCGCAGTGGACAGGTCTTCACACATAATTTCAAAACCAGCAGTGCTTGTCATGGATTTATTAGTTATTCTAATAATGGAGATATCTTGGTTTTGTAGGATGATGTTGCTAATACTAACAGCTGATTCTGGAATCACTTGCAGCTCTTCAAATAACAACCTGACTTTCTTATTTGAAGAAATTATTTTTCCAAACTCTTGCCTCCTCATAATTTCATTGGTATGTGCAATATCAACACTAAAAACAGACTTCACAGGTTTATGATCACTGTCATTCACATCGATGCAAGCTTTGTACCTGAAAAATTAAAGCACCGAGTCAAGCTAATTAGGATAATGATGCACTTTTATCTTTTCTTGTATATTTAGTACCGAAAACAACTTACATGGATATTGAAGAAACTACAGGGCATTCTAAAGAGCATTGAGCTCCTGACACAGATTGACTGTCACGATACAATATTCTGTCACACCAGGCTGGAATGCGCTTCTTATCACTAGAATCATACCCTATAAGAAATTTCTATATTTTAGCTTCAAAGTCATTATTGAAAAGATGAATATGCAGAAAATAGTTCTAGTCAGGTATTATTTTAATATTGATAGATTCAGTACTAAATTGTCTGCGAACATTCAGTTGCTTTTTAGAACATAACAACATACCTGAAAGTCCTGCTTGATTCCTTTCAAATTTGTATGTAGGAGGAAAATCGATTTGTGCTTCACGCAGCCCTTGAAAGACTCTGCCCGCTTTCATTTCGGCCCGGAGCTGGTCTTTTTCTCTAAGACGGTCAAAACGTCTTCGAGAAATCAACTCCATTGCTTCTTCATAGGAAACATCATGAAGACGGTAGTTGAAATCACCCAGAAACATGACCATGTCTGCTTCCGATAATTCAGGCTTTCTGGTATTAGTAGCCTGCCATTGCAGCAAAAAAGTTTATTAGAAATGTGTAAATTGCCATAGCAAATTTTAGTTTCATGAGAGAGAGAGACAACATGAGATGTATTTTTGCATACATTCGCTACACGGTTCAGCTGAATAGCAGAAGTACTGCCTGCAACAAACAGAAAAATTAGAAAGTCATTACAAAGAACCTATATGTTGCGACCAAGTGGCGCATGTGCAATTTTTAAAACAAGTATTTTGCTAAAAACCATGGAGCCACCCCAAATTTTTTAAATGATACCTTATGAAAACATTAAAAATGCAACACCAACATAAAACAAAAAAACTTATTTATTTGGACTTGTATTTGTGTCAAAACCTGCTGCAGCAAGAACCCCACCGGACAGGGAATTGAAAGTCATTGTACGGAAAACATGTTCAAAGTCCTCATTCCGCCGGTCCACTGCTTCCATATGAGCAGCAAAGTGGCAATTCACGAAGCATATATTTCTGTCATATATTCTCATCCGCAAACCTACAGCACCCTAAAACAAGCATTTCACCGCATATTAGGAAAATCAACATGTCATAAACAAAATGGCATACTACAAACATTTACTCATCACAAAAGAAGAAATAAATCTCAACAAATCTTTTGTGCATTATTGATGAAGATCTGTGGCAGATTCTGAAGCCATGCAAAGAAAAATTCAAGCTGTTGGATTTTATTTGACACTGCAATATTCACCATGGTTGGATACTCATTATAGAGCCACATGAATATCCTGACGCTGTCGCTAAGATGAGACGCCAAATTACCAAAAGGCACAAAAGTTTTAGATATCATTTTATTCTGATAATGTTTCAGAGTTAATTAAACGTGATAAAATAGGATAGGTTACACAGATGTAAGAAATCAATAAAATGAGAATTGTTATACCTGTTTTTTTTTTTTTTTTTTTTTTGTAGCAAGACTGACTCAACACCGAGATGTTAGAAAAAAATGGAAAAAAATGTATGGAGACCCCTTCAACTAAAGGCCATTTTGAAATGGGACCCCAACTTTCATTTTTTTTTTAATTGACAACTTTTTTAACTTTTACTTTTTTTCAAATTGAGTCTTCTCGTTAGTCAAGTTGAAAGTTATGTTAAATTGGGCTTTTTGCATTTAGCCCCCTCAAAACTTTTTTTACAAATAGCTCTAGCAAATTTATATTTGCATATATAGTCCTCTCCTTGCCACACGAACGCCACGTTGGTATTTTTAAATTGAACACGATGATTAAATCACCATGTTCATATCCACATTCTAGTCCCTCTTTTTTAACTTAGGGGCAGTAAAAAATACAAGAAGGAATACGACAATCCAATCACTGTGTTTATATATGGTGATTGAATCACCGTGTTCAACAGCGTGGCAAGGAGAGGGCTATTTATGCAAATATAAATTTGTTAAGGCCATTTGTTTAAAAAAAAAAGTTTTCAGGGGGCTATATGCAAACAAAAGCCCTAAATTGATCTATTAGCTATTAGCCATTAATTATTTCAATTTCACTCACCAAAAAGTGATTAAATCGTTAAAGCCATTAAATTTGACGAAATTCCCAATGAATTAACAAAATCACCAAAATATTGACAAAAATTATTTAATTCCAAAAAATTAAAAACTACGGGGTTCTCAATCAAAAAATTTGAAGTTCATGTCATTCAAAATGGTCTATAGTTAAGGGGTCTCCATACAATTTTACCAAAGAAGCCTGCACTGCTCTCTGACCAACCAAAATTTCTACTAAAACTTTTGTGCAGATGAAAGCTATATAACCATAAACTTGTAATTAAAAGGGAGTGACCAGTGCCAAGTTGTGCTCACAATTACTTTTCATAATCAGTTGCCACATGAGTGAAAAGGTAAAGAACCCAGTGAGCAGCTGATAGCAAATGATCACATGCCTCCATTACAAAAAAAATAAAATAAAATAAAAAGAAGAAAAGAATCCTACCAAGTAATTCCAAGAAAAAAGTAAGAGAAAAGAACCTTATTCCCAATTGCACGCCCAAACCCACATGGTACTGCAGCAGAATCAATGTCGCCAATGTACTGCTTAAGGTTCCTCCTAGCCCTGCAGAAATGTGAAAACCAGGTGAATGAGTACGTATGTTAGATAACCATATTAAAAACGAAAAAGTACAAAAAAAAAAAGTTTTTAAGGATCTACATATAAAAAAAATTTCGTAGTAAAATTACCATACAGCAATAAGTAATCCTGCCAACTGCCTTGAACCAACACGCTCGAAGGAGGCTCCATTTAAGACATTCCCAATAGAATCCAACCACCACTGCCCATTCGGGCTTCCTTCTAATCCTACCTAGAAGTCAGTTAAAAGACATCAAGATAACAACAGCAAAAAAGGAGAAATATATCCACCAACCTTGCAAAAACTGACAAATCAAAGCATCATACATTTGGTAAAGCAATTCAAACTCTCTAATATAGCTACATAATATAATTTGGCCAACCATAACTTGGCTGCGAATATTTCACTGACGGCAACATTTTACTACTACAAATATTAATATCCACACTAGCAATGCTAAAATTATTAAGGCCTATTTGGATATTATCACTAGATAACTTGTCTACTATGAGAGAATTTCTTTTGTGATTACAAGGTAGGAGTTTGATTTTAGGTCCTCAGAAGGCCTTGGAAACCATGGTTTACTAAAGTAGTATATTTTAGCTTTAAGGTGATTTATCTTATTCTGATGATATAATTCAAAGACCGAATATAGTATATGTAACACCCTATACTTTTATTTCTTTTGTTTGGATCCCAATTCTTTTGAAATTTGGATTTTTTCGTAACTATTAAAAGTTGAGAGACTTGACAGCATTTTGTGTTAATTAAATCCCTAATTTCAATTTCCTCTCCTGTTTATATTTCAGTCATCCCATCTCTCATTCTCTCTCCCTCGCACGATCCTCTCTTATCTCGTACCGTACGGGCATCCCACACACGCATCGCAACGCCCATTGGATCACCTCCGTCCTCCATCACCGTCATCCGCCGCCACCGCCACCCGCCGCCGCACTTCTCAAGCATGGTCGACATCTTTGGTTCGCCGTCGACAGTATCTCGTCGCCATTGTTTCCACATTTGAAGAGTTTTTTTTCCTCTCATCTCGTCTCTTTTACCAAATCTTGAGAACATCCAACCTCCTTATCCATGATTATGTGATTGTTTTTTGAATATTTATCTCCTGATGGTTCAAATTAAAATCATTAAAATACATTTATATCGATCTAAAATTGTTGTTGATTCTACTGTTATCTCTATCTTGTATCTTCATGAATTTTGGTTGTGTGATTTCCCTACATTCTACACGTTAGTCAAAATGCCCTCTAGACGCTCGACAAAATGCCTAAGAGAAAGCATATGTCATTTTTGTTTCTAATTTTGATCCCATCTGATTACAGGTTGTAAACTTATGTTTCAACATCTGAAAAATTATTGTTTCGAGCACTAGAACCTTCGTTTGATAATTAAAGTTCCATTCATGTTTTCTTGTTCCCTTGAATTGTCTAGTTCTTGGAACCGTTTCTTTTTCTTGATTAATAATTAAATTTTCGTTGATTTATTATTCTAAATGTCCTTCGTGCTCCGTCTCAACCTATTTGCATGTATTTGTAACCGACCTTGTCAACCCTATATGAATTTAATTGTTTGTATAAGCTTTTCTTTCTAAGTGCTTATATCATCTTTATAATCCTATTTTTAGTAGCTTATAGAGAATCGTTATTATTTATTTTTTGAGAGATAGGTAGCACGCTACCCGCTTCGTTTATTTCATTTAGAAATAAATTTAGCTAGAAATGTGAATCAACTAGGATTCGAACTTGGGTCTCGGGTACCAACCACCAAGCCCTTTGCCACTTGCTCTAGGGACGGTCGGTGAGAATCGTTATTCTTAATTTAGGTTAAGGTGATTGACTTCCTGTGCATTTTCGACCGGATAGCTTCCTAGCTTTGAAGCTGCTTTTAAGATAAGCGACCAGACACTCGTTAGTTTTTCGCAAAATAATTGAGAAAAATATTCTGATTGTGCAAAAATCTTTATTTTGATGATTTTAAAATTAAGGGTTAAGCGTATTATTAAATATTTCTAAAAAAATGAGTTTCAACTATGATTGACATATTCTATTAGCAAAACAATTTTAAAATTTGATAATCTGTTCTGTAAATTAGTGGCTGGATAAGTATTTTAAATTATAATGTTTCTTGCACTTTTTTGGTAATTTGCTATGCTAATATTGGTCATGTCGACATGTTCTCTGTTATAGAAGCTAGTTTCGTCTCTATATTGCGCCTCCGGGTGCTTGCGCCTACCTACACCTCTATCCTGTATTTGCAATTTTGAGTGCCTCTTGTCTGTATATGTACCTTCAGGCAAAGATTTAAGTGTCGTGGTATCGGGTCATGCCGAAAATTTGCCGGCACGGTGCGTGTCCAGTTGTGCCGATGAGTGCCAGTCAGAAAACATATATGTCCCAAGACTCCCAACACATAATAGCATTAAATATTTATTTTCTTTAGCAACAAAATATGCCAATTATTAACTATGTTTTTTTATCAAATCTTTTGAACTTTATTGAGAGAATTACTTAGTAGTTTCAGAATAGAGGGTTTTGAGTTGTGTCATTGGCAGGGAGGCTGTATCGTGCCGATATCTTGCTGGCACGATACGGCACAGTGGATACAGCCAGTACCGATGGGCACTTTAATCCTTGCCTTTGGGTGCCTCTGTTCTGTATTTGCGACTACAGGTACCTCTGGATCTCGCTAACGGATCACAACTATATAGTTAGTTACCAGAGCCTTAATTTTTATTTCGTTTAATTACTGAAAGAGAAAAAATACTCTGTTTATTGGGTTAATTTCATACAACTCCCTGTAAACATATCGAATAGCAAATATGTATCCCTATAAAGTTTAACTTTTTATATTTATCCCTGCAAAAGTCCAGTTATATTCATATGTGCCCCTCTGGTTTGTTACCATTAGAGCATTGATTATTTTTTAACAGAAGATAAGTGAAATGACATTTTTACCATCACAAATATATCCCTCCATAAGTGCCAACTGTTAAAATTATGCAAAAAAATCTTCCCAAAAATCTCAAACGATCATTTTCTTCATTTCCACCATCACAATAATATAAAAGAGGTAAAAAAGTTAATTTACCTCATTCACTAAGCAGGGTTAAGTATTTACCTATGGTTAACTACATTTTTCTAACGGAACATAACAGCAGAGATATATTTGAAAACATTAGGACTTTTGCGGGGATAAATATAAAAAGTTGAACTTTATAAGGATATATATGCTATTCGATATGTCTGCAGGGAGCTGTATGCAATTAACCCTTGTTAATTTATAGACCCTATTGTTGGCTATCTATTATTGCTAAAATAGGTCCAACTTCCTGCCCTTGAGTTGGGTGAACCTAATAAGTTGAGTGAGGCTGTGTTCAACCAGAGACCTAATAGCAAGAGGCCCAACAATAGACCCAAGTCCGAGTGGGTGAGTTAGGTCAAAGCCCGCTGTAATTTACTGAATTCCCCGTACATTGTACCAAACTTTGGTCAAATTGACCGAAGTGTGGTGAAGGACGATTATAGAGGTTCGTGTAATGTTCCAAAAGGCTTCGGAGCTGCTAGAAGAGAGTTTGGATAGTGTTCGGGTGTTTTCGGCGCAAATCGGGCGCAAAAACAGGCTCCGGAATGCCAAATCCGTCAAAGCTGTAGGCTTTACATTGACTACCGGTACTGGATTCTAGGTACCGGTACGCAATACAAAGAGCAAAAGAACTAGCTTTCGAATTTTGCGGAATTGAACTGGAGGTACTGATATCGGAAGGCTGAGTACCGATACTAGAAAATTGTGTACCGGAACCCAATAGAAGATCCAAAAATCCAACGTTTAGGTTTTGAGAAACCAAGTTCGGGGTACCAATACTGAAGGCTCGTGTACCGTTACGCCAATTTGAGTACCGGTACGCAGCTCTATGAGATGCAGAAATTGAAGGGGTGTAAATATTGAAATAAGAGAGGTTAAATTGCAATTGTTTGGGGCTTATAAATATGCCCAATACACACCTCTTATTCTCCACATGAGAACCCTCTTTTTTTCACTCTCACTCAACTCCTCTCCCTCTCTCTCTCTAGAATCTCTCCAAGAGCTTGGGGAGTAAATGAGGCTAAGGTGAGGTTTTGAGATTTTAAGTTAGGGTTTGGTTTTAACTCTCTTTTAATGGCATTTTAGGAATCCCTATGAAGTCCTAGCCTCGACTAAACTTGAAACCCCAAGAGATTTTGGTGTTCATGAAAGTGTGTAAACCGTAGGACTAAAATTAGGGGTTTTGTGGAAATAGGGTTTATGATGAGGCAACTCAAATTGGGATTCCTATAAGCCTACGGCGTCCGATTGAGAGAAATTGTCGGTTTGCCTTTGTTAGCCTTGGGTCGAGCCAAATCAGCGACGAATAATCATGAAACTTGGTTTCTCACTTCTAGACGACGACACATGGTGGGTGGTGCTATCTGAAACTGTTGGATTTCTTCCTATATCTATGTTGCCATTGTTGGTCATATATATGTATATGTGTAGAAATCATGCATTGTAGGGTTATCATTATATTGTGCTTTCAATTCCCTGCATGCTTCTAAAGTAGAGTTAGATAACTTGAATCGGGAACTCAGATATTGAACGCATGAGGATTGGGTCATTTAATATTGGGAACCCTATAAGTGCAAAGAACCAAAATGTGAACCTAGAGAACATAGTGAAACATTGGTGGCTTTTTATGACTAGATGTGTTCGATAGCACCTAGTGGCATTAGATGCCTGGGATTGGTAGATTCCCAAATGTTAATACCCTGATTAGTAGGGTGTCCTCGAGATTAGAGGATTGAATCATACTCACACATAGTTTGTTTAGCTTGTTGGTGGTTGCGACACCACAAGCAGTGAGCTTCGGAGTTGTCACGTATGGGTGTAGTGGAATTCTCCCTAGCAGACGATCTCAGAAAGGTTGTAGCGGAATTCTCCCCAACTGAGGGCCTTAGTTTTGTGAGTTGGGCTTGACCCTTGGGTTAGCTGGTAAGATTGGGTTAAAAGAACATGCATCATGAGCATAGTGGTATATTTGTTTATTCAGTTTCATACCGTAGAGAAATGGTAGTTGTATCACTTGTGTTTTATTATTTCCTTTTCTTACTACTCATGCCTGATTAGACCTAGTGGGAAAGTCGGCGGGGTCAACGGCTGAACCTATTGGGAACTTCTTTTAGTTCTCACCTTTTATTTTCCAGAGCCTAGCGTGAGCGGTGCGATCGAGGATCGCAGCAAGGGCATAGCGCCCTAGGTAGCAGACTTCCTTGTGTTAGTAATACCCTATGGTGTGGAGAGATGTTTTGTATATTGTGAGAGAACTTGTAGAAGCTTCACTGGAGAAATGAATATTTATGTGTCATGTAATAAAGTATGTATGTAATATAAGTGGAGATGGTTGTATTTTGGTTTGACGGTTTGATGTATGTGAAGCTTAAATGTTTAGTTGTAATAGTTAAGTTATTATTCTCTCGCTCTTGCAAATTTTGCCCTCGTGCAAATCACGTATGTTATTGTTTTTCCTGGGCCAACTCTATGTACATGATGTTGTTGAACCTTGGGCAGACAGAGGAGACTCCGTCAGTTCGGTAGTCTGTGTACGCATCAGAACCGACCAAATTGGCGATCCCGGGGCATGACAAACTAGAGTGGTATAAGAGCATAGAGAAATCTAGGAAGGACCTAGGAAACCGTAGGACGGTAACTATAAGGGCATAGGTATGCGAGTGACATTGATTAATGAGTAGCGGCAGAAGTCAAATAAATTGAGTCTAGTTGTTAGCATGTCTCTAATAGTGGTTGGAGACTGATTCAAGGTGTTATTTATTCTCAACTCAAGGAGGTATGTTGGTGGTCGACAACATGATACTTAGAGATGAGAATAAGTACACTTGTATGCTTTCGCCTAATTTGGTTTTGTTTGGTTTAGCTCTTGAGTTCTATGGAATTTGTGGGTCAAGGTGATTAATCTTGTTGTTGTGTTTCAGGAGGTAATGGCGCCGAAGAAACACCCTAATACTTAGAGATGGGAATAAGTACACTTGTATCCTTTCGCCTAATTTGGTTTTGTTTGGTTTAGCTCTTGAGTTGCATGGAATTCGTGGATCAAGGTGATTAATCTAGTTGTTGCGTTTCAGGAGGTAATGGCGCCAAAGAAACACCCTGCGACGAGATCTACTCCGGCACCATTTTCTGAGGTGCCTGGGTTATCTGGGTCTGGTGAGGTCCAGGATTTGCGTGCTCAAGTGACTGCACTTGTCTGGGTGGTGTAGCGACAGGAGGAGCGGATTGGGAAGCTTCGGGAATTGATGTGGCAACAGGCAACAGCGGCGGCACCCGAAAGCCAAGAACCGCCTGCGCCTTCGACACATGTTCCCAGTGCTACTGAGCGAGCGAATGTGACAGCGGTGCCAATGACAACTCGCCATGTTCCGACGAGCACTCTTTCGACGGCCTCTGCCTTCTCGGCCCTCGATTTAGCGACAGTGAAGGCAGAGAGAGCGAGCGCTTGCAGCCCTCACAACCTTCAAAAGGTTTAACCCTCCTACTTTTGATGGGAAAGTAGTGGATCCTTGGGTTGTGGAGGCTTGGATCGCCTCGATGGAGACCCTGTTCGAAGATATATATACTCTGGAGCAGGACAAAATTAATTTGGCCGCGCACTGCTTTGAGAAATCGGCTGAATCTAGTGGAGGGGAGTTAAAAAGAATCGATCTCTGGACCTTCCCCCAATTACGTGGGAGGTGTTTCAAGGGTTGTTGTTCATCAAGTACTTCCCCGACAGTGACAAGAGGAAATTGGAAGAGGACCTCCGAAAATTGAAGCAAGGGAGTCGCTCAATGAAGGAGTATAAGCCGGAGTTCTCGTATATAATGAACTGTGTCCCAGGCGTGGTTCAGGGCGACCAAGACAAGGCAGAGTGTTTCGAACGAGGACTTCGGCCAAGATTTTCAGGGTTGTGCACTACTTCAAGCTTCAAACCTTTGTTGAGGTTTTGAACCGGGCTCTATGGGTGGAGTAAGGAAATGCGATCGCGCAAGAGTAGCACGAGTCATTTGAGAAAGATAAAAGAAAGAATCGGACTATGAGTGGTGCCAAGGGATAGTCAAGTTCTAAGAATCCTCCCTAAGTACATGCGAGCACAGTCGAGAAGCCGCGAACCCCTTCGGTGTGTTATTTGTGGCGGGGATCATCGACCGATGAGCTGTGGATGGCGAGACGGGAGATGTTATAGATGTGGCCAGGCTGGACACATAAGTCGTGAGTGCCCGATTGGACCATCACCTACCCCGTCATCTGCTTCAGTTCAGTCAGCCCTTAGACAATTTGCAGAAGTTCCACCCGCTGCCATATCAGCTGGGCGCGCTAAAATGCCGCATCAATCCGAGGGACCCTGACTAGCGCCTAGTGATCGTTTATTAGCCGTTCGAGCAAGGCAGCGCCGTGCCGTACGGCACGGGCGACGTAGGCGAGTGGGGTCTCGAACCCCTGCGTGCGACGCAGCGCCGTGCCGCACGAGACAGAGCGGCACGGCCAGTCACGCGCACATGCCGTGCCGCACTATGCAATTTTTTTTTTTGCTTTTTTTTTTTTACTTTTTGTTTTTTTTTCTTTTATTTTGTTCTTTGGGGTATCCAAAACATTCTAGATACCACACGCCCTTCACAAAGACATTGCAAATCTAAAATTACTTATAAGGTAAGTCAAAAAAATTATAATTTAATTTTTTTTGTTTATCAATATATGGACAAAAGATTTGTCCGAACTTTTGCTTCTATAAACAAATTTGAGCCACATCAAATATACAATTTTATTTTTGTGCTAAAAGATTGAAAATACTGATAAAATTAAAATCTAAATTAAATCAATTGATACTTAAATTTATTTAACTTATTTGTCATATTATTTATTGCTTAATTATATTGATAGTTATATTGATAGATCTACTATTTTTTGAAAAAAATAATTTTAAAAATTATTTGAAAAATTATTTTTAAAATTATTTTTTTGTATTTTATAAAAGAAAGACTGTAATATGGTAAAATAAAAAATAAAAAAGAAGTCTTTGCATTTTAAAAATTCTAACCTATAATAATTTCTATTCTACATCAGATATAATCATACTTTACATACAGAAAAATTTACAAATATGTTAATTGATGAGTATAGTAAGCTATATATAGCAAATATTCATAATTATTTATTTAAATCTATCAAAATAACATTATAAGAGTTTATTGACACACCTTAGACAATTTGCAGAAGTTCCACCCGCTGCCATATCAGATGGGCACGCGAAAATGCCGCATCAATCCGAGGGACCCCGACTAGCGCCTAGTGATCGTGTATTAGCCGTTCAAAGCGGAGGAACCTCGTCGTGTCGACAACGTCGTAAGTGTATTTTGTTAATAAATGGAATCAAATCTAGAGCTTTATTTGACACGAATGCATCTCATTCATTTATTCGTCAACCATTTGCAAGTGTACATGGCATAGATGTTGGAAAGGGCATGCATGCTAAGTAGGTCCATGTTTCTGATCATAATGTTTTGTGTTACGGATGTATGCGCGGCTTGTCCAGTGCAAGTAGGTGATTGGATTATACCGGTGGACTTGCTTGTATTGAGGCAATTGAAAGGGTTTGACCTAATATTAGGTATGGATTGGCTCTCGAAGTACTACGCGACCATTGATTGTGAGAGCAAAGTGGTAACTTTTCGTGAGCCTGGGCAAGAGGAGTTCACCTATCGTGGGTGTAAAAGCTCGCTCTTTGCCATGACGGTGACTACATCTCGTGCGAAGAAGCTAATTAATAGTGGCTGTGTAGCTTATTTGGCGACCGTGGTAGAGACTTGTAGGGAGATTCCGATGCTCGAAGACATTCCGGTGGTGCGAGAGTTTCCAAATGTATTTCCTGCAGAGTTGCCAAGAATACCACCAGACCGGGAAATCGAGTTCATGATAGACTTGGTTCCCGAGACCGCACCGATTTCGAAGGCCCCATATAGAATGGCACCGGCCGAGTTGAAGGAGTTAAAGGCTCAATTGCAAGATCTTATCGATAAAGGCTTCATCAAACCAAGTGTGTCACCTTGGGGAGCCCTGATGCTATTTGTGAAGAAGAATGATGGTACGGTCCGACTTTGCATGGATTATCACAAGCTAACCAAAGTTACAATTAAAAATAAATACTCGTTGCCCCGCATTGACAACTTATTTGACCAATTGCAAGGGTCTCGGGTGTATTCAAAGATCGATCTTTAGTCGAGGCATCACCAGTTGAAGAACAAGCCGGAGAATGTACATAAGACTGCGTTCCGTACGCGATATGGACATTATAAATTCACGGTTACGCCATTTGGGCTTACCAATGCCACTACAGCATTTATGGATTTAATGAACCGTATCTTTAAATCCTTTTTAGATCGATTTGTCGTAGTATTCATAAACGACATATTGATCTACTCTCGAAGTGATGAAGAGCACAAAGAGCATTTGAGAATTGTGCTATAAGTTCTTCGAGAGGAGAAGCTTTATGCAAAGTTGAAGGAGTGCGACTTTTGGCTCCGTAAAGTCGCCTTCTTGGGCCTGGAGTATCTCTTCACTCAAAAAGAATTGAACCTCAGGCAAAGGTGGTGGCTCGAGCTCTTGAAGGATTACGACCTCTTGATCCAATACCATCCGAGAAAGGCGAACGTGGTGGCAGACGCCTTAAGCCGGAAGCAGTCTTCAGCTGATCTGTTCTTCATGCTCATTGCGCAGGTCGTTTGATAGAGAAGAGACATCCTATCTGAGGCACATCGATCCCCGTACACTACATCCCGGCAAAACCAATATGTACCCCGACCTAAAGCAGTACTTTTGGTAGCCCGATATGAAGCTAGACATAGCTCAGCACGTGGCTCAGTGCCTAGTTTGTCAGCAAGTGAAGGCTGAGCATCAGCAACCTACTGGGAAGCTGCAACCACTTCTGGTGCCTGTGTGGAAGTGGGAACATATTACAATGGATTTCGTCACGGGTTTGCCTCGGTCACAGCAAGATATATATATATATATATATATATATATATATATATATATATATATATATATATTAGGTATACTTGTGGAGGTAGAGAGAGATGACTTTTGTCGCAAATCGACAACCGATTCTCGGCGAAATAAAATAGCAGTGTTTGATAGTCGAGCAAGACGGGAGGCGCCGGCATGATCCGTTCGTAGAATCCGACAAATCGATCGTCCGAAATCGCACGTTGTTCGAGGAAGGGTCGAGATTGCATATTGAGTTTTTCTCAAAAAACCTAATATTTTATGTACCGAATCACGAGGGTTCGCTTGTGGAGGCACGTTCACGCGTATTACACGTGCCCTGAAGGACTCGGGTAGAAATGTTGAGTTTTCAGAAGGTTATTTGCAATTATACTTCTATGTATATAATAGCATTTAAGGTTTCCTCCCAAACCTAACCCTAGCCTTCCCCTCTCCTCTCCCAAGCCCTAGCCGCCTCCCCACCATTCTCTCGGCAACGCCACGCCTTTCCTACCGCCGCGACCCTTCTCCTACCGGCCAAACCTCGACCATAGCACTCTCTCCCTCTCTCTCTCAACTCCCTCCCTCTCTTTCTCATTTGGCTCGACCTACCTCGAGAGGAGCAAGACTGCGGACCACACCCCCGGGCAAAGACAGGGCTCCGATCCTCCCCTCCTCGTAGCCTTGTCGCCACCAAGCGACACCGCGGCTCCACCGCCATCTCGGCCGTCCCTAGCAAGGCGCCCAACTCCTCGCAGCCGACGCCGCCACCTCCTCTCGGTCCTGGGGACAACCCGTTGCCGCCGCTTACCTCCCCGCCACCGTCGTCCACGGGAAGAAGATCCTGTGCCGAGCCCTAGCTCGGGTTGGATCGAGCCTTCTCCAGTGTCGTCACCACCGTCGCCGCTCCCGCTCCCCGCCGCCGGCCAAGGTGAGCATCGTGTTCCTTCCCCCCTTCGCACTCACCCCTAGCCCCGCGCCCGCCGGGGTGCCGCCGGTGGCTGGACGGAGTCAACAACTCCCTTCTTAGCATAGATTTGAGCCTTTTTGGCTCTACTTACTATTCCGACCATCCAAGAGCTCCCCGACTCTCCGGAAAGTGAGCACGATGACCTAGAGTCGTCGCTGATCACCGTGCTCACCTCGGTTTATGTCGGAGGAGCTGCGACTGGCTGTTTTTGAGTTGTCGCTCACGAAGCCTTTAGTTAATTATAGTAATGTTGGCCCCGGAGTGTTTCTCAGCTGTCTTTCTTACCACGGACAGCGAGCACGGGCTTCACTACGTCAAGACCAATCCGCTGGTGCTCTCGGTTGGTTGCGCATACGCACGGTGTTTTCTATCGGCCCTAATTTGCGTGCAATTTAACTTATTTTGCGACATATCTCTTGTTTAGGGGCCTATTTGCAATTGTGGCAATAGAGGCTGTCTTGGGCAGCGTGAGGCCACTTGGTGTGACCCTCTAGACTAGTTGTCCAAGCTTTCAATGCCCTAACGAAATTAGAGTCGATTCCTGAAGCGTTTTACGACAAAATCGTCGGCGAAACACGATGACCGTCGTGGGGCCTACTTGTTAGTAGTGTTATCACCCCAGGTGCATCGCGGAGCCTTGTTGGCTGAATGGCTGGTTACACTCGTTGTCTTGAGTTTCCGAAGACAGTGAGTGAGCGACAAAGGGTTCCAGTGACAAAAACGGCATTTCCAAAAACCCGGAATGGCACTAAGTCTGTTGGTGTATCTGGATTCCTTAAGCCTATGTTTGTTGTCCGAACACCTATTGTCACGCCCCGAGACCGCTACCAATTTGGTCCGGTTCGGGCACGCCGATCAGGCGCCAAACGGACAGCATCTCCTCTGTCCGCTCAAGGCTCGACAACCAAGTCATGTACAAGAATTGCTCAGGAAATAATTCTACTACATACATGACAAGAAACAAGGCACCTAAAGGTGCGACCAAGTAAGAGCAAATACAAGTAAATCATACAAATAATATAAAGAGAGATAAGTCTATCTATTACATCATTCACCATTCATTTGTTACATCAAGTTTACATTCCAAAATATACCACGGAGGCTCTAATGCACAAGCGAGGTCGCTATCAACCAGGCGCGACGCCCTTACCACGATCCTCACGCCGCCTCGAGCTAGGACCTGTAATGGAGTGGGATGAGAACTATCTTCCATAGTTCCCAGTGGGCTCGGCCGCCGACTCTGCCGATCTCCCCACTAGGTCTAAGCAGGCATAAGTAGATAGACAGATATCTTAAAGCTGTAATGATGCATAATAAAGAACTGCAATAATCTACTATGCCTGTAACAACAAAAGTAAATGCCATAGTCATGTAACTACTAACATGCTAGTATAACTCTATCAAGTATGCTTGCAATTCTATTATGCTCAATATGCACTTTGTGCCCCAATTTTCATAACTCCTTTGAGTTGTTACCCAATCATATGGCTGGCCCATAGGCGCGCCCACGACTCACATCTCAAACCCGTCTATGAAGGGGGACTCGAACCACCCGAAGGGTTGTCTGCGAGACCCCACCTAGGCTATCCCTTGGGATCCCAAATAGGCTATCCCAATCGTATCACGTGCCAAGACTCCGGAGACTCGCACTACCCGTGTGGAGCGACCACCACGAGCGCTGAACAGACGTGTGAGTATGATCTCATCCTCCACCATGGAGGGCATTTTGTCACTAGGGTCACTATGTCCGTGTGTTTTCTAACACTATGTCTCAATGTCATTCATCAAGTTTGTACTTGGTTCACATACCACTAGTGTTCTTTACACTAAGTTATAATGCCACTCGTCATCAAGTTGTCTACTTGGTTTACAATTTACATGCCACTCGTCATCATGCATATGTCAGATCAAGTTATTGTTCATCTTATCTCTAGGGTTCTATGTCATATAACTCATTCTCATGCACCCTAAATCCATATGCCAAGCCTATAATGCCGCAATATAAGGGAGCATGCAAGAACAATAAAAACAATTACATATACCCTATCGTGCATGATACTACACATGTATATATGAAATATGACCAACAAGGGTACTTAGACATAAAAGGCAGTTCGACTGCTTCGGGATGGCACCCCCCACCTCTTGGTGATGTCACAAGGCTATGAATCCAGTTCCGTGATTTTTGGAAGCTTACGCCGCGCGCTGCGGCAATCTATACCTCAACAAGCCTTTTCTTCGATATCTTCGCGTAGACTCGACGGATCGCCGAACCGACTTCACCAGCGCGTCAAAACACCTACCAATTAGGTTTATACACGCTCAATTTAGATCGAACCCTAATATTTCCAAAAATCCCATTTTAACCCTAGCATGAAATTAACCTCCAATATTTCCAAATTAAATGGAGCAACATGCTAACAATGCTCTAGAGGTTACTAGAATGCCAAGTATTAAGGATTTAATCAATTCCTAAGCATTTTACCCAAATTGTGAACGCAAGACGGAAACACGCCGCTCCAACAGGTGCACGAAAATCCGATCCGATGCTTCCAACGCGTTCACAAGATCGCTCTCCGCCAACGCCGCGAATTTGGGAGAAAATGATCAAGAGAGTTGGGAGCTATTTAGAGAGAGAAAGAGAGGGTTTTCTCTCTCCCTTCATGTGTGCGTGTGTATGTTGTGGGTGTGTGTGCTGCACGTTGAGGGAGAAGAAGAAGCAATTGCTTCTTTAGTAAGTAACACCCAAAAACACTATTCACACTATTCACTTCAGTTTCAACCCACGGTACAGATATTTTTCGCCTGCCCTTCGGAATGTCCGTTTGAGCTCAAATTTGACAGTCAGGCTCGGTTTTACTTAACGAAAGAAATTTTAATCTTTCAATTTTCACCCCGTTTGGTCACCGAAAGCTCTACCGAACTGTAATCTCTAACAGATAGCATTCGGATTTTATTTACCATCTTCCGGGTGTCAGAATGGCATGAAACTTTAAATTTAGCCTCATAAAAATAATTCTGACATATTCTCCAATTTTCACAATTTTCTGACACTGCATTTTCTGCTAAAATATCAGCCCCGTTTCCAACAGAAAATTCTAAATCTCCTATTTCAGGTCCGATTTCAGCACAAGTCAGTTCCGACTTCTATTTTACTTCTCTAAGTCCAATAAAAATAGTATCTCACACTATTTTTATTTATATTTATTTTTTTATATATTAAAACTCCGGTATACTATATCCCACCGTAACTTCATAATTTCAGAAATTCGATACCTTACACCTATGTTGGTACGTTTTGGGACAAGCAGTGACTAGGATTATGTTTGTCCCTTCCGAAACCCTTCACTGAGTTTGAAAGTGTTTTGGCGGACTTTTTGGAACTTTTAACGGCTCCAGGGCAATATATTTAGGGTTTTGGAGTCGACTTAGTGGATCTTGACTTGGTGGGTCGTTCGTAGGTCCAGTCGACGTCCCAGAGCGCCTCGAGTATTAGACGCTACTACGATTACAGATAGGTGCTTCGATCCGGAGTCAGTACAGTGGTGCTAACTCGGTGATATTTTTTCCTTACTCTTTCTCATTAACTTGCATGCTATTGATGAGCATTTTACCACTACACTTCTGGTTTGTTTGCTCTACTTCTGCTCATTCACATATTCGTACTAGAGAGGTGTTGGATTTATTGCATGATCTCTATCTGTGAGACCTGATTGGTCGATGCCAATCGATTCGCCGATCTAGTGATCTAGTTTAGACAAGTGTGGATTGTTGACTTAGTCTCGGCTATTTGCCGTCTTGATTGACTTTCGAGTATTTCACGTTGATCGTCACCATGTAGCATATCATGTACACCACCGATTTGGCCCTTTGCGTGGGTTTTCTTTTTCGAAAAAGTGGTCGTCTCTGCGACCGTGGGCCCCTGCAAGGTGCTAGCTGGGGTTTTGTGCCAGATGGGTGAGCATATTGTGACACAGTCTGCAGTCTTTAGACCTATACGGCGAGGTGTTTGGATACCAATTTTCATACAATTGATGCATATGTTATTGTTTACAGTAGCGGTAGGTGATTACTGTTATGCATATCTATATTTCCTTTATCCGCTATTTTACATGAGTGTCTATCTATCTATCTCAGTTGTTTATCTCTCACAAGTGAGTGCACTGCCCTTGTCGGCTTGGTACCCGGGAGACCCTTGTTGGTTTCTCACACCTCTTCCCTTTCAAGTGATCTCGGTGGTAGGAGTCGGGACGGTGCGTGAGGTGCGATAGCTAGCGAGCTCTAGAGGTCCCGACACATCTGCATTGGTTATGGTTATTTCGATTCGACCCATTTTATTTATGATTAATAAATTAGAAATTGTGGTTAAGTTACCTGTTTGCTTGACTTTTGGTTTTTAATAATCCTGGTTGTGGATGATCATTTAATTGCAAGTATTTGAAATAACAATTCTTTTGGAATTTCCGGTGAGATGGTATTTCAGTTGTATGATATGTTGTTTTCTACCGCTCGAGGTAGTCGGCGTTTTCAAAAAATAGGATTCTGTGTGGGAGACTTTTTAAAAGGCTTTTCGGTTTTCTCGATTCTTAGTATTTCAAAATAAAGTTTCAGGATGGAAAACACCTTCAAACGATAGAATTGATTGCTGTAATGTGCATTTGCATCATCCTTCACCTAAGTAATGCTTAGAGAATGCGTCATTCCAAGGATTGCCAACTGAATGATTGTCGTGAGCATTTGCATTGTGAATGTTGCTTGTGTGATTGAATGTAGTGTTGCAACGACTCTTGTAGTAGTATGCCGTGCAAATACAGAGGAGACTGAGAGACTCTGTCCTAGACTCCTAGTGGATAGAAAAAAATCTGTATTTGTGGCCGGTCTGTTCTGTGACTTCTGTCCCGTGGTAAATTTGTATTTCAAAGAAAAAAAAAAAATAGGCATTTTTCACTGGCTTCACTTTCGAACCGGCTTCTTCAAAAAAGCTTTACAAAAAGGGCATCAGGGCGTGACACTTCTTTATCGCAAAGGCATATTAATTCAAGCATTTCTATAAACCTGGCACATTTCCCTTTGTAAGAAATTGTTTCTAGATAATTTTTCTGACAGATTATAAAGTGGCATGGTTGACCCTCGTTAGTATTCATGTTAGGCCAGCAAATAAGCCAATAAAGGGTTCAAAGGTGCGACCATGAAACAATAGAGATTGAAATGGTATATTTTTAGTCCGCTAAAAGTTTAATGGACATTTAATCAAGTAAACCAAGGTGCTTGCACAAAATACAGCGGTCTTCAGATATGTGAAAAGTTACCATTTTCTTCACAAGCACCGTCCCATTGAAGTTTGCACTTTTTACAATTGAAGTATTTAAGTAATCCCGTGGCAAATAAGGTTTTCTAATTCCACGACACCCCTCCCATGGATGTCTATGGTTATCTATTTACTTCAGCTGCTAGTAGTAAAATTCTGCACCTAATAATTGAATCTCCCTAGGTTACACAGTACCTCACTCCTTAAATAAAGAGCCCCGTCATAGAAATAGTAGTTTATCAATTTATATCTTCTCGTTGAGAAATTAACTTTCTCAAAATTGTTTCTCTGTTTAACCACTTATACATGAGACCCAAGCACAACAAAAGTTATAATTAACCTGAATAACTTACTGTATTTTAGCATTGAATGGCTTGCTTGAACTTTTATATGTAAGTACCATCAGAAAATTCGATAAAGTTTATATGTCAACAAAGTAAAACCATTTAATGTTCAATAATGCCTTACCCACTCTAATAGTCTTGCAGACCACCTAATGCAGGTGATGAACTCAGACAACAAAGTACGTTTCAGATCTTAGATAAGAATAGGCCACTAAACTAAAACTACCAGTTGATATGATCTGGATGGACATAACAAAAACTACCATTATCTGTTTGGACGGATATTGGTTCAAAAACTGCACCATGGACCAACATTCGAGTCAAGAAGCAATTGTTCAGTTAAGTTCTAACACAGTTTAAAACACAGAATGGTCTAACTAAAACCATGCTTCAATTTTTTTTATGATCATCAGGTGGACTATTCTTGAGCATTATCAACTAAGGATAAGCAATACAAGCTGCTAAACTGAAAAAATTGTGAAAGAGGTGTCTTACTGTCTCTTTAGCAGCAGCAATCGCAAGACAACCAGCACCCATTTCAACCTCTTGCAGCCCAACAACAACTAATCCAACCTCTGATTCAGAGAAGTCCAGCAAAGCTGCAAGTGAATTATAAGATGCTCTTTCTTGCCCAACATTCCAAGTACCCACTAGAATTTTCAGATGTTCAAACTTGCTGTATAGTGCCTCTTTCTGTATCAATTCGGATTGCAAGATGTTGTCAATAGGCCCTGGAGAGGACAGATTCCATCCACGAATCCCCCCATGATTAGCCAATGTAAAAATATACGAACCAGCAACAGCCATTTTTATAATTGGATTGTTATGGGCTACCCATCCTCCTATCAAATTTCCTTCAATATCCATTAAATGGACTGTACCATCCATGTAACCCACCCACACTCTCAAACCGAATGTACAAATGCACAGAATAGAAGAAGCGTGATGTTGAAACTCTTGTAGCCGATTACCGTTACCATCCCAAAGAGCAAGTGAGCCATTTGCACTACCAGTCCAAATTGTTCCATCCATCGACATTGCTAATGCCTCTATTCTTCGATTATCATCCCCAAATCCTGCCTTGACTGCAACTCTCCTAACAGCATCAGCTGCTCCTATCAAGGCATTACGCGACCTCTGGAAAAAACTGACAGAACTTCGTGATTTATCCCTCTTAAAAGAGGAGAAAAGGTTTATCTTTGTATCATCCTCTTCATAAGGACCCTGAACAGACAAGATATCAAACCGAGTCTCAACCTGGACGTCTATGTTAATGACCTTGAGAAGCTCCTTTGTACGAGAGTCCCTGTTTGGTTAAATAGTGAACATTTTGAGTCGATAACAGTTCTAGACAAAATTAAACTATTGTATCTTATTTAAAAATAGCAAAGGAAAGGGAGCTAGTGATGGCATACCAGATTGCAAATGAAAGATAACCACCACTCCACACTTTTGATCTAGAATTATCAGACGACAAATGTTTAACATCTACAGTAGGTAAGGGGCAGACCCCTCCATAAGAGACTAGGCTCTTAAGGTCAACATACGACCTTTCAACCAATTGAGAAACCTTATGACTTTCTTCTATTGCTACAGAGAGGGAGTGCTCAAGAGCATCCTTAGACCAAACTTTAACAATTCCAACTTCAGATCCGGACCACAATTCACCTGGAACAAAGTAAAGAATAACAGAGTAAGAATAGCTCGATTGAAAAGATCAAATAATTTCAGCTAACATAAGTAGGAAAACAGGACTCCTAGTAGAGGCACTTAAGTTAAAGGAAATCCTAAGTCTATGTCAACCGTCATTTCCATGAGCTTCACATACTTACATGCACCAGGGGGCATGTGTAAGGGCGTAAAGAAGTTGTCTCTCATCAAAGCGATCCTTCAAACACAAACCATTCTTGGCTGTGCATATCAATCTCTTTTGGTTCACTGTGAACGACATAAACCAAAAACACTTTCACCCGTTAAACTCCTTGTTTATGAGATGATGTCATTGAAACATCTTAAAAGAACCTTAATCACTGTCATCTCACCTTCATTCCTAAATCACTAGAGTTCCTAAAGATACAAAAGAAGAGCCACCTAATCAAATTAAATGTGGAAAAAAAGAGAGAAGAAAGTAGCTTAAAAGTAACAATCCAGACCTCCCAAGCATTTCATTAATTAGCATCCAGATGAACATATTACTCTTCTTAGAGCATGTATTACCTACTCAAGAGAGTGGAAGAGACACAAGGAGAGAATAGGAAGGTAGAAAGTGGATATTTGGAAGAGGAAAGCAGAATTTAGGGAAGAAATAGAACAGGCTTACTAACTCGTGGGGATTAAATGCAATTTCATCGAGAAATTATTGCCTGCACCCAATGGATCCATACGCTCCATTCACCAGCCTGCACCCAATGGATCCATACGCTCCATTCACCACATACAATCTTTGATGATCAATCTCGTAAAATAAAAATATAATCTGATGGATGTGATCTGCAACATCTAAAGGTCCTAGGTATGAAAATCATAAGTTTTAAAAGCCTACTAGCTAGGCATCAAGTAATTTCAAAGATCAACAGTATAGAAGGGGGCCATTTTTTATTCACCAGAAATTAGTGTCCAAAATTTAGGAGTTTTTATATATAGGCCTTTCAAACATCATAGAACATATCAAGCGAATTAGATTTTGATTTTGAGACCTTTAGCAGGGGATTTTTAGGGTGCGGTGTATGTGATGTACTTATACACCTAGTGCAAGCAATAGCTTCTCCTTTTCATCTCCTAATAGGTTAATACTAAACCCGCTCAAAAAGACTTTCCAAGACGACTAATGTGCACAAAAAAAAATGATCTGAGGGACCATCATGTAAATAACAAGAACGTAGAGAACTATAGCAATATTGGAAAATTCCAAAGGATAATGCAATAGTTGCCCAGAAAGCAGAGAGTTGTTGCATTTTGTAATATCCCGGACTTGTCGCAACCCGCTAATGACGAGAATTTGTCGAGGCGTGGACGGCGACGACGATGATAGTTGTCATGCCCCGAGACCGCTACCAATTTGGTCCGGTTCGGGCACGTCGAACAGACACCGAACGGACAGCACCTTCCATGTCTGCCCAAGGCTCAACGACATGATCGAGTACAAGAATTTGCCCAGGATAAAGAAATTCCATACATACACGATCAACGAAGGGCACCACAAGTGCCAACAAAAAAGAGCAAGAATCACGAGTGTTTACAAGTGAAACAAAGAGAGATTTTGTCACACCCCAAATCCAACTGCTCGGATCCGAACCGCAACAACCGGCAACGAATTCAGAGGAAGAACCTCCGAAAACGGAAGACCTTAAATTGATCCAAAGCCACCATCTCAATTAAAGACTAAATAATTTATTATTTAAAACAAAACTAAACAATAACTCCTAAATGTCCAAATAATTAACCTCAAGTCAAAAAAATAAAAAAATAAATCACAAGTTCCAAAATAAAAAATCTATCTAACGAGTTCTCGCTGGCCAATTATCTCATATGCTCCGATTCTCGGTACCTGAAACAGTAGACAGCAAAAGTAAGCGCAATGCTTAACAAGAAATCTACTTTAAGGATAACGATAATTTTAAATTTGAAACCACAAAAGTTATAATTCAGAGCATCTCAACTCCGTCACTCTAACCACGAGAGCTACAATTAGGCTCCGTTTCACCTCGGAAACCGTGTATCGGATAAATCCCTCTCCTCTGAGGAATCCAACCGCAATAGTCATAACCAACAATAGATCATGATAATAATAATGTGCAAAATAAATAAACCATGCCAGTCAATAATAACTATAAAATCCACTCGGATGTATCAACAACTAGTAAACAAAACAAATAATAATTATGTCCCGAACCCACTCAGATCCGCATATTTTCTACCGTTTGCAGAAAAGTAGCTATTTACTCGCCTCTATTAATGCTCACAAATTCGTCACGTTATAAGATTGAGGTTTTACGACCGTCTCAGCACCTACAACGACGAAAAGACCCAAATAAAATATAATTTCAAACAAGCCCTTTAACTATTAAAAATTCTGCGAAAATTATACAGTAAATCAGGATGATTAGACCACACGATCTTATCCGTTTTTTTAAGACGAGTCCGATAGCGCTTGAATCGCAAAATTCCGCCTTACGGACAAAAAGTTATGCCACCAAAACTACTATTTACAGATTGGTCCCTGGCTGATCTTTTAAGCCATTATAAGCACCAAAATTTTGCTGCACCCGATCCAACATCAGCAGCGTGCACCAGAAGATTTTCCAGTTAATTATAATTCAACCAATAGACGAAACACACTCTAATTAACAACTTAATCACGTCTAATATCGCTACGATAAATCGAAACCTAAATATAAAAATAAACCATGCAAAAATTAACGTGGTCCACCGTGAACCGGGTCTAGCCAGATCCAAAATAATCACATCTTCTCTCTTATTCTTCCCAACTCAAACAAAGAAGTTCTCTCATACCCCTCTCATGGCCAACCATGGTCACCCCATACGGGGTTCACCCCAACACGTCCGTAGGTGGCCGGCGACTACTCCGGCGACGGCGGCGGCGGTACAACGAGGAGAGAGGATAAGATTGGGCGATAGAAGAAGAAAGAAAAAAGAGAAAAAAAACAAGAAAACTAATTATTGGAGACTCACCTCGCTCTCGTTCTTTTTCCTCTCCCCCACGATTGTCGGATCTTGCTTCCGCTGGTGGCCACGCTTGCACAAAAAATCCGGCCACAATATTTTTTATTTTTTTTTTTTTTGGCCGTACACCCTCCCCAAATTACCTATTTATAGGTAATTAATTAGGGCTAACTCCCAATCCTACTCTAACTAGTATTAGAACATAATAAATCCAAAAATCAAACCCAACCGAATCCGCTTAATCCGACAATACCAATAAATCAAAAATATTAATAACGGGTTTATCACAAAATACAATCATGCCCGTATATTTAAATTATAATTTAAATTAATTGGATACAGGTATTACAGATTTACTAGCTATTACATTCATTACATTCATTTACATCGGTTACATGGTTTACTAGATAATCCCAAAATACATACATCAATAGCTCTCCAAATCCTCACCTATATAAGTCTCTCAATTCTCAAATACATAAGGTGATACTAATGCAAAATAGGAAAGTTACTATGTACTATCGTCGGCGCGATGCCTTTGCCGCGGTCCTCGCCCGGCGTACTCGTACTAGGGCCTATAAATAAGTGGGGTGAGAACTATCTTCCATAATTCCCAGTGGGTTCGGCCGCCGACTCAGCCGATCTCCCCACTAGGTCCAAGTGGGCAAAAGCAGGTAGATAGATAGATATGAAAACTGTAAATGACATAGTAAGAAAACTATGCTACTATGCCCAAATCATGTGTAATGTATGCATGCATCATATAGCAAGTAGTTTACTAACATGCTACTATGTCCACTAACAATGTCCAATGAGCAAATGTTCAATAACAGTGCTATTCTCTTATTTATCCAATCTTTGGCGATCCCTGGGGTTCGCCCACGACTCACCTCGCCATCCCGTATAGTAAGGAGACTCACTTCGCTCTCAAACTCGGGACTGTCTGCTGGACATCAACTCTACCCCTCTCGCACCAAACTCCGGAGTGCACGACGACTTGTGTGGCGCGACCACTACAAGTATAAACGGACTGTGAGTATGATCCATCCTCTCAACTCGAGGATACCCCATCTGCTAGGGCTAATAGTCACTCGGGAATCCATCTATCCCAATGTCCATGTGTAAGTATTTAACTACACTATGATCTTGTTCAACGAGCCATCACTAGGGAGTGCACCTATCCCCAGGTTCACAAACCACTAGTGTCACTTTACACTAAGTTATGTGCCACTCATTCTGTTCATTTATCAATCATATGCCACTCGTTATGTCACTAGATAACCATCGAGTCCATCTCTTTTCTTCGCCACTATAGGATTCAATGTCAAGACCCAATCCTCGTCTATCCATAATACCAAGCATTCAACTCACACCATGATATCTATTAGAAAGCATAAGGAATGGAAACAATGCAATCCTACAATGCAACATGCAAGAGATACGGAATCATGGTATACTAAGACATAGAGAGGAACCTAGTTGCTTCGGGATGATACCCTCACCTTTTGACGATGTCGGGGTTCTAAGATTGCTACCCAGCACTTGCTTCGATGTCGTCTCGGCCTCCAAGGCGGAAACGAAGCTCAATCGGTCTTGTTTTGCCGATAACTTTCTGACGGCTCGACGAATCGCGAATCCGTCTTCGCCCACGCGTTTAGACACCTATCAATTAGGTTAAGAGACCATCAATTTAGATCAAACCTCACTATTGAGCAAAACCCCAATTTGGAGCCCTAGGTTTGCCCTATTGCAAACAACTCCAACAAAACTCTAGAATCATGCATTAAACACCTATTAAGCATGCTAGAGTACTAATCAAACCATTTCTAGAGCAAGAAATCCAAACCCTAGGTTTCTACCATTGTAGGGTTTAGAAGCTTACCTCTTAAGCTTGCTCTAATGGAGAGAAGAAGAAGAAGATGACCAAGGCCCTTCTCCTAGCTTGCTTATCCTCCTTCTCTACCTTCTTCTCCTTCCTTTCCTTCTCCTTCTTCACTTCAAGAGAGAGGGAGAGTGTTTAGAGAGAGAGAGGGAGAGGAAATGTGTTTGGTAGGAAAATAAGAGGCGGAGAGAGTGATCTCCCCTCTATACCCCTCACTAATGCAACAATTGCATCCAAGCCCCTCAACTCTTCCAACATGACACAGCCTGCCTGGGCAGTTTTCGTGCTCGGGGACCGGTCTGTCCCTAAAGGGACCGGTCCCCGAAAGCAGTCCTGGCGGGTAGAAAGCTCTGCCCAGCTTCTACGCGTACGGGGACCGATCTTCCCCGCCAAGGACCGGTCCCCGAGAACAACATTTGTGCGTAGAGGGTTTTCTACCGCACACAATGCCTACGGGAACCGATCGCTCACGCCAGGGACCGGCCCCCGAGAGCAAAATCTGCCAAGTACAGATTTTCATCAATTTGCTCTCCGAGGTCCAACTCCAATGCACTTTTGGTGCTTTTGACTTCTTCGGCTTCTCCGAAGCGCATCCACTCGACAATTAGTCGATTCTGAGCGAAGTACAACTCTCGGATTTCAAGAATTCGCTTCCTTATAATAGTTTATGTGGGCCTTGGAACTAGGGACTCGGAATGGAAATTGAGAGGAAGAAGGGGAAGAATTAGAGGAAGAAGAGAAGCTAAGTGGAAGAGAGAAGGGAATCAGATTGAGTGGGATGGATAAGAAAGGGGAGAGGATGAGAGAAGAATTAGTCACGAAGAAAAGCTCTATTCATTTTCCATAATCCCAAAATTACATTTGCCTGCTACTTAGTAACTCTATTTGTGCTGAAATGAAAATTCATTACATTGGTGGACTAAACTGTAAAAATATGGAAAGAAATAGTATAGGCATGATGGGCCAAAACAGAAGAAGTCGGGGCATGCAGTCATTGGAGAGCACGACACCTGCGGGCTTCGAGGTTTGGATCCGATGCTCGACCGGCCCAGGCCGGTTGGAGGTTTGAGATACTCCACTTCTAGCATGGAGTTACTAGATCCTGTCGTTGCCCACCTTGTCTCCTCTTGACCAGGCGATCTGAACCCTAGATCTGCTCCGCCTCTCGCCGATGGTCTCTAGCCTCCTTCTCTCTTCTTCAAGAACAGGCAACATCAAAATCCCCCAAAAAGCTACAGTCTTCATCTCCTTCTTGTTCCTCACCGTGCTCTCTCTCTTTCTGTAACATATCACTTTCCCGTAAATCATGCCGAGTTCCATCAAAACGAGCGGAACGTGGAGTGAAACAAGTAACAATGGGTTCTAAGTGCATTAGAACCTACATAAAGTGAAAAAGGGACCCGAGAGAGTGAAATTGCAAATCTGGCTACGTCCCAGATTTTGGGCTCTCGGGGACCGATCCCTGAAGGAGAGACCGGTCCCCGTACGCGTGGTAGCCGAGTAGAAAGAAAAATGAGTAAGTCCTGAAAATGCACCCTACGGGAACCGATCCTTGAGTGGAAGACCGGTCTCCCAGGGTCCGGTCCCTGAAGGAGAGACCTGTCCCCCAGTGCTCAGTCAGCCAAAAATATGAAAATTTGGCTAAGTCCTTGAAAACAGGCTTACGGGAACCGGTCCTTGAATGGAAGATCGGTCTCCCAGGGTCCGGTCCCTGAAAGAAAGACCGGTCCCCGCCTGCGTAGCCAGCCCAGAAAGTGAAAAATTGGCTAAGTCCCTAGAAATTGACCTACGGGGACCGGTCCCTGCGGGGAGAGACCGGTCCCCGCATGCGAAATCTGCCCAGTGAGGGCTGCTTCAAATATTAGAAGTTGAGGGGTTTAAGTGCAAATATGTCATGAGAGGGGTGTATATGTGAGAGGGCTTAGGGTTAGAACTCATTACTCCCTCAACAACGAAACATTACTCCCTCTCTCTCTCTAAAACCTCCTCTCCCTCTCCTTCCCTCTCTCTAGGGCTTGAGCAAAGGAGCTTTTGGAGGGATCAAAGTGGAGAAGAAGGCCAAATAGAAGGTGTTGCGTGCTATTGTGCAAGAGGACAAGGAAAGCTTGGACCCTAGGTGAGTTTTTAACTTTTTATGGATGTTAAGCTAGGGTTTTGGGTAATAGCTTCTAGTAGTAGCATCTAGGAGCTTCTATGGTGGTTATTCTCCATGACAATCAAACTAGGGACTTGATATGGGGAAGATGACATTGTTGAGGGGCTAAAATTAGGATTTTTGGATTTTGAGGTTCAAACTGGGGTTTGATCTCTTTTTACCCTAATCGGTAGGTTAACGAACGCGTCGGCGCGGTCGGTTCATCGATCCGACAAGCGGGTGCGGATATATTGGCGAAAAGGCCAATTTGGTACAGATTGTCGCAGCTTGCGGCACAGGGCTCTAAAAGTCGCAAAATTGGGCGCACAGCATCCTAGCATCATAGAAAGGTGAGGGGTGCTGTCCGAAAACACCGGATCTCTTTCTATATCTGTGTTACCATTATTGAGCATATTGATGTATTAGCATTCATGCATATAAGGTAGTGTAATGAAAATGATTGGTTGAGATCTAATTGTATGCTAGATAACATATTAATTGATATAGAACCATGTGAACTAGGAATGTGAGGAACCCTATGTGTATGTGAATGTATAAAAAGAAAAGAAAAGACTATGACTATAGTAAACAATGGTGACATTGACATTAGTGACCAGATTGGCACCAAGAATGAAAACGGCTAAACAAGGTTTATCCATTGTGGCATCAGGACCATTGGGACTCAGATATAGTGGTATGCATGATTAGGTAAAGACCTATCATTGGCATTGAGGCATCGAAACGTGGGACAGGTTGGCTACCTCCTCAAAATTAAGGATGGAATCATACTCACATGTATCGATTCCGGCTTGTGAGAGGTCGCTCCTCCACAAGCGGTGTACTCTGAAGTGTAGACACCACGGGAAAGTACCCCAGCGAAGATCCCTCGGGTGGTAGTGCCTTGTGCCTCCCCCGGTAGACGAGATATGAGATTTGTGAGTTAGGGTGAACTAGATGAACCCGAGATGATTGGGTAAAGGCCAAGTGAAAAATGAATAAGAACAAGAACAGGCATGCATAAATTATCATGTATTCGATTATCTATCTGTCGGTTGACATCTGTTTTGCAGGCATTGTATTAGATGCATTAGTTGGTTTGATATCTATCATTTTTTAAATACATATGCCTGAAATAGACCTAGTGGGCGAATCGACGGCCGAACCCACTGAGAACTTCGTTGTAGTTCTCACACCACTATCCCTACAGATCTATCCCTACAGATCCATGCGCGAGCGGGGCGGCGGAGGATCGAGGCAAGGGACTAGCGCTGTAGTTAGCGGCCTCGGAGTTATAGGCATGCCGCATGCCCTACGTTTTGTATATTCAACTTTATATGTTGAACTAGAAAAGTAAAGAAATGTAATCATATTTTGTATAAGTAACAATGTGATGTAATCGAATGAATGTAAAAGAATAGTATTACTTATATTTGGTTTAAAGTTAATCAAATATGATGTGATGGTTGTATGTTTAGTATAGTAGTTAGAACTTTCACTACTTTTGTTGTTGTTTGCCCTCGTGCAAGCCATATACAATTGTTTTCCACTGTGCTGAGATTCTTGATTGTGCATGTTGGTTAGAGTCTTGGGCGGACGGGGAAGGTGCCGTCTGTCCGGCGTCTGTTGACGTGGCCCGAATCCGACCAAAGAAACGGGCTCGGGGCGTGACACTCTCTCTCTCTCTCTCTCTATATATATATATATATATATATATATATATATATATATATATATATATATATATATATATATATATATATATATATATATATATATATATATATATATATATATATATATAGTATACCAACAATGAGATTTTGCTACTAATAGTAGCCCGGTCCAACTCTCTCTCTCTCTCTCTCTCTCTCTAATATATATATATATATATATTAGAGAGAGAGAGAGAGAAGAGTGGGCTACTATTAGTAGCAAAATCACATTGTTGCTACCAGTTTTTTAGTCTTTAGATCAACTCTTTTCATCATTTCTAACCATTGGATTAAATACTATAACTCAGTGGAGACCACTCAACCCTAGGAAGACCACTCAACTCTAACCGACTAATATCATCCTAATCTTACAATTTTTCATCCAAGGGTTAAAAACTTGGTAGCAAAAAAAGCGTTTTACTATTAACGGTATTCCAGCCTAATTCTATATATATATATATATATATATATATATATATATATATATATATGTGTGTGTGTGTGTGTGTGTGTGTGTGTGTGTGTGTGTGTGTGCGCTTCAAGCTCGTCCTGGCAGATGTTACACATTTTCAGAAGAACAGCAGTTCAACCATCCAAAGGATCAACCCTTTGTTCTCCATGACAATTACCTTTTGATAGGAAGTTAGATTTCCGATCCACCAGTCAAAAATTGCTCGATGTATTCAATAACTTCTACTTTTGTGAATTGTTTAGTTGCCGTGATTTCAATAATTCCCTGTTCGCAAGCATTTTAATTTTCATTTTTCGTCGGATGCAATAATTTTTCCACAAATGCTGATAACATGTTTCATCCAAACACAATACAGCGCGTTCTGAGTGCTACTTTTCAGCCGTGCAATTTCCAAGCTATGTTATCTACACAAGTTGCTGAATTCCTATCTCGAAGAGAGAGAGCAAGAGTAAACAGAGAATTACCATGAGGAGTAACGACCATCGAGAGGACCGGAGCACGGTGGGCATACCACGCGAGGCACTCCTTGAAATCGCCGCTCCGATCCACCGACAAGTTCGGCGGCGGCAAAGGACCCCTCGACTCCGGCCTCCATCCCAGGATGCGCCCGTCCTGGTGCCCGCTCCAAACGACCCTGCGGCCGCGATCTACGGCGAGGCACAGGGCGGGCGCCGTGCGGCACGACTCCCAGAACGGCGCGCTCTCCTCGTCGGCCCTCCTCGCCCTCCCCCGCGAGCCTCCGTCGCCGAAGGCCTCGCGGAGGTTCCAGAACCGGACGCCGGACTCCTGGGCGGCCCAGATCTGGTCGTCGTCGGCGGCGGCGGCGGCGATCGCGCGGAGGAAGGAGCCGGCCTGCGTCTCGCGGAGCGGGCGCGGGCGGAGGTCGAGGGAGGGCGGGACGGGCGGGGCGGGGGCTGAAGATGCCGTCGGCGCGGCCGGAGAATTCGGGCAGGGGGCCGGCGGGGGCCGAGGAGCAGGCCAGCTGGGGTCGGCGGGGGCCGAGGAGGAGGCCGGAGGGGAGCGGTGGGGGTGATGGTATCGGCGGTGAAGAATTCGGTGGGCAGGTCGTCCCAGTCGCTGAAGAAGTCGGCATTTTGGGACATTTTGGTGGTTTGTGGGAGGTGGGATTTGGGGGAGAGGGGCGAGCGGAGGTTGGAGGGGGGAGGAAGAGGAGGGTGGAGTAGCTGGCACGATGGAGGACGTGGGGGAGTGTAACCGTACGTTATTGAATTATGTAGTCGTCGGGGGTTTGGTCGTCAGGAGAGGTGACCGTCAACAACCTGCAGCGGTAACCCATGAGTTTGGTTTCCGAAGGGCTTTGTTCGGAGTTTGGAAATCATTGGCTGGAAGAGTAAGCCCGAGAGTGTTAAAGGTTTTCAGTTCTCTTTTCGGTATTTAGTAAATGAAGAGGATACTGATACCAGACGGGGCGTATTTGGTTCGTTTTTTTTATCTTAAAATTAAAATTAGAATGAGCAATTCGTTTGTGGATGTTTGATGGCTTACCATTAGATTCTCGAGTTGAATAAGAATTACTCAATCAACTCTTTTTTCAATCCGATGTAAGAGATTGGATTGAAGTTGAATCCGGACGGTTTTAATATTTATTGATTAAATTTATTTTTTCAACTTTTAATTAAAATATGAGTTTAAATTTAGAAATTAAATATATAATTTTAAATTTTAACTTGAACTTGAATTAAAAATTAAAATTTAATCAAGTATTTCGAATCTAACTTATGAATTTGAATTTAAATTTAATCTTAATTTATATAAAATTTTATTCAAATTTTATTTAAAACTTAAATTAAATTTATAGATTCAAATTAAAATGTAAATTGTAATTTTAAGTTTGAATTTGAATAAATCGAAATTTAGTTTTATATTTTAAATTATCCACTTAACTTCAAAGTTTAATTTTTTTTAAAAAAAAAATAGAATTAAAATTTTGACATTATTTCAAAATTTTGATGTAAATTTTAAATATTTATTTTTTAATTTGAATTTAAATTAATATATTATAAAGATAAAGTTAATATATTAATTTGATTACGTTTTTTATATCTACCTGAAACAAACACCGACAATGAGAATAATTTATTTCAATTCCGATTCAAGTGATGAATCAAATAAAATTAAGTTATTCCGATTCCGATTCTAACTTATTTCGATTCTGATTCCGACTTTGAACCAAACACACTCTTAAAGTATATGTGTTAGGGTTAGTTGAATGAGCTCTAAGTATATATGTTAGAGTTTAAATGAACTTAATATAATTTGACTGAATTCTAAATATATAATTTGAATTTTGCCAATTTGGAGATGATTTTGTCTTAGTTATATGTACTAAGACGGATAGGGATGACTTAGCCCTAGTTATATATATTAGGGTTAGTCAATTTTGCGTTTGACTTTTACTCTAGGTATATGTGCTAAAGTAAGGAAAAAGTTCATGATAAACTTTGGGTATAATTTAGTTCATGATTTTGATTTATAGTTAATGAAATTTGGATATGATTTGGTTCATGTATGAGATTTGAACATGATTTGGTTTATGAGGATTAAGTATAATTCATAAGATTGGCGTATGATTCATGAGATTTGGTTATGCCTTGATATATGGTTCATAAGTTTTGATATATGATTCATGAGATTTGATTCATAAATTTTGTGTATGGTTCATTAACTGTGGTGTATGGTTCATAAAATTTGATTCATGATTCATCAACTTGGTATATGATTTATAGGGTTTGGTTTATAGTTAATGATATTTGGTTCATGAACTTTGTATATAGCTCATGAAATTTGGTTCATGATTCATGAACTTCGTGTATAGCTTACAGGGTTTGGTTTATAGTTTATGAAATTTGCTTTATGAACTTTGTGTATGTCTCATGAAGTTTGATTTATGGTTAATGAGATTTGGTTTATGAACTTAGATATAGTATTTGGTGTATGGTTTATAAACTTGGTGTATGATTCATGTGGTTAGGTTGATGAACTTGGGTATAGTACTTGGTGTACGGTTTATAAGCTTGATGTGTGCTTCATAAGGTTTGGTATGTGATTCACGAGATTTAGTTCATAAACTTGGTGTATGGTTGATAGGGTTTGGTTCATGATTCATAAACTTAGTGTATTACTCATGGGGTTTCGTTTATGGACTTATTGAGATTTGAATTTTGTGGGTTTGATTGGGTTTAGGTTTCGCGAGTTTGATTGGGTTTTGGGTTTTGTAAGTTTGATTGAGTTTTGAATTTTTATGGTGGGTTTGATTGTATTTGATCGGATTTGGGTTTTATGTGTTTGATTTTATGGGTTTTGAGCTTTTATTGTGGAATAGATTGGATTTGGATTTTTTGTGATTTTAGGTTTGGATTTTGACCTTGAGTTTGGTTTGCAATAGGTTTGAAAATTTATTTACATGTGGATTGGATCGTGGGCTTTCATGTGGACATCATTTGAGTTTTGGTTTTATTTTTAAGTGGATTATATTTGGATTTGGGTTTGGGTTTGGATTTTACTTATGAATTAGGTTTTGGTTTGACTTTGAATTTTATTTGTGAACTGGATTTGAGTTTGGATTTGGATTTTATTTACAAACCGGATTTGGGTTTGGGTTTGGATTTAGATTTTATTTGTGAACCGCATTTGGGTTTGGATTTGAATTTTATCTGTGGATAGGATTTGGGTTTGAGTTTGGATTTTATTTATGAACTGGATTTGAGTTTAGGTTTTGTTTATGGACTTGGTCGAGATTTGAATTTTTATGGTAGACTTGATCGGATTTGAATTTTGGTTTGGTCTTGAATGGGTTGGATTTGAGTCGGGTTTGGATTTTTGTATGGACTTGAATGGGTTGGATTTGGGTTGGGTTTTGAATTTTTTTTTGGGCTTGAATAAGTTGGATTTGGGTTGGGCTTGGATTTTTATGTGGACAGTTTTTCATACCCTTTTAAATGTACTTTATTTGAAATTGAGGTCTAAAGAAAGTTTTTTTATGCTTATTGCAAATTTGAACTTGGGATCCGAAGAATTCCCTTTTTTAAAAAATTTTATTACAATTTAAATTTCAGGCTTTGATTTTTTTAAAAAAATTTAATTGTAATTTGATTTTGGGGTCTGAAGAAATTTTCCTTTGTAAAACTGTGATTTTGATATGGGGTTCGAATTTTTTTTAAAATTATAATTTTGATTTAGAGTCCAACAAAATTTATTTTTAGTAATTTTGATTTGAGGTCCGAAGAAATCTCTATTTTTAAAATTATAATTTTGATTTGGGGTCCGGAGAAATTCCCCTTTCAAATTTTATTGCAATTTGAATTTCGAAACATCCTCGAACTTTTGTTATTTGATTTGGGGTCCGAATAAATTTCCTTTGAATTTCGAAACATTCTCGAACTTTTGTTATTTTATTTGGGGTTCGAATAAATCCGCTTTCGAATTTTATTGTAATTTGAATTTCGAGGAAGAAATTTTCTTTTTAAAATTGTGATTTTGATCCAGGAGTCCAATCAATCTTAATTTGGTGGAACACCTCAACTTTCAAAGGGTCACCCATCTTAGGGCAACTCCCGTCCTAAGTACGCTTAACTCTCTTAGCCTCTTAGCTTGTTCTGCAAAAAATTGAGTCGGGTTAAGTGTTTTAACCATATTATATCTTTTATATAGGGCTACCCGAGGTCTCACATTCTCCCACTCCTTAAGCGCTGACAACTTTGTTAGGCTCAGACTCACAAGTACTAGATGAATAGTAAATTATGAAATTCAAGATTAAAAATATATAATAACTTACATTGAGAGGTTTTAGTTGTAGTTTTGAAGCATCACGAATCCAACTTCCTCCATATACTAGTGCCTCTACAGTAATTAGTAGATAATAAACTACGGTAATCCCTAAGAACTCTTCTGCCAGCACTAAATGCAGATTCTGATGTCACTGTGATAATTAGCACAGAAAAAATATCTTTTGCCATTTGTGAAAGAATGAAAAACTTGTGAGAGTTCACCTTCCACCATTTTTTTTTTTTTTTGGAGATAGGTAGCACGTTACCCAGTTAAGAAATAAACTTAGCTAGAAATGTGAATCAACTAGGATTCGAACTCGGGTCTCGGGTACCAACCACCAAGCCCTTTGCCACTTGCTCTAGGGTTCCACCAATTAAGAACATCAAATGTTGTGTCAGTAGATGCACGCATTACATCTCACGTTTTGCTCTTCCAAATAAATCTCCAACTCTTATTTTTCAATTTCCATTGTATCAACTGTCTCCAAGAATAAATCAAATTCAGCTCTTTCTTTTGTCTTAGCTTTTGTCTTCTTAAATAAATCTTGGCCAATCTCATCATTTGATAAATTTGATCCTCCAACCTCTTGTGTAGGTACTTGTAAGGCTTGCTCAACTACATAAACTTCATATATATCAAATAATGCTTTATAAATTTTTAGAATATGATCAACAAATTCCATTTGAGGGTAAATTTTAGGAAAGCAGAACTTAATAAGTTTTATTTTGTAACGAGAATCCATAATAGCTGCAATGGATATCAACATATTATACTTCTCCTAATATTTGTCAAACTTCTTTCGCATCTCAAAAGCCATATTTTTCAAAAATTCATCCTCACATTCAAATTTTTGATTTAGCTGTTCTTTTATTTTTCATACTCATGGAAGAAAAAGATTTGTTGTAGGATAAAGTTAACTGGAAAAGATATTTGTCACTTCATAAAAAATTTCAAGAAAGTCAATAACTTTTTGAGGTTTTGTCACACCCCGGGGTCTCTTTATAGAGTAAAATACAGCGGAAATTTTTTTTTTTGAAAACCTGACCCCAAGGTATGCCAGATCCGCCACAAATATAGGGAGTCCACTGTACACACGGACAGAGTCTCCCCTGTATTCGCACGGCGTCGCACAAGTATAGAGTATAATCATTCAAATACAAGAGTATACTATACAACCAGGAAACAACCACAACTAGATGAATATATAACAATCCACAGATATACATTCACATACACCATTCACCACAGGTTCATTCACATTAGAATTATAATATAAATCCACGAAAACCTTTTGAAAGCTGTTTCCTACACGGAAACCTTTTCTTTTTAAAACGCTACCACGAGGGGTAGAAAATTATTTTATCACATAAAATCCCAAAACCTTTATTACATTTCAAAACCAACTGAAATATCTCATATCCAAAAGTAATAACAAAACTGAACCATATGAAAGTCTAAGTCATGCAAGGAAAAGTGTAAGGAATAACCGACAAGGGACGGAGCTATATCGCACGCTAGATACGCTCCTCACCAGCTGTCCCACTAGGACCCGCAACGTCACCTGTAAAGGGGGCGGGGGGTGAGAACATGTAAACATGTCTCCCCTCCCAGTGGGTACCTCTAGCCGACGCGGGCGAGGGGTACTAACTAGTCACGGAGATAAACAAAAAGTAGAGATGATAGTAGTACAGTAGCTATGATAAACAAGTAAACGAGAGATATGTAGATATGAAACACTACAGCTACTGTATGTATGCGTCAACGGTACGACAGTACAAAAATACCCAATCTGGAAACTGCCCTATTGGTACGCAGACCTCAGGCCTATGCCCACTGCCACTCTACCTGTATACGACCCAGTCCTGACCGCTGGGCTCACGGGTTGGCACATCCAACCACTTTTCCGAAAAAGAACACTCTCTTGCGGTGGATCAGACCGCTGGTGTTCGTGAAATGCGTGTGTGTCTCGGGCAATCGATGCTGATATGCTCAATAGCCAAACGTCGGCAACCAGCCGACAATCCTGCCCCTCAGGGCACACTGATCGTGTAGGTCGTCAAACAGTCTAACCAAACAACAAGGTCACGATAATCGAGTAAAGGCGATCGAACGGAGTCCACGAGATATCATATCTTTGATAAAATATAATCTACTATACTCCTACACATGATACTAAACATGGAAACAACTGAGTAGAGTAAAGAGTAAACATGGGTGCAAGGCTCAATATAAATATGATAAGCAATATAAACTGTAAGGGTGGAAGGAACGTCACCGAGCGTGCACCTTATCTGACGTCGAGTCAAGATACCCACCTGTATAACTGTGGAACTGGCCTGTCGACGGTGGGGGTGAAACAACCAAACCTAAGAAATGTCCACCGGGTTAGAGTCTAACCCACTAACACAAGTATCACCACTCTCAAAGCCCTACTAACGAACCCACGGGAATCGGTTTCCCAAAATCGATTGCCGAATACTCCGGAAGTCCCGAAAACTGTACCGGAACCCACCGTCGCTCACCCGTCGTTTCTGAACCCTCGAAACGACGCGGGTGACTAGCCAACAAGGCTCAGCGACATCGTAAATAACTACTAAGGGTCGTCGGACAAATTTCGAACCGTAAACACGTTCTGTCGGCGAATTTTGCCGAAAAACGCTCCGAAATCGCTTTTCGATTTCCGTAAAGGCTTGGGGCCTTGGACGATCAGTCCAGAGGTTACCCACAGTACGTACACGCTACCCACAGCAGCCACAAATAATAAAATTGGGGTAAATTACACTGTTGCCCCCTGAACTTTTGGGAAGTTTCACTTTACCCCCCAAACTCTTAAAACGGTCATTTACCCCCCTATACTTTAATATTGCATCTTGTTGCCCCTTCCGCCAGTTAAAGTTAACGAAGCTGAACGTGAGTTAACGGAAGAGTTAGGTTTTGGCGAAAAATCTACCGCCTAAACTGTTCCTTGTTCCAACCAACTCACTTTTATTCCTTAAAAACTCTTTTTTCTCCATTTCTATGCCCTCCAACTCTTCTTTTCATAGTTTTTGCATCCCAAAAACCGTCAAAACCTAACCCTTCCGTCAACTCCCGTTCAACTCCGGTAACTTTAACTGACGGAAGGGGCAACAAGATGCAATATTAAAATATAAGGGGGTAAATGACCGTTTTAAGAGTTTAGGGGGTAAAGTGAAACTCCGCCAAAAGTTCAGGGGGTAACAGTGCAATTTACCCAATAAAATTGCATAAAAGTCCAACTCGATACATAAAATCGCATCATTTTATGCGATTTTCGGGCTTTTATGGGCCGTGCACGCAAACCAGAGGTCGAACAGCCAAACCGAGACACGTGCTAGTAGGTCTTGGTGTGCCGGAGGCCGTGCTCACATTTTGGAGCACTGCCGGCCACTGTGGCGTGCGCACGAGCGACGCGAAAATCAGTGAAACTGCGCGCACAGCGCCTAAACCGCAGTTAACCCGCTAACCAGGGCACCTTAGACCTAAATGGAGGTGAGCATTGTGTTCAGCACAAAGCTACGATGATCGTGCTCACCTCCATGGTCATCGGGGTGTCTCCGGATCACCGGAACAGTGACTGGAACCCAAAAACCAACTGCTGGAACAAAAATACCGCATACCAGGCAGTGAGGACCTAAGGTTGGTCGCCGGCGGTCGGGAGGCGGGCGGTCTGGTCGGTGATGCGTAAGGTCCAAAGGGACCGGGGCACCCATTAGCCGGCGGTAGGAGGCGGCCGGTGTCGCGCCGGCGGAGATTAAAGCCGTCAACTACTCTCGGTTTAGTAGTCACCCGGCGGCGCGGCGGCGGCCGGAGGTGATCGGAGTGGCGACGGATCGGTGCGGAAGTCGAGGGACTACGTGCTCTCTCGCTGTAAGCAACGAAGACGCACGAGCGGGAGGGCTCGACCTCGATGCACTGAAATGCAGGCGCCGCGGGCGTCCGGCGGCGGCGGCGGCGTGCGGCGACGGCGGGGATGGCGGAGGAGCGCGCTTGAGGGTGGATCGGGCCGAGGGATGCTAGATCCAACCCTTTCTGACTTCTCGGGCTCCCGGCAAAGGAGATGGAAGATGGAGGGAGAGGGATAAGGAGAAAGAGATCCGAGAGGTTTTCCGTGAGCTGCGGCGCTTTCTTGTGCCGGGCATGCGCACAGGGTGTGTAGAGGGTGATGGAGGCGGTTTGGGGCTGCAGGGGAATGTGAAAGGCTTCTAGGGTTAGGGTTTCTTTGAGAAACCCTAATACATATATATATATATATATATATATATATATATATATATATATATATATATATATATATATATATATATATATATATATATATATATATATATATATATATATATATATATATATATATATATATATATCAATTGTCATTTTGCAATTTAGCCCTCCACAGCCCATAATTTATACTCCAGTCCCTGTCAGAGTATGTATCATGCGCGTATGTCCCTCAATGTTCGAAATCTCGCGATTCGGCACATAAAATATCAGGCTTTTCGCGATTTCTCCGTTTTGTGATTTTGACCCCTCTGCGAACTCTTCGCGATTCCCGAGGATCCGTCCGTCGGATTTCCGATCGGATCGTACCAGCGCGTTCAGCACGACTGGGGCATCAAATCTATCATTTCTTTTCGTCTGATTTGGTCTCCGATTTGCGATGAAACACCCCCTCTTTAACTCCTCCAAAATTTCATTTATTTATTTATATATGTATAACCGTTCAAAACCCTTTTCTCGACAACCGTGCATCGAATCCAATTCTCGTGCCATTGGATTCGAATGGTCGAGACATTCGAAACGAGCTATTGGAGTCCTATGATCGGAGTCCAATACGCACCGGAACACCTTTCTATTCCCTAGCTCACCGAAAAGCCGGAGTTACTATTCACTTTAAGTCGATAGTCCGGGTCGCGTAACTTCTCCGTCTTAGCTCATTTTCACCTGAAATTTGACGAGTGCTTTTATACGCACAAAAACACCGTCAACAAAGAGTTTATTTCTTATTATGCAAAAATCTCAGTTATTACAGGTTTCATCCAATCACTTCGAGATAACAACCATTTATAATTTGCATCTCTAGTTGCATATTGTTGGAAAACGGCTTTATATGTAAAGGGATGAACTAACATGATGTATGTAGAATTCCAACGAGTTGCAACATCTAATGCCAATCCGCTTCTTGTAGAGACATTAAGTTGTCGGCAATTTCACCAAATTTGTGGAGACGTGCGGGGTTTTTTTTTTTTCAAGTAAACAACACTATTCCTAATATTTTCAATAACTTTTCCAATAGCATTGAGCCCACCTTGAACAACTAAATTTAAGATATGAGCACAGCATCTTACTTGAAATATAATTCTCTTAAAAAAAAGTCTTCCTTTAGCAACAAAATTATCCATTAAAATTCGAACCGCCGCGTCGTTAGAGGAGGCATTATCCAAGGTTGTAGTAGATATCTTGTTCTCAATGCCCCAATTAAGTAGGCATTCAATAATACCATCAACAATGACAACCCCCATATGTGGAGGCTCCGACTCACAAAAATTTATGACATGCTTCTGTAATTTTCATTCAGAATCTATAAAATGAGCAATCAAATACATATAACCAATTGTTTGGTTGGATGTCCATGTACCTGAAGTTAAACTTATCCTACCAACACTTTTAAACATCTTCTTTAACTTATCTTTGTCATTGTCATAAACTTCCATACAATCATTCTTTATAGTCTTTCTAGAAATCTTTTCATAATTAGAATTCAAAACTTTCAATAATACATTAAACCATGCATGCTCAACTATACTAAACGGATACTCATGTGCCATAATTATTTTTGCAATTATTTCTCTCATCATTTTGTGGTCATATTCTCCTTTCGAAACCTTGGAAAGATATTTCTCTCCAATAGTATCATAACTATTGTGCAAGTGGAAGCAAAAAATATAGTACTTTGCTTTTTATCCAGCTTTGTGTGTAGGCAATTAGGTAAGTGCCTTTTAAATTGAGAAGTGGTACCGTACTTAGGAATGTAAAAAGTTGCCGAACACTTGTAGTATTTATATTTCTCAATAGATGATCATTTCTCTATTACCTGAATTTTCTTAAAGCTTTTTCATACATCTGATGTTTTCTTTCTTCCCCTTTTCTTGGATGGCTGCTGGTGGCGATCGCTTTCTCCTTCATCAATTGGTCATTATCTTCATCATCTCTGCACTACTCATCGATGGTGATCGGTGAGTCATCAACAATAGTATTATCAATGGTGGGAGAAGATATAAAATTTTGAGAAGAAGGAATCCGTGAAGAAGACATCTAAGTACAAAAGTAAATTATTACATATCAAACCGAAAAGACTTGCAATAATGCTTCAAAGGATAAAAAAAAGTAGAATTCAATCTAATATTACCTATATCTTTTTGGGTGATTCTTCTCTTTGATAATGCTAAAGAAGAAGCCTAAGAAAGTTCTAATAAAAGAGGTGCACTTTTACTACTATTTTATTAAATTGACCATAAATCTCCATAATATTCATCAGCATGTTGTCAATATTAATTGTTTGTGCCCCGTGTGATGAATTATTCATCTCAGTATTTTCTTTCTTTACTCTGTTTTTTTTTTAATGTTAGGTTTCAAAATTGCAAGTTGTCCAGGGAGAACAAACTGAAATTGCCAAGAATACCCAAGCAAAGAATGAAGGATTTCAAAATGTAAGATACTTTTGGCTTAATTACAAAATTATGACAATGGAATAGCTTGTTCAGGGTGGATTACAGAGTATCTGAAGTCATACGAATACACGATCCTATTAGTGCATAATTGAAGCATGTAGTATGGGTTGAACTTTAATAAAAGAAACTCTAAATAAAAGCATTAAATTTTCTTACATTAAAAAATCAAATCAGTCGACGTGGAAAGATCGGAGAGCAAAGTCGGCGGCCGCGTCGAGCTACAGTGATAACTGTGGCTGAGGTCAGCAATAGTGGTGTCGAGGTTGCAGTGACGGTGGCCGACGAGGTTGAGGTGACGGCGACAAACGAGGTTGAGGCGATAGTGGTCGACAAGTTTGGCGACTGCAGCGGACGAGGTTGGGGGCTTGGGGCGACGTTGGGCAACAAGTTCGGCTACAACAGCACGAGGTGGACCATGGGCAATAGAGCCAACAAGCTTGGTGGTGGTGAGTGGTGAGTGGCACTACAAGAAAAAGCGGTGCTAGAGGCGGTTATATAGAGGCGGGTGTAAGCGCATCTAGAAAACATATTAGAGACGAGTTTAGAGGCGGTTTTAAAAACCGCCTCAAAATCTAATGAAAAAAAAACCCTAACCCTAAATTAAACCCATACCCTGCCGCGTGGTGAGTGGTGAGTGGTGAGTGGTGGATGCATATTATTACCCTATTAATTTGGGACTTGGGGTGAGGGAAAAAGAGAGAGTGAGAGCATGACAGGAAAAGAATAGGGATTTCAGGATTTGGGTATTGGAATTTTAGGCTTTTGTAAAAGAGAAGGAGAGTGCGTGAATTTAGGGCGTGTTTGGTTTGCTTCTTTTTTATCTTGGAATCGGAATCGGAATGGACGGATCCGTTTGTGGGTGTTTGGTAGGTAGGAGTCTATTAGATTAGATTCAGTGGAATGGGGAATCCCCCAATCATCTATTTTTCCAATTCGACCTCTTAAGCCGGATAAATCCAGACGGAATGGAAGTTAAATCCGGACGGAATGGATATTTTTTCGGATTAAATTTATTTTTTTAATTTTTTTTAATTAAAATATGAGTTTAAATTTAAAAATTAAATTACAATTTTAAGTTTAAATTTTAATTTAAATTAAAAATTAAAATTTCATCAAGTATTTCGAATCTAACTTATGAATTTGAATTTAAATTAAATTTTAATTTATATAAAGTTTTATTCAAATTTTATTTAAACTTAAATTAAATTTATGGATTCAAATTAAAATTTAAATTGTAATTTTAAGTTTGAATTTGAATAAATTGAAATTTAGCTTTACGTTTTGAATTATCCACTCAACTTCAAAGCTTAATTTTTTTAAAAAAAAATAATTTAAAATTTTGATGTAAATCTTTAATATTAAATTTTCAATTTGAATTTAAATTAATATATTATAAAGATAAAGTTAGTTTATTAATTTAATTACGGTTTTTATATATATCTAAACCAAACAGACAATGAGAATGATTTATTCCGATTAGATTGGGTGATGAACCAAATAGAATTAGGTAATGAGTCATTCCGATTTCGATTTCACTTATTTCGATTAGATTCGATTTTGATTCGACTTTGAACCAAACACGCCTTAGAGTGGTTTTTTTGTTGGGTTTGTTTTATAGACCAACAAGGCAACAATAATGGCCCAATTAAAATAAATTTAAATAACTCAACCCATATATAATTAAAATATATTGTATTTAAAAATATTTTTAATATATATATATATATATATATATATAGTCATTATATGGTGCTTGTAAAAGCACAAAAAATTTGGTGCTTGTGAATTTTTTAGTTAGATCTATGACTTTGATCATTTTCATCCGTTGGATTATCTTATTCAACCAACCACCCACTTAAGGGGCCCATCATCCTAACGCACATCGATCAAAATTTAAAAACTTACAATGACTTGGTACTTTTAAAAGCATAGGAGCTCAATTATATATATATATATATATAGGTGAGACTACTATACTCATATGAATATAAGTCCTTTGTACTCATAAAGTTTTAGCGTTCGGATAAAAAAATGAGCAATTAGGATGAGAGTGGTCTGATTAGGTTGATAGTGGGCTGATGAGTGGTTGGTTGAATAGTATAATCTAACGGGTGAAATTAATTAAAGGGTAGACTAATGGCAAAAAACTTATGAGTATAAGATGCTCTATACTCATAAGAGTATAGTAATAGGACTATATATATATATATATATATATATATATATATATATATAGAGTTGAGCTAGAATACTTTCGAAAGCACCATTGAGGTGGTGCTTTTGAGTTTTAACCATTGGATGGAAAGATGTAAGGTTGAGATGATGGTGGTAGATGGTGGTTGATGGGATAGATGGTGGTTGGTGGAATAGTGTTAGATCCAAAGGCTATTAGTAGTCAAAAAGTAGATCCAATGGCTAGAAACTTAGAAGTCTAAAAGTTGGTCTTGAAAGTATTCTAGCTCAATTCTCTCTCTCTCTCTCTCTCTCTCTCTCTATCTATATATATATATATATATATATATATATATATATATATATATATATTCATTCGAGCTTTTCGGGCTTAATTCGAGCGAGCGAGCAATGGTCAACCTTGATGTGAAATTAATTTCGAGCCTTTTCTTTTTGTTTGAGCTTGGCTCATTTAATTTTGAGTCGATCTCGAGCGAGCCTAATATATATTCGAGTTTTCCGAGCTTAATTTGAGCAAGCCGAGCAATACTCAAGCTTGATTTGAAATTAATTTCGATCTTTTTTTTTTTTTTTTTTTTTTTTTTTTTTTGAGTTTGAGCTCGGCTCATTTATGATGTCAAACGAGTCTAATACGGAGCCCAATGCGAGCCGGCTCGCTCATTTGCCAGGCCTATTAATCAACAGCATCCCCCCGGGGTCTGTCTCGCACGCCGCTCTCTTTCTCTCTCGCACATGCACATAATTAGTTAATTCGCGAATCATTCACGAATTTTTGAAATACCGAATAAAACAGCTGTTTTCGTATTTTTCAAAAAAATCGGAAAAATTTGTCTTTTTTTTTGAATAAAAATAATTATTCGTGAATTATTAAACAAGATTCGCCAATAATTCGTCCCAAAAAAACGGCCCGATTGCTGCGAGCCTGCGACACGGATCGCGGGCCTTTCGGGTGTGGCCCAAAACAGGAAAAAAAACCGTTTTAAGAGAAGCTCGCCTCGCCCCGTCGCCCAAAATAAAAAAAAAAAGAAAAAGAAAAGAAAACCCTTTCTGAAAAGAATCGCCCCCCTCCCTCGAGTCCCCCCCCCCTCCCACCCGTCCCCGAAAAAGGGTTTGCCCTAACTTCTCACCCCTGCGGCTGCGGCGGTGCGGCCCTGCCACCAATCCCTGCGGCGGTCCCCCTCTTCACTTCCGGCCGCTCGCCGAACGCCATCGGAATCCCTCCTCTTCAGAAATCGAAGATCGAAGGCCGGGTTCTTCACTCTTCAGAAATCGAAACCCTCCTCGTCGCCTCTTCCTCTTCCGCTTCCGCTATCCAACGATAGATCAGTAATCGGGTGGTTCTTTACAAATACAAACCAGGTACGATTTGAGTTTTCGTTCTTCAAAGCAAAAGTTGGAAGCTTTTAGTCCATCTGATGGATATTTTTTCATACACAAATGGCTCGAGTGCTTACTGCTTATTGCTTAATTGAATGTGTCCATTCTCTGTCATGCACAAAGAAGACCCAAACATAGAGCTAAATAATCTTAATTAACTTAGGGACCAGGAAGTTCAGAACCTCCAATATATTTTGATGGAGCCTTGTGGTGCTCCTTCTAGCCAACCAGACAACTTATTTTAATCCGATCCCTGCACACAGATCTCAGATTATTTGAGCTGCATCATCTTTCAGCGTTGGATTTTTACTGTGCTTGTATGCTCTATGTTTATTCAAGCTTTTATGTATGCTTATACGTGGAATTGTGAACTTTATGTATCTTTTATTTGTTTACTGTTTAGTCTTTAGAATTTAGATATGCTAGTATGCAGTTATGCACTATGCAAAGTGCCAATTTCATCTTGTATTTAGTTTCTAACTATGCTTGTATGTGAACCTTTTATATTTTACATTTAAATATGGACTATCTTAATCTCTTATTTGCTTAATTATTTCTTTATTTTGAGGCATAATATAGTTTACTATTTTTTTTTACTTAAGTAGTTTAATTTTGTAGCTCTTTATTCTTATATTCTTAAAAAATATGAGTATTTATGCTAATAGCATAAATCTTGAGAGGAAAAAAACTTAATTTAATAGCCGAATTTTTTATCCCGAATTTTTAATTGGTGAACGTATAGTATCCGTATAAATCACGTATCCGAATAATTGGCGAATCCGTTTTTTAGCTGTTGTTTTCAACGAATTTAAAAATTAGAAGGCGAATTTTATCCGAATTATACCCGTACTGAATTTTTGCCGAATTCGAATTAACTAACTATGCTCTCGCACGAATACCTATCCTATTACGTCGCTTCGTCCTCCCGGGTAATCTTCGCGATCTCCTTCCCTTCGTTCTCCTTTTTCGCATACATAATTAATCGCTTCTCTCTCGCTAAAACCCATCGTTTTCGAACTAAAGTTAGATCCGATTTGGAGGGTTTTTTCCTTTATTCGTCGAGCAAACTTCGTTAGATCTGGTGCCATGTATTGTTTCATTTAGTTGTAATCTTTCTACAGGACATGCTTAACAAGCACTTTTTGGTATTTTTGATTCTTATTAATCTAGTTTTGGATCTCGTTTTTTTATTTTTATTTTTTATCTCCCTTTTCCTGGATCTGATTTGGAAATGTTAGGGAAAAATTTATATATTTTTTGTGCCCTAATTAATCATGTTTTGGCCTAAAAGTAAAAAACCCTAGTTTATTTTTTTGTATGTATATGATAATTTTTGATTTTTGATGCCCTAAAATTGATATAGTGTGTTGATGTAAAAGAACAGCAAATGATCTATTTAGGGAGTTCAATTGGATTGGTTTCAATGAGTCCAGTTTCAATTCAAATAATAAATAGAAAATTTTGATTACAAAAAGAAAATGGCTGTTGACTTCTATGCTAGATTATCCACCTATAGTTTAACTATTGTTGCATTTGGTTTCATTGTGTGATGATTTTACATTGTTTCTATTTTATTTGTAGTAACCATATTTATTGTCATAATTATTGTGAAACGATGAAAACTTATTGAATGCTTGTTGGAACTTACAACATCTTGAAATTGGAAGGCTGATAATGGCACTTTTCGAAATGACCACAAGGGCAATTTTAGAAAAGACTGTAACTTTCTATCAAGATTACTAAATTTTATAGACTGAACCAAACATAATAATGCTATAAACACTGCAATCTAGCATTACTTACTGCATTAAACTAAACGCGCTAATGCAGCATCAATAGTAATCTCATTTAAAAATCCAAGATATCTGGATATATCAAAATACTCCGTAATAGTGCATAACTCGAACTAAACGTGCCCTAAGAGTATAGTAGCCGGACTATATATATATATATATATATATATATATATATATATATATATATATATATATATATATATATATATATATATATATATATATATATATATATATATATATATATATATGTTCGGCTACTATACTATCGATAGTACCAAGCTCTTAGTACTATCGAGCTTTCTCTTGTTAGATCTACTCTTTGATCATTTCTCGTTAGATTATACTATTCAACCAACTATCCCCTCAACCCTAGGAGACCACTAGTATTCTAACCACACATCCTTTAATCCAAAGGACCGAAAAGTCGATAGCACCAAGCGCTTGGTATTATCGATAGTATAGTAGCATGATTCTATATATATATATATATATATAGAGAGAGAGAGAGAGAGAGAGAGAGAGAGAGAGAGAGAGAGAGAGAGAGAACTAGGCTACTATGCTATTAATAACACCAAGTCATTGGTGCTACCAAATTTTTAACCATTGAATTGAGAGATGTGCGGTTAGGATGATGTGGGCTCCCTAGGGTTAAGTGGGTGGTTGGTTGAATAGTATAATCTAACGGATGAAAATCATCAAAGGGATGAATCTAACGGTAGAAAATTTGATAGCACCGAGTGCTCTCTGCTATTGATAGCATAGCAGTAGGACTCTCTCTCTCTCTCTCTCTATCTCTCTCTCTCTCTCTCTCTCTCTCTCTCTCTATATATATATATATATATATATATATATATATATATGGGTCCAGCTACTATACTATTATGAGTACGATCGCCCTCGTACTCATAAGTCGTTTTCGATGATAGAGCTTCCGAATTGACGATCCATACCGTTAAACATTATTTACAGCATTTAAAACTTCTAGAAATCAAATTTTATAATTTTTCGACATCATTTATCTTATGATCAAGAGGTCGCAAATTTGACAATTTTTAATGGCCGGTATGGGATACTTACTAGTTTAACGGTGTAAAAAAATCAGAGTTTGTTGAATTTTTGATAGAAAATTCTATTCACTACCTAGATAAAGATCAATAACTCCGATCTTGAATTGAAGAATTCGATCATCCTTTTTTAGGACATCGTTCGATTTTGACCGTTCATTTTATACCCGCTTGATGGACTTTATTATGATTTTGAAAATTTACGAAATTTAGTTTCTAGAAGTTTCAAATACTCTAGATCATATTTAACGGAGTGGATCGTCGATTCGGAAGCTCCATCATCGAAAACAACTTATGAGTAGTAGGGCTCCAATACTCATAATAGTATAGTAGCCATGGCCTATATATATATATGTGTGTGTGTGTGTGTGTGTGTGTGTAGATGGTTTTAACAATGAGATGGTTTTAATTAAAAGCTGAAAACTTTGATAAGTTTTGTTTCTGTTGTCTTTTTTGCTTATATCTGCATGGAACTTGAACAAAAAAACAAAATCTAAAACGAAACCGACGTATAAAAACATATTTTGCATATAAATAAATATTGATATTTTGCATAAACATATTTTGTATATAAATATTGATATTTTACAGATATTTGATTTAATAGTTTATATTATTTTAATATATGGGTTTTCTATTTATTTTGCGGGTTCAGTTTCGAGTTTAAATTTTCACATCGCCATTCCGATTCAGATTCATATTTCATTTTAAGTTCAATTTAATTTCGAATTTTTTAAAAGCCGCCAACAAACCTAGACTGTTTAGATCTCTAAATCCGACCCTAAATCCGACCCGTTTTCCCCTTTTACTAGTGGCTAGTGCTCTGGGACCAGGGTTGGGGTTGTTCCAAGACTCGATTTGCGCCGCAAGAGGAGGAGAGTGGGTGAGTTGCAGCAACAGGAAGAGGCGGAGCGAGAGGGAGAGCTATGAACGCCCCGGATCGCTACGAGCGATTTGTCGTTCCGGAGGGCACCAAGAAGTAATCTCCCTCTTCTCCTCTCCTCTCCTCTCCTCTCTTAACTTTTTTGTAGAATGGCTCCTTTTGTGTCTATTTGTAGGGATCGTTAATTGTTCCCTGTGATTGACAGGGTGTCATATGAGAGGGACACGAAGATTGTTAACGCTGCCTCCTTCACCATTGAACGCGAAGACCACACCATCGGCAACATCCTACGCATGTACTTTACTTCCTCTTTTTCTTTGTTAAATTGTAGTCACTATATTTTAAGAAAGTTTTCTTTTTTCTTTTTATTTATAATCCCTCAACTTTTGAACTAGGTGAAACAACCAATTTCTCGTAGTATAATGGTATTTAATTTTTTTATGTTTAACACATTCCCCCACGTTCAGGCTTGAGATATTTTAGCAGGTTTGAGTCGTGAACTTGAATTTAAAACTCATTCTTGAGCCTCTTTCATGGTCATGTCATGGTGAGGAACTGCATATGAAAAACTGCAATATCCTATCCAACTTATCATAATTGATTAGTTAACATATTGGTAAAAAATACATATTACGAGACACAATAAAAAAACGAAATTATTGTCTTATCAAATTATCTATTGAGCTGTGAAAAGGATTCAACAAAAGACCGGCAAACCCAGTATTTGTTTGACTTCGGTGTCAAGCAATACGTGGAAAAAGCAAGACGTGTGCTCAGTTCTTTTGGAAATGGTAAGATCTTGGGGGCAAGAAGGGGTGATACATATCATCTTGACTAGGTTCTGCTTCCCCTCTTTTCTATTAGTATGGAGTTGGGTCCTTCTCCTACCAATATTTGGAAACTTTTCTTCTATTTTAAAACAAAATCTTCCAGTTGTCTCAAAATTTTTTTGCTCCTAATGGACCAGTTATAGCATTAGGATCCCGAAGCATTTTGGCTAATAGCCTGTTGTGTACTTGTGCGGGCTTCCCAGTGGGAGGGCTGCGGTGCCAAAAGTGAGAAATGCCCCATTCCTTCCTTTCCTTTTTACATCCCCATGTCCATCTCATGTGGTATAGAATCTTGGATCAGGAAAGAGGGAACTCCATCTTCGGAATTGGGACAAACATCTTCAACTGAATTGGTATTGGAATCAAGATCTGCAAGATTATCTTAGTATGACCGAAATTAAATAAAACAAGGAGTATGGTGGGATTTGAACTTTGGACCTCTTGCTTTGTTGTTGCCTTGTTACTCTAGAAGCTATAAATGTCAGGGAAAGGAATGATGTTTTAATATATAATCTTTAACAAATTAGTTTAAACACTTTTTTCAGCTACTGAACTATAGACTTAGATGTTAGTGACTGATAGATAACGAAGTCATTAATTTTAACGAATTCCAAATCCAATTTAAGAAAATAAGGTGTCAATCTTTTGGGGTGGGGTGGGGTGGGGTTTGTGTTGGGGGGGTGGGGGTGGGGGTGGGGGCGGGGGGGGAAGGGAATTTGATCGGTTTATTTGAAAATGATCTATTGTTGAGAAAGTTTTTATGCAACTTTACCTCTTTATTTAGCTATAGCTTTTGCTGGCATCCTATTATTCTTCTTATGTTTGAAGAATATCATATTGTTGGTAAGTTTTATCAATCTTTTTCATGGAGCTTATTGTCACTACAGGCAGCTGCATAGGGACCCGAATGTGCTTTTTGCAGGCTACAAGCTTCCACACCCTCTGCAGTACAAGATTATAGTGAGGGTAAGATAATGGGTACTTTCTCATTCATCCTTTTTTCTAAGATTCCGGATTCATTGGTTGTAATTTTATCCATGGTCGAACCCACAGATCCATACGGCTAGCCAGTCTTCCCCTACACAGGCATATAATCAGGCAATAGACGATCTTGACAAGGAGCTTCAGCATCTCAAGAAAGCATTTGAGGTCTGATGACTTCTCCTTTGCCTTTTGTTACTTTATACATTGGGGCCTAAAATCTCTTTTGGTTGTCTTTTGTTGATTTGTTTTGCAATTTGTGTGTAGAGTGGTTTCATTTTGTTGCAATCTGTAGTTGAAGAAGAAAGAATAAAAAAATCATTTGGTTCAAGAGCATGATGCTTTATGTGCAGTACTGTGAATGTGAGTTTAGTTAGATTAAAGGTAATCATTAATCATTAATTTGATCACCTAATATTGTCATATGTTTTATTAGGATGAGATTTTAACGTTTTATTGGGATGCGATTTTAATAGGTGAATTCACCAACGTTGGGGATTGCAAATTTTTTGATGATTCGTGCTTTGATTGCCTAGATAAATTATTCTTAAGATGTAGAATAACATAAAATTTAATAGTTTATGTTGTTATCGAAGCACATCATGATAGATTGGTAGTGCTGATTGATAAGCACTTGTGTTTAGAAAGTAGGGCCAAGAAAGATGAAAATATGTGGTAAGTACATCCAGTATAGCGACACCTAGATAAACAACTTCGAAGATGGTGAGGATATAGGAAAAAGTCATGTTTCTTTGAATGTTTTTAAAAGTCTAAGAGGAAGAATCAAACCATTGATGGTGAAATAGTTTTGTCGGATGGTATGATACTATTAAAGAGTTTTCTTTATTAGAAACTTTTGTGAGCTTTGACCTAATATACTTGTTGTTGACAAATAAGGGGAAAAAAAATAAAGAGTTAGCAATCTAGTTTAACAAAATTACGTGATCCCTTGAATGTTGCATATTTCATATATCTTTCACAATGAAAATGTACTCTCCGACTATTTGGCAAATTAATTAAAACTTAAGTAAATAGTTTAGTATGAGAATATGAGAAGCTTAAAATCTGTAAGTTTGATAAATAGCTTAGGGGAAGTAAAGATGAAATAACATTTTAGCCATTTTAACATTATCTATGTCCAACTAGTTTTGCTTAGTTTTGGCCATTTAGGATTTGTTCTTACCAAATTTCTTAGTTAGCTTTATACAGGGCCAAGTTGTCCATCAATTGATATTGCCTCTGGTAGTTGGCTAAATTGGCATTAGGGAGTTGTTGATCCGTTGACTGAATGAGACGAATTCATTTCACACTAAAAATGTTCAAAAATTAGGTATTAACTCAATATCATCTTACTATGTCAAGTAGTGCTTGGAGTTTAGCAGTTTTCTTTAAACAACTCAACAAGTTTTAAGAAACTATAAAAGCCTTTTTCTAGGTCTCTAAAATCATGTCTATTGCAAAATCAACTTTCACTCGATAAAAATTGAATTTAAATCACAATTCAAACTAAACATTTGAATTCATAATTCGAATTCAAAGTTCAAATTGAAACTCATTATTGAAATTAAATATAAATAGCAAATTTAAATTTGAATTTGAATTTCAACTTAAAAATATAAATTTTAAATTCAATTTCAGTTAATAATTGAATTTATAGTTAGAACAATTGAATTCAAAGTTCGAATTGAAGTTCTTAGCTCAAAATAATTTGATTAAATTTTAAATTTCAAAATTTAAATTTAAATTCTAGAATTCAAATTTAAATAAAAATAAAATTAAAAATTTAAATACTTAAATTTAAGCATAAAGTCACAAATTTGAATTTAAAAATTTTATGCTGAATTTGAATTTACAAATAAAATTCAGAATGTGATCTAAATCTAAATTCTAGAATTCAAAAATAAAAATAAATATTTAAATTTAAATATAAACTCACAAATTTGAATTTAAAATTTTTTGTTGAATTTGAATTTACAAATAAAATTTAGAATGTGATCATGATTTTAATTCAAATTTAAAGTGAAATTCAACTTTGAAAATAAATTCAAAGATTAAGTTTAAGACCAAAAAGAACCTCTTAGCTAAGCTCTCCACTTTTGGCGACTTTCGAATTTTTTGAGCCGAAGTCAAAAAAGTGAGATTTAGTTATAATCAACTTTATCAGCCCACTTTTGTAAAGTGACTTTCATATTCACTTGCGCAAATCAAACAACTAATAAGACGTCACTTTTCAAAAGTGCCACTTTCGGTGCTTGACTTTCTGCCAACCAAATATGCTCTTAACATAAGCCTAGAAGACAAGGGAAAAGAAAGGTCAGTAACTCGGAGAGGATAGGGAGATTAAAGAGAGCAACCAACTACGAAATACTGCAAAGAATCTCGTCGGACATGGAAATAACTGTAGCTGCTTTAGTTTAATAATAGACCCGATGGACCAAGATAACACCAAATTTGAGCCAAACTGTTGATATAATGGATCAGTTATCCAGTTAACTCTATAACACCAACTTATTTGTTGAGCTGAAAGCTCGCCAATTAGTGTATACATTAAACATAAATACTGATTTATACGATAAAATTTAATGCACGAGTAATGAATGCTTGGTTGATTCGAAAACTAAAATTTTACTTTGAGTTGGAATGCTTTTGATTTTTGAACTTTGGAGAGGTTCTGCTTGTTAAGGAGTAGCCCTGCTCTCCGCAGTATATATATATACAGAGAGAGAAAGAGAGAGAGAGAGAATTGAGCTAGAATGCTATCGGTAGCAAACGGACTTTGTTGCCACCCATTTGTTTTCAATAATGAGGCCTCCAAATCGACAATCGACTCCATTGAACATAATATATACCACTTGAAGTTTTTAGAAATCAAATTTCAAATTTTTTCGGCATCATTTGCCTAATGATCAAAGGGTTTCAAAATTTATAATTTGAATGGTCGATATGAGACATTTTCTTTTTTAATGGCGTAAAAATATCCAAATCGATTGAATTTTTGTTAGAAAATTCTATAAAGTTTAAACTACTTAAAATAAGATCTATACTCTTGATCTTGATTACAAGACTCCTATCATCACTTTTTTCAGCTATTCATTTTTATGTCTACTCGATGGATAAGAGAACAATATCGGAAATGCATGAAATTTGATTTATAAACACTTCAAGTGGTATAGATCATGTTTAACGGTATCGATCGTCGATTTGGATTCTCCATCATCAAAAACAAATGGGTGACAACGGAACCTGTTTGTCACCGAGAGCATTCTAGCTCAACTCTCTCTCTCTCTCTCTCACTCTCTCTCTCTCTCTCTATATATATAGATATATATATATATATATATATATATAGATATATATATTTCTGCATCTGATTTGAGCAGATTGGTTACTTCACTTTATTCATCATATCATCACCGCCGAATGATGTGGAATCAACCCTCATCTGGGATTAAAAGGTTGTCATATTTAAAAATGAGATTCTATCTGGATTTTATGTGGAATGTATTGAATGAGACTAGCTTACCTTTAAACTGCATCGACATATATTGTGTAGTTTGATTAGTTTTAGCAAACTGAAAATTTTTACGTGATATTTCCATTAGCTATTTCATGATCATTGTTTCATGTCTCCAATTTGTTCCATTTTCTGTTTCTCTTGGCTCTACTAGGTTGCTTTTGGTAATAGCAAGATAAAATTTTGGGTTGTCAGAATAAATCACAAGAGTCAAAATGCAAATATTATCTATTTTTGTTGTTAGATGTGCATAAGCAAACCTTATATTGTGGTGTGCTTCACATACGTTCACTAACCGTCATATCACATAGACCTATAATCTATACGCGTATATCTTGTTGTTGTCTGATGCATAAAGGTTTTTCTATTTTTGAAAAAAATGAAAAATCTTAATTCAAGCTACTTGGTGCTGGATTCTACAATAATTTGATAAATTTGATGTTGTTAGTAAGAAATCCTTTTTGTTTCCCCTCAACCATTGGAGTTGGATGCTGTTCAGGATTATTGTGATAATATCTGGTGCAAAATGGTTAAACATTATCTGTGCTTGAACTTTTCTTTTCTTGGCATGTCAAAAAGCAGCAGTAAAATGATTTTGAATGCCTGTTTTGGTATTTTCCTGAACTTAGGGGTCTCTCTTTTCACTGATTAACAACATTTGAGGGAATGTCGAATATTTTATATTTGGAACGACAAGTTTGTTACCAGCTTACAAGGCCACTTGGATTGGGAGGCGATGAAGGACTTTGTCTATTAACAATTCTTGTTAATGAACTACTAATGATTTCCGATCAAGAATGGGAATGACAAACCTCTGGACCCATGGTATTGTAATATGGCTGCTAGTTGGGAATCTATGATGATTCCACAAATTTACTAATATTTCTTTCAACTTCTTAGCTTGTTTGGCATGGTGACTATTTGAATATTTGAAGACAAAACATAGGGAATTTTCAGAATATTACAAACTGTGAAAAGAACGACCGCAAATGGTTTCAAATTACTTAAAACCTACCATTAAACAATCTTTTTTTTTTTTTTTTATTTTTTTTTTTTTGTTGTACCCTCAGGAAACAGGATTACACCCTATTTGATATTTTAAAACAAGGCAGGTAGCAGAGAGCAAAAGAGTCGCATGCTACATAATCAGGAGAGCTGCTATAGTAGCAAGCAATATAGTAGTAGATTATAACGAGCGTAAACAATCAGACATGATGCATTGATCTTTGATTGTTTATTTTGTGCATTTTGTTGGTTGGAATATACGATGATTACTCACACTTTCTTTTTATTCTCACTTGCAGGATGAGATGAATAGGTATGAAGAAAAACAAAGACAAGGTTACTAGGCTAAGTTAACCGCCCTTTCTTGGAAACTGACTTGTTTTTGTGTGCTTGAATGAATAACCTTGCACTGGTGTGATCTGTTTTAAGAGTTCTTTGCTGAAACTATTAAGATGCCAGCTGGACATGAAAACTTATTAATGTTCTAACCCTCGTAAATTTGTCAACGATTTTCCAAGTGAAAATTCGGATGCTCCCACGGACGAGATGATCTTATCATGTTGAAAATTGCTGCCTTTATTCTTCCTAGACATCTTGAATTGCAAAGAAAGTGGGTGGAATGCATCACTATTCCCTACATTTTCTTGATATTCTGGTCTAGCTCTTAAACTTTTCTTGCATGTATTCTAATAGCATCCCGAGCCGTTTAACATTTTTGATATCCACGGACCGTCCCCGAAGCAAGTGGCAAAGGGCTGGGTGGTTGGTAGTCGAGATCTAAATTTGAATCCTAGTTGATTCACATTTTCAGTTAAGTTTATTTCTAAATAAAATTAACGAAGTGGGAAGCGTGCTATTTATCTCTCAAAAAAAAAAAAAATATTTCTGATATCCATTTTTAGTCACGTGTTTGCATAAAATATTCCCCAAAATGATTATTTTACAGGAACATGTAAAAGGATTATCAGCTGCCAATTAATTAGCTCGCCGGCGATGTGATCTATACAGCAAATATTGCTAATTAGAAAACTAGGATTTCTTGTTGGTTATTCTACCTACCAATTATAAACAACAGTACTTAATAGGGCTGTTTTTTTTGCAATTGGCTCCCTAGAAAATATTAATTTTAAAAATAATTTAAGCAAATTTATATTTATAAAAATAGTCCTTATCCTGTTACGCAAGCAGGGTTGCAGCTAGAAAATTAAGTTGAATATGGTAAATTATTTACCATTAGACTTGGTAAACGGGCGGCTTGGGTAACCCGCGGATGGGTTATTGTACTAGCGGGTTACTTGGGTATAGGTAAAATTACTTGGGTATAGGTAAAATTTATTCGCAAATTTTTGGGTAGACAACATCATTACCGATATCCACCCACGGGTGGGTATGCGGGATACCCGCAATTTTTTTTTTCTCTTATATTTTTTAAATACAAAATACATATATACAAGTTTTAAAAATATAATATAACTTATTATTTAAAATATCGTAACATATAATAAAATTATTTAAAGTCTTAGAGCTTAAAAATTTTATAATATAAAAGACGCGATAAGAAATTATAGTTAAAATTTTTAGGATGGGTAAATAAAAATATATATATTAATTAAGAAAATATATTTTGTAATTAAAAAATATATGTGTGGGTACCCGTGGTACTCCCGGGTTACCCAAAATGCTCACAGCTTAATAGGTACCTATCCGTTTTACCCGTAATTTTTTGGGTTGGAAAAGTTGGTATCGATACCTGCAAATTTGTAAGTAACTCGCGGGTATGGGTCGAGATTGTCAGGTCTATTTACCGTGTCTAAACAAGGTGAATGGTTCACCGTGTTACTGTGTGCTTTCCTTGTGGGACTTGGGGACTAGGACTTCGGGATTTGGTGGATATCCGAAGGGCGCGGGTAATACATTAAACATGGTGAATCGTTCACCGTGTATAGACACGGTGAATGGTTCACCGTGTCCAAATGTAGTGAACCATTCATCGTGTTTTTTTTATATTACTGCCCCGCCCAAGCTCCCACCCCCCTCCCTCGCTCGCTCCCTCTCTCTCTCTCTCTCTCTCTCTCTCTCTCTCTCTCTATGTGGCCCGCCTCGACGCCGCCTCTCTCTCTCTCTCTCGCTTTCTTTCTATCTCTCGCCCCACCCGGCGCCACCTTCTCTCTCTCTCCCGCTTGATCTCTCTTTCTTTCTCTCTCGCTCTCTCTTTCCGTGGCCCCTTGCCGCCATTTCTTTATCTCTCTATGGCCCACGCCGTCGCCGTCGCCGCCGCCGCTGGCGGCCTCTCTCACCCAACCTATTTCCCCACCATCATTCTCTCTCTGACCTAGTACCCCCCACCTCTCTCTCTATCTCTTTCTCTTTGGCCTACCGCCCGCCACCGCCTCTCTCGCCCGAGAACCCCCACCCCTCATTCTCTCTCTAACCCTAGAACCCCCACATTTCTCTTCCTCTCATTATGTGGCCCCCTTTTCCGTAACCTCCCCCTCTCTTCCTCTCATTGCGCGCCCCTCCCCACCGAATCATCCCTTTCTTCCTCTCACCGTGCGCCCTCTCCCTCTTCAGAACCCCCGTCTCTCTTCCTCTCACGGTCATGTACCCTCTCACATAAACCGCATCTCTCTCTCTAATTCCCTCCCTCTCTCTCTCTCTCTCACAGTTTTCTCTCATTGATCATTCTCTCTGTCTCTCTCACGGATCACTCACTCTCTCTCTCTGTCATCACTCCTTTGCCTCTAGAACTCTTGATCGGCATAGAAGTCGCGCCGGCCATTTGTGATCGCAAAATGGTAATTCCATGATATTAACTCATTTTATATTCTTAAAATGTGGTTGAAGTTGGTATCGATGATTTTATATATTTATTTCTGTAATTGAAATTCTTGAAAACATTGCTATTTTGTATAATGTGAGAATTTTGCAAAGTAGCTTCCGCTTAGGAGTGGGATTAGTTAAATGCGGTAAACCATTCACCGCCTTCATGTGTTTTATCCGCACGAGCGAATTAGGTGAACTTCATGAAGGCGGTGAATGGTTCACCGCCTTCATGGGATTTTTAAAATCTTATGAAAACGATGAACCATTTACTGCTTTCACTTGAAAGCAGTACATGGTTCACCGCTTTTATCGTCCCCCGCCCCACCTCACTGCCCACATGGTAGTTTGGAGCCTATTTTTGTAAATACAAGTTTCAGAGGCCTATTTTTATAATAAAATGTTTGGATGAGATTAGTTGCTAAAATCCCCTAAATAATGATGTATGAAAAAGAGAGTTGTATTTTGGTTAAAGTAATCAAAATTCAATGAATGAACGTAATAGTTAGTATTGTATTTTTATTTGCTCTTGTTGCTTGCACTCGTGCAAGCCATGTAGGTTGAAATTTCTCTGGACATTTATGTATACATGCTACTGTTGTTGTGGTTGAGCCTTAGGCGAATAGGAAAGGTTCTGTTCATTCGGCGTCTGTGCGTGCACCCGAACCGACCAAATTGGCGGTCATGGGGCGTGACAGTAGGTGATTTAGTTACATGAAAATTGGACCAATGTGAATAGTTAATCTTAAATATTTTTGTAGGTTTACTATCCCTCATAATCAAAGTGAAGGCCCGGTATCTAGTGTTCGTGAATGCACTGATTGGAAAGCGAGAACTACAATTGATAATGATGAGAAGTATGTTATTGAAAGTGATGAAGAGGATTAAAGACGAATTGATGCTAATTCTAGTGATGATGAGGAATCCTTTGTTCCGTATTTTTTGGATCCTGATCATGACGGTGGTTTGAATGCACTCGCATGTGCCATTCGAGATGAAGGTCTTAAATAAATTGAAAATTCAAATATCAACAACGATGATGTATCGGATCCAATGGAATTCGAAAAATTTGAAGATCAACGACACGGTTTCTCCTAAGTGATGAATTAACTCATCAAACCGTTGTTGATGCATATACTGAACAAAATATGGCACCGTTTGTCGTTGCATTGCACCATTTGTCTCACTTGTTGCCCACATTGTCTTCTTAATATAAGCTTAAAAATATTTATTTTGGAAAATATGAACAGTAAACATTAGGATTGGAGAGTAGCTCCGAGCGATTTGGATTCGAATTCCGAAAATTCGGGTAGTGTGACTTGGCGCAGCGCGTATTTAATGCCCACCGCAGAGCCTTACAGTATATTAAACATATATGAGGGGATACTGGTGAGGCGACACAGATAGGGAGCAATTTCGTCAAGTGGTGAAAAATCAAAATCGAATCTGTAAAATCAAGAAAGGCGACCTAGCTTTGCAAAATTTCAAAACTAGTGAATGTTTTATGCAAATTGGCCAAATAAAACTGGATAACATTAATTAATAATAGGTTGGGGAGACTTAGATCAGTTTGACTCCTGCTTGTGTTGAGTTAAAAATATGGTGCGGAATGGATTGCAGTAGCTTGGCCATGTGGCAATTTGGTTTTGAATTGATACTTCAATTCAAAATCTGAATTGAAATTGATATCCGAATAAAATCTAAATTTAAATTTAAAAATAAATTTAACATTTGAATTTGAATTTTAAATTTGAAGTCCAATTTTGAAATTGAATTTGAAATTTAATTTCAAATCTAAATTTCAATTTGAAATTCAAATTCAAATTCAAATTCACAATTTGAATTTGAAATTCAAAATCTAAGGTTGAAATTGAATTCAAAAATAAATTCAAAATTGTATTTGAATTTAAAATTAAGTACAAAATCTATATTTAAATTTGAAATTCAATTTGAATTTGAAATTTGAATCCATAATCAAATTTAAAATTTATAATTTGAACCCATAATCAAATTTAATTTTGAAATTCAGATTCAAGATTAGAATATTAATTTGAACAAATATAAAATCAAAATATAAATAAAATTTTAAATATAATTTAGAATGTAAATTAAATTTAAAATTTAATTTGAAATATGAATTTGAATTTAAATTTAGTGTAATTGGCCGGCACTGTATGTGCTTAGCTGGCGGCTAAGATGATGCATTCTGTAAAAAGTAAATTTTTTTAACCACTAAAAATTAATTGCAATAAAATAAAAAGGTTGGGAGCGCAATAGCCCAAAAAAAGAATCAAGGTGAAAAAAAAGAAAAAAAAAAATGTAACGATCCGATCCGTTAGCAATAATAACTTATTGGGTTCAAGCCACCCAACCAAAACGCTTAAGTCTAATTATTATTATTAGGGTCCATGATTTGGATTGTTGGAAAATTAATAACAAAAATAAACATATCGAAGTGAAAAAAAAAAATTGAAATAAAACGAATAGATCCGCTAACAATAATAATTCATTGGATCCAAATCACCGACATTTGATGTGGGACTCGTCAGCCAGTCCAATCACACACAGAGCCCAAAATCACCATGCAACACCAGGTGATGCAAGACTTGTCTCACTAGTCTTATCATTCAGCCAAAACTCATCGTACATGATTTACCTTAGCCTATCACTCAGACCGTATCTCAGTTGATATACATCTCACACTTCAAGTTGATGATTGGTTCTGATACCAAATGTAACGATCCGACTGACTAACAATAATAACTCATTGTATCTAAACCACTAGTATAAAATATTTAAGCCCGATTATTATTACTAAGGTCCATGGTACCTTATATTTTTAATCATAATCTCATTCTATCTAATGTGGGACTATTGAGTTGTTATCGAAAAGATTGGATACAACTGCTGTAATTCACCTGCATAAAGTTATATAAACTTGCTATAGATTTAAGGGTGGCAATTCAGCTCGTTGTTCACGGGTAATAAGCTTGTGTTCGGCTCGAGATCAAACTGCTCGAGATCAAACCACTTGTTTAGTAAACGAGTCGAACACGACCTCAATATTTCAGCTCGTTTAATAAACGAGCCAAATCCATCTCAATTATAAAAAAATGCTCATTTATATGTAAAATTTTAACTATTAAATCAAAGTCTATTTGGTAAGATATTACAAATTTATTTTATATATATAGCATTTCTAATTCTTTTAGCTTGTTCTTCATAAATCGCCTAGGATTCAGCTCATTTATTAATAAGCCGAAGATAGGCTGAATTTTTCAGCTCGATACTTTAATGAACCTGTGACACCCCAATAGTCCCACATCGGATGGGAATGGGTTTGTCATTGGGTTTATATGAGACTTGGACACTAGTAATAATAACTAGGCTTAAGCGTTTTGGGCGGTGGTTGGGCCAACGAGTTATTGTTCTTAGTGGGTGGTCGTTACATTTGGTATCGGAAGGGTTCACGTGGACGTGTGTGGCGAGTCTCGGTGCGGATGACGGGCTAGCGTGACGAGTCTCACATCGCCTGGTGTTCTTGGATTGTGTGTGTGTGATTGAACTGACGAGGACGTCAGGGCCTTAACGGGGGGAGTCTGTGACACCCCAATAGTCCCACATCGGATGAGAATGGGTTTGTCATTGGATTTATATGAGACTTGGACACTAGTAATAATAACTGAGCTTAAACATTTTGAGCCGGTGGTTGAACCCAACGAGTTATTATTGCTAGTGGGCTGAATCGTTCTGAGAACCAACTCGTGTTCGACTCATTTATTAACGAGCCAAACATGAAGAATTTTTCGACTCAAATCTTTTGATGAGCTAGCCCGGCTCGTTTATGAATACCGCTTTCTACTTTGTAGAAAAGATCAATGTTTTGTCGCTCCCCATCTCGGCTCGAAGTGAAAAAATGTGGCCCAATTAGGGAAATTTTATACTCAATTTCTATTAAACTATTCTTTTGCTTTCCTCTATATCCTCAAGATTATTATAAAATCATGTGAACTTCAATACAGAAAAAAAGAAAAATCAAACGACAAAATTGGATATTCATACACAATTTCAAGCTTGAATCACCCATGCTACAAATCGCATGTTGGATGCATATTTAACTGACAAATCAAAACATGAAAATTCATATCGATTGCGATAAATAGGGTTGCTTCACTGTACAATGTATCATAGTGAGGGGCATGATTTTCTAATGCAAGACCGCGGCAAGCTGAGAATGTGGTTTAATTCAGCGGAGTACAGCACTTTTCAACACCATCAGCTTTCCTTATGATGAGCTTGCTGCCGCTGCCCTTTTTGGTGAAATTTTGGAAACAAAAGATCATGCAGCTGCCTTTCCGCAGCAAATTCTGAAGTGGCCTGAAACGCAAATAAAAATGCATGACAGAGTGCACAAGATAGCAAAAGCAACCAAATAGTAAGATCAAGAGGACAGATGGTTTACTATACATAAGATAAGATGATGCAATACAGAAAGTGCTGGCATCTTAACTGTAGCCCAGCTGGATAAACTTATATTGTGAAACAACCGTCAAGATGCAGACTTACATTATATGGAACAAAGTTAAATGAGAAGCTCAGAACCTTCAGCTCTAATACCATGTGAAATAGCCAGGCTAGAGAAGTGTATTTTAATATTACATAATCAACATATGTAGCGACCGATTTCTAATTAAATTGAATATAGACCGGTTAAAACTATCAAACTTCGCTTGATTTTGCTAAAAAGTTTTCGCCATCATCATGGGAAACATTAGAAAGCACAGACATCCTACAGATGCTTCCAGTTTAATTTCCACTCTATCAATTATTTCCTCAAAATTTAAAGACAAGGAAAGAAAAATATTTGGGCATACTTTAACTACAGACGCACAACAGTTCAAACATTTCAAACTTCAAAATAGCATGAACAAAGTACTTTTGACACACTTCTTCTGCACAAAGCAACCTACACAATAGGTGGTTGAGCATTATCTATAGTTTCTCTAACAAATTGCCACATAAGTGACATTCTGTGAATTTCAGTAATTGAACCTTGTGTAATTTTAATATCAATAATTAACAAAAAGAAGCATTTATATATATATGAGGTTCTAATATATTTTTTCCTATACATATTTTCCTCACAATATATGGCTTTACAAGGTGCATGAAAACAGAGAAGTTATGCTACAAGAAAATTGCAAAATTGATACAGGCTAAAAAGAACAACTGAAGTCACTAACCTGATGGTTAAAAGCAAATCTTAGAGTTTGTACTTGTGTTCCAGAGCAGACTCTCAAGTCAAAGCCAAGGCTGTCTACCCCGATGACGGCTGCTTCCTGAAATACACAATGTAGACATGTAAGGCATCTATCTTGAGGTTAAAACAAGAATAACAATATTTCCCAATTGCGTATGATTCAAACAACAATACTCTATAAGCATATAAAGGAGATGCTTACGGAATGTGTGACCCATAACTCATGCTGAATCAAACTCCAGGAATCACAAGCATTAACATGCAATACAGTTTGAACCATTAACATTTATCTTCCTTAATATGAATCAACAATCTAGGTATAAGCCAAGATAAGCTTAATTTGCAAAATCAACTGCAGGCACAGACAATTTAGAAAAAAGGTTTCAATTATGGAGGAATTGGGGAGCAAGAGGATGGATAGGCCAAGAATGATGGCATGCCCCTTATACATGGTGAAACCATTTCTGGTGGGATAATGGTTCCTCTTTAATTACGACAACTGATGTGGGACTGCTTCAGAATCACAGATGCTCTCAAAATCTCACGCTGAGGCATGAGTCCCACATAAGGCTCACTCACCTTACAATGAAAACATTGCAAGGGCACCAAAGAGCTTACCTCAAGAGCTTCTTTCTAAAATTCTTAATGAAGAGCTCTCCTCTACCATATAGTGGAGGCAGTGGAAGTGTCCATAACAACCATGCCACATGTCCCAGTCGAATTATCGACTCTGATACCACTTACTATGAATGAATCAGGGAGCAAGCAAACAGAGCAGACAATAATGATGGCCCAGCCCGCATGCATGGTAACACTATCACTAACATAATGCCTGGATTCATGTGTCTAATTACATGGCCGTCCTTTTGTCACTTACAACCAATATGGGACTACTTCAAAACTTGCGACCAATGTGGGTCTTGTATTTCTAGGAATGCTGCTGAAACAGCTATGCAAAGTTTCGGGTGACCAACCAAAAGAATGGATTTAGAGCAGATCGTCATGAAAGTGATCAGATCTAATAATTTCAAGAAAAGAAGAAAGTGCAGAAGCTTTCAAGTTCTAGGGGGAAAAATATCCAATAATGTACATTGACGGTGCGATCCAACTTCCACATAATTACTTGAGGTGGAGGTGGAGGTGGAGGTGGATCCCTAATAGCATCATAAAGATTGAGAGGAGTTCAGAGATGCAACAGATCACTACTGTAACTCCATTACATGCCCTACCATCAGCGCAAGCCCGAGGTCAACTTACAAACACTACACCATTTGTTAGCGGTCGACCACTAGAGCGTTGTCTCCATTCTTCCACTACTATCCGCATACTTGGGTTGAAAGATATTCCATCTTTCTCTCCACTACAATCAGTAAGCTATGCCAACCCTTTCCATTTAAGGGGCCCCATTCTTTCTTCAATAAATTTAATTACCGCGGAGTTATGTCTAAAGTATTGGATACGCTCCTAAAGAATCATTTTCTTACAAATTGCAGTTCAATGAACCGTCTAAATTGTTGGCACATATCCAATATAGAAACAATACAAATAACTATTTTTTCAAATTAAATGAAAGTGCCCAGGTAATGCTACCAAATGTTTGAGCGCAAGAGCAAACTATGCCCCACGTACTCAGCCTAAAAGCTATATTCCAAAAGGTGGTATGCAATATCCATGTGGTTACCTACCACATAACGCATATGCGGTAATGCGGACACATATGCGGTCCAACTACTAAAATATTTAAGTATTAAATATCTACATAAATGCTTCGTAACAAAATTAAACAACTAAACAACAATTTAAAATTCACAAATTAAAATAATTAATTTCAAGTAAAGGATCACATATACACATATATCACTAAACTAACAATTAGTAATTTACTATTAGTTTATAAAAGAAGAAATAAATAGAATTTTGTAGAATTTTGTGCATAATCAAAAAAAAAATGTCAAACAAAAATCAATGTTCTAAAAGGTGGTATGCTAAAATTTTATGAAAAATAATAATTTTTTCGATAAATTGTCATTCACATCATTTGAGAGGCCAACACTTAAAGAGTCTAATAAAATAACATCTAACAATTTGTAAGGACTCAGATTTTGGCAGTGTAGATAAACTCTCTGTTGACGATGTTTTTATGTGTAATTTAATTACATAAACACTCGTCAAGTTTCAGCAGAAAATGAGTTAGAATGGAAAAGTTACGCGACCTGTACTAATCACTTAAAAGTGAATAGCAACTCTGGTTTACCAGAGAGGCCACGTTGTAGAGTTGGCTTCCGGCGTATGTGACTCCGTTTATAGCAATCCAATAGCTCGTTTTGAACGGTTCAGCTATTCTGGAACCAATGGCACTGACAGATTTTAGATTTGATGCACGGTTTTCCAGAAAAAGGAAGTTTATGGGTTTTACACATATTTCAATGTGGTTATGGAATAATTTCAGGCGAAACAAAATTGTGAACTCGGTGCCCCAGTCGTGCTCAACGCGCTGGTGCAGTCCGTTCAAAAATCCGACGAACGGATCGCTAGATATCACCCGTTTATTGAGAAAGGGTCAAATGGATCATTTCCGTATTTCGCGCGAAACCCCCTATATTTAATGTACCGAATCGCGTGAGATCAGACGTGGAGGTGCGTACACGCGATTTACTCGCGCTGTGGAGGACTCGGTTACAAATAACCAGTTTTGGAGGACTTTGCTGCAAAGTAGCTTATGGTATATATATGTACCTAGGGTTTTCATATAGGGGAAAGCCCTAACCCTAGCCTCCAACACCCTCAGCTGAGCCCCTAGCCATCACCAGCTCCTTGGTGCCCTAGCAGTGCACACACCGCGGCCACCGGAATTCCTTGGTCGGCCTCTCCTCCACCTTCTCCTCCATCTAACCACCACCAACCTCTACCATCTCTGTCCGAGGGCAACCCAGGAGGATCCTCACCCTCGAGGCCCCTACTGGCAGCGAGCTCGACCTCCGGCGACCTCCCCTACCCGTCGCCGCCATCCCTGTGCGCTACCGCTGCTGCCCCAGGCAACTTGCAGCCACCCTGGAGCTGCTCGGTCCGAGACCACCTCAACCCTTGGCCGCACGTCGCCACCGCCTAGGGACGGCCGCGCCGCCCTCCCCCGACCTCCGGTGACCTTCCCCGGTCGGCCACGGCCCGCCTCGAGTACCGCGCCCGCCATTGTTGCGACGTGCGGCCCGGCTCTGGGCGGTGCGGCCGAGCTTCGCCCGCGCCGACCGCCGGCCACGCCTCGCTTCCCTCGACTCCGGAGGTTGGCCGCGCCGCTTCCCCTGCTTGCTCGACGCCGTCGTGGTCGAAGAAGCAAAGCGCGACTGAGGTAGGGACCGTGCGGGGCTTGGCTTCGCGCCGTCTGCCGCCCGCCGCCGCCGCCGGCGGCGTGAGCGTCGGCTTTGCACAGCCGACCGTGCCGTCCTCTGCCGGCGCCCCGCCGTGAAGTTCCACTGTCGGCGGGTGGTCTCGGGCTCTCACTCGGGTTTGTGTGGCTAGGGCATCAATGCCCGCCACCACGGCCGCCTCCGCCGCCAGGCCAATGCGGGCCTCGACACTTCCCTGTCGGCCACGCCGTCTACCGCCGGTGCACCCGCCATTGAGCCGCCGCCGGTGGTGCCCAGACCCATTCGGTAAGCTTAAACGATCTTTGTTTTTAGTAACTTTTGGGGTTGTTTCCACTGTTCCGGCGACCTGAGGCTGTTTCGATGCCTCCGGAGGTGAGCACGGTGATTATCGATTAGTGCTGATCACAGTGCTCACCTTATTTGGGGTCAACGAGCGTCGGATGTGATAATTAGAAGCATTTTAGTTTCAGCGCGCATTGTTCGCTGAACTTCGAGTCGCTCCCGCGCCTCCCACAGTGGACGGCCATACTCTGAAGCGTAAGCACGACCTCCGGCACATCGAGACCTGTCAACGAGTGTCTTGGCCAGCCTCGAAAGCTCTCAGATTGTGCTGTTGAGCCATAAAACCAAGTAAAAACACATAAAATGATGTGATTTTATGGTATAGCAGGGGCTTTTGTGCAATTGTGCACTCCGTGGTTGCTTTGGGGAGTACGTATGGGCTGCGGGTGACCTCTGGACTAATTGTCCAAGGTCTAGATCCTTTTGCAGAAATCGATTATCGATTTCGGTGCGTTTACCGGCGAAATTCGCCAACAAAATGCGGTTTCGGTTCGGAATTTTTCCGACCGTGCCTCATGATAGATCATATGGTCGCTGAGTCTTATTGGCTGGTCGCTCGCGTCGTTTCGAGGGTTCGAAAATGACTGGTGAGCGACGGTAGGTTCCGGTGTCGAATTGGACACTTCCGGGAACCCGGATAGGAACGATTATCCGACGATAATCGTTTCGATGTGAGGCGGTGTGTTTGTTGCCAAGTCCCATGAATAATTGTGTTTGATGGCAGCGGATGACTCGTAGCGCGAGTCAGTGAATTTCAGGACAGTTCGTGGATCCGACGGAATCTCGGTGCGATTTTTGGGACTTTGAGTTACGGTAGTCGATTTTGGAAAACCGATCTCCGTGGGATTGTTTGTGGGGTTGTGGTTTTAGTGTTTACTATATGTGGGTTAGACATTAACCCGGTAGACCCTCCTTAGGTCTGGGTGACGTTCTTCCGCAGTCAGGAGACAGGTGCACTATGAAGCACAAATACTTCAAATTTCATGCCGTACCCGTATCGGATACGTATCGGATACCGATACGCGCCCGATACGTGTCCGATACAGGAATGAAGTATCCTGCATTTTTAAAAGATAAAAAAATATCGGATACGGCTCGGATACATGAGGTATACGGAGGGATACGGAGGGGACACGGTTAGGTTCTTTTTTGGTCTAAAATGATCGAAACTTAAAATTTTTTTAAAAGCTCAAGTCCAAACCTATTAGAAAGAAGGAAAAGAGTGAGAAAAACGCCAATCTATGTTCAATTTGTCATTTCATCTATCTTTTTGCTCTTGAATGGTAGAAGTCGTTCCCTCTCGTTCTATCTTCATACAATATTTATTCTTTTTCATCCAATTTGTCAACCTAGCATTAAGCAACAAAGACTATAGAAAATATAGGCTATAGAAAATATGATTTTTTTTTCCTTCTCTATTAAATTGTTAGTATATTTTTATTACTATTTTAATAATAAAACTAACAAAACAGACATATATATTGAATGTCTAATTATCTAGTTTGTGCGATTACATATCTATTAATTATTATCATTTGATCAAGTTTAATGATAGTTGGTTTGATACTTTTTGGATTATTATTTTATATGATTGATTATCTTTTTTTATGAACATACGTAGAACAATTATACAAGTTAATGCATATTAGAATATATTCCTTAATATAGTTAAGATATCCTGATTGTTCTCAATATATCATTACATATAATCAATATATATTTAAATATATTTAAAATAATACTTTATTCAAGTATATCTCGCGTATCGTATCCTAGAAGTTTTTGAAATTGCCGTATCGCCGTATCCGTATCATGTCGTTTCCGTATCCCCGTATCCGTATCTGTGCAACATAGCAGGTGCGACATTCATACAGGTGGGTACTTCGATCTGAAGTCGGTACAATGGTGCACACTCGGTGATATCTTCTTACCATTGCTCTCTTGTTACTATCCTGCGCATATATATATTATGTTGAGCTTAGCACCTTCGTTATTCTTGTTACGCTCTACTTAGTTGTTTGCATGTCTAGTATCATGAGTGAAAGTAGGGCTGGTTTATGATTGCTTGTGAGATCCGTGACCTAGTTGGTCGATTCTGGTGTCTAGTACTATGACCTACTCGGTCGGTTCCTTGACTCCTGCTATTTGATGACCCTTGAGGTCAGTATACTCTGAGGGGTGGGATTGTCGGCTAGTTGTTGCCGACGGATGATTATAATTTACACAGATCCGTTATTTGACATTATGTGACCTAGTCGGTCGATTTCGTAACTTTTATTGTTTGATGACCTATGAGGTCGGTGTACCCTGAGGGGTAGGATTGTCGGCTAGTGGTTGACGGCAGTTCTGGATTATATTGATATACTCTGGTGACCTATTGGTCGGTTTTGGTATCTCGTATCGGTGACCTGGTTGGTCGGTTCTCATATCTTATATCTGTGACCTGGTTGGTCGGTTCTCGTATTTCGTATCTGTGACCTATTTGGTCGGCTTATTGCATAGTATTGTGACCTACTTAGTCGATTGGATTACTTGATGACCTATACGGTCGGTGTGCCCTGAGGGGCTGGATTGTCGACTAGTTGTCAACGGTTGGTCATTGAGCATATCAGTATTGATCGCCCGATACTCATACGCATTTCACGAACACCAACGGTCTGATCCATCGCAAGAGGATGTTCTTTTCCGGAAAAGTGGTTGCAGGTGCCAACTCGTGAGCCCAAGAGGGTTTATATGCATGGTAGAGTAGTAGTGGCATAGACTTGAGGTTTGCAGTTCGAACCAACAGAGTGTTGGTTTAGATTAGGTATATTTGGACTACTCGTCCAATTGACACATATGACTATAGTAGCGGTTGTTGCATGCATACTTATAGTCCCTTCTTTATACTTGTCTTGCTACTATAGTTTCGATATCCATGTATGCATTCACCCTTCGTTACAATTGCGGTAGTAGTATATTCTGTTATTGTTATACTTCCTTTCAGTTTATTGCTATTGTATTTGCTATATCTGCTCTTGACCTTGCTTCTCTCTTCCTGAACCAGTGAGTAATCCTCGCCTTCGTCTGGCCATGTACCCACTGGGAGGGGAGACATGTTTACATGTTCTCACCCCCCCCACACCATTTTTCAGGTATTGCGGGTAGTGAGGGTTGAGACGAGACGTGAGACACGTTTGTAGCGGTCGATAGAGCTTCCGATCCGGTTGAATTGGTTTAGTTGCCATCCTTACTATTTCTATTGAATTGACTTAGACGTTTTATGGTTCAGTTGATTTTATTTTAGTCGGATATACACATGGTTTTGTAAAGTTAAGTAAAACACTCGTGGTTTTCATGTAAATATTGAAAATGATTTTCTACCCCTCGTGGTAGCGTGTTTTAAAGAAAAAAAGTTTTCGTGTGGAAAACGGTTTTGAAAAGATTTTTATTGGTTTTCATGACTCTTAGTGCTTCAAAATGAGTTTCCGAGTGGGAAAACATTTTAAACTGATAGATGTGTATTTATGGATATTTGTAATGAAATGAATGTGAATGGTGAATGCATGTGTAGGCTCACACGATTACGGTTGTATATTGTACTTGTGCGAGCTGCGCAAATATATGAGAGACTCTGTTCGTATGAACAGTGGATTCCCTATATTTGTGGCAGATTTGACATACTCTGGGGTCAAAGTTTTCAAAAAAAAAAAAAATAGGGCACTTCCGCATTAGATCTTAAATCCAAAGGACCCCAGGGCGTGACACAATTACAAAATTATTCATCAATATTTACATACATAATTATTAGATAGATTAGGAATAATACTTACTAAAACAAGAAGAGAGATAGTTAGGTTCGATTTATATAAAGATAATTGCATTTATATGCATTATTATTAGTTAAACTTATATGAAAATAGTTATCTGTATATGAAAAATTATTAATAAACAATCCAATTCAACATTATATTTCAATCCCACATAAAATCAACAAAAAGAGAGAGAGAGAGAGAGAGAGAGAACACTTTACTGCATAGGTAGCCGCATATGCAGTTCAAACCATAAACCGCACCGCATATCATATATGAGGTGCGGTATGCGGTCGAACCGCGTATGCGGCCGCAAGGACAGCTTTTTGGAACATTGTCTGAAAGTAACACTTGATTTTTCTTTTCTTTTTTTTTTTTCGTTCCAACAAGTAAATGCTATACACGTCAAGATTGGCATTCTGTAGGACCTATTTATGCACTCAACATCTAGTCAAGTCCCCTGATAGTATGTTCAACCATAGGTTAGATTGTCGGAAAAAAAAGAAAGGATGCTATATGCAAAGGCAAATGGACGGTACCTCTACTTGCATACCCTTGTGCCTCCAACAAAGCAATTTGAGGGCATGCATGATCTTGTCCCCGCCAGCTCTTAAGCGGGATATAATATTTGCAACAGAATGTGCAAGAACATCTGGCCTAGCTTTCCGAAAATCTTGAATTTTAACTACAGTCTGAAAGGAAATAAAACCACAAAGCTGCTTAAATAACATATAGCTAAAAAAAGTTGTGCCTCAGTAAACAGTAGCATGAAAAAGCAAGACATAAATTTTTATCATGGAGTAGCTTTCACGGCAGGAAAAGGAGAGATCCATTTTCATGCAGAATGGCTTTCACTATAAAACAGTGATTATAAAAACACAGATGCTCCAAAATAATAAGAATTAAGTAAAATAAAATCCACCTATACATCACTTAGGTTAATAACTATTACATGGAGATGAAGTACAACAGCAAGATCTTACAATTGACTGCATACAAGTGAAAAGAATGTTACCAACTCATGATCAGGTCAGACGCATATTTAAGAAACAATTTCGGACCTGATCCTGATAACAACCCATACTAGAAAAGAGGTTAGACACTGGGAGATGTTAGAGATAATGCTAATGAACAATTAGATTAGGATTAGATTATTTAATCTTACCTATTATTAGATTTGGCTATTTAAATTATGATTAAGATGAAATCGAATCAAAGTAGCATTTCGTGTAATTAGTTATAAATAGAGAGGCCGGGATTATTGTGGCTAACGAAGCCAGCATTAATTAAGTTGAAGCAAGAGCCGGGCGCTAATTAATTAGTGGTCGCCACCGTATGTGTAAGATACCGAACTTCAGAAATCATGAAGTTGCGGTAGAAGGTAATATATCGAATTCTTAAATTAAAAATAAATATAAATAAAAATAGTGTGAGATACTATTTTTATTTGGTTTATAAAAGTCGAATGTACGCGTGGATTGACTGTCTTTGAAATCGGACCTAAAACAGAAGATGTAGAATTTTCTGTGAGAGAACGGGCAGATAAATTAGCAGAAAATGCACAGTGTTAGAAAATTACGAAAACTGGAGGGTATGTCAGGATTGTTTTCATGAGGCTAGATTTAAAATTTCGTGTCGTTCTGATACCCGGAAGATGAGAAATAAAATCCGAACGCTATCTGATAGCGATTCCGGTTCGGTACAGTTTTCGATGACCAAACGGGGTCGAAACTGAGAGATTAAAATTTCTTCTGTTAAGTTAAGTAAAACCGAACATAGCTGTCAAATTTGAGCTCAATCGGACATTCCGAAGGGCAGACGAATGTATCGAAGCTTCAGCTGAAAGTTGAAGTGAATAGTGTGAATAGTGTTTTGGTGTTACTTAATTAAGAAGCAACCAGCTGCTTCTTCTCCTTCACAGCACACCAAGCATCACACGCATGGTGAGGGGAGAAAGAAAAGCCTCTCTTTCTCTCTCTAAATATCTCTCTCACCTCTCAATATTTCTCGCCCAAATTCGGGTGTTGGCGGAGAACGATCCCGCGAACACGTTGGAGGCGACGGATCGAGCTCGTGCGCCGGTTGTGCGGCGTATTTTCGACTCCTGCGTTCACAATGGTGGTAAGTGTTTAGGGTTTGGTTTATATGCTCTAAAAATGGATTTAGAGGAATCCTAGCATGCTAATTAGAGCTTTATTGCCTAAATCATAGGTTAATTTAATAATTTTTGCAATAGTAAACCTATAGGGTTTAGAAATGCAATTTTCGCTGTTAGATGGGTTTGATCTAAATTGAACCTGTGTAATCACGATTGGTTGTGAAGATATTGACGATTGAAGCCGTTAACGTAAAAATAGTCGCAGCTTGCGGCGAAAGCTTCCAAAAATCGTGAAAATGGAATCGGGGGCTCGTGGCAACAAACCGAAGACCTTTAATTTCCGGATCGTGGATCGGAGGTCGTTCGGTGGTCGCGCGTGAGATTAGGTCGAGCCGTGCGGCGTGCGCATGCGGGAGGCCGATTGCAAGTGACGACGAGCAATCGGAACGCGATAAAAGGTGGGGGGTGCCATTCCGAAACCGTCGGGCTACCTTTTATGTCTAAGTACATTTTTGGTCATATTGCATAAGTATATATATACATATGTATAGTTTCATGCATAGTAGGGTTGGTATAGTGAAATGGCTACTCTAGTATGCTTCCTTATCATGTGGAACTACGGGGGGTTGCATTAGGACATAGGGAGCATGCTTGCATCCTCCTTTATCGTGCGACACCGTATGTTTGCATTCGGACATAGGAAGTATAGGCATGAGTATATGACATTGAACCCTAAAGACGATTTAATTATGCATGATTATCAACTAGAGATATATGTGAACCAAGTATAGAGCTTGATAATTGGCAATGTGACATTATGACATTATGACATTGTGACTTAGACGATTTAATTATGCATGATTATACACTAGAGCTATATGAACCAAGTATAGAACTTGATGATTGACATTGTGACATAGTGTATAGAACACTAATGACATGAGAACCAGGTAGATGACTTGATGAATATTATTGCATTATAATTTAGTGTAAAGAACACTAGTGGAATGTGAACCGAGTATACAACTTGATGATTGGTATTACGACTTGGTGTAAAGAACACTAGAGATATGTGAACCAAGTAGACAACTTGATGATGAATGACATAGAGACATAGTGCTACCAAAACACTTATGCATTTCCCCTGTGTGGATGCCCTCCAAAGTGGAGGAGAAGATTATTAATTCCCCTGTGTTGGATGCCCTCCAACGTGGAGGAGAAGATCATGCTCACACCGCTCGGCTCGTGGTAGTCGCTCCACACGAGTAGTGCGAGTCTCCGGAGGTCTTGGCACATTATTCGATAGGGATAGCCTATGTGGGGTCCCGAGGGATAGCCTATGTGGGTTCCCGCAGACAACCCATTGGGTTGAGTGGTGTGAGTCATGGGCGAGTCTACGGGCTAGCCATTGATTGGGTAATAAACTCAAAGGAGTTATGTAATTGGGTACAAAAGTACATATTGAGCATAATAGAATTGCAAATATACTGGTTAGAGTTATATTAGCATGTTAGTAGTTACATGGCTAGAACATTTACTCTTACCTTATTGTGCATAGTAGTATTGCATTTCTCTTATTATGCTTTACTTACAAGACTTACGCTTTAAGATAAATATCTATCTATCTATCTATCCGCTTATGCCGCTTAGACTTATTTGGTAGATTGGTGGGGTCGTTGGACGAGTCCACTAGGAAATAAGGAAGTTAGTTCTCACCCCACACTATTACAGGTCCGAGCTCGCAGGCGGCTTGTGAGGATCGTGGCAAGGGCCTCGCGCCCTAATCGATAGTGGCCGCCTATTCGCATTAGAGCCTCCCGTATTATTTTGGTATAAGTATATGATCGAGGAAAATCATGTATATTTTGGAAATGTGAACACTTATGTATTTTGGGAAGAAACAACATGTATATTCGTTGTGAGTAAAAGAATGTAATTGGATGTAATTGAATGATGAATGGTTGTAATAGATAGACTCTTCTCTCTTTATATTACTTGTATGATTACTTGTATCTTGCTCTTACTTGATCGCACCTTTAGGTGCTTCGCTATTGTCATATATGTTATAGAATTAGTTCCTGGGGAATTCTTAGTACATGTCTCGTTGTCGAGCCTCATGACAGTGGAGGTCTTGTCCGTTCGGCGCTCGATCGCGTCCCCGAACCGAACCGAATTGGTAGCGGGCTCGGGGCATTACAGTATGGACGCATGCATCCTGGTGTGGTTGTTAACTTTTCTTCAATAAAGTTATTTTGTCTTGCTTCCACGATAACGTACCAAATTCTTTGATTTCTTTTCTTCCTCTCTTCTCTTTTCTATTTTACTTTTTGTGAAGATCTCTATATACCATAACAAGCATATAGAATGTATTTGTTGGAGGCCCACCGCCGCAACAAGTGGTATCAGAGACAAGTTTTCAAGAGGAGAAAGTATCAGTGTCGTTTAACAGCGCCAACGGAGTTGCACAAGGATTCCTGATATTCAAAGGGGACAACTATGATCTTTTGGGGCGTGAAGATGCGGGCGTTACTCCCATCCCAAGATCTATGGGATTTTGTAGAAAGGATGCAAGGAAGCAACCGAAGAGAATTTGAAAAACAATGCAAAGGCGTTTTTCTTTATTCAACAATTAGTTGATGACTTGATATTTTCCCATATTGCCAGCGTTACTCAATCAAAAGAAGCATGGGATATATTGCAGAAGGAATACTAAGGTAACGAAAAGATACTCAGAGTTAAAATTCAAACTTTAAAAAAAAGATTTGAAACTTCTTTAATAAAAATAAATAAAAATATTCATACTTTTTATTCTAGAGTTATATAATTAGTTACCTTAATGCGTACCTATGGTGCACATATTACTGATCAAACCGAAAAAATTTTAAGAAATCTGACGAAAAAATATGGTGTAGTTTCTGCTATAGAAGAAGCAAAAGATTTATCTCAATTATCTTGTAGTGAACTTCTTCTCTTTTAGCATAGAAGAAACAAAAAGATAGAACTGAAAATTTTTCTAAGCATGCGTTTCAAAGTGTAACGAAAAGCAATGAAAAAGATAATGCAGATTCTTCTAATTATCAAGTTTCAGCATATGGTGGCCATGGTAGAGGCCGTGGTCGTGGCCAAGGTAGAGGCTGCGGAGGTAGATCGAGTGGTTTCAACAACAGAAACAATGAAAAATTAGGTAATCAAAATCAGAGAACCTATGGAGGTAATGATCAGCCCTATAATTGTAGAAATATTCAATGCTATTATTGTAAAAAATTTGGCCATATCGAGCTCTTTTGTCGATTGAAACAGTAGAATGCAAATTTTGTTTATGAAAATAATGAAAATGATAACGTACTTTTCGCATGTTGTTCATCGAAAAATGCTGCTAACAATATTTGGTATGTCGATAGTGGTTGTAGCAATCACATGATAGGAAAAAAAAAAAATTCTATTAATTTGGACAAATAAGTTAAAAGGCGTGTAACAATAGGTGACGGCTATATGTCCATAACGTGCACGGAAGAGGTACAATTAAGGTAAATATTTCTGGAATTCAAAAAATAAATAATGTTTTATATGTTCCCGGGTTGAATTCCAATCTTTTTAGTGTGGGCCAATTTTCGAAAGAAGGTTATTCGCTTAATTTTGAAAATAGTGCACAGTTTATGGACATAAACATAAAAAGAATTTACTTTTTAAAGTTCCAATGACAAAAAATAAAGTTTTTCCTGTACATGTTGCAACGAAAGTAGTGCTAGATGATGATTGGTTATGGCACTATAGATAAAAGATTAAAGTGCCCGTCGACACAAGTCGTATCCACCGTGCCATATCGTGCCAGTAAGATATCGGCACGATACAGCCCCCGTGCCGATGGCACAACTCAAAACCCTCAGATATCGTTTGGTTTGGAAATAAGCTATTTTAGGCTATTCCTCGAATAGGTACAACTCTTGGGATAAGCAGGAATAAAATTAATTTTGCGTTTGGATAAAAACTGTGTTTTTCTCGAGAATAAGAAAAATAGCGTTTGGATAGTTAGATTGGAATAGTAAGAATAAGAATCATTCTAATTTTAACATAATAATATTTTATCTAATTAATTAATACAAAATATTAATTAAATAATACTTCAAATGTTAATTAATAAATTAATTAGTAATTAATAATTTAATTAATTACAAGTAATTGAATAAATTAATAAATTAATAAATCAATTAGTTAATAAAAATCAGATTGTTAAATTAGTCAAAAATATAATCAATATAAATATTGATTATTGAATAAGTACACTAAATAATTAACTATTTAATTAGCAAATTAATTAAAATAATAAGTTAATTACTCAAATAGTTAATTAAAATATTTATTAGAGTAATAAATATAGTAGTTAATTATGTATCTAGTTGATTAGAAAACAAATTAATATATAATACATTAATTAGATAATATTTTATTATTAATTTGGTAGAAGTATAAGGAGAGGAATTGTTGTTCCACCATTTTGGTGGAACAACAATTCCGCCCTCTTAACGGGTTATCCTAGGATAACCCGTTAAGAGGGAAATTGACAAATATTTTTTTCTTTGGAAATAAAGAGCAAGGTCCTTATTCTCCTCTTTTTTCTTGAACCAAACAATGCCTCTATTTTTGAAATTAGCAAGTAATTTTCTCAATGCAGTTCAAAAGATTTGATAATGATACATAATAAAATAATTAGCATATTTTGTTGCTAAAAAAAATATATATTTCATTCCATTATGTGTCGACACGCATTTTTTTTGTGATTGGCAACCATCGTCACGGCCCGACACGCACCGTGCTGTATCATGCCAGCAAGTTTCCGACACGACTCCATGCCACGGCACTTAAATCCCTCCTATAGATATGGCCACTTGAGTTTTAAGGGGCTTGATTTATTATATAAAAAGAATATGGTTGATGGTTTGCCCTTGGTGCATAATAATGGTTCCATATGTAAAAGCTGTGATAGCAAAGCATCACAAGGACTCTTTTCCCAAAAACAATTGGAGAGCCAAAGAACCATTAGAATTGATACATCCAGATGTATGTGGGCCGATGCAAACACCATCACTCAGCAGCAAGTACTCCTTTGTGGTTTTCATGGATGACTATAGCTAGATAACTTGGGTTTATTTTATTAAAAGTAAATCCGAAGTTTTTGATGCTTTTCAGAAACTTCAAAATTTGGTCAAGAATGAATCTGGTTATTATATTAGAACTCTCCATACAAATCGAGGGGAAGAATTTATTTCTAACAAGTTTAAAAAATTTTATGAAGCTAATTGTATCCACAGGCAGTTGACAACCAGTTACACGCCTCAGCAGAACGGCGTGCCGAGCGCAAAAATTGAAATTTAGTGGAGATGGCAAAAATTATGTTGAAAGAAAAGAGCTCCCGAACAAATTTTAGCAATATCTACAAGAACATATATTCTTAATAGAAGTCCAGTCCAACTTTGGCATTAGATAATATTACACCTTATGAAGCATGGAAAGGTTGGAAACCGAAGGTTAAACACTTTAAAATTTTTGGATCGGTCTCTTTTGTTCTTATCTCATCGCAAAATAGGCAAAAATTGGATGATAATAGTCAAAAGTGTATTTTTGTGGGTTATAGCGAAAGAAGTAAAGCCTATCAATTCTCTAATCATGTTACTAACTCTTTAAATATAAGTTGTAATGCTATATTTGATAAGCAAAAGGCTTGGGATCGGAGTGCAAAAGTGCAGGATAATCCGCTTCCGATACTTGAAAATGAAACTGCAACTGGAAACAGAAACAATGGTGATAATACATTAAGCATAGAAACAACACCACAAGCTTCACCATGAATTTCACCAGAAACTTCTCCAAAGATGACACCAAGAAAAGTAAGACCGCTTAGTGAAATATACGAACAATGCATGTATTCACAATATGGAGAATCACAAACCTTTGAGAAGGCAGCAAAATCTAATGCTTCGTGTAAGGCTACGAATAAAGAAATTGCGGAGTTAGGGAAAAATAATACCTACGAGTTTGTGGAACCACCTATAGAAAAAGAAGTTATTGGATTTAAGTGGATATATAAGGAGAAAAAGATATTGAGATATTCAAAAGGAACAAAAGACCACCGGTTGTGGCATACTAACCCTAACGATTTTTATTTTGGTTGTTCTAATAGTGATTGGACAGGTTCAGTTGATGATCGAAAAAGCGCGAGAAGGGTTCGAGTTGATACACTACGCAACCGAGGAGCAGATGGCCAATATTTTCACAAAGTCACGAACATTGGAAATTCACATTTTGCCAAGAGAAGACCGGTGTAAAGAACATTAGCATTATGGGGGAGTGTTAGAAATAATGCTAATGAACAATTAGATTAGGATTAGATTATTTGGTCTTATCTATTATTAGATTTGGTTATTTAAATTATGATTAAGATAAAATCAAATTAGAGTAGGATTTCATGTAATTAGTTATAAATAGAGAGGTCGGTATCATTGTAGCTAATGAAGCCAGCATTAATTAAGTTGAAGCGGAGTCGGCGCTAATTAATTAGTGGTCGCCACCGTACGGACGCATGCATCCTAGTGTGGTTGTTAACTTTTCTTCAATAAAGTTATTTTGTTTTGCTTCCACGATAACATACCAAATTCTTTGATTTCTCTTCTTCCTCTCTTCTCTCTTTTCTGTTTTACTTTTGTGGATACAATAACAAGTATATAGAACGTATTTGTTGGAGGCCCACCACCGTAACGAGAGAATGCGAAGAACATGTACTAGAAAAGTTAACGAATAATTTTTATTGACAGGCAAAAAATATTATAATTATTATAATAGTCCTCTAAAAGATTTATCTACAAAACTAGGTCTACGCTGTAATAAACCGACTTTTTATCTGGATGGAATTTGACCTTCGATTTTAAACGTTATTGTGCGTAAATGGATCACAAGAGCACACGTCAAATTTCAAAGTAAACCGAGCAGCTAAAACGGAAAAGTTATGCGACCGGAAGTTTGACTTAAAGTGAATAGTAACTCGGCGTTTCGTTGATCGGGAAGTAGAGAGGGGTTAGGTGCGTACGAACTCCGAATATAGGCTTCCGGTGGCTCGTTTCGAACGGCTCGACTATCTTTGGAACCATTGGCACCGACGGAATTGGATTCGATGCACGGTTGTCGAGAAAAAGGGATTTGAGCGGTTTTACATAAATCATTAAAATTATTGGAGGTTTTAATGGGAAAGAGAGAGGGATTGGTTCTTCGCGAATCCGAGACCAAATCGAATGAAATAAAATGCTAGATTAGATGTCTCCGATGTGCTGAACGCGCTAGCGCAATCCGATCGGAAATCCGACGGACGGATCTTCGGCAAATGCAAGATGATCGCTAAGGGGTCAAAATGGCAAAACGGCGAATCGCGAAAGGTATTAGTATTTTATGCGTCGATTCGCGAGATTTCGAATGTGGAGGGGCTTATGAGGGTATTTCATCTGCTGACAGGGACTAGAGGTGAAATAGGGTGAGGTGGAGGGCTAAAATGTAAAAGTGCCTATGTGTATATAATGGTGTTTTAGGGTTTCCTTGACCTAACCCTAACCCTAGTGACCCTACACCTCCGACAGCGGCCCAAGCGCCTAGCCGCCCTCTACCCATCTCACGCCACTGTGCGCGCGCCCCGACCTCCGGCGAGCAACTCCGGCCGCCGGAACCGCCTGGACCACCTCCTCCATCTTCTTCTTCCCGCTCGCCGCAACACCCACGGGTTGGCGAGGAGAAGAAGTCCAAAAACCTTCGGATCTACTCCTCTGGCAAGGAGAAGGCGTGGGCTTGCAACTCCGGCCGTCCCAGCCGTCGCCGTGCATCGCCGGAGCAAGAAAAGCCGCCGCGACCATTGTTGGTGCAGTCTGGCCGAGCTCGGGGAAGAAGGTGATCCAAGCGCCTTCTTCAGCTAAGGAGGGTTGCATTCTTCTTCCCCGCCACGTGCGCCTCGCGCGCGCTTCCGGCGCTTCGACACCGCCGGCCGCAGGGAGCCCCCGCCGCCGCTCGGGATTAGGGCACCGAGGCCGAGTCGCCTCGACTTCCTGTGCGTCGCCACCGCTCACCGAGGGAGCACGACACTTCCTCGACCTCCGGCGCCGACCGCCACCGTCCCGACCACCCTCCGGCCGCCGCGCCGCCGGGAGGTCTCCCAACCCGAGAGCAAGAGGAGACCGTCGCGCTCCGGCCGCCTCCCGCCGGCTAGGGACCTTCCCCGGACTTCTCCGACCCGGCGCTCCCGTCCCCGGCCGGACCGACCGCCGCCAAGTCGCCGGCGGCCAACCCTAGCTCTCCCTGTCAAGGTGAGCAGTAGTTTTGTAGATAGCATGCTAGTCTAGGGTTTGTGCGCGATTCCCGAGGCTACAGTAGGTCTTTTTGACCTCGTGAGGTGAGCACGGTCATCGCCTTTTCGTGCTGAACGCGATGCTCACCTCCGTTTAGATTTACGATGCCCCGTTTAGCGAGAAAAGTGTACTTTACGCGCTGTGCGCAGTGTTTACAGAACTTCGCGTCGCTCGTGCGAGTTCCACAGTGACCGAATGTGCTCCGAAAGGTGAGCACGGTCTCCGGCACGCTGAAACCTTCCAGCGACTGCGATGGCTCGATTTATTGAGCATCGGTTTGCGTGCACGGCCCATAAAAGCCCTAATTTTACATGAAATAATGCGATTTCATGATTGTACAGGGGCTTTTATGCAATTGTGGATTTTATGGTCACTGTAGACAGCGTGTACATGCTGTGGATAACCTCTGGACTGACTGTCCAAGGCCCCAGGACTTTACAGAAAATCAGAAGTGATTTTCGGTGCGTTTCGCGGCGAAATTCGTCGACGGAACGTAGTTTCGACTCGGATTTCTTCCGACAACTGTTGTAGGGTATTTGCGATGTCGCCGAGCCTTGTTGGCTGGTCACCCGCGTCGTTTCGAGAGTTCGGAAACGACGGGTGAGCGACAGTGGAGTTCCGGTACAGTTTTCGGGACTTCCGGGTGCTTCGGCAATCGGTTTTGGGAAACCGATTCCCGTGGGTTCTTTAGTGGAGCTTTATGAATAGTAGTACTTGTGTTGGTGGGTTAGATGCTAACCCGGTGGACCCTCTCGTAGGTCCAGTTGCTTCGCTTCCACAGTCGACAGATCTTCTACAGTGTACAAGTGGGTATTTCGACTCGACGTCCGTTCAGTGGTGCACGTTTGGTGATGTTCCTTCCACCCTTACTGTTTATATCGTTTATCCTAGATATATCTTGCACCTGTTTCTTACAGTATTACTCTACTCAGTGTTTCCATGCTTAGTACCATGTGTAGGAGTAGAGTAGTTTGCTTCTTGTCAGCCTATGACATCCATACAGTTGAGAGGATGTTGAGTTGTTCCATCCTAGTCGACCTGAGTGGTCAGTTCTCGTGTTTCCTTCAGTAGTACTTGCATACAGTTGAGAGGATGTTGAGTTGTTCCATCCTAGTTGACCTGAGTGGTCAGTTCTTGTGTTTCCTTGAGTAGTACTCGCATACAGTTGAGAGAATGTTGAGTTGTTCCATCCTAGTTGACCTGATTGGTTGGTTCTGGTACTTCCTTACAGTTTGACGACCCATACGGTCAGTACGCCTGAGAGGCAAGATTGTCGGCTGGTTGCCGACGTTTGGCTATTGAGCATATCAGCATCGATCGCCCGAGACACACGCATTTCACGAACACCGGTCCGCCACCGCAAGAGGTGTTCTTTTCCGAAAAAGTGGTTTGGGATCGGTCATTGGACTTGCCAACCCGTGAGCTGGCCGATCGGGTTATATGCACCTGTGGCCCGGCCAAGATCGGGTTGTACATGTGTAGAGTGGCGGTGGGCATAGGCCCGAGGTCGCGGACCAATAGGGCGGTTCTGATTAGGTATTTTTGTACTTTCGTACCGTTGACGCATACTACAGTAGCTGTTGTTTCATATCTATATATCTCTCTCCATTTACTTGTTTATCATAGCTACTGTACTACTATTATCTCATCTTGTGTCTATCTCCGCGAGGTATCCACTGGGAGGGGGAGACATATTTACATGTTCTCACCCCTCGCCTTCTTCTTCAGGTGACGTTGCAGGTCATAGTGGGACAGCTGGTGAGGAGCGAGTCTAGTTCGCGACATAGCTCCGTCCCTTCGTCGGTTATTCCTTTACCCTTCCTATTTTATGACTTAGACTGTATTTTATGGTTCAGTTCAGTATTTACTTTGAATATGAGATGTTTTATAATGTAACAAAGAATATGGGTTTTATGTGATAAAACGGTTTTCTACCCCTCGCGGTAGCGTGTTTTTAAAAGAAAAGGTTTCCGTGTGGAAAATAGTTTTCAAAGGATTTTTTTACTATGTTTATAAGCTTCTACATCTCTAGTTGTGAACCTGTGGTGAATGGTTGTATGAATAGTAATATCTGTATTCTGTTCATTTGATTGTGGTTGTTTCCTGGTAGTCTACTATACTCTGTATATGTGCGACGCCGTGTAAATACAGGGGAGACTCTGTCCGTGTGAACAGTGGACTCCCTGTATTTGTGGCGGATCTGGCATACCTTGGGGTCAGGTTTTTTCAAAAAAAAAATTCCGCTGTATTTTCACTTACTTATTAACCCCGGGGCGTGACATACGCAATGAATGAATTACTGCTTTCTAAATGCGGTAAATCATTTACCGCTTTCTTCAAAGCATTAAAATTATTTTGTGTTTGATACAATACATTTTTTGGAGTTCAGACGTAAAAAATATATTAGTTAGTTAACATTGGACTTTATTTTCCGCTTTTAGAAGCAGTGAATGATTCACCGCTTTTATAGGCCTACTTATACAAATAAAATTTTTGGATGTCTACTTTTACAGTTAAAAAGTTTTGCAGGCCTAGTAGCCCGAAAACACCGAAGCTAACCGTAACAATTCGGAAGCAGAAAGATTTGAAGAAGACCAGAAGAAAAAGTAAGATGAGGGTAAAGAAGAGTGAAATTAAATAAGAGCTAGTCCAACTAGTAGGAACTAAATCAACTTAAGTGTAGAACAGGATCCTTAGAAAGTAATCCAACAAGCTACATAGTAAAACCTATTTAAGTGCAGCTTCTCTAGGATTCCATTAAGTGGTACAAGCGTAAATATCATAGCATAGGATCCCCTTAGCTTGGTACATTATGATCATAAACCTATTTGAGCTATTTTCACTTTGCAGTTTGTTCTCAACCATGTTATTTTGGACCTTCTTAAGCTCTTTCCACATTATCTTGTTTGAACAGCAAAGGAAGGATTTATATGATTGATCTCACAAATTTATTTCCAGGATTTATATGGCTAACACGATCTAGTGTTGGATAAAGGCCGATTAGAGTTGACTTGAAAACATTCAAACTTTAACCAGTTTCGTGATCATTTCAGCTTTTTTAAGTTTTTTTATACAAAATGGACATAATAGCAAACGAGCTTTATAAAAGAGTACGACAAAAATACTAAAGACATGCCTGATTTCCATAAGCAGAGACCATCTGAATGTTTAAAATTTCCAGCTTGAAAAATGCAGATCCCCTTTGCATACTCTGATCTTTATTAAGTTCTACTACAGAAATTGAACAGATGAAACATTAGAACGATATGAAATGAACATCGAAAAGAATTTTGTAATTTAATCGCTTGCTGAAGTTACTGCTTGGAGTTCTTTTACTGATTGTGCTTTCTTCAACAAACGCAGGTCTTAGGTGACCCTGAACAAGAATACTAGCTGATGGCTGATCCATCCAATCAACATTAGTATTTGATACAGCCTGAGCAAGAGAAAATATCCAGGTAAAACTTTATGCAGAATAGCACAAGAGTGGCACTCTCAGAGAAAAAAAATGACAAACAAACTGGATTGGAGGTGAAATTCACTACAATGTGATTTCCACGAGTCGAAAGATAATGTTCGACCAATATCAAATGTATAAAAAGGACTACATACCTCTGCAATTTTCTTTGCAAAATACATCGGATGGCAAGAGTTAACAGTTTCAAGGTTCGCCCAGTCATTTAGCATTTCATCAAAAACACCATCATCATCTTCTTCTTCAAGAATGGTCACCTCATCCTGCTAGAAAAGCTAGACATTATGCACAATTCTGCCACCGGTCCTGAGGAAAACAGTAAATTTTGAGTCAGGCATATTCTTTACCATTTCATAGTCATCATCAGTGTCACTTTCCTCACTCGAAACATCTTCTAGACCAAAATCAAAATCTGAAGGTGCTGATACTTCAATCTCTGTAAGCATCTCTGCACTATCTATGCCTATCACAACTTGCTGCACCAACAACAAAAGTATTCAAAATTTATATTTTGGAGTTCAAGAATGTGAATGAAAATCTGAACATTCAATACCACTAGTTTATCATCAGCTATCAAAGTGTGCAGAGGGCCTTCATCATTGCTCACTTCAAAGTAAATATCTGACCATATTGCCATATAGCAACTTCAAGAGAAAAAATAAGAGTATTTTCCACAAGATATGACATTAAAACATGAACGATCGAATATATTTTTTCTGCATACCTCCATGCTCATCAGTTAAATAGGGTAAATCAGACCAAATGATGTTCTCTTGGATATCATTGTCAATAAACCCCGTAAACACTAAGGTCGCTTTGTTGTTCACCTGAATGTAGAATGGACATCAGAAGGCAACTTAAACCAGCGTGCTCAAACAATGAGAATCGGTCATGGATTATAAGAAGGATTACATGAGTACTGAAACAAGGTGTCAATGAGTTGTGAAGGCCTAATAATCGCATAGGTTTAGCCTCTTCATAAACAAGGCATGAACATGCTACACTTGCATATGAATTTGAGCCTAGAATGAAATTCTATAAATATGATTCACATCTAGATTCAGGCAGGACCATACAGTAAGGAAATTGAGCCAAGTTAGATTTGCACAAGCCCTTCATGGGAGGCATAAAAACACACACATTGACAATAAACCCACGTTAGCGTTCTAGCCCTTCTACCATAGTTTTGTTTCTTTTGATGTCTTGGATAATTAGATAATACTATTAGAAGGAATAATAATATTAGTTATACAGAATTTGATTTTTACAATTTTAGTAACATCTTGTCTTATTGGTATTAAGTTTTTGAGAAATAGATAGCAAGTTATCCGCTTCATTCATTAGGAAAATGAATTAGGCTTACATAGTGGAGCGGTAGGGGCCTCCGAAGAAAGAAAGAGAGGAGCAAAACATGTAATTAGAAAAGCAAAAAAAGAAAAAGGAAAACAATAGTTGCGAACCAAAAAAAAAAAAAAAAAAAAAAAAAGACGCAGCGATCGAAATCATGTGGTCCAATATGCCGTTAGGTGTTTAACGCGTTGTAGTGCCCGGGTAGTGTTGGGGAGTTTCGCTCGAATGTAAAATCGTTCCTCTCTGTCCAAACGACCCACCAAATAGCAGACAGTAGAGTTAGGGCTTCTAGTCTCATCTGGGCGTTTAAAAGGCTGACTGATCGTGTCCAAAGTGCTCTCGCCTGCGTCGAGGGCTCAAGTAAAGATTCTGGTCCTTCCGTGCGAATGAGTAGAAGGTATAAATAAGTTTATTAATGACAACTGCGGTAGCAGCTAGCCTAGTGGTTGTTACTAGTGTTGCCGTCTTAGATGTTGGGGGTTCGATCTCTGTTTGCGTGTTTCACAAATTGGGCCTTGAGATCTGGCTCCTTACATATTAGCCTACAACAAGTTGAAAAAGGGCTAAATCATCCTATAAAAATTACAAGATCCAAAGTAAAACTAAGCTCAATTGACTTGAATTTTCAGATAGAAGTAAGAAAATAAAATACAAATGATATTGGGTGATTTATGTATTCCCAACTAGGTTGTGCACTTCATGGTTCTGAGACAAGCCATAAACCAACAAAATCATTATCAGGCTAAAGACAAAGTTGCAAGTTCAGTTTATCTTTCGGGCATAGAGGACCCTATGTTAAAGTGGCACTCCAAGCCCTATTTGTAAAATATTATATAGGGTAACTTTGATCAACAAACTAGCAAACAAGTAGCATCCAAGATGATACAAACACAAAGGAGAAACGAACCCCTACTTGTAGATGCACCTCTTTCAAAATGTCATCAAAAGGAAGCACCAAAATAAAGCACTAGCTATTGCATATTTACATTACTCCAGTCTCTTAGTTTAACTGATTTTAGCTTTGCAGCAAATCACTCCTCTGCTTGGAGTTTAGGCATGTGATAGGTTTTGTAAGTAACAAATAGCCATCTGAAATGAGTTTGAGCCTCAAAAATCAGCACGGCAGACCATTCAGATGCAAGAAAAGAGCAGTAATACCTTTACAATCTATCTAAAGAGGAAATCCATACGAATTTTAGAACATTTCTCCTGAATTCAAATGATTACACCGAAAATCCGAGTCTCTTCCCAAAATTCCGAGTCTCTTCCTAGAAAAACAGACTAGATACGATTGCAAGCAAACCATTCGTCCCTTTCTACACTATTTCATGTAGAGATTCTAGCTAAAAACGCAGAAAAATGGCAACAATACTAAACGAGGCCTTAGCCTTTTTTTTTTGGAGAAAAGCACAAAAGTAAGTTGGCCGTGAGTTCTAACAATCTGGGGTGTAAGAATGAGAAAGAAGTTAATCGAAACTGTACTGGGACTGCAAAACCCGCGCTTTAAAGTGCCAATCATATTAGAAGTTCAAAATGTAGGCTTTATAAACAGTCCAAGCAAACTGTGTTTCTTTGAGAGCATTATCTAATCATCATAAATTCGCTGCTCATCTATAACCAAGATAATGCATCTCAATCACTCCCCTGCTGCTGCCTTGATCACTACTAGCTAGCTGATCAATTTTACAATAACATGAGTATACCTCTATTATTGTTCTAGCAATTTCAGCATCGGAGAGACGCGGACTCTCGCCATTTTCCGCGGGCACCAACTCTTCTATTTCCTCGAAAGGATGGTACCGACTTCTTGCATCCGCATTCTCCGGTACAGAATGAGCCCTGCTTGAAAGCAAATCGTTCCGGGAGGACACTGCAGTCCGCCGGAGAATATTATTCCTGACGAACGCAATTTCCAGCAAGAAGGCCAGGGGGTTGAGTTAAAGAGACTGAATCAGAGCGGGGGAGAAGATACAAGGAAAGAGGGATGAAGTTCATACCAAGAGCCGTCCGACAGCCCCCTTCCAAGAAACCTCGCGCTGCTGCCGTGCCCTAGCCGGTGAAGACTGCTGCGGCCTCCGGCGTGGACGTGCTGAGAGACAGCGGCAGCGTCGGAAGAGGGTAAGTAGTTCCGTAAGGCCGAGGTGCGGCAGCCTGCATTAATTGGCACAGCAGATTAGCGGGCAGACGTTGTTGCCCCTGAAAGATGAGGATGAGGGGAGAGGAGGAAGACGGACCGCACTCTGTGTAACGGAATCCTATTGCCAACGGGGACTCCATCGTCGCCAGCATTTTTGTTCCTCCGCTTCCTCCTACTACCCACGCACGCGCATCCTTCCGCTAAGGCGTCGTGGATTTTTATCTATCGCACAAATATGATACGCTCAGGATAAAGGAGGATTCTCTTGGGACTAGATAAACGACGATTCTCTTGGGACTAATATCTTGCTACTCGCTGCTGCACTTTTTGCTTTGCTGTCATTATTGGCAGTTGATTTTGTAGGCTACATGAAGGGTTTTTTTTATTGCAGCATACTCCTCCGAAACTTTTATTTTAAAAATAGACCTATTAAATTTTTATTTATAAATATATTTAAAAAGCGGCGAATCATTCATTTTTTTAAAATGTGAATCATTCACCGCTTTCTTTGTTTTTCTTATTTATTTTTATTTTTATTTTTTTATATTGATAAAAGCGAATGGTTCACTGCTTTTTTTTTCTACTACTTATAAGTAGTTACAAATGCGGTGAATCATTCACCGTATTTAGAGGCCTATTTTTATAATTATTTTTTTCAAAAGATTATTTTTATAATTATAAATGTTGATAAGATTATTTATAAAAAAATTCCTACATGAAGCTAAACGGCTTTAGTTCGGGTCAATTGCAAGCATATAACTACACATTTGCTTCTATAAAACTTTAGCCCCCGTTTGGTTCGGGGTTAAAAAAAAGTAAGTTATTCCAGAAATAGGATTAAGTTTGGGGTTAAGATAGGGTTAGAGTATTTTTGTGTTTGGTTGGAGGTTTGAATTAGTTGAGGATAATGAAAAATAGTTTTTGGTTGAAGTAAATAGAATAAGAAGAATAGTAGTTAATAAGAAATAAAATTACGAAAATACCCTCACATTAATGATGTGAAAATAGTCTTTTTTTTTTATTTTTAATATTCTATGATTGCAACAAATTAGGTTGAATATAATATTTTTTTTAGCTTAATTTTGTACCAAAAAATATTTCTCACACTTTTTTTTACTTTTAAAATTTCTAAAATTAAATAACACCCATATTAAATTTTTCTTAAGTTCAAATTTCACTCACATTTTCATATCCCAAATTTTTTTAAACAAAATAGTTCTTTTTTTTGTTTGAGCTATTTTTTTTAGAGCTTTTTTTGAGATGATTATTTTTTTTAGCGATTTTTTTTTTGCCAGAATTGTGTAAAGAGATTTTGGTTTGTTGAGATATTTTGGAGAGATTTATTTTGTTGACAGAATATTTTTTTTGATGAGAGATTTTTTAAAAAAAATAATTTTGCGCTTTTTTTCAGAGCTTTTTTCTAAGAGATATTGTTTTTTAGAGATATTTATTTTTATTTTATAAAAAAATTCTAATTGCATATTAATCCTAAAAAAACTATCTTTTTCAACATTTCAAATTTAGCTCTTAGTACAGGTGGTTCTTGTTAGGCGATTTCAAACATTAATTCATCACAATTTTTAATATTAATATATGTTCCATAAATGGCATAAATAAGCAAAGTATTACAAAGCATATGCATCTCATACACTATCACCTTAGAAATGGCAAATAACAATAAAGTACTACTGCACTTTGGTCTATCAAATAGCAATACAATTAGCAAAATTTTGTAAAACTATGTTCTAGTGCACCACAATATATTTGTAATATTAGCACGGAGACCTTCACCATTTTGGGAGTCATTAATCACTCCCGATAAATCGCCTTCTCCACCTTCATTTGCGCGTCTGTTCATCTAGTTCTTCGGAGAAAATGTTATCATTTTCTTGATAACGACGAATAAAGTTATGTATTATACAACATGATATAACAATCAAGTATTGAACTTTATACGAATACGGTGTTGCTATATTGAGAATTTTGAAACGCCGCTTCAAAATGCCAAATATCCTCTCGACCACATTTCTTAATTGAGTGTACCGGCGGTTAAACAAATATCGTGAATTCCGATGAACGCGGGCACGTGTTGTAGCGTCGAATTGAATTGTATGATAACGCTCTCCTTTATATGATGCAAGAAATTTTTTCGTATTTGCATATTCGAATCTACTAAATAATACTTGCACTGCGAATAATATAATTACCAGATGTTATAAGTCAATACGAAATATCAATCATATTCTTCATATATATTTTAATTTAACAAAAATTTAATTAGCAAGACTACCTTCTGGAACAACCAAACCACCTATTTCGCACGCCCATCGAAGTACTCTCATATCGATAGCGAGCCTTCCCACATAAAAAATTCATATCAAATGACACCGCGATCATATTTTGTGAGGTAAACCTTTTTCTACATCGAAATGGTGTTTGTTTGCTCATCGACCACTCTTGGAATATGTGTTAAAGTCGATCGCACCAATAGTGATTACGTAGTAACATAGAAAAGATGAAAAACATTACTAATACTAAAATTAATTTCTACGTCAATGTTTTTTATATTTATCCATTCATGTTTTACCTTGAAAGGATGGAAATTTGGATTATCCCGAATCCTTGAATGCACGGTAGCAGTACTTGACGGCAACATTATGTACTCATCTTTTAGCCTCGCAATGGCATATACAACGTTGTTAAAATGTCTACTATAATTTCTCCAGAATGTTGGAATGTTTCCGCCAAAATTCGGTTTGCCACGCCATGCCCTACGCCATATAGAAATATGCCTAACTGCTCGTCAACAGTCATATTTCTTGTGCCACTTATCAACCCCCTCTCGACTAACGCATCGCGGAATGCATTAAATGTACTTGCACTCATACGAAAGTGATGGTAGCAGCGTTCAGGATGGCCAGACAAAATATCACACAACATTTGATGTCCAGTAAACGGGCGAGTGCGACACCTTTGTCTTGGTACTCTATTTGCAAATGGTTCTGATTGTAACTTAAGTTGCATTATAGCCTCAAAATTGTCATCATCGTCATCTAATATTGTCATAACGGTTGCTATGGTTGCTGACGAAAATATTTGCCTATATAGTTCGTGCGCCATTAATGTCTTTAAAAATCCAACTCTTGTATACCCAATAAATCTGCACAAAGTTTACATTAGCTAAACTAAATTAATACACACGAACAATGAACAAAAGCAAGAAATAAGACTAGAGAAAACATAAGCCAAAGCATCATACAACATCGTTCACTACCAGAAGCACGAAACTATGCACAAGAAGGATAATATAGAAAAACTCAACCTAAGCAACATCGATTCACTACCACTACCACAACAACAAATGTCCATAAACCACATTGAACAACTACCAATACACCACATGTCTAAAGGCCGGGAAATAACTGCCTGTAGATAACATTTTGTTGTGCAAGTTGACGGTCAACCCACTGTTTTGCATGCTCGTCCTTCAATGACATGAAAGCTTGTCAATTTACTTCATCCTTAGACGCATCAACGACAGCTAAGATGTGATCATCACTTAACCCCGTCATTCCATAAACTCGTTGCATGCATGCGTCGATCGATGACATATTTACGTTTTTGCTCAGCTCTTGATCACATAGTTTTGTGATCAAAACTAGCTTTTTCTTTCTTAGCTCCACCATGTCGGCCATCGCAGAACCTCGGCCATCAACTTTTTTCTTGCGTCCCCCTGATGTAGATGCAGTTTGTGGTTACCTATTGCTCCGCTCTGGCGATCGCGCTCTTTTACTACCAGAGCTATGCTCAGAACCACTTGCACCGGTTGTGCGCATCACGGAAGGGCTTGGGAAGCGTGAGGTATTTGCGGCATCATCGTTACTATTTCTGGCGCACCCAGATGTCCCTGCTTTGAACGGATACGATGTGATATTACATCTTTGGCAATCTAATGCCGACAAAGGGTATCATCCTCACCGGGGGATGACCCGGAGGAGCTTTCAATTATAGTTGGAGTGTCCACAGCGGTTGAAAATGCATATCTTCTGCTTGTATTTTGGGTCAGAAATTCAATGCCGTGATAGGCGGGAAAGGGTTTATCCCTACACCTAGCGTACGCCGGATTCTCCCGTACATATTATATTAATAATTTAATACTAACATATAATCGATATGTCTTAATAACAAAGTAACAGAAATGTATATTAGCAAATGTAATTACCGCTATTACATCATTCCAGATGCTTGCATCACCTGGTGTGGGAATGTGCAAGTCAGAATTCCATCCCCATCCACTCTTATTGGTAAGAGAATGGTACAAATTGAATATTTTTTTTTAAACTTTAATATATTCTTCATTTGTTGCTTTGTTAGGTTCATATTGTTCCAACTGTTGAAATCTGTTACCATCCTCTTCCACTTAATGGGAGTGAATGTCCCATTTACGTAATTATCGAATGTATGCTCATCTCTCATTAGACCGAACAAATGTGCATCTAACTGGTTGCTCCAATTTTGAGATCTTGTTCTTGTATCATTTCGAATACCAGCGCACCCATCATTAGGTGAGTTATTTACCATCCCACCATGCTTCTGTTTGGACTTCGAAGGTTTCTTGAAGGGACGCATCTGTAGTTTATAATTAACGAGTGCACGATAGATGCATGAATATGAGTTAAATCTTTGTACCATTTACAAGTAATATCATGGCGAGGTAAAGTAAAAGCGAAATAAGGTAACGTATTAGCATAGCCTAGAATATAAGTAATGCAACAGTTTAGATGTCATTTACACAGAATGGCATAGCGTACACAATAAATTAACAGTTACATGCAATAGGCTTGAGAAATTTGCAAGGTAATCGAAGACTTGGTTCGTTCCCACAATTGGTTCTGGTTTCCAACTAACATGGGGTTGCAAAGATTTTGCAATCGATGCCATCCATCTTATGTTAATTGCAAACCTTCATTATCGCCGAACCACGAATTGTAATCCTTCCCAAAAGTCCTCATAATACCAAGCTATCATAATCAACTGTTCTGTGAACAACAATGACGGGCCGATTTTAAATGTAAACTAAACCTTGTCACCATGCAACCATTCAAACCACCAAATAATTCAATAATATCATACCAATCTTCAACATAAATCGTATATTCGTAATACTGTTTAGATCTACCAATATTCATCATCGGCATATGCGCAACCGTCATGCAAATATATTATCCTGAATATTGGCATTCATATTGCAGCTAGGTAAAATAGTTCAAATATTGCAAACTTGATTGTAGCACACAGACCAAGCGCACAAAAGGGGAGCAACAATGAAGAATCAAAGGGCAAGTTCCGCGAACCTCGTCCAATGAAGGCCCGAATATAGGGTTCGGCCAATGCAAAGAGAGAGCAAATACTGCGGCAACACGAAGCACGAAGGTCGTACACCCGACGACCTACAATCAAGGCATTACGAGCAACGGCGACGAAGTGGAGCTTGAGATTTTCGGGGGAGGCGAACCACTTACAAACGACGGTGGCGGCCTTGCTGCCGACGGCGATGAAGTGAAGTAGGGAGGAACTGCTACGATCGGACATAAGCCCGTCCAACCCGCGGCGACCGAGGCGGGGAGGATGCGGCGTTCGGAGAAAGAAGATGAACAAGAGGAGGGGGGAAGAGATCGGAACCCCAAAATAGAGGTCAAAATGGGTCAGATCTACCCAGATCTACCCCAAACAGGGGTGTGACGGAACCTAGAGCGAGGAGGAGAAGGGAGGAAGCAGTACTAATGTCGGTGAAGGCTTGCGGTCGCAGCGGGGAGGCGAAGTAAGATTCCGATTTTGGGCCAACCCGAAGCCGTACCAAGCGACGGTGAACGGCTTTGTGGCCAGACGGTGCGGAGGTGAAACAAGGAGAAGAAGCTTTGGTCGGACGCAAGGCTCTCCAACCCACGGCGACCGAGGAGGGAGGGATGCGGCTTTCGGAGGAAGGAGATGAACAAGATGAGGGGGGAAGAGACAAAACCCCCAAATTAGAGGTAAAAACGGTCAGATTTACCAAATATAGGGGTGTGATGCAACCCGAAGCGAGGAGGAGAATGGAGGAAGCGACACCGACGTCGGTGAAGGCTTGCGAGCCGCGGTGAGGCAAAGTGTGCTTAGATCTTGGGCGGACCGAAGCCGTACCAACCGCCGGTGAACGGCCTGCGACCGACGGCGAGGAGGTGAAGCAGGGACGAGAAGCTTCTGCCAGACACAAACCCGTTCAACCCACGGCAAGAATTCGGGAGGGTTCGGCGTTCCGGGGAAGAAGTCGATCAAGAAGAGTGGGGAAGAGGGTTATGCAAGTAGGGAGAAAGGGGAACAGTGGAGATTTTTTTTTTGGGGCCTACGGTATTTCAGGTGAGTAGGGTTAACAAACCCCACCCACCCTCACTTTACCCCTGTTAACCCTAGATGGGGTGGGGTTTGTTAACTCCACCCCATCTAATGCCTGTTTGGGAATAAATAGGAGGTTAAGGGGTTATTACACCCCTTAACCCCCAACCAAACATGGGCTTAGGGCGTGTTTGACTTACCTTCTGAAAAAATAATTTATATAGAACACTCTCAAACCCGGGACTGTCTGCGGGATATCAACGCTGCCCCTCTCGAACCATACTCCGGAGTGCACGGCGGCTTGGTGGCTCAACCACCACAAGTAACAGACCGTGAGCTTGATCAATCCTCTCAACTTAAGGACACCCTACCAACAAAGGCCAATAATCTCTCGGGAATTCACCTATCGTAATGCGCATGTATAAGTGTTTAACTACACTAGCTTCTCTGTTCACGAGTCATCACTAGGGAATCCTTCTATCCCGAAGTTCACATGCCACTAGTGTCATTGTACACTACATTAAATGCCACTTGTTCTTCATTTATCAATCATATGTCACTCGTTACGTCACTAGATAACCATCGAGTTCATCTCTTTTCTTTAGCACTATAGGATTCAAAGTCAAGACCCAATCCTTATCTATGCACTATATCAAGTATTCAACTCACACTATGATACATATTAGAAAGTATAAGGAAATGAAAACAATGCAATCCTACAATGCAACATGCAAGAGATGTAAATTAATGGTATTCTAAGACATAATAAGGAACCCGGTTGCTTCGGGATGACACCCCCCACCTTTCGACGAAGTTCGACGATGTAGAGGTCCTAGGAATGTGATTCGGCACTTGCTTTGACGTGGTCTCGGCCTCCTAGGTCAAAACCAAGCACGATCGGCCTTGTTTTGCCGATAACTTTCCGACGACTCGACGAATTGTAAATCTGACTTCGCCCATGCATTTAGATACCTAACAATTAGGTTTAGATGCCAACAAATGAGATCAATCCTCATTATTAAGTAAGCCCCAATTTGGAGCCCTAGGTTTGCAACTATAGCAAACCTACTCCCACAAAACTCTAAATCTAGCATTAAACCTCTATTAAGCATGCTAGAATACCAACTAAACCATTTCTAGAGCAATAAACCTAAATCCTAAACTTCTACCATTGTAGGGTTTAGTAGCTTACCTCTAAGTTTGCTCCAATGGTGTTGGAGAGGAAGAGAGGAAGATGATGGCGATGATCTCCTATTTTCTTTCTTTTTTTCCCTTCTTCTTCTTCTTCTTCATCTTCTTCTTCTCCTTCCTCTTCTTCTCCTTCTTTTCCTTTCTAGAGAGAGAGAGGGAGAGAAAAATGAGTGTTGGGAGGGAAATGAGAAAGGGAGAGAGGGTTCAATCCTCTCTATACCCTCTAACTAATGGCATAATTGACGCCAAGCACCTCCACTTTACCTCTCTCAACTGCTCTGCTTGGGCAGATTTCGCGCACGGGGACCAATCCCTATATTGGATGACCGGTCCCCGAGACAGTCCATGTGGGCATAAGGCTCTCTGCCAGCTTCTACGCGTACGGGGACCGGTCTCTCCTGCCAAGGACCAGTCCCCGAGAGCAATGCTCTCGCAGGATGCTTACGGAGCAGGTCCACGGCGGGAGGACCGGTCCCTAAGGGACACCACTTCACTTACGGGGACTGGTCTCTCCCACCAGGGACCAGTCCCCGAGAGCAATACTTGCGCGTTCAGGATTTTCTGCCGCACACCACCTACGGGAACCGATCCTTCACGCCATGGACCGGTTCCCGAGAGCAGCTGTGACGCACTGAACTTTCGTAAATAGCAAGATTCGAGTGTTGGATGTGAGATCTGAGCTTTTCCAGACTTTCTGGAGGGTCGTTGGCGTATTCGACCTCGGCAGAGTCCAGAATAGCGGTTGAAAACTATGCACCAAAGTCCAAAAAGTTAGATTTTGGGTGGCTCTCAGATTGCATTTTCGGGCATTTGTACCGGTACAAGGTTGACGGTTGTACCGGTGATGGCTATACCGGTACACTTTGGATTTTGTACCGGTACACTTGATAGATTATCTCAAACCCGAGGCTCGGGTTTGGCAGTTTCGCAGGATTTGTACCGGTACACTTTTCCGTGTACCGGTACACTTTGACAGTTTTAGAAAATCTGAAACTGCAGGGACTTTTGCTCGATTGTGCCCTTCTATAACAACACCCCACGCCCTTTAGGGCTTCTTTTGTGCTGGGATCACAGAGAAAAGAGGTAGGGATTGTAGGTTACGGGGAAGCCCCAAGGATCTATCTAGATCGTATCTAATCACCTAGAGGGGGGTGAATAGGTGTAAAGGCCAAAAACCACAATTCTCGATGCTTTAAAAAGTAAATGCGGAAAATAAAAAACACACGAGATTTACGTGGGAAAACTCCAACTCGGAGTAAAAACCCACGGGACCAACACGCGAATACCAATTCACTAAAAGAAAAGATTACAAGGTGATTACCGACTCCACGGACTTAACCTCTCTAACTCTCTTATGGATCTCCGCGCACTCCACCGAGTTGTCCACGATCACGTCCGAATCCACGAACGCCTTGCTTCGAATCCACGAAGTCTTCAATACGCCGAATCCACGACGCCACGCTCCGAATCCACGAAGTCTTCAATACGCCGACGAATCCACGAAGTCTTCAATACGCCGAATCCACGACGCCACGCTCCGAATCCACGAAGTCTTCAATCACGCCGAATCCACGACGCCACCATGAATAGAATCATGAATATGGTGATCCTTCGTTGGAGTATCGATGAAAACCGAAGAAGAAAACTCCAAACGAATCGAAGATCAAATCGACATATAGAGTAAGAATTACTATGTCTCGATTTGACCTAAAAGAGGCTATTTAGTAGAAAATAGGTTTTGAATCAATTCCTAGCCTCTAGGGTTTCTCAAACATGTATGATGATAAAGTCTCTGAAGTTAGAGAACCCTAAGAACCTATTTATAGACTTTAGAATCAATTAGATTCGGATTAGAGAAAAATCAGATTTTTACCTTCTTGTACCGGTACAAAAACAGGGCCATTACCGTGTAATGCAATGACGGAAGATTTTTACGAAGGGCCATTACCGTAACGGATTGATGGCTATCTTAGGTATAACAACTTTTTGTCTGGGTACAAAACCAATTTTATCTGGTATCACTTTGTATTTTCTTTGAAATTTCACTTTTCGAAAACTACAAAGTACCGATACAATTTCTAATCCGTTATACAATGATTTTATGATTCTAATGCCTATAACTAAGTATGAATCACCATAACATGAATTAAAACACTTACCTTGACGTCGTGATTCAACATGTCTCTTTTCTTCGAAGTCTAGGATTCTTCGATCATCTTCGATCCGCTCCAATCCTTCAAGCCTCCTACTCAACTCACGAAACTTGCCAACACTAAATCCTTAACAAACTCCCCCTTTGGCAATTTCGTGACAAAACACAAAAACTAACCAAAATTACATTTTAAAAGAACTACGAAGTTCAATGTCATCACCAAAACATTAAACTTCTCGCGTGTAATCCAAATACAATAAAGATCAAAAAATACATCAAAAACTCCTAAACAAACTCTATGACTTAGACACAACTAGGAGTCTTGAAGTCTTGATTTCCTGCAAAACAATTTCAAACGAAGTTAGAAAATCAAAACATTAGTCAATCAACAATCTCTTTGTTCTCATCTTCTCTTCTCCTCTTCTCCCCCTTGTTGTCCTTGTTCCATCAACTTTTCAAACTCTTTCCTTTGCTCAAAAATATTTCCTTCCCTTTCCTTAATCATTTCTCCCCCTTTGTATATGCATCTCCCTCTGTACCTGTAGTCCATTCTCCCCCTTTTTGTCAAAAATTGCCAAAAAGAAACAGAGATAGAAAGAAACACAAACTAAACAGAGAGTAGTCAAATCATAGTTACAAACCGAGATGCATAAGAAAAAATAAACATCAAGTACCGAGCGGAAGAAAACTAGACATAATCCTAGTAAAAGCAGTAAAAATGAGGTAGAAATCACTCAGTCGCCTCGTCGTCGTCATCGTCTCCTCCAGCAAGAGATCCGAACCGCCGGCCTGCGGGCCAGGCACCGGTAGGAACGGCTGGCGAGACACGGAGCGCTGATAGGATGAGGTCGATGGAAAGATATCATCATGCGTGCAACCCATCTTCTCCAAGATCCTCTTCATTCCTTTCTCCAGACTCTTGAAACCTTTCTTGAGAAAATTTACTTCCTTCGTGAGTTCACCCATGTCACGATGAAGTGTGTCCAAAGTGACTGTGCCTCCTGATCTAGAGGACCCTGCAGGCGGTGCACGCTCTGCTCGTCGTGACGGTGGAGGTGGAGAAGGTACAGCACTACTCGATGCTGCAGGTGGGGGAACTCCCTTGGTCTGCTGAAAAGTCTTCAAGGTGCTCACAGATTTTGCCCAAGTCACCGCATCAATCGGCCCAAGTCCGTAGTCATACTTAGCACAATCAGTGTCTACTCCGTTTGCTCGCAAAATCCGAGTAATCAGCAGGGGATACGGAAGTAGGTCCCGCCGTGTAGAGGACTGAATAACGTGCACCATTCGCTGCCAAATGAGGAACGGAATGTTCAAGTTCAACCCATGAGCCTGCTCAGGATGTCCAAAGAGATAGAGCAACACAAAGCGTTCCCATCGAAGCCTCTTTGTCCCAATAGTAGGCTGAACATTGTAGCACATGATCAAAGATAGGAGATGATACTCAGGGCGCAGATCCTTAGATTCCAATAATGCACGATCAGTCCGAACGCCCGGCTTGCAGATCGCTGCAACAACGGTCTCCCAGTCTGTCGAAGACTGAAGTGGCCCCGCTGTATAATGAAGTCCAGTAGTATCAACCTCCATCCCCAAAAGCTCACCAATATCATAAGGAGTGACAGTCAACTTCTTTCCGCGCATAGAAGTCTCAAAGACATAAGTCCTGTCTCTCGTCCTCGACGAACTAAACCTCGCATATAGAATTCCCGAATAAGCTCCACGCAGAAAGGTGAACGAGCTGGAACACGACCAACCGGCTCAATGGGGGCTCTAAGCAATAAGCGACCAAAATCAGGAACCTGCTCTGTAAGCTCCGTGAAGTTGACGTGCCGCTCTGCAATACATGAACGCGTAGAGAAAGCTCGAGCTCTCGCAGGAGGAACCTCAGCATCCCTCTTGGCTCGACGCTCCCTGGTAGCACCACCTCCTCGTGATGACTCACCAGCAATGCCTTTTCCCTTGTCGGGACGGGAAAAACGAGCTCTTGACTCTTCCTCTTCTTCTTGACCTCCTCGGCACGATAGTCGGGGTCCGATCCCTCAGGCTCCTCGGCGGCACGTGTCCTTTTAGAGACACTCGTCGGCCTCCACTACCACGGCGACCACCACGTGGCCTTGAGCACCAAGAGCACGAGTACGAGCGAAAAAACCATTGTCCTACACGTGAAAAACCTCACATGAACACATTTTTGAAAAAATTCTCTAAAAATTGTGAAAAATTCACAAATAATTCAAGAATAAATAATAAAGTAATAACAAACTTGAATCATGCAGAAAATTTCATTAAATTTGGCACATTTTCAAAAATCCCGAAATTCCACCAAAAAGGAACCCTAGAACATAAATACGCAAAAACGGTGAATTCCAAAGTGTTCTAAGTGTTCTAGAAGCAAGATTATATGTCCAATCAACGATTCTGACAAAAAATTGCATCAAAAAGGAACAAAAACGAGAGATTAAACAATTTTTCCCGAAAATCCAATATTTTAGAAACCTAGAGCGTAAATCGTCAAAAATAACGCAAACTAATGTGTTCTAGGTGTTCTAGATGCAAGATAATCGGTTCGAGATAGTGAATTATAGCAAGAAATTGCATCAAAAACGGGTAAAAACAGAGATCGAACTCTTGTCCCGGAATATTCAAAAAAAATGCAAAAATCGGGTTTGATCTTTAAATCCGAGCATAATACCTGTTAATCTGAAGGGAAATCGTGTAGAAAAGAAGGAGGAGGGCTCTGGGATTTTTAGAGAGAGAGAGAGAGCGTTTTGAGTGAGTGTAGAGAGAGATCGAAGGCGGTTTCCTAGGTAATTATATCGCGCGGCTACGGTATTTTGTCTGGTATAGGATGAGTTTATACCGGTATAAAAAATCAGAATATCGAAAAATAGCCTTTTTCATTCAAAAATTCTCCAAAATTCAAATTAATTTCATAAAAATTACTGATTTCACTTCAAAAATTATTATGAAGAAAATAAAATATTCTATGATTTCAAAAGACATCATATCATCAAAATTTGAAATCAAGAAAAATCAAATAATTTAAAATCATCAAGATACAAATTGATGAAAAATAATTTTCTAAAAATTTAACAAATTGACACCAATTTGTCGCAACCTGTTCAAAATAGAGATTTAACTAATATAGTACCGGGGGTGGCTCTTTGAGCATCTTTTTCAATCTATCTCCTTGTATTACCGAAAAATTCTAATATATTCATTTTTTTTTTAACTTTTTCGGTTTTCTCATAATTTCTCACGTGGTAGCTTCACACACGTCTTAGGACGGCAAGGGTGGTAGCTCTTTCCTACATGTGGTGGTAGTTTTCACACTCCTTTCGGATGTAACTCTTTCCACATCTTTTAAACTAAGGAGTTTCTCCTTTTTTTTTAAATAAAACAAACCCCCCCTCAATTAGACAATCTCACAATTGAAAATAATTTTGACGAATCTTAGTCAATTAGAAAATATCCATCAATTATATTCAACATTTACTACCAAGATGGATTAAATACAAAGTGATTAAAATTAATTTCAAAATTTTGATGAAGGTATGTAAGAAGAAATCACATAATAAATTATCTTCAAAATAATGAAAAGTGGAGTTAAATCGATAATTAATATGAATTTAATTCAATTTGAATTGACTTTAAATACCGGTTAATTCTCTTTGAAAAACCTTTAATCTCTCCAATTTAAAGTTCTCAACTCTCCTTTTTTTTTTAAAAAAAAAATTTCAATCAAATTAAAAAACTCCCCAATACCTTTCCTCAACAAGATTTTCAAAATAAAATTGTAAACACCAAACCTCGTCTAATCATGTAATGCAATGAGAGAAAAATATGCAACATGCACCAATCAATGCATTATAAAAATAAAAAATAAACTAAAACGAGGAGCAAGGAAAGATATCACCTTTCCGGATCCAAACTTGTCGAATTTTTCGTTGCTTTGACTTGTCGACGTGAGAGTTGACTTGTTTCAACCTTTGATCAACCGATGATTGTTTCGATGCTTGAACCTTCGGTTGATATTGTCGTTGGTGCTTTGAAAACCAAACCGATTGAAGTACTCGACCCAATTTATTTTCTTTTTGATTCCGAGGGGGAGGCCGAGTAGTAGGGAGTACCGATTTATTCTTCTTTGGACAACTCTTCTTGATATGTCCTTTGATGCCGCAATTATGACACACCTTTTCCTTCAAGGTCGTTGAGACTTTAGATATCGACTTTAACTCCTTCTCAACGTATGTCCGTTCATATCCGAGGCCCAACTTATTCGTTTGACCTAACCCAAGCATACTATCCAACTTCTTCGACCCCGAAGAAAATTGTTGAAGATCGGATTTGAGTTGATAAACTTGCTTGGTTAACACTTGATTGGATGTAAAAGTTTCCTTAAATTGTTGCTCCAAAAATCCAATCTTATCCTTATAAGATTTCATCGTTAATTAAACTTCTTCTAGCTTCTTTTGGAGGACCGAATTGATATTCAAAGTTGATTCCCGTTCCTCCTCAAGAGCTTCATTCATGATCCTCATATTGTTGTTATCTTCTTCAATCTCCAACAAACGACTTTCCAACTTCTTCTTGAATTTAGCCATCTTTTTCGATTCGATAAGAAGTTGGTTGTATGCTTCGGCTATATCCTCGTCATTCGATTCCCCCTTACTTTCGCCATTCTCGCTCGAAGACCCATGCGAAGAGAGAGAAAGATTTGAGTTAGAAACAATAGATGATAAACAAGCAACATTAGAAGACGGAGGAAAAGATGTAGAATTAGCGATTAAAGCCGTATGATCCTTTTCTTCATCACTTGATGATGATCCGTTTGAAGAAGAGTCATCCCAAGTTTTCGTTTTAGCTTGCAAAGCCTTCGGTTTATACGTCTTCTTCGAAGGACAATCCGTTGCGATATGGCCGTAGCCTCTACACTTGAAGCATTGGATTTCCCCTTCGAATTCATCTTTTTCATTCGAAGACTTTGCAAGTTTTTTATCTTTCAATTTAGAATTAGAAGAAGGTTTAGAAAAGAATTTTCGCTTCGAAGATGAAGCATCGTTCTTCTTTCGGAATTTCCGGCGAAACTTCTTCGTGAGGAGCGCCAATTGTTGTTCAAAATCCGCAAGCGTAATATTTTCGTCGGAATCCGTGTCGTCGTCTTCTTCCTTTGTTGATTTGAGTGCCATCCCTGTGCTTTTAGAAAAAGACTTGGAAGAAGATTGATTAGTAGGAAAAGTCATCTCATACGTTTGTAAAGCGTCTACTAATTCTTCGACTTTCATCTCGTCCGGATGCTTAACCGTTTCGATCGCGGCAACCTTTGCCCGAAAACATTCCGGAAGAGTTCGAAGAATTTTTCTAACAACTTTTGACTCCGGGATTTTCTCTCCCAAGTTAGCGCATGTATTTACTACGTCTTGTAGACGTGTATAGTACTCGGTAAAGGTCTCGTTTTCATCCATGAAAATCGAATCAAATTTGCTTGTAAGCATTTGTAATTTTTGGACCTTTACTAAGCTTGTTCCTTCATGCGTAACTTGTAGAGTATCCCAAATCTCTTTCGCGGTTTCACAAGCCGACACGCGAGTAAACTCCGTTTGCTACAAGGCATTAAATCAAGCGTTTATGCCTTAGTTAAACGAAGATGCCTCGTTTTCATCTTTCGTCCACTTGTCTCGTGGTTTAGGCTTCTCAACATTATCGACCTTTTCGGTTGGAGGTTTCCATCCGAACTCAATTGATTTCCACACCCGCTCTTCGATTGCAATTAGAAAAGCTCTCATACGAACTTTCCAATAGGCATAATTCGTGCCGTCGAAAAGCGGAGGTCGATTAATGTTACCGCCTTCGGCCAATAGATATCAATATATCTAGATCCCTCTCTGATACCAATTGTAGGTTACGGGGAAGCCCCAAGGATCTATCTAGATCGTATCTAATCACCTAGAGGGGGGTGAATAGGTGTAAAGGCAAAAAACCACAATTCTCGATGCTTTAAAAAGTAAATGCGGAAAATAAAAAGCACACCGAGATTTACGTGGGAAAACTCCAACTCGGAGTAAAAAACCCACGGGACCAACACGCGAATACCAATCCACTAAAAGAAAAGATTACAAGGTGATTACCGACTCCACGGACTTAACCTCTCTAACTCTCTTATGGATCTCCGCGCACTCCACCGAGTTGTCCACGATCACGTCCGAATCCACGAACGCCTTGCTTCGAATCCACGAAGTCTTCAATACGCCGAATCCACGACGCCACGCACCGAATCCACGAAGTCTTCAATCACGCCGAATCCACGACGCCACCATGAATAGAATCATGAATATGGTGATCCTTCGTTGGAGTATCGATGAAAACCGAAGAAGAAAACTCCAAACGAATCGAAGATCAAATCGACATATAGAGTAAGAATTACTATGTCTCGATTTGACCTAAAAGAGGCTATTTAGTAGAAAATAGGTTTTGAATCAATTCCTAGCCTCTAGGGTTTCTCAAACATGTATGATGATGAAGTATCTGAAGTTAGAGAACCCTAAGAACCTATTTATAGACTTTAGAATCAATTAGATTCGGATTAGAGAAAAATCAGATTTTTACCTTCTTGTACCGGTACAAAAACAGGGCCATTACCGGTAATGCAATGACGGAAGATTTTTCTGCGAAGGGCCATTACCGGTAACGGATTGATGGCTATCTTAGGTATAGCAACTTTTTGTCTTAGGTACAAAACCAATTTTATACCGATATCACTTTGTATTTTTGCTGAAATTTCACTTTTCGAAAACTACAAAGTTCCGATACAATTTCTAATCCGTTATACAATGATTTTATGATTCTAATGCCTATAACTAAGTATGAATCACCATAACATGAATTAAAACACTTACCTTGACGTCGTAATTCAACATGTCTCTTTTCTTGAAGTCTAGGATTCTTCGACCATCTTCGATCCGCTCGATCCTTCAAGACTCCGACTCAACTCACGAAACTTGCCAACACAAAATCCTTAACAGGGGAGTTCTCTTTCTTCCTCTTTTGATTTTCTTGGATTTTGGTTGGTTTTTGAGGATTAAACCCTTCTCTTTTGCTTCTTGGTGGCACTTTCACCATTGTTGAGGACTTGAAGCTTGGTGAGGAGTTTGTTGGGGAGGTGATCATCACTTCTAGAGGGTTTTGATCCTTGATTTGAAACTTTTGGAAGGTAAGCAACCAATCCTTTCCTCTAGATTTGAATTTTGGAGCTTTATTTTGGAAGAAACCCTAGATTTTGGAAATAAGGGTTTTATTTGGGGCTTTTTGATTAGAGGCTTTTAAAACTCTATTGATTGGTTTAGAACCTTGGTTTAGGTTGCTTTGGAAGGGATCTAGCTTTCTTTTGGATTTTCTAAGAGAATTTCTACACATTAGGTAAGTTTTCCTTACCTTTTGTCATAATGCTTAAAGATTGAACAAATGGTTCATCTTTTGAGGTTGCAACTCCTATGGCATACTTTATAGGGTGCTAGGAGCAAAAATATAGACTTCGTTAGCGGTTCGGAGCATCGTGTGGGGTATCGGTGTGTTTGGCCTCACATACACAATGAGAAAATCTCATTGGTGTCAAGTTACATTCGGTTATTTGAAAATTCATGTATTTTCATGTTAGATGCATTATTTTAGAATTTTAGAATGCTTAAAATACATATGTTATGTATAATGCAATTTTACCTCTATATAGTAGAGATGTGTGCATGTGAGACCTATGTAGTTGTTAGCATTCTATTTGGGACATGAAACTATGTGGTTATAGTGGAATTGACATATACATGTGGACATAAAACTATGCATGATATAGGAGAAAAGCTAATGTCATAAAGCGGCATAGACTTGGCATTCATATGTGAACTAGTGAGCTAATGTTATTAAGCGCCATTAGGCTCGGAATGAAACATTGACATAGTGAAATATAGTATCATGAGAGATATTATACTAGACCTTAGTGTTGCTAGTGACTATTGCCATGTGAGAGACATGAGGATTGGGTACTTGATACTTGACTATGCTTGCTTGCCATTTGTGCTCATTCGCACATGCTTGTGAGGGTCACTCCCTACAAGCCGGCACTCCGGAGTTAGCCTTTGCGATACGTTCACGCGTGTGGTATTGAGTATCACGCCCCAAGCCCGCCTATTTGGTTGGTTTCGGGCACGCAGACAGACCGCCGAACGGACAGGATTTTTCCTGTACGCGGATAGAGTCTCCCCTATACGTCCAAGGCATCGCAATCATACATAACAAGAGTTCCAACCAGGAACAGTAATTAATACTCAAATTGCATAAGGAAGTATCAAAAACATAATCACATTCTATGTTATTACAAGCATTCACTTAACATGCATTTTCTTTTATATTTTTAAACTTTCAAATACAATCCATCTTTAACATAATTACTACAAATTGGTTCCTTTCTTTCTTACATCCCTGAGTAGTCGACTCAGGGTACCGCTATCTCTGGTCTCGGCGGTAGGGCGCTATCTACGGAGTTACGCCCTTTCCTCGCGCCGCCGCGCTGCTCACGTGTGTACCTGTACCCCCAAAAACAACACGGGGGTGAGAACTATTGTCCATAGTTCCCAGTGGGTACGGCCACCCAAGGGAAAAGCTCGACCAATAGGTCCAAGGAGGCACTGCAAATATGTTAGTCCAAAAAATATCTACAGATAGATAATATGCAACTAACATAAAAACATGCCTCACAATATGCAATATGCAACTATTAATTAGCTCTTGGCTTTTTCCATTCATTCTTGCTATTCTTTACATTATCCATTTTACTCTACCATTAGCTATTTATTTAAGCTAGCTATTCACATTCTTTACTTTTTGGCACTTATGTTATTTAGCAATCACATCTAAGGTGCACTCTACCTCAACTCACTATGCCACCCAACTCGGTCTTGAGTCAATCAATCCGGATAATCAGCCCACTTTCTAGCTCGAGGTGATGGACGTCTCTGTAACATACTGGACTTGCGCAAATTGCGGAGTTCGAGTAGTTGACTTGAGTTGGGAGCTTTTCCAGATTTTCTGGAGGGTCGTTGACTGTGTTCCGACCTATGGCACGTGCACCGAGGTTGGGGGATGAATCCCCAGCACTAAAGTTCAAAAAGTTGGATTTTAGGTGGCTCTCGGGTTGGAAATTCTGTGCCTTGTACCGGTACAAAATGGTGTCTATACCGGTACAAAATGATGGCTATACCGGTACAGACCGAAATTTATACCGGTATAAAAGGGCAGACTTGGCAAACCGAGGCTCGGGTTTGGCTGTTCGCAGGGTTTATACCGGTACAAAATGGGTTTGTACCGGTACAAGCTGGCAGAATGTGAGCAGACCGAACTGCGGGGGGTTTTTGGCTATTGTAGCCTTTCTATTTGACACCCCACGCCCCTTAGGGCTTCTCCTGAGCTGAGCACAAGAGGAGACAAGGTAGGAAGACCCTTCCCTTCATCTCTTTGGTTTAGGATGGATTTTTGATGGGTTTTCTTGAGTTTAAACCCTCTCCTTTGCTCTTTTTGCTTGATAGAGCCTCTACCACCATTGTTGGAGCTTGGAGCTTGGTGGTTGGAGCTTTGTGGTGGATCAAGCTTCAAGCCTAGGGCTTTTTGAGCTTGGTGTTGAGCTTCTTAGAGGTATGTGAGTGATCTCCTTCCTCTAGTTTCGATTTTAGTAGGTTTTTGTGAGATGAAACCCTAGAATGAGATTCTAGGGTTAGGATTTTGGGATTTTCGATTTAGGGCCTTTGGGACCTAATTGATGGGTTTAGAACTTTGGTTTAGGTTGGATTGCAAGGACTCTAACTCCCATTTGGAGATCGAGAGAGTTTCCTTCGCATTCGGTGAGTTTTCTCCCACCTCTTGTCGAAATCCTTAAAGTGTGAACTCAAGATTTATCTTCTTAGCTTGTAACTCCTCGGGTGTGCTTTTTAGGACTCAATGAGTGATTATCGAAGCTTTGTTAGCGGTTCGGAGCAACGCTTTTCGCACTTGGTGGGTTTGGCTTCACGAGCATAGGGGCAAATGGCTCCTAAGTGCTTATTCGGTTTGATTTAATTATTTTGAATGCATATTCATGCTAAATAGATTTATTATGAATTTTGAATCACTTAAATTGCATGCCTTATGTATGATTAAAATTTGACTCTATATAGTAGAGAAATCTGGGTTAAATAGCAGGCATGTGGGGGTAATTCTTGTGGGCTCCTGGGAGTGGGCCCTTTATGATGTTATAGCTTAATTAATGTAGTTGTGAACATCGAACTCTTGTTGGAACTTAGATGAGCTTAAGTGTCATCAAGCGGCACTTAACTTAGAAAACTATGAAACTGCAACATATATAGAGACTTGACATAGGCCACTGGACATCTATTATTTCCATGTTAGAGACATGACGACATAGAGATAGGCCTTTTGGACACTTGTATTGTCACGCCCCGAAGACCGCTACCAATTTGGTTCGGTTCGGGAATGCCGAACAGGCGCCGAACGGACAACACCTCCCCTGTCCGCCCAAGGCTCAGCCACAAGTCATGTACAAAGAATTGCCCAGGATATCAATTCTACATCATACATGACAGGAAAGCTGCACCTAAAGGTGCGAACAACAATAAGAGCAAGATACAAGTATTTCATACAAGTAATATAAAGAGAGAAGAGTCTATCTATTACAATCATTCAACATTTGTTTACAATCTTTAACTTCAATTACATTCTTTTTTCAAAATACATAAGTCTTTACATATCCCAAAATATACACTGTTCCTTCTCCAAGTTACATAAAACTATACCAAAATTTGATATCGGGAAGGTTTTAATGCAGATGGCGGCCTCTATCAACTAGGGCGCGATGCCATTACCGCGATCCTCACCAACCACCCGCGAACTTGCACCTGTAATAGAGTGGGGTGAGAACTAACTTCCTTAGTTCCCAGTGGGCTCGGCCACCGACCCCACTGATCTCCCCACTAGGTCTAAGCAGGCAATAGCAGATAGATATTTATCTTAAAGCTGTAAATACGGGAAGTAAAGCATAATAGAAGAAATGCAATAACTACTTTGCCTGTAACAACAAGATTAAAGTAAATGCTCTAGCCACGTAATTGCAATTCTATCATGCTCAATATGTACTGTTGTACCCAATCTCATTGCTCTTGGAGTTTATTACCCAATCCATGGCTAGCCCGTAGGTTCGCCCACAACTCAACACATTCAACCACATGGGTTGTGCGGGACCCCACATAGGCTATCCCTCGGGACCCCACATAGGCTATCCCTATCGAATCACGTGCCAAGACCTCCGGAGACTCGCACTACTCATGTGGAGCGACCACGTCACGAGCGCTGAGCAGACTGTGTGAGTATGATCTTCTCCTCCAATTTGGAGGGCATCCAACACAGGGGAATTTAGTAACCATCTCCTCCACTTTGGAGGGCATCCACACAGGGGGATTCATAACCATCAAGTTCTATACTTGATTCACATATCTCTAGTGTTCTTTACACTATGTCATTATACATGTCATTCATCAAGTTCTACACTTGGTTCTCATATCTCTAGTGTTCTTTACACTAAGTTATAATGCAACAATATTCATCAAGTTGTCTACTTGGTTCACATATCTCTAGTGTTCTTTACACTATGTCATTACACTAAGTCATATGTCACAATGTCATAATGTCATATTGCCAATCATCAAGCTCTATACTTGGTTCATATATCTCTAGTTGATAATCATGCATAATTAAATTTGTCTCTAGGGTTCAATGTCATTTGCTCATTGCTATGCCTCCTATGTCCTAATGCAAATCTACGGTGCCGCACGATAAGGGAGGATGCAAGCATGCTCCCTATGTCCTAATGCAACCTCCGTAGATCCACACGATAAGGAAGCACGCTAGAGTAGCCATTTCACTAAACCAACCCTATCATGCATGAAACTATACATATGCACATATATACGCAATATGACCAACAATTTACTTAGACATAAAAGGGAGCCCAACGGCTTCGGTAAGACACCCCCCACCTTTTGGGATGTTCACTTGTAGCAACCACGTAGGTTTTGTTGCTTCGAACCTCTACTTCGACTCTTCGGCCAATCTCCGAAGCTGAAAGCCTTTGTTTGGCTCAGATCGCTTAAACCGTTCGCCGAATCGACGAACCGTCGCCTCGCACGCGTTCGTGGACCTAACAATATGTTAGAAATGAGGTTAAAAGAGATCAAAACCTCATCCTAAGAAAAGCCCCAATTTGAACCCTAGATTTTGCCCCGAGCAAAATCTCGCGTTGGAGTTCAAATCGATTGTGCAAATCACTTCTTAGGAAGCCTAGGGTTCCATAAAAATTATCCCCAAGAGATAAAACCCATCCTAGGAGAAGCTACCATGAAAGCTCTCAAGAGCTTACCTCAAGTAGAAGCTCCAATGGTAGAGAAGATGGTGTAGGAGAGGCTAGGCTTGCTCCTAGCTTGGTCCTCTTCCAATCCTTCCACTCATTCTCCTTCCTTTCTCCTTCTTCTTCTTCTTCTTCTTCTTTCTGGAGGGAGAGAGGAAGAGAGTTGTGTGAGGGTGTGTGTGTGTGTGTGTAACGTGAGGGAGAGGGAGAGGAAATACCCTCTATAGGCTCTATTGTAACAATATGCCAAAGAGCCCCTCCACTTTCTATTCTTCACACTGCCCCAGACTGGGCATTTTTCGTGCAGAGGGACCGGTCCCTCACCCCCAGGGACCGGTCCTTTTATGCGACCACCCATAACATGCTCTCGGGAACCGGTCTCTGAGCAGGAGGGACCGGTCCTTTTATCGTGAACCGTCCAACCTGCGTACTGGAACCGGTCTCTGGGCAGGAGGGACCGGTCCTTTTATCGTGAACCGTCCAACCTGCGTACTGGGACCGGTCTCCCCTTCGTGGGGACCGGTCCCACCAGGTAAAAATCTGCAGATTTGTGCAGACTGCACCATTAAGCCTTCGGGACCGACTCCGACGCACTTCTTGCCTTCGGATCAACTTCGAACTTTCCGAAGTCCATCCACTCGACAATTAGTCGATTCTAAACGTGGTGCAACTCTCGGATTTCGAGAATTCACTTTCTTACATGTATATTCCATGTTAGAGACATGACGATTTGGAACATATGATGAGTTTTGTGACTTTATGCCATTGTGCTCATTCGCACATGCTTGTGAGGGTCGCTCCCTACAAGCCGGCACTCCTGAGTTGGCCAACGCGTTTCATGTATTCGCCGTGCGGGATTGGGCGCCGAAGTGGATTGCCGTGGGTCAGTCTCATTCCTAGGGTGGGAATGTTGACTACTACGGGGCCATTAGGCTCGGCATTTGGGCTAGGCAGCCTTCGGGTGGGCATCGGCCATATCGCCTTCGGGCTGGATCTTGTAGTACTTAAACTTATTGTAATTTAAAGAAAACTGTGGACTTTGACTAGAATAGTAAACTTTAACACTTTACTATCACTTGTGGACATTATAGACCTTGATTAGAATAGTAAACTTAATTTTTTACTATCAAGTTGGGAACTTCATGTTATTTATAATGCTTTCTATTCATGTTTAGAATAGCGTATTTACTTGAGTAGTTTTCATGCCAAGTAGAGATATTATGCTTTAGTAGCTTACTCGCTATTTATTTCGCTTACACTTACTTGCTTAGTTTTGGGCCTAGTGGAGCATGCAACTGAAGTCAGTAATTGCCCACTGGGAACTATTATTTAATAGTTCTCACGCCCCCTGTTTCATATGTGTTTCAGAGCCTTCGGCACCGGCGGAGGCACGGGATCGCGGCAAGGGAGTCGCCTAGTTAGCTAGCTTCTTGCCACTACTGTTTAGGTGGTTTTTTTTGTTTTTTCCTCTCTTTTGTGTTTTGTGAGAGAGTGATTTTTGTATCTATTTATAGAGACCATCATGTATTATGTTAGTTTTTACTTTGGGATCTTTGGTTGTACCACTTTTTATAGTTCTTAGTGGAATCTTGGTACTCTTATTTATCTACTTCTTGTATGCTTCTTAGTTTAGAATTCTAGTTGTTACACTGCTCTGATGCTTCTAAATTCTTCTTATTTTGTGGTTATTTATCGTTTTTGTTAGACGCCTTGTATGTTGTAGACATACGGCGGGTCTGGGCATGCGCCGGGCGGGCTTCCGCTGGGTCCCGGGGCGTGACAGTCTCGCAAGCACCTCAACTGTCAACAGCCTGCCGCACCCTGCGACTCAGCCTCTTAGCGCGAAATCATCGCACACGCTGAACCCGGCTCAAGTCACTTGACATAGCCATTCTGGCGGCGAACACGGCGTACTTACCCAGCGTGGACTAAAGTTGTGACCTAACTATCTGGCGGCGAACTAGCCGCACCTCACCCAACAATGGTTCGAGTCACTCCTCAGCCACCTGACGGCGCACGTATCGTACTTACCGGCATGGTTTCGATCCAATCCCGTGGTCTGATCCTCAACCCGGCTCAACCGGTATAGAACTCATCTCAGCTCACCCACCCGGCGGCGAAATCGTCGCACACGCCAAGTCAGTGGTATAGCCTTGGACGGCGAAATCGTCGCACACGCCCGACACCCTCGGTGGTGTCCAAAACTCGGGATTCCGGAATCTGTTCCACTTTGCTTGAGGGTTGGCTTTAACCCTCAAGAGTCGACCCACTAGGTCCATTGTTCTTTACATCCTAGGTCTACTTGATTCTAGGGTCACATTCTTTACTCCACAACCTAGGTTATTCTAACTCTAGGTTCCAAGTCATTCTGATTCTACCTATGTTTACTAACACTAGGTCCGTTATCATCTCTATTCAACCTATGTCCTTGACACTAGATCCAATGCCACTTACCTAGGTTCATGTGACTCTAGGTTCACTACAACCTATGTTCTTTAACACTAGGTTAGACGCCACTCACCTAGGTTCCTTTGACACTAGGTTTACTATAACCTATGTTCTTTAAAACTAGGTTAGATGCCACTCGATCTAGGTCCCTTTGACTCTAGGTTTACTACAACCTATGTTCTTTAACACTAGGTTAGATGCCACTCGTGAGTCGACCTAGGTCCCTTTGACTCTAGGTTTACTACAACCTATATTCTTTAACACTAGGTTAGATGCCACTCGACCTAGGTTCATGACACTAGGTTCATACCATTCATGTTTAACCTATGTTCAAGACACTAGGTTCAATGTCACTCGATCTATGTGTATATATATATGTCCACATGCCCATGTCCTTTACTTAACATTTTTACTGTTGTATCTCTATAACATGCTTATCAAGTATATCTTAGTATTAGCCACATGCTTACATTTAGCATTTCTATGACATTCATTCAACTATCATTAACCAATGCATATATTCTAGCATTTCTATACCACATCATTCATGCATTTATTTAGCAGTCTTAGATTATGTCCATATGCAATATTTGGTAGCCTAACATGACATTCATCTTATACACTCATGTGCTTTACCACTAGCTACCACTACGTGCATCAATGATAAACATTTATCTTAGACATATAGGCGACCTAGTCGCTTCGGTAAACACAACCCACCTCGTTTCGCATTCCGGTTGCTTGTCGACACTTGCAATCGGCCTCCCGCGGCACCCGTGTCCGGTTCGACCCGATTTTGCTAATACTCACCAACCGTGCGTCGAATCGCGGCTCCGAAAATTATAGGTCTTCGGTTATGTGCCACGGTACTCCAAATCCATTTTCATGATTTTTGGAAGCTTTCGCCGCAAGCTGCGGCCACCTTTACGTTAAAGTCTTCAATCCTCCATAACTTTGCAACGGCTCGACGGATTGCCGAACCGACTTCGCCAACGTGTTTCGTTACCTAGCAATTAGGTTTACGGAGGATCAAATTAGATCAAACCCATCTATTAGCAAAAATCGCATTTCTAACCCAATAGGTTTACTATTGCAAGAATACTCCAAATTGGAACCTGATTCATGCAATTTACACTTATCTAGCATCTTAGGATTCAATTAAACCCATTTCTAGAGTATATAATCGAAGTCCTAAAGATTTGCCATGAGAGGGTTCAAGAAGCTCACCTCAAAACTTGCTCCAAATCATGGAGAAGATGAAGAAGATGATGATGGTTCACTTCCAAACTTCATTCTCCACCAAATCCACCAATTTTGGGAGGGATCTAGAGAGAGAAAGGAGATTTTCTCTCTCACCATGTGTGCGTGTGTGAGTGTGAACGTGTGTGTGTGTGCTGCTCGGTTTGGGAAGCAGGAAGGAGAAAAAAAGGGAATAAATCCCCTTTTTACAACTTAGCCCCTCAACTATTCACTATTCATACTCAACTTTCGGCTGAAATTCGAATATTTTTCGCCTGCCCTTCTGGGTGTCCGATTGAGCTCAAACTTGACAGCTGTGTTCGGTTTTACATAACTTAACGAAAGAAATTTAAATCTTTCAGTTTCGACCCCGTTTGGTCACCGAAAGCTCTACCGAACTGTAATCTTTATCAGATAGCATTCGGATTTTATTTCTCATCTTTCGGGTGTCAGAATGGCACGAAACTTTAAATCTAGCCTCGTAAAAATAATCCTAACATATCCCTTAGTTTTCATAATTTTCTGACACCGTGCATTTTCTGCTAATTTATCTGCTCGGTTTCACACAGAAAAATTTAAATATTCTATTTTTATTCCGATTTCTGTACATGTCATTTCAGACTTATATTTTACTTCTCTAAATCCAATAAAAATAGTATCTCACACTATTTTTTATTTATATTTACTTTTAAATTAAAATTCGGGATGTTACATTGAGAAACCTATGGGGCCGAGTGGGTTAGACTCATTCCTTACGAGGATCTTTGGGGCTACCACTTAAGTGGCACAAGCTGGATTACACTTGTGTAGATCCTAGAAAGAGATTGAATAATGACATTCAATAGTAAATGATAATCACTACTAGATAGGACATAGTAGTTGGATTACTTGGACATGCTTAGAGCGTACCTTGGGACTTGTAGTATACATGATAGTTCATTATTTGCATCATAGTATACTTTGTTGATATAGTAGCGTATATTCTTTACATATTGGCATATTGGATCATGATAGTTGTACACTCATCATGCTTACTTGTGACATAGTAGATAGCATTTCAATTATGCTTTTATTACAGTTGGTTATTTATCGCTTACTTATACTATCTCTTTTGGGCATAGTGATGCATGCAACTGAGGTCAGTAATTGCCCACTGGGAACTATAAATTATAGTTCTCATGCCCTCTGTTTTCTGACTCTTTTCAGCGCCTTCTGCATCGGGGGAGGCCAAGGACCGCGGCAAGGGCATTGCCTCGAGATAGCGATTTTTGGGCGAGAGACCTTGGATAGGTGGTCTACCTCTCTCTGTTTCTGTTTTGGAGAGGTTTTTGGAGAGTTGTACCTATGTATAGAGACCACCACATTTTGAGATTTTGTGACAGATGTTGTACCTACTTTATATTTTATTATATTGTCTAGTTTTCCTTTCCTCTACCCCGAATGTTACCACCTCCATCATCGGGCCAACCTAGCTACGCCCGTATCTACGAAAGCTCGAAATTGGCACTCGTAGAATCTAAACCCACTCCGTATCGTAGTGGAAGTAAAGAAAACTTTATGCATATACGTGGAGTAGCCTACGGAAGCTAATATCGATGACAAGGTGCCGCCATCGTTGCAGATGAGATCAAAATGAGGCAAAGGATGCGATAGGAAATATTGTCACGCCTCGGGACCGATCATTTTGGCCGGCCCGGGCACGTCGAACAGACGCCGAACGGACAGAGTTTTCCCTGTCAACCCAAGGCTCAACACAAGTACAAATCAGACAAAATGAAATGCACAAGCAGAAACATACAAACAACTTACACGAGGGTAAGCGATAGCCAAGTGAAAGAAATTCTAAACTAAACAAATAAAACTATTACATTTACACAAGTTCTTCTCTTTTACATGCTTTTCTTTTTATACAAATTTCAACTTCCAAAATAAGAAAGATTCATACATGGTATGCAACTAACAAAACAAACTTCACTAGGGCAGTCGCTAGCTACGGTGCGAGGCCCTTACCACGATCGTCCGCCGGCTCGATGGGACCCGGCCCATAAAAATGATGGGGTGAGAACTACAACAAAGTTCCCAATGGGTTTGGCCCCCAATCACACCGACTTTCCCACTAGGTCTATCTCAGGCATAATTTGAAAGAATAAACAGATAGTAACCAAGCTATAATGAGTACAACTAATATGCCTGAACAATAACAAACAACGCTCATGCTCAACATAATATTCATGATGAATGCAGGATCTCAATCTCGATACCCAATCTCATGGCTAGCCTGTAGGTTTCACCTCTCATAGAACTCACCAACTCAAATCCCAATTGTCGAGCCCTCAGCTTCCCCCATGGGACCGTCCTCCGGGATTACTCCATCCCAGTGGCGACAACTCCGGAGCTCACTGCTTGAGGGGGAGCTACTGCCCCCGAGCAAGGACTTACAGGCGAGTATAATCCAATCCTTAACTATAAGGATGTAATCCAAATCCATTCCTTAACTATAAGGAAGCAATGCTCAATGACCCTTAACTAAAAGGTTGTTGTCACTTGTCACAATCTCATTTTCTTTGTTCTTGTTCTTGCTCTTGTTCTTTGAAATCATGACCATGTCATTACACTAACTCTAGTGTTCTTTGTTTTCATGTCTACTATTCTTGTCAATATCACACACCAACTCTAGTGTTCTTTGCAATATAGTAATGCCACTCGATCTATTTGTCATAGTGTCACTATATTCTTTAACCAACTAGCTAGGTTCCTTATCTCATCACATGCATACATAGGGTTTTTATTCACTTACTTTGTTCACAACTATCTCATTTGCATCTTAACTGTGACGCACTGAACTTTCGCAAAATGCAAGGTTCGAGTGTTTGAGGAGATTTTCGAGTTTTCCACTGGTTGTGGAGGGTCGTCGACGGTGTTCGGACCTTTAGAATTGAAAATCCGGAGTTTTGGCTAAGTTCTGCGAGTTTTGGCCTCGGGGACCTGTGACGCACTGGACTTTGCAAATTGCCAGGTTCGAGTGTTCGATGTGAGATCTGAGCTTTTCCAGATTTTCTGGAGGGTCGTTGACTGTGTTCCGACCCATGGCACGTGTACCGAGGTTAGTGGATGAATCCCAAGCACTAAAGTCTAAAAAGTTGGATTTTAGGTTGCTCTCGGTTTGCTATCTGGGGAGTCTGTAGCACAGAAAAGTTCTTTGTCTGCAGCCTTGGTGCTATCTCAGTGCGGAGGGGATACTGCACGGTATGGGACTGGAGCGACAAACCGAGCCTCGGGTTTGGGTCATTTCGCAGAGTGCACCGTACTTGGCTTGTCTGGTCTGACACAGCGTTTCGAAAATCCGAAAGCTGGGGGCTTTTAGCAATTTGTTGCTTCATTAGTAGCACCCACGCCCCTTAGGGGCTTTTTTGTGCTGAGGACCTGAGGGAGAGAGGTAGGGGAGCCCTCCAACCATTTCTCTTCCATTACTTGGTTTTTGGATGGATTTCTAAAGAGATTAACCCTCTCTTTTTCCCTCTTTTGCTTGCTAGTGCTAGCATCTTCTTGGTTGAGGCTTGGAGCTTGATCTTGGAGCTCTATTGGAGGAAGACCTTCACTTCTAGAGGATTGTGGACTTTGATTTGGAGCTCCTTAAAGGTAGGCATCACCTCTATTTCCTCTAGTTTGGGATTTTGAAGCTTTCTACTTGTTGAAACCCTAGATTTAGTAGATTAGGGTTTATTTTGGGGATTTGCAACCTAGGGCTTTTAGAGTCCAATTAATTGGTTTAGAACCTTTGTTTAGGTTGCCTTGGAAGAGATCTCACCTCCATTTGAGGATTGGAGAAGGATTTTTATTCTAAGGTGAATTTCTTCTTACTCTCTACATAGAAGCTTAAAGTTTGAACTCAAGACTTATCTCTTGAGGTTGTAACTCCTAGGATCTCCTTTGTAGGGTATTAGGAGTAGGAATCGAAGCTTCGTTAGCGGTTCAGAGCGACGCTTGGAGCGACGGTGGGTTTGGCCTCACCTAGCACAATGAGAAATTCTCATTGGTGCTTATTTGCTTATGGTTAAATGGAAATTAGTGCATTTTCATATTATTTGATTTATTTGTGAATTTTAGAATGCTTAAGATACATATGTTATGTGTAACGCAATTTTACTCTATATAGTAGAGACGAATGCATGTGAGAGCTGAAGCATTGTAGCATTCTATTTGGAAACTTGAAACTATGTGTTTAAGAGGACTTTGACATGTGTTTGAGAACATAGAACTATACATGACATAGGAGAAAAGTCCTTGTCATTAAGCGGCATTGGCTTGGCATCAAAAGTGTAGAATAGTGAGCTAATGTCATCAAGCGACATTAGGCTCGTGAATGAACTTGACATAGAAATTCTAGTGTCACGAGAACTTGTTGCACTAGACCTTAGGGTTGCTAGTGACATTTGCCATGTGTGGGACTTGGGACTTGGACTTGCTTGTTGCCATTTGTGCTCTTCGCACATGCTTGTGAGGGTCGCTCCCTACAAGCTGGCACTCCGGAGTTAGCCTTTGCGATGTATTCGCACGTGCGGTATTGAGAAACCTATGGGGCCGAATTGGTTAGACTCATTCCTACGGGGATGTTGGGGCTACCACGACACTTAGGGGGCGCAAGCGGGATTACACTTGTGTAGATCCCAAATTGAGATTGAACGTCGTCTTTCTATATTAAAGGATAATCACTACTTAACTTAGATTAGTAGTTGGATATATATGTTGTGACATAGTATTGGACATAATAGTATACTTGATAGGTCATCATTTCTATTATGGTATACTTGGGAACTTGGTTGGATATACTTGTTTAGAGTTGGCTATCGGATAGATTAAAGCATGTAATATAATTACCTTGGGTTAATTATTCAGCTTTTCAGTTACGCTTTATTTACAGTTATTTATTTCAGTACTTATATTACTCTCTTTTGGGCCTAGTGGAGCAATTTTGTGCAGGTCAGTAATTGCCCACGGGGAACTATATGTTTTTAGTTCTCACGCCCTCTGTTTCTGACTCGTTTCAGTGCCTTCTGCATCGGGGGAGGCTCGGGACCGCGGCAAAGGAGTTGCCTCGGGATAGCGGCTTGTGAGAGGGTTTTGGATAGGTGGTTTCCTTTTTCTCTTGTTTTATTTTGGAGAGAAGGAGTGTTTTTACCTTGTATAGAGACCACCCCTTTTGTGTAGTTGAGAGGCATTGATGTTAACTGTGTACTACTCTCTGTTTCTTTGTTAGTGATTTAGACGCTTTACTTTCTTTTACTTGTGGTTTGGTTCTTGTTTAGTTGTGGCTCTGATATTCATAGTTGTAGCCTTATATTGTTTTAAATTCCGCTGTTTTTTGTTAGACGCCTTGTATGTGTTGACATATGGCGGAGTGCAGGCACGCTTTGGGGAAGGTCTGCCAGGCCGGCGTGACAGATTAATTTGGTATCAGAGCCTAGGGTGACGTCTTAGAGGACCTAGTAAACCTTAGGCTGGTTGGACTATAAGGATTAGACTCGTGAGAGACGTGATCTATTTGACTTATAAGCGAAAGTGTTTGATTGGGTTTTATGATAACTCTAAAAAGTTGGAGGGTTACGTTGGCGGCCGACAACGTAACATCGGGAGTTAGTAGAAAGCACACTTCTTTACTTTCGCACAATTTGGGTTTCTGAGTGGGGATTGCGATAGCGTGGGTTTTATTAACTTGCGCTTTTATGTTGTTGCAGGGTTGATGCCTATTACTCGCTCCCAATCCGTCGGGGCAGATAACATGGCACGCCTTGAGGAGGTCGAGACCTCAGCTACTTCTGAGTCCAGCGAGGTCCGCGGCGAGGGATCGGTGGCGGTCCTCAGCGACCTTGTGGCTCGGCGAGACGGCGGCGGCGGCGAGCTGAGGCGGCGCGCCGACAGGATGAGAGGATGAAGCGACTTGAGGACCTTCTTCTGCAGCAGGCGGCTGCCAGGGAGGCCAGCTCACCCACCCAGGCCGAGGTGGTAGCACCGAGGCGCCGACTCCGGACACCGGATCTTTGCACTCTGTGCGTGCGCGGCACGCCGGGAGAGAGTAGCGACGGCAGCACGCCGGTTCGGATGCCCCGGGAGGAGCGGTGTTCCCTACGATGGTTGAGGGCTTGAGCGAGACCGGCGATGAGCCGCCTCAATGAGTTCGGGAGATGCAATCCACGTATATTCGGCGAGAACGTGGATCACTGGATTGTGGAGAAATAGCTTATGCACATGGAAAAGCTATTTCGGGATACCTTTGTCGAGGAGGGGGACAGAGTGTGGCTCGCCACTCACCATCTGGACGGCGAGGCCTATCAGTGGTGGCGGGATATTCAGGAGAACCCGAGCACCGACTTGGCAGAGATGACTTGGACGAGGTTCAAGGGATTGCTACTCGAGCACTACTTCCCCGACAGTGTTCGACGACAGATGGGAGACCGCAACTGCGCCGGGGAGCGGACGGTGGCGAGTATGAGCGGGAGTTCACCGAGGGCTTCTACACGTGTACCTTTCGTCGTGCGGGACGACGAGGACAAGGCCGGGATCTTTGAGAATGGACTTCGGCCATCTATCTTTAGACTCGTGCGATCGTCGGGTTGCGGACCTATAGAGAGGTGGTAAATCGCGCTCTCATCGTGGAGCGGGCGCGATGGTCTTGAAGGATAGCGGGAAGGCTTGGATCGGGGCAAGGGCAAGAGGCCCTCGGGGGCGAGGGTGCGAGCCGGGGACACTCTAGGAAGCCGCCAAAGTACCCCGGGAACGATCACGTGGACGAGGACCCCACGGCGGCGCGAGGATCGGGCGGCGACCGGCGCCGCGATATGTGATTTGTAGCGGCCCCCCACCACCCCGACGGTGCCGCGGGGCGGGCCGTGCTTCTCTTGCGGCCGGGAGGGCCATTTCCGGTCGAGTGTCCAGGGGATGCGCCCCACACCGTCGACGGCTTCACCGAAGCCGCCGGGTTCCGGCCGGGGACACTGCGGCATCTTACCGGTCGGGAGATCTTACGCACGAGAGCGGAGCGAGGGGTCACGCCGGGGCCGAGTGGACGATTGTATGCCGCCCGAGGCAGAAGCGGCGCGACGGCGTGACGTGGTTGCGGGTATCATTTTGATTTCTGCATTCGAGTTCGTGCTTTATTTGATACGGCGCATCTTGTTCTTTTATTGATCGGCTATTTGCCGAGTTGCATACATTCCTATGACTTCCTTGTTGCATTCGGGCGAGTGGTTATGCCGGACATTCTATCGACGTTCGGGAGTGTTGTGCTAGTTGCCGGTTCGGATTGGGGATTGGATCATGCCCGCGGACCTATTTGTGGTGCGCAAACTTGGAGAGTTTGACATAGTTTTGGGCCTGGATTGGTTGACCCCGTACTTTGCTACGTTTGATTGTGTGAGTCGTACCGTGACTTTTAGGGAGCCTGGTCACGAGGAGGTTGTGTTTCAGGGTTGCCAGAGTTCGCTGTTTGCGATGACTATTAGCTCCTCTCGAGCTAGGCAGTTGATTAGTAGCGGGTGCATAGCCTATTTGGCTAGTATTGCACCCCGAGATGTTGAGGACTCTCCTAGGATTGAGGATATCCCTGTGGTGAGGGAGTTCCAGGATGTGTTTCCAGCAGAGCTACCAGGAATGCCGCCTGATAGGGAGATTGAGTTTGTAGTAGATCTCGTCACCGGACAACTCCAATCTCAAAGGCGCCACTATAGGATGGCACCGGCGAAATTTAAGGAGGCGAGAGCACGGTTGCAGGATCTTTTGGATAAAGGTTTTGTGAGGCCGAGTGTGTCGCCTTGGGGAGCACCGGTTCTCTTTGTGAGGAAAAAGGACGGATCACTTCGCTTATGTATGGATTATCGTGAACTTAACAAAGTCACGATTAAGAATAAGTATCCGTTGCCGAGGATCGATGATCTGTTTGACCAGCTTCAGGGATCTAGCGTGTACTCCAAGATCGACTTGCAGTCGAGTTATCATCAGCTGAAGATCAAGCATGAGGATGTGTCAAAGACGGCTTTCAGGACACGGTATGGACACTATGAGTTCACCGTTATGCCGTTCGGGCTTACTAATGGCCCGGCAGCTTTTATGGATTTAATGAACCGTGTCTTCAAGCCATATTTGGACAGATTTGTCGTGGTGTTTATAGACGACATTTTGGTCTATTCCCGAAGTGATGCGGATCACGAGGAACACTTGAGACTGGTACTTCAAGTGCTTCGGGAAAAGAAACTCTATGCCAAGTTGAAGAAATGCGAGTTCTGGCTTAGAGAGGTGGCGTTTTTGGGCCATGTGATTTCAGGATCAGGTATAGCCGTGGATCCCAAGAAGATTGAAGCCGTCAAGGATTGGCCAAGACCGACGAGTGTCACGAGAGATACGGAGTTTTATTGGTTTGGCTACTACAGGAGGTTTGTTGAGGGATTTGCTAAGTTGTCTACTCCCCTCACGAGGCTCACGCATAAAGGCACCAAATTCATTTGGAATGATTCGTGCGAGAAAAGCTTTCAAGAGTTGAAGCTGCGATTAACTACGCGCCAATCCCGACCTTGCCGATTCTAGAGCGGGGTATGTGATTTATAGCGATGCTTCCTTTAGCGGATTGGGGCTGCGTGTTAATGCGGGACGGAAAGGTGATCGCGTATGCTTCTCGGATTGAAGGAGTATGAAAGGAATTATCCTACACATGATTTGGAATTGGCGGCTGTAGTGTGCGCACTGAAGCTATGGCGCCACTATCTTTATGGCGAGCGGTGTGAAGTGTATACGGATCACAAGAGCTTAAAGTACCTGTTCACTCAGAAGGAGTTGAACTTGAGGCAATGAGATGGTTGGAGGCTGCTCAAGGATTATGATACGACGATACTCTACCACCAGGCAAGGCTAACGTGGTGGTGATGCGCTAAGTAGGAAATCGACGGAAAACTTAGCGATGATGATAGTTACTCAACCGCCGTTGATCGAGCAGTTGAAGCGGCTAGAGTTGGAGGTGGTGGCTCCTGACACACCTATGAGGTTGATGACATTAGTGGTGCAACCTACTTTATTGGAAAGAATTAAGGAAAAGCAAGCTCTTGATGCGGAGTTGCTAAAGATCTGAGCAAAGATGATTGATGGTTGCACCGGGGACTTTACCTTGGACGGTGGTGACTTGATGCGATTCGAGTGGACGGGTTTGTGTGCGTCGGAGCGACGCTTAAAGATGAGATACTTACAGGCACAGCGCACCTTATGCTATACATCCGGGGCACCAAAATGTATAAGGATTTGAAGCTACACTATTGGTGGCCGGGATGAAAAAGGACGTTGGCGAGTTTGTGGCTAGATGTTTAACTTGCCAACAAGTGAAGGATGAGCACCGAGTTCACGCGGGAAAATTACAGAGCCTACCGATTCCAGTGTGGAAGTGGGAGAAGATCACCATGGACTTTGTGATGGGATTGCCTCGCTCCCAGGCCGGGCATGACGCTATATGGGTGATCGTGGATAGGTTGACGAAATCGGCGCATTTCATACCTATCCATACTACTTGGACTGGAGAGAGACTCGCACAGGTTTATTTGGATGAGATTGTGCGATTACATGGAGTACCTACATCGATTGTATCGGACAGGGACACACGTTTTGTGTCACACTTTTGGAGGAGTCTGCAGGACGCCTTAGGTACTAGACTGGACTTGACCTTGCTTTCTACCCTCGAGTGACGGGCGATCGGAGCGTACTATACGGACACTCGAGGACATGCTTCGAGTCTGCGTGATCGACTTACAGGGAGGATGGTCGCAGCAGCTACCGATGGCTGAGTTTGCTTATAACAATAGTTATCAAGCAAGCATCAAGATGGCGCCATTTGAGGCACTCTATGGACGAAAATGTAGATCGCCACTTCATTGGAGTGAAGTTGGTGAGAGTTTGGCTCTAGGTCCAGATGTGCTCCAGGAAGCAGAGGACAAGGTTCGCATTGCTAGGGAGCGATTGTTGACGACGGAGTAGGCGAGAAGAGCTATCTTTGATAGACGTCGACGAGACTTGGAGTTTGATTGGAGACCGTGTCTTTTTGAAAGTCTCGCCCAGCCCGGAGGAGTCGGGGAGATTTGAGATTCGGGGTAAGTTGAGCCCCGTTTCATTGGACCGTATGAGATTCTTGAGCGTGTGGGCCGTGGCGTATAGACTTGCTCTACCGCCGAACCTATCGGGTGTACACAATGTCTTCCATGTATCGGTCCTCGGAAGTATATACATGACCCGGCTCGTGTTTTGGATACTACACCATTGGAGGCGAGGGACGATTTGAGCTTCGAGGAGCGGCCGTGAAGATTTTGGCTCGCGAGGTGAAGAAGTTGAGGAGCAGGAGCTTCCTTATGTGAAGGTCTGTGGAGCAACCACGAAGAGCGGGAGGCCACGTGGGAGCTAGAGAGTGCGCTTCGAGCGCTATCCCCGTCTCTTTCGGATGGAGTCATGAGGTATGACCTTAATTTTGAGTTTCGCGGACGAAACCTCCTTTTAGGAGGGGGTGAATGTGGCCTTGGACTTTGCAAATTGCCGAGGTTCGAGTGTTCGATGTGAGATACGAGCTTTTCAGTTTTACGGAGGGTCGTTGACGTGTGTTCGACCACGTGGCACGTGTCTGAGGTTAGTGGATGAATCCCAAGCACTAAAGTCCAAAAGTTGGATTTTAGGTTGCTCTCGGTTTGCTATACGGGAGTACGTAGGTACGGGAAAAGTTCTTGTCTTAGTGCGGCCTTGGTTGCTATCTTAGGTACGGAGGATGTACCGGTATGGGACTGGAAGCGACAAACCCGAGCCTCGGGTTTGGGTACATTTCGCGAAGTGCATGCCGTCTGGACTTGGCTTATCTTAGGTACAACTTTGGCAGTTTTCGAAAATCCGAAACTGCAGGAGCTTTTTAGCAATTTGTTGCTTCTATTAGTAGCACCCACGCCCCCTTAGGGCTTTTTTGTGCTGAGGACCTGAGGGAGAGAGGTAGGGGAGCCCTCCAACCATTTCTCTTCCATTACTTGGTTTTTGGATGGATTTCTAAAGAGATTAACCCTCTCTATTTCGCTCTCTATTTCCATCTTATGCTTGATAGTGCTAGCATCTTCTTGGTTGAGGCTTGGAGCTTGATCTTGGAGCTCTATTGGAGGAAGACCTTCACTTCTAGAGGATTGTGGACTTTGATTTGGAGCTCCTTAAAGGTAGGCATCACCTCTATTTCCTCTAGTTTGGGATTTTGAAACTTTCTACTTGTTGAAACCCTAGATTTAGTAGATTAGGGTTTATTTTGGGGATTTGCAACCTAGGGCTTTTAGAGTCCAATTAATTGGTTTAGAACCTTTGTTTAGGTTGCCTTGGAAGAGATCTCACCTCCGTTTGAGGGTTGGAGAAGGATTTTTACTCTAAGGTGAATTTCTCCTTACTCTCTACATAGAAACTTAAAGTTTGAACTCAAGACTTATCTCTTGAGGTTGTAACTCCTAGGATCTCCTTTGTAGGGTATTAGGAGTAGGAATCGAAGCATCGTTAGCGGTTCAGAGCGACGCTTGGAGCGACGGTGGGTTTGGCCTCACCTAGCACAATGAGAAATTCTCATTGGTACTTATTTGCTTATGGTTAAATGAAAATTAGTGCATTTTCATGTTATTTGATTTATTTGTGAATTTTAGAATGCTTAAGATACATATGTTATGTGTAACGCAATTTTACTCTATATAGTAGAGACGAATGCATGTGAGAGTTGAAGCATTGTAGCATTCTATTTGGAAACTTGAAACTATGTGTTTAAGAGGACTTTGACATGTGTTTGAGAACATAGAACTATACATGACATAGGAGAAAAGCCCTTGTCATTAAGCGGCATTGGCTTGGCATCAAAAGTGTAGAATAGTGAGCTAATGTCATCAAGCGGCATTAGGCTCGTGAATGAACTTGACATAGAAATTCTAGTGTCACGAGAACTTGTTGCACTAGACCTTAGGGTTGCTAGTGACATTTGCCATGTGTGGGACTTGGGACTTGGACTTGCTTGTTGCCATTTGTGCTCTTCGCACATGCTTGTGAGGGTCGCTCCCTACAAGCCGGCACTCCGGAGTTAGCCTTTGCGATGTATTCGCACGTGCGGTATTGAGAAACCTATGGGGCCGAATTGGTTAGACTCATTCCTACGGGGATGTTGGGGCTACCACGACACTTAGGGGGCGCAAGCGGGATTACACTTGTGTAGATCCCAAATTGAGATTGAACGTCGTCTTTCTATATTAAAGGATAATCACTACTTAACTTAGATTAGTAGTTGGATATATATGTTGTGACATAGTATTGGACATAGTAGTATACTTGATAGGTCATCATTTCTATTATGGTATACTTGGGAACTTGGTTGGATATACTTGTTTAGAGTTGGTTATCGGATAGATTAAAGCATGTAATATAATTACCTTGGGTTAATTATTCAGCTTTTCAGTTACGCTTTATTTACAGTTATTTATTTCAGTACTTATATTACTCAGTAATTGCCCACCGGGAACTATATGTTTATAGTTCTCACGCTCTCTGTTTCTGACTCGTTTCAGTGCCTTCTGCATCGGGGGAGGCTCGGGACCGCGGCAAAGGAGTTGCCTCGGGATAGCGGCTTGCGAGAGGGTTTTGGATAGGTGGTTTCCTTTTTCTCTTGTTTTATTTTGGAGAGAATGAGTGTTTTTACCTTGTATAGAGACCACCCCTTTTGTGTAGTTGAGAGGCATTGATGTTAACTGTGTACTACTCTCTGTTTCTTTGTTAGTGATTTAGACGCTTTACTTTCTTTTACTTGTGGTTTGGTTCTTGTTTAGTTGTGGCTCTGATATTCATAGTTGTAGCCTTATATTGTTTTAAATTCCGCTGTTTTTAGTTAGACGCCTTGTATGTGTTGACATATGGCGGGTCTGGGCACGCTTTGGGGAAGGTCCTGCCGACCCCGGGGCGTGACAGGACCGGACCTCACCAGGATGTCCGGACGTCCCAGAAGGAGGCATGGCTAGTAGCTGTGGCATCCGGACATCAGCAGAGATGTTTGGGTCCCGTTGGTGGTTTTTCGTGTTGGAGGGCCCGAGACCGGACATTGCCCCAATGTCCGGATCCCGTGAGCATGGTTTTGGGATGAGACTGCCCAAGACCGGACATTGGGGGGAATGTCCGGTCCTCAGGTGCGCAACTGTCTGCCACCACGAATGACGTACCTCGCACGGTGAAATTTATCTTGAATTTCCCGTGGGGTAGTATTCATGATTCAGATTAAGTATATGTATATATGTTTATCAGGTATTGTGGATCCATGGCTTCCAATAAACGCAAGCGTCTATTGTTAATTACCCCTATAAAATGTTAGGGTACCCTCGATTAAGAGACCAAATATAAATGCTGATAATAAAGAGACAAAACGGGCAAACAAGATTTTATTGATATGATCTGCCGGTTACATGGCTTAAGCAGGGGCATACCCCCACTGTACATGAATTTCATAGGACTGGATACCCAGTTTAACGACTGGGTGGTCGATTGAAATTTGGGTTTAGTTTAAAGACGTTTCGATCATTGGATTTTGGTTTAGTTTAAAGACATTACGATCATTGGATTTGGGTTTAGTTTAAAGACGTTTCGGTCATTGGATTTGGGTTTAGTTTAAAGACGTTTCGGTCATTGGATTTGGGTTTAGTTTAAAGACGTTTCGGTCATTGGATTTGGGTTTAGTTTAAAGACGTTACGGTCATTGGATTTGGGTTTAGTTTAAAGACGTTTCGGTCATTTGAATTTGGGTTTAGTTTAAAGACGTTTCGGTCATTTGAATTTGGGTTTAGTTTAAAGACGTTTCGGTCATTGAATTTGAGTTTAGTTTAAAGACGTTTCGGTCATTTGAATTTGGGTTTAGTTTAAAGACGTTTCGGTCATTTGAATTTTGGTTTAGTTTAAAGACGTTTCGGTCATTTGAATTTGGTTTAGTTTAAAGACGTTTGTCATTTGAATTTGGTTTAGTTTAAAGGCGTTTGGTCATTTGAATTTTGGTTTAGTTTAAAGGCGTTTGATCATTTGAATTTGAGTTTAGTTTAAAGGCGTTCGGTCATTTGAATTTGGGTTTAGTTTAAAGACGTTTCGGTCATTGAATTTGAGTTTAGTTTAAAGACGTTTCGGTCATTTAAATTTGGGTTTAGTTTAAAGACGTTTCGGTCACTTGAATTTGGGTTTACTTTAAAGACGTTTCGGTCATTGAATTTGGGTTTAGTTTAACGACGTTTCGGTCGGAGGTTCTGGACTTGGGTTTAGTTTAACGACGTTTCGGTCGAGCTTTGGTTTAGTTTAGTTTAACGGCGTTACGATTACGGCGGTGGATTTAAGTTTAGTTTAACGACGTTACGGTCGAAGTTGGAATTTAGGTTTAGGAGGTTTATGGTATTTGATGTACGGTTCATGATATTGTGTATAGGAGTTGGTTTGGGTTAGGTTCATGATTCATGAACTTGGTTCATGATTCATGAGTTTGGTTTGGTTCATAAACTTGATTTGGTTCATGAACTTGGTTTATAGGTTTATGGTTCATGAACATAGGTTCATAAGTTTATGGTTCATGAACATAGGTTCATAGGTTTATGGTTCATGAACTTGAACTTGGTGCATAGGTTTATGGTTTATGGTTTTGATTCATAGTTTGTGGACTTGGTGTATGGGTTGGTCCATAGTTTTGATTCATAGTTTATGGACTTGGTGTATGGGTTTATGGTTCATGGTTCATGGACGCGGTGTTCAAGATTATAGTTCATGGTTCATGGACACAGTGTCTGAGTTTATGGTTCATGGTTCATGGACCTGGTGTACGAGTTTATGGTTCATGGTTCATAAACCTGGTGTAGTTTATGGTTCATGGTTCATGGACCTGGTGTCTGAGTTTATGGTTCAATGGGTTTAATTTCAAAGTGGGCTTTGGTATTGGGCCTCTTTGGGTAAATGGGTATTGGGTTAAATGAATTTTGGCTTAAATGGGTATTGGGTTAAATGGGTATTGGGTCAAATTGGGTGTTGGATATATGGGTTATTGGGTTAAATGGTATTGATTTGGATATGTTGATGAGTTTTCTATGGGTATGGGTTAAATGGGTTTTGGATTAGGCTTAACGGATATGGGTTAATGGGTTAATGGGTTTATGGGTTTAGGTATATAGGTTTGGTTAAATGGGTTTATGGGTTAATGGGTTAATGGGTATAATGGATTTGGTATGGGTTTAGGTTTATGAATTTTGGTATGTGGGTTTAGGTATATGGGTTAAATGGGTTAATGGGTTCGATGGGTTAAATGAGTATGGGTTTATGGGTTTGAATCAAGTTTGATTTTCAAAAGTGAATGAAATTCCAAACGTTTAAAATTTCATGTAGCTTTAAATCTAATTTTAGTCCCATAATTTAAATTTAAAAATGTAGGGCACTTAATTTGATTTAATTTGATAAATCAAAGAGTTCAACGTTCTATTTTTGCAAAGTCCCTTCTCTCTCTTTATCAGGTGAATCTCTCTCTTTAAGGAGCATCAACGACTTTAACATTCCGTCGAGCAGTTTTGAACGGCATTCCGTCGAGCGGTTTGATCGGCATTCCGTCAAGCGGTTCGATCGGCATTCCGTCGAGCGGTTTTGAACGGCATTCCGTCGAGCGGTTTTGTTGACATTCCATCGAGCGGATTTATTAAAATTCCGTCGAGCGGTTTGATCGGCATTCCGTCAAGCGGATTTATTAAAATTTGTTAAGGATATTTTAGGTTGGCAGATTTCGTGAATATGTCGGAGTCTTGAAGAAGATCAAGTGTACCAAGAGAGAGTTGGATGATCCAGGACTTGTCAGAAAAGCTCGGCATCTCAGGTATATCTTAAAGATCATTTATGATGATTTACATTAAGTTTATAGTAGTTAGAAGACTTTAATATGCTTTAAAGCTAATAAGATTTCAAAACCCTGAATATATATAGTCAATGTCCGGTCCTTCATGAATGTCCGGACACAGTAAGCTAGTCAGCTGTGATTTTGTAATTCTTGTCCGGACACTTTACTGCTGTCCGGACACAGTGAGCTTCACTTTGAACATCTTTCAAATATGTCCGGACATCTCGCCTTTGTCCGGTCTCAGTAAGCTGAGTTTTCATGCTACGCAAAGTTAGACCGGACATCATCAGGCATTGTCCGGACCTAACGTATTGCGAAAATATTGACTGGGCGGACCTGAAGAAGCTTAGACCGGATGTAAGCAAGACGGACATCCATCTTAAGACGTACATTGGACACGAAATTATTTCCAAAAACGCTGATTTGAAGTCTAATCTATTTCAAAAAGGGCTGATTTGAATTCTACTCTATTTCAAAGTCTTCTAACTCTATATATAGACCATGGGAGGTCCAAGGATTCATACGCTTGGATTCTTAATCAATTTCAAACCCTAGAAACTCTCTTTTTTAAGCTTGATGACCTACTTCTAAGAGAGTATTCTATTCTAGTTGATCGTTGAGTTGATGTTAGTTTCCTTCTTATGATTCTCTCTTTGTGAATCAACTCAATGATGAATTAGAAGGGATTTCCCATAGTCTTTGGTAATACAAAGTTGAAATCACCATAAACCGTCTTTGTTCTCTCTCTGGACGGAGAGCTTGCGCGAAGATCGCGTGTGGAGGCCGTGGATTTGGTGGACACTTGGAGGATTCGAAGTGTTGGCGCGGCAAGGAGTTGCGGCGTGATCGTTTGGAGGATTTTAAGCGATTGAGGACCGGCGAAGGAGTTCTACATCGAAGATTCGGTAAATCGAGTTGGGTAGTGGGTATATCACCTTGTACTTGATTTGTTTCTTAGTGGATTCTATTCGCGTGATCGGTCCCGTGGGTTTTTCACTCCTTTTGGAGTTTTCCCACGTAAAAATCTTGGTGTGTTGATTTTATTTTCCGCTTTTACTTTAAAATCGCATTAAGATTTTTAATTAGCCATTGTACACCTATTCACCCCCCTCTAGGTGTTGATTACCTTTTAGATCCTAGGGTTCATAATTTACAAAATTCCGTTGAGCGGTTTTGTTGACATTCCGTCGAGCGGATTTATTAAAATTTCGTCGAGCGGTTTTATTAATAATCCGTCGAGCGGATTTATTAAAATTCCGTCGAGCGGTTTGTTGACATTCCGTCGAGCGGATTTATTAAAATTCCGTCGAGCGGTTCTATTAGCATTCCGTCGGGCGGTTCGATTAGCATTCCGTCGAGCACATGGCTTAAGCATTCCGTCGAGCACATGGCGTGCACATCGATGGCATGATTTTTAGAGAGGAGCATCGCTCCCTCTCTTTCAATCTCGCCGTCGACATCTCTCTTGGGCTTTCCGTCGAGCAGGTGGCGTGCACATCGACGGCATGATTTTTAGAGAGGAGCACCGCTCCCTCTCTTTTAGCCTCGTCGTCGACGTCTCTCTTAGGCAATTCATCGAGCAGGTGGTGGGCACATCTTGGTCGTCGGTGCAGAGCCGAGCGGGTGGCGAGCACCATGCTCGGTCGTCGAGCATCCGAGCGGGTGGCGGAGCACCACGCTGGTCGTCGAGCAGATCCGAGCCGAGCGGCTTCGCTGCCGTCGGACGGAGCCGAGCGGGTAAGAACGCTTCGAGGGCATTGCGACTGGGGCATTCTGTCGAATACAGGGCGCGCGTCGCGACAGTGAGCTCGGTGACGCCGACGCCACGACGGTTGAGCCGCCATTTACAAAGCCTCGCGAAGGAGGAATACTACAACAGTGAAGCTTCATCAAAGCTTCGCGATGACAGCCACTGGAGGAGCAGATCGCCCGAGGGTGCCGCTCGGTGGGTTGAGGCATGGCGCGGCGAGCTCCAAGGCTCGGGTCCGCTTGTTCATCAAAGTGCGGCGAGGGCGCAGTCCCGGCTTGTTCATCAAGGCGCGGCGAGGGCGCGGCTCATCAAGGCGGCGACAAGGTTCGCCGAGGAGCTCGGATGGCGGCTTCGCGCGGTGTCCGAGGTGGCCGAGGGCGGCAGTGCTCGACGAGGCGCGGCGTCCTTCGGGTGGCCGAGGCGCGGGCTCGACGGAGGCGCACCGAACTTCGGCGGGCGGCGGCGCTTTCAAAGGCGACCGGGGGATGAGGCCGTGAGCGCGACAGGCCTCGAGGTCGTCGGAGTGGACGAGGCCGAGGCGCGCGAGCGGCGGGGTGGATGAGGCCGTGAGCGCAACAGGGCCTCGAGGTCGTCGGAGTGGACGAGGCCGAGGCGCGCGATGGGGCCTCGAGTTTGTCGAGTGGACGAGGCCGAGGCGCGCGCGAGCGGCGGATGCGACGGCGTCGAAGCTCAGGAGGCGTAAGCGTCGAAGCTTGCGGGCCGAGGAGTTGCGGCTTCGCGACGGTTGAGGTGCGGCCGACGGAGTCGCGGCTTCGCGACGGAGGAGTTTCGCCGATGGGGCTGCAGCAGAGCTCCGCCGCGCCCCGAGGAGAGAGGAGTTTTTTGTTGCTCTTTCTTTTTACTCGAGAGAGAGGTGAGGTTTTTTATGGTGCCTCAATGGGGGGGTTAATTATGCGGATTGTGGGTAGTTAGGAGAAATCGTGCGTGGGATGGGGAAGTGGGAAGTTGGAGAGGGTAGTGGGATTCAAATTTTGTCCATGCACCTAGTGCATGGACCCATCTAATACACCACATTTTCCCTTTTTTTTTTCTCTTTTTTTATTTCTTTTTTTTATTTACACTCAAACAAATGCCCCCACTTTTTTTTGCTTGCTACATTATGCAAGAAAAAAAAAGTATTTATCTTTACGTCATAATGTTCGTCCTGTCCCTTTTTCTGATACTCGCTTAACGATACATGATGGTCAATTTACATCAGATACTCAGTTTAACGACATGATGGTCGGTTTATGAAATATGGATTTTTTTTTTTTTTTGCCTCGAGAAGCAATCGAAATTGCTGCGCATAACCTACCCTAAGGTGAGTTAGCATTCCGTCACAGGCAAAATTTATTTTGGGTAGTCTGGCGCCCAAATGGGATTTCACCAGATACCTTCCCTAACTTTTGCCCGTGAGCCTCGAAAGGTTTTCTCACAATGGGATCCCAATTTTGCCTGTGGGGTTATAGCACAGCCGGGAATTTTACAATTTTACCCTTGAAGTTCGTTGGTGGCTTATATTTTACCCATATTATCTAGAAAATTAGACAATATGTCCTCCACCCTTTTTTTTTTTTTTTTTTTTGACAAGTTGAGAAGTGATGGTTTAATGAGTATAACCACACTACACACGTTAGCCTTATTTTTCGGCTATATTTGCTCAGTTTAACGACATGGCGGCCGATTGCTGGTTTTGATTGCTCAGTTTAGCGACATGGCGGTCGAAATTGAGATTGGATTTAGTTTAACGACTTTACGGTCGATCGGATTTGATTGTTTCGGGATTTATCTGTGGACTTTGATTTTGAGTTGAACCGTTATGCTTTGGTTCGGGACCCATCAAGACTTGGTTTGAGTTGGGCGATCTTCATGGTTTGGTTCAGATCGGACCCACTTCAGTCTGAGTCGAATCCTTCAATCCATTTGGATTGGATCCGCTTCGATTCGAGTCGAATCCTTCCTGGTTCGGTTCGGATCAGATCCATTTCGGTTCGAGTTGAATGTTCTATGGTTTTGTTTGAATCGGCTCCACTTCGGTTCGAGTCGAATGTTTCTTGATTCGGTTTGGGTCGGACCCACTTCGGTTCGAGTCGGATCCTTTGTGGTCGAGTTTGAATCAGCTCCACTTCGATTCGAGTTGAATGTTTCTTGATTCGGTTTGAGTCGGACCCACTTTGGTTCGAGTCGGATCCTTTGTGGTCGAGTTTGAATCAGCTCCACTTCGATTCGACCAGCTCCACTTTGGATCGGACCTACTTCAGTTCAAGTTGGACCCTTTATGGTTTGGATCATATTGGACCAGCTCCGGTTCAAGTCGGATCCTTTATGATTTGGTTTGAATCGGACCCACTTCAGTCTGAGTCAGATCCTTTAAAGTTCAAATGGGATTCGGTTCGACTCAGTTTGGATCCGGATCAGTTTGGTTCAAGTCGCCTTTATGGCTTGACTCGGATCTGATCCACTTTGGTTCAAGTCAAATCCTTTATGACTTGGTTCAAGTTAAAGCGGCTCGTGGTTCGATTCAATTTGGCTCGAACCTCCCGTGCTTCGTTCGATTGAAACCCTTTCGCTTTGAGTAGGGCCCTTACGATCTGGTTCAGATGGTATTTGGTTTGGTTTAGATGGGATTCGGTTCGACTCAGTTTGGATCTGGATCATTTTGGTTCAAATCAGATCAGCTTCACTTTAACTCAAGTCGAATCCCTTATGATTCGGTTTAGACTGAACCGACTCATAATTGGTCCGACTTGACTTGGCTTGAACCTCATGTGCTTTTATTTAAGCTGAACCCGACATATGATTTGGTTCTGCTTGGGTTGGATCTCCTTCGGCTCGAGTCGAATCAGTTTTACAAAAAAAAAATGACGAGTCCATGCCTCATGGTCATGAACTGAAAATATGAAGTGAATGTGCTAATCTTGAACTGAACTTTACGACTTCGTCCATTTATGCTGTCCCGGGGTGAAAATAGATATATGCCTCCAGGATAAAGGAGCGTTGATTGCCCCTATTTTATTTGTTCCCCACATGATGAATAGCTAGGGTGCAATCATGAGGTGCAGGGGTTTTGGAATGAATGATATTGTGGTGCCTTTGTCGAATCAGAAGGTAAAGGACCACAATTGTTCATGAAAGTTGATCTACCCCCTGACCGCTTTTGTGGCAAGCAAATGATCAGAATATTCTCCGTGATGTCACCAAATGGAAAAGAGAATGAACTGATATCTTCAAAAAGACGAAGGATTGAACGCCCTTGAAGAATAGTCAAGATATGCATTTGGGAGGAAGAAGGCCACGATCATCAGCAAGAATAGTCCTGCCCCCTGATGATTTGACCGACATAACGTCCTTTGCAGTGATACGTCCTTTGTGGTGATGCCAAATTGAAGGATGACCAACATGCCTCGCTTTGATCTCGACCAAGGTGGAAAAGGTAATATTGTCGGATTGCATTGCTCCGCTTGGATGAAGTTATATTTATTGGTCACATGTTTATTCATTAGTCTCTTTATCGATTGTTAGATTTGGTCTCAAAGATGGAGGGAGAAGCCATGTCCCACCGGGCGTGCCATTTTGTCTGCCACCACGAATGACGTACCTCGCACGGTGAAATTTATCTTGAATTTCCCGTGGGGTAGTATTCATGATTCAGATTAAGTATATGTATATATGTTTATCAGGTATTGTGGATCCATGGCTTCCAATAAACGCAAGCGTCTATTGTTAATTACCCCTATAAAATGTTAGGGTACCATCGATTAAGAGACCAAATATAAATGCTGATAATAAAGAGACAAAACGGGCAAACAAGATTTTATTGATATGATCTGCCGGTTACATGGCTTAAGTAGGGGCATACCCCCACTATACATGAATTTCATAGGACTGGATACCCAGTTTAACGACTGGGTGGTCGATTGAAATTTGGGTTTAGTTTAAAGACGTTTCGGTAATTGGATTTGGGTTTAGTTTAACGACATTACGGTCATTGGATTTGGGTTTAGTTTAAAGACGTTTCGGTCATTGGATTTGAGTTTAGTTGAAAGACGTTACGGTTAGTGAATTTGGGTGTAGTTTAAAGACGTTTCGGGCATTTAAATTTGGGTTTAGTTTAAAGACGTTTCGGTCATTTGAAGTTGGGTTTAGTTTAAAGACGTTTCGGTCTTTTGAATTTGGGTTTAGTTTAAAGACGTTTCGGCCTTTGAATTTGGGTTTAGTTTAAAGACGTTTCGGTCATTTGAATTTGGGTCTAGTTTAAAGACGTTTCGGTCATTGAATTTGAGTTTAGTTTAAAGACGTTTGGTCATTTGAATTTGGGTTTAGTTTAAAGACGCTTTGGCCATTGAATTTGAGTTTAGTTTAAAGACGTTTGTCATTTGAATTTGGGTTTAGTTTAAAGACGTTTGGTCATTTGAATTTGGGTTTAGTTTAAAGACGGTACGGTCGTTTGAATTTGGGTTTAGTTTAAAGACGTTTCGGTCATTGAATTTGGGTTTAGTTTAAAGACGTTTCGGTCATTGAATTTGAGTTTAGTTTAAAGACGTTTCGGTCATTTGAATTTGGGTTTAGTTTAAAGACGTTTCGGTCATTGAATTTGAGTTTAGTTTTAAGACGTTTCGGTCATTTGAATTTGGGTTTAGTTTAAAGACGTTTCGGTCATTTGAATTTGGGTTTAGTTTAAAGACGTTTCGGTCATTTGAATTTGGGTTTAGTTTAAAGCCGTTTCGGTCATTTGAATTTGGGTTTAGTTTAAAGACGTTTCGGTCATTTGAATTTGGATTTAGTTTAAAGACGTTTCGGTCGGAGGTTCTGGACTTGTGTTTAGTTTAACGACGTTTCGGTCGAGCTTGGGTTTAGGTTTAGTTTAACGACGTTACGGTCGGCAGTGGATTTAAGTTTAGTTTAACGACGTTACGGTCGAAGTTGGAATTTAGGTTTAGGAGGTTTATGGTATTTGATGTCTGGTTCATGATATTCGGTGTATAGGATTTGGTTTGGGTTTGGTTCATGATTCATGAGTTTGGTTTGGTTCATAAACTTGATTTGGTTCATGAACTTGGTTTATAGGTTTATGGTTCATGAACATAGGTTCATAAGTTTATGGTTCATGAACATGGGTTCATAGGTTTATGGTTCATGAACATAGGTTCATAGGTTTATGGTTCATGAACTTGAACTTGGTGCATAGGTTTATGGTTTATGGTTTTGATTCATAGTTTGTGGACTTGGTGTATGGGTTGGTCCATAGTTTTGATTCATAGTTTATGGACTTGGTGTATGGGTTTATGGTTCATGGTTCATGAACCTGGTGTACACGTTTATGGTTCATGGTTCATAGAGCTGGTGTACAGATTTATGGTTCATGGTTCATGGACCTGGTGTACAGGTTTATGGTTCATGGTTCATAGACCTGGTGTACAGGTTTATGGTTCATGGTTCATGGACCTGGTGTACAGGTTTATGGTTCAATGGGTTTAATTTCAAAGTGGGCTTTGGTATTGGGCCTCTTCGGGTAAATGGGTATTGGGTTAAATGAATTTTGGGTTAAATGGGTATTGGGTTAAATGGGTATTGGGTCAAATTGGGTGTTGGATATATGGGTTATTGGGTTAAATGGTATTGATTTGGATATGTTGATGAGTTTTATATGGGTATGGGTTAAATGGGTTTTGGATTAGGCTTAACGGATATGGGTTAATGGGTTTATGGGTTTATGGGTTTAGGTATATAGGTTTGGTTAAATGGGTTTATGGGTTAATGGGTTAATGGGTATAATGGATTTGGTATGGGTTTAGGTATATGGGTTAAATGGGTTAATAGGTTCGATACGGGTTAAATGAGTATGGGTTTATGGGTTTGAATCAAGTTTGATTTTCAAAAGTGAATGAAATTCCAAGTGTTTAAAATTTCATGTAGCTTTAAATCTAATTTTAGTCCCATAATTTAAATTTAAAAATGTAGGGCACTTAATTTGATTTAATTTGATAAATCAAAGAGTTCAACGTTCTATTTTTGCAAAGTCCCTTCTCTCTCTTTATCGTGAATCTCTCTTTTAAGGAGCACTCGTCAACGACTTTAACATTCCGTCGAGCGCTTTTGAACGGCATTCCGAGCGGGTGGCGAGCACCATGCACGGTCGTTTGAGCAGCATCCGAGCGGGTGGCGGAGCACCACGCTCGGCCGTCGAGCAGATCCGAGCCGAGCGGCTGCTGCCGTCGTCGGACGGAGCCGAGCGGTAAGAACGCTTCGAGGGCATTGCGACCGGGGCATTTTGTCGAACACGGGCGGCGGCGTCGCGACAATGAGCTCGGTGACGACGACGCCACGACGCTGAGCCGCCATTTACAAAGCCTCGTGAAGGAGGAATACTACAACGGCTGAAGCTTCATCGAAGCTTCGACGACGGCCGGAGGAGCAGATCGCCCGAGGGTGCCGCTCGGGGTTGAGGCATGGCGCGGCGAGCTCCAAGGCTCGGTCCCGGCTTGTTCATCAAGGCGCGGCGAGGGCGCGGGTCCCGGCTTGTTCATCACGGCGCGGCGAGGGCGCGGCTCATCAAGGCGGCGACAAGGTTCAACGAGGAGCTCGGATGGCGGCTTCTCGCGCGTGTCCGCAGGTGGCCGAGGGCGGCAGGCTCGACGGAGGCGCGACGTCCTTCGGGGTGGCCGAGGGCGCGGGCTCGACGAGGCGCACCGAACTTCGCGGGCGGCGGCGCTTTCAAAGGCGACCGTGGGGATGAGGCCGTGAGCGCGACAGGGCCTCGAGGTCGTCGGAGTGGACGAGGCCGAGGCGCGCGAGCGGCGGGGGTGGACGAGGCCGTGAGCGCAACAGGGGCCTCGAGGTCGTCCGAGTGGACGAGGCCGAGGCGCGCGATGGGGCCTCGAGTTTGTCGGAGTGGACGAGGCCGAGGCGCGCGAGCGGCGGATGCGACGGCGTCGAAGCTCGGGAGGCGTAAGCGTCGGCTTGCGGGCCGAGGAGTTGCGGCTTCGTGACGCTTGAGGTGCGGCCGACGGAGTCGCGCTCGCGAGCAGAGAGTTTCGCCGACGGGGCCGCAGCAGAGCCCGCCGCGCCCCGAGGAGAGAGGAGTTTTTTGTTGCTCTTTCTTTTTACTCGAGAGAGAGGAGGTTTTTTATGGTGCCTCAATGGGGGGGGTTAATTATGCGGATTGTGGGTAGTTAGGAGAAATCGTGCGTGGGATGGGGAATTGGGCAGTTGGAGAGGGTAGTGGGATTCAAATTTTGTCCATGCACCTAGTGCATGGACCCATCTAATACACCACATTTTCCCTTTTTTTTTTCTCTCTTTTTTTTTATTTCTTTTTTTTATTTACACTCAAACAGCAACCTTCGGTGAGGGGCCAGCCAAGACCGGACATTTGCTCCAGGACCGGTCTTGAGCCCCGAAAAATGCCCAGTTCAGGCTGATTGCACAGGTTGCAAAGTTGAGGGGCTAGCTGGGATTTTGTTACTTTGCACAGCCTATATGGCCCTTCCTCTCTTCTATTTCCTCATTTCACTCTCTCTCACCCTCTCACACTTAGATAGAGAAGGAGAGAAGGAGAAGGAGAAGGAGAAGGAGAAGAAGGAGAGGATGAGATTAAGGAGCTTGCTTGTGGGCTTGGAGCTTCTTCCACTTCATGTTCCTCATCATTGGAGAGCTTGGAGCTTTGGGATAGAACCTTGTTGGTGGGAGATCATCACTCTAAGGAGGTTTTGATCTTGGTTTTGAGGCTTTTTGAGGTAGGCATCACCTTCTATTCCTCTAGAATAAGGTTTTGATGCCTTCTACTAGATGAAACCCTAGTTTTGGGAAATCGATGGTTTATTTGGGGCTTTTCGATTGGAGGCTTTTAGAGCCCATTTGATTGATTTAGAATCTTTGTTTAGGTTGCCTTGGGAGAGATCCATCCCCTATTTGAGGTATCGAGAGTGATTATTACACTTAGGTGAGTTTTTCCCCTGCTCTTGAGTATTGATCTTCGCGTGATTGAGCAAATGACTCAACGATGAGGTTGTAACTTTTGTGGCGTGTTTTCTAGGGTGCTTGGAGTCCTGGAAATAGCCTCGCTGGCGACTCGAGCATCGGGTCACTCGGTGGGTTTGACCCACTTTAATTAATGAGAAAATCTCATTAATGTTCTTATGGTTGGGATAAATGGAAAAACATGCATTTTCATGTTAGATACCTTATTATCGAATTTTAGAATGCTTAAAACACATAGGTTGTATATAATGAAATTTTCCCTCTATATAGTAGAGATGTGCTCATGAGAACTATGTAGTTTGTTAGCATTCTAGTTTGGGACATGGAACTATACTCTTATAGAGTATTTGACATATGTTTGTGAACATAGAGACTATGCACGACATAGGAGAAAATCCCTTGTCATTAAGAGGCATTGGCTTGGCATCAAATTGTGGTTTAGTGAGCTAATGTCATCAAGCGGCATTAGGCTCATATTTGAACCTTGACATAGTAAATTCTAGTGTCATGGGAGATATTGTACTAGACCTTAGGGTTACTAGTGACATTGCCATGTGAGACATGAGGTTGGATACTTGAGACTTGGACTATACTTGTTGCCATTTGTGTTCTTTCGCACAAGCTTGTGAGGGTCGCGCCCTACAAGCCTAAGACTCGTGAGTTGGCCTTTACGATTCGTTCGCGCGTGCGGTATTGAGGAACCTACGGGACCGTTTGGGGATGACTCATTCCTTGCGGGGAATGCTGGGGCTACCACGGTACTTAGGTGGCACAAGCTAGATTACACTCGTGTAGATCCTAAAAGGGGTTGGACAATGACATTCAACAATAAATAATAAGCACTACTAGATAGGACTTAGTAGTGGTTTATGTGGACATGCTAGGGTATTACTCGAGATATGTAGTATACATGATAGCTATTATTTACATCATAGTGTACTTGATCACATGAGAACCTTACTCTACATGTTGCCATATCGCTTTACGCTTTTATATCATTTTATCATGCTTTTATTTCAAAGATATATCTCTTTTATCGTACTTAACAGTTTTTCTTTTTGGGCCTAGTGGTGCATGCGGCTGAGGTCAGTAATTGCCCACTGGGAACTATAATTTATAGTTCTCACGCCCTTTGTTTTCTGACTCGTTTCAGTGCCTTCTGCTTCTGGGGTGCTAGGGATCGCAGCAAGGGTGTCGCTTCTGGCTAGCGACAGAGGAGTCTCGCTAGGTGTTCATTCATCTCCTTTTGTTTTTTGTTGGAGAGGATGAGAGCTTTTGTACCCCTATAGTGGCTACCATTTTGTATATTGTACTGGATTAGTGGTTGTTTACCCTTTATGATTTACTGTTTTAGTTTATTATCCTTCATACTTGTTATAGATCTTAGTTGTATACTGCTCTGATATCTTTAGTTGTAGCCTACTTGTATGGTTTTAATTCCGCTATTTTTAGTAGACGCCTTGTATGTGTTGACATATGGCGGGTCTGGGCACGCTTTGGGGAAGGCCCTGCCCACCCCGGGGCGTGACATTAACTCTAAGCATGCAATACACAAGCACCATTACCCTATTATGCATGAATAGAAGCTAAAACATAATGCTCAAAAGTGACACATAGACATAAAATGAATTTCGATATTAGTGGAAAGTACCCCCCACCTTGTGAGTTTACTTAGATGCTTGAACTCAACTTCACAATCCTCGGCCGCCGATTTCTTTATCTACGGCAACATAAAGCCGAATTAGGCTTTTTGCTCAAATCACTCTATAGACTTTTCGTCTAAGCGAACCGATCGCTCGGGCGCGTCGGAACTACCCCTAATTTGCTTTCTATAGGATCAATTCGACCCTAGAACCCCCCAACATAGAAACCCCAACTTTGAGTGCCCTAGGGTTAGGTCACAAGCTTACCTAGAATCGATCTAAAAAAAAAAGCAAAAGAAAGCTCTTCTACATCTAGAGATTCCATCAAAACCGTTCCTAAACCATTTAAATCCTACTCTAGGGTTTTACCACAAGAAAAGGAAAATCTTACTTCAAAGCTTTCCTTCTCTTGGTGCTAGGGAAGAAGAAGAGGAAGATACTCCACCTCCAAAGCTCCTTCTCCACCAAACCCTCCTCCTTGATCCACCTCCTTGAGAGAGGGAGAAAATCCTAGAGAGAAAGATGGGCCTTGAGTATGTGTGTGTGAAGGAGAGAAATGAGAAAACCCTTCTCAACCCCTCTACTTAACCCCACACAATGCATATTTGCATAAAAACCCCCAACTTCTAACTCGTGCACCGCCCGATGTAACATATCGGACTTGCGCAAATTGCGAGTTCGAGTATTTGACTTGTGTAGGAGCTTTTCCGTATTTTCTCGAAGGTCGTTGACCGTGTTCCGACCTATGGCGCGTGTACCGAGGTTTGGGGATGTGTCCCAAGCCCTAAAGTCCAAAAAGTTGGATTTTAGGTGGCTCTCTCGGGTTGGGAATTTCAGGCCTTATACCAGACAAAACTGTCTATACCAGGTACAAAATGATTGCTATACAAGATGTACCAAGATTTATACCGGTATAAAGAGGGCAGACTTGGCAAACCCGAGGCTCGGGTTTGGCTGTTTCGCAGGGTTTATACCGGTACAAAATGGATTTGTACCGGTACAAACTGGCAGAATGTAAGCAGTTTAAACTGCAGGGGTGTTTTAGCATTTTGTTGCTTCTATTAGTGTACCACACACACTAGGGCATCTTTTGTGCCCCCCCCACAGCAGCAAGAGGTAGGAGGGGCCTCTCTCTCTACTCTCTTGTGTTTCCTAGGGTTTTGGTTGGGTTTTTGGAGGATTAAAGCCCTCTCCTTGCTCTCTTTTGCTTGGTAGAGCCTCTACCACCATTGTTGGAGCTTGGAACTTGGTGTTTGGGACCTTGTGGAGGATCAAGCTTCAAGCCTAGGGCTTTTTGAGCTTGGATTAGAGCTTCTTAGAGGTATGTGAGTGATCTCTTTCCTCTAGTTTCGATTTTTGTGGGTTTCTTTGAGATGAAACCCTAGAATGGGATTCTAGGGTTAGGATTTGGGGATTTTCGATTTAGAGGCCTTTGGGACCTAATTGATGAGTTTAGAACTTTGATTTAGGTTGGATTAGAAGGACTCTAACTCCCATTTGGAGATCAAGAGCACTTTCTTCGCATTCGGTGAGTATTCTTCACCCTTTAGTAGAGTTTCTTATTGTTTGAACTCAAGACTCATCTTTTGAGTTTGTAATTCCTATGGCATGCCTTGTAGGGTGCTAGGAGTAGGAATCGAAGCTTAGTTAGCGATTCGGATCGGCGATTTTCGCACTTGGTGGGTTTGGATTCATGAGCATAGGAGCAAATGACTCCTAAGTGCTTAGTTGGTTTGATTTAATTATTTTGAATGCATATTCATGCTATATAGATTTATTATGAATTTTGAATCACTTAAAATGCATGCCTTATGTATGATAAAATATTCACTCTATATAGTAGAGCTATTTGGGTCAAGCTGCATGCATGTGGGGGTGGTTCTTGGGGGCGCCTGGGAGTGTGCCTTTATGGTGATTTTAGCTTTGCTAATGTTAATTGTGAACATTAAATACATGTTGGGACTTAGAAACCTTAAGTGTCATAAAGCGGCACTTAACATAGAAAACTATGAAACTGCAACATAGAGACTTGACATAGGCCACTTAACATATACTATATTCCATGTTAGAGACATGATGACATAGAGATAGGCCTTTTGGACAATTGTACATTCCATGTTAGAGACATGATGATTTGGGACTTGTGACGAGTTTTGTGACTTTTGCCATTGTGCTCATTCGCACATGCTTGTGAGGGTAGCTCTCAAGCGCACTCCGAGTTGGCCAACGCGTTTCTAGTATTCGCCGTGCGGGATTGGGCGCCAAGTGGATTGCCGTGGGACGGTCGCATTCCTAGGGCGGGAATGTTGACTACTACGGGGCCATTAGGCTCAGATTTGGGCTAGGCAGCCTTCGGGTGGGCATCGGCCATATCGCCTTCGGGTTGATCTTATTGTGCTTAAACTTAATGTAGTTTAAAGAAAACTGTGGACTTTGACTAGAATAGTAAACTTTAACACCTTACTATCACTTGAGGAATTATTGTTATGGTTAGAATAGTAAACTTTAACTCTTTACTATTGCTATGGATATTGGGCTTGTTGGTTATAGTTACTATTCATGCTTAGAATAGTCGTTTACTTATGCTTATTTATGCTAAGTAGAGATATCATGCTTTAGTAGCTTACTCGTTATTTATTTCGCTTACACTTACTTGCTTAGTTTTGGGCCTAGTGGAGCATGCAATCGAAGTCGCACTGCCCACGGGAACTATTTTTAATAGTTCTCACGCCTCTTTTTCTAGCCGGCACGGCACGGAGGCAGGTGGATCGTGGAAAGGGGACCGCTAGCTAGTTTTGCAGCTTTCCTCCTTGTAGGGGTTTTTCTCTCTTTTTGTACCTTGGTGAGATTGAGAGAGTTTTGTATCCCTATGTAGAGACTACCCTTTACTTAGTTATTGTGGTGTTCGGATCTCTTTTTATTGTACTCTCTTTATGGTTTATTTTAAGATTGGTGCTTTACTTTTAGTCTCTTCTTTATGCTTCCTTGTATAGATTTCTAGTTGTTATACTGCTCTGATACTTCTAGATTCTTTTTATTTTGTTGGTTAATTATCGTTTTTGTTAGACGCCTTGTATGTTGTAGACATACGGCGGTCCGGCACGCGCCGGCGGGCTCACTGGTCCCGGGCGTGACACCGCATCGGTTATTTTTCGTGTAGGGGGACCGGTCTCTCTAGTTGGGGACCGGTCTCCGAGAGCACCATCCACTACCTTTCGCAGCCGGGGAACGGTCTCTACCACTAGGGACCGGTTTCTGTACGTGGGTTTTCCAAGACTTAGCCAAATTTTTCACTTGTTTTTCTCTTGCGCACACGGGGACCAGTCTTTCTTTGAGGTCCGAACCCACGGGGACCGGTCTGTCCCAACAGTGGACCGCCTTCCGTACGTTGAATTTCGGGACTTAGTCGATTTTTCACCCTTCAAAATCTCTACGCATACGGAGACGCCTTCACACATCGGGGACCACCCCCGAGAGCCAAAACATGCAAATTGCAGATTTCTCTCCAATTCCATTTCCAATAGCTCTCGAAGATCCCCTACAATGCACTTTCTGCATTGTAGATGCCTTCGGCTAGAGTGCCAATGCATTGCTTGAGAGGTGGGCGGTAGGCGAGTCTACGGTAGACGGAAAGAACGGAGAAGCTTCGCCGGCGCGACGCGTCGACGATAGGATGGCGACAGGGAGGATGCACATTAAGTGCAAGGCGTTGAGGTGGAGTGGGCTAATTAATGGCACCGGCTGAGGCAACAGAGAATCCTTTAGCCAAATTAACGCGTGTGTACCACATCATGAACAAAATTGGATTTCATTAGATTTGTGCCACATATACAAACTCTGGAGTCTTCAACACAAAAAATAATTGGGATTTAATTAGGTTTGTGCCACCTCATGCACAAACCGCGCTTTTATTAGATTTAAAGATACTGAACTTTGGCCAAAAAGGACAAAGTACAGTTAAAGTTGGCATAAATAATATTTGTACATGTTTGAATGGCTAAAAGATAGCTTAGGGCCAAGTTTGGGAGAGAAAGGATCAAAAACTAAGTTGAATGGATCAAAAACGAAGTTTATGGAGAAAGTTTCTGAAGACTGGCTAGAGTTTTAAAATCTAGGCTCCCTGGGTGAAGTCCACATTGTGAACGAGGGATTGTGAGGTTAAATCTTGAGGTTCCAAACCTTGGGGGGAGAGTCTCGGCTTCTAACGCAAATTTTACACTAGAAAACTTTCGAGTTTCAGACTTTGATAAGGAAGTTTGGACCCCTAGTTTGAAGACGATTGAAGGACCTTCATGATCCAAACTTCCTCAAGGAGTTCCGAACTCTATGTAACTAAGACTTGCTCGTGAGCAGGGGGTGTTTTATGCAAAAAGGCGGGCCTTTTGGGTTAAGTTGTACTTATTACAACTTCTTTTAATATATAGGACCTTCTTTTTGAGAGAAAGCCCTTACCTAAACCCCTTTTCCTCTACTCTATTACACCTGCTCCTCTTGAATCTACTCTCACTTTTTTCTCTTGCTTTTGTTAACTATCTCTTCTCTTGTTCCCTGTCATTCTAATTTCAAAGAAAATGGAGGTCGAATTCTTGCTCCCCAGGATGCATAGCTAGGAGTAGGACCTTTTGAAGGAGGAACGACTACTGCCGCCTCGGTAAGCTATGTTTGGTAAAAGGGAAAAAGCTTATGAACATGGTGATATATCCTTGAACTCTCAACCATCATTGTCAGTCATCGTCGATTTTTAGATTTTGCGAGTTTTCAGTCGATTTGGGGTTTTGCTGTGTTGTAAAAATAATGTTGGCATAATGTTGGAAAATCCTAGGATTTTCTTGCTTGTAGTGAATGAATCACACAAATTGGAGGGTGTTTGAGTTACAGGTGAAATCTTGAGCCTAATGTATGGCAAAAACTTTTTTTTTTTGTGAAATCGAGCTAGGGTTAAAATTTTCAAGTCCAAATGTCTCATTGTTTAACTAGTGTTTTAAGTATTGGGAGTCGATCCAAGCGAGATCAACACAACGTTGTTGCAAATCTCGTGAAATCACACTAAGTTGTATGATTGAACATTGTTGGAACTGTTCATGAGCTATTGATATTCTTTTGTTCTCCTTCGGACCAAGTGAAGGTTGAGGAGCCAACGACACGTCGTAGACATTGAGGTTGTGATTCAAGGTGGGTACTCAGTCCGGAATGATCCGACTCCACTATTTGGTTTGCATGTTCCTATAATTCTTTCTTATTTAACGTTAATATAGTCATGGTGCTTTTGGTATAAGAATAGGATAGATGTTGTACTTCAGTTGTAACTACGATCCTTAGCACTGACGCTGCATTTAACAACAATCATTGTTTGTCACCATTATGCTATTGCTTGATCGTCTTGTAGGGGTACTTGATATGTAAAACTATAAGATTTAATGATACCCTTATAGGGACAACCGTCATTAAGTATTCAATATTTAAACTCGCCAGGGGCATACATGATTGACATTAGGGGCACACTAGTTGAGATCTCCTTGTGTGAACATGTATCATTAGTAGCAGACATCGCCTTATAAGGACATTGAGTTAACATTGCCTTTTTAGGGGCATTGAGATCAATATCGTCTTGTAGAGGCAATTGAGATTGATTATATTGCTAGGTCTGCTATCAACCTTTGAGCATTTCATATGATTATGACTTGCAGCACATTGATACCGAGACAGACACGGCCGCGCCTTCAAAGTCCTCTTCGGAACGGGCATCATTGTGCAAAGCAATCGTAGCTATAGCTCGCTTGTGTGGCAAGTAGTTGTGGTGGCCAACCCACCTTTATATGCAATGAAGTAACGTTAGACCCCGTATAGTTATATTACAAAGACGATGAATCAATATTTATCACCTTCACTAATATAAAGAACGATTCACCGTCGTCTTAGACAGTTCACTACAAAAAAGCGGCTCACCTTCACTAATAAGTGCAAAGAAACGATTCACCGTCTTAGACAAGCTTCACTACAAAAAAGCGGCATTTAGTGACGCTTTTTAATAACATTGCCAACGCTTTAAAGCGTTTCTATATTGGTTACCGTCGCTTGGCCAAGCGTCGCCAAATAGGTCGGTAAACATGGTGACGGCACATAAATGGCGACGCTTGAAAAAAGCATCGCACTTTAACCGAGACACTTTAAAGCGTCCCGAGGAACGTCGAGAAATTGATTTTTCATGTACCTCGTAAAATATATTGCGACACTTTTACGCGTCGGCAATGTGAACATCTTCGGACTCTTTTATGCGTCCCCAATATGGCAACGCACCTAAGCGTCGCCAAGTAATTTATTTTCTGTGAAAACTAAAGATTTAACGACGCTTTAAAGCGTCAGATTGCTTATTTTTTGAAACATTATAATATTTTATTTTTTTGCAATATTTTGTAAGATCACAAACTATAATGCTCAAAAGATAATTTACTCTCAATGAATATTACTCAACCAACAAACAGAAAACTCCACATAGCAACCAAAAGATATATATATTTATATTTCAGATTGAAGAAATGCTAATACATCTTCTCAATCTCTGTAATATAGTAGCCATACATCAGTTTAACAACCCAACCCAAAATTAGAGTAAGTACATATAAACAAAATACTAGTCATAAAGTAGCAAAGTTTTCATGGCTTAATTGAACAAAAGGTGGTTAGAAATTCAACCAATGTATTCTAAATTGGTGGTGGATCTCTTATATCAGTGCTAGAATTGACAGATTGCCCAACAAGTTGCCGCAATAGAGACTTAATCTCTTGCATATCTGAATCATGCTTGTTTTGCATTACTTCCATTTTAGCTTTCAACCTTTTGACTTCTTCTTTCATAGGATCTTCTTGTTCATTGTCCATGTCCCTAAGCTGAGATTGAAGACCAAAAATCTTCGTTGGAGTAGGTCCATTCCCATAACCCAATACTCGACCATATTTATCTTTTTTCAAAGTATTCTTGATGTAATCATTTTCCAGATCAGTACTAGATTTCGATGGTTCAGCTGCCGAATTTGCTGCTATGGCATTCATTGCATTTTCCTGTAATGATATAGAGAGATATTGTCACGCCCCGGGGTCCTTTTCGATAGAAACACAGCGGAAAATATTTTTTTTTTTTTTTTGAAACCTTGCCCACGTGACGGTACGCCACAAATACAAAGTTCCTCTGTTCCCTCGAACAGAGTCTCCTTTATATTTGCACGGCGTACCAACTGATACAACAGGATCTCAACCACAACCTACATTCACCAATCAACAAGCAAATCATGCCGTGCATTTCCATACAGCTAGCAATCCTTAGAATGATGCATGCCTCTAAACACTCCTTAGGCGCTGGATGATGCAATGCACAATACAACAAACATCCTATTTAAAAGTGCTCCCCACTCGGAAGCTTTGTTTTCAAACTCTATTCATTCAATCAAGAAAGCCATTCGAAATTCTTTTGAAAACTGTTTCCTACACGGAAACTCTATTTTGAAAGCCGACTACCTCGAGGGGTAGAAACCACGATTCGGAAAACCACGAATACAATCCAAGAGCCAAAGTATGCATATCACAAAACTGAAGATCCATAAACTAAAACCATGTAATCATAAACTCCAATCACATGCAAAGGAAAACCAAACCATTCTGCTCACAATATTCAGACAAACAAGTAAGATCATCTAACTGAACCATTAATTATTAGAAACTAGAAAGTGCAGGAAATAAAATATAACCAGGGTGACGACGCTATGGCAGGCTAGCTAGGTCGTCCTCTCGTTGCGCCCAAACACTATCTCCTTACCCGCAGTACCTGAAAATAGTGGGGGAGGTGAGAACATGTAAACATGTCTCCCTCCCAGTGGGTACCGCAAGCCACGAAGGCAAGCCGTAATCACCGGAGATCAAAGGAGATAGATAAACAATATATAAGCTGTGATATGAAATAGAACTACAGTAGCTACGACAGATAATAAGAAGCAATAAATAAACCTGCTACTGTATAGATAACAATGCTAGGAATGCCTCAAAGTAAAGAACCAGAAACTGTACCCAATCTGTGCCTGCTATATTGGTCCGCAGACCTCAAGCGCTGCCTGTCACTAACCTGCACCGACCTGATCCATCCGCCCCAAAGGACGACCCATCCGGATAAGTACACCTCTGATCGGTGGCCAAACCGATTCGGTGTCATGAATACCCCCAAGTGCTGTGACTAAGTCATGCTGGTATGCTCAAAAAGAAACCCGGCTAAAGCCGGTGCCTAGGCCGAAGCCAACAACAATGGCGTACATCGCCGAACTGTGAAACTGCTAGGGCGTACAACGCCGAACCTCGATCAACTAGATCGAAACACATGACGAGAGTCAATGTGTTGCCTGGACCCAAAGTCCACAGAGATACTGAAACACAAATGCCAACCTGCTCTACATGTCTATCAACAACTAATACTATGCAATCAACGGAATACGATAATCAACCGATAAATAAGCAATGACATGTAGAGACTAAAATGCGGAATAGAAAAACAGAGAAGGAAGTGAAACGCTCTCACCGACTACCAACTCGAAGCACCCACCCGTCAAAGCCGAGACTTTAACACCGGGTACGCCCAAGTCGACCGGACCTACGAAGATCCACCGGCCGCAACCAACCCACAACTCAAAACACAAGACTCACAAACTCCCACACAAGTCCCCCGACGGCTTTCCCAAAACCGATCACCGTAACTCACCGGAGTCCCGAAACCACACCGGACGCCGTCGGACCCACTAAGTGTCCCGAACTCACCGACTCGTGCCACGAGTCACCCGCCCCCAAAACACTCCAATTGGGATGTTTTGGCAAAGAACACAAGCTAACCAACTACGTCGGAAGAAGTCCGACCCGAAACCCGCGTTCTTTCGGCAAGTTTTGCCGAAAAACGCGCCGAAACCGACTTCTCGATTTCCGCAAAAGCTACAGAATCATGGACAGTCAGTCCAGAGGTCAAACACACTCAAACATGCTGCTCACAATAGCCACACGATGTACAATACACAAAAGTCCCTCTAATTACATAAAATACCATCATTTTATGTAATTAGAGCGATCAAGTCGCTCGTACACGCAAACCGAGAATTTCTGTGGTCCGCCGAGACACGTACTACTAGGTCTCAAGATGCCGAGGCCGTGCTCACCTTCGAGCACCGCCGTCCACCGCGTGGAGAGCGCAGAGCAACCCAAAATTCTCGCGAACAACACACAATGGGGAAAAACGCGCCGAATGTAACTAACCTGGACATCGTTTATCCAACCGAGATGATCACGGTGATCGACCGACTCACGATCACCGTGCTCACCTCCGGAGGCATCGTAACATTTCTCGGATAGCCTGACAAATGCGCGCGAACCCGAAACAAGCCAAACAGCTCAATCGGGTCGACAACGCCGCAACAATGAACGAAACCTCCCCGACAGAAACTAAGGCGAGCACGATGATCGCCGATGACTCACGATCATCGTGCTCCCTTCCGTGGAGATCGCAGGGCCTCGAACACAAGATGGCCAAGGATAGCCCTATTTTGGGCTTGGCGGAGCAGTTGCTCCGGCCGGCTCCGCGCACGCCGAGGTGCGCGGCGGCCGTGGATGAGTGCGGGGGAGTGAGGAGTGTGATGCTCACCTCGAAGGTGGCCGGATGCGGTGGCGGCGGCGGCGGATCAAGTGAAGGCCGCACGAAGGAGCTCGGCTCCAGGGGCTTGGCGCGGCCACGGCGGCGGTCGGGGAGCTCCGGACGGCGCGTCGGCACGCGGGGGTCGCCGGCTCCGAGGAAGCGGCGCGGCCGACGGGAAGCGGCGGCGACGTCACGGGGGTGGTCGCACCTGCAGACTCGCCGGACTTGGGTCCGCGCCGCAGAGACAGCGGGTGCGGCGGCGCCACGGCGGGTTGGGGCGGCGGCCGACTCATAAGTCGGAGAAGGAGGAGGGAGGCGGCGGCTGGGGGGAGGCCGCTAGCCCACCCTGATCGGGCTCGGCCAAGCAAGCAAGAAGGAAACGAATGGGCAAGAGTGAGCGCGGCGGCCACGGCGGCGCTCAGGGCGCTCCGGCGGTGTGGCTGGGCCGGGGTAACGCAGCTAGGGCAGGGGGAAGCCAAGGGAGGCGGCTGGCGGAAAAGCTAGGGCTAGGGTTAGGTCTAGGGTTAGGGTTCCAAAGAGGAACCTAAGAAGACTTAAATGCAAATGCGACAAATCGCGAATAAGTCCCTCCAATCTCAGCATTTCAAACTGAGACTCTCACAACTAGAGTAAAACGCACGAATACCCCTCCCCGGAAGATCTCAAGCAAAACGGTACATAAAATGTCGCAACTTTTGCGAAATTACAGAATTGCCCTTCACAACCTCTCCTCGATCAACGCGCAATCTCCGTAGATCCGTCCGTCAGATTTGCGAACGGATCGCGCTGCGATCAAGACAACGGAGAGAACAAAGCTACGATTTTGGTTCGCTCAATCGATTACGGATTTACGACGAAATCCGCTTTCTCGAAGGGCCAAATGACGCATTTACATATAAAACATGTATTTTCGCATTTTCTCAAAATCCGTAAGGCCAAACCCAAAATCCAACAAAGGCCACTAGTCCTGCATTAGCCGAAACGTTCGAAACGAGCTATTGGATCGCTATGAACGGAGTCCGATACGAGCCGTAAGTCAACTTCGCACCGTGACTTCTCCTAAAACCGAGTTACTATTCACTTTAAGTCGAACTTGGAAATCGCGTAGAATCTCCGTTTTAACTCGATTTCGCCCGAAACTTGACGAGTGCTTCTGTAATTAAATTACACACAAAAACATCGTCAACCGAGAGTTTAACTACACTGCAAAAATCTCAGTCCTTACATCATTCCCCCCTTAAAGAAAGTTTCGTCCTCGAAACTTGCTTACAGGTAAGGGTGATACGATACACGACGAACCCGAACAACACATGCATGCCATGCAAAGAGAGATGCAATAAAGCGAATTGCATGCAGTTAACGATAACAAACGACCATATACCTGCGACGATGTCAGCCGATGGATCATCCTCTTGACGTGTCATCATGTAGACGCGTGCATCAGTGGTTTGGTGTGCCTCATTCACCTGCCGGGATGTAGAGGGGCGTCCAGATGAAGAATATGCTGATTTGCCACGGTCCTGCCATGCAGATGCCGGAGTAGACGCTGCTGCAGATGCTGATCCAGCTCCAAAGGTACAATCTGCCCGAAGATGTCCGCGTTGGCCACACCTAAAACAGTGATTGTGGCGCTGTGGGCACTCAATAACCTTGTGTGCCTTGCCGCAAATGACACAAGGCCTGATGCTCTGCTGCTGAGATGTAGCGGGCGCCGCGCTTCCCGAATATGCCTTGCGATGCTTGGATGGTCGTCCATTGCTCGATTGGCCACCCGCAAAACTTTCCCGGTTACGATTCCCGCTTCATTCCTCCCGATGCATCTTTCTCGTTCCGAGTCTCTTCCAACTCACCTTGCACCATTGGCACGATCCGTACTCGTCGAACGTCAACACACCATTGGCCGCGATCAAAAGTCGAATTTTGGTCCTAAGTCCTCTTGAAAATGTACCTCGCCTTGTGATACTCGTCACGAACCGCGAACGGGATCAACTCCACTATGCGAGAAAAGTCTTGCTCATACTCCGCCACGCACGGCTACCTTGCTTCGAGACGCTCTAGCTCGCGCTCCAAATCTCGTCCGGTACTATCTTTAAAGCATCGTCGTAAAGGAGTCTCCGAACTCCTCCCAAGGTGGATAAATACTCCCAAGCTTGTTTGTAAAGTGACGGTTCCACCACACATTTGCCTCTCTCCCAAGGCAATGTGCAGCCAAAATAACACGATCCTGCACCTCAATATGAAGATCACGGAACAGTTTCTCCATGTCCGCGATCCAATACTCAAGCATCCCTTTGTCCTCTTTCCTTCCCTCGAACCTTGGCGGATCGAACTTTCGAAAGTCCGCCAGCATTTTTCGTATGCGGACAGCCTCCGCTGCAGGGGTATCAGTACCCCCAGCGATAACCGTCGTGGTGGCCGTGGCCGTCGTCGTCGTGGTAGTGACGGCTGGGGCTACGGTAGGCACGCTCGTCGCGGGAGGAGCCGCGGTCACCGGAGTGTCCTGTGCTAGAGGAGGAGCCTCGGGTAGCAGAGAGCCGCACCGCCGCCGCAAGAATCGCCGAAACAAACCAGAGAGGTCGTCACCGACCCTCAACCGCCTACCGGGCCTCGAGCCGCCGGGTGCGAGGACCGCCAGTGGCTCCGTGCCCGCCTGCTCCCCACCACCTCCTCTCGCAGGAGCACCACCTCTAGAACTGCCGGATGCCTCCGCACCAGCGCGTCCACCCCCACGACCAGGACGACGGGGTCTACCACGAGCCATCTGCAACAGAAAAGACCGTCAAGCGAATCGATTGACTTGACATACAACTTACCGGGACACAAACCCAAACCCTCGCACTCGCGTACTTATATGCCTTAGGTCTTCCTATGGGTCAACCTAACCAGTGGTTCAGTTAGAAAACTTGCGAATGTAGTTGTAGTTGTTTCACGCTCTGATACCATCTTAATCTGTCACGCCCCGGGGTCCTTTTCGATAGAAACACAGCGGAAGGAAGTGAAACGCTCTCACCGACTACCAACTCGAAGCACCCACCTGTCAAAGCCGAGACGGAACACTGGGTACGCCCAAGTCGACCGGACCTACGAAGATCCACCGGGTCAGTAACCAACCCACAACTCAAAACACAAGACTCACAAACTCCCACACAAGTCCCCTGATCGGTTTCCCAAAACCGATCACCGTAACTCACCGGGAGTCCCGAAAACCACACCGGGACGCCGTCGGGACCCACTAAGTGTCCCGAAACTCACCGACTCGTGCCACGAGTCACCCGCTGCCCCAAAACACTCCAATTGGGATGTTTTGGCAGCAACACAAGCTAACCAACTACGTCGGAAGAAGTCCGACCCGAAACCCGGATTCTTTCGGCAAGTTTTGCCGAAAAACGCGCCGAAACCGACTTCTCGATTTCCGCAAAAGCTACAGAATCATGGACAGTCAGTCCAGAGGTCAAACACACTCAAACATGCTGCTCACGATAGCCACACGATGTACAATTACACAAAAGTCCCTCTAATTACATAAGATACCATCATTTTAGGTAATGAGAGCGATCAAGTCGCTCGTACACGCAAACCGAGAATTTCCAGGGTCTGCCGAGACACGTACTACTAGGTCTCAGCGTGCCGGAGGCCGTGCTCACCTTTCGGAGCACTGCCGTCCACTGTGGAGAGCGCAGGAGCAACCCAAAATTCTGCGAACAGCGCGCAGTCGGGGAAAAACGCGCCGAACAGAACTAACCGGACACTGTTGATCCAAACTGAGATGATCACGGTGATCGGCACTGACTCACGATCACCGTGCTCACCTCCGGAGGCATCGAAACGACCTCGGATAGCCGAAAAGTGCGCGCAAACCCGAAACAGCAGCCAAACAGGCTCAATCGGGTCGACAACGCCGCAACGGCGGAACGAAACCTCCCCGACAGAAACTAAGGTGAGCACGATGATCAGCGATGACTCACGATCATCGTGCTCCCTTCCGTGGAGATCGCAGGGCCTCGGAACACAAGATGGCCAAGGATAGCCCTATTTCGAGCTTGGCCGGAGCAAGGTTGCTCCGGCCGGCTTCCGGCGACACAGCGAGGTGCGCGGCGGCCAGGGATGGGTGCGGGGGAGGTGAGGAGTGTGATGCTCACCTCAGAAGGTGGCTGGATGCGGTGGCGGCGGCGGCGGCGGCGGCGGATCAAGTGAAGGCCGCGAAGGAGCTCGGGCTCCGGGGGCTTGGCGCGGCCACGGCGGCGGTCGGGGAGCTCGGGACGGCGGCGTCGGCACGCGGGGGTCGCCGGGCTCCAGGAAAGCGGCGCGACCGATAGGGAGCGCGGCGACGCGGGGTGGTGCGCGGACCTCGGCCAAACTTGGTTCGGGCGAGCTGCAGAGACGACGGCGGGTGCGGCGGCGCTCACGGCGGGTTGGGCGGCGGCGGCCGACGGTCATAAGTCGGAGAAGGAGGAGGGAGGCGGCGCCGCGCGCGGGGAGGCCGCTAGCCCGCCTCGGACTTGGCTCGGCCAAGCAAGCGACAAGGAACGGCGGCGGCCACGGCGGCGCTCACGGCGGCTCCGGGCGGTGGTGGCCGTAGGGGTAACGCGGCTAGGGCGGGGGAAGCCAAGGGAGGCGGGCGGGGAAAAGCTAAGGCTAGGGTTAGGTCTAGGGTTAGGGTTCCAAAGAGGAACCTAAGAAGACTTAAATGCAAATGCGACAAATCGCGAATAAGTCCCTCCAATCTCAGTATTTCAAACTGAGACTCTCACAACTAGAGTAAAACGCACGAATACCCCTCCCCGGAAGATCTCAAGCGAAACGGTACATAAAATGTCGCAACTTTTGCGAAATTACAGAATTGCCCTTCACAACCTCTCCTCGATCAACGCGCAATCTCCGTAGATCCGTCTGTCAGATTTGCGAACGGATCGCGCCAGTGCGATCAGCACAACGGAGAGAACAAAGCTACGATTTTGGTTCGCCTCGATCGATTATGGATTTACGACGAAATCCGCTTTCTCTCGAAGGGCCAAAATGACGCATTTACATATAAAACATGTATTTTCAGATTTTCTCAAAATCCGTGCGTCAAACCCAAAATCCATCAGTGCCACTAGTCCCAGAATAGTTGAAACGTTCGAAACGAGCTATTGGACTGCTATGAACGGAGTCCGATACGAGCCAGAAGTCAACTTCGCACCGTGACTTCTCCGGAAAACCGAGTTACTATTCACTTTAAGTCGAACTTGGAAATCGCGTAGAATCTCCGTTTTAACTCGATTTCGCCCGAAACTTGACGAGTGCTTTTGTAATTAAATTACACACAAAAACATCGTCAACCGAGAGTTTAACTACACTGCAAAAATCTCAGTCCTTACAGATATAAAGATATAAGATTATTGCATTTTAAATATCTTTGTCAGAACAACATAAAAAATTAATCAGCTAGTTTTTTAGTGGATACCACAAAATTGCTTGATGCTGAATTGATGTAAGCTTTATCTTTGCTATTGTGCGTTATGGCATAAAACTCAATACGTCCTGGTTTTTTTTTTATTTTTTTCTTCCTACCATTAACACAAACACATACATATTAGTGTAAGTGAAGATAAACCAACAAGTTGAATACAATTTCATACAAATAACAGATTTCAATTTCATCTTTCTACTTTAAAAAATAATAAGTGCAATTAAAGAAACAATTAAAGAAAACTCATCATACAAATTCATCTCGCTTCCTTGCAAAACTCTTAGAACCGATCGTGTGAGGAGTTGTATGATTTTTACGCGACGATGTGCCGATCTTTGAATATTTCTATAAGAGCAAAATTTATAAGATTTAAAGTATAGCGAAAAATCATGACAATAAAATAAAAGCATTTGATATTTAATTATAAGAGTACCTCGCTCTTCTCCGAATACCAATAGCGAACAAGATCGATCCATTGTTGTGGTACAACTTCTGGAGGCACACTTTTAGATACTTCTTGTTGTGTGTACTCATTAATTTTACTCTTTGCTTTAAGATCATATTTGTAATCCTTCCATTTTTTGCTCACCGATTTTAATATCCAACCATCAACATCAACTTTCATTATACCTCCAGGAAGAGAAAACTTACTCTATAAAAGAAAAAAAAAAGGCATTAGAAAAGTCAACTCAATCTATTTATCTGTTTTATTGTGGTGGACACCATCAATATAGCACTCAACTAGATATGTATAGAAAATTCTTAGTAAGATATGTACAAATAGAAAATTCATGCAGTTCAAGAAAGATGATAAATTTCTTTGCTTGTGGCTACTATTGGAAAAGATATGGAAGGATATATAAATAGAAAATAAAAGTGTGCAATTTCTCGGTAGTAAAGTGTGCGCACTCTTAATTATAACACTCTTATACAATTATGAAAGTCTTGTTCATACCAACAAATAATATTTGTTATAGCTAAAGCAATAAAAATTTAAGAACTAGCTAGTCTTTTATGTTTTTCATGAAAGAAATGCCAATAAAAAGAGAACAACTTACTCGAGTTACATTTATGATCTTTAGTTTGAATGGATCTGTAGGCATGATCTTCCAACTTATGTAGTGGATAGGACACATATTTTCACGTCGTGCTACAGTCCCTAGCCAACCTCCTAATATGCCCCGGCTTTCTTTATTGGCTGCCCGAATTGGTTACATTCAACTTTGAATTTTTCACTAGCCAACAAAGTCCATACATCTTTTGCACGCATCATTCGTTTTTTCTTCACATTCCCTCTTTCATCTAAACAGAAATTTTGAACATATTAGGAATGTAAAGTAAGTAGCAATGTCTTGTAATAGAAAATAATAATTTAGAGAAACTTAGAAGATCACCTATTATCTCTACCTGTGTCGTCACGTTCAATCTCAACTTCCTCCTCTACTTGAGGTTGGCTTTCCAAGACTCCGAATCTGAGGCAGGTGATCGATCTGAAGAAGGCTCAGAGTCTAAGGATATGGATTGCAAGATAGGTGACGAGTCATCACCATTTGTTTGAGATTCACCCAGCCCAAGATTTGTGACTTCATGATCCCTCAATCTTTTTGATCGAACCATTGTTCAAAATCTGAAAATAAAGTAACATATTCAGAAATTTCATAGCATATTAAAAGTTAAAAAATTCAGAAAATTCATTTATCCAAACCTATATTATATTAAAACTTACCTAGTATAAGACATCTTGGTCAAGTGAATGTCTAAAAAAACAATCCATAATAATTAGAAGTATTGTGAAAATCTTATACAATTATTTTGATGTAAGCAAACAGAACTAAAAAGGTAAACAAAAAAAGAAATCATATAATACTTTAATACCATAATGAAAAGGTAAACAAAAAATAAAATTTTCAACTATGAACAAAGAAAAGGATCACAAAAGCCATATCAAAAACTATTCTCCCCTTCAACATCTGTTCTTGCCTAACTTGCATAATTATCTAATTCGTTATCAATAACATTAAACGGAATGCATTGAGTGTATGTCTGATCATCATCATCCTCTCCTTGCAATGTTGTTCCCATATCATATAAGTCTCTTGGCTTTGTTATAAGTACATACGACCATTCTTCATTCTTCACGTCTTGAATATAGAAAACTTGTTTTGCTTGAGATGAGAATATGAATGGATCATCTTTCAATAATTGTCCAGTGTGCATTAACTTAGAAAAATTCACAAGAACAAAGCCATTTGTGTCTTTCTTCATTCCTCTTGGTGACCTAATATCAACCCACTCGCAACGAAACAAGACGACCTGAAAGCTTCCATAGTAATCTAACTCAAAAATATCGGTGAGTTTGCCATAATAATCTTGTCCTTCTACTTCAACCATCACTCCAGAATTCTGCGTTTTTCTTAATTTCTCATGATTTTTTGTATGGAATCTAAACCCATTAATAATAAAGCCGCTATATCTCTTAGCGACATTATTTGGACCTCGGGCAATTGCAATAATTTCCTCTGGGCAATTGTTCTCTGCCATCTTTGGAACCTAACATATTTAGTAGAGGAAATGTCAAATAACTTTCTGTATTTAATATAAGAACATAATAAACTTAATCAAGAATAAAGTATATGATTCACATGAGTATATCGATATTGTTACTTAATCCTTATATTTTCACGAGTATCTCAATTTTTTGTGCTAACCTTTGTAAGAAGCCAATTAGAAAAGTTTTCACCTAGCCATTTATGCTCGATACTTGGGTTAGCTCGAATGTTACAATTTGCTCTTCGCTGAGCAACCAAAAATTCATTGCATGATAATTGATAAAGTTATATATGTAGAATATATTGAGAAAGTTAAAGTCAATTATATGATGGAAAAGTTATAGTGATATTTCACCTACGATAGGAGGAAATCTTATCACAATGGAGTAGCATATAACGATGTGCTTGTGCTAGAGAAATTTCATCAAGAATGACACTCTCAAACTTTTCTAGAACTCGTCCACTTGATGAGAACATATAATCATTTGCATTATCCACATTGTCATAGTTTCGTTGCGGTCGATTGAAAATTGTCTCCACACCTTCAAGATACCTCGAACAAAATGTCAAACACTCTTCGGCAATGTACCCTTCTGCAATAGAGCCCTCAGGTTGAGCTCTATTGCGTACATATGACTTTAAGCGTACTAAACACCTTCCAACAGAAATACAGGATGAAGATATAATATAATCTGAAAATGTCAATAATATTATTCAAGATATTAAAGCTAACAAAATTAAAATTCGTACCTCTCAATTGGATACATCCATCTATAGTGTACAGGCCCACCCAATTTTGCTTCAGATACTAAATGAATTACTAGGTGAACCATTACGGTGAAAAAACTGGGAGGAAATATTTTCTCCATGAGACAAAGTGTCAATGCAACTCGGAATTGTAACCGATCAAGCTCCTCAATGTCAAGTGCCTTTAAGCATAATGCTTTAAAACAAGATGATAACTTCGAAACAACAGCAACAACTGCTACTTGCTTGGGTATAGCAACCCTCAAAGCTATTGGTAGGATGTCTTCCATCAAGATGTGACCGTCATGTGACTTAAGATTTGTTAGTGTGCGTTCCTTTAGATTTACACCACGTGAGATGTTAGAGGCATAACCATCTGGAACTTTGAGATTCTTCAAAACAGTTAAGAAAAGGACTTTTTCATCGGCCGACATAATATAACATGCAGTAGGCAAATAAGCTTTATTATTAGGCAACACCTTAGGATGGAGGTCATGCCTTATACCTATATCTTTTAGATCAAGACGCGCTTTTAAGTTGTCTTTAGTCCTTCCAACAATATTCAACATAGTACCTACCAAATTATCACACACATTTTTTTCAATATGCATTACATCTAAATTATGTCGAAGAAGATTATCCTTCCAATAAGGTAGATAAAAAAAAAATGCTTCTTTTTTTCCATAGTTGTTGATCTACACTACGCACTCCATCCTCATCCAAGTTATGAGGATCGATGAAATCGTCGCATCCTCAAAGGCGCAACTTGGCTTGTATTATTATCCTTTTCCACTAGCTCTTCATTAATAACGTTACGAACTTCCTCTCTTGCCCTTTTCTTAGAAAACTTAGCACCTTTCCCATATTGAAAGTTGATGCCCTCTAGTTGCCTAAGAGTGTCAGTTCTCGATGGTGTAGTTGGAGCAGACCGCAACTCTACAGAACCATCAAAGTCATCCTTTTTAAATCGAAATGGGTGGCTTTGTTCTAACCATCTACGATGGCCCATATAGCAAAATTTTCCCCCATGCTTTAGCCAACGTGAATGAGTTGAATTCCCACAACAAGGACAAGCAATTCGCCCCTTAGTACTCCAACCGGATAAGATTGCATAGGCAGGAAAATCATTGATAGTCCAAAGTAGAGCAGCCCGCATGTTAAAGTTTTGCTTTGTGAAAGCATCAAATGCATCGACACCCTCCCACAACATTTTCAATTCATGTATCAAAGGCTGCAAATAGACATCAATATCATTGCCTGGACCCTTTTCACTAGGGATAACCATAGATAGTATTAATGCTAATTTTTTCATACACAACCATGGTGGAAGATTATATGGGATCAGCATAACCGGCCACGTACTATATGTGGAGCTCATTGTTCTAAAAGGGTTAAATCCATCGTTTGCTAGTTCGAGTCTAACACTATGAGGATCAGAAGAAAAATCTGGATGGTGATCATTAAATGACCTCCATGCTTAGGCATCAGCTGGGTGCCTTTAGATTCCATCCTTTATACGGCCTTCTTTATGCCATCTCATGGAGGAAGCCATCTTCGACGAGATGTAAATTATTTTTAATCTTGGAATCAGAGGAAAATATCGCAATATTTTAGCCGATTTTTTCTTTTTAGTCATATCTTCATCATCTCCTAAAGTGCCATCTTCATCTTCTTTATTCTTTAACCACGAAGATCCACATACAAGACAAGTTTCTTGGTTTATCTTGTCATTCCAATATAACATGCAATCATTAGGACAAGCATGAATCTTTTCGTATCCAAGACCCAATTGATTTATCAATTTTTTGACTTCATATGAAGATGATGGTAAAGAATTGTCTTGCGGAAAAGCATCCTTTAATAGTTCGAGCAGGATAGTAAAAGATTTGCTAGACCACCCATTCAAACATTTGAGATGAAACAAGTGTAGCAAAAAAGATATTTTTGAATAGTTCGAACACCCCGAATAAAGTTCTTGATCACAGTCTTGCATTAAATTAGCATATGAAGTCGTATCGTCAATTGATAAATCTTGTTGTCTACTGGCTTCACTTGAATTCCTCATAGTATCCTCATTACTTATTGGATTACTACTCAAATTTATATTAGGTATCCCCATGGCATCTCGAAGCAATCCTCTTATGTCATCTTGTCCTATGGTACCTCATGCACATTAGTTGAAGTTGGAGTATTTGAAGCAAAGATATTATGGGAGCTTTCTATTAAAGATGCACTCTCACCCTCTCCATGAAATATCCACTCGGTATAGCCTACTGAGAAACCCTTACACATAAGATGCTCCTCAACTGCTTCTGGAGTATGTGACGAACAATTCGAACATTTTCTACAAGGACATACAATTTTTCCGCTAACAGATGATGTCTCAGTGGCAAATCTAATGAAATTGATCACTCCATCCATATAAGCCTTGCTATTTCTTGGCTTTTCTATCCAACTTTTATCCATTGTCCAAAAAGAATAGCAAAAAATATCTTGAGAAAAATTATAATAAATACAAAAACTAAATAAAAAGTAAAAGAAAAACAAAGATACTATTGTGATCACAATGATATATGAACCTATATAAAGAGTCTATAGGCTTCTGCTAATTTATTGTAAAATCAAAGCATACAAAATCTATACAAGAAACCACTAATTGACTAGGAAAAAAATTGATGTTGCATTATAATATTTTAGATTTGGCCTAATTAAGGGTGCTCTTTTAATAGCTGGAATTCTAAAAACAAGTTGCTAGCTTGCAAAAGTTGTAATTATATAAATAAATTGAAAAAAAATAGGTAAAAAAGTAATGTATAATCATATAATTTAAAATATAAAAATAGAAGAAAATTCTTATGTGCTTCAAGCGAAATACTATAAAGAGATTATTGTGCTATGTTATTACTCCCACAATTCATAAAAAAGCATATTAATCAAAGAAATAATGGAGAGAGATTGCACTTTTCTTTTGACTTTTAAGTAAGAAAAAGATATTATCAGTACTGAATATAGAACATAATCTATCTGTTCAATGTATAAATCCATACTAAAGAGAAAGTTCACTGTACAAATAAAATCACTTGATAAATTAATTAAAGTAATTTTTAGACGCACGCGCATAAAAAAATCAATTGAGGAAGGAAGCCTTTTTCTCTCTTTTTTTTTTTTTGAATCTGTCTTTGAAAAAGAATTGTATAGATGTTAATTGAAATATAACCCATTTTGTATATAGAAACATAAAATTCAAGAACTTTGATTTTATCACCTGAAGAGATTTTTTTTTTTTTTTTTCTTTTGAAATGAGCACAATAACTTTAATCGTTTTGATTTTACATGTCTAAACTTTAAAGTTTTTGTATTTATTAAATATACTTTTAGAAATTAGAGTAATATGTTAAAACTATTACAAATATTTTTAATATTGTCAAAATCAAAATAGTTAAAATTGAAATATGTATTTTAAATAGTTAAAGTTGAAGTGGTATAATAAAAGTTTTTGAAGTGTAGGTCGTTTGTTCAAAATGGATCATAGTTTAGATAATCCTTGTACAATTTTATCTCTCTTTTATCCAACTTTTTTTAATTATTAGAGCAGCAAACCAAATGTAATTTGTTTAGTAAAATCTGAACAAGAAAGATCAATAAAAATTGTAAAATATTTAATTATAATTAGACATCTTGCTTCTATTCCTTACTAACAATAAAGGAATAATGAGATACAAAGAGAATCAAAATATTTTAACAAAATAAATAAATAAATAAATGAGAGAAAGAGAGCAACCTGGAGAAGAAATTAGGGCGCAACCCGGAGAAGAAATGGTGGAATTAGGGTGTAATCCAAAGCGAAAGTAGAGTCGGCGGCGAGGGCGAGGGCGACGCCGATGCTGACGGCGACGGCGGCGGCGAGGTGAGGATGGCCGAGTTAGGCCTTTCCCTCTGCTTTTGCTAATAATAGATGGAGAGGGACAGAGCTAGAGAGAGTGAGAGAGAGGAGGAGAAGGGATTGAAGTGATAATCTGGTGGTTTTTGGGGGAAAAACGAAGTGGGTTTGGAAATATGTTTTGGGTTTTCGGGAAAAAAAAAAGGGATTTTTTTTTTTCGCTCAGACCCATAAGGCGCGAACGGGTTCCCGCGCATGAATTCGCCGACACGAGACCGTAGAGTCGGAATATTAATGACAGATGGCTAAAAGTGCGACGCTCTATACATGCATCGGCAAAATAGTGTAGCTAAACGCTACTTTTTCTGTAGTGGTTGTATTATAAAAGGCTAATCGCTCACTATTTTCAATAAGACGGTAAACGATTCGTATCTTTAGAGAAAAATTTGATCTAATCCTACATGACAAAGAGATGATTAATTTGCTAAATATAAATTTTGTAAAATTATTTATTCAATTACAATATTTTACGGGTCATTTTGGAAAAAAAATCCTTCGAAAATGGGCTCACAGAATTTTTACTATTAAATAAGAAATATTTCCCGCGCCCCCATGCTTCTCATCAGTCGAGACTAGAGGGAAGGGTAGCCCAAGAGGCCAGAGGCGAAGAAAGAGAGAAGGGGGTAAGCGCAGCGAGAGAGGACTAGGAGGATGTGCGGAAGGGTTCGCTGCACCCTCAATGTCCATCAAGTCGCCCGCGCTTGCGGCCTCACCTCCGGAGACGACGCCTCCTCGCTCCCTGCCCTCCAAATGGATCGGTAGTTCACTCCCTTCCCTCCCCAGTTGAAGAGAAAAAGGAAAAGAAAAGAAAAATAGCCCCAAATTCTAACCAAGAAGAAAAAAAAAAAGAAAAAATCTTTCTCACTGGAATTCTAGATGCAAATCTTTGTTGCGCTTTTTCGTTTCTGATTCTAAGTTAGTTTTGCCCTCTTTCTTGGTGCAGTTACCGGCCGTCGCACAACGTGTCGCCAGGGGCATACCTGCCGGTGGTGCGGAAGGCAGCCGTCGGAGAGGAGGCAACGCCGGCCATCCGCTGCATGAAGTGGGGCCTCGTGCCGAGCTTCACCAAGAAGACCGACAAGCCCGACCACTACAAGATGGTACAAAGTGCTAAAATTGCCCTAATTCCCCCTTTCTGCGTCTTCTATGGGGATCGGAGTTTGTGTTGAGCTGCTAAAATTGTTGGTAATGTGCATTAGAGATCATTAATTCGTGGTGAGATGGGAACTGAGAAGGTAGTAAATAAACTGGGTGAAAAATGCACTGATACTGCCTCAATTGTAGGCTGTTTTGACGTACACTCCTCAACTATTTCTCTTTTGATCAATACTCCTCAACTTATAATTGTTTCTGTTGAATATAGATATTAAAAAAAACCTGTGCTCTGGTAGCTTAAGTTTTTTTTTTTTTTTTTTTTTCCTGAGAAAAATGGTTGTTTTACATCAATTAATATGGTATAAGGGCAGGAGGTTCTGAGTTTGAGTCCTTTTGTGTTCCTAACTTCAAAAAGTTTCGAGCTCAGATATGAGGGGGAGTGTTGAATATAAGTTTTGAATAAACCGTCGTCAGGTAGGTGAAGATTTCGAACAACCGTTGTTGTTTCGCTTTCACATGAGTTACCTTTCTTTAATGTAAGTTATTTTACAAGGTAATTTGTTAAAACTGATGGGTATGGTAATGAAATCCGCAGCTAAATCAACTGAGAATGTGTTCAGAACAGTTATGTTTAATAGAATAGCTATTGAATTTAACAAAATTCCCAAATTAGTGGGTGAAAATAATGTAAATTAAAAGAATGAACAATTGACTATTCTAGAAAACGCTATGGCTTTTGAGTCGGACTTTATCATGCAAATTATCGGTCCAAATTTGGGGACTCCTTTCAGAATGTTGGGATGCCTAGCAAGGTCTTCTCTGAATTTCTGACCAACGGATATACAACATAGGTATTCATTTTAAATTTGGTGTTAATTGAAAGGAATGTTATGTTATATTAGGCTTTGGCAAGTGAGCTCCGCTGGTGACTTATATTAACTTTCGCAAGTGGAACTGTGTGAAGGCTATATTTTTTATTGTTTATCTCCATAATATCTGTTGGACAAGAGCACTTAGTTAATTGTTTCGATATGCAGTTCAATGCCAGGTCTGAGTCGATCAAGGAAAAAGCTTCATTTCGCCGGCTTCTTCCTACTAATAGGTGCCTTGTGGCTGTTGAAGGGTATGACAAAGTTAGGACTATTTTTCTTCATCTAATATACCAAAGTTATTGGCATTATTGCTTTTCAGACATATCATAGATTTATAAAATTATGTGCTTCTCCAATTTGGTCATTGCTATTCAATGTTTCTTAGTTTTGAAGTTGCTGGGCTGTTGTATTCCCTGAATATAAGATACATTATTTTGAAGTTTTGGGAAGGGCATGCTTACGGTGGTCTAATTTAGAATAATATAGCGTATTTATACAATTACATACTAATTGTAACAACAAAGTTGAGTCAGAAAGAACTCGAAGAAGAGTTGATTACTTAGTATGGTAAGTGAGAATTGACAATTTAGGGAAAATATATTCTTCTAATGTCTCTTTTAATTTTTTGTTTCCATGATGAAAGAACGTCCCCCCTTTGGTTATCTCGCTTCCAATGTATATGTTATTCTATTTATCTACTTAGTCTTTTGTTTACTTCAGAGGTATGTTAATTGGGTTATGGGAAGTATAAAATATGTCTACATCTACATATTATGTACGTGTGAGAACCGGGTAGTCTTATATATAAGATATAATAGGGCTAAAAATTCTTAACCCACCTATAGCATTTTGAGTGGTGCCTACGCCCAAGAGGTTAAGAGAGTTAAGCGTGCTAGAACTAGAGTAGTCCTAGAATGGGTGACCCCTTGGGAAATGGGGTGTTACAGTTAGTATCAAATATAATTACCAGCGGGAAGTATGAGATGAGTCTTGACTGAGCCAATTTATACAACGGAGAGAGTGTGGCTTCCATGTTGATGATTGTTGTGGGTAGAGCGCGGCTCCCCCACAAGAGCAGTAAAGGCTAGTGAGACGAGTCTTATATCGTTTGGTACTTGTGACGAGGATGTTAGTGTTTAAAGAGGGGGAGAGTGTGAGACCCCGGGTAGTCCTATATATAAGATATAATAGGGCTAAAAACTCTTAATTGGGATTTAGCATTTTGGTGGTGCCTAGGCTTAAGAGGTTAAGAGAGTTACATGTGTTAGGACTAGAGTAGTCCTAGGATGGGTGATCCCTTGGGAAGTGGGGCGTCACAGTACATCCTTTGAGTCATTTTTCTCTAAACATGATATATCACGTAGTAGGTGGGACTTACTATCTTGAAAAGCCAGAATAATTAAGATTTCAAAATAGCCAATAATCAAACTCCTAGCTTGTATTTCAAAATAATTTCTTCATAAAAGAACAAGTAATCGATATGCTGCAAGATTGTAAATTAATAATGTACCAATAATAGTCATGGCTAGACAGATGATGGAAACTCATATATCTGTAACCAACTATGAGGTTTCCTAAAAGCACTTTTGGAATGCCTAAGTGTTTTCCATATAAATTTTTTAGGAGTATCTTGTTGATTAAAACTTTTTTTTTATTATTTGGTGATCTTTTATTATAGAAGTATCTTTCCAAATACTGTTGTTACTACGGGTAGGTGTGGTTCGGTTTGTTTCGTGTTTCAAAATTAATTGAATCCCTACCAATCTAAGTTGGTTTGAGAAAATTGAAATCTGAACCAAACCGATGTGTGAAAAACGAAATGAACAAAACAAAAAATTTCGGTTTGGTTTTGGTTTGGTTTATTGGTTTGAACATTTGGGTTCCTAATGTGATTTGTGTAGTCTACTAGTTTGATCAGTTTAAGTTGATTTTTTGGATTGCCTGATATATTATATAATAGCTTAGTATTTATATGTTTGTATGTACATACATATAGTTATGTTTATATCTCTAGGTACATATACATGTACAGATATAGATTCATACATACATATATATACAAATATAGTTTTATTTCAATTTCTCAGCCCAAGGTTGAAAAGTTTTCAAACCAAAACTGAACCAATTATAACATATATTGAATCAAACCTAACCAAAATTGTTGGTTCGGTGTGGTTTTGTGATTTTTGTGCTTCCAATGCCCACCCCGTTGTTACATACCTGTATATAAGTGGATATATAGCCGTTGCTTACTATTTCCTAGTGCATTCGAAAAGATAGTTTGTGTAGCTCTTTAGGAGACATTGGTCAGACTTCATGATTGCTGGACCTGTCATTATTAATTTATTACATTCATAAAGCTGGAGACCATGGTCAGTTAATTAGCGTTTGAAGTTAGATAAATTCCAATTATGTAATGTGAAACAACCGTTGTACTCTAAAAGCTTAAGCTGTTAGAGAATGGGATGTATATATTTTTATATATTTAACACCCCATCACGGCTGGGCTTGAGTCTTTTTTTGCACCCCCTCATGTCTGGGCTCGAGACTTTTTTGCAAGGCCCATGACGTGAACTAAGGGGAGTAAATTAATAATGCTAGGAGTCTGGCATGACTCTACCTCAGGACCTCCTACTCTGATACTATGTGAAACAACCGTTGCACTCTAAAAGCTTAGGCTGTTAGAGAACGGTGTTTATATATTTTTTATATTTAACACTCCCTTTTACGTTTGGGCTCAAGACTTTTCGTAGGCCTATGATGGATTTTAATTAAATAGGAGGAAATTAATTAGCTAGAGCCCGGCATGACTCGACCTCAGACCTCCCCGCTCGATATCATATAAAACAACCATTGTACTCTAAAAGCTTAAGCATTTAGGTATCATTTGGTTCGGGATAAGCAAAAAGTGGCTATTTCGGATAGGTATAAATTGAGGTATAAGCGGAGATTAGATCAATTTTGTATTTGGATGAAAATTTGATTATTCTTCGGAATAAAAAAAATAGCGTTTGGTTAGGTAAGATGAAATAAGAATTAAAATCGGTAGTTATAAATAAAAAATAATGATATTATCCCTTTCTTTATATTAGAATTAGAATTTTTATATTTTATATTTATATTTTAGAATTTAAAAATATAAACTTTTAAAATTTTAAAATTTTAAAATCTCAAATTTACAATTTTAAAAAATTAAAATTTTAAATTTAAGATGAAATTTTAATTTAAAAATACAAAATATCAAATTCTAAATATAAAAATTTAAAATATCAAATTTTAAAATTTAAAATTAAACATTTTTAATTTTTAATTTTTAATTTTGTAATTTTAAAAATTATAAATTTTTATTTTTTAACTTACGAAATTTAAATTTTATAATAAATTAAAAATTCTCTCTTTCTCTCTCTGTCTCTCTCTCTCTCTTTTCACGGGTGGAACAAGCTGGGTTATCCCAACTTGTTCCACCTTGGGGCCACCCTTTAACGGGCTATTCTAGAATAGCCCGTTAAGGTGGGAATTAGTGTTCCCACTAATTTATTTTTTTGTTTGGGGGATAAGGGTGGAATAAACCCTTTATTCCACCCTTAACCCCCCAACCAAACATGACCTTAGAGAACGGTGTTTATATATTTTTATATATTTAACACTTCACCCCACGTCTGGGCTCGAGACTTTTTGCAAGGGCTGACTGTTGTTTATTCCCTATATTTGCAACTTGAGAAGAAATTGGATAGAGTGAAGTGCCCGAACTACGGCATCTGAGAAGCTCCTTCCTCGTTTCGTTGTCCTTTACAGCAAAATCAGATGAGTCAAATTCAAAAGGAGAGATGTTATCATGGCAAAATTGACAAACAGAGAGTAAATTTCGTTTAATAGAAGGAACAACAAGAACATTCTTGAGAGCAAAGAAAGTAGAAGAAGTTTTCAAATGTGTTTCACCTGTCTAAGTAATATTCAGCAAATTTTCATTACCAACTAGAATCTCAACCTACTATTCCCCCTCTAGTTCTCAAGCGGATACTGCGCCGTGGCCTATGCGCGTGCTGAGACCGTTTGGATCCGGCGCCTTCTTCGTGATCTTGGAATCACTCTGGCGGTCTATTTGTATCTATTGCGATAATCTTAGCACCACATATCTTGCTGCAAATCCTATCTTACATGCTCGTACGAAGCACATTGAGCTTGATCGTCATTTTCTAAGGGAGAAAGTTTAGTCAGGTGACTTGGATTTGGTCCATATCTCTTCTGATAAACAACTGGCTGACATCTTCACCAAGCCCTTGTCCACTTCTCGTTTTTTAACCTTGCACACTAATCTTCGCATCCGTGCAAAGGATGCTCAGCTTGCAGGGGGATGTTAGGATATATTTAGCATGTATATATTACATTACATATATAACGAGACATATAGGGTATATTCTATATAGAGTATAATGTTATATGGTATGAAGGTTGCCATGTATACACCTCTTGTAATTATATATTCACATCGATGAAACCCAAAAGGGTCAAGCACTTTAACCTATCTTTCATGTAAAAACTGAAAATAAAGAATAATTGGAGAAGAAAATATATTTCATTCTAATTTGATAAATTACAAAAGACCTCTTTATATAAAGAGAGTCCACGCTAATACATGGTGAGTTATGAATTAGTAAGAAACTAATATAGTATACATTATATAAGGAATGCATAATCTCCGGTAAAGAGAAATAAATATATATATATAAAGTAACACCCCCCCGCAAACTCAAGGTGGAGTAAACACTGAGAGTTTGGATAGAAGGTATTGATGTCGTTGAGTAGTCTGAGATTTGGTGAAGAAATTAGCAAGTTGTTGAGCGAGAGGAGCGAACGGCGGGAGATATCGTTCCATTAATGTAATGATGGGGCACAAAGTGACAATCAATTTCGATATGTTTAGTTCGTTCATGAAAGACAGGATTATTCGCAATTTTGATAGCACTTTGATTGTCACAATATAAAGGTGTTGAACTAGAACACTGGACACCGAGGTCACCAAGGAGTCGGCGAAGCCATACAATTTCTGAGGCGGCGAGAGGACATAGCACGATATTCGAACGTACTAGATTTGGCGACAATATCTTGTTTCTTTGAACGCCAAGAAATCGAGAGAATCCCCAAAGAAAACGCAATAGCCGATCGTAGATCGACGATCGGTAGGATCTCTCGGCAATCGACATCACAATAGGCATGAAGTTGAGGCTTGGAAGAGGAAGAAAGAATAGACTTTGATGAATACTTCCTCGTAAATAGCGCAAGACGCGTAAAAGAGCAGCATAGTGAACAGAAGTAGGCGCCTGCATAAATTGACTAACAATATGAACCGCATAAGCAATGTCGGGGCGAGATATAGTGAGATAGACTAATGCACCAACTAGCTCACGATAACGTGTAGGATTAGTGAGAGGTTCGTCCATATTTGGAGTTAGCTTTTGGTGGAGCTGCATAGGAGTACTCACAGTGTCAGTATCAGTGAGCTCAGCACGAGATAGCAAGTCGGCAGTGTATTTTTGTTGAGACAATATATATCCTGGAGGACTATATGCCACTTCAATCTCCAAAAAATATCGAAGAGGACCAAGATCCTTCATGTCAAATTGTTGCTGAAGATGGGATTTAACGGAACGAATACAATCAGGATCATCACCAGTAATTATCATATCATCAACATACAAAAGTAAGGCAGTGAGCCCGCGAGAAGATGTATGAATAAATAAGGCATGATCATTTTCGCTTTGATGAAATCCAAAAGAAAGAATAAACGGTGAAATTTTTCAAACCAAGCTCGGGGAGCTTGTTTAAGGCAATATAAAGCCTTCGTAGCGACAAACATGGACGGATGAATGGGAAAGACCAGGAGGTGGTTGCATATAAACTTCTTCATGAAGATCTCCATGTAAGAAGGCATTTTTTACATCAAGTTGATAAAGAGGCCAGCTACGAGAGGCAGCAAGAGCAATAAGGATGCGAACAGAGGTCACCTTAGCAACAGGGGCGAATGTCTCCTCATAATCAATGCCATATTCTTGAGAAAACCCTCGAGCAACTAAACGGGCTTTATAACGATCAATTGAGCCATCAGAATTTGTCTTAATTTTATAAATCCACTTACAACTTATTGGAGTCTTGCCAGGCGGGAGAGGAACTAGTTCCCAGCTACCAGTACGATGAAGGGCGATAAGTTACGCGCCGTTGCATCTCGCCATTTAGGAATGGAAGCGGCCTGGCGGTATGTACGGGGTTCCTGGATACTAGAAATGGCTGCAAGAAAAGCATGATATTGTGGAGAAAAAGAAGGAGAGGCAAGACAACAAAAAAATTGTGTCGGGCGGCGAGTACGAAGTGGATAGCATCGCTCAGCAGTCGTCTGATCGTCGGAAGGAACAGTAATTGGTGGGTCGTCATGTGGTGCCGGTACTATAGAAACTTCTGCAGAAGACGAGGATTCAGTGGGCTGAGAGACAATTCGTTGGGGCTCTTCAGGAGAAGATGTGGTGGTCGACGAAGAATTAACAAGAAATGAAAGATCAATAACAGAAGGTGAAGAAACGGCAGAAGTATCAACGCTTAACTTAGATTGAGCATAATAAGATATATGTTCAAGAAAAATGACATCTCGAGAAATTCGCATGCGACGAAGTAGGATCATAACATCTATACCCGTTATGCTGAAGACTATATCCTAAGAAAACACAAATTGACGATTTTGGAGTTAGTTTGGTTCGGTCATGCGGAGGCAAGAGAACAAGACAAGTACATCCAAAAACACGCAAATGAGTATAAGATGGTGATTTAGCATACAATCGCTCACTAGGAGAAACACCGGAGAAAAGACTTGATGGCATAATATTAATCAGATAAATTGCGGTAGAAACATCGACGGTCAAAATTGTTTAGGCACGGACCCGTCAATTAGAAGAGAGCGGCGGTTTCAAGGATATGTCGGGGTGTACGCTCAGCAACGCCATTTTGTTGAGGAGTATAAGGACAAGAGAGTTGCGGCAACGTACCATGTTTAGCGAGAAGTTGGCGAAATTCATTTGAAAGGTACTCGCCAACAGAATCAGAGCGAAAAGTTTTAATGGTGGCACCAAATTGAGTTTGAACCATGGCAGCGAAATTTTTATACAATTGAAAAACTTCAGATTTATTATGCATAAAATAAACCCAGGTAAAGCGTGAGTAATCGTCAATGAAAATAACATAATATTTATTTCCAACACGAGTTGATATAGGTGCCGGTCCCCAAACATCAGAGTGAATAAGATCAAATGGTGCACTTGAAATAGAATTGCTAACAGGAAAAGGTTTAGTGGAATGTTTAGCAAGTTTGCATCCAATGCAAGAAACAGATTCGGAATTAAAAACAGGACCTAATACACCACTACGAACTAAAACAGTAAACTTATCAGAAGAAAGATGACCGAGACGACGATGCCAGAGATCAGAGTTTGAAGTTGTAGCAATATTTGCTGAATTAATTTTAGGAGGAAGGTGCAAATAGTCCATGTAATACAGGCAGTCACGTCTATGGCCCTGTCCAATCAAAGTCTCGGTCCGACGATCCTGCACAAGACAAGAAGAAGAATCAAAGGTCACTGTGCAATCATGATCAGTAATTTGGCTGACAGATAGTAAGTTAAGAGAGAGTCGTGGTATATGTAGGACAGAGGGAATAGTAAAGCGTCCTGAAGTATCAGATTTAGGTGAAACAACGCCACTATTATTGACAGAAAGAGAAGTACCATCAGCAGTAAAAATATGTGAAGGTGAATTTAATTGAGAAGGTGAAGAAAGTAAAGAAGCATGTGGTGTCATATGAAAAGATGCGCCTGAGTCTAAAATCCATGAATGTTCCGAAGTACCTCCAGGACCAGTTATACCAAAACCTGATGGCGTAGATGGAAAGATAGAGGATGACCGCCCTGACGAAGTGGATGGAGTCAACTGGTGTTGCTGAAACATCTGTAGTAGTTGAGGAAGACTCAATTGAATAGTTGAAGGCTGATGCTCTGTAGATGACGTTGTTGACGAAGGAAGGAAGGAAGGAGCGGTCTAGCAGTAGGCGTATTACGAGAGGATCGTAAATGCTGATCTGCCCATTTCTTTTTCCGGCAATCTTGAATTGAGTGACCCCAAAGATGACAGTAACGACATTGAATGCTCGTTTGTCTTTTCTAGTACCGATTTGGAATGTAACTAGAAGGCGGTTGATGATGAGAAGTAGGCGCTTGTAACACCCCGAACTTATAAAGTTATGAAGTCGCGAGGTATGTTGGCTTAGAAGGCCATAAGAATGGTTCCCGTGAAGTTTGGAAGCTTTCGGGTGTTTTCGGTGCACTAGGTGCAAGAACGGAGCCCGAAAGGCTATCTTGGGCCACGAGCTAAATCCGACGCTTGCGCGGATGAGATAATGATGTGGACATGATCTAAATCATGTTTGGAGAGTCTCGGTTCGATTTGAAACGAATTGGAGGTCGAACGGGTCAAAAGTGAGTTGAAACGGAGAAGAAACGGTGAAAAAGCTGAAAAAATGGCTAAGTCCTGAAAATCCTGCTCTCGGGATCCGGATCAGGAGGCCAGGACCGGTCCGCCCTGCGAAGTCGGTGAAAATTTGGCTAAGTCTTGGAAAATGCACTACGGGATCCGAATCCCGGTGGTGGTCGGATCCCACGCGCGATGGGACTGCGGTGAAGACACTTGGGGTCAGGACCCCGTACATGATCCAGGACCTGCACCCGAAAATGCGAGTTTGGGTACATTGCAGAGGAGTTTTGTTGAGGGGTTTATATGCAAATTTGGCATGAGATGAGTGTATAGAGTGGATTAAACACTCTCTTTCTCTCTCTCACTCACTCACTCCTCTCTCTCTCGTTCGACGACAAGAAGAAAGGAAAGAAAGAGAAGGAAAGAAAGAGAAGGAAAAGAAGAAGAAGAAGAAGAAGATGGAGATGATGAAGAAGATGATGATGGAGATCCTCTTGGTAAATCTTATATCTCCACATGGCTCGGGGGCAAGCTTGTAGAGGTAAGCTTTAGCCTCCTCCCATGGTAGATCTTCTAGTAGTGGGTTTCTAAACCCTAAACCTAGGATTTTGATCTCTCTACAAGTGTATAAACCACGTAGTAGCCGAAGAACACATGAAAACCATGTTTTCTTCGTAGAGCTCTAATGGTGGATTTCTAGGATTTGCTCTAAGCACCCTATGGATGGCTCTAATGCTCTTAGATGAGTTCCTAGAGGTTAGACAAGCTCTCTATTGCTTGTTCTAGGGATCAAATCGGTGGGTTTTGCAAAAATACAAAACCTAGGGTTGAAAAGGGGTTTTTAGAAATAGATGAGATTGATCTCATTTGACCCCGTATAAACCTAATTGAGGGCCTAACGAACGCGTTGGCGCGCTCGGTTCGGTGATCCGACGAGCGAGTACAAAGATATTAATTATTTAATATAATCATACCAGATGTCCGCAGCACGCAAGATAGAAGTCCTAAATTCATGAAAACGGGACTGGGGCAACGTAAAGGCGTGGGGCAACGGCACAAAGTCTCGGATTGCAATTCGGAGACCGTTTGGTTGGTCGTGCAAGAGTTTGAGCTAAACCGGGTCAAGAGTGCCGCGGGCGGCCGATTGCAAGTGTCGACGAGCAATCGGAGTGCAAATTGAGGTGGGTTGTGTTTACCGAAGCGACTAGGTCGCCTGTATGTCTAAGAGTCATTTAACTCTTATTGACGCATGTTCAATACTGCATGATTAGAAATGCATGCTAGTGAGGTAAAGTAAAAATGCTAAGTAGATGCAAGTAAACAAATGAAATGCATGATAATAGCATAAAGTATAATGCTAGAAGAGTAAAAGAATGCATGCTTAGCATAGTGAACATTCGATGAACATGACAATAGCATAATATAGAAATGGTAGTGAGCAGTGAGCATGAACCTAGTGTTTAAAGAACCTAGTGGCTAAAGAATGCGAAAGAAAGAATACTAAGTAAAGGCGTTGGTAGACATAAGAATGTCAAGTATAAGAGAGCAAAGTATAAGAATGCCAAATAAAGAATGTGAGTCATGGACTAAATACACATATAGATCGAGTGGCATCTAAGCTAGTGTAAAGAACATAAGTTATAGTAAACCTAGAGTCAAATGGACCTAGGAAATGACATCTAACCTAATGTAATGAACATAGGTTCTAGCAACCTAGAGTCATGTGGATCTAGGTAAAGAACAGTGAACCTAGTGTCAAGGACATAGGTTGGTTAAAGATGATAATGGACCTAGTGTGAGTAAACATAGGTCGAGTTGGAATGACATTGAACCTAGAGTTAAGTCAACCTAGGTTATGTGACAAAGAATGAACCCTAGTGTCAAGTGGACCTAGGATGCAAAGAACAATGGACCTAGATAGGTCGACACTATAGGGTTAAGACCAACCCTTGAGTTATGTGAAATGGATTAGGAATTCCTAGGAATGAATCTTTGCTAGTGCGGCGTGCTAGTGCGACGAGTAAGTGAATGGCAAGCTGCAGTACGTGTGGTTCTCTCGCTTGGCGGTGACTCTTCGGGTACGTGTGGTTCTCTCGCCGGTATGAGTATGAGATTGGGGACGCGGGTACGTGTGGTTCTCCTCGCCCGTAGGTCCATTGAGCGACTTGTGGTCCGGGGGTTGATGATAGTTCTCACCCTGTGCGTGGACCTATAGTCGAGAGAATCTAAGGCTGAGGTGCATGTGAGACGTCCTTCGCCTCGAGCCTGACAGAGCGCGGAATATCCGCAAGCAATTGACTCAAGATCGAGTCGGGTGGCATAGTGAGCTGAGGCCAAGTGACCTTAGAAGTATTTGCTAAATAGCATAAGTGCCAAAAGTAAAGAGCAAGAATGAGAATAGCTAACCTAATGAATAGCTAAGTTTAGGAATGAAACGGCTAAAGTAAAGAATAGCAATAAAGTAAAGAAAAGCTAAGAGCTAAAGAATAATTTGCATACCGCATTTGTGAGGCAGGTTTTTATGTTAGTTGCAAATTATATATCTGTATATGTTTTTGGGCTAACATATTTGCAGTGCCTCCTTGGACCTATTGGTCGAGCTTTTCTCTTGGGTGACCGTACCCACGAGAACTATGGACAATAGTTCTCACCCCCCGTGTTATGGTTTTGGGGGTACAGGTACACACGTGACACACGTGAGCGGAGCTCGGTAGTTAGCGCCACGAGAGAAGACCGAGAGCAGGTACCGAGTGAAAAGAACATGTTGTAATAAAGTTGTAAACCGTATTGTAATAACTAGATTGTATTAGGAAGTTTAAAGTTTAAAGCTAATGTAATATTGTAATATGGGTTGAATGGTTGTAATAGCAAGTAGCTGTTTTATGTTTATGATACTTCCTTATGCAATCTGATTGTAATATCTGTTCCTGTTTGGAACCTTCTTGTAATTGTATGGATTGCGACGCCTTGAACGTACAGGGGAAACTCTGTCCGTTCGGCGGTCTGTCGGCGCGCCCGAATCTGACCGAATTGGCGGGCTCGGGGCGTGACAGCGCTAGCACAGGAGGTGGACTTGCAGGGCCATGAGCAGCAAGAACGTTAGGCATTGTGGAAGTTGAGGAACTCAAAACTCGAAGACGTGTCTCCTAGGCAATCAGTTCCGGGAGAGCCACATCAATAGTAGTGAAGGGAGTTCGATGGAGTAGTTGGCCACGTAATGCTTCAAACTCAGGTCGTAGGCGCATAAGAAACTGGAACAATCGTTGTTGATCACGCACTTGCTTTTGCTTGACAATACACTGACAAGCTGAGCAAGTGCGACACAAGGGTTCATCCATGGTCGCTAATTGACGCCAACGAGCCTGCATAAAACTGTAAAACTCTTAGATACTACGCTCACCTTGATGAGCCATGGAGATCTCTTGAAACTCAGCATATGATTGAGCATAACTAGACTGCTCATACATCTGCCGAAGAAGAGACCACATCTGGTGAGCGGTGGACAAATTGATAAGCTGCATCCGAATGTCTATGTTTACCGATGTAGAGATAATTCCACGAGCACGTCGATCAGCAACAAGCCAGTCCTTGAGGGAATCATCGGTTGGTGGACCAGCACCATCAATATGTCCAGTAAGATCGAGAGCATCAAACAAGAGTTGAATGGATACCGACCATTCACGATAATTAGGCCCGGAGAGTTTAACATCGAGCTGAGCAATAGTCGATGCAGGAACCTGTACAGGCGGCATTGATGGAGGTGTCGGTGGAGGAACCTGTACAGGCGGCACTGATGGAGGTGCGGATGTCATGACAGAACTAGGTCGAGAGATACCGACGACGAGCTTTTGCGTAAGCTAGTCGCGCTCTGATACCATGAAAATAAAGAATAATTGGAGAAGAAAATATATTTCATTCTAATTTGATAAATTACAAAAGACCTCTTTATATAAAGAGAGTCCACGCTAATACATGGTGAGTTATGAATTAGTAAGAAACTAATATAGTATACATTAATATAAGGAATGCATAATCTCCGATAAAGAGAAATAAATATATATATAAAGTAACAAAAACCCCTTTAGGAGCTTGGTGTGGAAGGGAAATATTTTATTTGATCTTGTTTTCACATGGTTACTATTGGATTTATTTGCTTGTCGTACCACCCGAAGTATAGATGAGTACACAAGAGATTACTAGATAGTGATTATTTCTCTTAAAGTGTCACCTTAGAAGTGTTGCTGAAATGTAAAAATGGGAACTCACTCACGGACTTTCTCTTTCTTCTTTCTGACTTTAATGTTACATTGTGCATTTTGCAATTTGCCCCGTGGAACATCCACACTGTTGACAACTAGCGCCTGCTGGTTTCATTCATAACACCACGACATAAAGATTTATCAAACTTGATGAAATGGGCTATAACCCGAGTATAATCTTGAACCAAAGAGTTGATATATATCTTATTTGCTTGCAGATTTGTCTCCCTAAAGAACATTTATTTTTCTAATGTTCATTCTTTTGAGAGAGACTTATGCTATGATCATAGAAAATCTTGCTTTTCAGCATCATTCGTTATTAGCCATTTACACTAACAATGATGTGATGACTCATATATTATAAGCTCATTCAAACAGTGGAAATGCTTTGAAATTGACTATATTTAATGCGGTATGAGAATGTAGATAGCTTCTAGTAATCTTCAGATTAGATAGCATTGTTGCATTAATATATTATGTAAAATTACTTTTTTTTATTGATTTTAAAGTGCATTTATAAAGTTCCATTGCCATAAATTAAATCAATTTTGTTGATTCTTGGATTTTTGGGTCAGTTCTTTTAGTAATTGTGTCACAAAATTTGGAATGTAGGTTCTATGAATGGAAGAAAGATGGCTCTAAGAAGCAGCCGTACTATATTCATTTTGAGGATCAAAGACCTCTTGTGTTTGCTGCTCTTTATGACTCTTGGAGCAAGTGTGAAGGTTAGTTTTTCTATTTTTATTTCCTTCGCAAGAATTTATATAGATGAGGGCTTTGGGAGGAAAGAGTGCAGGAAGGAAGAGAGAAGGAATTTTGCGCAAAACACCAAAACCATTTTTGAAAAAAATTATCAAATAACTCAGCATGATAACCGTTTTGGCCTTTTTATAAGTTGTTTTCTCTATTCAAATTTGATTAGTAGAAGCCTAGATGTAAGGGTTTTGATCTTATGCATGCCATAAGGAGATAACGAAAGATCAAAAGTATGCCCAATCCAAATATTATCTGTCATGCCCCGATACCACCAATTGGGCCCTTTCGGGCACGTGCAACAGACCTGCTGAATGGGCAAGGTTTCCCTTACCCGCACAGAGTGAAGCACATGCCAACATGTACAATTATACATGATATGGATATGAAGCATCAGAGTGTAATACTACTAAAACTAAGTGAAACTATTTCAACTTTAATTCTCTAAGTTTACTATACTTGTACATCCAAAATATTACCCTATTTTTTATTTACCAAAATGGGTTGCACACTAGACCTCTCACTCGGTCTAACTATTCCGCGACGCCCTTGCTACGGTCCCGCACCTTTCCGGCAATAATAGGCTCTGAAAAGCAACAAACCACAAGTGGTGAGAACTTTAGATAAGTTTTCAGTGGGTGCCTAGTTGAAAGAGGTGTTCTACACTCACTCAGTCCAAAAGAGGCATCAGTAGAACTATGCATAGAGTGTCGAGGGGAATCACAATCACCCAAAGCATGACTCTTTCGGAAGGCCGCAATATGTTTTAGCATTTCACCTTAAGTTCATGACTTCTAGGGTTATCCATATTGCCAAATGCACATACACTTGTTCTCTAGTTCTAAGTTTATCATGCCATTATGTTTTCCACCTTAGGTTTCAACCTAGGTTAAATGCCACACTTGTTTACCTATGTTCCAAGATTCACATAATACTCACATGCATGCCACCTGTCTTCTGTTTTTACAAACCATATTTTTCTAGGTCTAATGCTTAGAGTTTATGGTTTATTTTACATATGGATGTAATATGTATGTAATATGTATATAATTATTAATTATACATATTATGTATGCTTAGGGTTTATTTAATATGCATGTAATATGTATGTAATATGTATATAATTATTAATTATACATAGATGTATACTTGCATAATAAATTATTTATTATGTAATATGTATATAATAAAAATTAGTTGATAAAATAAATTATACATAGATGTATACATGAACAAATAATATGCACATGTAATATGTTAATATTTATGTACATGAATATATAATAAAAATTAGTTGATAAAAAATAAGCATGTAATATGTACATGCTTAGGGTTTATTTATTTATAATTATTAAGCTATGGTGTCTGCAAATCTTAGGCATATCGTCCGTATTGGGCCCACAAACCTACTGCTGGTACTGCAGACTTCAGGTATCTTGTCCTTATTGATCCCGTAGACATCCTGCTGGTCATGTAGACCTCAGGCATCTCTTCCTTATTGGTTACGAGGCTCACGGTTAGTTTGTGACAACTTTTTCGAAAAAAAAACCCTTTACAATGGATCAGACCACTGGTGTACGTGAACATGTAGCGAGCTCTGGCGATCATAATGCAAAATACTCAAGGCATCTGTCTCAATATCAAGTCAAGCAATGGCACATAGCGAGAAATCACACATTGAGTAGCAATATAGCCGGAAAGGCTTGACGCTCACAAACAAATACAATAACTAGAAAATGAGCTACCTTTCAAGTCAGATGGCAATGGTGAATAACCATAATGTATAGAGATATGTAACAGGATGTGATATCATCCAAGGTAATAAGCAGTAGGGTTCTACTGAGCTCAATGGGTATAATGTCCAATTGGTCCAAACCAATTATAAATCGTGGCAAAAGCCGCGACAATTCTCGTGGAGTACAAAGACCCAATCATAAAGTCGCAGCAGGAGCCACAAGGTCTCGCATAGAGTAATCTGGACTCAATGGTCAAAAACTGGTACAAATCATGAAGCTGAAAATGTGACTAAGTTCTCTCTACATGTCATATGGCGGTAACTCATTGTTTACTCTACAGGTCATATGTTATAGACAAGGTTTTAAGTGCCCGTTGGCACGGGCCGTATCCACCGTACCGTACCGTGCCAACAAGATACCGGTATGATATAGACCCCGTGCCGATGGCACAGCTCAAAACCCTCTATTCTTTAAATTGGTAAGTAATTTCCTCAATATAGTTAAAAAGATGTGATAAAAAGATATAATAAATAGTTAGAATATTTTGTTGCAAAAGAAAATAAATATTTCATGCTATTATGTGTCGGCACACAATAATTTTTTGGCCGCACGCATCCTTGTGAATAAGGATTTAAGTCGGAGCACGGGGTCGTCTTAGGAAACTTGCACGTGACGACACGATGCGTCTTGGCCGTCTTAGATGCGTCTTTGTCAAAAAAATTCTTGTGTGCCGACACATAATAGCATGAAATATTTATTTTTTTTTGCAATAAAATATTCTAACTATTTATTATGTCTTTTTATCACATCTTTTGAACTTTATTGAGGAAATTACTTACCAATTTAAAGAATAGAGGGTTTTGAGCTGTGCCATCGGCACAGTATCGTCGTATCTTGTTGTACGTTAATATAGATATCATGTATGGTGTGTATATCAATAGTCATGGTAACAAAGGCAATGACAACATATATGACTAAAAAGTAGAGCATCGGGTAAATATAGTATGGAAGAAGATATTGTACAATAAGCATGTAAGTTTAGAAGAAGATATAGTACAATAAATATGTAAGTATAGAACATAGGGAAATAAGAAATAAATAACCAAGAAAGATTTAACTATACCAACATCCGGATCTAAGCACCTACCTATAGTTTGAAAGCGTGTCCACGACAACTACGAGTCACTTGACCTAACCAACAATAGGTGCAATCCAAATCAGTCCCAAAAGTGTCAATGATCGATCACGGCGTGAACGAAGCATTGCTAAAGTAGCATGATCCCCGAAACTATCCCTGAGCGCCATTACCACTATCCGGACGACTGACTAAGTTTCCACTATCCAAACAACCCCTACGCTGTCCGAAATGTACCCATTTGGTTGTTGGGACTGCTGCACGTGTGCAACCATAAGGCCTTTGGGCATCAAACTACGTCGAAATGGGTTCCGTTTTCAGCCATTTTCAGTGTGGAACCCGCAGCACCATATAAATTATACCTCTGCTGGTTTTGACTACTGAGGGCCCTCTGGAGGACCACAAATGAGTTCCAAAATTTGAGAGCACTAATAGTACCTCGCGGAAGCGCAATTTTGCCCAAAAAGCTCCGAAACTACTATTTAGAGTTTCTAGACAGCAATTCACTCATATTCAGCCCCAAGGAACTCAATTTTTATGTGGCACGATATTAACAACACCTCAGCCACTAATAAAAATCGATGGGGGCCCTACGCCAATCGCTTTGGCCATAACAGCCCAAATCGATATTTCGGCACCACTTTTGTGTCGGAATGCATATGAAACCCACAATTAGCCCGACGACGGTCCCAACACACCCTCTAATTGTCACGGGGCAGCAAGTCATCATCTTGTACAACTGCAATTAGCGGTATACCCAAGCAGTCCTGAATTTCTTGAAATCTCACCGTTTTCAGCATTGGAAAAGCGGTAACCTTCCAATCAACCCTTGCAGTCCCTTGCCCACTATTTTGGTGAGTCAGGACAATGAGATAATTTTCCTACTCGCAGTGTTTTAAATAGTGGCCGCTATGCCCGCCATAGCGGCTGTTGTGCTATCGCTACGCTATCAAGGTTTAAAGTGTCGTGGCACGGGGGCGTGCCGTTGTCTGCCTAGAACAGTATGACACCGGTGTGCCGACACATGGTATGCTTGTGTGCCGATGGATACATATGATCAAGGATTAAAGTTTTGCCTATTGGCATGGGCCATATCTACCATGCCGTATCGTGCCAGCAAGATATCGGCACGATACAGCCCACGTGCCAATGGCACAACACAAAACCCTCTATTTTTAAAATTAGTAAGTAATTTTCTCAATAAAGTTCAAAATATTTGATAAAAATATATAATAAATAATTGGCATGTTTTGTTGCTAAAGAAAATAACTATTTCATACCATTACGTGTCGGCACACATATTTTTTGTGACCGGCACTCATCGGCATAGCCCGACACGCATCGTGTTGTTCCGTGTCGGCAAGTTTATGGCACGACCCCGTATCACGACACTTAAATCCTTGCGTATGATCTTCTATTGGCACGCTTTGGTATGGATTTATTTTAGTTTTTTAGGCTCTAATAAGCTCTTATAATGTTATTTTGAAAAATTTAATCAAATAATTATGAATATTTGCTATGTATAACTTACTATACGCATCAATTAACATATTTATAAGTTTTTTTGTACGTAAAGTACAATTACATACGATGCGAGAATAAAAATTTCTATAGGTTATAATTTTAAAAATGCAAAGATATCTTTCTTTTGATATTATAGTTCTTTTTATATAATACAAAAAATAATTTTTAAAATTATTTGAAAAAAATATTTTAAAAAGCATATGAAAAAATTATTTTTTAATTAATTTTTTCAAAAAATTATTAGATCTATCAGAAAAATTAAGCAATAAATTATATGACAAATAAATTAAATAAATTTCAGTATCAATTGATTTAATTTAGCTTTTAATTTTATCAGTATTTTTAATCTTCTAACGTAAAAATAAATTTTTATATTTGATGTGCCTCAAAATTTGTTTATTGAGTTCGATTTTGTTCCCTTAATTCGCCAAAAATTTCACAGCGCGACAAAATTTGATAAAATAATTTATGAAAAAAAATAGATGTCTGTGGAAGCGGAGGGCTCGGGTCGATAAGAGAGGTACGGCGGGCTTTGCCCCCTGCTTTATGGATCGGATATGTAAATTTAAAATTTGCCGTATATTGATAAACAAAAAAATTAAATTATAATTTTTTGACTTACCTAACAAGTAGATCTTCAATTTGCAATGTCCTTGGGATGGGGGGGGGTGGGGGTGTGGGATGCTTTGTGGTATTCGAAAGAACAAAACAAAAAGAAAAAAAAAACAAAAAGCAAAAAGAGAGCAAAAATAAAAAAATTGTATGCCGGCACGACACAGTGCCGTGGCACGGACCTGCGTATCGCTTTGTCTCGCACGATACGCAGGTCTCTGCCGTGGCACGGAGGTGTAGAGACCTGGAAATTGCACCTGAGGCTTGACGACGGCTCTGGAGAGTGTCGGGGCAAGCCTGGGTCGCGTTAGCGCCAAACAGACGCTAAACGGGCCCCGTGGGAACGCGAGAGCAGCGTGTGTCACGAAAATATGCAAATAGCAGGTTTTTTAGTGAGCTGTACCGGTACAAGTCGGTTGCTATACCGGTACAGCAATGGTTGCTATCTTAGGTATAGCCACCGAGCTATCTTTGGTATAGCCTGCGAAGGCTCTCGGGTTGCTGTTTGTACCGTACAAATGAGATTTTGTCTGGTACAATATCTTGACATGGTGCAGTTTGACTTGTTCCTCTCTTGTCACATCGCCCCCTTCACTCCCCTTAACTGCAGCAGAGAGGAGAGAGGGAGGAGATGATCCCCTTCATCTCCTTCTCCTTCCATTGCTGCTGCTGCTGCTACCTCTACTTCATCTCCTTCTTCTGCACCTAACTCGAGGAGACCGATCTTCGTCGACGACGCGCCGCGGAGCGGATCGAGCGAGCTTTCGACGACGGGACGCTGCGTGGGAGCACGGCTTGCGTGCGGGACCGCCGTCCTCGACTCAGCGACGGGCCTCGGGTGTTTTCGGAGGTGAGTAGCCCATCGAGTTTCCCTCCGTTGCTAAGAAATTCCTGGATTTTCGAGCTACTGCTGGCAGCAGCGTCGACCCGCGGCGTTTTGACTTGTTCTCTGTGTAGGAGAGTCGAAATCCGGCGAAATTTGGGGCATTGGATCCGCGACTGCGAGACGATTCCAACGACACCTTACTTGCTGGATTTGGACAAGGTTTGCTCAGTCGGAACCCATCTTTACTGAGCCATTTGTTTGCGAGCAATTCTGAAATCTTTGAAGCTGAGTCTGCGTCGACGTTTCGTGTTTCGTCCCGTACTCCGCGTAGGAGAGGCGGAATCCAGCGAAACTTGCGGCGTTGGATTCTTGACTGCGAGACGAAGATTCTGAGACCAATATCGCTAATTTTGGAGAAGGTTAGCTTAATCGGAATTAAGCTTTACTTAGCTGTTTTTCGGACAGAATTTGTGAGCTTGAGTTCTTTTGGTCGCAATTCTTCGCAGCAGGTGGTTTTGGGATTCGTGCTGGACGCTTAGGGTTTCCGCAGACTCGGCGACGCTCCTCGCTGCCAGGATTTGAACATCAAGGTGGGATTTCATCGGATTACTCCTTAGTACAATAGTCGACATGTATCAACTTCTGTTTCTGACTTGTTTGTGATAGCTCAAATTCATGGATTTATATGTTGGAATATTTGAATTTTGGAGCATGCTTAGTGTGTAAACTTCTTACATGTTGGACTTGGACTTGACTTAGGAGAAACAACGTTTTGGATCGTCACTAGCTTACACTACCAGATTTAGCTCTAGGAGCCGTTTTGTGCCATATCCTCGCCGTGGGAGTGCGATGGATACCCTGGGTAGTGTAGTTTGCTTTCACGCTCGTGCTGTGGATGCCGAGCTTACTTTTCAGCAGAGTCTAGTCGTGCTGGTTGTCGGGCACCGTCGGGGGTTTGACGGGGGACCCAGTGTACTGTGTGGTTACAGTTTGTGCCATGAGGCACGTGGTGTGTTAGTATTTGGACCCTGTGTACTCGGCTTTTTGAAGAGCTACAATGACAGTGACGGAGATACTTGTATACTCGCGTGGGTCGCGCCCCGCGAATGCCATTCCGGAATGAGGTTTCAGTGCGATGTTGATTCGCCGTGCGATGTTGATTCGCAGTTCCAGTTTGAGACAGTTCTTGAGCCGACACCTTAAAGGCGGCGTACGGCGTAGCTAGATACAGGCAGGGTGGGTCCGACTGGGCAGCCCGAGTGAGACAGTCAGTGGCCCCTTTGTTCTACTTTCAGTGAGGTGGTGACTTGAGTGGAGACTAGTTGGGCGAGACGGGTGTGTTCACAGTCTAGAGAGCTTGCTCCGCCGGTTGCTCTTGAGATATGGTGTAACCTTAATAGGCAAGACGGAGGGTAGTTCCAGTCTCGAGAGAGTATTCTCCGCCAGATGCTCTTGAGCCACGGTGTCCTCGCTAGGCGGGACGGGTGTATCACAGTCCCTCGTAAGATTGGGTCAGTTTTTACTTGTTCTACAGAGGGTGGTTTTAGAGCAGGATAGTAGGTGGCTTCTAACTGTCGAGTGTTTCCGAACTTCCTTTTCCTTTCTTGCTTACACTTAGTGGGTGGACCGATGTCGTTTAGGGCGGTACCACCGAGGACTACTTGTTTTATAGTAGTTCTCACGCCTCTTTCTTCCACCGTTGTTGCGGGGCCTTACATTCGCTGCTCCATCGAGTCGGATCGAGGCAAGGCGTTGCGAGCTAGAGCCCTTCCCCGTCGAGTGCTGAGTTAGAGGATTCTCCTGCAGGTAGTGATAGTTTTTGGTTTGGACGCTTTTGTACATGCAGTTGAACTCGCTGAAGCGAGTAGTGTACTTTTGTATCTGTGATTGTATGTATATAAAGTTTATTTTTCCTACCTGCGTGTTTATAGTTTATTTCGACTCCGTACTCGTTTGTAGCATTGTATGTTTATACAGTACGGCTACGCTTCGTATACGAAGAAATTCTTTTGTATACGGCGGATTTGTCGCGTGCCGGTGAATACGCAACCGGGCGTGACGGGAGGGTGTCAGAGACTCGCATGCCGTGCCGCCAAGAAAGGTGGCACGATACATGCCGCCCCGTGCGGCTGACGGCACGAGCGACACCTTGTACGCTATACTCGTTAAATCGGTTTTAGTGGATCGAGTTCACGGCGGCCGCTTTAGCGCGTAGGGCCCACTAAAGCGGCCGCTACAAAAGCGGTCGGAAAGTGGGCGTTATGAGCCCAAAACTTAGAAAGGTGCAAACGCGTTGAAATATCTAATCGAGTCGGGTTCTTAAGTGAATGAACAGAAAACCTCTAGTGAAGGAAAAGAAGAATATCTTTCTGATGAATAAGATTTTAATCATTTACCTAAGATTATCCTTTTTGACTTCCATTTACAAATTGTTTAGATTGTTTATGGATTAAGATTTCAAGTTTTATGCTTTTTTGGTTTGCTAAATCGTAATGTTAAAGTTAATCTTAATGGATAATCACATTAAATATTTATAGGCTTGTAATACTAAAAAAAAGGAATGATTAGTTTTCTTTTCTTCAAAATTATATGTACTTTCTATAAGGGATACAGACATATTAAGTTTGTTTTTATGAAACCGACTATGGGTTCATAGCGCGTGCTATCCGGTTTCCACTATGAGAACTTGCAAATGCTATGTACACTGCTATTTACAACCTTGCCTACTCGCACATGGAGCGCCGCTGGATGGCCATTACGAAAGAAAACTGCCGCAGTCCCGAGGGCTTATGGGATTGCACGGGCGCACTTCAACCCCTTTGGGCTTAATCGATGCTAGGCTTGCACTTATGGGTTGCTATGGGACAGCAAGAATGCTTCCCCAAGCTGCCACAAGCAGTGGCTCACCCAAATCAGCCCCGGAAGTCTTGAAAACTGTTGTTTTGCACTGAACTTTGGTACCGGGTAGCACAAGCCCAAAACCGATTTTCGGAGCTAGTGGAAGCCTACCCGAGCGTGCTTACAGACCCGCTGTGTGCACAAGAACACCCCTCGGTACACACGAGTCTATAATCATAACATCTGCCAAGAATATATATACATTCTAAACATGGTGATTAGAGCATGTAAACATGAGCCAGACTAGTTTAAACATAAATCACACAGCTAAATCAAACATAAATCACACAACTAAATCATATACAAGGAATCCAAAACCTCCACATGCAATATAATCAACTACATATCTCATGGGTACAAAAGCTCCAAAATACATATAATATTAACATACAATAGCCCGTCAAAAGTACATCTTAAATATACCTCAAGGTGACTATCTAAATAGGTACATATACCACTCACATAAAACACACCCCAAAATGAAAGGTACATCATGTCCACCTATATAAACTTGGTCAAGATTGCTCTAGCTAGACGCGATGCCCTTGCCGTGATCCTGGGCCTCTCTTGTTGTGAAAGGCTCTGAAAGCAAAAATAATCAATTAATGGCAGTGAAAACTATAAAATATAGTTCCCAGTGGTGCTGCTGTCGAGAGGGGTGTACTACACTTGGTTAACTGAGACATAGATAATATTAACTGTTGTAATGAAAAGAGCGAGAATGACATAAATGAAATGAAAAGTAGATCTACTACTATCATGCCTCCAAATAGTGAAGTATTATCATGTATGTCCAACTACTACATATGCATCAACTATAAAGTGATGTTCAATTGTTAAGTTTATCAACTTTACCTAATTCCTTAAAGACTTGCATAATTGTAGTGATGCGGGATTTACGAAAAAAGATCAGGAATTAAATGCAATTGAGACAAATCCTAAGTTTAGAAACTTATTTAATGCAATATGATGTTAGCACAATACGAGTTATATTCGATGCTCAACGAAATAAATAATTTCAGTATGACCCTAAAGAGGGTGGCAATGCAAGGCGGGGACTTGAAACTAACTAAGGATTTGAGATGTTCGAATTAAACCTGTTTGGCAGAAGGTATTATTAACCACAAGCACACAAGGGATCTGTAGGATGCTCGATTCACTGTTAGGTCCATGGCCTATCCCTTGGTTGCAACCTACTAGGTAAAGCAAACAAGAGAAAGGGGAAGAGTTAAACTGGTTAGAGAGGACAATGGAGGAAACGTAAAAGAATTCAAAGAAAATAGAAGTAGATCTAGGTTTGGCAGTCAAAGTAGTCGAAGGCGAGTTCCTAACGACGAATCGATCTTGGAAGGCCCGGGCGCAGCAATCGGTGCAATTGAAGAAGGCGACGATGGTCGCAGCATTTGGCAATTGCATTAGTAGGAGGCAAAGAAAGTGCAGGCGGAGTCGGCACTGCTAGTAGCAGGCAACGGCGGTGGCAATGATGACGGTAGTAGGGAAAAAGACTTCGAATCAAGAGAAAATAGCAAAAAAAAAGATAAAAGGACTTGCTCCTACGGACTTACTCTGGTCGACGTATAAATGCGAAGGAAAAATAGAGAACATATCTCATTGGCTAAATAATAATATTCTTCATTATTTTTTATCGTCCTATGCATAGAGTATTTAAAGAGCTTTCCTAACTGGGATAAGCTCAAAATAGAAAATCTGACAAATAAAATCCTACCTACCAAATAAACAACTTTCCTCGAGGCTCAAACTAAATAAGTTCAAATAACAGGAAAGTAAACAAATAAAATCCCTACCTAAACAACTTTCCTAGCAAACTAGAAAAGTTCAAATAACAGGAAAGTAAGGCTCCGTTTGGTTCGGGTATATAAGTAAAACTATTTATTCCAGGGATAGGTGTAAATTTGGGTACAAGCAAGAACTAGAGTAATTTTTTGCTTGGTTTATAATTTAGGAATAGGTAGGAAGAAAGAAAAAGTGTTTGGATGATTAAAGAGAATAAGAGTAATAATGAGGAGTTATATTTTTAAAATGCCAAAAATACCCCTCATTCTAATCTCTATTTTCAAAATATACCATTCATCCCTACATACAAAATAAAAAAAGATAAAAATTTTAAAAAAACTTCATCCTCTTCCTCTGCTATCTCCCTCATCTCCTCTCCCTACAGCAACTTCTTCGCCTCCGTCGTGGCCCACGGCGGGGGCGCCGTGCGGAGCTCCACTGCGAAGATCTCCGTACGACGCGAGAAGATCTCGGCCGCTCGTCCGCGGTGCAAAGATCCTTGTCCTCGTGCGAAGATCCCTGGAGCTCGGCCGCTCGTCGCGAGAAGATCTCTCTCTCTCTCTCTCCCCCCTCTCTATCTCTCTCAAGGGCAGGGTCGGAACAAGCTCTGGAAGTGTTCCAGAGCTTGTTCCAACCCTGGGTGGGAACTGTAGTTCCAACCTTAGCGGGTTATAAGGTTGGAACTACAGTTCCCATCTTACCCATTTTGTGTTTGGGTACAAAATGGGGTATAAGGCTCTTATACCCTATCTTGTAGCTAATCCAAACAGGGTGTAAGTGTCCCTAGATGCTTGTAGAAATTCATAGGTTCTATTCAATCTGGACCCATCTTGGGTCGATCAAGCCATATGCTACAGTTGCAGTTGCGACGTCGACGACGTTGGTACACCCAGAAAAGCTCGGTCCTCATCACCTACTCCCTGTCTCCGTCGTGTCTTATGGTCCCATGGTGGCACCCTCCATGACCCCCCAATCAACGCACGAACAAGCAAGGCAAGCATGGTGTTGTAATGGCTATACCACTGGAGGACCGTGCTTGTAGGGTATGACCCTAGCAAGCAATGTGCTACATAATGATCCGGGACGATCAAACATTCCGGATAAGTTTCAACCATTGCAAATAAGGCGGAGCCGTTCAACTACTTTGGTTAGGATAAGGATCAAGGTGGTTTTAGATGATTAAAACTAGTCAACCAAATTGGATAAAAATGGAGCTAATTTGGATAAGGATAAAAATGTTATTTTGTTCTTATCTTCTTGTAAGCTTGAAGATTATAAATAAGGGCCCTACTGGCTTTTGTAAAGTCACTCTAGTTTAGAGAGAATTAATATACAAACTCTTCTATATAAAAAATGTTGTGTTCTTTTCCTTTTCTTTTTAATCTGGTTTCAGATATCCATTGGGGAGGCGCTGTGACATTGCTTCCTTCTCCGACGGATCAAGTGGTATTAGAGTATCTGACCCCGGTGCATGGTGCGAACCAGAAGCGTCTATAAAGCTACCGGCGAATAATTCTCCGTCCTTGACATCTTACGCAATCCAGATGAGGCAGAAGAGGACACCTACCATGTCTGTAGACGAGCAGATAGTGACACCATCCGACCTTGCCGCCAAGGTCGCCGCGCTATTTGATGACATGAAGACCGTCTTAGATTGGATCAAGGCCCAATTTGCAGCACCGATAAGATTGGATCAAGGCCCAATTTGCAGTACCATTGGCAATGCCGGTGGACAAAGAGCGGTTGGCTCTCAGGAACAACTCCAAAGGCAGGTGTGATGCCGATGAAGGGCGCTGCCGAGGATACCTCGGGTGTGCGAGATGACGACGACTCCGATGATGACGGAAGCATAGCTCCGCCCCTTACAGAAGGGATGTAATATATCAAAATCTCGGTAAACGAATATCGAACTTTAGTCAAAGTGACCAAAGTGCGACGTCGGAAAGGCCGAAGGCATTTAAAATGCAAAAAGTGTATTGTAGGGGATCTTAGAGAGCTATAAAAAGTGGAAATGGAGAAAATCTGCAATCTGCAGGTTTTGGCTCTCGGGGACCGGTCCCCAGTGACAGAGACTGGTCTCCGCATGTGTAGGGATTTTGCAAGGTGAAAAATCGGCTAAGTCCTGAGATTCCAGCGTACGGGAACCGGTCCCTGTTGGGACAGACCGGTCCCTGTAGCTGCGAAAGTTCAGAAAATGGCTAAGTGTTGAGTGTTGACTCTCGGAGACCAGTCCCTGTTGGGACAGACCGGTCCCCATGGGTCCGGTCCTCAAGTGAAGACCGGTCCCCATGTGCGCAAGAGGAAAATCAGTGAAAATTTGGCTAAGTCCTGGAAAACTTACGTACGGGAACCGGTCCCTGGCAAGGGAGACCGGTCCCCATATGCGAAAAGTCTCTGGAGGGGCTCTCGGAGACCGGTCCCTACATGGAGAGACTAGTCCCCGTACCCGAGAAATGCCCAGTCTGGGCCGAACAGTGAGATGACAGTTGAGGGGCTTATTTGCAATTATGCAATAAGTGGGCTTATGCGAGGGGTACGAGAGCTCTTTTCTGATGCAGGACGGGTCAAACCTATCCTACAAGTAATTATCCCTAGATGTGGTAGGCAAAAATATTTGTAGAGATAAAATTAAACGAGCAATTAATTAATCTTTTTTATATAAAAAAGAACGTTCGAAAAAGAAAATTAATAAAGTAAGAAAAGTTGATCGGATAAGAAATTGTACCATACGACACTTAGTCATGCTTGTAAATCTTTGCGTAATCGAATTTCGCTCAACGATAATCATCAAGTATCTTGCAAGATCAAGAGACTAAATAATTTTCTGAAATTTAGGATGGTAAAATCAGATCTACAAAATTTTCCCGAGAAAGAAAAAAATAGAAATCAAAACGTTCTATAGACCAAGCTTTTATTACCAAAAGATAATTTGCGTAAATTGAAATATAGAAGAAAGTACTAGCTTGTGATGTGCATCAGGTTCATCCAATGTGTGGTTGCTGCTTGTTGGTCATTCCCTGCGCAGGAACTTGATGACTTGTGCAGGAAGACTAGCAAGGCTGCCTCGTGAAGTGCTCCTGCCTCGAAAAGTGTGCACAAGAATCTCGTCACCAGCTTTTTCTTCTTCTTCCTGCTGCTTGCACACAAAACTCTCTCGTCTCTCAATTATCACCCTCTATTTTCTAAAATCTTAACCAAATCTCACAAATAGATAGTCAAAATTTGCGAGAAAATTAAGAGGAACTCAGATCCAACGAAATATTAATACTCTGAATCTCGCCAGAACCGGAAACCCTCCGGAAAAATAAAACTTTCACCCAAAAACTCTTGGCAAGAAAATTCAAAATTTTATTCAATAATCATCATCCTTTTTATAAAACCTTGTAGGTTATTTATATCTTAATTACATCGAAAAATCTCAACTAGAGATTTATCTAAAAGGAAAATAACCGAAAATCTCAACTAAGAGATTTATCTAAAAGAAAAAAAATAACAAATATTCCTAACAAGAAAATCTTAAAATAACCGAAAAATCACAAATAATCTTCAGACCCACATAACGGGTTCGGGTGTCAACTTGCGCCGCCTTCGTTGATAGACCTGAAACTCGGGCGATGATACGGGTCGGGTTCGGTCTGCATCATTTTCCCTCACTTCTCACCCTCACACCCTCTTATGTTCTCCTCTTTCTCTCTCTAGAAAGCAAGAAGAGGAAGGAGAAAGGAAGGAAAGAAAGAGAAGAAGAATGAGAAAAAGGTGGAGAAGGAGTGAAGTAACTCCTCTTACCGTCTCTAGCTTGAAGGAAGGAAAGTTTAGAGGTAAGCTTTGTACCCTCTCACGGTAAAACCCTAAGTAGGGTTTAGAATAACCTAGAAGTGGTTTTAATAGAATCTCTAGGTGTTATAAAGCTTTCTTTTGCTTCCATAAGAGATCGAAACCACGGTTTGTGTATATGCTAACCCTAGGGCACCCAAAGTTGGGGTTTCTATGTTGGTTCTAGGATCAAATTGATCCTAAGGAAACCTAATTGGGGATGTTCTCGACGCACTGGAGCGATCGGTTCGTCGAAACGAAAGGTTATGTAATAATTGGAGCGAAAAACCTAATTCGGCTTCGTCTTGCCGCAGATAAGGAAATAGGCGGCCGAGGGTCGTGAAATCTAAGTTCAAGCATCCTAGCATACTCACAAGGTAGGGGGTGCTTTCACTAATACTGAACTTCTCTTTATGTCTATGTGTCGCTTATTGAGCATATATGTTGTAGCTCCTTTTCGTGCATAGTAGGGTATTTGTGATATTGTCTTATGCTTAGAGTTAAGATGCAAATGAGATAATTGTGAGCAAAGAAAAAGAATAAAACTCTATGTATGCATGTGACATGACAAAGAACCTAGTGGTTAAAGAACAAGTGACACTGTGACAAGTAGATCGAGTGGCATTATTATATTGTAAGAACACTAAAGTTAGTGTAATGACATGGTCAAGAACAAGAATGCTAAAGTTAGTATAATGACGTGGTCAAGAACAAGAATGCTAAAGTTAGTATAATGACATGGTCATGGTTTTGAATGAGCAAGAATAAGAACAAGAATCCAAAGAACATGAGATTGCGACAAATGACACAACCTTATAGTTAAGGGTCATTGTGCATTGCTTCCTTAAGAGTTAAGGAAATGGATTTGGATTACATCCTTATAGTTAAGGATTGGATCATACTCGCCTGTAAGTCCTTGCTCGGGGGCGGTAGCTTCCTCTTGAGCGGTTCGCTCCGAAGTAGTCGCCACTGGGTGTAGTAGTTTCCCCAGAGGACGGTCCCATCGGGTGTAGTAGTCTCCCCGATACTGGGATTTGTGTTGGTGAGTTCGATGTGAGGCGAAACCTACGGGCTTGCCATGAGATTGGGTAACGAGATTGAGATCTTGCATCCATATGAATATTATGTTGAGCATGAGCATTCTTTATTATCGTTCAGGCATATTAGTTGTTTGCATTATAGTTTGGTTACTATTTGCTTATCCTTTCAAATTATGCCTGAGAAAGACATAGTGGGAAAGTCGGTATGATTGGGGGCCGAGCCCACTGGGAACTTTGTTGAAGTTCTCGATTATTTCCACGGATCTGGGACCGAAAGCGGCCGTGACGATCGTGATAAAGGTATCGCGCCGTAGACGCGACCGCATCGAGCTTTTTATTTTGGTAGTAGCATACCTTTTATCATCTCTTTTGTATTTGAAGAAGTTATTGTACTAAGCAAGGAATGATGAAGAAGTTATTGTACAAAGCAAGGAATGAAAAAAAAGCATGTAAAGAGAAGAAATGATGTTTTGGTATAAAGAATGTAAATATTTAAAAAGAGTATGCTTGTATGTGATACAAATGTAATCATAGTACTTGAATAGTTTAGTTTTTCTTTCATTTGGCTATTGCTTACCCTCGTGTAAGCCGTTTGTGTATGCTTTCGCTTGTGCTTTTCATATATGATTGAATTGTACTTGTGTTAAGCCTTGGGCGGGCAGGGGAAACTGTCCGTTCGGCGTCTGTTCGACGGGCCCGGGCCGGCCAAAGGGATCTGTCCCGGGGCGTGACAAGGGAGGTCACAATCGTTTAAGGTTGAGGCCAAGATCGAGATCCCCAACTACGACGGTATTATCGATGCTGAAAAGCTGGACGCCTGGCTTAACCAACTGGAGACATACTTCGACCTCTACAATTATAGCAATGCAGAAAAGGTAATTTTCGCAAAACTAAACTTGTAGGTCATGCATTGACTTGGTGGAAGGCCACTCTCCCAACTTCCGCCAACGAGGATTTCACCTGAAGTCAGTTTAAGCCATTGATCCGCCAAGAGTTCTACACATGGGATATGAAGAAGAACGATGGAAGCGCTGGCATGTCCTGCGCCAAAGTGTGACTAGACAGTGCACGACTACACCATCAACTTCCGATGCCAAGCCTTGGCGCTTGGCATCTCCCTTAACGATCCATAGGTCTTTCATAAATACACCGCGGGCCTACAGTAGCACATCAATGATGAGCTTCGCCTCTTTGGTGTTCGTGATATTGCCTCGGCGAGCTAGACAGTCATGGCGATTGAGCGGAAGAACAAACTGTCTTGCGGGGGAGAAGCTATCTAGGGAGTTTGTTGAGGGTTCAAAAAAGTCCAAAAAGGACTAAAAAGAAGGGGTTCTCCGATCCTGATTTGTACTGTGGTCATTGTAAAGTCACATGACATGTTAAGAATCGATGCTGGAAGCTCCATCTAGAGTTGAGACCGAAAAAGAAAGACGGCCGTGGTAAACGCACAACGACAACGGTAGGATCGACAAGTGATGCTCCTACCTTAATCGGACACTAGCTTGTCTCTGATGGCTATGCCGAAGGAGACAAGCCTGTGCCCGTCAAATCGAACTAATAAGAGAGAGTTGTTCATTTTCCGAGTTCAAATAAAAAATAAGATGATCGATGCTATCATCGATCCAAGCAGCCAAAAGAACTTGATCTTGGAGAACCTAGTTCAAAGGCTCGGTTTGTCGACTACACTACACCCATACCTATATCCATTTGGGGTAGATTAACAGCAACATCGAGATAATGATCGATTGCCAGTGTAAGATGAAGTTTGCAGTGACCGGTGTCTACATCAACGAAATGCTGTGTGAGATTGTGCCGCTGAACATTTGCAACATCATCTTCGGCAGTCCCTACCTATGGGACCGCGATGCTACTTTCTTTTGTCGTCCTCAGTAATACCAATTAATTAAGGATAGACAAAAATTTTTGCTCACAACAGAGCCGTTGTCAATAACTGTCGACCTAATAATCGCTTGCCAGGCTAAGAGGATGATCAATGCCTGTCAAAAGTTTGCCTTACTGGTCATTCGGCCAGTTATATTTGAGAAGACAAACTGCAAGGTATTGAGCCTAGCATTTAAGGAAAAAAACTGACGATGTAGCCAAACTGGTTGGCGAGCATAAGGATCTATTTCAAGAAGTCCAGGGACTGCCACCAAAGTGAGTCGTGGAATATGTGATCCAATTGTTCAGCGACGCTCCGTTACCGAATCTTGGCATGTATCGAAACTCGGTAGTAGAGAATGAGGAGATAAAGCGACATGTGATCGAGTTACACGAGAGTTGTGCTATCAAACCGAGTAGCTCCCCTTGTGGCTCCCCGATCGTGTTGGTGCCAAAGAAAGACGGCGGATGACGAATGTGTATCGACTACCGCGCCCTCAACAAATCACCATCAAGAATCGGTACCCCTTACCAGTGATCGATGATCTCTTGGACCAACTAAAGCATGCTCGCTAATTCACCAAACTGGACCTGAAGTCCGGCTATCATCGAGTCTGGATTCGAGAGGATGACACTTGGAAGACCGCGCTCAATACTCAACAAGGCTTGTTTGAATGGCTTGTCATGCCATTCGGCCTCTGCAATGCACGAGTCACTTTTATGCGGCTGGTGAACGATATTCTACGCCCCTTCTTTGATGACTTCGTGAACGTTTACCTCAACGACATCCTCATTTACAGTCGATCGTCGTAGGAGCATCTGGTGCATGTCAAGAAGTTTTTTATGCTACTCGAGGAACACCAGCTCCGCTTAAACCCTAAAAAGAGTAAGTTTGACAAGCAAAGACTGGTGTATCTCGGGTTCATGGTGGGCGGCGACGAGCTTCAAATCGACCCCAACAGGGTCAGGGCCATCAATGAGTGGCCTAGGCCTAAAAATATGACGGAGGTGCGGAGCTTCATGGGCGCTTGCCAATATGTTCGAAAGTTTATCTGACACTTTTCTGTCCTTACTGCCCCTCTACATGCATTAACGAAGACCAACCAAAAGTTCGAATAGAGTTCGAAACACGAGGACATGTTCGATTTTTGCAACGAAAGATATGCGAGACGCTTGTCCTTGTGCTACCAATTTGCAACGACCGCTTTGAGTTGGAGGCAAACACGTCGGGATACGCCATATGGGCTCTTTTGATGCAAGACGGTCGACCTATTGCGTATTACTCCGAGATGTTCCAGGGAGCTCAAAAAGGACTACCCGGCCTATGACAAGGAACTCTTGACACTACACTAGAGGAAAGAAGATAGTGGTGCATACGAGCCAGCCCGACACATGCCTCAAACACAATCAAAATTGCAACGGGCGCATCACGTGAAATGGATGACGTACTTACGACGATTCAATCGGTAATCAAGTACGAGAAAGGCGCTCACAACAAATTGGTGATATGCTATGACGACCGCGGTGGCGACACTCTGCTTATCGATATTTATGCAAGTTCAACCAAAATTTCATGAGTATGCAAGCTTATGTGTAAATGACTCAGATTTTCAAGAGGCGCTGGCTGACATCAAAGCAAGATAACCTACTAAGTTTGTCTTGCAAGGCGGTCTACTGTACAAAGGTGCATTGCTATGTGTACCTAAAGATGACAATCGAGTACAATGGATCAGAAGCTCTACCTCGAAGGTGGCAAGTCACTTCGGGGTGAACAAATCCTTGCAAAATCTCCAGCGCTGTCTATTGGCCTCACATGCAAAACAATGTGGCACGATTTGTGAAGGGATGTGTCATATGTTGTACATCCAAGCCGCTAATCGAAAGGTGGGCCTCTGTCACGCCCCGAAACCGCTACCCATTTGGTTCGGTTCGGGCGCGTTGAACAGTCGCCAGACGGACATCACCTCCCCTGCCCGCCTGAGGCTAATCAACCAGAATGTGTACAACTAGTTCCCAGGAAACAACTTGAATGCATACACAATTCATAGACGACGAGAGCACCAACAGTGCTAAACAAACAAGAGCAAGCACCACGAGTAATGTACAAGTGAATAAAAGAGAGAAACTAAACTATTACATTCATACAATTCTTGATTGACTTTGTTTAACATCTTCCAAAAATATAACATAAGATGTACAATCATCCAAAATGCCTCACCACCTATACATCATCTACTCTCAAGTCATAAGTACAAGGTAACTCTAATGCATGTAGGAAAGTAACCTACTACTACCGCTAGGGCGCCAAGCCCTTGCCGCGATCCTCGACTGGCGCACTCGTGCTCGGACTTGTAATAAAGTGAGGTGAGAACTATCTTCCATAGTTCCCAGTGGGTTCGGCCACCGACTCCGCCGATCTCCCCACTAGGTCCAAGGAGGCATAGAAAGACAGATAGATAGATAGATATGTATGAAATCAACAGCTATACTGTAAATGAAGCTGCAAATATCCTACTATGCCTCCATCTAATGTAATGAATGCATGAACTCATAGTAAAGGCTAGCTATCATGCTACTATGTTCAACAATAAGATTAGTTATTAAGTTACCCAATCTTTCTGTGAGCTCGAGAGCCCATTTTCCGTCTCACGATCTGTGGTCTCATAGGGAAGAAGTCACACTGCTCGACTACCCCCGTGATCGCCTGCGGACAGCAAGTGTCCGCCCAGACAGCACACAGTGATTGCCCCTCACGTGTCTAAACTCCGGAGTGCACTACTTGTGTGGAGCTACCGCATGACGCGAACGAGCTAAGTGAGCACAATCCAATCTGGTAAACCGAGAATACCCTACCAACTAGGGTTATCATCATCATGGAATCCATATGTTCCTGTACTAAACCTCTTAGTGTTTGAACTACACCAAGGTTCGCATATGCCACTCGTCATAGTTAACGGTTAACTAGATGCTCTGTCACGCCCCGGGACCCAGCGGAAGCCCGCCCGGCGCGTGCCCAGACCCGCCGTATGTCTACAACATACAAGGCGTCTAACAAAAACGATAAATAATCAACAAGAAAGAGGCATCTAGTAGTATCAGAGCGAAATAAAACAACTAGATCTCTACATAGGAAATAAAGCACTAACATCCACTATGAAGTATAAAAATAAATACAACCAAAACTCCACAACCAAAAGCTATAAAAGGTACATGGTAGTCTCTATACCGGGATACAAAAATCTCTCTCTCACAAATACCAAAAGAGAGAAAAGTAGAACCATCTAAAGAGAGTAAAGCTACTAAGAGCTAACTAGACGCGACTCCCTTGCCTCCGCCGGTGCCGAAGGCTCTGAAACACATTAGAAAAAGAGGGCGTGAGAACTATTAATTAATAGTTCCCAGTGGGCAATTACTGACTTCAGTTGCATGCTCCACTAGGCCCAAAACTAAACAAGTAAACGATAAACTATGCATAAGTAAAGCAAACGACATGTAACATAAACATGTAAGCTACTAAACATGCTATCTCTACTTAGCATAATTAAGCATAAGCAAACGACTAATCTAAGCATGATTAGTAAGTACCCTACTAGTATAATGTTCCCAAATTTAATAGTAAAGAATTGAAGTTTACTATTCTAGTCAAATCCACAATGTCCACAAATGATAGTAAAGTATTAAAGTTTACTATTCTAGTCAAAGTCCACAATGTCCACAAATGATAGTAAAGTGTTAAAGTTTACTATTCTAGTCAAAGTCCACAATGTTCACAAATGATAGTAAAGTGTTGAAGTTTACTATTCTAATCAAAGTCCACCATGTCCACAAATGATAGTAAAGTGTTGAAGTTTACTATTCTAATCAAAGTCCACCATGTCCACAAATGATAGTAAAGTGCTGAAGTTTACTATTCTAATCAAATCCACAATTTCCTTTAAACTGCTTTAAGTTTAAGTACAATAAGATCAACCCGAAGGCGATATGGCCGATGCTCACCCGAAGGCTGCCTAGCCCAAATGCCGAGCCTAATGGCCCCGTAGTAGTCAACATTCCCACCCTAGGAATGAGACCGTCCCACGGCAATCCACTTCGGCGCCCGATCCCGGACGGCGAATAGATGAAACGCGTTGGCCAACTCCGGAGTGCCGGCTTGTAGGGAGCGACCCTCACAAGCATGTGCGAATGAGCACAATGGCATAAAGTCACAAAACTCGTCATATGTCCCAAATCGTCATGTCTCTAACATGGAATATACAAGTGTCCAAAAGGCCTATCTCTATGTCATCATGTCTCTAACATGGAAATAATAGATGTCCGTGGCCTATGTCAAGTCTCTATGTTGCAGTTTCATAGTTTTCTAAGTTAAGTGCCGCTTGATGACACTTAAGCTTTTCTAAGTTCCAACACAAGTTTAATGTTCACAATTAACATCATTTAAGCTATAATCACCATAAATGGCACACTCCCAGGCGCCCACAAGAACCACCCTACATGCATGCAATTTAACCCAGATAGCTCTACTATATAGAGTGAAAATTTTATCATACATAAGGCATGCATTTTAAGTGATTCAAAATTCATAATAAATCTATTTAGCATGAATTTGCATTCAAAATAATTAAATCAAACCGAACAAGCACTTAGGAGCCATTTGCCCATATGCTCATGAAGCCAAACCCACCAAGTGCGAGTAGCGTTGCTCCGAACCGCTAACGAAGCTTCGATAATCACTCCTTGAGTCCTAAGAAGCACACCCTAGGAGTTACAAGCTAAGAAGTTGAACCATGAGTTCACACTTTAAGAAATTCCACAAAAGGTTGGAGAAAACTCACCGAGTGCGAAGGAAACTCTCTCGATCTCCAAATGGGAGTTAGAGTCCTTCTAATCCAACCTAAATCAAAGTTCTAAACCCATCAATTAGGTCTAAGAAGCCCTAAAACGAAAATCCCCAAAACCTAACCCTAGAATCCCATTCTAGGGTTTCATCTCACAAAAACCCACAAAATTCGAAACTAGAGGAAAGAGATCACTCACATACCTCTAAGAAGCTCTAATCCAAGCTCAAAAAGCCCTAGGCTTGAAGCTTGATCCTCCACAAAGCTCCAACAAGAAGATAATGGCTCTAGGTGGCCAAAGGAGAAGGAGAGAGAGATCAATCTCCTAACAATCCACCAAAAAATCCAAAAGAGCACAAGGGTTTAGAGAGAGAAGGTCTCCTACCTTGCTTGCTGCTGTGGGGGGGGCACAAAAGAAGCCCTAGTGTGTGCGGTACACTAATAGAAGCAACAAAACGCTAAAACACCCCCAGCTTAAATCGCTCGAAATCGCCAGCCGTCAGACAAGCCATCCCATACCTAAGTATAGACCTGCGAATGCCCAAACCCGAGGCTCGGGTTGGCGTCCATCGCCTCTCCCATACCGGTACGTAATCCATCCCGTGATAGCAACAATTTCGTACGGTATAGCAACAATTTGCACGGCATGCACCTCCATACCTCACTCCGAGAGCAACCTAAAATCCAACTTTTTGGACTTTAGTGCTTAGGATTCATCCGCTAGCCTCGGTACACGTGCTCTAGGTCGGAACATAGTCAACGACCCTCCAGAAAATCTGGAAAAGCTCCGAACTCACGTCGAATACTCGAACTCCGCAATTTGCGCAAGTCCAGTATGTTACATGCTCACTCGTTATCATTTAAGTGTTCTAAATACACTAATTGCACCCATTCACTAGGTTATTATTTACCTAGGTTCAACTCCATACATATGCCATCTCATTATAGGGTTTTGTGTCACTATATTCAAACATCATGCATACTAGGTTCAGGTATTAAGCAATTAACTCTACACTACCATTAGCATGCTATGACATGTAACAATTGCCTTTTAGCACCCTATAATGCAATATTACGATATGCAACTTGACCAACAATATACTCGGACATAGGGGGTAGTTCAACTGCTTAGGGATGGCACCACCCACCGCTGGCGATGCAATGTAGTAGGAAATCCAAATCTCTCGATCACTTGTCGCCGCAATGACCTCATGAGCGGAAACGAAGCCAAGACGCCCCCCGCTTGGCGATATCTCCGCACCGACTCGACAGATCGCCGAACCGTTGCCGTCAACGCGCTCAGACACCTACCAAATAGGTTTACGACCCATCAAATGAGATCAAACCCATCGATTTCCAAAAACCCCATTTTGGAGCCCTAGGTTTCCACAAATGGAAAATACTCTATTGGGAACCCTAGATACATGCATTTAGTATCTATTAGTAACCCTAGGTTCCAACAAAACCCTCTCTAAAGCATGAAAACCCAAACCCTAGGAAATGCCATTAGAGGGTTTGGAGCCTACCTCCAAGCTTGTTCCAACTAGAGGAAGAAGATGAAGGAGATGATGCTTCATTTCTTGTTCTTCTTCTTCTCCAACTCCTTCTTTCTACCTTCAAGGGAGAGAGAGATCCTAGAGAGAGAAAGAGAGAGATTTTGGGGCTTACCAACAAAAGAAGTGGGAGCAAATGAGCTCCTATGTGCCCATATAGCCTAATTCATGCTACAATTGCGTAATAGTCCTCCAACTCTCAACACTATGAAACAGCCCATTTTGGGCATTTTCGGGCACGGGGACCAGTCCCTCTACGGGAGGACCGGTCCCCGAGGGCATCTTCCCCGGGTTACGCGTACGGAACCGGTCCCTCCCCCGAGAACCGGTCCCTCGGAGACTGGTCCCTCCATCTGAGACCGGTCCCCGAGAGCTTGCTCTCGTGCTCTCGGGGACGCTTACGGGAACCGGTCTCCTATTTGGAGACCGGTCCCTACAGGGACCTCCAACGCTACGGGGACCGGTCCTTCCCGCCATGGACCGGTCCCCGAGAGCAATTCCTTTGCGCGCAGGATTTCTTGCCTCAAACCAAGCTACGGGAACCGGTCCCTCCCATCAGGGACCGGTCCCCGAGAGCAGAATCTGCAAAAGTGCAGATTTTTGCACTTTGCTCTCGCGGATTCCAATTCCATTGCATTTTTTGGGTTTTAGATGCCTTCGGCCTTTCCGAAGCATACCCACTCGACAACTAGTCGATTCTGGGCGAAATACAACTCTCGGATTTCGAGAATTCACTTCCTTATAGCTTCTATCCTCCTTTTCTAGTGCTAACTCGTCCTTGGAAAAGTATCTCCATGGACTTCTTAAGAGGCATCCCGAGGACCCGGCGACGACACGACTACCTTTACGTAGTGGTTGATTGATTCTCCAAAATAGTACTGTTGCCATGCAAGAAGACAATCACCATATGGTTAGTTAGCGACTGCTTCTTCTAACACGATCGATTGTATTTCGGCAACCAACCTCGATTGTGTTTGATCGTGACAAATGCTTTTCTAAACAACTTTTGGCGGTTTTTGTGGTCCATGATAGATACAAAGCTACAACGGAGCACGGCTTTCCATCCTCAAATCTATGGTCAAACAGAAGTGGTCAACCGGATAGTTGTACATCTGCTGCGAGGATATAACGCTCGACATCCCAAGACTTGGGACGAGACCCTTCCATACTTGTAGTTCGCGTTCAATTCATGATAGATACAAAGCTACAACGGAGCACGGCTTTCCATCCTCAAATCGATAGTCAAACAGAAGTGGTCAACCGGATAGTTGTACATCTGCTGTGAGGATATAACGCTCGACATCCCAAGACTTGGGACGAGAGCCTTCCATACTTGCAGTTCGCGTTCAATTCAGCTATACACAGTTCCACTGGCAAGACTCCATTTGAGGTGTGCTTGGGTTACTTGCCAACAAGCCCATTCGACTTGGCATTCACGGTTGAGCAATTGCAAACCACCAATGAGAAACATGAAATGGCAAAGGCACAATGCTTCTTAGAGAGCATTTAGAAAGTTGATAGTGAGGTGGAGCGACAACTACAAAAATCTCAGCAGAAGTATAAAGAACAATATGATCGACATCGAGTGAAAGACGACTTCCGAGAGGGTGATCTCGTATGGCTCCATCTCAACAAAGAGCGCTTGAAAGGCGATGGTAGGAAACTTAAACCCATTCGCTATGGACCTTTCAAGATCCTATGCAGAATTGGTGAGAATGCTTATCAATTGGAGTTGCATGCATACGAAGATGTATTCGATCGTCAATGTCGAAAACCTGCAGTCCTTCGAGCCATCAATGCTGGACGATGGGCCCGGAGAAATACTGCCAACAGTGGAAGAACTTTTGATAGAACGCGAAGAGCTCCTAGCTGAGGATACTATTCTGGAACATAAAATCACAACGACACGCAAAGGTGAACGTGAATCTTTTCGTGTCGGACGAAAATGTCAAAAGCCAAGTGTGCCGCTAAGTGGTTCACGAGGGAAACTAGGGAAACTTAGTTCCCTCACTCGCAGTTCTAGATCCAGCAGGTGCCGATTCCTCTCAAAATTGAGGAGTCATGATTCGGGACGATCAAACATTCCGGATAAGTTTCAACCGTTACAGATAAGGCGAGGGCCATCCAACTACTTCGGTTAGGATAAGGATAGAGGTGGTTTCAGTGGACAAAAGACGGAGGCCATTCCAACTACTTCGGTTAGGCTAACGATCGAGGTGGTGTCAGAAGATTAAAACTAGTCAACCAAATTGGATAAGAATAGAGCCAATTTGGCTAAAGATAAAGATGTTATTTTGTTCTTGTCTTCTTGTAAGCGTGAAGACTATAAATAGGGGTCCTATTGACTCTTGTAAAGTTAGGACAATTTAGAGAGAATTAATATACAAACTATTCCATGTAAAAAATATTGTCTTTTTCTTTTTCTCTTTAATCTGGTTTCAAATATCCATCGGGGAGGTGCTATGACATTGCTTCCTCCTCCGACGGATCACATAAACATAATCGACTTTTGCAAGTTTTGGTCTTATGTATCATGTCTAAAGATATAGAATCTCCATATTTGATCCTTTGGTCTATACATTGTCCAATTTACCATTTCCATTGTCTCAACTTGTTTCCAAGGAGAATAATACTAAGTAGATAGCTCTACTATCAATGATACTCATGCACAAAAGAGTGTATGCATTATGTATCTCTTTGACGTCTACTATACAGTAATTATACTACATGCATAGAGTGAAATTTTCTCGTGCTATCTCAACCATAAATATTGTAACATGCACGCTAGAACACATAATGAACTCAACAAGAGAATTGAAGACATCGGGAGTTCACCAATTTCGGTTAGGTCGAATCCACCGGATAGTTGCCAAAACCCGTTTGTTCCTCAAATTAAAGTCGGAAGGGTTGCAAGACTCTTCGTTCACCGACCGTGATAGTGTTCCTTTTCCTTCTTTTTTTTTTCTGAAGCCCTATGAACTATTTCAAGGGGCCACAACCTTCTAAAACCTTACCACAAAATTCACCAAAAATCTCATAGAGAATGGGTGAAAATACCCCAAAGCAAGAAATCCTTGCAAATCCTCCAAACCAAGTCAACGAGGCTTCAATTCCAATCTACATGAATGTTCTAAACTCAAATTTCATCCCAAAACCTTCACTTGAAAGTCTCCAAAAAGATTCTAGTTTCATCAAAACTAGAAATAGCTACCAAATCCTCTCAATTTGTACAAATTAGAGGTGCTAAGAAGCTTACTAACCTTGAATCAAGTCTAACCCCAAGCTCAAGTGTTGAGGTTGAAGATTGGAAGCTCCAACAACTCCCTTTCCAAACCTTTAGCTCCACACTTAGCTTACCAAGTTCCTAATTCCCTAGAGAAGGAAGGAGGAGAAGTGATCCGTCGGAGGAGGAAGCAATGTCGCAACGCCTCCCCGATGGATATTTGAAACTAGATTAAAGAGAAAAAAATAAAAGAACACAATATTTTTATGTGGAAGAGTCTGTATGTTAATTCTCTTTAAACTGGAGTGAGTTTACATTAGCCAGTAGGGCCCTTATTTATAGCCTTCAGGTTTACAAGAAGATAAGAACAAAATATTTTGAAAATAACAACTTTATTCTTATCCTAATTGAAGTAGTTGGAACCATCTCGATCCTCAACCGAAATAGATTGGAACCACCTCGATCCTTATGCTAATTGAATTAGTTGGAACCACCTCAATCCTTATCCTAACCCAAGTAGTTGGAATGGCCTCCGTCTTATCTGTAACGGTTGAAACTTATCCGAAATGTTTGATCGTGCCGAATCATGATTTCTCAATTTTGAGAGGAACCGGCACCTGCTGGATTTAGAACTGCAAGTAAGGAAACTAAGTTTCCCCAGTTTTCCTCGTGAACCACTTAGCGGCACTTGGCTTTTGACCTTTTCGTCCGACACGGAAGGATTCACGTCCACCTTTGCGTGTCGTTGTGATTTTATGTTTCAGAATAGTATCCTCAGCTAGTGGCTCTTCCCGTTCTACCACAAGTTCTTCCACTGTTGGCAGTATTTCTCCGGGCCCATCGTCCAGCATTGATGGCTTGAAGGACTTTAGGTTTTCGACATTGACAACCGAATACATCTTCATGTATGCATGCAACTCCAATTGATAAGCATTCTCACCAATTCTGCATTTAAGTTTCCTACCATCGCCTTTCAAGCGCTCTTTATTGAGATGGAGCCAGACGAGATCACCCTCTCGAAGTCGTCTTTCACTCGATGTCGATCATATCGTTCTTTATACTTCTGCTGAGAATTTTGTAGTTGTCGCTCCATCACTATGCACTTTCTAAATTCTCTCTAAGAAGCGTTGTGCCTTTGCTATTTCATATTCCTCCTCGGTGGTTTGCAATTGCTCGACCGTGAATGCCAAGTCGAATAGGCTTGTTGGTAAGTAACCCAAGTACACCTCAAAGGGAGTTTTGTTAGTGGAACTGTGTATACCTCGATTGAACGCGAACTGCAAGTATGGAAGGCTCTCGTCCCAAGTCTTGGGATGTCGAGCGTTATATCCTCGCAGCAGATGTACAACTATCTGGTTGACCACTTCTATTTGACCATCGATTTGAGGATGGAAAACCGTGCTCCGTTGTAGCTTTGTATCCATCATGGACCACAAAAATCGCCAAAAGTGTTTAGAAAACAGCTGTCACGGTCAGACACAATTGAGTTTGGTAGTTCAAAATATTTCCAAACGTGTTGGAAGAATAGCCGCGCTGCTTCCTTACCGGTGATTGCCTTCTTGCACTGCACAAGTACTGTCATCTTAGAGAATCGATCGACAACCACATAATGGTAGTCGTGTCTCCGTCGGGTCCTCGGAAGGCCCCCTAAGAAGTCCATAGAGATACTGTCACGCCCCGATCCCGCTACCAATTAGGTCGGGTTCGGGCGCGTCGAACAGACGCCAGACGGACAACACCTCTTCTGCCCGCCTAAGGCCGACCACAAGATTGTGTACAACAAGTGCCCAAGAAATAACTTGATAACATACACAATCCACACAATCGAGAGCACAACCAGTGCTAATCACAACTAGAGCAAGCATCACAAGTTAACAAACTAGTGAATAAAAGAGAGATAACTTATCTATTACATTCATTTAATCTTTAACTTGATTTACATTTAAGCTCCACAAAATACACCACTGATACATCATTTATACATTATCTCAAAACCTCGCCACCTATACAGTATCTACTCTCAAAATGGGTGCAAGGGTAACTCTAATGCATAGGAAATAACCTGCTACGGTCGCTAGGGCGCCAAGCCCTTACCAAGATCCTCACCCGGCACGCTCGAGCTAGGACCTGAAATAGAGTGGGGTGAGAACTATCTTCCATAGTTCCCAGTGGGTTCGGCCGCGGACTCTGCCGATCTCCCCACTAGGTCCAAGGAGGCAAGGAGTAGAATGATAGATAGATAGATAGATAGATAGATAGTTAACTGAAAGCGGTAGAAGCATTGTAAAGAAATGCAATATTCTACTATGCCTCAAATCAATAAGTATATGCATGCATGAACACATAATAAAGGCCGACTATTACTATTATGTTGAACAATAACAATACTTTAAGTCACCCAATCTCGCTGTGAGCCCAATGGCTCTCCTTTCAATCTCACGTTCTTAGTCTCCTAGGGGCGGAGTTATAAGTCCAACCATCCCCCGAGACCGCCTGCGGGCAGCTACTTTAGTCCAAGGGCAGCTACTTTAGCCCTCCTCTCAGTGACAACTCCGGAGTGCACAGCCTGTGTGGAGCGACCAACCCCAGGCGCAGACAGGCAAGTGAGCAAGGTCAAATCTTGTGAACTGGGAACACTCTACCAACTGGCTATCATCATTTCACAGTCCACATATCACTTTACTCGTTCCTCTAGTGTTACAGCTCATACTAATGTTTTCATACCACATGTTCTCGACTTCACACTAATTAGATGCCACTCGTTCTTGTTAACTAGGTGCCACTCGTTCTTGTTTAGACAATTACACTAACTCTAGGTTTCATATCTCACACAGCATAGTATATAGGGTTAGGATATCTCACATCTAGTTCGCATGCTTGCTAAGCTCAATGACACAACACGCTATATCAACTATGCATACAATTTAGCCATTTCAACTAGCACCCTATACACACTATGCACAACATGCAAGATCATTACTATACTATACTTGGACATAGAGAGTAGCCCGACGGCTTCGGACGGACACCACCCACCTTTTGATGTAGTAACACGGTAGGAAGCTTAATTCCTTGTTCGCTTGTCGCCGCTTAGCACTTGGGCGAAGACGAAGCAACGGCGCGCCTCACTTGGCGATAACTTCGCTCCGATTCGACGAATCGCCGAACCGTCGCCGCCAACGCGTTCAATTACCTATTAATTAGGTTTACCAATGATCAAAGAGATCAAAACCCTACAATTAACAAAACCCCCCTTTTTGATGCTCTAGGGTTTCACATATGGAAATCACCCATGAGAAACCCTAGAAGCATGCTCTTAGGGTTTAATAGCACCTCTAGGTTCCATTAAAACCTTCCCAAAGCAAGACAACCAAAACCCTAGAAAACTCCATTAGGGAGGATTTAGGGTTTACCTTGAGCTTGCTCCAACAATTGGAAGAAGAGATGGAGAAGGAGAGTAAGCTCTTCTCCTTGCTTTCCTTCTTCTTCTTCTTCTTTTCCTTCCTCTGCTGCTTCTTCTTCTCCTTCTTCGTGTATCCAACCGAGAGGGAGAGAGGGAGAACGAGCTAGAGAGAGAGAGGGAGGTGTGAGTTGGGTTGGGAATAAGAGAGGAGTGAGAGCAAATGGGTTCACAGGTGCCCATATAGCCTAACTCATGCTACAATTGCATATAGGCCCCTCAACTCTCGACATTCTGCCTCAGCCCCGCCTGGGCATTTTCGCACCTGAGGACCGGTCCTCACGTTTGGAGACCGGTCTCCAAGTGTCTTCTCCTCGGGTCTGCGCACATGGAGACCGGTTCCTCCTTCAGGGAGACCGGTCCCCAACTGCGACCACCCGACACCTGCTCTCGGGAACCGGTCTCTACCAAGGAGGAACCGGTCCCCAGCCACAAACCGTCACAACCAGCTTACTGGGACCGGTCTCCATTTTGTGGGGACCGGTCCCCACAGGCAGAATCTGCAGATTTGGTGCAGATTGCACAACAAGCCTTCGGGACCAACTCAAATGCACTTCTTGCCTTCGGATTTACTTCGGACTTTCCGAATCTCATCCACTCGATAACCAGTCAATTCCGAACGACGTGCAACTCTCGGATTTCGAGAATTCACATCCTTACAGATACTTTCCCAAGGACAAGTCTTGAATGCGGTCTTCCAGGTGTCATCCTCTCGGATCCGGACCTGATGATAGTCGGACTTCAGGTCAAGTTTGGTGAAGTAGCGAGCATGCTTCAGTTGGTGCAAGAGATTATTGATCCACGTTAAGGGGGTACCAGTTCTTGATGGTGATTTGTTGAGGGCGCAGTAGTCTATACACATTTGCCATCTGCCGTCTTTCTTTGGCACCAACACGATCGGGGAGCCACAGGAGGAAAGAGAAAATAGGAAGATAGAGTAAAAGATATGGAAAGAACAAGAAAGAGAAAGTAAATGAGAAGGAAGAGTAAAATAGAAGAGAAAAAGGAATAAGATAGAATATGTGGGGAGAGAAATAATAAAAAAGAGAAAAGAAATTTGTGGCCTTGCAAAAAAAAAAACATGTGCGTGCTTGTGATTCATGGACACGCAGTGTACTGTACTACATTACTTAGTGAGAATCGCGCTGCGGCATGGGGGGCCCCTCGGCAACCTCCTTGTACCATGCCCTTTATTTAGGGGCATGGTATGGTACGCCCCGTGTTGTACGACATTGGGAGGCACTTCAATCCTTGGGTTTAACAACTGCATTTATGTCCAGAACAAAACAAATTTTTGATAGCTATAGCAATATGCCTCTCCATTCTACGAACCCATCTCAATAAGCACATTGTAACCATTTCGTGTGATCAGCTTATGTGAAATTTCTGATAGCTATAGAAAGTTAATAGAAAATGTGAAAACGGAATCTGCTTTATGCTAAACATATAATTCTGTTATGGTAAAACCTGTAGAATTTATTGCTCTTACCATGTTGGTTCTTTTTAATTAGTCTCTCTCTCTCTCTCTCTCTCTCTCTCTCTCTCTCTCTCGTAATATAATGATATTTACTTTTTTTCTATAAAATAATTTGGCTCTTACCATGTTGGTTCTTTTTAATTAGTCTCTCTCTCTCATAATATATAATGATGTTTACTTTATTTCTATAAAATAATTTGCATGCTCTATTCTTTTGACAGGAGAGATCCTTTATACATTTACAATCTTGACTACTCGTTGTTCTGCTGCTTTGGAGTGGCTTCACGGTTAGTTTTGTACTTTCCTTTCTTCTGTGTACGATAGTTCTCTCCACCTGGTGTTATAAATGGTAAATCTATTTGTAGGCACTACTAAAATGTAAGCTTACGTGTTTTCTTTCCTAAAATTTTATATATAACCTACTGTGAGGGAGTGTTTGGGTTGTCAGCTATTACTATTTTGGGGATGTCAAATCCAGATGCTTATAGATAAGGATCTACAAAGATCTATTATAGGTACAACACTTTTAAGTTGAAAGTCTAGAAACTTTTATCTTGGTTAATAAATCATAAATCACTGCCCAATATTTTTTGTTCATATAGAGCTTAATCATAAAAACACCAAACAATAATATTCAAAGTGTGAAAGATGACAACTAATAATTTTGATAGTGAGCAACTATGTCACCAATTGCAAATATATATTTGCAAATTGGCATTAATCTGTAAATTTCTTTGTCAAAATAACCTGATTCAACCATAGTGACACAAAAATATTTTTGGCTAGGCAGCAGACTTTGGAGAATGGTAATAGTAGATGCAAGATATTGCTCCTAATTTCCTTTTTTTTAATAAAAATTATCCTAAGACGTGCAATAGTAGGTGGGGGTTTTGTTACTTGGATCCTTGGGCCCACCAAATTGGCAGTAGGATGATGCAAGTGTGATCATATAATCTGAAGAGGTTAATCTAGTGTGGATTTGACAAGTCAAGTTTATTCTCTTGTTTCTAATATCTTGTTGTTAAAGTTTGGCCTCTACACTGGCAAGGGTGCATATTTTGCAAGATCTTTCTTTTTTCAGACGGGATTCACACTGAGGCGAAAGAAAGCCAATGATGTACTTTACTCTCAAAACAGCCCGATGTTCATTCTAATATCAGCAGATAACATCTCTCTCAAAAAAAAAAAGAAATCAGCAGATAACATCAGATGTTTAGATGTAGATTAGGTACCTTCAACCAAGGTGTCACGCCCAGTGACCGCCACTTTGGTCGGTTCAGGCACGTACACAGACCGCCGAACGGACAGAGTTTTTCCTATCTGCCCAAGACGTAAACAAAACAAGTATATTGAATTTTACACAGGAAAATCAATATCATACAGTTTTGCACAAGGGCATATCACAAGAGCGAGAATTTAAACCTAACTATTACAACATTGGACATTCACAATTTACATACATTTTTCCACTTTACACAATACATGAACACCTCAGAAATATAATTTCGTTCTTAATTACATTTGTCTTTTCAAAACACATTCACATTCTTTTGCTTGTACATAGGGCGACCTAAATTTGGTGACCCTGCTATCTAGGGCGCAACGCCTACGCCTCTCGTGCCGCTCGCAAATGGTTGGTTCTGCAAAATAGTGGGTGAGAACTAAAGTTTCCAGCGGGCTCGACCTCGACCTCGCCGATTTTCCCACTAGGTCTAATCAAAGCATAAGTAGATAAACAAACACGAAAGTAGTACGACAACTGCACTATGCATAAACTGAAATAAACACTACTATGCCTTTGCAAAATGAAGCTAGGTAAACAATAAATGCTATTATGCTCAAGATGCTTACCATTTTTACCTTTCAACCCAATCGTATCGGCTTACGCGAAGTCAAGCCCAACTCCCTCTAAATTGTCTACTGGGGAGAATTTTGCTCAACCGAACCTAGACCGTCTATAGAGGAGGCATAATCGACTCGTCACCTGTCATGTGATGCTACTACAAGACTTCATAAGAAAACCAAAGACATGATCTACTATGCTTAATTGACTTTCTCTTTTACCTCACGACCCAATCTTACCGGTCCACCCGAAGGTCAAGCCCACTCACAAAACTAGGGCCCTCAGTTGGGGAGAATTTCGCTACAACCCATCTGGGGCCGTCTGCTGGTAGTACGTTAACCCATGTGTGACAACTCCGGAGCTCACTGTTTGTGGTGTCGCGACCACCAACAAGCCAAACAGACAATGCGAGTACGATCCAGTCCTCTCATCTCGAGGACACTCTACCGACCAGGGTAACAACAGTAACAACACGGGGATATACCAATCCCTAACATGCTCAACTCAAATTCTGTGCAAACTACGACAACAAACTCACTTGTACAATCATGACACACGACGTTCATGTTCTTTACTTGCACAATAGGATACCCAATCCATATTTCCATCTCTAGGTTCATGTTTATACTCATGATGACACCCGGTATTTCACTTGTTCCCTATGTCCAAACAACTAGTCAAGGATGCCACCAAGTTCATGTCCAACATTCCACAATGTTTTCTAAGTTCACATTCTAGTTCTTTGCATTCATAGGGTTCCAATGTCCAATGATCCAATGCTCATGCATCCAACGTCCAAGTTCTCAATCCAATTTGTCCAACCCTACTTTAGGAAGCATGTAGAAATTGAAAGCTCAATCACAATATTAACTCTAAATGCATAGAATTTCACATATATACATACATGACAAATCAACTAGTTCTTGTATCACAAGGGTTCACACGCACTATACTCATGCATCCTAAGTTCCAAGTTTTCCATTACAATCATTCATATCTAATTTCGGAGACATGCAAGCTTCTAGAAAGAATAAGTAGTTTGAACCCTATCATACACAATCTCACACGTACACATATATGCACAAAGAATGGAGTTTAGACATAGGGAGAAATCCAACCATTTCAAAAAGTACCAATCACCTCACAATGCGTACTAATTGCTTGTAGACACTTGCAATTAGGCTCCAAACGACGATTCGCCTCGCTTTAAGCCTAACGAACCCAAATCTTCACGAATCGGCTCGTTTCCTCCAATTGATCGCCGAGGCCGCTATGCTCCCAAATTAAAGTTGTTGGGCGTGTTCTTCTAACCGTTAATTAGAGTATTAGAGGGTCAATTGAGTTCAAAACCTCATAGGTACAAAATTCCCAATTTCAACCCTAGGTTTTATATTCTCAAGAACTCAAATTCATGGTGAATCATTTGATTAAACTTCAACGTATTTAACAATAATCCTTACTTAAAATCCACAAATAACTCACCTTGGCCACCATGCTCTCCAACTTCTTCTTGCTTAAGAAAGAGATCCACCGAGAGAGCTCGTCCAAGCTTTTCGTGCGTAATCTCCTCCATTTTCTTCTTTGGTGGAGAGATTACAAGAGAGGGAGAGAGAGATGTGAGCTAGAGAGAAAGAGAAAAAGATAAAGGCTCTTCTCTCATTCTCTCGGGTTGGGACTGCACGAGTTAGAGAGAGATGACATTGGGTTTACATATAGGCCTCCCAATAATTGCAACTTACAAATTAGTCCAGTTCAGATCTAATACTTTTAGTTGGAGCCCTTCTGAATATCCGTTTGCACTCAAATTTGACAGACAGGCTCAAATAAAATCAATCAGAAGTACGTGATTTTAACTTTTCAGTTTCGAACCATTTTTGGTCACCGAAAGGTTTAACAACTAAAATCTTTAGTAGATAGCAGTTAGGTTCCGTTTTCACTGCTCGTGTATTCAAATGATATGAAACTTTAAATCTGGCCTCAGAAAAATAGTTTCAACATATCCTCAAATTTTCATAATTTTCTGACATTGTGAATTTGTTAGCTAAAAGATAAGCTCCGTTCTTTATAGGACATTCTAAATCTCCTGTTTTTATTCTAATTTCACCATAAATTATTTTTAAATTATCTTTTACTTTTCTAAGTCAATAAAAATAGTATCTCACACTTTTTTATTTACACTTGATTTTACCAAAATCCTTCAAAATTTGCATTCTGCAGAACTGTGTATCGGTACTCAAATTGGCGTACTAGTACTCAGGCATTTAGTACCAGTACCCAAAATCCAATTCCGCAAAACCCGGGAGCTCAATTCTTTTATTTTGTATTGCGTACCAGAACCCAGTTTGCAGTATCGGTACTCAATACAAAATCTACAACTTCGACAGATTTTACCATTCGGAGTCCGTTTTTGCGCCCGATTTGCGCCGAAAACTGTCGAATACCTCCCAAACTTCACCGGAAGTATGTTGATAGCTTTTAAAGCTAGTTTCCACCAAAACTTCATAATTGCAGAAGTTCGGTATATTACACAAGGACTTGTTAGTACGAGTATGAAAGAGAAAGAATATATTGTTTTCGCAATTGAATCAAGTCTCTAGCCATTGTTGCAGGACTCTTTTGGTTGGTGAATCTGCTATGGTTGAGCTGGTGAGATTAAATTTGATTTGAATAGTGTTACTTTTATAAATTGATGCATGGATTGTTGTGCCAATGGCATGAGTAAGGCAAGACTGGTATGTGTCTCGGATAATAGAACAGGATGAGTACCCTGAGCTGTGGAGCCTTTTGAGTAGTATTGATAATGCAATCGTAGGATAGATAGGCCTTAGGGATTAGAGGCCCCTTCCCAGTGAAATGAGCCATACCAGATAAGAGAACGGGATGAGTGTTAGTGGTCCGCATAGTAATTTTGGTACACCTTCATACAAGTTCCCTCTCTCTTTCTGTTTCCATCCTTTTGTGTAATATATGAACATTGATAAAGTAAATAATTGCTCCTTTATGTTTGAACTGCGCTAAATTTCTGATATTTATTCCAGTACGAGTTTTTTCTGGCATATTCTACTTAGTCTTATTACTATTATTATCCATATCGAATTACTTTGTTAGATGGGTTATTTTAGCGCCTTTTTGCCCTCTTTCTGCCTAATGCCTATATGTTATTCAACCTAATGCCTTTCTGTTATTTATAATCAGCCTTACAAGATTGAACTCGACATTATTCATAACTGGTTTTTCATCGTCAAAAGGTAAGGGCAAGTATTCTTGCAAGATGATATCCGAAGAAACCTAAAATGCCCTTTTTTTTCACATGATGTGATACTTTTCCTCTTTGTTTTGTTCTAGTAAAGAACTAGGCTGTTTACTTCTGTTACTATGATAGTGCACTCAATTTAACTGTGATATGTTGTTATACTCATCTGGCTAGTTGCTATGTTTCAACTTCAATGCACTTGTCAGTTACTTGTGTTATATAGTTCATTATTATTTGACACACGAACGTGATTCCAGATAGAATGCCTGTGATCTTGGGAAATAAGGACTCTATTGACATCTGGTTAAACAGCTGTGCCATGAATTTTGAAGCAGTTCTCGGACCTTATGATGGTCCTGATCTGGTAAGTCATCAATAAGTTGTTGATTATATTGTGGAAAATCATAGTTTCTTCAGTAAGTTGTCGACTAAATGGAAAATCATAGCATTCCTCTCCAGAATGCTAGCTAACATGAGATGTACTGAAGTTATTGCTATGGTAACTAAAATCTTACAAGAGATAATGAATTTCAGTGTCTTTTCATGTTATTTTCTGTAAAACAAATACATTAATCAATGCTTTTTCTGGTTTGCTTACGTTGATATTCTTTAGGTCATGTCCATTCATGTATCTGACTAGTTAGTTTTTTTACTCTTTATTAGGTTTGGTACCCTGTGACACCTGCAGTTGGTAAACCATCCTTTGATTGTCCAGAGTGCATCAAAGAGGTATGCTCTAGTTATCACCATACAGTAAAGATGTTTGCTTTTCAAGTTATCAAAAATTGCTTCTTATATACTTGAGGTACAAACATTGACTCTGTTGGTATGAGGTTGATTTTTGTGAATTAGGTCATTGTGATGGGACTTCAAAAATGGCCTTTTGCATTAGGGCATGGAGATTAACTTATACTATCTATAACACAAATTATAAGCCTGTTTGGCCAAGCTGTGAAATATAGTGCTGTTGAATAAGTGCTGCGAAAAATAGTATTGTGCTGTATAGAAAAGCTATAGAGCATTTGGCTGATTCCATTAAGAACGCTCTTTGGCAATCATTTTACTCTTAAAATTGTTAAAATTGTGAAATTATTTATTTGTTATTTCCTCAGAGGAATAAAACTTTTAAATAATGAAAAACATGGACTTAAAAATAACATGGACTTTAATAATGAAAGAATATGAACTTAACAATCAAAAAACATTAGTACGATCTTAATTTTTCAAAATTTTCTATATAATTGTATCAAAAATAAAAGACTTAAATTTTTTCATAAATTTTCATGTAGTTTTCGTAGTGTTTGAAAAGGTGCAAAGGCCTTTTAGAGCCAAGGCACGAGGTGCACTACGAGCCGCACGGCTCAAGAAGGTGATGCACATCTAATAAAAAAAAAAAAAAACAAAACACTCTTACCAAGCCAAGTTTAAATGGTTGTTTTACATTAAAAAATTTCAAAATAGCCATACAAAAACAAAATAACCATAAAAAAGTAAAGAAATCACATGTATAAATGTTCTCAAACTAAAAAGAAAAAATTATGTTTCAACTTCAACTTAAAAGTGCTCGATGCTGCTTCTTGCTTCTTGCTTCTTGCTGCTTGCTTCTTGTTGCCATTGTGGTGGAAGAGAACAACCAAGAGAAAAGGAAAAGAACGTGTCACAGCCCGCGACCACCCGCCAATTTGGCCGAGGTCGCGGCACCGCCGACAGCGCCGAACGGACAAAGTTTTCCCTGTACGTCCTAGGCGTTGCAACCTGTACAATACAAGTGGTTCCAAACAGGAACAATTCATACACCGATTGCATAAGGAAGTATCAAAAACATAAACACATCCTATGTTATTACAAGCATTCACATTTATAGTTTTTACATCACAATTCCCATTTTACATTCGACTTCCAAATACAACCATTGATTACAATTATTAATTTACAAGTTTTAGTACATCTTGATCTTTTCATTTCCCTCTACCCCTAGGCTATGCCGACTCGGGATATCACTATCTCTGGTCTCTGGGGTAGGGCACTAGCTATGGAGCTATGCCCTTGCCTCGCGCCGCCGCGCCGCTCACGTGCGAACCTGTAACACCCCAAAACAACGTGGGGTGAGAACCAATTCCATGGTTCCCAGTGGATACGGCCACCCAAGGGAAAAGCTCGACCAATAGATCCAAGGAGGCACTGCAACATGTTAGTCCAACAGATATCCAAGAGATATATATATATTCAAGTACTGAAATATATGTTATGCCTCACAATATGCAATATGAAATATGAAATTCATGCAGTTTATGCAACCAAGCAACCAACTAGCAGATCAATTGATTCTACATGTATACCCGTTATTAATAGCTCATCTAATTGACTTCTAAGTTTTCCTCTATCTTAGATTCATTTCAATTACAGTTCTTCTTATAAGGTTTAACCTGCTTTTACAAGCTATCCACCCGACTCGGTTTTGAGTCAATCATCTGCGGAATACCGCACAAAGTCAAGCTCAAGGTGAAGGACGTCTCACTTCCACCGCAGCCTTAAATCCACTCAACTGGGATGCAATTACAATTCATATGTTTGTCACCCAATCCATTGGCTAACCAGAAGGTTCGCCTACAACTCACATATCCATCCCGTAGGGTAAGGGAACTCCATGTGCCCCCAAACTCGGGACTGTCTCATGGACATCACTCGTCCTAATTGCCCGACACTCCGAATACTCGACGACAATTCCTCTCCATGTGAGGAAATGGATGGCTTTACCATCCCGAATAACAGACCGTGAGCTTGATCTATCCTCTCCATGTGAGGATATCCTACGAACTAGGGCCAAGATTCCCCTAACTCATCTATTTCGACATTCATGCATATGTACTTAGCTATACTAAGTTCATTGTTCACAAGTCATTTACTAGGAAATCCACCTATCCCTAAGTTCACAAACCTCTAGTGTCAAATACACTACATTAATGCCATATCAAATGCCACTCGATCTATTGACATCCTACTTTGTCCACATCGAGAATTATACTAGTTTTCTAATGTCGAGTTCTCTAATCAATCTAGAGTTGTCGACCCAAGTTCAACATGCATAGTTCATTTACTATGTTCCACAATATGGCAACATGTATAATTCATCTATCATATGCAATATGTCATCATGTATACTAGTTAAGGCACCCGCGCGATGCTGCGGGTAGTTATTTTAAATTTTAATTATAAAAATTAGTTAGTGAAATAATTTTAATAAGTATCGTAGTCCCCAGTAGTTAGTAAATGAGAAAAAAAATTATTATTTATAATTCTTGCAATTAATTTTCGTCAAATATAAAATTAACTTAAGATGCATTATTTTTTTTTTATTTTTTAATATACAATTTATATGTAAATGCTCAATATTATAAAATTAATATTTATATCTAGTCTAAATTATTTAACAATTGTTTATATATTTTACATTTTATAAAAATAGATAGTAAATTATATAATAAATTATTATATAATAATATATCTATATACAAATAAAATACTATATATAATAAATAAATAAATATTTATAAATAAAATTATATATATAATAAATACTATATATAATAAATAAATATATATTTATAAATAAAATTATATATAGAGAGAGAGAATGACAGGGAGGTCCATCTTGGACCTCCTCTCACTTGGTCCACGAATCCGAAACGGCCTCGTGGACCCCGAAACACCCTAATGAGCCCCGCCGTTTTTTCTCGCACGCATGACCCGCGCGCCGCCGCGCCGCGCTTGCGCCCGTGCCCGGCCGCGCGCGCGTGCTCGAGCGCCCGCACGGCGCGCCCACGCCGCGCCGCTCGCGGCCCGCGTCGGCCCCGCGCCACGCCTCGCGCCCCGAGCCGCGCCCGCGCCCGCTCCCGCGGCGGCGGCGCCGGAGCCCGCTCGCGCTCCGGCCCGCGCCGGCGCCGCCTCGCGCTCGCGCCGGTCCCCGCGCCACCGCTCGCCTCACCTCGCGGCGCCGGCAGAGCCCGCCCGAGCCGGAGCCCACGCCGTTCCGCGCCCGCTCCCGCTCGCGGCTCGCCGTGATCGAAGCGGCGAAAGGAATAATTAAGCGGGATCAAACCGGTGCTGTGGAGGAGGCGGGTAGCAGAAGCGGTGGGTAGCGGTATCAGCCGGCGCGTACAAAATTAATTAAGGGGATTAAGCGAAGCGACGCGTACAAAATTAATTAAGGGGATTACGCGAAGCGGTAGGTAGCGGGATCAGCAGACGCGTACAAAATTAATTAGGGGGATTAAGCGTAGGATGACACGTGGATGACTAACACGGAGATTAATAGGGTTATATAGATGTTTCTATTTAACATAATCCACAATATGTTAATTAACAATATGTCATCATGCACATATATTACTAGCTTCACATGATATGTCAACATACATGGAATCATCATCCAAAGTAGTCCATACTTAGCATCTCATGCATTCTTTTAGCATTTAATTCATTATGCATTTATCTCATTGGTAGGTAATATCAACTGCATAGTATGTTTCAAGCATTCATATTATCATGTAAGCTTACCAATACAACTATATGTATCAATTAGAAAACCATTACTCTTAGACATATAGGCGACCTAGTCGCTTCGATGAGCACAACCCACCTCGATTCGCTCTTCGATTGATTGTAGTCCGTAGCAATCGGCCTCCGCGGCACCCGGTTTGGCCGATCTTGCGGTTGCGCACCAACCGTACGCCGAATCGCGACTCGAAAATTATAGGTCTACGGTTTACCGCCACGGTGCTCCAAATTCGTTTTCATGATTTTTGGACGTCGCCTCGGCCCTCCAGGTGGTAACGAAGCTGTAACAAGCCATTTTCCCTATGACTTCGCATAGGCTCGACGGATCGCCGAACCGACTTCGCCACGCGTTCGTTTACCTATCGATTAGGTTTACATATGATCAATTTAGATCAAACCCTACTATTTCTCAAAACCCCATTTCGGAGCCCTAGGTATTCACCATCGCAAGAATACTAAATTAAACCTTAAATTCCAGCAACTAGCAACCTACTAGCATCCTAGGGTTTACCCAAATCCATTTATAGAGATTATAGATAAAGCTCTAAAGATCTACCATGAGAGGGCTCAAGAAGCTCACCTCAAAGCTTGCTCCAAACCAAGGAGAAGGTGAAGAAGATGAAGACGATTCACTTCCAAGCTTCAATCTCCACCAAAACTATCAATTTTTGGGAGAGATTTAGAGAGAGAAAGGGAGGTCTCTCTTTCCCTCCATGTATGCGTGTGCGTGCGGGTGTGTGTGTGCTGCTTGGGCTGAGTGTCACGCCCCGGGCTGCATAGTCCCCCGGGCTCGCCGACAAATCCGCCGTATACAAGAGAATTTCTCCTGTATACGAAGCGTAGCTGAATCTGTGTAAACACACAATACTACAAGCAGTAGCATAGAGCTGAAGTAAACTATGAACAAACAGGTAGGAAAACCACTTATAAACATACAATAACCAAGTACAAGAACTACTCGCTCCAGCGAGTTCAACTGTATGTACAAGAGTGGAAAACCAAAACAAAACTATCACTACCTGCAGTGGAAGTCCTCTAGCACAGAACTCGAAGGGTAGGCTCTAGCTCGCCACGCCCTTCCCGCGGTCCGACTCAGGAGGAGCAGCAGCCGAAGGCGAAGGCCCTGCAACAAGGGTGGAAGAAAGAGGGCGTGAGAACTACTATAAAACAAGTAGTCCTCAGTGGGTGCCGCCCTAAACAACATCGGTCCACCCACTAAGTCTACAGGGTAAGCAAGATAGAAGAAAAGAAAGCTGGAACTCTCTACAGCTACAAGTCACTAAGTTATCAAGCTCAAAACTACCCCTATAGACTCCAATCGACCAGACCCAATCTGTAGGGGGACTGTGAACCCACCCGTCCCTGGGACTGTGAACACACTCGTCCCGTGCCCGGTTGTGACTATACAGCTACCCCCACTCCTAACCTCGGTGGAGCGAGTCCAACCCGCACTACCCGACACCAACGCGAAAGCACAAGCCCAAACTCGGAGCGGCACTCGGGAGCTACCCAACCGAGTATGCGGCGTAGCTCTGTCGAGCTCAATCGGGCCCTCACCGGCAAACCCAAGTAACCGAACGGACTTTGGGCCCACCGTGCGGTCCGACGGCGACACCCCGTAACAGGATACACTACCCCAGGTATGCATCGCCCGAAACCCGCGACGATACCGCGAAAAGACGGCTCCTAGAGCTAAATCCGGCAATGTATATAATGACGATCAATTCGGGGTGTTCTCCTAAGTCAAATCCATGTCCAGCAGGTATAAATTAGGAATCGCTCAGCATGCTCCAAATTCGGATATTCAATATGCAATTCCGTGAATTCGAGCTACGGCCACCCTGAACATACTACTATCCATGTCGACTATTGCACTTAGGTTCAAATCCGATGTAAACCCACCTCTGAAGCGAATCCCTGGCAGCGAGGAAGGGTCAAAGGTCCTCCTCGATCACCTCCGCTGATCCGATAAGTGCCGAGGTCCTCCGCTGCGAAGAAGCAACCCAAAACGCATAAGCTCGCGAATTCTGTCCGAAAAACTGCGGCTGAGAAAAGCTTAAAGTTAACTAAGCTAACCTTGTCCAAATTCAGCGATTTTGGTGTCGAAATCTTCGCCTCGATCGAATCCAACGGCGCAAGTCTTGGCGCGATCCGACCACCTGCGCGGAGAATCGGCCAAAGTGCGACGGTCGACGGCTGAAAACAAGAATTCAAAGACTTCGAATTTTCCGAAAAACGGCGGCTCGGTAATCATGGGTTCCGACGGGGCTAACTTTGATCCAAATCCGGCAAGTAAGGTGTCGCTGGAATCGTCTGGAAGTCACGGATCCAGCGCCGCAGATTTCGCCGGATTCCGAGTCTCCTACACAGAACACGAGTCAAAACACCAAACGTCGACGCTGCAGTCCACGGCAGCGGCAGCAAACTCGAAAATCAAGGAACTTCGAGGTAAACGGAGGGTTGTCGAGGGTCAACTCACCTCAGAAAACACCCCACGCCCGTCGCTGGGTCGAGGACAGTGATCTCGCACGCGCGCCTAGCACCCTCGCAGCGTCTCGTCATCGAAAACCCGCGGAAACCACGCGTCGGCGCGTCGTCGACGAAGCTCGGGCTTCTCTCGAGCTTCCTCTCTCTCTCTCTCTCTCCCTCTGGCTGCAACGAAGAAGAAGAAGAAGAACGCAGCAGCAGCAGCTCCTCTCTCTTTCACTCTGCAGTATAAAAGGCATGGGCTAAAGTGAGAGGGGGACAAAAGGGCTCAAAAAGTCAAGGCGAGCCATCTTTGTCACGGTACAAATCCCATTTTGTACCGGTATAGCCATCAATCTATCTTGGTATAGCAACCAATGCGCAGGTACAACTCACAATCTGCAATTTCGCGGATCTCTCAAGTACATCTTTGCTCTCGTGTTCCCCCGGGGGGCCCGCTGGCGTCATTCGCGCCCACGCAACCTAGACTTGTCCCGACACTCTCCAGAGCTGCCGAACAAGTCTCAGCTGAATTTTCAGGTCTCTACATCCTCCCCCACTACAAAAAGTTTCGTCCTCGAAACTCGAACGTACCTCAGCTCTGCACGTCGAACAGGTAGGGATAGGCCGCCCTCATCGCCGTCTCTGGCTCCCAAGTCGCTTCCCGCTCCTCGTGATTACTCCACTGCACCTTAACATACGGTATGACCCGATTGCGCAATTCTTTCGCCTCGCGAGCAAGAATCCGCAACGGTCGCTCCTCGTATCGCAGGTCCTCGCCTAGCTCAAGCGGAGTGAAGTCAATCACGTAAGAGGGATCGAAACATATTTCCTCAATGCGAGACGTGGAAAACCTCGTGAGAGCCAACGAGTCGAGGGGGTAGAGCAACGCTGTAAGCAACTGGCCCAACTCGCTCCAATACCTCAAAAGGGCCAATGTAGCGTGGACTGAGCTTTCCACGCACACCAAATCTGCGGATCCCCTTGGACGGCGAGACTTTAAGAAATACATGGTCTCCAACCTGAAACTCCAAGTCTCGCCTCCTAGTATCGGCGTAGCTCCTCTGGCGGCTCTGGGCTGTCAAAAGGTGGCGTCGAACTACCTTCACCTTTTCCTCAGCCTCTAGCAAAATCTCAGGCCCAAGTGTCCTCCTTTCACCCACGTCGCTCCAACACGGGGGATCGACATCGCGTCCATACAACGCCTCAATCGGAGCCATCTGGATGCTCGCTTGATAGCTGTTGTTGTACGCAAAATCAACCAGTCTCAAATGTCGATGCCACCCTCCTCCAAAGTCCAGGACGCATGCCCGCAGCATGTCCTCTAGAGTCTGAATGGTCCGCTCTGACTGACCATCTGTCTGTGGGTGAAATCTTTGTCTTTGAATCGCACTGGGTACCCAAGGCGGTCGTAAGCTCCTCCGAAATGCGATACAAACCTCGGGTCCCTATCTGATACAATCGACACTGGCACGTCATGCAGCCTGACAATCTCATCCAGGTATAGCTGCGCAAGTCTCTCTCTGGGCCAGGTGGTCTGAACTGGTAGGAAGTGAGCGGACTTAGTCAGTCTGTCCACTATCACCCAAATAGCATCGCAACCACCCCGAGCTGTAGGTACCCCCACGACAAAGTCCATCGTGGTCTGCTCCCATCTCCACTCGGCACCGGGCAGAGACTCGAAGCTTGCCGGCACCCGATGCTCTCGGCCTTTACTCGTTGGCAAGTCAAACATTGAGCCACATATCTGCCAATGTCTCTCTTCATTCCATTCCACCAGAACTGTGCCTTCAAGTCCTTATACATCTTGGTTCCACCGGGGTGAACTGTATAAGGAGAACAATGAGCCTCTCTCAAAATGTCTGCTCGGATCTCTGGATCCACGGGTACACATCGGTCCGTACCTCGGTACTCCCGAAGTCCATCCTTTGTGAAACCCTCGGCTTTGTCCCTCTCAAAGCGCTCTCTAATCCTCAACAAGTGTGGGTCTCCACTCTGTTTCTCTCGGATCCTATCCAACAGTGGGTGCAAAACCATAGACATTAGTATTGCGGTAGACCCGGGGGACACAACCTCTAAACTCAACCGCCGCAGCCTCCTCAAGTAACGGCCTCTGCTGCGTGATCATCAAGCACGAGCCCCGCATCGCCTTCTGCTCAAAGCATCTCGCCACCACATTCGCCTTGCCGGATGATACCGAATGCTAATATCATAGTCCTTCGGTAGCTCCAACCACCGCGTTGCCTCGTGTTCAACTCCTTTTGGGTGAACAGATACTTGAGACTCTTATGATCAGTAAAAATCTCACAGTGCTCGCCATACAAGTAATGCCGCCACAACTTCAAAGCAAAAACCACTGCGGCAAACTCCAAGTCATGCGTGGGATAATTCTTCTCAAAATCCTTTAACTGCCGTGAAGCATAAGCGATTACCCCACCATGTTGCATCAACACACAACCCAGTCCACTGTGTGATGCGTCACTGTAGATCACATATCCTTCCCCCATAACTGGGAGGGCAAGAACAGGAGCTGATGTCAACCTCTGTCTCAACTCATCGAAGCTCCTCTGACAATCCTCACTCCAAAAGAACTTAATTCCTTTACGAGTCAATCGAGTGAGGGGTGTGGAAAGCTTCGCAAAGCCTTCCACAAACCGACGGTAATATCCTGCTAATCCTAGGAAGCTCTGCACCTCAGTCACCGTCGTCGGTCTGGCCAATCCCGAATAGCATCAATCTTCTTCGGTCGACCGCCACTCCATCTCGAAATCACGTGGCCCAAGAAAGTAACCTCCCGCAACCAGAACTCGCACTTCTTTAACTTGGCATACAACTCCTTCTCTCGCAGGAGCTGTAGCACTATCCTCAAGTGCTCCTCGTGCTCGGCGTCGCTACGGGAGTATACCAAAATGTCGTCAATGAAGACTACCACGAATCTATCCAAGTACGGCTTGATTACTCTGTTCATCAAATCCATGAATGCGGCATTCGTCAATCCAAAAGGCATCACCGTAAACTCATAATGCCCGTACCGAGTCCTAAAAGCCGTCTTGGAAACATCCTCGCCCTCACCCTCACCGGTGGTAACTGACCGAGATCAATCTTCGAGAAGACACAAGATCCTTGCAGCTGATCAAACAGATCATCAATGCGCGGCAACGGATACTTGTTCTTGATGGTCACTTTATTCAGCTCCCGATAATCCACACACAACCTGAGTGAACCATCCTTCTTCTTCACAAATAGCACTGGCGCTCCCCAAGGCGACACACTAGGTCTCACAAACCCTTTATCCATCAAATCCTGAAGCTGCGCCTTTAACTCTCTCGGCTCGGCGGGTGCCATCCTCGTGGGTACCTTCGAGATTGGTGCGTTCCGTACTACATCAATCACAAACTCAACCTCCTCTCCGCGCAAGGTCGTCGTCTCGTGGGAAACACATCCGGAAGCTCGCGAACCACAGGGATGTCCTCGAGCCTCGGTGCCGCCGTAGGTACCTCTGTAACCGTCGCCAGAAAAGCGGTGCACCCTCTACTCATCAGCTGTCGAGCTCTCGCTGAAGAAATCCACGCGGCAAACAACGTGCTCCTGCAGCCTCTGAAAGTGAACTCCTCCTGACCAGGCTCACGGAGTGTCACCGTCCTCTCTCCGCAGTCAATAGTCGCGTAGTATCGCGTCAGCCAGTCCATGCCAAGCACTATGTCGAAGTCGTGCAGCTGCCCTAACACTAGCAAGTCGGCGGGCAAAATCCACGAATCTAGCTGCACTGGACACGACCTACAACACTCTACAACCCGTACTACATGGTCGGAAACCTGGATCTCCCGGGTCTGAGGCAACAACCCTAACTCTAGACCATGTAATAATGCAAATGCTCGACTGATAAAAGAATGCGATGAGCCAGTATCAAATAAAGTGCGAGCTCTAGTACCAGAAAGTAAAGTGATACCTGCCACCACTCGGTCGGCTGCTGAGGAATCCTCTACCTGGGTTGCAAACACCCTGCCGCTCGGAGCCGGCGACCGCTGCTCGCTCTGTCGCGGTACTGATGCTCTGTCCTCGTGGCGATAGCTCGGCGAGGCCCCGTATGATCGTGGCGTGGCGTGCGGTCTTGGCAGATGATGGCGCTGACGATGCTGCACGCGGACAAGCTGCCCTGAGGTGTCCCGGCTGGCCACAACCATAACATCTGCCCTCTCGCTGCTCGCACTGTCTAGGCCAGTGCGGTCCCCCGCAAATCACGCCTTGCGTCTCTCCGTGGTCGCCCTGGCCGACGGGTATCCACGCCCGCGCCGACGCCCAGGATCCACGACCACGAAACGTGATCGTGGAGGCCTCGGCGGGCCTTTCTTTGCTCGCCCGCCGTCATCGGGAGCGGGCGCTTCCGATCTGGCTCGGTCCGGCCACCGAGTCCGCTCTCGAATCGTAGTCTCGGCTCTCCTCGCAAACGGTGCACGCTCGATGGACGCGTCCGGGGTCCTCGACCTCTGCGCCCTAACGAACTGTAAAGATCTCGGCCTCAAGCCCGCTCAAATAGGTACACCCGTGCGCCTCATCTCTCGCTACAAACGGCACACGGTTCGGGAGCCGCGTAAACTCCCGAACGTACTCCTGAACCGTGCGATCTCCCTGCTGGATCCTCTTCAAATCCTCCTCTATCCTCTGCTTTACACTGATGGGGAAATACGTGCGGTACAACATCCCGCAGAACACATCCCAGCTCGTCTGAGAGGTCACGACTCCCTGGTCGCGCCTCATCCTCGTCCACCAATCCCTGGCGTTCCCAATCAAGCAATGGACCCCCAAGTGAACCTGGTCCTCCTCCTGGACATATAAGTCCTCGAATATCCTCTCCAGCGCCTTAATCCAACTCTCTACCACCCAGGGCGCTGCGCAATGCCCGTCAAACGTCGGTGGGTCGGGCCGGCGGCACTTAAACAACAACTCGGTCATCCGTCCCTTTCTGCCGTAGCCGCTCGGATCGCCTGCCGGGCGCAAGTCTTTGGCGGGATCTCTGCTAGTGGGGGTGCGGCAACTGGTGCAGTAGGTGGCGTAGAGGGTGGCGGAGTAGGCTGGGCTGGTGCTCCCGATGCTGTACTCGACGACGCGGCTAACCTCTCGCACATCTGCTGTATAATCAGCCCCTGCTGCCTAGTCACCTCTGTCAAAGCAGCTAACTGTGCGCTCAAGTCCGGCTGCGCACTCGTCTCCGGCCTAGTACTCGGCTCCACCACAGGAGGTACACCCGCCTCGGGTCGGGTGCCCTGCTCCATCTGCTCTGGTAACTGGGGTGGTGGTGGTGGTAGTGGGGCGCGACCCCGTAGTGGCGGTCGTCCTCTGCGGCGCTGCATAGCTGTACACATAGAAACGAGGTCAGATACATAAACACTCGACCCAATCATCGAAAGTCTCGAAGGCGGTCCCTGTTTCTCCTCAAAATTATGTCGTCTGCAGCCAACATAATTTCTCTGGACCGAAACAGACACTCCTTCAGTCACTCACTCCACTCTAGGATGAGTTAGAACAAACAATCAATGACTTTCGCATTAAATCACGCCGCTCGCGTCTGTCTTCCTAGAGTTTACCAGCTTAGGTTTCCTAGGTCCCAACGACCTAATACTAAGCTCTGATACCAACTTAATCCACACGCCCGGCCGCAGCTCGCCGACAAATCCGCCGTATACAAGAGAATTTCTCCTGTATACGAAGCGTAGCTGAATCTGTGTAAACACACAATACTACAAGCAGTAGCATAGAGCTGAAGTAAACTATGAACAAACAGGTAGGAAAACCACTTATAAACATACAATAACCAAGTACAAGAACTACTCGCTCCAGCGAGTTCAACTGTATGTACAAGAGTGGAAAACCAAAACAAAACTATCACTACCTGCAGTGGAAGTCCTCTAGCACAGAACTCGAAGGGTAGGCTCTAGCTCGCCACGCCCTTCCCGCGGTCCGACTCGGGAGGAGCGACGGCGAAAGCGAAGGCCTGAACAAGGGTGGAAGAAAGAGAGGCGTGAGAACTACTATAAAACAAGTAGTCCTCAGTGGGTGCCGCCCTGAGCAACATCGGTCCACCCACTAAGTCTACAGGGTAAGCAAGATAGAAGAAAAGAAAGCTGGATCTCTCTACAGCTACAAGTCACTAAGTTATCAAGCTCAAAACTACCCCTATAGACTCCAATCGACCGGACCCAATCTGCAGGGGGACTGTGAACCCACCCGTCCTCGGGATCGTGAACACACCCGTCCCGTGCCGGTTGTGACTATACAAACTACCCCCACTCCAAACCTCGGTGGAGAGCGAGTCCAACCCGCACTACCCGACACCAACGCGAAAGCACAAGCCCAAACTCCGGAGCGGCACTCGGGAGCTACCCAACCGAGTATGCGGCGTAGCTCGTCGAGCTCAATCGAGGCCCTCACCGGCCAAACCCAAGTAACCGAACGTACTTTGGGCCCACCGTCTGGTCCGACGGCGCCGGACACCCCGTAACAGTCTACACTACCCCAAGTATCCATCGCCCGAAACCCGCGACGATACCGCGAAAATACGGCTCCTAGAGCTAAATCCGGCAATGTATATAATGACGATCAATTCGGGGTTTTCTCCTAAGTCAAATCCAAGTCCAACAAGTATAAAATATTAATCGCTAAGCATGCTCCAAATTCAGATATTCAATATGCAATTCCATGAATTCGAGCTACGGCTATCATGAACATACTACTATACATGTCGACTATTGCACTTAGGCTGAAATCCGATGTAAACCCACCTCTGTAGCGAATCACTGGCAGCGAGGAAGGGTCAAAGGTCCTCTCGATCACCTCCGCTCGATCCGATAAGTGCGAGGTCCTCCGCTGCGAAGAAGCAACCCAAAACGCATAAGCTCGCGAATTCTGTCCGAAAAACTGCGGCTGAGAAAAGCTTAAAGTTAACTAAGCTAACCTTGTCCAAATTCAGCGATTTTGGTGTCGAAATCTTCGCCTCGCAGTCAGGAATCCAACGGCGCAAGTCTTGACGCGATCCGACCACCCTGCGCGGAGAATCAGCCAAAGTGCCGACGGTCGACGCTGGAAAACAGAATTCGACTTCGAATTTTCCGAAAAACGGCGGCTCGGTAATCATGGGTTCCGACAGGCTAACCCGATCCAAATCCGGCAAGTAAGGTGTCGCTGGAATCGTCGGAAGTCACGGATCCGGCGCGCGATTTCGGATTCGAGTCTCCTGCACAGAGCACGAGTCAAAACACCAAACGTCGACGCTGTAGTCCACAGCAGCGGCAGCAACTTCGAAAATCAAGGAACTTCGAGGTAAACGGAAGGTTGTCGAGGGTCGACTCACCTCAGAAAACACCCCACGGCCGCCGCTGGGTTGAGGCCAGTGATCTCGCACGCGCGCCTAGCACCCTCGCAGCGTCTCGTCGTCGAAAACCCGCGGAAACCACGCGTCGGCGCGTCGTCGACGAAGCTCGGGCTTCTCTCGAGCTTCCTCTCTCTCTCTCTCTCTCCCTCTGGCTGCAACGAAGAAGAAGAAGAAGAAGAACGCAGCAGCTGCAGCTCCTCTCTCTCTCACTCTGCAGTATAAAAAGGCATGGGCTAAAGTGAGAGGGGGACAAAGGGCTCAAAAAGTCAAGGCGAGCCATCTTTGTAGGTACAAATCCCATTTTGTACCGTATAGCCATCAATCTGTCTTAGGTATAGCAACCAATGCATCTGGGGTACAACTCACGTAATCTGCAATTTCGCAGATCTCTCAAGTCCATGCTGATCTCGTGTTCCCCAGGGGGCCCGCTAGGCGTCCATTCGCGCCCACGCAACCTAGACTTGTCCCGACACTCTCCAGAGCTGCCGAACAAGTCTCAGCTGAATTTTCAGGTCTCTACACTGAGGGAGGAGAAGAAAGGGATCAAGTCCTTTTTACAGTTTAGCCCCTCAACTATACACTATTCACACACGGTAAGCAGCTACAAACTGACGTTTTTGCCTAAGCGCTTCTGGATATCCGTTTGAGCTCAAATTTCACAGTCATGCTCGGTTTTACTTAACGAAAGAATTTTTAATTTTTCAGTTTCGGCCCCGTTTGGTCACCCGAAAGCTCTACCGAACTGTAATCTCTATCAGATAGCGGTCGGATTTTATTTTCCACTTTCCGGGTGTCAGAATGGTATGAAATTTTAAATCTAGCCTCATAAAAATAATTTTGACATATCCTCCAGTTTTCATAATTTTCTGACACTGTGCATTTTCTGCTAATTTATCTGCCCCGTTTCTCACAAAAAATTCTAAATCTTCTGTTTTCACTCCGATTTCAGCACAGGTCATTTCCAACTTATATTTCACTTCTCTAAATCCAATAAAAATAGTATCTTATACTATTTTTATTTATGTCCACTACTCTATTTAAATTCTGTTATATTACATTCCACCGCAACCTCACCGGAACCATTCAAATGACTTTCCAACCAAATGTACACCGTAACTTCATAATTTTAGAAGTCCGGTACCTTACAGAAAGCATTCAAATTAGCATTTTTTTTTAATTCCTTAACATTTTAAAATATATTGAGAAAAAACCCAAGACCGCAAAACTCATACCCTAGACTCATTAGACGTAAATTTTGCGAGGCGCGTTTGAGATGCGCGCCTCGCTCCCTGAGGCACTGAGGTGTGCGCCTAAGGCGCGCATTTTCCAAACACTCTATTTTCGACATCACAATTCCTATTATTATAAGCAAATAAATTTGGTGGTTTCGTCTCACCCTACTTTTTTGTCAGTAAGTTCTATAAAATTATAATTAAACCTTTTGTTCCATTAATTAGAAAATTTTATTTCAAGAAACCATACATGCCTCTAAACTTTCACGATTTTACTTATTTAAAATATATATTTTTATTTATTATGCAATATGTAACCTTTGTTCCATTAATCAAAAAAATTGTCCCAAGAAATCTTACATGTCTCTAGACTTTTACTATTTTTCTAGTTTATTTATTTTTTATTTAGCATGCGATATATATATATATATATATATATATATATATATATATATATATATATATATATATATATATATATATATATATATAAACTAGTCAGAATACTATTAATAAGACAAAGACATCTGCTACCAAGTTTTGGTACCATTGGATTAAAAGATGTGTGGTTAGGATGATGTGGGCCCCTTAGGGTTGAGTGGTTGGTTGAATAGTATAATCTAACGGGTAAAATTAATCAAGGGGTTAATCCAAGGGTAGAAAACTTACTAAAGACTAAGTTCAGGCTATTAATAAGATACCAAATGACTCTATATATATATATATATATATATATATATATATATATATATGCAACCCTTTTTTCCATTAATTAAAAAAAATTACCCCAAGAAACCTTTCATGCCTCTGAACTTTTACTAATTTTCTAATTTAATATATTTTTTATTATGTCATATATATACGCAAATAAAATCTTATTTTCACAAATAAGTTAAGTTTACAAAAAGTAAAATGATTAGTAAAAGTAAAGTAAAATTCGTGTCTTTTACAAGTTGCTTGTTAGAGCGACCTAAATTCTGATCCAAATTCTATCAGTTTATTTTCTCAGTTATAAGAGAATAAAATTATAGCTTTCCGAGATTTAGCTTTTTAAACCATTAAACTTATTTAATATCAGATTTTCGTCATGAGGCAAAAAAAGTAGAGTAATTCAAAAAATTTAAAAATTAGGTTGGAGTCCTTTAGAAGTAGTTTTTTTAGAGCGACTTTACATAAAGTGATTTTTTTTTAAAAAAAATGTATGTTTTAATTTTCAATCCAAATTTTTTAAAAAAAAATTTTGTTTAGCTTTTATGCTATTAAACTTATAAATTAATATTCAATTTTTACCATGAGACAAAAAATAATGAACGGTACGGGTCTATGGTTGATGTGAAAGGTACGGGTCTAAAGTAATAATTGATAAATGAAAGGTACGGGTCTATGGTTGATGTGATGGACATTGTCTATCCATTGTAATTGCTAACAAGGTATTGGTATATTGAATAGCAAAAGTTAGAGCATGCACTTAGTGTATCGTTATATGTATAGCATGTGTGTAAATTTGATACTCGCTGTTTTAAATTAAAATTTAACTTAATAAATAATTTATTAAAAAAATATAATTTACAAATAGTTTATTTTAATTGTACATGTTACATTCTTTCAACTTAATATTTTAAAAATGTATAGAGCAGAAAGATTGTGATTTGTACACCGGATAAATTTTGATATCAAATATTTGCCATGCGACAAAACAACACGTAGAGTAATTCAAAATTTTTAAAAATTTGTAAAATCAGAGTTCATCACAAGTTTTTTTTAGAACGGCCTTACATAAAGTGATTTTTTAAAAAATATTGTTTGTTTTAATTTTCAATCCAATTTTTTTAAAAAAATTTTGTTTAGCTTTTGTACTATTGAACTTATAAATTAATATTAAATTTTTATTATAGGACAAAAAAAATTATAGTAGTAGAGTGATCTTTTTGTTTGGATTAGAATTTAAAGGAATAATTGATAAATGAAAGGTACGGGTCTACGGTGGATGTGGTGGACATTGTCTATACATTGTAATTGCTAACAAAGTAATGGTATATTGAAAAGCAACAGTTAGAGCATGCACTGGTGTATCATTATATATATAGCATGTATTTAAATTTGATCATCACTATTTTAAATTAAAATTAAGCTTTATAATTAATTTAGTAAAAAATTATAATTTACAAATAGTTTATTTTAATTTCACATGTTACTTTTTTTCAACTTAATATTTTAAAATATATAGAATAGAAAGATTGTGATTTGGACATCGCGGGTTGAATAAAAAAAATTTTCTACCCATTTATTACTTTGGGCCTTTCGCTTTCCACATAATGGAGAAACACTGATGCGGAGCAGAAGTCGTGTGTTTGGAGAAATCGTGGTTCGGACCGGAAGCGATGCATCTTCTCTCCACAATCAAGGGTTTATGGTTTCTCCAATTGAGGGAATAACAGAAAAATTATTAGTTTTTATTGCAAATTTATTCTTTTATCTTCAAATAAATTAAGGGATGGATGCAATTTGACTTCTTTCTCTTTATATTCTGGGGCCTTATTTTAGGTAACTCAATTGAATAATGATGGTTATTTAATAATTTTACGGTATGAATTATTTCTCTCATTAGTTTAATTTTTCTTTTTTTTCTCTATATAAGGATCCTTTTGTCGGGGACTCACAAAATTCTGCGCAGCCTGGCTCCTGGCCCAACTTTGCAAGCTGATGCGGGTTGAATCGGGTTGTCAATGAGACTCAAATCGAGCCCACTTTGGGTGAATGAAGGGTTGCAAAATTGCCGCCATTATGCCCCATCATCCTTCTTAGAAAAACTGCCATGAGTCATAGGAAAGACTCTTGGGCTTAGCTTTTATGAGAGCTCATTATGTGTATTAATGGGTGAGTTAGTTGGTGAGTTATGGTGGCTAGATTCATTATATCTCTAGGCCTATAAATAGTAGGTGTGGCTAAGTAGAGAGACATAAGAGAATGTGTATGTGTTGTAATAATCTTTTTTAAGTAATTGAGAGTACTTAGTTTTTCTGCGTTAACCTTTATCTCTTTTTTTTCTTCTTTTTGCATACTTAGCCTTAGAACGCGAAGGTCTGGGCTAGCAACAGGGACAAAGGTTTGTCCATCTTTGCGGAGAAAGGTGGACGCCGCATGGGCTTTGCGAATAAAAATGCTAAGGCCGTGACAGTTGGTATCAAAGCCGGTTCAAGCAAGAAACCATGTCAACATCTGATGCGGGAGTTACTGACGCTGCAGGTGACCCTCCAAGGCAGCTCTCTAAGCAAGGCAAGAGCAAGGAACTGCGGGCAATCACGAAGGATTCTGCATCGTTGGAGGACCGCCTTGCGCTGTTGGAGGACATCATGTCGAAAATGAGTGAAAGGTATACCGAAATGGCTGAATCTTTTAACTCTTTTAATGACGAAGTTCCAAAGACGGAGGAAAGCGTCGCATCGTCATGGCGACCTTTCGAGGCGGACTCGAAAAGCGGGCAACTTCACTCGTCGTGACGAAAAGCGAAAGAAGCTAATTGAAGAACTCGTTGGCTCGTCGCTTGAGTTGACAAGGTCGAGGACCTCGAAACGCGGTTAACAATCCTTGAGAAAGCGGTGGCGTGTGGGCATGAACCGCAAAAAGAGCCAGCTTTGAAGGTATGTGTTTTAAGGGTACTCGCAACGAAAAAGAGATCGACAACTTTCTGTGGCACATGGAGCTCTACATCAAGGTGCTGCGGCTGGACGACAAAGAGGAAAAAGTCCAGGCCGCGTCTATGTACCTTGCTGACGACCCGATGTTGTGGTGGCGTTGGCAATCTGCAGAGGCTGAGAAGGGCTAATGCAACTTGAAGACGTGGAAGGACATTGTGCGCAAGCTCAAGGCGCAATTCTACCTCGAGCATGTCGAATATCTTGCGAGGAGGCAACTACGGCGGGTCAAACACACCGGGACACTCAAGGAGTATGTCAAGGAATACTTCAAGTTGATGTTGTCCATCACCAACATGGCAAAGGAAGATTGTTTATTTTCCTTCCTTGACGGCCCAACCTTGGGCGAGCAAGAGCTCATGGGCGCGATACGAAGCACGTAGCCTCCGTAATCGCCTTGGGGAAGAGATGATCGATCTATCTTGCAAGAAGGCACCCAAAGCGAGCAAGTGCAAAGCGCGGAGGTCTCCGCCACGACTGTAAGGAGCGCAGGGCCGCGAGAAGGGTTCTATGCTGCCGCCAAAGAAATTGACATGCTATGTCTGCGGCGAGAACTATTGGGAGAGGGATTGCCCAAAGAAAAGGTTGGTGAATGTTGTCCACACCAAGCAGGGCGAGGGCAATGCAGAACTGATGAAGATGAGTGTGCTCAGGCTCGTCAATGCGGTTCAGGGGCCGGCAAGCAGTAGCAAGCTTCTCAACATGGAGCTCTTGTACATCGATGTAACCCTTAACGACAGGGCCACATGAGCGCTGGTGGACACGAGAGCCACTCACAACTTTACCGTCGAGTTGGAGGCCAAGCGGATAGGCCTTCCTTTTGAGAAGGATGCAAGCAAGATCAAAGCTGTCAACTCTGAAGCACGACCTGTTGAGGGTGTGGATATTGCGGTGGGACCTTGGAAAGGCACTACAAACTTCACTGCTGCACCCATCGACGACTCTCAAGTGATACTAGGTGTGAACTCTTTTGGCTTCGTCGAAGGCGGTCCCGATGCCACACCTTGGGGCCTTAAGCATCATGGAGGAAATAGCCCCATACATGGTCCTAGCCGGCTAGGAGAACACGGTAAGCATCCAAACCCTCTCTGCCTTACAGTTGTGAAGGGGTGTGAACCACGGCCAGACGACTTACCTTGCGCCCGTCCGCGAGGTGAGCGACGAGAGCCTCGAGGAGAAAGGCCTTCTGACGGAGATTGAGGCGGTCTTGGCAGATTTGCAGGATGTTGTCACGCCCCGTGCCCGCCAATTTGGTCGGATTCGGGCGCGTCGAACAGACCGCCGAACGGACAGAGTTTTCCCTGTACGTTCAAGGCGTCGCAATCAATACAATTTACAAGAAGGTTCCAAACAGGAACAGACATCACCAACAGATTGCATAAGGAAGTATCATAAATATAAAACAGTTACTTGCTATTACAACCATTCGTCTCAAATTTAACTTCTACATTCATATTACAAATTTGTTTACAATTTATTACAACTTGTTCTCCCTTGCTATACCCCTAGCTATGCCGACTGGGGTACTTCTATCTCAGTCTCCTGGTAGGGCGCTATCTATTAAGCTACGCCCTTGCCTCGCGCTGCTACTGCGCTACTCTTGTATGCACATGGAAAATACCCCGAACCACGTGGGGTTAGAACTATATAAATACAGTTCCCAATGAGTACGGCCACCCAAGGAAAAAGCTCGACCAATAGGTCTAAGGAGGCACTGCAAATATGCTAGTCCAAAAAACATCCACAGATATATAATTTGCAACTAACATAAAAACCTGCCTCACAATATGCAATATGCCAATTATTACTTAGCCCTTAGCTTTTCTTTACTTTATTGCTATTCTTTACTTTAGCCTTTGCATTTGCTAATAGCTATCTACTTAGACTAGTTATTCTCATTCTTACTCTTTACTCTTGGCACTTATGCTACTTAGCATATACTTCTAAGCAAGGTTTTAAGTGCCCGTCGGCACGGGCCGTATCCACCGTGCCGTACCGTGCCAACAAAATACCTAAGACGATAGACCGTGCCACGGCACAGCTCAAAACCCTCTATTCTTTAAATTAGTAAGTAATTTCCTCAATAAAGTTCAAATGATGTGATAAAAAGACATAATTAATAGTTAGAATATTTTGTTGCTAAAGAAAATAAATATTTCATGCTATTATGTGTCGGCACAAGAATTTTTTTGACCGGCACGCATCGGCACAGCTCGGCACACACCGTGCCGTACCGTGCCAACAGGTTTCAGGCACGACCCCGTGCCTCGACACTTAAATCCTTGCTTCTAAGGTCCACTCTACCTCAGCTCACTATGCCACCCGACTCGGTCTTGAGTCAATCTCTTGCGGATAATCCGCCCCGTTGCCTAGCTCGAGGCGTTGGACGTTTCACCCAACTCGCCGTCGCTCTCGTGACTCAGCCTCATCGCGGTGAAATCGTCGCACACGCGAACCCAAATTGCCACTTGACATAGCCATTCTGGTGGCGAACACGGCGGACTTACCCAGTGAGGACCAAGTCATGACCTAACCATCCGGCGGCGAACTAATCGCACCTCACCCAATAATGGTTTGAGTCACTCCTTCGCCTCCTGGCGCGCTCGTAGCGCACTTACCCAGCAATGGTTTCAGTCACCCTGGCGGTCTGATCCTCAACCTGGCTCAACCTAAGATAGAACTCACTCGCTCACCTACCCTGGCGAAATCGTCGCACACACGCCACGACGGTGGTATAGCCCTGGACGGCGAAATCGTCGCACACGCCCGACACCAACTTAGGTGTCCAAATCTCGGGATCCCGGAATGCATTCCACTTTGCTTGAGGGTTGGCTTTAACCCTCAAGAGTCGACTAACTAGGTCCATTGTTCTCTACCTCCTAGGTCTACTTGACACTAGGGCTCACTTATTATCACATAACCTAGGTTGACTTAACTCTAGGTTCAATGTCATTCTCCTAGGTCCATTGACTCTAGGTTTACTATAACCTATGTTCATTACACTAGGTTAAGTTGCCACACTCCTAGGTCCATTGACTCTAGGTTTACTATAACCTATGTTCATTACACTAGGTTAGATGTCACTCGATCTATATGTGTATTTAGTCCATGACTCACATTCTTTACTTAGCATTCCTTTACTTAGCATTCTTATACTTAGCATTCTTACTCAGCATTCTTTACTTCATTATTTAGCTCATGCTTACTTGTTCTCTAGCATTTCTATATCATGCTATTATCATGCTCATCTTGTGTTTACCCTGCTAAGCATACAACTCTTTAGTCACCTAGCATTATTCATCATGCTATCTCATGCATCTACTTAGCATTTTACACTAGGTTCTTTAACATGCATCTCCTATACATGGATCACATGCATCAACATGAATTTATGTCACTCTTAGACATACAGGCGACCTAGTCACTTCGGAAAACACAACCCACCTTAGGTTTTGCTCTCCGATTGCTCGTCGACACTTGTAATCGGCCGCCCGCGTCACCCTGGACCTGGTTTGGCTCGTACTCTTGTGCGACCAACCGAACGACCACCGAATCTCGATCCGAGACTTCCTCGTTAACTCACGACTTCACGATGCCCGAGTTCCTAGGGATGTCAACGGGTCGGGTTTGGGTCGGGTTTTCAAAAACCCGAACCCGAAGTTAATACCCGAACCCGAACCCGAACCTGACGGGTTTTAAAAATCCATACCCATATCCGGACCCGACCAAAAACCCGAAACCCGAACCCGAACCCGAAAACCCGAACCCGAAAACCCAAACCCAAAATAATGAATTTTTTTATCATATTTTAAAATATATTATAGTAAAATCAAAATTTTAAAACACAATAAAATACAATCAAAATACATTCATGTTATATAAATAAACATAATTAAATATTTTACTATAATATTTTATATATTTTATATTTTACATAAATAAATAAATAATATATATATTTCTGTTCGGTTCTCGGTTGGGTATACACAAAATCCATATCCGTACCCATATCCGTTTTTTTATTTTTTATATCCATAACCAAATCCATATCCGTTTAGCTCGGATATATCCGTCCCGTTCGAGTTCGGTTTCAGGTAATTTTTCGGGTATCCATACCCATTGACATCCCTACCAGTTCCGTTTTCATGAATTTTGGGCTCCTAACTTGCGTGCTGCGGACATCTGGTATGAATATATTAATTAATTAATATCTTTGTACTCGCTCGTCGGATCACCGATCCGAGCGCGCCAACGCGTTCGTTAGGCCCTCAATTAGGTCTACATGGGGTCAAATGAGATCAATCTCATCTATTTCTAAAACTCCCTTTTTAACCCTAGGTTTTGCATTTTCGCGAAACCCACCGTTTTAATCCTTAGAACAAGCAAAAGAGAGCTTGTTCAACTTCTAGGAACTCATCTAGGAGCATTAGAACCATGCATAGGGTGCTTAGAGCAAACCCTAGAAATCCACCATTAGAGCTCTACGAAGAAAACATGGTTTTCATGTGTTCTTCGGCTACTACTACGTTTCTACACTTGTAGAGAGATCAAAATCCTAGGTTTAGGGTTTAGAAACCCACTACTAGAAGATCTACCATGAGAGGAGAGGAGCTTACCTCTCCATTTAAGCCCTCTGCACAAAGGAGAGGAAAAGAGGCCCATGTTGATCTCCACCATCATCTTCTTCATCATCTCCATCTTCTTCTTCTTTTCCTTCTCTCTTTTTCCTTCTTTCTTTCTTTCCTTCTTCACTTCTTCTTGTTCTCAAACAGAGAGAGAGAGGGAGGGAGGTCTGTGAGGGGGTGAGAGAGAGGGAGAGAGTTTTAACACCCTCTATACACATAACCTCTTGCCAAATTGCTATAAAGCCCCTCAACTTTGCAATATTTGAAACAGCCCAAACTGGGCATTTTCGGGCTGCAGAGACCGGACCTTCATCAATGTCCGGACCTTGGATGTCCGGTCTTGGCCCCTATGTTCGGTCTTGGCTTGCGAAATCCCCTTTTGCCCACTTTCCAGCGTACGGGATCCGATCTTCACCCGATGTCCGGACATTGGATCAATGTCCGGACCTCACAGGGTCCATCAGCCAACTTCAGGACTTAGCCAAATTTTCAGTTTTTCGTCCGTTTCTTCTCCGTTTCAACTCACTTTTGGCTCGTTTGACCTCCGATTCGTCCCAAATCGAATCGAGACTCTCCACACATGATTTAGATCATGTCCACATCATTATCTCATCTGCGCAAGCGTCGGATTTAGCTCGTGGCCCAAGATAGCCTTTCGGGCTTCGATCTCGCACCTAGTGCACCGAAAGCAGCCGAAAGCTTCCAAACTTCACCAGAACCATTCTTATGGCCTTCTAAGCCAACATACCTCGTAACTTCTAGACTTTAGAAGTTCGATATGTGATGATGTCATGCCAAAGGACCTACCTAATGTCACTCCTGGGTCCTTTTTTGATATAAATTCAATGCAAGTTGCCCAATTTTTTTTTTGAAAATCTTGACCCCCATGGTATGCCAAATCCGCTACAAATATAGGGAGCCCACTGTTCACACGGACAAAGCTCAACAACACTGAGCGGCGCTATTGGCGGTGTCCTCGTGCAGAATGGACACCTCATCGCCTACGAAAGCCCCAAGCTCAACGACACCGAGCGGCGCTACACCGTCTAGGAGAAGAAGATGACCACCGTGGGCCATTGCTTGTGAACCTGGCGACAATATTTGCTTGGGAGCAAGTTTGTGGTGCGCATCGACAATGTCGCCACGAGCTACTTCCAATCGCAAAAGAAGCTGTCGCCTAAGCAGGCGAGGTGGCAGGATTTCTTGGCGGAGTTCGACATGGAGATGCAATACAAGCTCGGGAAGGAAAATTGCGTGTCCAATGCACTCAGCTGCAGGGCTGATCTGGCGACTGTATGGCAGCTCCGCGAGACGCTCTGCGATGAACTTCGTTCAGGAACCAATGAGGACCTAATCGCTCAAAATTTGGTGCAGCTTGTCAAGGAGGACAAAACGCGAAGGTTTTGGCTACGCGACGGGCTGCTCCTCACCAAGGGGCGACGGGTGTACATGCCCATGTGGGGCAATCTTCGCCGTGAGCTCATCAAGGACTGCCTTGACTCCAAGTGGGTGGGCTATTCGAGTCAGAAGCAGACCCCGGCGTTGCTCGAGGCCGCCTACTTTTGGCGGCGGATGCACGAAGATGCGTAGGCCTACGTGCAAACCTACTTGGTGTGTCAATAAGACAAAGTTGAGCACCAGCGACCTAGTGGACACCTCAAGCCTTTGCTTGTGCCTAGCCGTTCGTGGGAAAGTATCTCTATGGACTTCATCTCCGCCTTGCCAAAGGTGGGGAAGCTTGGGTCCATTCTGGTGGTGGTTGATTGTTTTTCCAATTACGGGACCTTCATCGTTGCACCGACCACGGCTAGACATATACCAACATATAATCATATATATATATATATATAGAAAGAAAGGCTATTATACTCTCATAAGTATAGAGCCCTTTGTACTCATAAGTTGTTTTCGATGATAAAGTTTTTGAATCGACGATCCACACTCTTAAACAAGATATAGAGCATTTGAAACTCATAGAAAATGAATTTCGTAATTTTTCAAAATTATACTAAAGTCTATCAAACGCATAAAATGACGATCAAAATTGAACGACATCCTAAAAATAGAGGATCGGATACTTCAATCTAAGATCGAGTTATTTTTTATCTAGATAGTGAATAGAATTTTCTATTAATAATTCAACCGATTTCGATTTTTCTACACCGTTAAACTAGCAACTATTCCATACCGGCCATTAAAAGTTGTCAATTTTGAGATCTTTTGATCATAAGGTAAATTATGTCGAAAAATTACAAAATTTGATTTCTAGAAGTCTCGTATGCTCTAGATAATGTTTAATGATATGGATTGTCGATTCGAAAGCTCTATCATCGAAAGTGACGTATAAGTACGAATGCGATCATACTCATATATATAGATTGCTACTATACTCTTACGTACGATCGCTTTCATACTCATAAGTCGTTTTCGATGATAGAGCTTTCGAATTTATGATCCATATTGTTAAACATTATTTAGAGCATTTGAAACTTTTAGAAATCAAATTTCATAATTTTTTGACATCATTTACCTTACAATCAAAAGATTTCAAAGTTAACAATTTTTAACAGCCAATATGGAATAGTTGCTAGTTTAATGATGGAAAGGAAAAGGAATTGGAAGCGGTTGAATTTTAAATTCTATTCACTATCTAGATAATGATCAATAACTCTGATTTTAAATTTAAGTATCCGATCCTCTTTTTAAAGAGTTGTTTTATTTTGATTGTTTATTTTATGCCCACTTGATGGACTTTATTATAATTTCAAAAAGTTATGAATTTATTTTTTAGAAGCTTCAAATGTTCTAGATTATATTAAATGGTAAGAATTTATCAATTCAGAAGCTCCTTCATCAAAACAATTTATGAGTACAAATGGCTTTTTAACCATAATAGCATAGTAGCTCTACTGTGTCTCTCTCTCTTTCTGTATATATATGTATGTCACACTCTCAAACAGTGGAAGAATAAAAGCATCAATACATGGATCAACATAGTAGCAGCACCAAATCTGACGAGAATCTCCTCGCATGATCATATAACGTCCCACACAAATCTCCTAATGTGATCAATACTATTTCTACACAAATCAGTAGAATTCACAACATATCTAATATGCAATGAAATAAGACATAACAGTGAGTTTGTCCTTTTCGGTGACATGGAACCCATCTGAATGTGCTACTCCAAGGAAAATGTCAAGGATAGCACGCCCAACTCCCTCCACAACAACACGAGAAGTCCGACAGGAGAAAAAGCTAAAAAAATCACTCCTAAAAATCAAGCATAAAAATCCACTGCTAAATCCAAATCTACAAAAGAAAATCTCGAGAGAGATCCCAAATCACAATCAGAATTCTAACACTACTACCTACCTCAAATCCCAGTTGTAAAGGGTAGACCAACTCAACCTCCACATCCTCAACAGGACTCTCCTTAGCCTCATGTGCCTCCAAGATCCTTAGCACACCAAAAGTGAGGAAGACAAACACCTCTGACTCTTTTCTCAGCTAGAGCTCCAATTATGGAAGGAAAGTAAAAGAAGACAAGGAGGATGCTTAGAGGGGTCTAGGCGTGTAAAGGAAATAAGCCAAATATCCCACTTCTATATATAGACAGGAAGCCAAAAAGCAAAAACCCCTTAGAATGTCAAATAAATCAACCTCAGCCCGAAAGCCAACTTTCGGGCTCCTGGATCCATCATTCGGGCATTTGAAACCTCGCAACCAAGAACTTTCGGGCACTCCCTACTGCAATGCTACGCCCGAACCCTTTGGAGCTGTGCCTGCAAAGATTCTGGGCACCCGAATCCATCGTAACTACGCCCGGAAACATTCAGACGCTCGGTCCTGCATCCGAAACTCCTGTTAAATCACTATGGCAGAGCCATGTGCCACTGCCACAGTCAAATTAATCTCACCTACTCTCCGGGCTGCAACAGTGCAATTCGGGCGTCCGGTACTGGGATACAAAACTACTCCCTGCTCAGCTCGCCGCTTCCGAGCGCCGTAAACAACATCCGGGCATCTGGAACTGCTTGAAGCTTTTGTTTCAGCAGATTTCAACTTTCCGAATCCGTTTTCGCTTCCATTTCAAGCCAAAACGGCTTCCGCTCAGTTTAGCACTCTACAGACTTTCTGACCATCAACTCACAGCCCATTTGCAAAAATTCAGTACGCTACATCGGCGGCTTGTGCTGCTGCTACCATATGTTGTCTCCATCTCTGGAATCCTCGCCGATTCTACCGCCGCCTCCTTCGGCAACCCTGCCATTCTCGTCGCCAACCACCTCCCAGTATGCCTCCCACTGCTGCCTTTCCTCCTCTTTCTCCTCATCCGGCAGCAGCAGCACTGGTGGCGGCAGCGTTGTCGGAATATCGGTGTAGGCAGAGGCAAAAGCGAAGGAGGCGGTGGTGGCGGAGGCGAGGATGGCGGTGCCGTCGGCATTGTCGGCTGAGGCGTTGCTAGAGGTGGTGAAGGAGGTGCCGGAAGAGGTGGTTGAGGCAGTGGAGGAAGCAGTAGTGTTGATGTAGGATTCGGCGGTGGCATGGCGGACTAGTGTTGAAGATGAAAAAATAGTTGGGAAATTTTGTTTGAAGTATCGAGAAGAATTTTATGTTTTGTTTTAGGGTATTTTAGTCATTATATTAAAAATTTTAAGCTTACAATGTGCGATCCGCCTTTTCTTTTGATACGCTGAAGCTTTCCTTTTAGAGCTTATGCGTTTTCTTTAGGAACTGCATTAATTGTGGTCCACAGTAAAGAAGCCCACCGGGCTTTGAATATCCAAAAGGGCTATTATTTCAAAAAACACGTTTTTAGGGCCACAAAATCTGGCCAAACACCCACTGTATCAATTTGAACATATTGCACCTCTCTTACCAATTTTGATTTGGTTAGATTTGTGAAAGATACTTAAGGTCAGGTACTAAAAGCAACATCTTTGTAATAAATAATTTTTGGAAAGTTACTTTGATTATTCAAGTATGTAAACTGCTGATATGGATATCTTACTATCTGTTAATTCTGCACATGTAGATACAGCTGAAAGCGACAGGTGACAAGCTTATATCAACGTTCTTCACATTGAAGCCTGCTGCTGCTGATCAGTCAGAGGAAGGAGGAACCCAGAAACCCTCCAGTGAATTATCCCAAACTCATTATTCGACTTGTAGTGTGAAAGGGGACCATCTCTCTAATGAATATGAGGAATCTAAAAAGGATGAAAAGACTGTGCAGTCTGAAGACTTCGCCTCGCCAAAGATGGAAACTGGACAGCAAGAAATTTGTGGCATCAAGCGAGAATTTGAGGAAATCACGGCTGATTACAAACCAAAAGTGGAGAACATTAGTAGCTGGCCCTGCAGTCCAGCGAAAAAGAAGGAAAGAACCACAAAGAATGCAGGGGAAAGACAAGCATCATTGCTTTCTTATTTTGGAAAGAAATAGATCTTTTGCGGTTTCTGGAGTGGCTTCCTTTTGGTGTATCATATGCAAACTTACAGGTTTTGTGAACACTCCTGTAACGAAATGAAGATTCGAGAATGTTTCTAGTGCCTGAAAGGTACACTTGTCATACTTGGCCTGAATTTTATAGTTGATTTTACTCCTCTCTGATAGTTTCTACATCAACCTTTTAACCAAGGGTATTTGTTTCTTAAAGAATCTCCTCGCGTCTTAAACATAGCATACAGCCAGATTGTTTCCTCAGGGGGAAAAAGAGAGAGAAGATAATATGATGCATATTATTTAGATATCCAATTATGTGTACATTCTAATCCATCCGCAGTATAATTGAAAGATATTTGCTAATTCCTCCATTGAAATACGAGTATATATATATATATATAAAAAGAGAGAGAGAGAGAGAGAGAGAGAGAGAGAGAGAGAGAGAGAGAGAGAGTCTGGCTTGTGTGCTTTTAGAAGCTGCCAAGGCGCTTGCCATATTATCGTTTGTTACACTGACTTTCAAATCAACGATCGGTATCATTACACTTGATTTCAAGTATTTAAAGTATATAGAAAATAAATTTGCGATTTTTCGACATCATTTGCCTAGTAATCTAAAGAACTCAAATCAAGACTTGACAATAAAAATCTTACAAAAAGTAATGATATGGCATGTAAATTTTAGATCAAAGATATTGATCTTATTCTATATGTTATAAAGAAGATTTTATCAAAATTCATATGATTTGAATATTTCTACATCGTTGAACTTGCAAATAGCTCATCATGACCATTAAAATTGTTGATTTTGGGCCTAAATTCAATCACTAGGCAAATGATATCGAATAATCGTAAACTTTATTTTTTACGTACTTCAAAATACTCTAGATGAAGTTTAATAGAGCTAGTCGTCAATTTGAAAGTTCTAGTATCAAAAACAACTTGATAGCATGGAGGCTTCGTGCTTCTAAAAGCACACAAGTCTAGCCCACTCCCACTCTCTCTCTCCTCTCTCTCTCTCTCTCTCTCTCTTTATATATAGGAGAGAGAGAGCTTTACTAGAATACCATTGGTAGTAAATGGCTTGGTTTACTATCAATTTGTTTTTGATGATAGAGTTTCCAAATCAACGATCGGCACCATTGAACATGATCTCGATAATTGAAACTATCTAGAAGTCAAATTTTATATTTTTCTAATATCATTCTTGTTGGGAATCCGGCACTCGCCCCGGTACCGGATCTCGTGAATCCGCAACCCGCTCCGATACCGACTGCTGTGGGTTCGGTACCGATTGTTGGGATTCCACAACGGAAGCGTCGAATCGGGTTTTTACCATAAACCTGTCTCCTCAGCAAAAGCTGATACAATCACAAAAGAGAGAAAAACCAAAGCATAAAATATGCGGGTAAAATAAGATTCATTCAATAAGAGAAGATTACACCTGACTCCTCTTCTGCACAGAGTAGCTACAACCCGAGCCCTCTTTCTGAATCTCTCTTACCCTTCTCTCGTCTTCTATAAAACCACAATGAAGACCTCTCCCCGTGCACAAGGTGCACTAAACCATAACTTTCTCTCTCTTTTTCTCTCTCTCAAGTACGGCACCAAATGCACTCACAGCACCCTTTGCCTTTTGGCTTCCTGCTGTACTCTCCTCTCTGTTTCGGCATGGCTAAATTAATTAGCCCAACAAGCATTATATAATGCTTAACCGAGAACGTACCAAATCCTAGTATATTTAGGATTTCTACTCTAATTAATATCTAAATCTATCTTAATTTATCTCTAATAGATTTAAATATTAATCCTAATCTAGTTAGATTTATCCTCTAATTAATATTTAAATCTTAGTATATCTCCAACAGATTTAAATATTAATCTTATCTAACTAGGAAATCAACTACAAATCTAACCAAATTCTAACAATCTCCACCTTGGTTTGATTTGTAATCTTCAATCGCTGCGTCGAGCTCACCATGCAAGCTCCACCTTGAGCTTGTCTCCTCCGCTCGATGTCGCCGCATCCGTCGCTTTGTCTTGAGCGACTGCACCTCCGCGAACTTTTGGAACCCAAACCGTCTTCGCTCTCGTTCTGACTGTGCTCCCGTTCAGAACGTACAAGTTCCCACGCTTGTTCGCCTCGCACACGAACCGATCTCGCTTTCGGACCGTCATAGCTCCACCTGAAGCCGAAAAATCGCAACCCTTCGAGTCCAATGCGCCTAACGAGATCAAATTCCGCTTCAATCCAGGAACATGTCGAACACCCGTCAACGTCCTCACGACCCCATCGTGCATTCGGATCTTCACCGTGCCGACTCCCAAAACTTTGCACGCCGTCCCGTTCCCCATCAGAGCTTTTCCACCGTTAATCGCCTTATAGGTGGCAAAGGACTCCTTCTCCGGGCAAACGTGAAAGGAACACGCCGAATCGAGCACCCACGCATCATCCGAAATTTTCGCACCTCCGGTCGCCGCATATAGCACGTCAAGATCGAACATCTCCGATTCTACCGCCTGCGCCGTCGCTGATACCGTCTCGTCCTGGTTCACGACAGTTGTCTCCTTCTGCCGCTTCAACTCCTTCAGATCATCCTGAAGTTTACGACAATTGCGCTTTATATGCCCTTTCCTGTGACAATAAAAGCACTCTATCTCGTATAGCGATTTCTTCGTCGATCTCCTGTCGCCGATTTTGTCGCCTCCTTCTTCGCTCTCACCACCAAAAGATCCCGCCTCGCGTGCCGACTCCCGAGTTATCTTCCGCATCTCGTTCGAGAGAAGCGCCGTGACCGCCTCCACGCTTATGGTCTCCTTGCCATAAAGCAACGTGGTCACCGATGCTCATATGCCGCCGTAGCGAAGATAGTAAAATTAGCGCCTTATCTTCGTCATCCGATTGACTCCAATATCGGTCAACCGGCCACCACCTTGTTGAACTCGTTAAGATGCTCATGCTTTGCTGTCACGGTTTTCGCATCCGCAACAGAATGGGGCCATTGTCAGTATACAACCCGTTCGTCAAGATTTGGTCATGTACGATCTTCCAATTTCTTCCACAACTTTGCCGGTGTCGTCTCGCCTACTACGTTGTAAAGAACCTCATCTCGCTAATAATAGATGAAGCGTACTCGCCGCCTTCCGCTCCATCTTCGTCCATACCGCATCCGTGACCTCCGCCGCTTTCGCCTCCTTCCCGTTCAACGTCTCGTCCAATTCTTCTTTGTACGAGGATTGCTCGTACTTTAATTTGCCATAATCCGAAATTGTTCTTGCCGTCGAACTTCTCGATTTCGAATTTCGTGGCCATCTCCGTCGATCTCTTCCGCAGATCGGTAACCTTTAGCTCTGATACCAATTGTTGGGAATCCGGCACTCGCCCCGGTACCGGATCTCGTGAATCCGCAACCCGCTCCGATACCGACTGCTGTGGGTTCGGTACCGATTGTTGGGATTCCACAACGGAAGCGTCGAATCGGGTTTTTACCATAAACCCATCTCCTCAGCAAAAGCTGATACAATCACAAAAGAGAGAAAAAACCAAAGCAGAAAATATGCGGGTAAAATAAGATTCATTCAATAAGAGAAGATTACACCTGACTCCTCTTCTGCACAGAGTAGCTACAACCCGAGCCCTCTTTCTGAATCTCTCTTACCCTTCTCTCGTCTTCTATAAAACCACAATGAAGACCTCTCCCCGTGCACCCGTGCACAAGGTGCACTAAACCATAACTTTCTCTCTCTTTTTCTCTCTCTCAAGTACGGCACCAAATGCACTTACAGCACCCTTTGCCTTTTGGCTTCCTGCTGTACTCTCCTCTCTGTTTCGGCATGGCTAAATTAATTAGCCCAACAAGCATTATATAATGCTTAACCGAGAACGTACCAAATCCTAGTATATTTAGGATTTCTACTCTAATTAATATCTAAATCTATCTTAATTTATCTCTAATAGATTTAAATATTAATCCTAATCTAGTTAGATTTATCCTCTAATTAATATTTAAATCTTAGTATATCTCCATGATTTAAATATTAATCTTATCTAACTAGGAAATCAACTACAAATCTAACCAAATTCTAACAATTCTCTTGTCCATTAAGTGAAAGCTCTATCATCGAAAATAAATCGTAATAAATCGAGCCGGTTACTACTGATATTAGCCCAGCAAAGCTTTCTCTCTCTCTCTCTCTCTATATATATATATATAGAGAGAGAGAGAGAGAGAGAGAGAGAGAGAGAGAGAGAGAGAGAGAGACTAGCTGTATATATATGAGGAGAGGGAGACTAGCAGAGGTGCCATTAGAAGCACTAAGGTGTTGGTGATGTAGAATTGTCTCAATTGATTTGGTTAATCGATTTAAATCAGTTGAATTTATTATTTTTTAAAAATCAAATTAGAGTAGTTGATCTTATTTTTCAGTTAGTATTTATTTTCAAATTTTTATTATTCAGTTAATCTCTAGATAAGTATTTTTAGTTGGTTATTTATAAAAAGATTAAATCCTAAGTTGGTTATGTATGAATAAGGTTAAGGGGAATAAAAATAAGGCATGAAACTTCTTTATGTGATGATGAATACGAATTTATAAATCTATAATGAAGATAAATACTTTGACAATGATATCTTTTTTCTCCTTCGACCATTGCATCGCTTCGAAGTTAGTTTAGTCACGAAGCAAGTTTGGTTCAAGAGTGAGTCTTAATTATCTTTTCTAATTTTTGCTTCAATTTTTTATTTTTTAAATTTTTTCTAATTTTCTTTAATTTCGTAATTTACATAATTCTTATTTTGTTTAATTTTGAAAAAGGTTTAAAATTAAATATTCAAAAAAATATTTTAAAAATTTTTAGAAATTCAAAAGCTTTCAATAAATAATAAATCATATTTTGCAGTCTTCTAAAATGTAGGACTCTATATCCCGTCCTACATTAGTTGGTGTCATAACTTTTCTAACCAGTGGATCAACCCTAGTGGCCCTTGATTGATGCACAATTGGGACTCTATAAATAAATAATCATAGTTGTTGACTTTTGATCTAATGACCGAAAGAATATTTCCAAAAATTATAAAGACCAAGAATTTGACGCTTTTAGAAGTATTTTCAGCTTAACTATAACTATAACTATATATATATATATATATATATATATATATATATATAGAGAGAGAGAGAGAGAGAGAGAGAGAGAGAGAGAGAGAGAGAGATTAGGGCGGACTTTTTTATAAAATAACATTTTAAAATTTTATTATTTGTGAAATAATCTTGCCAAAATTATATTTAAAAACTAATCTCTTAAAGATGGAGAATGATTCACCGTCTTCATCGCTTTCCTAATTTCTAAAAGTGGTGAATCATTTACCGTCTTTCACTTATTTATTATTTTTTTCTATAATCCTAACAGCCATATAAATATTTTAACAAATTACATATAATCTTAACAACTGAAAATTCTAATAATCTAACTATACAATCCTAACAATAAAAAAGATCTTAATAATCTATCCATACAATCGTAATAATCAAATATCACATATAATCTTAACAATTTGAAAATTCTAATAATATATCAATATAATCCTAACAATCAAAATTTTTTTAATAATCTATCCGTATAATTTGAACAATCAAATAAAAATTCTAATATTCTACACACAATCCTAACAATCTCACTTTTTTTATTCCTGTATAATTTACGTATAATTTTAACAACCTCATTTTTTTTCTCTTTCCTAAAAAATTATGAAGAAGACCGTGAATCATTCATCATCTTTTAAAAATTATGAAGAAGGCGGTGAATGATTCACCGTCTTTAAAAGACCTTAAAGACTTTCAAAATGCGGTGAATGATTCACCACGTTTCGAGAGTTAATTTACCAAATACAAATTTGATAGGGTTATTTCGCAAATTATAAAATTTTAGACGGTTGTTTTGTAAAAAGTCCGATTAGGGCTATTATACTCTTATAAGTATAGAGGTCTCCGTACTCATAAGTCGTTTGATGATGGAACTTTCGAATCGGCGATCCATATTGTTAAATATGATCTAGAGCATTTGAAATATCTAGAAATTGAATTTCATAATTTTTTTAAATTTATAATAAAGTTGATCGAGTGAATATAAAATGAATAGTCAAAATTGAACATTCTTCTAAAAAAGTAAAAATAGGGGAAGGTTTTTAAATTCCAGATTGATGTTATTGATCTTGATCTTGATCTACATAGTGAATAGAATTTTCTATTAAAATTCAACCAATTGATTTTTCTACATTGTTAACTTGGAAACGTTCTATGCTAGCCGTTAAAAATGTCAATTTTGAGGCCCTTTGATTGGAAGGTCTAGGATGTCAAAAAATTATAAAATTTAATTTCTAAAAATGTTTAAATGCTCTGAATTATGTTTAACGGTGTGGATTACTAATTCGAAAGTTTCGTCATCAAAAATAACTTATGAGTACGAAGGTAATCGTACTCATAATAGCATAGTAGTCAAACTCTATATATACTCTAGGGTTTTGTTGTTTAGCCTTAGAGATGGGTTTTGGTAAACTCTAGATTTATAGCTAGTTGCTAGAAACGTGAATCTAGAGTTTGTTGCGGCTAGTTTTGCCGAAGTTGCGAGCTAGGGCTCCAAAGGGGATTTTGCAAACGGCTAGGGTTTGATCATGTTTAACCCTATCTTTGTGATGGTTTTAGGCTCACAAGTACCCCCGCGAAAACAGTTAGCGGTTCCACCAAGCGAGTGCGGAGAAATTGAGCCGGGAGCATAATTTGGCTCAAATTGTCGAAGAGTGCGACGAAACTTTCGGAAAGTCGGCGAAACGCACTGGTGGAGTCAACACGGTATTAGAAGGTGGGGGGTGTCCATCCCGAAGCAGCTGGGCTGCTCCCTATGTCTGTATGTGTATATGTATATATATATTGTCGATCTATTGTAAATTGTCGAGAAGAAGTTAGGGCAAAGACATTCCTTTATTTGCATGTATTCTAGCTAGTGTAGCGAGTTGAGCTTGGCACTAGGATAGAATATAGGAATAAAGGCGAATGGTAACATAGAAACCCTAAAGTAAAGAAATTGCATGAGTTGGCAAAACAGAGAACAAATGACAATATAGATCGAGTGGCATCTAGAGGAATGATAACCTAGATCGAGTGGCATCTAGTAAATGAGAACATTGACAAATGACATGTTGAACTAGAGTCTAGGTGAACTCTATGCATGATGAACTAGAGGTGATAGTTCTGAGAGTTGTTAACTGTAATTGATAGGGTATCCTCAGTTGGCGAGGATTGGATCATACTCACGCAGTCTATTTGAGCTTGTGGTGGTCGCTCCACACAAGCAGTGCACTCCGGAGTTGTCACACGAGCGGGGTAGCTCACCGCGGGATACGAGCGGTGTAGCTCCTTACCCATTGGCCTGGAAAGTGAGTCGGGCGAAGGGCGGGGTAGCTCTTCACCTGTGAGATTTGTGCGGGGTAGCTCTTTACCTATGAGATCTGAGTAGGCGGGCGGCGGGGTAGCTCTTCACCTGTGAGATTTGAGCGGGGTAGCTCGTCACCTGTGAGATTTGAGATATCAGTCGAGGCGAAGGGTGGGGTAGCTCTTCACCTCTTCACCTACTAGATTTGTAGTGTGAGTACCTATGAGATTTGAGATCTTAGGCGGGGTAGCCTAGTGGATTGGGTAATGAAAAGAACATGTTTTCTTATTGGACATAGTAGCATGATAGTTTCTTTACACTATGCTGAGCATGTTAGTTTATATTGTTTGGGTATAGTAGAGATATTGATAGCATGATTTACTGCTTTCCATACCTATCTATCTGTTTATATGCCTATGCCATATGGACCTAGTAGGAGATCGGTGTGGAGTCGGCGGCCGAACCGCACTCGGGAACTATTCGTAATTCTCACCCCAGAGGCTAGCGAGAGCGCACTCACAGAGGACCGAGGTAGGGGCACAGCGCCCTTGTAGCTAGCAGCTTCCATTATGCATTAGAGTACCCTCGTGTACATGAGAGCCATATTTGTATTATGATGAAAAATGTATTCATTGAGAGTTGAAGAAGAAAGAAAAATGTAAATCATCATGTGAATGTCGAAAGTGGATGTAATAACTAGGTGTATCTCTCTTATTTACTTGTATAGTATACTTGTATCTTGCTCTTACTTGTTAGCACTTGTGGTGCTTCGTTTCTTGTCATGTATGTATTTGAATTACTTCCTGGGCAATTCATGTACATGACTTGTTGTTGAGCCTTGGGCGGACAGGAGAGGTGCTGTCCGTTCGGCGTCTGTTTGACGTGCCCGGACCGGACCAAATTGGTAGCGGTCGCGGGGCGTGACAATTAAGATATGCGTAAAGTTTCGAAGACAAAACTTTTTGTAGCGGGGGAGGATATAGTATCTTTCATTTTGAGTTGGTAGAGGGATTTAATGGTTTTTTTTGTGGGTGTGGATAACCACACCACCTATTTTCTCTCAAGGTTATCCACCTAAGAGATATTTTAAATCTCATGTTCATCTCTCTCTCAACTTGAACGTATTCGAGGGAGATCGCGGCTTCATTTTGGGTGATTTTCGACGACGATCCGGAGGCCCATTCGAGTGTGCGTGTGTCACGCCCCGCGACCGCTACCAATTTGGTCCGGTCCGGGCACGTCAAACAGACGCCGAACGGACAGCACCTCTCCTGTCCGCCCAAGGCTCAACAACAAGTCATGTACATGAATTTCCCAGGAAGTAATTCAATATGCATACATGACAACAAACGAAGCACCACAAGTGCTAGTAAGTAAGAGCAAGATACAAGTATACTATACAAGTAAATAAAGAGAGAAACATCTAGCTATTACATCCATTTTTGACATTCACAATATAATTTACACTTTTCTTCTTTCAACTCTCAAATGAATACACATATTTTATCTCTCAATTAAATATACATAACCTCACCAATGAATACATTTAACCTCACCAATAACTCGAATGTACACGAGGGTACTCTAATGCATACTGGAAGCCGCTAGCTCCTAGGGCACTGTGCCCCAACCTCGGTCCTCTGCCGGTCCACTCTCGCTAGCCCCTGTAATAATGGTGGGGTGAGAACTAACTTCCTTAGTTCCCAGTGGGCTCGGCCGCCGACCTCACCGATCTCCCCACTAGGTCCATAGGGCATAAACATGTACAGATAGATAGACAGATAGATATGGAAAGCTGTAAATCAGGCTATATCATCTATTCTACTATGCCCAAACAACAAGTAAGCATGCTCAATATAGTACAAAGTAAGCTACCATGCTACTATGCTCCAAAGAAACTATGTTCTTTACTTTATCAAATCTTTTAGCTAACCCGTTGGGCCCTTAGCTTCCTCCCGCGGGGTTCCATAACTCACCAACTCGAAATCCCAATTATCGGGCCCTAAGCTGCCTCCCGATGGGACCGTCTGCTGGACAGATACTTTAGTCCATGGGCAAATACTTTAGCCCATCATGTGACAACTCCGGAGTGCACGCTTGTGAGGAGCGACCTCCACAAGCTCTGAACAGACACGTGAGTATGATCCAATCCTCAGTCAGGAGGATACCCTGCCAACTACAAGTGCAATCTCTCAAAGCTATCATTGCTAGCCCAATATGCACGGTGTACCACTAGTGCAATCTCTCAAAGCTATCATTGCTAGCCCAATATGCACGGTGTACCACTGGTGCAATCTCTTAAAGCTGTCAATGCTAGCCCAATATGCACGGTGTACATCTACACACTAGTTCGACGTATTCTTGTCAATGTTCTTGTTTACTAGATGCCACTCGATCTAGGTTCTCATTCATCTAGATGTCACTCAATCTAGGTTATCATTTTCCTAGATGTCATTCAACCTAGGTTATCATTTCTACTAGATGCCACTCGATCTATATTGTCAATGTCCTTTGTTCTTGTCACTCATACAAGTTCTTTACATTAGGGTTTCTACATTATCATTCACCTTTATTCCTGTATTCTCTCCTAGTGTCCAGCTCAATTTGCTACCCTAGCTAGAATACATGCAAAAAACGAGAATATCTCAACCCTATCATATACTTGACAATAACACTAGATCGATATTACATATTTGTGGACATATATGCACAAATAGACATAGGAGCACCACCGTTTCGGACAACACCCCCCACCTTTTATCGCGTTCCGATTGCTCGTCGACACTTGCAATCGGCCTCCCGCGCACTCTCAGATCCTGCTCGGCCCAATCTCGCAACTATGCCTCAACCGTGCTCCGCTTCGCAGCCCCGAAAATTATAGGTCTTCGGTTTGCTGCCACGAGCCCCCGATTCAATTTTCACGATTTTTGGAAGCTTTCGCTGCAAGCTGCGACCAACTTTACGTTAAAGACTTAAATCCTCAATATCTTCGCAACGGCTCGACGGATTGCCGAACCGACTTCGCCAGCGTGTTTCGTTACCTAGCAATTAGGTTTACATAGGTTCAATTTAGATCAAACCCATCTAATAGCGAAAATTGCATTTCTAAATCCTATAGGTTTACTATTGCAAAAACCATTAAATTAATCTATGATTTAAGCAATAAACCTCTAATTAGCATCGAGAAGCTCCACTAAATCCATTCTTAGATCATATAAACTAAAACCTAAACGCTTACCACCATTGTGAACGCCGGGTCGAAGACACGCCGCTCCAACTACCGCCCGAAAGCTCAAACCGACGCCTCCAATGCGTTCGCAGGATCGTTCTCCGCCAACACCGCGAATTTGAGCGGAATATATAGAGAGATGAGAGAGATATTTAGAGAGAGAAAGGGAGGATTTTCTTTCTCCTCATGTGTGCGTGTGAGTGTGTTGAGGTGTGTGGGTGCTCGGTTTGGGAGGCAGGAGAAGAAGCTGTTGCTTCTTTATTAAGCAACACCCAAACACTATTCATACTATTCACTTAAATTTTCAAATTTGAAGCTTTGAGATCTTCGCCGCCTCTTCGAACGTCCGATTGAGCTCAAATTTGACAGTTATGTTCGTTTTTACATAACTTAACAGAAGAAATTTAAATCTTTCAATTTCGACCCCATTTGGTCACTGAAAGTTGTACCGAACTGTAATCGCTATCAGATAGCATTCGGATTTTATTTCTCATCTTCCGGGTGTCAGAATGGCACGAAACTTTAAATCTAGCCTCGTAATGACAATCCTGACATGCCCCTCAGTTTTCATAATTTTCTCGACATCGTGCATTTTCTCGCTAATTTATCCGTCCCGTTTCACACGTAAAATTCCTCTCTATTTTCGCTCCGATTTCAAAGACAGTCATTTTTGACCTATACTTTACTTCTCTAAGTCCAATAAAAAGTAGTGTCTCACACTATTTTTTATTTTTATTTATTTTTAAACTGAGAATCCCGTATACTACATCTCACCGCAACTTCATAATTTCCGGAAGTTCGGTATCTTACATTCTCCCCTCCTTAAAAGGAGTTTCGTCCCCGAAACTAACTCACTTCAACCCAATCTCTACTCTAACTCGATTTATCGAGCAATCTGGGATTCCAATGCACTGTCCCATCTCGGAGTGGCCTTTTACTCATCGAAATTTTCCAAAGGCCCACTATGAAAGATGTGAGATCGGATTCACTCACACCGAGTCAAGCAAAACACCGAAAGTGCATTACCATTCCGCGAGTCTCTCGTGGTAGGGCAAGTCGATACTCGACGACTCTACATGCCCAACACCACTCGCCAACGAGCATACCAAGGCCGAACCGCTTCCTTTGAGACTGGAACTACCCGCTATCCTCGTGGTGTGGATCTAGCAAGAATGCGTCAACTAGTCGGACGACCCACCAGCGCTACACAATGCACACGGGTAGAACTTCCGAAATCACTCAGCGTCCACAAAGTGGCGCTTTACCACTCTGGTTATCCAAGAGTCTGATACAACTCTTCCTAGCATTCACCCTCCGTCCAGGGAATACACTCCTATTCGATCACCGGCATTGCCTAGAAGCAATATCACTGGTGCATCGACCCATCGCGAGTGCTACCATCACAATCGGATCTTTGCTCTACTACGAAATGGCGCACTCCGGCACATCTCAAATCTCAATTCTCTTGAGAGCACTATCTTCAAGCTTCAACTCACCTGAGAGCATCAACTCTAACTCTCTCACGTGGCTTTCATTGTCCAAGTGTCTCCTAGAGACCACTTTACTTTCTCCTTCAGTTGCCACAACCAATAGTCAATTGTGAGACTCTCACAACGAGCCCACACGAACGCTCCGTTCACAATCCAAGCCAAACTCATTAATAGAGTTACTGACCGATCCTCGGCTTCCATAGGTGAGCCAAAGGTCACCAACTCTACGTAGGTCTACCGCCTAAACCCGTCTCAACTAAGCCTAGCGTCTCTCGCTCACCGGCGTAGACCCAATCATCACTTCCTGGCGAAATTCTCATTTAGGAATTCGCACAAATTCCAACCATGAGTAAACAAGACCCCAAACCACTATAGATCCTCCGGTTGGGTCAGTACACACTTGGTGTATTCTCGATCTCACGATCCAACACGTGGCATTCCACGTTCCGGGTCTAGCTCGGACTACCATCGACCAAAACTACGCCCTACCCGTAGGTACGGGGCATTGTCTCTAACGGTGATGCGCTTTGCCCAAAGGGCCCAGGCTCCACAGTCCACAAATGGTCCAGGCACGGGTCGTCCCCAAGCATTACCCACCAACGTCGTCCTATACGACATGCTCTATAGAGCTATACACACTATCGGCTCCGAAGCACCTAGTGCGAGCCGACCCTACGAGTGATCCATGGCCCGCTTCACACTTAGCAATGCTAACGTGCTACTGCCAACTCACTCTCACAGCTGAATCGAAACCGCACTCCACGAGTACCTGTACTCAGGCGCTCTATGCCAAGTCTTGGCTTTGGGCAAGATTGCCCCCGTGCACTCTCTACTAAGCACCTTTTCTGACCCCACATTGAGGTACCACTAGGCCCACAGGCCAAATTTGGCGCTAACCAACTATTTCCGCAATAGTGGTTCGAACTACGTCAAGCATTAGCCACTTTGCCTATGCACGCCGACTACACGAACACTACCCACCTACCTCAAGTTGAGGTATCGCTAGGCCTCACATGCCCGTACTCGACAACTAACCGATTACACTCTCAACAGTGGCTCTACTTCCACCGTTCGGTCCATCGAAACCACATCCGAAACACTCGGATTGCTCGGGTATCCACAAGTATCTCGGCTCAACTCTCGCAATCCACGACTCATTGCCTGAGAGTCGCCGCACCATTTCGTCTCTACCACGAGTCTCATCTCTCGTCCAAGAGTCACTACTAGCCACTTGCTAGTGCCACTTGACTCTCTACCTGCTCCAGCAGGTGCCACGCTTTCCTCAATGCAAGCATGCCCGGGTGTCTCCACTTACCCGTCACTGGGTCCCTACTATAATGATGTATCAATAGTAGCAACTGACCCCTTAATGAATGCATGCAATGCATCGACTTACAACTATGCAAAAGCATACGCTTGCCCTAGCGAAATCATACTTGTTAGGTCCTCACCGGAGTTATTCAACCTAAGTCGCACATCCATACCCACCTGGCGCTCACCGTGAACCCTCCGGTTACTTGACCATCTCATCTCGCTCTCCAGACTGTGTCAAAGGCTGCACATCCACAAGTTGTCCCAGAGAGGAGAAGGTCGTCACCAACGTTAAGGTTTAGTCATCTCAAACCATTCTGGAGTCTGAATAGCAAAACTCTAGATGTATGCCATTAGCAAGCTCGAGAGCTTAACTCTAAAAGCTTCTCCACTGGAGGAAGAAAGTAAAGACCTTAGTCCTCCAATCCTCTCCTGAAGCTTTCTTTCTACACTATCGGGGAATTGGGTAGAGAATATCAATCCCCGAAACTCATCCCAAGTCACAAAAGGGATACTAGGCGATCAAATCCACTTGATGCCTTTCCACCACACCCTCGCCAATTGTTACAGGTAACGTGCGGCTAGGTGTACCTTGTCCCGCTACACCGCGGATAGATCCTCAAAGAGAGTCTCCATGGAGTCAATCCAACACTCCACGATACACGGATCCGTATCCTCTTGGCGCCTGACGGCCTTTTGCTGTCGTTACACCAACTCGGCTCGTTGCCTCATCACTCCTACGAGTGTGGCCAACCGTTAGCGAAGTTCCAAGTCTCCGCTCGTACACCGAAATGCTCAGGGACATCACTTGTCCCCTCCCGCGCCGATCTAAACAAAGATCGCCTACGCGGTAACATTGTCCCTCGAACCGCGACAACACAACCAGTCTCGACCCTCTAGGTCAAGCACATAACAACCGACACCGACTAGACTCAAATCGGGCGAAAGTCACACAAGAGCGTCTATTCTCGTCCCTCGGTTTCATGTTGTCGTACGCCCAACATGAACACACTCGGTTGAGAATAAACCACATCTTGAGTCTACCTCTAACATCCATTTTAGAGGTTTCAATACTTAACCCAATCGATTCAACTTCCGCCACCGTAATAGGTTCACGTTCCACTCACGCACCTATTGCCTTAAGGTTAACCGTCCTAGGGTATCCTAGGTCAATCCTAGACTCTCTCTTTACTTGCTCTTAGCTTGCTCTGATACCATTTATCTGTCACGCCCCGCGACCGCCAATTTGGTCGGCACGGCACGTCAAACAGACGCCGGACGGACAAAGACTCTCCCCCGTCCGCCCAAGGCTCGACAACAAGTCATGTACATGAATTTCCCAGGAAGAATTCAAAAGCATACATGACAGGAGACGAAGCACCACAAGTGCTAGTAAGTAAGAGCAAGATACAAGTATACTATACAAGTAAATAAAGAGAGAAACATCTAGCTATTACATCCATTTTTGACATTCACAATATAATTTACACTTTTCTTCTTTCAACTCTCAAATGAATACACATATTTTATCTCTCAATTAAATATACATAACCTCACCAATGAATACATTTAACCTCACCAATAACTCGAATGTACACGAGGGTACTCTAATGCATACTGGAAGCCGCTAGCTACTAGGGCACTGTGCCCCAACCTCGGTCCTCTGCCGGTCCACTCTCGCTCGCCCCTGTAATAATGGTGGGGTGAGAACTAACTTCCTTAGTTCCCAGTGGGCTCGGCCGCTGACCTCACCGATCTCCCCACTAGGTCCATAGGGCATAAACATGTACGAGATAGATAGACGGATAGATATGGAAAGCTGTAAATCAGGCTATATCATCTATTCTACTATGCCCAAACAACAAGTAAGCATGCTCAATATAGTACAAAGTAAGCTACCATGCTACTATGCTCCAAAGAAACTATGTTCTTTACTTTATCAAATCTTTTAGCTAACCCGTTGGGCCCTTAGCTTCCTCCCGCGGGGTTCCATAACTCACCAACTCGAAATCCCAATTATCGGGCCCTAAGCTGCCTCCCGATGGGACCGTCTGCTGGACAGATACTTTAGTCCATGGGCAAATACTTTAGCCCATCATGTGACAACTCCGGAGTGCACGCTTGTGAGGAGCGACCTCCACAAGCTCTGAACAGACACGTGAGTAAGATCCAATCCTCACTCGGGAGGATACCCTGTCAACTACAAGTGCAATCTCTCAAAGCTATCATTGCTAGCCCAATATGCACGGTGTACCACTAGTGCAATCTCTCAAAGCTATCATTGCTAGCCCAATATGCACGGTGTACCACTGGTGCAATCTCTTAAAGCTGTCAATGCTAGCCCAATATGCACGGTGTACATCTACACACTAGTTCGACAGATTCTTGTCAATGTTCTTGTTTACTAGATGCCACTCGATCTAGGTTCTCATTCATCTAGATGTCACTCAATCTAGGTTATCATTTTCCTAGATGTCATTCAACCTAGGTTATCATTTCTACTAGATGCCACTCGATCTATATTGTCAATGTCCTTTGTTCTTGTCACTCATACAAGTTCTTTACATTAGGGTTTCTACATTATCATTCACCTTTATTCATGTATTCTCTCCTAGAGTCCAGCTCAATTAGCTACACTAGCTAGAATACATGCAAATAAAGAGAATATCTCAACCCTATCATATACTTGACAATTACACTAGATCGATATTACATATTTGTGGACATATATGCACAAATAGACATAGGGAGCAGCCCAGCTGCTTCGGACAACACCCCCCACCTTTTATCGCGTTCCGATTGCTCGTCGACACTTGCAATCGGCCTCCCGCGGCACTCGGTATCCGGTTCGGCCCAATCTCGCAACTATGCCTCAACCGTGCTCCGCTTCGCAGCCCCGAAAATTATAGGTCTTCGGTTTGCTGCCACGAGCCCCCGATTCAATTTTCACGATTTTTGGAAGCTTTCGCTGCAAGCTGCGACCAACTTTACGTTAAAGACTTAAATCCTCAATATCTTCGCAACGGCTCGACGGATTGCCGAACCGACTTCGCCAGCGTGTTTCGTTACCTAGCAATTAGGTTTACATAGGTTCAATTTAGATCAAACCCATCTAATAGCGAAAATTGCATTTCTAAATCCTATAGGTTTACTATTGCAAAAACCATTAAATTAATCTATGATTTAAGCAATAAACCTCTAATTAGCATCGAGAAGCTCCACTAAATCCATTCTTAGATCATATAAACTAAAACCTAAACGCTTACCACCATTGTGAACGCCGGGTCGAAGACACGCCGCTCCAACGGCCGCCCGAAAGCTCAAACCGACGCCTCCAATGCGTTCGCAGGATCGTTCTCCGCCAACACCGCGAATTTGAGCGGAATATATAGAGAGATGAGAGAGATATTTAGAGAGAGAAAGGGAGGATTTTCTTTCTCCTCATGTGTGCGTGTGAGTGTGTTGAGGTGTGTGGGTGCTCGGTTTGGGAGGCAGGAGAAGAAGCTGTTGCTTCTTTATTAAGCAACACCCAAACACTATTCATACTATTCACTTAAATTTTCAGCTGAAGCTTTGAGATCTTCGCCTGCCCTTCGGAACGTCCGATTGAGCTCAACTTTGATTATGTTCGTTTTTACATAACTTAACGGAAGATATTTAAATCTTTCAGTTTCGTCCCCATTTGGTCACTGAAAGCTGTACCGAACTGTAATCACTATCAGATAGCATACGGATTTTATTTCTCATCTTGGTGTCGAATGGCACGAAACTTTAAATCTAGCCTCGTAATGACAATCCCGACATGCCCCTCGGTTTTCATAATTTTTCGACACTTTGTGCATTTTTACGCTAATTTATACTCGTCCGTTTCACACGAAAATTCCGGTCTTATTTTTCGCTCCGATTTCAGCACGGGTCATTTTTGACCTATACTTTACTTCTCTAAGTCCAATAAAAAGTAGTGTCTCACACTATTTTTTATTTTTATTTATTTTTAAACTGAGAATCCCGTATACTACATCTCACCGCAACTTCATAATTTCCGGAAGTTCGGTATCTTACAGCGTGTGTCGTGGTTGTACCGTTGGAGGCCTGGTGAGCGCGTGTTTTTCCTTCTTTCGACTTCTCGCTGTCTGCCACCACGAATGACGTACCTCGCACGGTGAAATTTATCTTGATTTTCCCGTGGGGTAGTATTCATGATTCAGATTAATATTTAAATATGTATAGTTATCAGGTATTGCGGATCCATGGCTTCCAATAAACGCAAGCGTCTATTGTTAGTTACCCCCATAAATGTTAGGGTACCTTCGATTAAGAGACCTTTGAAATGCTGAAGATGAACTGGAATTGGACAAAAAGAAAATTTATAATTTATTGCTCAATTACATAGCTTTAACCAAGGGCATACCCTCAGTGTACATGAACAAAGCATAAAAGAAAATGTTTAATTTCATCTTAGTTATATGTTCTAAGATGGTCAAATTAATTTTGTTGGACTCTATATGTTTTGGAGCTCAACATGGTTCACCCTAAGATAAAAGATTGATTAAATTCCTGTATATGTATTGGGATTTAATCGAATCTGATTCAAATTAAACTCTAATTATATGTATTAGAGTTTGATTTGGGTTATTGAACTTTAACTGTATATGATAAAGTCCAATAGAGTTTGATTTGAGCTGTAATCCCATGTATGTATTAGGACTAGCTCAAAAATTTGAATTAGACTCTAATTTTATATTTTTAGAGTCTGATATAATTAGGCTCTAAGTTTATGTATTAGAGCTTAATCACATTTGATTTTGATTCATCTCAAGATGAAATATTAACTAAATCCTAATTATATGTATTAGGATTAGTTAAATTTAAATTAAACTCCAAGTATATGTATTGGAATCTAATTTAACTTCGTTTGTTTGAACTCGAGCAAATGTATTAAAGTCCAACAAGTTTAATTTGATTAAATGGTTTGATCAATTCTAAACATATAATTAGAATTTGATCGAATATGATTGTGATCGCTCTAGTTTTATATGCTAGAGGATCAGATGATTTGTGAAAAATGGGTTTGGGTTTAGTTTAACGACGTTTGATCAGTTGAGATTTGGTTTTAGTTTAACGACATTTAGGTGAATTGGGTTTAGTTTAACGGCGTTTGATCGATTGAGTTTTGGACTTGGATTTAGTTTAACGGCGTTTGATCGATTGAGTTTTTGGTTTAGTTTAGCGACGTTTCGGTCAATATCGGGTTTAGGTTTAGTTTAACGACGTTTCGGTCGGAATTGGGTTTAGATTTAGTTTAGCGACATTTCGGTCAAGGTTTTAGACTTAGGATTAGTTTAACGACGTTTCGGTCGAAGTGGGTTTGGATTAGTTTAACGATATTTCGGTCAAAATTGGGTTTAGTTTAACGACGTTTCGGTCGAAGTTGGGATTTGGATTAGTTTAACGACATTTCGGTCGAGGTTGTATTTGGGTTTAGTTTAGCGACGTTTCGGTCGAGGTTAGGATTTAGGTTTAGTTTAACGACGTTTCGGTCGATATTGGGTTTAGGTTTAGTTTAACGACATCACGGTCGATATTGGGTTTAGGTTTAGTTTAGCGACGTTTCGGTCGAAATTGGTTTTAGTTTTAGGATTAGTTTAACGACGTTTCGGTCAAAGTGGGTTTGGATTAGTTTAACGACATTTCGGTCGATTGAGTTTGGATTATAAGGTTTATGGTATTGGGTATTTGAGATTTGGTTCATGAACTTAGGCTCATAGGTTTATGATATATGAACTTGGTTCATAGGTTTATAGATTTATGAACTTAGGTTCATAGGTTTATGGTTCATGAACATAGGTTCATAGGTTTATGGTTTATGGTTTATGGTTTATGATTTTGGTTCATAGTTTGTGGACTCGGTGTATGGGTTGGTCCATGGTTTTGGTTCATAAATTTGGTGTACAGATTTATGGTTCATGGTTCATGAACCGGGTGTACAGGTTTAGGGTTCATGGTTCATGGACTTGGTGTACAGATTTATGGTTCATGATTCATGGACCGGGTGTATGGGTTTATGGTTCATGGTTCATGGACTTGGTGTACAGATTTATGGTTCATGGTTCATGAACCGGGTATACAGATTTATGGTTCATAGTTCATGGACCTGGTGTACAGGTTTAGTTTAATGGGTTTAATTTCGAAGTGGGCTTTGGGCTTGGGCCTCTTTGGGTAAATGGATTTTGGATTAAATGGGTATTGGGTTAAATGGGTATTGGATAAATGGGTTATTGGGTTAAATAGTATTGGTTTGGAATGGGTTAATGGTTAAATGGATATATGGGTTATTGGGTTAAATGGATATTGGGTTATTGGGTATTTGGGTTAATGGGTTAATGGGTTAAATAGTATTGGTTTGGAATGGGTTAATGAGTATGGGTTAAGGTTTATGATATGGGTTAGGTCTATATGAATGAGCTTAATTTGAGCCAATATGAATTAAGTCCATGTTCTCTTTGAACTCGAATTGAGATTTAAATGAATGTATGGTTTCTCTTATTTGCAAATTCTAATTCATAATAGAATTCGCTCAATATGATTAAGTCTCAATCTAATATAACTTAATTAAACTGATGAATTCAATAGAATTAAAGAGTTCAAAAGCTTCCTCTCTCTCTTTTAATTTGAAAGTAAAATGATCTCTCTCTCTCTTTTGGTATTTGAGAGGAGTATCGCTCTCTTCACTTTAACTTCGTCGTCTTATGCATTTTGTCGGGTAATTGGTGAGCATGCTTTATTTGACTTCATTTGAGAGGAGAGCATCGCTCTCTCTTTCAATTTCGCCGTCGAGCACTTGGTGGGCGTGCTTCGTTTGAGAGGAGAGCAACGCTCTTTCTCTCGGATCCGCCGTCGAGCACTTGGCGGGCGGTCTTCGTTTGAGAGGAGAGCAACGCTCTTTCTCTCGGATCCGCCGTCGAGCACTTGGTGGGCGTGCTTAATTTGACTTCATTTGAGAGGAGAGCATCGCTCTTTCTCCGGATCCACCGTCGATCGCTTGGCGGGCGGTCTTCATTTGAGAGGAGAGCACTGCTCTCTCTCTCAGATTCGCCGTCGAGCACTTGGCGGGCGGTCTTCGTCGTTATCGGATCGGAGCCGAGCGTGTGGCGAAGCACCACGCTCGGCCGTCGTCGGAGCGGCTTCGTCGTCATCGGATCGGAGCCGAGCGGGTGGCGAAGCACCACGCTCGGCCGTCGTCGGAGCGGCTTCGTCGTCATCGGATCGGAGCCGAGCGGGTGGCGAAGCACCACGCTCGGCCGTCATCGGAGCGGCTCGGTCGTTGTCGGAGTGGCTTTTAGAGAGGAGCACCGCTCGCCTTCTCAGCTTCATCGTCGACGTCTCTCTTAGGGAATTCATCGAGCGGTGGCGGGCGGATCTTGGTCGCCGGAGCGAGCCAATCGGATGACGGAGGGCTTCAAGGGCCGGCGAGCTTCGTGCTCGGCCTCGGGGGCACGGGCTCCAAGGGTGCGAGCTTCAAGGCTCGGCCTCGATGCGACGGCGTGCTCCGGAGCTCGGCCAAAAGCGGCGAGCTTCACGGCGGCGGCGCTCCGGATCTTGGCGAGGACTTCAAGAGCGCGGCGAGCTTATAGGCTCGGCCTCGAGGGTGCGAGCTTCAAGGCTCGGCCTCGATGCGACGAGATCATCAAAGCGCGAGCTTCGGAGCGGTGGGTGCGCGCGGGCTCCGAGGCGGCGGGGTGCGGGCTTCACGCGCGGGTGAGTTTCAAGGCGGCGGGGGCTTCGAGACGGCGACGGGTTCCGAGCGGCGGCGGCGTCAAGTCTTGGCGAGGGCTTCAAGGCGGTGCGGGCTTTAAGGCGGCACGGGCTCCAAAGCAGCTAAGGCGGCGCGGGCTTCAAGGCGGCGGCGGGCTCTAGAGCTCGACCAAGAGCGGCGAGCGCGAGGTGTGGCGCGGTGGGCGCGAGCTCGGGCGAGCGGCTCGGTCCTCAAGCGGCGCGGGCTCCGAGCTCGGCGAGGCGGCGCGTGCTTCAAGGCGGCGGCGGGCTCCGAGCTCGGCCAAAGCGACGGCGCGAGCTCGCGCGGCCGAGCGCGGTGAGGGCGGCGAGTTCGGGAGCGATGATGGTTGAGCGCGCGCACGGCTGCGGCGAGGGCATCTGCGAACTCGCGCTGGCCAGAAACATCTGTGGTGCCGCAGCCAGCGCGACGAACATGTGTGTATGGCCGCGGAGCGCGCGGCCGAGCGCGCCGAGCGGTGGGAGTCCGTGGCCGCGGATGATGTGACATCGAGCAGGATCCGCGCGCGGTGGAGTCCGCGTGTGAATGATGACATGTGGCATCGACGGGATCGGCAGCGCGATCGCTCATTTCTGTGAGCGTGATCGCGGAGTCGCTCGACACGCGCGGGCGGCGGAGTCGCTCGGTGCGCGCGGCGGCGGGTCGCTCGGTGCGGTGTCGGAGCGGAGTGGGTGGCGAGGCGGAGACCAAGAGGCGCGGCGCGAGGCGACGGGGTTGCTCGGCGCGGGGCGCGGCGCGAGCGGCGACGGGGTCGCTCGGCGCGCGACGGTGGCCGGGATCCTGTGAGAGAGAGAGAGAGAGAAAAAGAGAAAGAGAGAGAGGTTTGTTGCTCTCTCTCTTTTTTTTTACCGAGAGAGAGAGAGAGAGAGTTTTGATGGTTTCGAGAGAGAGAAATAAGCTTTGTTTGCTCTTTTCTTCTCTTTTTTTTGTGGATGAGAGAGAAAAAGGGGATCAATTACCTTAGTTTCCTTTCTTTTTGCTCTGAACAGGAAATAGGGAATAGGTTGGGGATTAGTGGGGGATTGGTTAATGAAATAGTAAAAAAAAAAAAAATCTCATTCAAGTAGGTTTAAATGGGTCTCTTCCTCCCTTTTTTTTTTTGTTTAGAACGTGTGATGATGGGAAGTTGTGATGGGGGTAGTGGGGATAGTAGGGAGTTGAAGAGGGATCGTGCGATGGGGATATGGGGAGTTGAGATGTGGGTAGTTGTGGAGAAAGTAATGGGAAGTTAGGTTCTATTTTATCCATGCACCTAGTGCATGGATCACCTTATACACCATATTCTCTCTCTATTTATATATAATATATATATATATATATATATATATGTATGTATATATATATATATATATGTATGTATATATATATATATATATATATATATATATGTATATATATATATATATATATATATATATATATATATATATGTATATATATATACATATATATATATATATATATATATATATATATATGTATGTATATATATATATATATATATATATATATGTATGTATATATATATATGTATGTATATATATATATATATATGTATGTATATATATATATATATATATGTATGTATATATATATATATATAAGGAGTCCCATGGTGCTTGTAAAAGCACCAAGCACTTTATACTTGTAAATTTGTTTTACCGTTAGATCTAGGGCTTGGATCATTTTCATCCGTTAGATCATACTATTCAACCAACCACCCACTTAACCCAAGGGGACCCACATCATCCTAACCCCACATCTATTAATCCAAGGGCTAAAAACTTACAAGCACCAATGACTTGGTACTTTTAAAAGCATAGGAGCTCAATTCTATATATAAGTATGTATATATATATATTTTATGCCTCAACACTCGCTGATCGTGGATTAGCGTTTCGAGATGGGTTAATGATATGCTTACCAGAATTTTTGGATTTCCTCCTCAGTCTAGTTGTTATTAGCATGTGTTTTTAGCTTCGTTTAATATGTTTAATAGCTCGATTCTGTGATTTTACATGATTTAAAATCTGAATTGGAGCCTAGAATATTAGCTAAAGTATACATGTTGGACTTGGATTTGACTTAGGAAATAACTGCCGATTTTACACCGTCATATTTTGAAATTACCAGATTTAGTTCTACGAGCCGTAGTTTATTTGTATCGCCGCATTTGTGAGCGATGGATACTCAGAATAGTGTAGAATAGTATTACGCTCGTCTTGGGATGCGAGAGTATCTATACGATGAGTGTTGACTTTATTCGAAGTTAGGTCTTGTTGTGGTTTACGATGAACCGGTTTCTTGTTTTTAGCATTGGATTGTGCCGAGGGCCTATGATTTATGATTGTTAGACTAGTTTGACCCATTTGCATCGATTACAGCTTGTGAGAGCTTGATTGAGTCGGTAGAGACACGTTTGCATACTCCGTCGCTATCCCACGAGTGCCACTATGGAGTCGGGCTTTATGCGTTTGCATTGGTGTCGTTGTGTCCTGATTGGACTTGGTCTCCGCGGTCGGCTTAGCTTGGAGGTAGGTTTGTATAGTTTCGACAGACGGGGCGAATGTATTCACAGTCCCTGGGACGGGTGTGTTCAAGTCCCTAATGAAATTGGGTCAGATTTTGTATTTTTTTTTTTCTACGGACATATAGTGTTGGATCACAATAGTATAATGGTATATAGCTATAGATTTGGTTCAGCTTTTCTTACTATCACTATAATTTTTATATAAAAAAGTAATTTAGTTATTTTAAATTAAATTTTAATTATATAAAAATATAATTTTATTATTTTTATTTATTAAATATTTATTATTTATATATAAATTATAATTTTATATCATACACTTTCTATAGAATAACAATAACGAGAAAACTTAAAACTTTACTTTCATAATTATAAAATAAACAGCAAAAAAAAAAAAAAAAAAAAAAAAAGTTTTCTACGAAGCTAAAATCCGCTCCAACCAAAATTTCAGTCTCGTGAGAACAAACGTCCCGGATTTGAAACTGAAGCCCTAGCTTCCTTCCCCTCCGCAATATAAAAACTCCCTTCGTAATCCCTCCGCTCTCTAAAAAAACCCTAGAGGCGGCTTCTCCTTTCTCGTGCTCTGGCGCTTGGGTCGCTTCCGATCGCCCTCTTGATACAAGATGAAGGTGCTCGCTCTAAGACGCGAACCCTAATCCCTTCCGAATTTGATTGCTTGTGTTTGGAGATCAATTTAATGTAGGTTTTTATCTTTTTTTGCTAAATTTTTTGCGGCGTTTTGCCATCTTTTGCAGTTTAATATCGCCAATCCGACCACTGGGTGCCAGAAGAAGCTCGAGATTGACGACGACCAAAAGCTGTGAGTTCTCTTAGTTTGGATTTGGTTATATTTTTAATTTTATTTCCTGTGTGGCACGATGTTTGTTGATCTATTTGTTGTAGACCTGTAGTAGATGTTCGATCTCAGAGTTGTTTAGATATCGATTTAGAGAGTTCAGTTGCGGTGTGCAAATTTAGATTATGCTGTGTATCGAGCTTTTAGATTAGGCTATTTTGATTACATCTTTATTTTTAGTGCTTTTTCTTGTGTCTACTGATGCATCTCTTATTGCGAACTGGAAAAATTTTTAAGGTTGCTTCTGATTAGTGTTGTACTAGTGTAGGCCGCTTAGCGGAAAATTTATATAATTTATTTAAAATTTAAAATTTAAAATTTCTAACTCTTTTTATTTTAAATCCTGAAATTCGAAATTGAAAATTTTGAAATTTAAATTTTAAAAAATACATTTTATCTTAATCCATTTTGTATATTTTGAATATATGATTTTATATAGACTATAGAGTTTTGTTGATTCCTAATTTTTCTAATTCTAAACTTTTATATGCATTGAATAACTCGCTGTAATTTTGATTTTTAAGGAATTCAGCTGGGTAATTTGAAATTCTATGATATATTTCAGTAAATTAATATATATAATTTTTAAAATTTTAAACTTTATAATTTCAATATAAAATTTAAAATCTACAATTTAGAAACTAAAATTTAAAATTTAAAACATGAAAATTTTAAAATTTAGTTTTAGTAATTAAGAAAAAATATACAATTTTAAATTTTAAGTTCTAAATTTTAAATTTCAATGTTCAATATTTTAAATATTAAATTATAAATTGAACTTACAAAATTCAAATATTAAAATTTAAATGTTGAAATTTAATTTTAAATGTTAAAATTTAAATTTTAAGGTCCGACATTTTATAGTAGCCGCAATTTTGCAAAAGGTAAATCCAAGTCATCATACATCTGCAAAGTAACAAAACCAAAAACCCATCAAAAACTAATAGTAAGAACTAAACATCAATAGTTGCATAACATCAATATGATATATATATTAGAAGTACTTGATTCGGTGGTATCTTGTAATATGAAACCGAACCAACCTACATGAAGAAGTCCTAATTTGCATCATAAAACTAGAATATGACTATAATAAGAATTGCTTCGAGATAGTTGTACATAATTTGGATGGGTTAGAGGTATCTACTTACGGACTCACCACTTGCATTCATAAAAGTTTGAGGTTTGGCAAGCATGACGGGGGAATCACCAATACGGCCTGCATATAAACCAATTAAAATATTTCTAAATCCAAGTATATATATACTCTATATTAAGTTACCAACAGGAATTGCAGTTTCCAACATAAAGCCAATAAGTAAACTAACAAAGAGTCAAAGACAAACTTGCATGTTTGTTTGTGGATATTAGCCTACACCTAGGAGTTAAGTAGATAATTGGTTATCATAAGTTAGAAGTAAAAGATGGCTCATGTGGCAAATGACTAATATACTACAAAAGTTTGCAACACATTCCTACAGACAAAAGAATCAGTCATTTGGCTCATTCAAAGAACAATGTTGATGTACATGTACAGATTCATGAATATATGGACACAAATTACAATACAAATAATATATACAGGTAACCAAGATGAACTAAAATGAAATAGAGATGAAAGTATATATAATATATATATATATATATATATATATATATATATATATATATATATATATATATATAGAGAGAGAGAGAGAGAGAGAGAGAGAGAGAGAGAGAGAGAGAGAGAGAGTTGAGCTAGAATACTTTTACAAGTATCACCCCCTTGGTGCTATTAGGTTTTTATCCCTTGGAATCTTGGATCTACTCCTTGATTACCAATAGCCCTTGGATCAAACACTATTCCACCTACCACCACCTATCACCATCATCTCAATCTCACATCTCTCCATCCAATGGCTCAAAACTCAAAAGCACCACTTTCATGGTGCTTTTGAGAGTATTCTAGCTCTACTCTATATATATATAGGCCATGGCTACTATACCATTATGAGTATTGGAGCCATCGTAATTTTTTCAATGATGAAGCTTTCGAATCGACGATCCACTCCGTTAAATATGATCTAGAGTATTTGAAACTTCTAGAAAATAAATTTCGTAAATTTTCGAAATTATAATAAAGTCCATCAAGCGGGCATAAAATGAACGATCAAAATCGAACGACGTCCTAAAAAAGGATGATCGGATCATTCAATTCAAGATCGGAGTTATTGATCTTTATCTAGATAGTGAATAGAATTTTTCTATCAAAAATTAAACAAATCCCGATTCTTTTACACCGTTAAACTAGCAAATATCCCATACCGGCCATTAAAAATTGTCAAATTTGTGACCTCTTGATTCTTGATCGTAAGGTAAATGATGTTGAAAAATTATAAATTTGATTTCTAGAAGTTTTAAATGCTATAAATAACGTTTAACGGTATGGATCATTGATTCGGAAGCTCTATCATCGAAAACAATTTATGAGTACGAGAGCGATCGTACTCATAATAGTATAGTAGCCAAACCCTATATATATATATATATATATATATATATATATATATATGAGAGAGAGAGAGAGAGAGAGAGCTACTCTCCTATACTATATATAGTCTAGAAGCTCTCAGGTACTATAGTTCCGTTTTTATCTTAGGGTGCTCAAATCAACAATCCACACTGTTAAACTGATTTAGGGTATTTAAAGTTTTTAGAATAAAATTTTATATTTTTTCGACATAGTTTACTTTATAGTCAAATCATTTCAAAATTGTTAATTTTCAACGGCTATTATGGCGAGTTTGGAGTTTAACGGTGTAGAAGAATCTAAATTTCTTCAAATTTTGATAGAAAATACTTTAAACTATCTAGATTAAGGTTAACATTCTTGATCTTGAATTTAAAAGTCCTATGCTCAAATTTTAAAGATTATTCAATTTCCACCGTCCATTTGGACATAATTTATTTACTAAAAAAACGATGCCGAAAATAACTAAAATTTTATTTCTAAGAACTTTATATACCCTAGATCATATTTAACGGTGTGGATCGTTAATTTGAACACCCTAAGATCGAAAATAATACTATAGTACCGGAGCTATAGATAGTATAGTAGCCTAATTCTATATATATATATATATATATAATATTGCATATTTTGTTCTTTATAATGATATTTTATATGAATCAAACATAATATTTCTTCACGGAAATCTCCCTATAATTTGTTTTTAGGGAAATCTCCTTATAATTGCAAACGTAGGCTAACAAACAAAAAGCAGTACTAATTGATGCTACATTACACCAAAAATATGCAAAAAAAAAATTAAAAATGCTATGGTTCTTTAAGTAATTAGTACTTTGGCTTTTTAAATTTCAAGCATAGCATCTAAAGTGGACATTAATTTTTAAATGATAAAAGTTTCATAAAATGTTATATGTAAAAAATTGACTAATGATCAGTAGCATTTGGGCTTCCTTCTTAGATACATGACGCGCCGCGACCATGCCCGCGCCCGACCACTGCGCCGCGGTGGCGTCCGCCCCGCGACCTCTCCCGCGCCTCCGCCTCCCGCCGCCATGTGTGCGAGAGGGGGATTCCAAGGAGGTGATATTACGGTTCATAAAGATAGACATATGTGCGGGCGATACGTATGTGCGAGAGGGGGTGCGCCCTGCCATGTGCGAGGCGACTGCGCCGGCGCGCACATGCGTCGCGGGGAGAGAGAGAGAGAGAGAGAGAGAGAGAGAGAGAGAGAGAGAGGGAGGGAGCCGGGGGTGGGGAGAGAGGGAGAGGGAGAGAGCCGGGGGGGGGGGGGCCATGTGCTCGACCCACTCCCTCTCGCGCGGAGCGAGAGAGATGGGGGGGGGGGTGTGTGCCAGCCATGTGCGCGACCTGCGCCCCTCTCGCGCGCGCGAGAGAGAGAGAGAGAAAGAGAGATAGTCCCTTAGAACTGAGAAGGAGGGGGGAATGCTGAGAAGGCGACACGTGGCCACAGTAAAGTTCTACTTTTATTATATCTATTGATAATTGCAGTTTTTTAGTACACATTTTACTGTGGTATGTTGTCTTGCTGTACTACCGTTCTTAGAGATGCCTAGTACTTGCACTTTGTATAAGGATGTGGAACCTGTATGTGTTGTTGATTACAGTATTTGCAGTATACGCCTTAAATGTAGCATAGATTTTCTTTTTTGTTTATAAACTGTAGAAGAGAAGTTGGTTTTTTCCCGGCCTTTAATCGCACCTTCAAATTTATGTGATGTTTTATTGGCATATCTAATTTGCAATTTAAGGAACCCATGCTGCGGAATCCTTCTGTTGGATGGTAATAGATTCTGCTTTGCTTTCTCAAAAATAAAACCTATGTATTCGGATCTCCAATCATTATTGTTAATTTGCTTCTTTTTCATCATTTTTCGGGTGTTTTTGTAATCTAGTTAGAGTTTCCTATTTGTCACATGTTAATCTGCTGCCTTCTCCGCTGTTAGCATCGTATGGCCGCCTCTATAAAATTATCTACAAGACTACAAGTATGAAATGTGATTCAAGCGCCTCTTTTATGACTACGCATGCTCTTTTCAACAGTTTGTTTGGCATCTCCTTAGAATATTCAATGTTTTATAATTCTTATTGCTTCCAATGACATACAGTCCTGCAAGTTTTAAATAAGAAAAAAGACTTTTGGAACATAGCAACATGCTTTACTGTCCTCAATTATTTCTGCTCTGTAAATATTGAAGTTAAGTTGGCCGTGTGCTGAATTTTGGGAATTGCCTCTTGCTTTGTTGTACTTCACATTTCCTTTTGACTATGAAGATGTGACTTGTTATTCCAATGCAACTTGTGTAGTCGTGCCTTCTATGACAAGAGGATCTCTCAGGAGGTCAGCGGAGATGCCCTTGGAGAGGTATGTAGTGGTACAACTTGTCGATATTGAAAATTCCTTTCTATTTCTGTAAATTTTGAAATGAATATGAATTTAACTTCTTGTTTCTTTTAATAGGAATTCAAGGGATACGTTTTCAAAATCATGGGAGGTTGTGACAAGCAAGGTTTCCCAATGAAGCAGGGAGTTCTGACCCCCGGACGTGTCCGCTTGCTTCTGCATAGGGGTGAGAAATATCTTGTTTATTTAATTTAATATACCACGGCAAGAACTACCATAGAAATGCAAAGTTAGTTTTTCTTGCAATTTGATTAATCATTCCCCCTTTTTTAACAGGAACACCTTGTTTCCGTGGATACGGAAGGCGTGATGGAGAGCGCAGGAGGAAGTCAGTTCGAGGGTGCATTGTCAGTCCCGACCTCTCTGTTCTGAACTTGGTAATCGTCAAGAAAGGCGAGAATGACCTTCCTGGTCTCACTGACATTGAGAAGCCTAGAATGAGGGGACCGAAGAGGGCCTCTAAAATCCGGAAGTTGTTCAACCTTTCCAAGGAGGATGATGTGCGCAAATACGTCAACACCTATCGCCGAACTTTCACTACCAAGTCAGGTGAGCTGCAGCATCTTATGATTTTTTCCATGAAGCACACCATCATTGGGGTTATATATTTGCAGCTTGATGAGTTCAAGTAGTGGCTCTCTGTGATGCATAGGTTTTTCACGTTTTTCATTTGTTGTGTTTCATGGCCTCTTTTTTTTTTTGCCAAAAAAATATATGGATTCCCCCTCAACCGTAGGCTGTCTTGAAACTTTTGTGGTTTTGCCATTGGCATCCCTAAAAATTTCGGGAAGCTGAGGGACCTTATTTTCTTTGTACTAACATTGGGATGTCCGTATAAGTAGACACTAATTGAGGAGCTTACTCTATTAGCCTAACTTTGTTTGGCAACTTAAAACTGCCAAAAAGGAAAAAACATGATAATTTTGTGATCACAATTTCTTTGTACTTTGTTAGAACTTGAGTTTTGGTCGAAGATAACTGCAATCTACAATTTTCTAATAACATTTATTTGTCAAATATTTGTGCAGGCAAGAAAGTGAGCAAGGCGCCCAAGATCCAGAGGCTCGTGACTCCCCTGACACTCCAAAGGAAGCGTGCGAGGATCGCAGAGAAGAAGAGGAGGATCGCCAAGGCGAAGGCGGAAGCTGCCGAGTACCAGAAGCTTCTCGCGCTGAGGCTCAAGGAGCAGAGGGAGCGCCGGAGCGAGAGCTTGGCCAAGAGGAGGTCCAAACTCTCTGCTGTGTCTAAGCCCTCTGTTGCTGCCTAGGCTTATTAAATAGGGCTTCGGATCTGAAGGTGAAAAGCATGTTACGGACCGATTAATTAAGTCTATGTCTGCTTGCTGATTTTGTTTTATTTTTACTTGATGGGAGTTCTGTGAGGAGTTTTGAGTTTGCTTCATTGTCGACTTTTTAAATGTTGGATCCGATTTTGCTGAAGCTAGTATTTGGCTATTGCTTTTCTGTTTCTTTACCAAGTTGGTGTGCTGCTGCCCTTTGGTGCTTCTTTCTCGATGATCTACTCTCCTCTTATCTAATATTTGAGATGAATCTTTGAAAATTCAATGAACTGAACATCTGTGGAGGTGGGAATGGGAGGAGACGCTGGTGAATGATTGGTTGATATGCTGGTTGTTTATGGCCCCAACTATTGTTTTGGGCCTACAAACACATGGGGTTGATCATGATTGGTTGATATGTTAGCAGGTAGGTATAGTAGCAAGTTTGTCTATGCGATTTTTTTTTTTTTTTTTTGGTTACATTAATTTATTTTTCACCACCACGTTTGTCTTCGGAGCTCTTTGTAACAGAATATGGGTTAATTCGTAAAGGAATGTTGTGCCTCTAATTGCTGGAGAGCTTATCATTCAAAGAGGGGTGTAAACAAATACGCTGTTCTCAAAAAATGTTACAAATTTCATTTGTAATTTTCTCAGCTGAGAACAATATCCTAAAAGCCATGTTAAGTGATAAAAAGTGTATAGAATCTACGCATAAGAACATCATCTCCAGGTGACAAACTACGGTACACAGAACAACCTGGTTAATGGCTACGGCAACATCTGTCATCTTAACACATACACTTAAAAAGCAAATTACATTTAAAATGGAAAAAAAAAAGTCACCACGGAATAAAATTCTCAAATAAATTCTTAAATAACAGAAGGCATTTGACCTATGCTGTATTATTTGGACAATGTTTGTGATGACAATTCTATCGTAACCTTGAGAAAAGAAGAGATGTTTCAGTTTTTTTTTTCTTTTTTCTTTTTCTTCAAGTGAAAATAAAAGAGTTATGTATCCGGTTAAAATGCTTTGATAATTATTCAACTCCCCCCGTATAGCTTCTTCAACAACTTGCCAAGATGTTGCATTCCTCAATTCCTTCCATAAATTGAATATAGCTCCTAACACATTCTCCTCGTGTAAAATGCAGTAGCACCTATTAAATAACCAGAAACACAGATTAGTAAAAAATGTCTCACAGGTATTCAGCCACAGTAAATTACAAATGAAAATGTCGGCCGAAAAAAGAGGGTCAGTAATCTTGCAAGAGATGCAAATCGACCTATTAGAAGACTAAAATGAATATACAGTTCAAACAGAAAATAGAGAATTCGGAAAGTTCATACATGGCACTGTATGATATCTTTTGAATTTACTTTCCGCTGACCCACAATAGGGTGGTGTATGATCTGCTGCTCTTCCGGACAATGGAAGGTTGTAGCTTTCTAGAAACTTCTTAAGAAGAGACCCATCTCCTCGGAAAGCATCTAAATACAGAGGAATCAAGTCATATAAAGGGTCTCCTAAAAAAGAAAAAAAAATGAAAGAACTTTGGCATATCTATGCTTCAGGAACCAACCAAGTAACAAAATATAAGAAGTCAGCTCGCCGATAGATAGATAGATAGATAGATAGATAGATAGATCGCTGAAGTCAATAATATGAGTAGGAATCCATTTTCTTGGCCCTCCTTACTTTTGTGATAAGTTGATTTTCTCCGCCGTTCCCAATTGAACCGCCCTTTAAAGCACCCTCGTCAAAGCCATTCATAGGCAGAACAGGTTCCGTGTGAATATTATCGTCCATAATGTCTGAATGTATCCAAGAAGGAGAAGGACAGATTCTGTAATAAAGACCATCAACATCCTGATGGATTTGATCATATACGAGCACGTTAGTCCTACAAAACTACCCTGGTCTCTAAATCTAGCAAAAGTGCTACATCCTGTGGAAGATATTCCTCAGCTTTCTCAATTAAAATTTCTGGAATGGGATCCCCCCTGAATATTGGTAGCACAAACACAAACAAATGAGGCCTTCAACAACACCATGACAGGTGAAAAAACACATCAACTTTAGTACAAAGTAAGTAAGAGCACTCACCACTGAACTAGGCAGTTTCTGATGCTCTCTAGCTTTTCTCTCTTCCAGAATATCAATTACAGGCTTCCATTTAGGCAAAATTTTCAGACCAGTCAGATCACTGAGTTTTTCTCTTTGTCGATTTAATATGATCAACCTTCGACTCAGATACATTCAACGAAATCTGTGGTAGGTTTCGTAGTTGAACTCCCAGAAAAGAAGCTAGATGCAAAGCATCATCCTTTGATAATGTGTTCCTTCTGCAAGAAAAGCAACATCAGCGGTTGTCGTATTACCGTGAGGGACCATGACCCTCCAATATTCATCAATAATTTTTCGAATAAAATATATATTCCCCCCCATTTACATATATAATATATGAGCAAAAATATCGCCCTTAACATCTTCTGGTCACTAAAAAATTAGCAGTCTAGAGTGATGCCACTTTGTGCACAAGTTAGTAAATTATGAACTCAAACCATATTATTCCCATTCATGCCAACAAAGACTTGAATATCAATAGTCTGTAAGATAACAATTTTGATGTGCAATCAGAAATTTCAAGCCCAAGTTTCTGGGTTCTAACAGAGGCTCTGTTACTTATCCATCACTTATCTAGCCTCCAATTTTCATAAACTTTATTTGGCATCTCCATGATAACATGTGCCGACAGGAAGCTTCTCATCATCCAAGGGAGATGGAATTAACATCTTTTGGCAATTGTAGATCAACAAATGACTGACAACTACTTGAATTTGAAGAGGCATCAGGGTTTAAACGCGAGAAAAGTACGATGCTTTAATAATTTGATCGAATGAAAAAAAAATTTATGTATTGTAAAATTAATTATGAATACCAAGTTATATAAGAATGAATATACTGTTGGAAAATTTCTTTCTAAACCTTTGAGTGAAATACCCTTTTAAACAATTTTAAACGAAAACGATACAACTTCTATTTTGAAAAAAAAACCGCAAGCAAGAATTAAGCAGCAAATACTGTAGAGAAGAAAACACCAGATAAGGTCTGTGAGTCGACGCGTGCAAAAGCACTATCCTAAAAGCGAAATTGTCCTTCCGCCTGCTATGTCACGCCCCGGGTTGCATATTCACCGGGCACGCCGACAAATCCGCCGTATACAAAAGAATTTCTTTTGTATACGAAGCGTAGCTGTACCTGTATAGACATACAATGCTACAAACAGTAGCATAGAGCTGAAGTAAACTATAAACAAACAGATAGGAAAAACAACCACTTTATATACATACAATCACAGATACAGAGTAACACTACTCGCTCCAGCGAGTTCAACTGTATGTACAAAAGTGTCCAAAACCAAAAACTGTCACTACCTGCAGGAGGGTCCTCTAACTCGGCACTCGACGGGGAAGGGCTCTAGCTCGCGACGCCCTTGCCTCGATCCGACTCAGACGGAGCACGGCGCAACGAAGGCCGCAACAACGGTGGAAGAAAGAGGCGTGTGAACTACTATAACAACAAGTAGTCCTCGGTGGGTACCGCCCTAAACACATCGGTCCACCCACTAAGTCTACAGGGTAAGCAAGAAAGTAAAAGAGGCTGGAAACACTCGACAGCTAACAAACCCTATACTATCCTGCTCTAAACCACTCTCTGTAGAACAAGTAAAAGCTGACCCAATCTTACGAGGGACTGTGAAAGCACCCGTCCCGCCTGTCGAGGCAACACTACAACTACCCGGGGGTAGTCGGCGGAGAGCAACCCACAACGAGGCGCGGCGACACCAACGCAAATGCACTAAGCCAGACTCGGGAGCGGCACTCGTGGGCGCGAACCAACTGAGTATGCAAGCGTATCTCTGTCGAGCTCAATCTGGCTCTCACAGGCATAGTCACGTACACGGGGTCCAAGAACTAACACACCACGTGCCCCTTGGCACAAACCGTAACCACACAGTACACTGGGTCCACCGTCAAACCCCCGACGGTGCCCGACAACCAGCACGACTAGACTCAGCTGAAAAGTAAGCTCGGCATCCCCAGCGCGAGCGTGAAAGCAAACTACACTACTCTAGTATCCATCGCACTCCCCCGACGATGATACCGCACAAAACGGCTCCTAGAGCTAAATCCGATAGTGTAGGCTAATGACGATCCAAAACGTGGTTTTCTCCTAAGTCAAATCCAAGCCCAACATGTATAATATTAAATATCCGCTAAGCATGATTCAAGGTTCAAATATTCAATTTCAGATTACTATACGATAATCATGCATTCAAGCTATCACGTACTGGTCGAAACAAGAGTTTACACATGTTGACTATTTTACTTAGGAGTATTCCGATGTAAACCCACCTCTCAAGCGATCTCCTGGCTGTGAAGGAAGTGGCCCGCGTCAAGGTGATCCTTCGCTGATCCGCCGAGGTCCGAAGTCTCCCGCTGCGAAGAGGCAAAAGCACGATTTCACGAATTCTGTCCGGAAAACAGCGGCTGAGAAAAGCTTAAAGTTAACTAAGCTAACCTTATCCAAATTCAGCGATTCACGGCTCAAAATCTTCGTCTCGCAGTCAAGAATCCAACGCCGCAAGTTTCGACGCGATCCGACCGCCCTGCGCGGAGTACTAGCCAAAGCACCGACGGTCGACGCAGAATTCCTGCAGTTCAGTATCTCAGATTCGAATCGGCAACCGGCTCGAATTAAGGGTTCCGACAGGGCAAACCTTGTCCAAATCCAGCAAGTAAGGTGTCGTTGGAATCGTCTCGCGATCGCGGATCCAATGCCCCAAATTTCGTCGCGTTTCGACCCTCCTACACGGTGATATAGTCAAAACTCCGCGGGTCGACGGTCTTTGTCGGCGACGGCGATAAATCCGAAAATCATGGAATTTAGAAGCAACGGAGGGAAACTCGAGGGGCTACTCACCTCAGGAAAAACCCTAGGCTCGTCGCTGAGTCGAGGGCGGCGGTCCCGCGCGCACGGCTGGCTCCCTCGCAGCGTCACGTCGCCGGAAATCCGCTCGAACCGTTCCGCGGCACGTCGTCGACGAAGCTCTCACCACCAAGCTCCCTCTTCTCTTCTTTGGTTCAAGGAGGGAGAAGGAGAAGAGTAGAAGCAGCAGCAGCCAAGGGAGAAGAAGGAGCTGCTCCCCTCTCTCTCCTCTCAGTCCTAAAGGCAAGGGGGAGGCATGGGTGATGTGACAAGGTGGCCAAAAAGTCAAACTGCACCATACTGCACGTTGTACCGGTACAAAATCCCATTTGTACCGGTACAAACGGGCAACCCGAGAGCCCAACTGCGCAGGGCCATACCGGTATAGCCCTGGTGGTTATACCGGTATAGCAACCAATCTTGTACCGGTACAAAATCAGATTTGTACCGGTGCGGCGTAAAACACGCTATTTGCGATTTTTCGCGACACACGCTGCTCTCAAGTTCCCGCAGGGTCCGTGTGGCGTCCATTTGGCGCCAACGCGACTCGGACTTGTCCCGACACTCGTCAGGGCTGTCGACAAGCCTCAGGTGCAATTTTCCAGGTCTCTACATCCTCCCCAACTACGAAAAGTTTCGTCCGCGAAACTCAACCGTACCTCAGCTCTGCTCGTCGAACAGGTAGGGATAGGCCTCCCTCATCGCCGTCTCGGGCTCCCAAGTCGCCTCCCGCTCCTCGTGATTACTCCACTGCACTTTGACATACGGTATGACCCGATTGCGCAATTCTTTCGCCTCGCGAGCAAGAATCCGCAACGGTCGCTCCTCGTATCGAAGGTCCTCGCCAAGCTCAAGCGGAGTGAAGTCAATCACGTGAGAGGGATCGAATACATATTTCCTCAATGCCGAGACGTGGAATACATCGTGGGTGCCGACTAGTCGCGGGGGTAGAGCAATCCTGTAAGCAACTGGCCCAACTCGCTCCAAAACCTCGAAAGGGCCAATGTAGCGTGGACTGAGCTTTCCACGCACTCCAAATCTGCGTATCCCTTTGGACGGCGAGACTTTAAGAAAAACATGATCGCCAATCTGAAACTCCAAGTCTCGCCTCCTGGTATCCGCGTAGCTCCTCGTCGCTGTAACTCGTCAAAAGAGCTCGAACTACCTTCACCTTTTCCTCGGCCTCTAGCAAGAACTCGAGCCCCGTCCTCCTTTCACCCACGTCGCTCCAAAACAACGGGGATCGGCATTCGCGTCCATACAACGCCTCAAACGGAGCCATACGGATGCTCGCTTGATAGCCGTTGTTGTACGCAAACTCAACTAATCTCAAATCGATGCCACCCTCCTCCAAAATCCATGACGCATGCCCTCGGCATGTCCTCTAGCGTCCGAATGGTCCTCTCTCGACCGACCATCCGTCTCGTGGGTGAAACGTCTTTGAAGTGTAGCTGTGTACCCAAGGCCGTCTGTAAGCTCCTCCAGAAGTGTGATACAAACCTCGGGTCCCTGTCTGATACAATCGACACTGGCACGCCATGCAGCCTGACAATCTCATCCAGATATAGCTGCGCGAGTCTCTCCCTGGACCAGGTGGTCTGAACTGGTAGGAAGTGGGCAGACTTGGTCAATCTGTCCACTATCACCCAAATAGCATCGAAACCACCCTGTGCTCTAGGTAATCCCACGACAAAGTCCATCGTGATCTGCTCCCATTTCCACTCGGGCACTGGCAAACTCTGAAGCTTGCCAGCAGGCACCTGATGCTCTGCCTTCACCTGTTGGCAAGTCAAACACTGAGCCACGAATCTGCCAATGTCTCTTTTCATTCCGTTCCACCAATCGTCCTTTCAAGTTCTTATACATTTTGGTTCCACCAGATGAATCGTATAAGGAGAACGGTGAGCCTCTCTCAAGATGTCTGCTCGGATCTCTCGAATCCACGGGTACACACGGTCGGTCCTGTACCTCGGTACTCCGAACCGTCCATCCGTGAAACCCTCTGCTGTCCTCCAATCGCTCTCTAATCCTCAACAAGTGTGGGTCTCCACTGTTTCTCTCGGATCCTATCCAACAGAGTGGTGCAAAACCATAGACATTAGTATTGCGGTAGACCCGGGGGACACAACCTCCGATCTCAACCGCCGTAGCTCCTCAAGTAACGGCCTCTCTTTGTGTGATCATCGAGCACGAGCCCCTGCATCGCTTTCTGCTCAACGCATCTGCCACCACATTCGCCTTGCCGGGATGATACTGAATACTAATGTCATAGTCCTTCAGTAACTCCAACCACCGGCGCTGTCTGAGGTTCAACTCCTTTTGGGTGAACAGATACTTGAGACTTTTGTGATCAGTAAAAATCTCACAGTGCTCGCCATACAAGTAATGCCGCCACAACTTCAAAGCAAAAACCACTGCGGCAAGCTCCAAGTCATGCGTAGGGTAATTCTTCTCGTAATCCTTTAATTGTCGCGAAGCATAAGCAATTACCCTACCATGCTGCATCAACACACACCCTAGTCCACTGTGTGATGCGTCACTATAGATCACATATCCTTCCCCCATAACTGGGAGGGCAAGGATAGGAGCTGACATCAACCGCTGTCGCAACTCATCGAAGCTCCTCTGACAGTCCTCACTCCAGGTGAACTTAATTCCTTTACGAGTCAATCGAGTGAGGGGTGTGGAAAGCTTCGCAAAGCCTTCCACAAACCGACGGTAGTATCCAGCTAATCCAATGAAGCTCCCGCGCCTCGGCCTAGGCCAATGCCGAATAGCCTCAATTTTCCTCGGGTCTACTGCCACTCCATCTGCAGAAATCACGTGGCCCAAGAAAGTAACCTCCCGCAACCAGAACTCGCACTTCTTTAACTTGGCATACAACTCCTTCTCTCGCAGGAGCTGCAGCACTATCCTCAAGTGCTCCTCGTGCTCGGCGTCGCTACGGGAGTATATCAGAATGTCGTCGATGAAGACTACCACAAATCGGTCCAAGTACGGCTTAAACACCCGGTTCATCAAATCCATGAACGCGGCAGGGGCATTCGTCAATCCAAAAGGCATCACTGTAAACTCGTAATGCCCGTACCGAGTCCTAAAAGCCGTCTTGGAAACATCCTCGGCCCTCACCCTCAGCTGGTGGTAACCTGACTGGAGATCAATCTTCGAGAAGACACAAGATCCTTGCAGCTGATCAAACAGATCATCGATGCGCGGCAACGGATACTTGTTCTTGATGGTCACTTTATTGAGCTCCCGGTAATCAACACATAACCTGAGTGAACCATCCTTCTTCTTTACAAATAACACCGGCGCTCCCCAAGGCGATACACTGGGTCTCACATACCCTTTATCCATCAAATCCTGAAGCTGCGCCTTTAACTCTCTCAGCTCTGCAGGTGCCATTCTGTAAGGTACCTTCGAGATTGGTGCAGTTCCCGGGACTACATCAATCACAAACTCGATCTCCCTCTCCGGCGGCATAGTCGTCGTCTCAGGGGGAAATACATCCGGAAACTCGCGAACTACAGGGATGTCCTCGAGTCTCGGTGCCGCCGTAGGTACCTCTGCAACCGTCGCTAGAAAAGCGGTGCATCCTCTACTCATCACCGTCGAGCTCTCGCGAAGAAATCCACGCGGCAAACATCGTGCTCCCTGCAGCCTACGAAAGTGAACACCTCCTGGCCTGGCTCGCGGAGCGTCACCGTCCTCTCTCCGCAGTCGATCGTCGCGTAGTACCGCGTCAGCCAATCCATGCCAAGCACTATGTCGAAGTCATGCAGCTGCCCTAGAACTAACAAATCTGCGGCCAAAATCCACGAGTCTAGCTGCACTGGACACGACCTACAACACTCTACAACCCGTACTACATGGTCGGGAACCTGGATCTCCCGGGTCTGAGGCAACAACCCTAACTCTAGACCATGTAATAATGCAAAAGCTCGACTAATAAAGGAATGCGATGAGCGGTATCAAATAAAGTGCGTGCTCTAATACCGGAAAGTAAAGTGATACACCGCCACCACACGGTCGTCTTGAAGAGTCCTCCACCCGAGCCGCATAAACTCTGCCGGGAGCCTGCTGCATTGCTCGCTCTGTCGCGGCACAGACGCCCTATCCTCACGACGGTGGCTCGACGGTGTCCCGTACGACTGCTGTGATCCGGTCTGGGCTGATGCTGTCGATGGTGCCGACGATGCTGCTCGCGGGCAAGCTGCCCTAAAGTGTCTGGTCCACATCCAAAACAGCCCTCCCGTGCTCACACATCGCGCCGCGTGCGTCCTCCCGCGAGATCACGCACCTTGTGTCCTCGTGGTCGCCCCGGCGACGGGTATCCCTGGTACGGCGACGCCCCGGGGGCCCACGACCCTGAAAACGTGATCGTGGAGGCCTCGGCGGACGCTGGCTGCTCGACTGCCCACCGTCATCAGGAGCGGGGCGCTTCCTGTCCTGACTCGGTCCCGGCCCCTGAGTCCTCTCTCGAAGTGTCGTCTCGCTCCTCTCCTCAAACAGTGCCTGCTCGATAGACGCATCCAGGGTCCCCGACCTCCGCGCCCTAACGAACCTGTACAAATCTGGCCTCAAGCCCTGCTCGAATAGATATACCCGTGTGCCTCATCTCTCGTCGTACGGCACACGCTTCGGGAGCCGCGAAAACTCCCGAACGTACTCCCGAACCGTGCGATCCCCCGCCGGATCTTCTTCAAATCTTCCTCGATCCCCTCGCTTTCACACCGTTCGGAAAATATGTGCGCACGGATCCCGCAAAACTCATCCCAACTCGTCTGCGAAGCCACAACTCCCTGGTCGCGCCTCATCCTCGTCCACCAGTCCCGTGCGTCTCCAACTAAACAGTGGACCCCCAAATAAACCTGGTCCCGATCCTCCAGGACGAACATGTCCTCAAATATCCTTTCCATCGCGCGGATCCAACTCTCCAATACCCAAGGCTCGGCGCACACCCCGTCAAACATCGGTGGGTCGAGGCGGCCGAAACGAAACAAGAGCTCAGTCAACCGCTCCTGCTCCGCCGCGATCGATCGAATCGGTCCTCTAACCGGCGCCAGCGGTGGAGGTATCTCTATTTGGTGGGGGTGTGGCGATGGCGGTGCGATGGGTGGAGTAGGGGATGGCGGAGTAGGCCGGTGCCCCGACGATGTACTCGATGATGCCACTAGCCTCTCGCACATCTCGCCGTAAAACGAGCCCCCGCCGTCTCGTCGCCTCTGTCGGTGCGGCTATCTGGGCGCTCAACTCTGACCGGGCACTCGTCTCAGGTCGAGCGCTCGGCTCCACTACAGGAGGTACACCCGTCTCAGGTCGGGTGCCCTGATCCATCTGCTCTGGTATCTGGGGTGGTAGTGGTGGTAGTGGCGGTGGGGCGCGACCCCGTAGCGGCTGTCGTCCTCTGCGAGGCGGCATAGCTGCACACATAGAAACAAGGTCACATACAAAAACACTCGACCCAATCATCGAAAGTCTCGAAGGCGGTCCCTGTTTCTCCTCGAAATTATGTCGTCTGCAGCCAACATAATTTCTCTGGACCGAAACAGACACTCCTTCAGTCACTCACTCCACTCTAGGATGAGTTAGAACAATCAATCATGACTTTCGCGTTACATCACGCCTCTCGCGTCTGTCTTCCTAGAGTTTACCAGCTTAGGTTTCCTAGGTCCCAACAACCTAATACTAGGCTCTGATACCAACTTAATCTGTCACGCCCCGGGTTGCATATTCACCGGGCACGCCGACAAATCCGCCGTATACAGAAGAATTTCTTTTGTATACGAAGCGTAAATACTATAGACATACAATGCTACAAACGGTAGCATAGAGTCAAGTAAACTATAAACAAACAGTAGGAAAAACAACCACTTTATATACATACAATCACGGATACGAGTAACACTACTCGCCGAGTTCAATATGTACAAAAGGGTCCAAAACCCAAAACTGTCACTACCTGCAGGAGGGTCCTCTAACTTGGCACTCGACGGGGAAGGGCTCTAGCTCGCGACGCCCTTGCCTCGATCCGACTCAGACGGAGCAGCAGCCGCAACAGAAGGCCCTGCAACAACAGTGGAAGAAAGAGGGCGTGAGAACTACTATAAAAACAAGTAGTCCTCAGTGGGTACCGCCCTAAACACATCGGTCCACCCACTAAGTCTACAGGGTAAGCAAGAAAGTAAAAGAAGCTGGAAACACTCGACAGCTAACAAACCCTATACTATCCTGCTCTAAACCACTCTCTGTAGAACAAGTAAAAGCTGACCCAATCTTACGAGGGACTGTGAAAGCACCCGTCCCGCCTGTCGAGGCAACACTACAACTACCCCAGGGGTAGCTGGCGGAGAGCAACCCACAACGAGGGCACAGCGACACCAACGCGAAAGCACTAAGCCGGACTCCGGAGCGGCACTCGTGGGCGCGAACCAACCGAGTATGCAAGCGTATCTCTGTCGAGCTCAATCTGGCTCTCACAGGCATAGTCAAGTACACAGGGTCCAAGAACTAACACACCACGTGCCCCTTGGCACAAACTGTAACCACACAGTACACTGGGTCCACCGTCAAACCCCCGACGGTGCCCGACAACCAGCACGACTAGACTCTGCTGAAAAGTAAGCTCGGCATCCCCAGCGCGAGCGTGAAAGCAAACTACACTACTCTAGTATCCATCGCACTCCCCGACGATGATACGCACAAAACGGCTCCTAGAGCTAAATCCGATAGTGTAGGCTAATGACGATCCAAAACGTGGTTTTCTCCTAAGTCAAATCCAAGCCCAACATGTATAATATTAAATATCCGCTAAGCATGATTCAAGGTTCAAATATTCAATTTCAGATTACTATACGATAATCATGCATTCAAGCTATCACGTACTGGTCGAAACAGAAGTTTACACATGTTGACTATTTTACTTAGGAGTATTCCGATGTAAACCCACCTCTCAAGCGATCTCCTGGCTGTGAAGGAAGTGGCCCGCGTCAAGGTGATCCTTCGCTGATCCGCCGAGGTCCGAAGTCTCCTGCTGCGAAGGGGCAAAAGCACGATTTCACGAATTCTGTCGGAAAAACAGCGGCTGAGAAAAGCTTAAAGTTAACTAAGCTAACCTTATCCAAATTCAGCGATTCACGGCTCAAAATCTTCGTCTCGCAGTCAAGAATCCAACGCCGCAAGTTTCGACGCGATCCGACCTCCCTGCGCGGAGTACTAGCCAAAGCACCGACGGTCGACGCAGAATTCCTGCAGTTCAGTATCTCAGATTCGAATCGGCAACCAGCGGCTCAGTAATTAAGGGTTCCGACAAGGCAAACCTTGTCCAAATCCAGCAAGTAAGGTGTCGTTGGAATCGTCTCGCAGTCGCGGATCCAATGCCCCAAATTTCGTCGCGTTTCGACCCTCCTACACAGTGATATAGTCAAAACTCCGCGGGTCGACGGTCTTTGTCGGCGACGACGGTAAATCCGAAAATCATGGAATTTAGAAGCAACGGAGGGAAACTCGAGGGGCTACTCACCTCGGGAAAAACCCTAGGCTCGTCGGCGAGTCGAGGCGGCGGTCCCGCGCGCACGGCGGCTCCTCGCGCGGCGTCACGTCGCCGAAATCCGCTCGAACCGTTCCGCGGCACGTCGTCGACGAAGCTCTCACCACCAAGCTCCCCCTCTTCTCTTGCTGGTTCAAGGAGGGAGAAGGAGAAGAGTAGAAGCAGCAGCAGCCAAGGGAGAAGAAGGAGCTGCTCCCCTCTCTCTTCTCTCAGTCCTAAAGGCAAGGGGGAGGCATGGGTGATGTGACAAGGTGGCCAAAAAGTCAAACTGCACCATACTGCACGTTGTACCGGTACAAAATCCCATTTGTACCGGTACAAACGGGCAACCCGAGAGCCCAACTGCGCAGGGCCATACCGGTATAGCCCTGGTGGTTATACCGGTATAGCAACCAATCTTGTACCGGTACAAAATCAGATTTGTACCTGACACGTAAAACCTGCTATTTGCATATTTTTCGCAACACACGCTGCTCTCAAGTTCCCGCAGGGTCCGTGTGGCGTCCATTTGGCGCCAACGCGACTCGGACTTGTCCCGACACTCGTCAGGGCCGTCGACAAGCCTCAGGTGCAATTTTCCAGGTCTCTACATGCTAGGCTTCAGTAATCACTCCTAGCGATACGACGACCACTGTCCACCCCGTCAGTACGTCTTCACGGTGGTGCAACACGAGCCAGCTTTCGAAGGTCAAAACTCAGTGTAAAAGAGATGTAAAGTTTGATAGCATGTGAACTTAAATGTCGTATTTTCATTCAATAGAAAAATGTCTCTATATACATGAAGAAGACGTAACCGAAAAGGGAAGTAATTAAGGATATACAAGGTAAGTATATTAGCCTTAATAAGGAAGAAAACGGAAAGGAATAAAAGGTAATTATGGTACATAATTAGGGATCATATAATTAGGGACCATATGCCTTAATACCCCCCCTCAAACTGAGGATGCTTTGTCAAAGAGTAGCTGAAGTTTGGATAAGAGATATATATTCCAGCTTAATAGTCTTTTGATTATGATCTTTGTCGTACAAAATGACAATCCACCTCAATGTGTTTGGTGCGTTCATGAAAAACATCATTCTGAGCTATTTGAATGGCACTTTGGCTATCAGAGTAGAGTAGAGTAGGAGAAGATATGTGCACCCCCATATCAGCAAGAAGCCACCGAAGCCAGACGATTTCAGAAGTTGTTTGTGCCAACGCTCGATATTCAGCCTCAGTACTTGAACGAGCCACGACAGTTTGCTTCTTGCTTTTCCAAGAGATTAATGAGTTCCCAAGGAATAGACAAAATCCAGTAGTGGAACGTCTATCGATTGGGTCTCCGGACCAATCTGCATCAGAAAATGCACGAATTATTGGAGTAGAGGAGGATGATAGGAGAAGACTGTGATGTAACGTATTCTTGATGTATCGAAGAATACGTAGAACAGCAGCAAAATGACTAGAGCGTGGCGCAGCCATAAATTGACTAACAAGATGAACAGCGTAACTAATATCAGGTCTGGTAATTGTAAGATAGTTGAGGCTGCCAACTAATTGCCTGTAAAGAGTTGGATCAGGAAGTAATGTGCCGTCAGTTGGTCGAAGTTTAAGATTGAGCTCGGTAGGAGTATCATTTGTCTTATTGTCAGTAAGGCCAGTGCGGGAAAGTATGTCAGAGGCATACTTCACTTGAGAGAGAAATAAGCCATCAGATCTATAATCTACTTCAATTCCCAAGAAGTAGCGTAGAAGTCCAAGATCTTTCATCTCAAATTGGATATAGAGATATTGTTTGATGTTGTCAATTCCTTCTAAGTCGTCCCATGTAATAATCATATCATCGACATATAGCAGCATAATAACTCGACCACGTGAAGATGATTGAACAAACATTGCTGAGTCATGTTGGCTTTGGAAGAAGCCTTGCTGAAGAATAGTAGAACGAAATTTCTCAAACCAGGCACGCGGCGCTTGTTTAAGCTCATATAAAGCCTTACGAAGCAGGCATACATAACGAGGCAGACGAGATAAATCGGAAGGAGGTATCATATAAATTTCTTCGTGAAGATCGCCATTCAAAAATACATTTTTAACATCTAATTGATGAAGTTTCCAACATTGAACAGATGCCACGGCCAGTAATGTACGCACTGTGGTCATTCGAGCAATAGAAGCAAATGTGATGCAGGACGGGTCAAACCTATCCTACGAGTAATTATCCCTAGATGTGGTAATCAAAAATATTTGCAGAGATAAAATTAAACGAGCAAATTTTTTTTTTTATTAAAAAAAAGAACGTTCGAAAAGAAAATTAATAAAGTAAGAAAATTGATCAGATAAGAAATTGTACCATACGACACCTAGCGAGTGCGCGATTAAACTATTGCGATTAGTCTAGATCATCCACAATCTATTTGCAACGTCATCCTAGTCATGCTTGTAATTACCGCGTAATCGAATTTCGCTCAACGATAGTAATCAAGTATTTTGCAAGATCAAAGAGACTAATAATTTTAAAATTTAGGATGATAAAAACAAGTCTACGACATTTTCCCGAGAAAGAAAATAGCAATCAAAACATTCTATAGACCAAGCTTTTATTACCAATAGATAATATGCATAGATTGAAATATAGAGAAAATACTAGCTTGTGCACCGGGTTCATCCAATGTATGGTTGTTGCTTGTGGTCACTTCATGCGCAGGGATGATGACTTGTGCAGGAAGACTACCAAAGCTGCCTCGTGAAGTGTGCACAAGAATCTCGTCACCAGCTGCTGCTTCTTCTTCTCCTCTTCTTCCTGCGGGTTGCACACAAAACTCTCTCTTCTCTCAATTATCACCCCTCTATTTTCTAGAATCTTAACCAAATCTCACAAGTAGATAGCCAAAATTTGCAGAAAATTAAGAGGAGCTCAGATCCAACGAAATATTAGAACTCTGGACCTCGCCAGAACCGGAAACCCTCCGGGAAAAATAAAACTTTCACCCAAAAACCCTTGGCAAGAAAATTCAAAATTTTTATTCAATAATCGTTGTCTTTTCATAAAACCTTGTAGGTTATTTATATCCTAATTACATCCGAGAATCACCAAAAAAATCTCAACTAGAGATTTTATCTAAAAGAAAATAACCGAAAAAATCTCAACTAAGAGATTTATCCCAAAAGAAAATATAACAAATATCCCTAACAAGAAAAATCTTAAAATAACTGAAAAAATCAGAAAATTAAGAATAATCTTCAGATCCATATAACGGGTTCGGGTGCCAACTTGCGTCGCCTTCGTTGATAGATCTGAAACTCGGGCGACGATACGGGTCGGGTTCGGTCTGCATCAAAATGTCTCCTCGTAGTCAATTCCATATTCTTGAGAAAAGCCTTTGGCCACTAGTCGTGCTTTATAACATTCAATAGAGCCATCAGATTTAGTTTTGATCTTATAAATCCACTTGCATCCAATGACTGATTTATTCGAAGGTAACTCTACAAGCTCCCAAGTATTGACCTTGTGAAGAGCAGTGAGCTCCTCTGTCATAGCTTGCTGCCATTTTGGATCAATGGAGGCTTCTCGGTACGACTGGGGTTCATAATATGAGAGGATAGTGGACAAGTAACAATGGTAGTCGTTGAGGTAATTGGGTGGTTTTTTGTTACGGGTAGGATGGGATTTCTCAAGAGCTAAAGTGGTAGGATCGTCAGGCGGGCAAACAGGATTGAGACAAAGATTCTGTTGTTCGATGTTGTTGTCGGTAACAATGTGCTCATGAACTTCCAAGGAACTAGGAGATGATTTGGCTGTTTGAAAATGATCAACAAGTGGCGAGGACGAATAATGATTTTTATTGGGAAGGGCGAAGTATATGCTCCCAAAAGAGGACGTGACGAGATATGCGTAATTTGTTGGTAAGAGGATCATAGCACCTATAACCCTTTTGTTGAATCCCATAACCGAGGAAAATACATAGTGCGCTTTTCTTGCTTAATTTATCACGCTCTCTTTTGGGGAGAAGAACAAAGCACGTGGAACCAAAAACACGAAGATGAGAATAATTGGGACGGATATTGTAAAGTCGTTGAAAAGGAGTTTTGTCGGCTACGATAGGAGAAGGGATACGATTAATTAAGTAAACAGCGGTGAGAACGGCCTCACCCCAAAAATTTTTTGGTGCTGCGGCAGATAAAAGAAGTGTGCGAGCAGTTTCGATAATATGACGATGTTTTTGTTCAGAGACACTATTTTGTTGAGGTGTCTCGACACAAGATAGTTGAGGTAAAGTGCCTTGTGAAGCAAGATAATTTTTGAAGGCATTGGAAAGATACTCTCCACCAGAGTCGGATCGAAAAACTTTAATAGTTTTAGAAAATTGAGTTTTTATCATAGTAGAAAATTCAACATAAATTTTTTTTAAAATTTCACGAGCATGCATTAAATAAATCCAAGTAAAACGAGAATAGTCATCGATAAAAATAACATAATAACGAGCTCCTCCTATAGAGGGCTCAGGAGTCGATCCCCAGATATCTGAATGAACCAAATCAAAAGGAGCAGATGACCTAGACTCACTAGGAGTAAAAGGAAGAGCAGGTTGTTTCACCAATTTGCAATTCACACAGCATGTGTCTTTATTAAAAGAGAAATGTCCTAACAATCATTTATTAGCAATGAGTTTAAGAAGGGAAAAAGAAATGTGTCCAAGTCTTTTATGCCAAAACAAAGATGAAGATGAAGTGATAGACGAAACAGCCTAACAAGTACCCAAGGAAGGAATATGAAGATTATCAACAACAAACAATCTTCCAACCTTACGCCCGTCCCAACTTGCTTCCCCGTCTTGCGATCTGTACAATGCAACCAGATGAATCAAATATCACTGTAAGCCCAAGATCATAAAGTTGTCCAATGGAAATTAAGTTCATAGAAAGTTTAGGAACAAGAAAAGTATTTGGCAGATGTAAATATTTAGATTTTGCAAGGCCGGTATGAATGGCAGTGACAATTGATCCATTTGCAGTTCGAATGAATTGGGAAGATGTCATAGCGGTAGGTTTAGTAAGAAATTGGGAATGGCAAATCATATGATTAGAGGCACCGAAATCAAAAAACCAGTCAGTAGAGTAAATACCTAAGGTGGAGAAAAGGGCAAAAGTAGATGATTGTGTACCAGAAAGGGTAGAAGCAGATGATTGTGTACCAATACCGAGAGCTTGCTTTATCATCTCCTGAATATGATCCATGGTGAGAGAACTGGAGTTCACATTAGAGAATGTGGAAGAATGTGCCTGATCATGAGATTGTGGCGGAAGAACAGAAAAGGTAGTAGCTGCTCTTTGTTCATAATTATTTCTTTGTTTACTCTGCATATGTCGTGAGGTTGGAGAGGTGCGAGAATACGACGGTGTGCCCGTGCGCTGCGTATGGTTGCACCTTGTACTTGTGATATATCACGCGATGAGCTAGAAGTTGGTCGGACATCACGAGGTGCCTTTTTTGATATCGCATGTCACTAGAAGTTCCATAAGACCTTGTGTTGCGAGCTACGGATGTGGCAAGAACACAAGCATCATCGAATTATGAACATTAGATGTGCCTTTACGAGTCTATTCTGCAATTAATTCTGAAAGAGCAGCATCAACAGTAGGAAGTGGCGTACGATAGAGAATAGAGGCCCTTACAGATTCAAAATTATCTTGCAAGGCCATAAGGAGTTGAACTAGTCGAGTTTCTTCACGATATTGATAGTAAAGTTCAGCATCACTGGTCCATTTAGGCTCCATTACAGCCAATTGGTCCCACAGAATAGACATTTGAGAATGAAAGTCTGAAACAGATTGGCCTTTTTGTTGTTTCAGTGTGCGAATATCCATTTCTAATTTGTACTTTTGTGCAAAATTGGTTTGATTGTAACGGGTAGAAAGAAAATCCCACACTTCTTTAGCAGTATCAAATTTACTAAATTGCATACGGATAGTCAGACTAACAGTATTGGCAATCCAAGTTAATATCTTATTATTATTAACCTCGCATTCTTCACAAAGATCATCAGAAGTACAGTTAGAGCATTTATATTCACCAGTGATGTATTTCCATAGACTTTTTCCTTTAAGAAAACTTCGCATGAGAAAGGCCCAATGAGTATAGTTCGAACCTCCAAGTTTGATGATAATAGGTTGAACAGATTCAGAAGCCATTAGAATAATTATGTGGGAAGGATGTTACCAAGAGTGTTGTAAGCGAAGACAAAAAAAAATGTTAATGTGAAGATGGCGGAGATGACCACGGAGCTGCAGCCGAGGTTGACAAGGTTGTGCGGCACAATGAGATGGGCTCCACCGCAGAGAAGGAGTAGCAACACAGGATGATATGGTTCTAAGTTGATTTATAGAGTGAGGATATATATAAATGTGGAGTTGTGGTAATTAAGGTTGGAGAAGAAATAGGGATAGTAAGCCTGGCTCTGATACCATGATAGCATGTGAACTTAAATGTCGTATTTTCATTCAATAGAAAAATGTCTCTATATACATTGTTGGCATTCGGTTAAATCGAATCGGGTGCGCCCATGATCAGGCTCGATCCGGCGGTTGTTATGTTGTCTAATTGGATTAGGATTAATCTCGCTTTTAATTGGAAAGCTAATTAAAGATAAGTTCTAATCATGTTAGGATAACAATTTATAACCGATTTGGCCTTATCTCTTACGCGATTAGGATTCTGAAATCCCTTATAAATATACGGGCGATCCCACATTAAACGTGGCACGGAAAAACGAAAGTTCTCCACATCCTCCATTAACTTATTAATCAAGAGGGACCTGAACAGTAGATTTGCGATCGTGCTCGTTTGTAGTTCGATCCACCGCGAGTTCGGAGCGCAAGAAGATTTTCAAGGACGATCCAAGGACACGTGAATCAACCTCTACGATCCGGGCGTTGTAACGCGAATCGCTTATGCAAAAAGGTACGAACGAATACTTCCGCTGCGTTCTACATACATGAAGAAGACGTACTAGAAAAGGGAAGTAATTAAGGATATACAAGGTAAGTATATTAGCCTTAATAAGGAAGAAAACGGAAAGAAATAAAAGGTAATTATGGTACATAATTAAGGATCATATAATTAGGGACCATATGCCTTAATACCCTCCCTCAAACTAAGGATGCTTTGTCACTTGTCAAAGAGTAGCTGAAGTTTGGATAAGAGAAATTTGAATCGCTTTAAAGGATGCGACTTGGTAAGGAGATCTGCAATTTGCTATTTTGAAGATATATATTCCAGCTTAATAGTCGTTTGACTATGACGCTGTCGTACAAAATGACAATCCACCTCAATGTGTTTGGTGCGTTCATGAAAAACATCATTCTGAGCTATTTGAATGACACTTCGGCTATCAGAGTAGAGTAGAGTAGGAGAAGATATGTGCACCCCCATATCAACAAGAAGCCACCGAAGCCAGACGATTTCAGAAGTTGTTTGTGCCAATGCTCGATATTCAGCCTTAGTACTTGAACGAGCCACGACAGTTTGCTTCTTGCTTTTCCAAGAGATTAACGAGTTCCCAAGGAATAGATAGAATCCAATAGTGGAACGTCTATCGATTGGGTCTCCGGCCCGATCTCTGCATCGGTGTAAAGAAGAGATCGAGAAAGAAGAAGAAGAAGCCCACTTGCAGATTTTAAGTAAACCTCAGTTACACCATTGCACCTCTCCTCTCTTCTATATGTAGATAGGAGACAATGGTAGCTAGGGTCCGGCGACTCTTTCTCAGGTAAGCCATTGGCCCTTACCGAGGTGCTGGATACAATATTTTACCGAGATAGGGCAACATCTGGGCAAAGAGACCTTACCGAGGTAAGGGTAAGGTAATGATTAGGCTTTAAATACAAAGTCTCAAAAAAAATAAAATAAAAGAAAAAAAAGTAAGTGAACTGAGTAGCTTGGACCTTACGCACCGCTTGCCTTGACCTAGCTCGTGCAGTGCTTGCTTGTGTTTAATTGAGAGCATCGTTCTCATATTTTTCTAAATAACTAACTTGAGAAATAATGAGTATATAAGATGCAGTCACAAGCTTATAATTTTTAATGTGGGACTAAACCACATATGTAGAAACCTAAGCACCAACTCCAAGTGAAGGCCCATAGAAGGTTCCCGTGGATAGAATTGAAGTTTTAAAGGGTTAATTACACTAATGGTCCCTAACCTTTACACTATTTTTCAATTTGGTCCCAACGTTTTTTTTGCAATCAAGTCCCTAATCTTTTGATTTTATTTCAATTAAGTCTCAACTGTTAAATAGCTGTTAAAATTAACAGAAAATACCACGCCAACTCCAAGTCAGCGCCACGGAGGCGCCATGTCGCGTATTAGGCCGATTGCAAAAAAAAAAGATTGGAGACCAAATTGAAAAATAGTACAAAGGTTGAGGACCAATGGTGTAATTAACCGATTAAATTTATAAATTCAAAAAAATTTAATTTAAGATTTAAATTTTAAATTTAAATTTTGATTTTGAATTCAAATTTAAATTGGAATTCAAATTTGAATTTTGTATTTAATTTTAAATTTTAAATTCAAATTCACATTTGGAATTCTAAATTCTAATTTAATTTCAAACTTCGATTTGAAATTTCAAATTCAAAATGTGAATTTGAATTCAAAGTTTAAATTCAAATTTAGAATTGAAATCAAATTTTAAATTCAATTTTAAAATTTAAAATCAAAATTTTGAATATGATTTTAAATTTAAATTCATATCTTAAATTTAAATTTCGGTTTCAAAACTTTCATTTTAAATATAAATTGAAATATAAAAATCAAAATCAAAATCAAAATCAAAAATTTTAAGTTTGAATTCAAATTTTAGATTCAATTAAAAATTTAAATTTAAAATTTGAATTTCAATTCAAAATTTTAATTCAATTTTAAATTCAAGTTCAAAATTTTAATTTTCGTTAGTTTAAAATTTTAATTTTAATATTATTTTTGAATTTAAATTTAAAATTTTGAATTTTTATTTTAGGGACTAAAATAAAAAATGTGCAAAGTTTAGGGACCTAATTAATATGCAAAAGGTTTTTTTAACGGTTGAGACCTAATTGTAATGAAATCAGGAGATTAGGGACTCAATTGAAAAACAAAAAAAGGTGGGGACTCAAGTGACAATTGATGGAAAGGTCGGCGACTACCTGTGTAATTAACCCAAGTTTTAAATCACCTATATTATATTAGTTCTAACATATACAACTAAACTAATTAATTAATGGTACTGGTGTAGCATTTTTTGAGCATAATTACTTCATTGTTAGAGGTTGTAATTAATGCATAAGAATTTATTAATGACACCTCACCAAACTAATTAAAGCACCTGTACTTTAAATTTCGTGGCATAAAAGTGTATGATCTTGGGTTATAATATGAGATCTTGTACTCTCGTATTAATTATTAATTAATTTGACTATTGTTTCTAATGAACAAATCAATTCTACTTATCTGTATTATCTGTATTTGTACACTGGTAAGGTATAGTTATTGTCATGATCAATAGTATTAAAAAATCTAAATATACTTTACCCTTCTAAGTATAATAGCTAGGTTGTGTACTTAACTTCTTAAATGTGAAAAAATATGCATTAAATTTTTAGAAACTTACGATACTGGCATTTAGGGCCCCTTTGGTTTCTTAAAAAATATCTCAGAAAATTTTTTTTGGTTGAAATTTTTTTTTCGTATGTTTGTTTTGCAAGAAAATTAAATATTTTCAAAATTTATTTTTCATATTTGAGAGAAAATTTTTATTGAAAGCGGAAATTTTTTCTCTCACAGCCGTTTTGAAGAGTAAAAAAGGAAAAAAATTCTAATTATTGATGTATGTTTACCACTCAATCCGTTATTTCCACTATCTGTATCGTCTTTTTTATATTCCCAAACTATATATATACACACACACGGTAAAGAATCATCTGTATCTCATATCCGTCATTTCCATCATCTCCATCCCTCTTGTCAAATTATATTATCGATGCCAAAATATAATTAAAAATTATTTTTATTTAATTATTTATTATTTATATTGTAAATAGTTTGTGAGTATATTATATTAAATTTTAAAAGTTTGATAATCTCACCCTCTATTTGTAGGATGTGTTCGCCTAATTTGGTTTTGTTTGGTTGAGTAATCGAATTGTGTAGAAATCGTGGGTTGAAGTAACTAATCAAGTTGTTGTGTTTCGGGACGTAATGACACCGAAGAAACACCCTGCGACGAAATCCACTCCGGCACCACCTTCTGAGGTGCCTGAGTTGTCCGAGTCCGGTGAGGTCCAGCACTTGCATGACCAAGTGACCGCACTAATTAGGGTGGTGCAGAGGCAGGCCAATGCCTCACAGCAGCAGGCCGATGCCTCTCAGTGATAGGAGCAGAAGATTAGGAAGCTCCGGGAGTGCTGTCGCAGCAAGCAGCGACGGAACTATGAAACAACCATTGTACTCGAAACTTAAGCTTTTCGAGTACAACGGTTGTTTTACATGGTATCAGAGCAGAAGGTATTGAGTTCGAATCACGCCAGGCTCTTAACATATTAATTTCCTCCCATTTAATTTAAGCCCACGTCATGAGCCGACTAAGGAGTCTCGAGTTCAGACATGAGAGGGAGTGTTAAATATAAAAATGTTTAAATACCGTTCTCTAACAGCTTAAGCTTTTAGATTACAACGGTTGTTTCATAAGAACCGGCAGCACAAGGGAATCGGGAACCGCCAGCACCGTCGACACACGTTCCCAATGCCGCCGAGGGAGTGGATGTGCATGGCAGTGGAGCCAGTGATGGCGTGCTACATTCCAATGAGCGTTCCTCTAACAGCTCCTCGGTCCTCAGCCCCCAATCTAGCAACAGTGGAGGATGAGAGGAGAGGGCACTTGCAGCCCTCATGACTTTCAAGGGTTAAGTGGTGGTTATCGAATTAGGCCCAAAAGTTTAAGAAAGTAAAGCATATTAAGAGTAGACCCTTCTGAAAAGGAAGGTGTCACAAAGTAGGAGTCTATAACTGAGCTTAAGTATTTTGGACAAATTTTATTACTAGTATTAGGCTATAAGTAGTGTAATTATTCGACTAGCATTCCACTGGGGGAGTTTATAACTGGGCTTGAGTATTTTATATACTAGTGTTATTAGTATCGAACCCAAGACCCCCCCCCCCAAACACTATATCCTATATCCTTGTGTTTGGTTTATCACTCAGATTATCATAACATTTAAATTAATAATTGGCAAATTTGACACTTCAATTGCACATAAATATCACTCACGAATTCGAACTCCAGCTTTCAATTGTTCTCAACGTACTACCACTAATAGTCGCCAAAATGGATTCATTAAAAAAGTAGTTACATGTTTTTGCTTTAGCTTTGGATTATGTGTGAAGCTTTCATGATGCTGCATCTCTTTCCTTTGAAGGTGTCCAGTAAATCTCATGATTAAATTCTCTTAGATTGTTATTACTTAATTATGCCTAACAGATCGACAGAGATTCACGCAAAACCTATTATTATTCAATGTAATCCTGGATCCGATTCCTATTAGATCGATTTTATATCTCTTTATTTTGTGAGGCCGTATATTCGATCCTCACTTTAACAAATGGATATACATTTGATCGTCGATCGCTTATCGGGCTCTCAGGCAATTCTTTTGGGCCAGATTCAATCTGTGATCCAAGTTCCAAATCATATGACAAATTTTATTTTGAAAAAAATGGTAAACATCAATCAGATCCCTTAACATTTAATGCATTTTTATTTTGTTATTATGTGGCTTTAAAATCTTTATTTTTGGTTTTCTTTTACCAAAAGGACCTGTCATTATATAAAAGGAATAGTTATAAAGTGATCCATTTCACAAGTCAAAGGATGGCGGTGTTTGGTCTGTTCCACAAGCGTAAAAAAGTTTTTTAGAAAAAAAGTTTTTCATGGAAAACCTCTATTTCAGTTTTCGGTCCTTTTGATTTCAAGAAAAACTAGTTTTTTTGTACTTTCAAATTTTGTGGCAAAATATATATATATATATATATATATATATATATATATATAGTAGAACTCTTTGTGCTATTAATAAGACAAATTTGTCTTTCTAAGTTTCTAACCATTCATTAATTTTGATGGATAGTTAAGGTAAGAGAGAGAAGAGAATTTGGAGAGAAATTAAGGTTCTCAATTTCTCATCTTTTTGAATATCTCATCAATTTCTCTTATCTCTCTCATCTTAACTACCCATCAAAATTGATGGATGGTTAAAAACTTAGGAGCCTGTGTATTAATAGCACAAGAGCCTCTACTATATATATATATATATATATATATATATATATATATATATATATATATATATATATATATATTAGTAGGTCTTGTGTGTTATTAGGAGCACGGAGGCCTCCATGCTCTTAAGCGTTTTCGATGATGGAGCTTAGAATCGACAATCGGTTCCGTTAGACTTGATCTAGCATATTTGAAGTTTCAAGAAAATAATTTTTGTGATTTTTTTATATCATTTACCTAGCAATCGAAAGATTCAAAATCAATAATTTGTAGCAATTTGAAAATAAAAATTCTATAAAAAGTGGTGATATAGCACTAAAATTTTCGATCGTAAATATTGATCTTGTTGTAGATAGTATAAAGAATTTTGTATCAAAATTTCATCTCGATTTGAATGCTTCTACACCGTTAAACTTGAAAAACAGATATCAATCATTAAAAAATATTGATTTTGAATCCTTTTGATCACTAGGTAAATGATATAAAAATCGCAAAAAATATTTTCTATAAACTTCAAATATGCTAGATCAAATCTAACTGAAGGCGATCGTCGATTCGGAGCTCCATCATTGAACGACTTAGGAGCACGGAGGCCTCCGTACTCCACACAAGACCTACTATATATCTATATATATATATATATATATATATATATATATATATATAGAGTCCTACTATCTATTAATAGCACGAAGCACTTGGTGCTACCAAGTTTTTCGCCGTTAGATCTACCCTTTTGATCATTTTCACCGTTAGATCATACTATTCAACCAACCACCTACTCAACCCTACATCATCCTAACCACACATCTCTTAATCCAATGACCAAAAACTTGATAGCACCAATGACTTGGTGCTATTAATAGCATAGTAGCCTAGTTCTATATATATATATATATAGAACTAGTGATAGTCGTTGAGTCATACGACATAGTGATAGTCGTTGAGTGATACCCTTTATTTGAATTAGGGCTTGAAACTAACAGAGCATGAAGAATTGCGGATAAAGGGTCTTCAGAAGCAGATGATGAGGCTTCAAGAGTCAAAGATGGCACCGGTCAAACCTCTTCAAAAGGTGCACTTATATCTTCCCCTTCCGTAGATGGCATAGGAGTAGAAAGAGGTGATGCTGCATCACTTGCGGGCAGTTCTTGGCTTGTTTCTTGGGAAGCCCTCTTTCTCTCTATTTCTTGCTTCTTTTTAAGGCGAACCTCCTTGCGAAGTTGCCTATCTATCTGCGTCTTCAAAGAAGAAGCAAAATAGGCTCTTTCAGGAGAAGACCGTGGTATTAGAGAAGAAATGATAAATAAATAAACAACAATAGAGATTGAGTATTGATATCCAAAGTGAGTTATCTCAATTTCAATCGGCTCAGTAGGATCAGGGGTTTGTTCCAGAATATCAGTCGAAGGTGTTTGTTCGGCTCCTTCTACTGAAATGTTAGCCGAAGGCGTCTCTTCGGCTATTTTTTCTGAAATATCAGTCGAAGGTGGTGATTCAGCTCTCTTTTCTTCAGCTTTCTTCGACTGAGGTCTTTTAGCAACCAACTTACGCCGTTTTGGAGGTGGCGGAGGGGTAGATTGTGCAGTTTCAATTGGTCTTTTATCTGCAGCTGGGACCGATGAAAAAGTTGGAATAGACTGCAAATAAGAGTGAATAAAGGAAAAATATGCATCGAGTGTATTAAGACAGGAGAAATCAAAAGAAAATAGAGTGTATTACAGAAGGAGGAGGTGAGGTATCATAAGGTGCCTCCGATTCTTCTTCTGATACAGACGGAGCAGCAGGGTCATTGGGAAGATCCTTGCTTGGAAAGGGCATCGTTGTAGCTGGAGAATGAGAAAGTAAGAATTCTTTTCATAAAAAGAAAAGATAATGACTATAAGCAAAGAATTATACCGATTGGGAGAATAGTCTGGCGGTACGCATGTGTAGCGACCTGGATTTTTCTGTAGAGGCTTGTCGACGACTCAGGCGAGCGTCGGGACAAGTCCGGGGCGCGTTGGCGCCAACGGGACGCCAAACGGGCATTGTGGGAACGCGAGAGCAGCTGGAATCCTGAAAATCTGCGAAATAGCAGATTTTCAGTGAGCTATACCGGTACAAATCTTGGTTTGTACCGGTACAAGAGTGATGGCTATACCGGTATAGCCACCAGGGATATACCGGTATAGTGCCGCGCAGAATCGTTTCTCGGGTTGCTGTTTATACCAGACAAGGGGCCGTTTGTACTGCATACAGCGTGGTAGGTGAGCTGAGGGCAGATTGGTCATTGATGCTTTGTTTTTGTCACCCTCCACCTCCAGCTATTTACACGTCAGGGAGAGAGAGTGAGAGACTTTCCTCAGCTCCTTCTCTACTTCTTCTTCTTCTCTCTCTCTCTAGGTTAGCTTAGTTGGAGTAATGAAGCTCGGGTGGTTGTTTCTTCGCCGACGTCGCGCCGCGGAGCTTTTCGATTGCATTTCCGACGCCGAGGTGCTGCGAGGGAGCTAGGCGAGCTCGGGATTTCGCCATCGTCGACACGCGACGATTCTAAGGGATTTCCGGAGGTGAGTGATCCATCTAGAACACCTCCATTGCCTCAACTTCAACTATTTTCGAGCTAAGTTCGGACCGTCGCAGAAATCGACGTCGACTCGCCGTATTTTGGGCCGTACGCGACGTAGGAGTGGCGGATTTCGCTGAGACTTGACTCGTTGGAACCGGGACGACGAGAGGAATCCAGAGAGCATTTACTTGGAATTTTTGAAGAAGGTTTGCTTACTCGAAATCATGAATTACTCCGTTGTCGTTTTCCTTAAATCGTATTTTCGAGCCGTCGCCGATCGCAGCGTCGACCCGCGGGGTTTTGACTAGTACTCTGTGTAGGAGTGTCGAAACGCGACGAAATCTGGGGCGTTGGATCCGTGACTTCGAGACGAAGAATCTGAGAGCAAGTTTACAATTTTTGGAGCAGGTTAGCCCAGTCGAAAGTCTGTTTTATCGAGCCGTTTTACGAGCTAACTCCGCAATGTCGTTTTGCGCTTCCCTGGCGTCGACCGTCGGTGTTTTGACCCGTACTCTGCGTAGGAGAGGCGGAATTCGACGAAACTTGGGCCATTGGATTCACGACTTCGAGACGAAGCTACAGAGCCCTTACTTGCTGAAATTAAAGAAGGTTAGCTTAGTCGGAATTAAGCTCTACTGAGCTGCTGTTTTCAGGCAGATTTTGGGAATTGTGTGACGTTGGGTTTTCTTCTTAGGATTTCTCGGACCTTGGCGGATCACCGGGAGATCGAGTAGGATCTAGGACGCCCTTGCTGCCAAGGGATTGCTATCGAGGTGGGCATTCATCGGTTACTCCTAAGTTAAAGTAGTCAACATGTATAGTTTAATTTCATGGATAGATCCTTAGCTCGAATTCATGAATTGCTACAAGTTAAAATCTGAATTTTGGAGCATGTCTAGAAGTAGTAATTTATACATGTTTGGACTTGGACTTGACTTAGGAGAAAACTACGATTGATCGTCATATGGTACACTACCAGATTTAGCTCTAGGAGCCGTGTTGTGTCGTATCGTCGCTGGGGGAGTGCGACGGATACTCAGAGTAGTGTAGTTTGTTTGACGCTCGCGCTGTGGATGCCGAGCTTAGTTCTATAGAGTTGCTCGGGACCGTCTGGGTCGACGGTGGGCCCGCCATCGTTCGGTTACAGTGTGTGTGCTAGGGGCACGTGGTGTGTTAGTGGTTAGACACAGTTACTTGACTATGCCTGTGAGAGCCAGATTGAGCTCGACAGAGATACGCTTGCATACTCGGTTGGTTCGCGCCCCCGAGTGCCGCTCCGGAGTCTGGCTTTGTGCTTTTGCGTTGGTGTCGCTGCGCCCTCGTGTGGGTTGCTCTCCGCTAGCTACCTGGGGGTAGTTGTAGCGTTGCTTCGAGTGGACGGGTGTTTCACGTCCCCGGTGAAATTGGGTCGGTTTTGGTTGGTACTACCGGTTGATAGTGTTCGAGCTTACGTAGTTGTGACTTATAGCCGTAGAGTGGTTCCAACTTCTCTTCTACTTTCCTGTTTACCCCGTAGACTTAGTGGGTGGACCGATGTTGTTTAGGGCGGCACCCACTGAGGACTATCTCGTTTTGCGTAGTTCTCACGCCCTTCTCCTCCACCCTTGCTGTGGCCTTCGGCGTCGCCGCTCCCTCCGAGGTGGACCGTGGTAAGGGCGTCGCAAGTTAGAGCCCTTCCCGACTGGTGCTGAGTTAGCCGTCCTCCTCTACTGCAGGTAGTGACTTTTTGGGTTGTTCTTTTGTAAATACACTTGTGAACTCACTGGAGCGAGTAGTTGTATTTTGGGAACTTGTATGTATATAGATCTTATTTTACTACCTGTTTGTATTTATAGCATTTTCAGCTCTATACTACTTTTGTAGTATTGTATGTTATACAGGTACAGCTACGCTTCGTGTACAGGGAAAATTTTTTGTACACGGCGGATTTGTCGGCGTGCCCGGATAATAATGCCACTCGGGGCGTGACAGCCTGTAATGCAGATCGGTTGAAAATGCGGTGGGAAAAATGTTCCCAAGTGATGGTATAACGAAAACCTACCACCCCCGCGTAATTCGGCCAGAAGCTTACTAATTTGAAGAACCGCCGAAGGCGATTCCCCATGGCCGAGATACTATCAGCTTCGGCTATACTTTTGGTAGGGGGTTAACAGCAGTATTGACCGTGAAGAATTTGGTAGGAGCAGGGACTGCTTGGGTAAATCCAAATTGGTGTGTTACGAACTGAGGAGTATAAACTTCAGTGCTGGGCAGTAGTTTCGAGCGCAACTTCAATCCGATATGCAGATCCCTTATAGTCAGAAAAGAATACCAAACGTCTGAATACTCGCCAGCGCGAGATGAAGCTAGTTCACCTTGGATGGCTTCATACCGAATTAAAAGCCAAGACGGGCCGGTGACACGGTCAGCAAATAAAGACCAATGAATAGAGAAATTATGTCAAGATTCATAAAATATTTTAAAATAAGAAGGAAAATCAGAAGGGTGGCCTGGTGTTAGCGGCGGAGGACAGCTGAGAGCCAGTCCGTAAGAATCAAAATGGGCAGCCGAACCTATATCTAAAGAAGTTCGGCACAAATTGGGAAAGTAAATCTACAAATATATTTGTAAAAACCAGAAAACAACACAACCTGAACTGATCGTTATACTATCTCTAGAGGGTAGTGGCTTGATGGAGTCAAAAATTTCTCTATAAACAAAATCAAGAAAATAAGAACCAAGAACTAATTTGTCGCCGTTAGTCAAACCAACGGCAATCGGGACAAAGTCTCGATTAATCTTCTGCGAACAAGTACAGAAGAGATTATGACACAACCAATATAGCAGGAATGTTGTGTGTTCCTTCTTAGTGGCAGGAGCAGGCGTTTCACCTTCAAATTTTCGAAAAAACTTGGAATAAACCAAATCAGCGAGATCAAGATGGGCCTCAAAGTCTGATATGTCATCAGGATTGTAGGCCATAGAGAGGTAATTCCATGAGGTCGTAAACCAATGATTGCAACTACATCTAAGAGAGTCGGAGTAAGAGGTCCCCCTTTGAAAAGAAAAATATTGAAAACGGGGGCCGTAAACAGAGAGCAAAAGCCAAAAAAGGTTGTCGGCTGCGGAGGTTGCCGAGATAGCTAAATGGCTTCATATATCCTGACTTTCTGCGAAAAATCACTATAGGCAGCCTCCACTCGATCCAACCAAGCTAAGTAAGCATCTGAAACACTCGGCTAGGTTCGAAGGCTTTTTCCTGTGGAAGCCGAGGGAAACCAGGAATGTAGATGAATAGATTTGGCCACCAATAGAAGACCATCACTAGAATAAGGGAGATTATCAGCAGGCGGATCTTCAGTAAAGGAGGGGCCTAGAATGAATCTAGTTGGGTCCGTAAGAAGATACGTTTTAAGCAGAGTATAATCTAGCGAAGGACGAGTAGGTAAAGGCGGAAGTGGCGCCATTACTCGAAGTGAGAGGAAATGAAGAAAGAAGAAAGTAAATAGAAATGATGAACGAAAGAAGAAGAAAAAGTCAGAGAAAATGAGGAAGAAGTAAAAAGAAAACGATGAAGACAAAAGTTGAGAAGCTTGAAGAAGAAGGAAAGGTGGCCGTCGCGTCGAATCGTCACATCGAAACGAATTCCGAGGTTCGATATAATGATGAATGGACGGCGGTAATTAAGATGACCTAATTAATGCCGCACATAAGACAAAAATAGATGACGAGATCAGGGCTGCAGAAAAGAAACGGATGGCCGAAACTAAACTGTGTATTAGACTAAGGATCACGCCTCGGATTACCTCAGAGAATTTAAAGTTGATTGGATCGAGAAACACGCCTCGAATCACGCTGGTTATCGAAGCGATGGCGGGATTCTAGCAGTAGAAAAAGTGGACAGTCGAGACGAAACCATACCAGGAATTTGGAGTTTGAAAGGTATTCGCGCCTCGGATTGCGCCAGTTACCGAAGCGCTACTTCGAAAGCTGCCAAGGGGGCAATTGTTGAGCCAATTAGGCGCGGACAGGTGGTACACCAATAGCCCATTTAGAAGGGAGCAATCCTGCTGTACACCGGGAGCATTAGAAGAAGTATGGACCGCACCAGATCGAGGAAGTTACAGTAACCGCAAGCAGTTACAGGCGGTTCTGATCGGCAGAAAGTGGCCCGGATAAGTAGGGCTAGTGGCCGATCATGTATAAGAAATAACTGACCACAAAGGATTGATCTATAAATAGGTCAGCAACGCCCAAAGAAATGGTCTTTTCCCTATGAACAAAAGACCACTCTTTATTTTCCTCTCAATTTCTTGCATTTTCTAGGAGTAGTCTATCTGTAGCCTTTCTATTCCCGCATTTATTGTTTTTCCTAGGTGTAGTTCTTAAGTAGATCAATCGAGTCTGCATGCCATTTAGCACACTCGTCCTTTGTAAACTACTTTCCTGCACTCTTTGTCAGTTAATTTGAAAGCATTCGACTCTTTAAGCCGACCAATTCCTATGTTGTTCGATAATTCGCTCTTCGCCGACTTATTTCTTGTTTGATCCGTACATTCGGCTCACCCAGCTGAACCGAATTTACTGTAGACGTTTCAAACCCGGCTGATCCGATCCCTCGTCAGCCGAATCGCTTGATCAATCGAAAGGCGCAAACTTACTATCTGAAGCCGTCTTTCATCCCGATGCACTCTCCGAGGAGTATCTTTGACCATGTCAAGGGTTAGGAAATTCGGCACGCAACACTCGCAATGAATTAAAACATTGCTGTCTAATCAACGAAACATGTAGCTCTCCTTTGTATGCATGTTGTGTATGCTATAGATTAAACTTAATTTTGAAGATTTGTACAAATTACGAATGTAGTATGAACTTATTTTTATAAATTTTAAATTATATATTCAAGGGAATGATAATAAAAAGAAAAGAAAAGAAAAGGAATTTTAGTCAATTTTATAGTTAACTGACGTTTCTTCACACTGTCCAATTATTTATTTGATATTGGCATTTGTTTATATTAATTTATTTTTTCAATTCTTTATGCATTCTCACACCTACAATATTCAGATTTCTATTTTTTTTATTTTATTTTCTTTTTTCTTCACTTTTTCCTATTACTTGCCTTTTCTTTCATACTCCTCTTATGTATTGCATAATATTTGATTCAAATTAATAATAATAAAAAATTACAAATACAGCACGGATCTATCTATCTATTACTATATACTAAAGTAGAACCCTTAATGATCCCAATGTGAGAATCTGACATTTGGCTTTCTATTTGCTTGGCACGTGTCAAACTCTAATTAATTCAAATTAGAAACACTATTAAATACACTGTTAAATCAGATTAAATCAAATTACTATATACTAAAATAGAACCCTTATTACTATATACTAAAGTAGAACCCTTAATGATCCCTATGTGAGAATCTGATCCGCGACTTTCTATATGTTTGTCACGTGTAAAAAATGATAGAAGCATTTTTGGAAAGAGTAAAAAATCTATTCTATTACTATATACTAAAGTAGAACCCTTAATGATCTCTATGTGAGAATCTGACACGTGGCTTTTTATAATTTGAAACACTATTAAACCAGATTAAATCAAGACTCAAATTAGGAAATACTATTAAATCAAATTAAATCAAACTACTACATACTAAAGTAGACCCCTTATTACTCTATACTAAAGTACAACCTTAAATGATCCCTATGTGAGAATCTCACCCGTGATTTTCTATATACTTGCCACGTGTAAAAAAGGATATAAGCATTTTTGGAAAGAGTAAAAAAATTCAAAACTCACGCTTTTATTAGTATAGATATTGCATGTCACTTTCCTACTATCACTCCTTCTGTAATTTTTATTTCGTAATTTTTTTTCTCTACTATCACTCTTTCTGTAATTTTCTTAGTTCTTAGATGTTGATGCTTTAAAATATAACATATTATTTTCATTTTATTATTTAAATACGAAGCAAGTACAGGGCTTGTTTGGATGCTCACTTTTTTGGAGTATAGTATAACTAAACTACGGGTGTAGGAAAAATTTCTTGAAGTGTTTGGATGGTTTAAAAATATACCAACTAATTAGGGTATAGTTAAACTATACCTCAAAAAGTAGGGTAAAAGTAAAATCCAATATTTTCTCCTAAAACCAAAAGTCTATTTTTCGGGCTCGTCCACTCACGCAGCCGTTCTATTCTTTTCCCCTCATCCTCTAAGCCTCCCTCCTTTCTCTCTAATCTCTACCCTCTCCACAACCCACCCTCTCCTCCGCCGCACTCACTTCGGCCACTGCCGACGTCACCGCCTCGGCCGCCGCCTCGCCGGCGATCAACCCGATCCCCGCCGCGAAGAAGTTGAGCCCATCCATCACCCCCGCCTTGCTCGCCGCCTCCGGGACCCGCAACCAGTGCACGAACACCCAAACGCCTCGGGCCGCGCGCACAGATCGTTGTCGGAGGCGGGGCAAGTTAGCCGAGGGACTAGGAGGAGAGGGCGCCTCGTCCGCCGCAGTCATCTCGGCCACGGTCGCCGCCTCTGTCCGGAGAGGCGCCGCACTCATCTCGACCATGGTCCCTATGTGAGAATCGACACGTGGCTTTTTATAACTAGCAACACTATTAAATCATTTTAAATCAAGAATCAAATTAGGAAACACTATTAAATCAGATTAAATCAAATTACTATATATTAAAGTAGAACCCTTATTACTGTATACTAAAGTAGAACCCTTAATGATCCCTATGTGAGAATGTGACCCGTGACTTTCTATATACTTGCCACGTGTAAAAAAAGGATAGAAGCATTTTTGGAAAGAGTAAAAATTCAAAACTCACGCTTTTATAAGTTGTATAGATTTGAATGTCACTTTCCTACTATCACTCCTTCGTAATTTTTATTTCGTAATTTTTTTCCCCTACTATCACTCCGTAATTTTCTTAGTTCTTAGATGTTGATGCTTTAAAATATAACATATTATTTTTATTTTATTATAAATGTCTTATTGTTTTCGGATACGGCACTTGGGTATGATTCGCACTTGGGTATGATTCTATACGTGACATCACTCCTCTTGGAGACTTCATCGTCGAGAGGTGGTGATTAGCCTGTAGTTAGTTCTTTATGATCAAAATATAAGATACGACTTTCGTTTTCAAATTGAACATACGTTTGCTTTATTTTGACTAAACGATACTATATAATTTGTTTATTTTCTATTTTAGGGAGATAAGATACATGCAACGGTAAGAAAAGCTTTCCTGAACAAATTTAAAGATCTTTTTACGGAAAAAAAGTTTATATGATCAACCAGTTTGGACTTTGGAGTGGGGCAGAGCAGTGGCTCCTACAGGACCACTATACTTCCTTACAAAATCAATTTTCAATATTCTATAGTTGTACGTGAGATAGAATATGTTTTGACAATATCAAAGTATGAATTTATATTTACCCCTTTTGATTAAATACTTGCTAATGTCTGATGTCGACAAATATTTAATAGGTAAGAGTTGTTACATGCAACAAATATTTGATTTTTAAAATTCAATTTTTAATTTGTGTACCTACTATATTGATTCTTAAATATTAAATATATAGTAGATACAAATATTAAAATATTAAATATTAATAATTTTTAAATAAATTTAGATATTTTTTTTGAAAAAATTTACTAATATTATGATATTTATCATTTTACTTATCTAACAATTTATCTGTATTGTTATTGGAGCAGATACTTTTTATTTTCATGTAACAAAGTTTTTTTTCTTTATATTTTTTTGAAGACCAACATCTATATGGTTTTGAATCTTGAAAATTGGTATGTCTCTCATATACGCATGCTTACTTTAATTTGTGTCAAATATGAAAGTTTAGTTAATCTCTTTATATGATTAAATATTAATGTCATTTGTAATTTTTCATATCAATTTTAGTTATTATTTTGTTTTGCACATTAATATGTAAATGTAAATTATTTTGCACACCAATTCATAGATAATAGAGTAGGGTTGAATTTTGCTTTTTACTTGAGTATTAATTTTGGTCCATAATTTTTTTTCTCTCACTTTTGTACTTTAATATATACTACTATAATTAAGATTGATAGTATATTTTTTTTATTTTTTTTAAAAATTTAATATTAATTAAAATAAATTTTTTTTCTTATTTTATATTATTATATTATCCGTATATCGCACGGGTCAGATATTAGTTTTTAACTAGTACATTATTATAGTAGACACATGTGCGTTTTCTAGAATAATACGGGGGGCTGTTTTTTTTCTGGGGACTCCCCAGTCTTTCAAAAAAAAAAAAAAGAAGAAAAAAAAAGAAGAATGATTTAGCCATTCGTCGGACCTTCGGTTGAATTATAATATCACTCCTCCAGTACCTAATAACCTATTCGATTGAATAACAAAAAGATATTATTATAACACGATCAGCCACTTCACGCTCCTCGTGACCACCTCCCGCTATATACCTCCTTTCTTCCGCCTTTACGATTCTCTTCTTTCTTCGCTCATCCCAAAACCCTGAAAATGGCTTCTTCTCTCCGCCCCTCCCACCCTCCTCTCTCCGCCCCAGCCCACCCGGAATTCCACTTCCTCCGCCTCCCATGGAGCCGCTTCTTCCCCCTCCAAAAGCGCTTCCTTGCCGCGCTTCTCCTCTTTCCTTTCCCGCCCGCCGCTTCTACTGCCGCAGCCGCAGCAGCAGCAGCAGCGCCACTTCGGTTGAGAGGTAACGTGAACTCATTGGAATCCTATTCTTTGGAACCCTAATTGATAAAAATCTCATTTTTAAGCGAGAGATTATTGATACCCATTTGAGAAAATCGGGGTTTTCCTTTGATTTTGATCTACAGGGCTGAGGGGAAGGAAACGAAGCGGAAGGGTTCAGAGAAGCGAGGAAAAGTTCGGGTTCGCGTCCACCTGAACCACCAGGTCGAGTTTGGGGAGCATGTGGGCATGGTGGGATCGATCAAGGAGCTCGGTTCTTGGAAGAAGCAGGTTGAATTAGAGTGGACCCCCGACGGTTGGGTGTGCGAGCTCGAATTACCTGGCGGAGAGCCCGTGGAGTATAAATTTGTAATCTTTACAAAAGGGAAGAAGCACAAGTTGTGGGAGGACGGGGATAACCGAGTGTTGGATCTCCCAAAAGGAGGCATTTTTGATATGGTATGCCATTGGAACAAGACTAATGAGCCTGTGGATTTGATGGGGACTCTAATGGTTGAGGAGGATGAGGAATTCAAGCGTCAGGGTGGTGTTAATGATTCTGTGGATGAAGATGGTGGGGTTGTTTTGGAGGGAGAGCCAAGCAGCGCTTTTGTTGAGCAGTGGCAAGGCAGGGAGGTTTCGTTCATGCGGTCGAAGCGAGCACAGAAGTAGGGATATAGAGAGTAGGTGGATAACAGACGGGCTTGATGGTGTGGCATTGAAGCTTGTGGAGGGCGATAAGAATGCGAGGAATTGGTGGAGGAAGGTACATTCGGTATCCTTTTCTTGTTTGTTTGCCTGTTAAATGGTTCCAGATGGATAGGTCCAGGTTGAATGTTGCATTGAAACATTTCTGTCCATGTGCATGCATTCCTATGCCTGTGCGCCAGCTCGCACTCGCACTCCCCTCTTTAAATATTAATTTAAAGTGAATAAGGAATGCAAGTATGAAACATCCAAAAGAATATATGTTGGATTGGGAGAGAAACTTAACTGTCATCTTAACTGGACTAGAGTGTCCTTAGTGTTTCTTTATTGGTAGGCTTCACAGTTGATGTCAAAATAGTAACAAAGCCAGAGAAATGCTTCCTGCCATTAATCCTTAAAGAACCAGTACATATGGAAGAAGATTTTCCGTCTTTCAATTGTTATTCAAGTTCATTCTGGTTGTGGCAGACTTCAAAGATGGATGATTTGAAGAAAAGAGATGTATTCCACCTCACGGGGCCAATTGTAGTTGAAGCAACAGATATCTTATGCATTCCACAGTTGAAACATATGATGATTGAACTTTAGTCTACTGAGTATATTCCAAGTAACAAATGAGATATGGGATTTGTATATAAATGGGATTTGATTACACATTTCATATTAGATTTTCTACTTTATTGTTCGATAGTCCAAAATCATTTTCTTACAGGGGATCACATGGAAGACTTGTAAGGAAGATCCCATTTTGTGTTGAAGCTGCCTTAGTTTAGAGAAGGATACAGAACTAAAAATTTAGAGGAAGGAACGAGAAAAGGCTTGAGAGCCCTTAAATTGGCTTAAAATGCTATTTGGGACTATATTGTCTAGTAATAATCTTAATTGGTGATAATTTTGAATTGTTATTCTACTAAATAGACATTTCTTGGGAGGTAAGATGAACCAAATGTACTGTAACACTCCAATAGTCCCACATCGGATAGAAAAATAATTCGGATCAGAATATATGAGGCCTCACATGCTAAATTTAAGTATTTTGGGCCGATGGTTTTGGCCTAACGAGTTATTATTGCTGGCGGGTCGTGTCGTTACAGTTGGTATTAGAGTCGAATACCAGTCGGAATGGTGAGAGTTAAGTGCTATGCGGGACAAAGTGCTGCACCAAAAGGTTTGGTGGGAGCCACCTTTTGAACCCGTAGGAGCCACCTCTTGAATCTCACATCGCCCGGTAATTATGGTATGCATCTGTGATTTGGTTTGGACCCGACGAGGATGTCAGGGTCTAAACAGGGGGAGTTTGTAATGCCCCAATAGTCTCACATTGGGTGAAAAATTGATTCTGATTAGAATATATGAGGCCTACACGCTAGTAATAATAACTGGGCTTAAGCATTTTGAGCCAGTGGTTTTGGCCCAACGAGTTATTATTGCTAGCGGGTCGGGTCGTTATAATTAGTATAAGAGCCAAATACCAGCCGAAAGTGTTAGAGCTAAATGCTATGCGGGGCAAAGTGCTACACCAACGGGCTTGGTGGGAGCCACCTCTTCAATCCATCGGAGCGAACTCTAGAATCTCACATCGCTTGGTAATTCTGGTCTGTATCTGTGATCTAGTTTGGACCCAGCAAAGACGTCAGGGTCTAAAGAGGGAGAGTTTGTAATACCCCAATAGTCCCACATCGGATGGAAAAATAATTTTGATCAGAATATATGAGGCCTCACACGCTAGTAATAATAACTGGGCTTAAGCATTTTGGGCCGGTGGTTTTGGCCCAACAAGTTATTATTGCTGGCGGGTCGGGTCGTTACATGTACATCTTCTGCATTGGATTTCTTTGGAAAGAACACCTATCACCTAGTTTGCATCTTAGACTTCTACACTGATGGATATGAATGACTTCAACAATGTTATTTGATAGTCAATAACTGCATAATGCACTTCGTGGCACATTGATGTCGCAAAAAGTAGTAGAACAACTTGCTAAATGTGATTACGACCACAGATTGGTGTTGTCTAAATTATGGTATCTGAGATCTGGCAGGAAATGCACATTTTATGTTTTCTCGAGTTACTACCATCCTCATATAAGCAATATTCATTGACATCTTTATCCACACTTCTCTGGAATATCTGGTTGCTAGAACACAACATACTATTTAAACCCTTATTATATATGACTTCACCAGAGAAATGCTGTCTATCTAAATTATGTGTCTGAGAGGCTTAATTCAATTAACAAGAGGTTTTTAGTTTTTGAAGTTTATCATATTGTCCTTTTCACAACATTTAACCAGGCTGGTGAACTTTTGTTCTTACCTCAATACTTTGTTCTGTTAGTATATCTTGACCTCCTGGCTATGTGATTAACCCTTTTTCTTTTTTGTTCTTGTGACATTTTCTTGCATACTTAAAGCAGATTTTTGTATTTCTTTTTTCCCTTTTGTTCTGATGCAGCTAGAGGTTGTATGCGATTTGTTGGTGGGTAATAGCGAAGAAGGGCAGTGCTTGGAAGCTCTCATTTACTCGGCTATTTATTTGAAGGTTTTCATTGTATTTCCTTGCACTTCATATGAAAGTTCATGTTTCTGGAGATCCTTCCTGAAATCTGCTTGTGACAGGAAACACTCTTAAATTTACTTGAACGTAGAAAATGCAAGTTTTTTTTTCTGAAACTCAATCGATGGTCTCTCTTATTTTCAGTGGATCAACATTGGTCAAATTCCCTGCTTTGAAGATGGTGGTCATCACCGGCCAAACAGGCATGCTGAGATCTCCAGGCTCATATTTCGTGAACTCGAGAGGATATACTATGGGAAAAACACATCACCTCAGGTTGGTTTTTCATTACCGTGCATTTATTATAGCTTTTATTTGTTTTTACTTTTAAGTTTACATTTGGTTCTTTATCTGATATTCTTCTCTCAGATGACAATTCTGCTTTGAATCTTGGGATAATTGAAATATAACTTCTTTGTTTACTATTCTCTAACTACATAGATAATCCTTCATTTAAACATAGTTTCTTTCTCCATGGCATTATTATTAAATCATAGCATCTAGGAATGGCCTTTAGATTTTGTATATCTATAGAAAAGGACAATATAGAGCTAAAATAGTCATATCAAACTAACTCAGGTGGTCTAGGCTTTCATTCCTGAGTACTTCCAATGCAATGAGTGTTAGAACTAATCCCATCTATGATACTTGCTGACTCATGTTGTGAGCATAATTAATATAAGTAATCCTTTACTTCAAAGCTGTTAAGCTCTCAATTTCTGTGTGTATTCCTCAGGGTTTGAGATTTGCAAATACTTTTTGGTCGAATGGATAAAAGTTTCCTCAGAAAAAAAAGGATAACAGAGATTTTGTTATGCATTAAAGGAAGAAATAGAGATAATAAGAGAGAAACCTGAGGAGGAAGATTGATTAGTGAATGGTAAGCCAAGAGATTAAAAAAAAATATCAAGAGAAGGAAAGCAATGGACGGATAGAGGACAAGAGAAACAGTATAATGATAAAGAGAGGGAAGGAGTGAAGAAGGGACGGTGAGAGCTTGAGGTGGCGGATGCAGGGGGGGTGGGGGAGATGAGGACATGATTGTGCTTTGTGAAAATGAAAAAGGGTAACTACTAGCTAGATATTAGTGAGAGTGTCGCAAATGGTTGGCTTTAGGTTAGGACTAGATTTGATTTTTAGTTAGAAATGATCTTATAGGTAGCTAGCACTTTTATAATAGTTCAACCAATTGATCTACTGTTAGTTTTTATATGTTTCATTTGTAATTTTGTACTTGATCTTGTTCTATAGGAACTGTATTTCCTTTCCCATTACTTCAATACTGATACTCTTCTTGTAAGCTCCATGCTTTAAGTTCCAAACAAAGATACTCAAGGATTTTTGTACTGGTTGTCTTGGTTGGCTTGTGCCGTCTATGTCGTAAGCCCGTGCTGCAATGCTGACATATTAAAGAAGGTCTGTGCCATTGCGTATTGTGCTGTCCATTGGCCTGCTATGTCGATGGTACACCGCATGCAATGTTCGAGTGGCAGGGCAATCATTGCTTAGAAGTCAAAACTACACTATCTTAGCCAACACTTGTCTCTACGTTTAAACATTTCCCTTGCTAAAGTATTTGTTCTTGTTCAAGTTAATCACATCTTATTTGGTTTTATGCTTTTATTATTTATTTATTTATTTATTTATTTATTTTTAGCTTCTGCTCTGTCTACTTAGTATCTTACTGTTTTTTAGCATTACAGTTAGTGAATAATATGCTGTCTTGCTGTTGCATGTACAAGTATGCAGGATGTACTTGTGAGCCGGAAGATTCATCCATGTTTGCCTTCATTTAAGTCAGAGTTTACTGCTTCTGTTCCTCTAACACGAATTCGTGATATTGCCCACCGTGGTGACATCCCTCACAATCTGAAGGTGATTTTTCTCTTGACTGTGTTGATATATGTATATACTAGTTATTTTAGCTTCTGATGCAACTTATCCTATTAACAGCAAGAAATCAAACATACTATCCAAAACAAGCTTCACAGAAATGCTGGTCCTGAAGATTTGGTTGCTACAGAAGCCATGCTTGCTAGAATTACCAAGACTCCAGGGGAATACAGTGAAGCTTTTGTTGGACAGTTCAAGATATTTTACAGTGAATTAAAAGATTTCTTCAATGCTGGGAGGTAGTTTGCTATATGAAACCTGCTCATATTTCTAGTGAAAACATAAATGCCTCACTAGTTCATTAACCAAGTGAAATTTGAAAAATAAAAGAGTTTATACTAGATTTTGAAAAGCTGTTACAAGATGTTAATGGAGTGCCATATGCAAATTTGTGTTATTGAAGCTTTTCCTTCCTTTTTCCATGTAACTGGGTGGATTGTAAAAGCAAACTGGTATATGAATTCCTAACTCATTATTTGATGTGGTGGTAGTCTCATCGAGCATCTGGAGTCAATCAAGGAATCATTGGATGAGCAGCACTTACAAACTCTTGCTTCCTTTTTGGAATGCAAAATGGTAACCTTCCTTGTATTTATTGATCCTTGATTACTTACTAACAAATTCTCATATGAATGAAGTGTTCTGAACCAACTTTTAATACTTCATTATTTTTCTTTTGAAATTCATAGGTAATAGAACAATTATTATATTTGTTCAGCATGTTCTTTTCTTACCTTGCTTATAGTGAATAAGTTTGTTGTTATAGATCACATAATCTTGCTTAGACAACTGTATTTGAGAAAATTTGACTGTGTTTGCTGATTTTAAAAACTGGGAAAGTGATATTATCTTGTTTAGTAGTATTATTGTGTTTTGTGAATGAGAAGATGAGCTTTCAAAAAGTCTGCAGGACAAAACACAACAACACATTGGTTGTGTTATACTAATTACTTAGTAGAAGAAGTGATTCATTATAAGTATTTATTAGATGTGCTGTGTGCATGCCTTTCAATCAGGCATGTCTTCTATCCATGGCTTGAATACTGGTTGGTTGCTTGCAAGAGATTTGGTTTAGTTGCAATTTTTTTGAAAAGGTGTGGCCATAGAATAATGAGGCGGTGCATAGAACTCTATGATTGTTATATGGATTCTAGCCTCGCAAAATGGCCCGCCAGGCTGTGGCCTTGGATTTGCACTATGCCACATTCAAGTTGCACTAACAGGTGCACGGTAATACGACATCCTGGTTGCTAGTCTAATTTTCTTGTTTTCCAGGCACTATTGAACAGCTTTCCCACCAATAACCAACTTTTTTTTGTCAGATTTACTTGGTTTATTTGAAATGTAATATTGGCTATGGTTTAATCTTGTTTCTTTTTTCAAAGACCAATATTATGCAAGCTTAATACCAACTTGACCAATAATTTTATCCTTCATTTTTGCCGCCATTCAGAAAAGAAGCCGTAGTAGTCAAGATAATTTAGAACTGATACAGAAATATGCAAATTATAATTTAAATTTAGACGATTTCATAGTATCAAGATGTTGAAATATAATTGGTCAACTTATCTTGCTTTGTTTTCCCATGTGTGCTAGCCAGCATCTCTGGGTACAGTTCAAAGAATTGTGCTGTACAAAAATTGGCCTGTCGGTTCAACTTTAGCAATATATAGATTGCAGGCTTTACAGCTTTACGGCACTTAACAGTCAACTTCAATTGGTTTGGCTCAAGTTCTACATTCCATTCCTCTCTCTCTCTCTGTTGCATGAATTGCAATAATTGGATATTCTTGTCTAAATCCTTCATGGCATGATTACTAGAAATTATTGTCTTCATCTTCAATATTCTTTTATGCTCCTACTAAGTTGAATGTTGCTAATATTATAAGATAAAGTTAATCATGCTTCCTATAATTCTTAATGAAGCATAAAGTCCTAGCAACATTATATAGTGTAGTTTGACATTAATATCAGTTAATAGATGTGCAAAATTTGGACAACTTACTCAAATTAAAAGCCATAATTTCCTTGTATTTCCTACAGCTGTTTTGGAATAGAACTTGATTGAGCCGTAATTTAAACCTTTTGAGGAGTAAGATTTTCCCCTTCTGCAAGTAAGATTGGAGGGTCCAATCTGTAAAGTCGATGCAACATTAGGAACAAATCAAGGATTTAAGTGCCCATCGGCACCGGCCCTGCCATCGGCATGTTTCAATGGCATGGTTCAAAACCCTTTTTTTTTGAATTAGCAGATAGTTACCTCAATGAAGTGTAAAAGATTTGATAAAGATGTATAATAAGCAAGCAGGAATTATTTATGCCAAAGAAAATATATATCTTAGCTATTTGCGTCGGAAACGCAGGTATTTTTTGTGACCGGCTTGCATCGACATGTCACAGCTTGCACTGGGCCATACTGTGCCCGCAAGTTTCGGCACGACTTGTGCCACAACACTTAAAATCCTTGGAGCGAATAGACCAAAACATTAGAGAAGAAGCTTCTTTTTATTCCCTGCAAATAGGTTGGTGCAACATCAAATTAGTTAATGAGATTCTTAACAATCATTTGGCTATGATCTGATGGAACATTTATTGTTATCCATTAACCATGTAACATCAGTAATTCAGTATAATTGGTTTTTGATAGGGCCGGTTTGAACTTGCTCAACTGTTTCTTTGTGGGCCAATAAGTTATGATATATCCTATTAATATTTTATAAGCTAATCAAATTTGACCCTTTTTTTTTAAAAAAACTTTTAGTATCAATCCAACGGGACTAGTTATCCTCAAAGGGCAAAATTCTTTTTTTTTTTGTGGACACAATGAATTCTATGCCCTGTGAAGGGTATATAACATTTCAATGTCGAAACAGTTATTAATATAATTGCTTGTTTTGTTGAAGGGTTTCATGTTGTGCATAACTTGATTGTGATGTTACTTAAGAATCACTAGCAAAATGCCTATTTAATTTCTAAAATGAACACACCATACAATTATGGCCAATTTGCAGAGTTTGGAGAAGCTGCAGGATGAAAATGATTTTGTTGCAAGTGGTGGGATTGAAGTTTTGTTGAATGCATTGCATTCTTTGACTGCTCTGAGATCAATTATTGTGAAAGGTCTTGAAAGTGGCCTTGAAATGATGCACCTGATGCTGCTATAGCGATGCGACAGAAGGTTTGTTGTAAAAATAACTGGTTAAGACATATAAGATATGTCTGCATGCAGGAATGCATGTATTTCTGTGGCACTTGATGATGATGGTATTAATCAGTTATATGCTATTCTGCAGTGGCGCTTGTGTGAGATTGGCCTTGAGGATTATTCCTTTGTGTTGTTAAGCAGGTATGTTCACTATTTCACTTCTGGATTTCTTTTTTTGAGCCCTGTGCTGGTTGTGTTTGTTCTAGCAAAACCTAGTCTCAGGACTCAGGAATGCTAGTTTTTCTTCTCCAAAAGTTTCCCTGCAAACAAGTATATTCCCTCACCCTCCCCCCAACCCCCCCGACAAATAATCTTCCATTGGAGGGAGACATTTCTCCCTGTAAAATGCCTGACATTATGTGTGCGCTTATGTTTTGATGCAATCTTAAACTATTATCAATTCAACTCATTAGTCATCATATTTGGCTCATGATGAATCAATCTTAAGAATACTCCAGAAGTTTTACAATTAACAACTTCAACGGAGGCATATGTGAGGACATTTTACCTAATAGTGTTTCTGTTTGTGGCTTTTTAATAATGTTGATGCTCCTTTCTTACGTGTATATATTATGTGTTTAGTGTAGGAAATCCTGTTCTTATAAGAATTTGTCTTAGTTCTTCTAGTTTGAAATGTAATATTGAGTATCATCTCTATTATCATATATTCCATTACTCAGCTGCATCTTCATTTTGCAGGTTTGTTATGAATTTTCTATTTATATTAGTTTCCAATTTACACCCAGTATAGCCAGTGCTTAGTGTGATTGTACAAGACTTGAGGTTGCAACTTGCAACCATGTGAATGTATGTTTGTGCCTTAAGAGCAGCCATTTAATGCAGTGTAGGACTATCGCCGAATACTCCTTCCAATGGCAACCATCTTGCTATCTGCATAGTATTTTATTCAGGGTCAAATGTCTGGGTAGTCTCTGTGCTATTCTGATGTTGCAACTTAGTCCTTGAACCTATTACTAAACACTTTTAGTCCTGCAACCTTCTCATCTAGTTCAGTTTCACCCATGGCCAATAAAAGAAATTATCTGACAACATGAGAGGACATTACCACCAATTCACCTATTTACTTTTAAACTCTTTTTTCTCTTCATCTTTGCAACAGATTTGTCAATGCTCTTGAATCTATGGGTGGAGCTGATTGGCTTGCACAGAGTGTAGGATCTAGAAACATAAGCCCATGGAATAATCCTCTTGATGCTTTTATAGTTGGCATTCAGCAAGTTGGGCTTTCTGGTTGGAAATCAGAGGAGTGCGCTGCTATAAAGGGCGAACTTCTCTTATGGAGAGAAAAGGGTTTATCTGAAAAAGAAGGTTTCATCTTTCTATAATTTCTTTTTCCTTTTTGTAGAAATGGTTGGTTGTCATATTTTAATAGCTTTCCTTTTCTATGTTGGTAGGCAGTGAAGACGGAAAGTACATCTGGTCACTTAGGCTTAAAGCTACACTTGACAGAACTAGGAGATTGATAGAAGAATATTCTGATACACTTCTTTCGATTTTCCCTGACAAAGTCCAGGTTGGCATCTTGCTTCATTTACGTACTAAGGCCCCGTTTGATTACCCCTAAAAACATAGCATAGTTAAACTATGTTATATCGGTAGGAATATTATCCTATGAAGTGTTTGGCAGACACAAAAGAGCACCTATTTTTTGGAGTATAGTTTAACTGTACTCCAAAAAATGGAGTAAAATAATAATCCACTCCAACCAAAGAAAAAAATTCCACCATTCTTGGGCTCCTCACCCCCAAAAAGTGTCAAATTTTAAACTTTAAATTTCAAAATTTTAAATTCCAACATAAAATTTTAAATTAAAAGATTTAAATTTAAATGTCAAAATTTAACCAAGGTATTAAATTTTAAATTTCAAACTTTAAACCTAACTTTTAAATTTTAAATTTCAAAATTTCAAATTTCAAATTTCAAAACTTGAAATTTAAAATTTTAAATTCCAACAAAAAATTTTAAATTAAAAAATTTAAATTTAAAATTTTATATTTTAAATTTAAATTTCAAAATTTAACCTAGGTATTAAATTTTAAATTTCAAAATTTAACCTAGGTTTTAAATTTTAAATTTTAAATTCTGAATTTCAAATTTCAAATTTTAAATTTCAAAATTTCAAATTTAAATTTAGATTTTTAAATTTCAAATTTCAAATCCCAAATTCCAAGATTTTCAATTTTCAAAATTCAAAATTTTAAATTTAAATTTAGATTTTTAAATTTCAAATTTCACATATCATATTTCAAAATTTTATATTTCAATTTTCAAATTTTAAAATTTTTATTTTCGATTTTTAATTGAAAATTTAAAATTTAAATTTTAACTTTTCAAAATTCAAATTTGAAATTTGAAATTTGAAATTTAAAATTTTAATTGAAATTTCAAAATTTTAAATTTAATTTTAAATTTTAAATTTTATAATTTAGAAGAATCTTGTGGAATTTAACAATGTGCATCCAAACAGTTTAAAAATTGAAGCCGTGGAATTTTTTAGAGTTATAGGATTTTCTATTTCATTTAGACCAAAAACACAGTTTATAAATTCTATAGAGATTTTTTACTGTGCATCCAAATAGGCCATCCATGATTGAATGACTAATTTTTTTGTTGTTGTTCGAAGTGCATAACAGCTTGGAAACTTGTTATGCTATATAGTTCATTACAGTAATTACTAGGTATAATGAAATATCTCTTGTAAAAATGTAAAAATGTAGTTTGCTTTGAATGATTTTTTAAGCTCTTCTATTTTAGGAAGTTTAAAATACTTTGTATGACACTTTATTCATGAGCTTAAGTTGTGTTTAGGGTTGTCCAATGGGTCGGTTGGCCAGCTTGGCACGGCATGGTTGCGGGCTGTGCTTGGACCAGGGTTTAAAGTATCGCCCCGTGCCATATTGTCACGGGTCGATCGTTGGGTCTCGACCGTGACATCCTTGGGGACCATATGTGGTAGGCATTTGGGTTGACGAAGTTATGGAGTTGCGGAGTTGAGGCGTTCCGTTAGGACGGAGTCGCTGTCAAGACAACGGAGGCAATTCCCTAGCAATGGCCCGTGCCATGGCAAGGAAATAGGTGCCGCATGCGGGGGCTTAAAACATACCCCTCGGTGAGCACCTTTGTACCCCTGGGGTGCCAATTGGGGGGATGCCTTGTAAGGTATATAGAGGAGGGGTGGACACTTCGTAAGTGGCCCCGACTCCCCCGTCGACCCATAGGACATGGATTGTCCCTTGGCTAGCGTAGTGGCCAAGCCTAGCGTTCCGTGTGGCCGGGTATTGGATGGTTGAGGGGACATAGGCCTAGGGTAATGTTGTAGACGAGAGGTCGACGACATTACGGAGCAGGGTATACTGGGAGGCTTTCCTCCTAGGATCGCTTGCGCTACCTTATGCCGGCTTGGATCTCTGTAGTGGAAGGCTTGGATCTCTGTAGTGGAGCGTACGAGCGGATGAGGGATAGTCTAGCGATGGATGGTCCTCCGTGAAGGACAAGGCTCGCGAAGGCAAGTGTGCCTAGCGGCGATTCGTGGGGCGCGACACCCACGAAGTCAAAGGAGGCACAACTCAGTAGGCTCGCTAAAGGAGGCATACCGAGGGAGAGTTCGTAAGGCGGGATGTCTATGAGACTCGAGGGGCGGAACCCAATGAGGCAAGCGGTATCGGCATCCGTAAAGTGAACCTTAATGAACTGGACCAATGGTGTGAACGGCCAGGCATGGTCGAGCCAAGGAAGGGCCAGTGGCTAGCGATGCGGAGTGAGGCCGGTTCGTTTGTATGGGGCCTTATGAGGCGAACCTATGAGAGTCAAGGGCGTGGAGTGCCATGGCAAAGCAAAGGTCGTGAGGACGGTCGAGAGGCACGGTGTGGACTTGTTGGTTCCTTTGCCAGGAATGAAGGGACACGAGAGCCGTACGGGTTGGATGCGAAGCACGGAAGTGTGAAGCATGGGCGTGCGGGGTGTCACGCTAAGTCGACATTGGGAGACAGGCAACTTGGGGTGCACACTTGGGTGGCTTTTCGGATGTATGCCGTTGGATCGAGCGAGCGAGCGCGCGTATGCGGTATGGCGTGGGCGTCGAGCGCACGAGATGAGACACGAGAGGATTTACATTCATGAGTGCCTTTCGTGGCATGCGACGTTGCGAAGCTCAAGCCTTGACGCTAGAGGCGTGCGGGTCAAGTCGTGGGAGCAGAACGCATGGTGAGACAAAACGCTCGGCTAGACTCATGTTGGAACAAGTTGGGGGAGAACTTGTAATGTCCTTGGGGCTAGTGACGGAGGCAACAAGGCATTCTGCTATGGGGCCACTCTCGAGGAGAGATAGGTTGGCGAAACGGGACGCACCTAGTTGGTGGTCAACCTCGGTATTAGGGTTGCTCGTTGGGAACTCGTGGAGTTCGACGAGGGGTTCGATTACAGGCGAGGGGTCGAGCTTTAAGTCTCGCAGAGGAGCAAGCTTAGCAAAATGCTTGGATTGGTATTCCGCTGTTAAGTTTGGAAGGCATGGCCGTAAGAAGGACGGAAGGCTGGCTCGGGTGTGCGACACTGGAGCGCCGCGCGGGGATTTTCAAGGCGAAAAAGCTAACCCTGTGATAACATGGCATAGGGCGGCACGTATCGTGTGCCCAAGAAGAGGGCACGGTATAGGGGCTCGTACCCCCCCTCCTCCCCCGCGGCTCGTGCCGTATGGAGACAACGCGGCACGACGCAGTGTTCAGCGATATAGTGCCGTGCCGACACTGTGCAATTTTATTTTATTTTTGCTTTTTTGTTTTTTTCCTTTTGTTTTGTTATTTGGGGTATCCGAAGCATTCTAGATACCCTAAAGATATTGCAAATCGAAAATTTACATATTAGATAAGTCAAAAAATTATAATTTAATATTTTTTGTTTATCAATATATAGACAAAAGATTTGTCTGAGCCCTTCGCTTACACCATAGACATCCATTTTTTCTTCACAAATTATTTTATCAAAATTTTTTGCACTGCGAAATTTTTGGCGAATTAGAGGAATAAAATTGAACTCAATAAACAAATTTTGAGGCACATCAAATATAAAATTTTATTTTTTGCGCTAGAAGATTCAAGATTGAAAATACTGATAAAATTAAAAGTTGAATTAAATCAATTGATATTTAAATTTATTTAATTTATTTGTCATATAATTTATTGCTTAATTTTTTTTGATAGATCTACTAATTTTTTGAAAAAATTAATTGAAAAATATTTTTAGAAATACTTTTTGAAATATTTTTTCCAAATAATTTTAAAATTATTTTTTTCTATTTTATAAAAGAAAAATTGTAATATGGCCAAAAAAGAAGAAGAAAGAAAGATGTCTTTGCATTTTAAAAATTCTAATATGTAAAAATTTTTATTCTGCATCAGGTATGATTGTATTTTACATACAAAAAAGTTTACAAGTATGTTAATTGATGAGTATAGTAAGCTATAGATAGCAAATATTCATAATTATTTGGTTGGATCTTTCAAAATAATATTGTAAGAACTTATTGGAATAAAAAAGCGAAATAAGTCCGTACCAAAGCGTGCTAGTAGGAGGTCATGTGTATCAATCGGCACGGAAGCGTGTCGGTGTCGTGCGTGCAAGCGGAGCAGTGCACGGTCTGTGCTACGGCATTTTAAATCTTGGTTGGGACATACTCGTGCCGCACGGTGCACACCATAGGTGGGGGCCGTCTTTGTCTGACCTCTTGGCCTATGGCCGGCATAGCTACTTGCATTATAATGCGGTCGTGCGGTGCGAGAAGGTCGGGTGCGGCTTTGGTCCGTTTATGATTTGGCCTAAGAAATCTTGGGTCGGCCGCTTGTTTATTTATATTTTCTAATATATATATATATATAGAGTCTATGCTATCAATAGCACGAAGCACTCGGTGCTACCAAGTTTTCCACCGTTAGATCCACCCCTTTGATGATTTTTATCCGTTAGATCATATTATTTAACCAACCAGCCACTTAACCCTAGGGGGCCCACATCATCCTAACCGCACATCTCTCAATCCAACGATCAAAAACTTGGTAGCACCAATGACTTGATGCTATTAATAGCATAGTAGCCTCGTTATCTATATATATATATATATATATATATATATATATATATATATATATATATATATATATATATATATATATATATATATATATATATATATATATATATATATATATATATATATAGAATTGAGCTCCTATGCTTTTAAAAGTACCAAGTCATTGGTACTTGTAAGTTTTTAGCCCTTGGATTAATAGATGTGTGGTTAGGATGATGTGGGTTAAGTGAGTGGTTGGTTGAATAGTATAATCTAACGGATGAAAATGATTAAAGATGTAGATCTAACGGTAAAAAATCACAAGCACCAAATACTTGGTGCTTTTACAAGCACCATATAGGACTCTATATATATATATGTATGTATATATAAAATTTATTCTTCAAAAATTAATTTGAACTATTGAAATTTTAAATAGTTTTTTTTATAAGTCATCTAAAATTTATTTATTTAATAAAAAACTATATATATTTTATAAAATCAATTGAAAAATTTTAAAAAATAAAATTTCAATATAAAAAATAAAAAGTAGTAACATAGGCTGGCCCGTGGCCAAACACGGGGGCCTCTATTCGGGGCATAGGCTGTCTTTGGGCTCTTGTCACGCCCGGGACCCAGTGAAGCCCACCGGTGCGTGTCCAGACCCACCATATGCCTACAACATATAAGGTGTCTACAACAATGGGATAATTAAAGCAATAATAAACAAGCAACTAGGGATATCAGAGTATGAATACAACTAGATTCTAATAACAAGTGGATGGTAGAAGAACTAAACAACTAACATAATAAAAAAGGTAAATACATCAAGTTCCAAATACAAGGTGCTCGATATACACAAATGGTGGTCTTTACACATAGGTACAAACACTCTCAATCTCTACTATACTAGGTTGAATGCCTCTTTATGGCATCTTCCTCCACTATGTCAAACATGAGTTGTATATCCAATAGCATATTATTCTAGTTATTTTCATTGCATGAAACATGATTCCAAGTTACATAAGAGAATGCCATTCACTTGCATGATTTCTATATACATAGCTCTCTACTATATAGAGGTCAAATTTTCATGATACATAATATATGCATTTTAAGCATTCTAAAATTCACATATGCTCTATCTAGCATGAATTTGCATGATTTTCTATTTTTACTACAAGTAAAATAACATAGGGGGAGTTCGCCCATTTCGGTGAGGTCAAACCCACCAAGAACTTCTTGCAACCCTTTCGTTTGCGCGAACGAAGGTGCCCACAAGTCTCCTAGCTCCCTAAAGAAAATTCTAAAAGGGTTAGACGAAACGAACGAACACCCAAAGTGTTCATCTTTAACCAACCCAAGAAAAGGGCAAAACTCACCTAAAATGGTAGAAAGCTCTCCTAATCCCAAATGGAAGCTAGAGCACCTCTATTTCAACCCAAATGAAGGTTCTACACCTATCAATTAAGTCCCAAAAGCCACAAATCAAAAACCCCCAAATAAAACCCTAGATTTTCATTCTAGGTTTTCATCTTATGAAATCTACCAAAGCATGGATCAAATGAGGGATTAAGGTTACTAACCTCTTTAGAAGCCCCAAACCAAGCTAAAATCAAGCTGGGGTTGAAGATCTCTCCTCCAACATGCTCCTTTCCAAGCCCCAAAGCTTCTCCCATTGTGGAAAGGTGACCAAAATGCAGAAAGGAAGCAAGTGGAGAGATCAAACCACAAATCCAAAGCAAAAGAGAGGGAAAAAACCAAGGAAAAAAGAAGAGAAGCCCTACCTCTTCTCCTCTCTGGTTGCAACACAAGAAGCCCCAGCCAAAAGGTGTGGGGTATATAAAGTGTTACAACAATTGCAAAGAGAACTCTCAAAAAATAGTAGTCTGCGACCGCACGTCTGCGATACGCGGGAAAAAGAGTACCAAGCGGCGGCTTTGCGCAGCCTCGGGTTGGCGAGAGAATACTGCTAACGTCGTGCCGCGCGATGCGATGCGTGCAGGGTCCGATGCGTACTCGGGCAATGCGATGCCGGTACCCGAGAGCACTCTTCTTGGGTGCATGACGCAGTTTCGGTACCTCATCTCTGGTACCGGTACCTAGCATCCCAAAACCTACAGTTTGAAGGTTTTGGGTGCTAAGTACACATCCTCGCTCCTCAAGACGCGAGTAATGGGTCAGATCACTGTCAACGACCTTCCAGAAAATCTGGAAAAGCTCAGAACACAAATCAACACTCGAATCTTGCAATTTGCTAAAGTTCAGTGTGTTACAGCTACAGTCCAAAGAAAGGTGGCCTGGCTTGGCCCGGATTTGAATCAGGGTCGGGTTGGGACGGGCTACCTTGTAGCCCGTTTCGGATTGAAAAATCTTGGTCGTGCCAGCCTGGCACAGCCCATTACACCCTTAGTTGTGATCCGTTAAGTGGATATCTCGCATTTCTATGTAGTTGATTCTTTTACCTATTATCATGGAAACTTGTTTGGTCACGACAATGGTAAGGCAGTAATTCGAAATGTGAGATTTAACAACACAAGTAACAATCGTTGTTCGCATTGAGAAAGTAAAATTTGACATTACATATTGTGTAATGATGGTTTCTGTTCATTCGAATTTGTAATGCTCTCATCAACCTAGAGATATAAGACCATTACCTGACTTCTTTAACTGCAGATACTAGGAAAAGCCCTTGGAATACCAGAGAACAGTGTTAGAACATACACCGAAGCTGAAATTCGTGCATGGTATTGCCCTCTCTTTCTTCTAAAATATTTGCTGTGACAAGCTTCTTTATATCAATTCCATTTTTTTATTTATGGATTTTGTAAAGCTAAGCATGATAAAATGCAGTGCCAAACTAATGCCATTGCTTGCAAATTTTTCTCTAGTGTTATTTTTCAGGTCTCAAAGCTTTGCACTCTTCTATTAAAAGCTGTGCGGACAGCACTCGGATCATCAGGTTGGGATGTTCTTGTACCAGGTGTGGCTCATGGAACTCTTGTACAGGTATCTTTTGTGATCAAGTTCCAGTGCAGTATTTATTTCGACATAAGGTCCTTAGATATGCTTTTGTCAGATGCTGAAGTTGCATTAATGTCGAACAGTCAAGAGCTGTTGAAATTTGAAAGTTGTAACCAACCAAAGAATCTAATACGTTTTAACTTATAAATCCATATTCATCAGGATGAATGGTAGTATGTAACAGGGTAAAGAGGAGAGCAAAAGGAGCATGTAACACCAACAATCTACAAGGATAAGCTACAGCCTTCATATGAGGGCTATAATCCAAAGCAAACTTGGTTAAATATTAAAGCAAACAGAAGTTGGTCCCTGCACCAGAATATGCTCTCAGAAATCTTTGATTTATCATATATGTCATGCGACCTTACATGGGCTGGATCATATTAATTGTTTCTGTAAAGCAATTTGCAATTATAATTCAGGAGTTGAATTATGTATCATCAGAATCAATGTGGAATCTGTAGAGTATAAATCAGGTAGCTACTGTTAAGATGTAAAGCATATGAATGTTAAAATTTCAAATTTTCCATAAATTGATGTTTAAAGTGAAATAAATAGTGGATCAGAAGCTGATCCAATGTGCTACCCTACTTTGACTTTGAAAGTATTATCTGACAAATGTATGTAAGAAGAGAAATTCAATAACTCAAGTTTAACCTCTTCTGTTGCCAAAAACTGGAATTTAGATAGTCTAAATCCTTACAAGTTGTATCACTGCTATTACATTTCAGTGAGGTTTCTCATGTTCAATATTTTCATTATATGTCTCAGGTAGAAAGTATAGCTCCTGGCTCATTGCCGTCATCTATAAAAGGACCTGTCATTTTGGTCAGTAAGGCTGATGGGGATGAGGAGGTGCATTTTGAATTTTCAATTCTCATTTTGAACTTCTCCTTTGCTTCTTTTTCTTGGCATCTTAATCTAGCAATTAGATCTACTGCTGAATTTTTCTGGTTTTGTTAGGTAAAAGCAGCTGGAGAAAATATTGTAGGGGTTGTTCTTCTACAAGAGTTGCCTCACCTATCACATCTTGGTGTTAGGGCCCGACAAGTCAGTTTCTTGACTCCTCTCTAAGGTTATGTTCTTTTACGAAGAAAAATGAAAGTATGCCTGAAACATTCATTTTACAGGAGAAGGTGGTGTTTGTCACATGTGAAGATGATGATAAAATTGACTATATTCGAACGCTTGATGGAAAATCTATCAGGTCGTATTCTCTAAACTAGCTTGATTTTGCTGATTAAACTTCCATATTTTCCACCTTATGTGCATTTTTATTGAAATCTCATATTATTTTACAATTGTTTATATTGTTATCGAGAATTCTATCTTATCTTTTAATGTTATGACACGTGTTAGTTGTACCTGAAATAACGATGTTGAAATAGTATTCCTAAATAGGTACACTTGGGGGCGTTTGTTTCATTGATAATTTATGTTGGGAGGATGTATGGGACTTACTTAGAAATGATGAAACCATCTTAGTTTTCCAACTAGATGCCATCTTTAATTATCATGGGATGGGGTTTTTTTTTTATCATTCCCATGCTAGCATGCCCAATGGAAATGAGATTTTACACGGGAACCTCACATTCCTCAAGTGAGAATCACTAAGATCTTATGCCTGAATAGCTCGATGGAAATCTTGTCATATTTTACCATAGATCCTTAAAGGAATGTCGCATCTCTGCGCCAATGGAACAAACACCACCTAAAGGAGTTGTACTACCTCCATTACTAAATGACAAATAATTGGTGAGCTTATGTGACGTTATGTAATTGTGTGGTAGAGATCTAGAGGTTCTAAAAGAGAAATTATTACTTTTGAATAACATTGGCACCGGGATAGGGATCTTGCTTTTGACTTTTTGACAACTTACGGTAGGATCCAAGGTTTAAAGTGCCATAGCACGGGGTGTGTCATTGTTTGTCTTGCACGGCATGGCACCGCATGCTTCTGCGGACACATGGTACCGCTGCGTGCCAATGGATACGCATGACCTCCTACTGACACCCTTTGGCACGTACTTATTTCAATTTTTTAGTTCCAATAAGGTCTTATAATATTATTTTGAAAGATCCAATCAAATAATTATGAATATTTGCTATGTATAGTTTACTATACTTATCAATTAACATACTTGTAAGCTTTTTTATATATAAAATACAACTATACCTAATGCAGAATAAAAATTTTTACAGGTTAGACTTTTTAAAATGCAAAGACATCTTTTTTCTCTTTCTTTTGAACATATTATAGTCTTTCTTTTATAAAATACAAAAATTAATTTAAAATTTATTTGAAAAAATTATTTTAAAAAGTATTTGAAAAAATTCTTTTTTAATTACTTTTTTCAAAAAATTAGTAGATCTATCAAAAAAAATTATGCGATAAATTATATGACAAATAAAATAAATAAATTTAAGTATCAATTGATTTAATTTAACTTTTTATTTTATCAGTATTTTTAATCTTCTAATGCAAAAATAAAATTTTATGTTTGATGTGCTTCAAAATTTGTTTATTGAGTTTGATTTTGTTCCCCTAATTTGGCAAAAGTTTCGTGGTGTGACAAATTCTGATAAAATAATTTGTGAAGAAAAAAATGGATGTACGTAGGTAGACGGAGGGCTCGGGCCGATAAGCCCCCCGCGGTATGGATGGGATATATGAATTAAAACTTTGTCCGTATATTGATAAACAAAAAAAATAAATTATAATTTTTTTGACTTGCTTAATAAGTAGATTTTCGATTTGTAATGTCTTGGGTAGGTATGGGGTACCTAGAATGCTTCAAAAATAAAACAAAAAGAAAAAAACAAAACGAAAAAAAGAAAAAAAGGAAAACGACATAGTCTTTGTGTCGGCGATGTCTTGCGGCGCGCTTCGCCGTGTCGCTGTCTCGTGCGGTATGGCGTCGTGTGACGCGGCACGAAGGGGGCGTCCGAGCAAGGATTAAAGTGCTCATTGGCACGGGCTGTATCCACTGTGCCGTATCGTGCCAGCAGGATATCGACACGATACAGCCCTCATGTCGATGGCATAACTTAAAACCCTCTAGTCTTTAAATTAGTAGGTAATTTTCTCAACAAAGTTCAAAAGATTTGATAAAAATACATAATAAATAATTGACATATTTTGTTGCTAAAAAAATAAATATTTCATGCCATTACGTGTCGGCACATATTTTTTTTGACCGGCACGCATAAGCACGGCCTGGCACGCACCGTGTCGTACCGTGCCGACAAGTTTCCGGCACGACCCCGTGCCATGGCAATTTAATCCTTGGGTCCGAGACCCCCCCGTACCGTGCCCTTATCATGGGGGCACGGTTTCATTCTTGGTAGGACCTTCCTTAACAAGGAAGTTCAGTGAAGAACCTAAAAAGCCAACATTATATACTTGGGACAAAGCCTGATTTTTTTTTGGCTGCTTCTGTTCTGAAGTATTAGCATTGCAATTTATGTGATCCAAGATATGTAGATTGTTTTCTCTGTATGGGTTTGCAAATATTTTGTGCCATCTGAGTTGAGAAGTTTACAAAGGTTTTGACATACTTGAAATCAAGGTTTTAAGTGTTCGTTGGCACGGGCCGTATCGTGCCAACAAGATATTGGCACGATACAGACCCCTTGCCGATGACACAGCTCAAAACCCTCTATTCTTTAAATTAGTAAGTAATTTCCTCAATAAAGTTCAAAAGATGTGATAAAAAGATATTATAAATAGTTAGAATATTTTGTTGCTAAAGAAAATAAATATTTCATGCTATTATGTGTCGGCACACAAGAATTTTTTTGACCGGCACAGCTCGGCACGCACCGTGTCGTACCGTGCCGGCAAGTTTCCGGCACGACCCTGTGCCATGACACTTAAATTCTTGCTTGAAATATGTAGATCTTGTAAATCTCCTAACATTTGTTGCAATTGGTGAGTTCAATTGCATAATGGGACCATCTTTTAGTGAAAAGATACATCGAAGTCCACTTTTCGTTAATATTGGGGTAGTTTTTTCATGTACATCTTATATTGCAGCCGAGACTCGAGCTGATTTCGTCAAATTCAATGGCGTGCAGTCTAAATTAGAAATCATCTGTCACATTTAAAAGGTTAAATCTCTGGGTCCTGATTTGGGTTGTCATAATTTAAGGCATGAATTCTATGGACTTTGTTAATTCGAACATCTGTATTCAAAATGTGGCCACTACATACAATACTTCGGATGAGAAGAATTTGTTTATGTTACTGCTATTGAGATAAGGATACTTGCTAGCTTTTTGAAAGTTTCATTATTCTCTAAAACCTGAAGCTTTTGTAGAATTTGGTTGTTTAAGTTTGATATCATAGCGGGTATACTTTGGCTCGTATATTTTTGGGCTCATCATTTTAGCTGATTTCTTTTGGAGAAAATTTTTTGACTAAGAATTTGCTAAAGGAAAAAATTAGCATTATGTGCTGCTAATGATTGGATAAGTTTTACTACAAGGATCACCGTGCCCTTAGACGACATGGCGTAGCGGTACAGGCTGTGCCAGTTGCACACTGACAGGGTTTGGCACGGTTTTTTTTTTTTCACTTTTTTTTTTCACGTAATGTTACATTTTTATGATGTTTTATGCAAGGATTCAAGTGCCGGCCGTGTCGCAGCGTGCCGGTGCGGCATGTACCCTGCCACCAAGAAAGGGGCACGGTACAGGGAGGGTCTTGGACCCTCCTCGTGCCGCGGCACGCGGGGTCGTGCCGCACGAGACAGAGCAGCATGGCGGCACAGTGCCGTGCCGGCACAAACAAATTTTTTTTACTTATTATTTTTTTACCTTTTGTTTTATTTTTTGGGGTATCCGAAGCATTCTAGGTACCCTTCAACCTCCAAAAAATATTGCAAATTGAAAATTTATTTGTTAGGCAAGTCAAAAAAAATTATAATTTAATTTTTTTTGTTTATCAATATAGGGCAAATTTTTAATTTACATATCCAATCCCTTCGCTTCCACCACATCTATTTTTTTCACAAATTATTTTATCAAAATTTGTCGCACCGCGAAACTTTTGCTAAATTAGGGAAACAAAATCGAACTCAATAAACAAAATTTTAGGCACATCAAACATAAAATTTTATTTTTGTGTTAGAAAATTCAAAATATTGATAAAATTAAAAATTAAATTAAATTAATTAATAATTTAATTTATTTAATTTATTTGTCATATAATTTATCGCTTAATTTTTTTGATAGATCTACTAATTTTTTTAAAAAATTAATTAAAAAATAATTTTTTAAAATAATTTTAAAATTAATTATTTTGTATTTGATAAAAGAAAGGCTCTAATATGGTCAAAAGAAAAAAGAAAAAAAAATGTCTTTGCGTTTTAAAAATTCTAACATATAAAAATTTCTATTACGCATCGGTATAGTTGTACTTTACATACAAAAAAATTTATAAGTATGTTAAAATTTAAATAATTAAAAAAATATTTATATTAAAAATATTAAATTTAAAATTTAAATTTTAAAATTTAAAAAATAAATATTAATTTTAAAATTAAAATATATAAATTTTTAAAATTTTGAATTTTAAAATTAAAATTTATATTTATATTAAAAAATTAAATAGGGGTAGAATTAAGTTAATCACACGCCTATTCCTGGGGTGGGGTGGGGTTACCTCCGAAATTGGGTGTTTGGGATTAAAATACGAGGTTAAGAGGTTATCCCACCCCCTTAACCTCGAACCAAACGGTGGCTAAGAGTTTATTGGAATAAAAAAAACTGAAATAAATCCGTGCAAAAGTGTGCCAATAGGAGGTCATGTGTATCCATTGGCACGCAAGCGTATCATGTGTCGGCACGGAAGCGTGCCGGTGCCGTATCGTGCTAGGTAGACAGTGGCACGCCCCTGTGCCACGACACTTTAAACCTTGGTTTTATGGTTTGTAATGCATATGAACTTGGTCCGAATTGTATCTCTCATCCAGACCAAGTCAAAATAGTCATATACAACTCATAAAAGTATGTAAATGCTAATATAAGACTAATAATTAATAACATATAATATTACAGATAATTCAATATGCCAAAATCACAACTCTGAAGTCTGGACTTCATATGCCAAAATCACAACTCTGAAGTCTGGACTTCATATGCCTAAATCACAACTCTGAAGTCTGGACTTCTATCGTGCATTTCTACTAGTACATTCAGTGCCTAGCTGGATCATACTGGTAATCTATACAATATATTAATTGACGGTTGGATCACATCAATAAAATAGCTCCTTATGAAGCCACGTCGCGAATTACCTGTGAACCAATGGGAGCTTGCCAAATATCCAATAAAAATTTTGGAGGCGCCCATTGCACATTCTGAAATGTGTATTAAAGATAAATTTATATTGTACAATAAATTAATTTAAATATTTTATATTATATTTTATTTTATAGTACTAACTATCAGATATTTCATCAATCATCTAATATATTGTGCAGTGTATGGAGTGCTAGTATACACCAGGTGCAAGCAAAGAATTATTCTTTCTCTTGGAATTATGAGTGCTTCCTGTAAGCATTCTGTACACCGGATATATGTGTACATACACCACATACTTAAAACCCTTCAATAGAAATTTTAAAATCTAATTTATTAAATATAATTTAAATTATCAGTCTGTGAAAGATTATATATATTTAATTAAGTTTTGATATTAAAACAGTAGTCATCTAATACAAGTTGTTGTGTATGGAGTATCAATCAATATATAGCATTATAGCAGGCGCATGCAATAGTTTCTTCTTTCTCCAATAAATTTTAACAAAGTAAAGGCACCTCACCTTTTTCGACAATTTGAAGTCCTCCAACTTCAGCATTTTAGTTAAAAAATTTATTTATAGAATAGCTATCAAAACTATTACGTTTGATTGAATTTTTAGATACAGTTACTAGAATAATTTAACTCGCCAAAATACTAAAAGTTAAGAAAATATTAATAAGAAAGATTATTTTTATAATGTACATAAGAATACTTTATAGATTTTTTTTTAATTATAATTTTTTCAACCTTAAAATTAATAATTATAGATTTTAATTGGTTGAAATACTACTCACCCGCTGTGTAGCGCGGGCCCTACACTAGTTGTCATTATTAGTTACTAGATTGATCCCTCGACCATATACATATTGCTGATACTGGTGAAAGATAATTCGGTGCTAATACATTTCATAATAGTTGCGAATAATTTTATTATAGCAAATTGTATCGTGATGCACGTGTACTACTGTGAGTAACACTGGCACAGGACAATGGTGACAGATCAAAAGATCTCTTTGAACCCCTTAGATAGAAAAAAAAAGGAGAGTAAATAGATCCCTGCCAAATTGTGTTGGTTTTGCACGAATGGTCATTGGGCGATACAGAGGCAGAATTCCACGATACTGGGCAATACAGAGGTGGCAAGCTGCGATATAGGAGGAGATGCTCAGTTTTTGGGTGCCGGGTGGCACGGACCTGTGCCACGTGCTGGTATGCTACCAGCATGGTATGGCATGGTCGGCATGGGATCCTTGGGGAGAAGAAAGTTTATGGTCTTTGCTGGCTTGTTAACTGATTTACTCGTGCATATGTGATGCATGGAAAGTATCTTAGTATAACATTACCTTCTAAAATACGAGCAGAGAAAATACTTCAAGCAAATATATACGAGCTTCTTGACCAGAGTATGTTCTTTTAAATAGAAGTGTAGTTTCCTTAAAAGTATTTCAATGAATTGATTTAACTTAGCATATTCCTAGCATGAAAAATCATGTCAATTGAAAACCTTGCAGTTTTTCAATGCAATCTTGTAACTTACAATGATGATCTAAAATCATGTCATTGCTGCTACGGTTTGTGAATTGTGAACCTAATAATTATTATCATAATCCCCATATTTCCAACCATTTTCTGTTTTTTGAATCTCAATGTATTTTATGGATAAATATCTGACATTTTCTGTTTGAATATAGGTTGGAAGCATCAGCCACTTGTGTTAATTTATCTTTGCAGTCTGGGGACAACAGTGAGGCATTGTCTCAAAGTGCGGGAACTCCGCCTCCAATGGAAACTTTGGAGCAATTTTCAAAATCCCCCAGTCCGGTGGAGTCATCGTACACTATAAAGGTGCCTTCTTGGTTATCCCTCCAATAGTTACTCTTACAATCTAAAATTCAAATTATTTGTCTTATTTCTTGAATATATTCTCTATCGAATTCATTTTCAGATTAATGGGCATCCTTTGGGGAAAAGTGCCACTTCTAGTGTTTTAGAGCTTTCAAAAGCAACAGTTGAAACATCTGGTGCAAAAGCTGCTGCATGTGGTCGCCTTGCTGATTTGGCAACACATTCTGTGAAAGGTATCCTTTTCTATGCCCTGTTTTATGTTTTTTTTCTCTCTGTAAAAATATACCATAGGTTGGAATACACACTATAGAGCAGATAGATTATGGAGCACTTGTGTTAAACTTGCAGGTGATTCTAATCTGACCCCAATTAGTAAGATACCTGGATATCGGCAGATAATTTGTTTTCGCAAATATTATGGGAATTGTATCAAGGACCCCAACCGTTTTAGCGGGTTTTAGTTTGTCCCCAACCTTCCAATTGTTACAATTGGCTTCCTAACCTGTGCATTCTGTTGCAATCTTATTCTCCATGTAATTGTTATATGAAGGCCCAAAAGTCAATTATATGTTGTTTTGAGTGCTGTTATGATCTCTGTTAAATCTATAAAGGAATTTGTTTTAATAGGTAGGATTGCAATGAAATGCACAGGTTCTGATCCAATGTTAACCAAATTGAGTCCGCTAGAAAGTTTAGGATTCCTGATCTTTTACTGTGAAACTAAGCAATATTCCTAGAATACCAAAATATTTAAGTATTGAAAACCGATATACCTAATTCATCATGTATTCTAAATATCTGTTCTTAATAGGAAGATGACGGCTATTGTACTCTGTAAAGTGCTTTTGTAAGTTCTGAAGAAGCTCTTTCTTTCCTTTCTCTTGTACTGCCAGGTTTTATTGACTCGTTTTGCGACGGTCCTCGAGATTTACTACAGCCAAAGTATTGAAATTAACTTTTTCAGAGAGAAAAATTTTCTACCGATTAGTGAATGTTCATAAGATGATTATTGGCTATGAGATTAAAATCTTGTGGATCCAAGGATGCTGAATAGAATTAAACAATATAGATGAGGCCCAAGGATAAATTAACTGCTCATAGTTAGTTAAACTAGACATGCTGTATCTTGCTTTACTACATGTGTAGTTACACAATCAAGATGAGGCGAGTAGACAAATATTTGTTTCAAGTTTTGAATTGCAAAAAGTACCACGAAAGGTTCACAAACTACAATGTCTGCCACCACGAACCGACCCTACCGCAAGCTTTTCCCCCGCGAGTGGTCATTCATGGTAGAGATTAGATTTGTTTAAATTTTATTTTGAAATCAGGATCACAGGCTCATGCCTTATAGCAGAATCAAGAATCCGCTGTTAATTACTTTACACCTTTAGTGTTAAGGAACCCTCAATTAAGAGATCAAATATAAATGCTGATAATAAAAGAGACCAACGCGTGAAGATAAAATTTTATTAATATGATTTACTGTGTATGGGGCTTAAGCAGGGGCATACCCCCACTCCACTGTATATGGATCTTGTAAAACTGAAATACTTAATTTATGGACTTGGCAGTGAAGTTGAATTGAATTTAAATTTAATTTGCTCAGTTTAATGACTTGGCGGTCAGATTGAGTTGAGTTTAATTTTAATTTGCACTGTTTAATTTTAATTAAACTCATGCTCACTTGCGGTACGGCAATATATGGCTACATGGGTTGCTGTATCTGGCCAAGAGAGGAGAGGGAAAAGATAGAAAGGAAAAGAAAAAAGAAAGAAATGAAAGGTCAAACAAACCAGTGTTTTAAATAGCGGCCGCTATGGGCATAGCGGCCGCTACAACGGTTTTTAGGTGTTACCGCTACGCTATAATATATAAAGCGGTATATAGCGGTTCGGGTTCATAGCAGCCGCTTTAGCGGCGTAGCGCCCGCTATAAAGCGGTAGAAAAGCGGGCGCTATGAGCCAAAACCTTTAAAAAATGCAAACGTGTTAAAATGGCTTATCGGGTCGGATCCTTAAATGAAATAAACCATGTTTCTAAGCGTTTGGAAGATAAAAAGGTGATCCGTTTGTAAAAGAGAATCATATATCGTCATCTTTTTGGTTTGCTAAATATTTTGAAGTTAATCTTAAATTCTTAATAGATAATGACATTAAATACATAGGCTTGCAATACTAAAAAAAAGAATGATTAGTTGTATTTTTTTCAAAATTATATGTATTTTATAATAAACATAAACATATTAAATTTGCTTTTATGAAATCCGCTATGGGTTCATAGCGCCCGCCATAGCGCCCGCTATCCGCTTTCCGCTATGAGACTCTCCAAACGCTATATACCCGCTATCCGCTATTTACAACCTTGAACAAAACGTACGTGCCGATCGGCTTGAATCAAATTTCAAAAGCCTTCTTTTTCTCCTTTCTCCTTTCTCTTTTCCTTTTTTTTTTTCTTTCTTTCTTGCCAACTAGGTTGAGATAGGAGGGAGAAAGAAATAAGGATGGAGAAGAGGACTTAGTGGAATTCCACTGAGTTGCACAATTGCAACTAAAGCCACAAAACATAGGTATTTACATTTTAGTCCTCTGTAGAAAGAAATTGACTTCATGTATTTGTTTTCGCGTCAATTTCGTGCCAAAACGTTTCCAGTTCACTCAAGCTCTGCAATTACGTGGTAACCTGCATCCCACATCGTAACCTTGTTCCATATGGCAAGGTCCAGTATTCTACATAAAGGCACTTCGTATTTGGTCCATATGAGTCTACGATGAAAGCTCATTATGGTGGAACCGTGGAGGGCCATCTTTGGTTCATGATAAAAATCACTTTTCAATCATGATATGTGCCTCTGATGAAAGTTCATCTTTTTTTTTTGAAGGTAGTCCATGATAGCATGTCGCGCCTCGAGCCCGCCTCTTTGGTTGGATTCGGGCACGTCGATAGACCGCCGAACGGACAGGGTTTCTCCTGTACCGCGGAGAGAGTCTCCCATGTACGTCCAAGGCGTCACAATCCATACAATGCGCAAGGTTCCAACTAGGAACAACATACAACTATAGATTGCATAAGGAAGGTATCGAAAACATAAATACAACTATGCTATTACAAGCATACATCTCACATTACATTTGAAATCACATATTACATTTTGATTTTGTGATGCTTACTTCCAAATACAATCCAATTTTTACAAATTATTGCATTGTCATCTTTTCATCACTATACCCCTAAGCTAAGCCGACCTCGGGGTACTGCTATCTCTAGTCTCGGTGGTAGGGCGCTAACTATGGAGCTACGCCCTCTCCTCGCGCCGCCGCGCCGCTCACGTGTGAACCTGTACCCCCAAAAACAACACGGGGGTGAGAACTATTGTCTATAGTTTCCAGTGGGTATGGCCACCCAAGGGAAAAGCTCAACCCACCAGGTCCAAAGGAGGCACTGCAACATGTTAGTCCAATAAATATCTACAGATATATAATTTATGCAACTAACAATCATCATATTTATGCCTCATAATATGCAAGATGCAAATCATGCAACTCATGCAAGTAGATTAATTGATTCTACTCTCTATCATTTACCATTCTTTATCATTATACATTATTCATTCTTTAACACTAGTCGTTCTCTAACGCTAGCCGTTACTTACAATTAGCCATTCTTTATTCTTAGCCATTCTTTATTATTGTTATACTTTAGCATTAGCCTTTTTTTATTTTTTATTCTTTATTTTATACTAAGGGTACTCACACCTTAGTCATATTATACACATTTGCCACTCTTTCCTATGGTTATTTTATCTTAACCAACTATGCCATTCGACTCGGTCTTGAGTCAATCATCTGCGGATAATCCGCGCTCTATCAGGCTCGAGGTGAAGGAACTATCACATGTACCTCAGCCAACAATCCATAAACCACATCGCCCAACGGATCGCTCAGAGCAGCGCACACCCGTGGTCAAGGATCTCCCGGTGGGAGAGGAACATGCCACATACACCTTAGCGCTCAAGATTCTTTCGGTGGGAGAGGAACATACCACATGCACCCGCGGCCAAGAATCTTGCTCATATGCTGCACTTGCAGCCGGGATTTCGGAATCCACTTTCACAACTCTAGGGTTGGTCTCACCCTATGGTATCAGACCTATCTAGATCCAAGCCTTTACTCAACCTAAGTTTAATACATTAGGTCCAATGTCACTATGTTCATAGCCTAGGTTCTACAACACTAGGTCCATTGTTCTTTTTACTACCTATCATTCACACTACTTGTCATCCTAGTTATTCACACTTAGGTTTATTAATTGTCATGCCACTCAATGTTCTTATTTTCCTAGTTGTCCATACCTAGGATTCTTAGTTGACATGCCACTCGATGTTCTTACTTTCCAATGTCAAGTTCTTTCCTCTTTATCGACCCAAATTCACATTCATATGAATCTAACATAATTCTCACACTATGTCAACATACATGTGTTCTTTAACATTTCCTACACATGTCTATGTTCATATCGGAATAGTAATCAATATACATGTTGAGGCAAAAATTTTTTTTTTTTTTAAAATATATAGAGAGAGGGAATGTGGTGCATGGACAAAACCAAATCCAACTACCCATCTTTTTTTGCACGATCAACCTCCCAACTCCCAACTTCCCACTCATCCCACTATCCCATCTCTGCACGATCAAAACAAAAGAGAGAGAAATCGATAAAGAGGCACTCCTATCCCCCCTGTTCAAAAAAAAGAAAAAAAAAAGTAATCATATCAAAGCTTCCTCTCTCTCTCTCTCTCTCTCTCGATCTCATAAAAAAAAGGCATAAAAAAAAAACTCCTCTCTCTCTACGCCTACAAGGCCCCGTCGGAGCCTCTGCTGCGCCCCCGTTGTCGAGAACTCGTCGTCGCAGCCCCGTCGCGAAGCTCCTCGGGGCGCGGCGGAGCTCTGCTGCAGCCTCGTCGGCGGAGCTCCTCCGTCATGGCCCGCGACTCCGTCGGTCGCACCTTCCCCGTCGTCGAAGCTCTCCTCCGACGCGACCTCGTCGCGAAGCTCCTCGGGCGCGGCGGAGCTCTGCTGCGGACCTCGTCGGCGAGGCTGTTCGTCGCGAAGCCGCGACTCCGTCGGTCACGCTTCCCCGTCGTTGAAGCTCTCCTCCGACGCGACCCGTCGCGAAGCTCTCTCCTCCGTCGCGAAGCTTCCCAGCGCCTTTAGCCCCGCCGTCGCGAAGCTCTCCGCCGTCGCGAAACTCTCTGCCGTCGTGAAGCTCTCCGCGTCGCGAAGCTCTCTGTCGCGGCCTCGTCGTCCACGAGGCTCCTCGGCCGTCCCGATCCGCGACTTCCTCCTCTGTCGCGCGGCTCCGTCGTCGCGAGCCGCGGCCTCGTCGCGCCTCCTCTCACGGAGCTCCTCCGACGCGGCCCCGTCGTCGCGGTTCTCTCCGGCGCACCCCCGTCGTCGCGAGATCTTCCTCGGGCGCGGCGCGGCCTCGCATCGGCCCACTGTCGTTGCGGATCGTCGCGAACCTCTCCTCCTGCGGCTCCGTCGTCGTCGAGCCCTCACGCCGTGGCCGATCCGCTTCCGCGGATCCGCCAGCGCGGCCTCGCTATCATGAAGCTTCCCGTCGTTGCGGATCTTCCTCGGGCGCGCGGCGCGGCCTCGCACGTCGGCCACTGTCGTTGCGGATCGTCGCGAACCTCCTCCTCTGACTCCGTCGTCGCCGAGCCACTCCGTGGCCGAGCCGCCACTGCTGCTCTGCTCGCGTCGCGAGCTCTCCTGCTGACTCCGTCGTCGACGAGCTCTCCCTGTCACAATGTTCCTCCTTCGCGAGGCTTTGTAAATAGCGACTCAACCGTCGCGGTCTCCACTGTCGCCAAGCTCACCGTTGCGAAGCCCTGCCAGCGCCTCCGCGTGTTCGACGGAATGCCCCAACGGCGGCGTCGTCAGCGAAGCTCCTCGAAGCTTGTAGTCGCGAGTCCTCGCTGCGAGGCTGCGCGACCGGCGGCCGAATAGAGCGTGGTGCTCCGCCGCCCGCCTCGGCACTGCTCAAACGAGGCGTGGTGCTCACGCCGCCCCGCCTCGGCCTCGTTCCGGCGAGGCGTGAGAGATGTGCCCGCCGCTGTTTGATGAAATGCCCAAAGCCGTTTGACGGCGGGCGTGAGAGATGTGACAGCTTAGCCGTCAGCGCAGTGTAACGGCGCACCGTCGGCAGCGAAGAAGCGAGCTTCCGTTTGGCGCTTAGCCGTCGGCGGAATTCTGACGCTGCCGTCGGCAGCGAAGGAAACGAGCCTCCGTTTGACGCTAAGCCGTCGACGGAATTAACAGCGCGCCGCCGACGACCAAGACGACGAAGCTGGTTGATCCCGTCTGACGCTCAGCCGTCGACGGAATTAACGGCGTGTCGACACTCACAACTGAGACAACGAAGTCGACGAACTTCGTTTAGCCATTCATGAAGAAACCCGCCCGCCATATGTTCGACGGAATGCCCAAACAAGCTTTCTGACGAAGCCGATGTTGTGCAACGAAACGTATCCGCAAACCGTTCGACGAAATGCTTCGGCGTCGACGTGCTGCTCCGTCATCGACGTGCTAATCAAACCGTTCGACGAAATGCTTCGGCGTCGACGTGCTGCTCCGTCATCGACGTGCTAATCAAACCGTTCGACGAAATGCTTCGTCATCAACGTACTAATCAAACCGTTTGACGAAATGCTTCGTCGTCGACGTGCTAATCACATCGTTCGACAGAATGATCCGTCATCAACGTGCTAACCATCCATTCGATGGAATGCCCCAAAGAAGTATCGACGACGAAATTAAAACAAAGAGAGACCATTTCAAAGAGAGAGAGCTTTGTTCGAAAAATAATCGAATCCCTTAATTCGGTCGAAATTAAATTGAGATCATCGGTTTATTTACGCATTCGAATTAACCCATTTACCCAAATAAACTCAAAGCCCACAACCTAAATCCAAACATATTACATTAAACCCATTTAACCCAAATCCATAAATCCTATAGACCAAAACCCATTAACTTATCAACCCATATACCCGTTTACCCAAATAAATCCATAACCTATTAACTCTGTAATCTACAATCAAAACCTATATGCATTAATCCTTTAATCTTAACCCCATCCAAAGCCCATTCAAACCCATTAACCCATTTAACCCAAATCCCAAAATCCATTAACCCATAAACCCATATACCCATTTACCCAAATGGACCCATACCCAAAACCCATTTAACCCATATCATAAACCCATAAACCCATTTAACCCATATCATAAACCCATAAACCCATTTAACCCATATCATAAACCCATATCATAAACCCATAAACCCATTTAACCCATATCATAAACCCATACCCATTTACCCAATCCAAATAAATCCATACCCATTTACCCATTTATATGATCCACAATCAAAGCCCAATCAAACATTAAGGGCCTGTTTGTTTCAACGTAAGTAGACTTGGGGTGAAAGTAGACTTTAGGTTGAAGTGGAGTTGGGGTGAAAATTAGTTCACTTCTGCTGTTTGTTTCTAACTACGTAAGTGCAGTTCTGTTGTTTGTTTGGTAGGAAGTAGATGATGTAAAAAGTGTAACTTTCCACCCCCGGTATGCTTACCTCCAAGGTGATATAATTGTCTATTTTGTAACTTAGAATAATAAATTATAATAAATAAAAATTAATATAATTATATTTGTATATATTTATATACATGTATAATTATAAAATAAAATTTTAAAAAATTATATTATTTGTTTGCATATAAATTATAATAATGCAACAAATAAAATTCTAAAGTTAAAAAATTATTCACATTTAATAAATTTATTTTTCATCATTTTTTAAATATACAAATTAAACAAATAATATATTAAAATTTAACTAACCAAATTTTCCCCTCTTTTTCTATTTTCCCTACAGAAAAAAAAAAGAAGGATGTGAGATGGGTCGGGAGGAGAGGAAAGAGTAGAAATGGTGAGAGTTTTTTTTTGGGTCGGGAGGAGAGAAGGAGTTGAGGTAACCCTAACTCTTGCCTTTTCTTTCGGTTCACCGAATTTGACTTCGCCCAATGGGAGGGTGAAGTCAAGTTCCTTAATTTAGGTGAACTTGACTTACGGGCGTAATAAAATTACGGTGAACCAAACAACGGAAGTGGCCCACTTTCACCGAAAACTACTTCCCCCTTCCCACTTCCACCCCACTTACGTGCAAACAAACAGACCCTAACCCAAATAAACCCAATTCCTAAATCCAAATCCAACTACGACCGTGAAGTCGTTAAACTAAACTCAAATCAATCGACCGCAAAGTCGATAAACTAAATCCATGAAATCAATCGACCGTAAAGTCGTTAAACTAAACCCCATCTAAACGACCGTGAAGTCGTTAAACTAAACCCAAACTCAGCTGACCGAAACGTCGTTAAACTAAACCCAAATCCAACTCCGACCGAAACGTCATTAAACTAAACCCAAATCCAACTCCGACCGAAACGTCGTTAAACTAAACGCAAATCCAACTTTTATGAACATCCCAATTCCGACCGAAATGTCATTAAACTAAATCTAATGTGCTTCATACCCGATCGAACTCTAATATATATACTTAGAGTTCACCCAATCTCATGAACCAAATGAACCAAGTCCATGAACCATATCCAAGTTCATGAACCCAATCTCATGAATCATACACCAAATCCGATCCATATCCAAATCTAATTGACCAAATCCATACATCAAACCCCAATGAGCCGTAAACCAAATCATGAACCATATCCAAGTTCATGAATCAATTTCCATACACCAAATTTCATATACCATAAACCAAACCTCATATACTAAACCTCATAAACCATACACCAAATCCCATAAACCATAAACCAAACCATATCCAAATCTCATGAACCAAGTTCATGAACCAAATCCTATACACCAAATCTCATGAGTCACAAATCAAGTCTCATGAATCATGAACCAATCTCATGAACCAAATGAACCAAGTCCATGAACCATATCCAAGTTCACGAACCAAACTCATGAACCATAAACCAAGTTCATGAAGCAAATAAACCAAGTCCATGAACTATATCCAAGTTCATGAACCCAACCACATAAACCCCATACTCATGAACTATGAACCAAATCCTATACACTAAACCTCATCCAAATCTCATGGACCATATTCCATAAACCATACACCATACATATTCATGAACCATATACCAATCTCATGAATCATGAATCATACTCATCCAACCTTATGAAATAAGTACAATACCCAAATCTCATGAACCATACATCATGAACTGCAATGTCGACTACCCCTAATACATATACTTAGGGCTAAGTCAACCCCAATTGTCTTAGCACATATAACTAAGGCAAAACCATATCCAAATCGACAGAGTTCTAAATTATATATTTAGAATTCAATGAAATGATATTCGACTAACCCTGACACATATCCTTAGGGTCTAGTCAATCTTTTGCTCTAGCACATATACCTAGAGAGAGTCAAACTAAGTTCGACTAGTCCTAACCCATATACTTAGGGTCTAGTCAACCTTTTGCTCTAGCATATCTACCTAGAGTGAAACTCATATCCAATCGAGCTCTAATACATATACTTAGAGCTCATGCAAATCAAATCCGACGAACCCTAATACAGATACTTAGGGCTTAGTCAGATCCTCACTCTAGTACATATAACTAGAGTGAAAAATATATTATATTCGGTTAATCCTGATACATATACCCAGGAATTAGCCACCCGCTACTTTCATGCAAATCAAATCTGACCTATCCCAATACATATACTTGGGGTTCGGTCACATCTCCACTTGGGAACATACAACCAAGATGAACCCGACCGCCAAGTCGTTAAACTGAGCACCGACCGCCAAGTCGTTAAACTGAGCACCGACCGCCAAGCCGTTAAACTGAGCATCAAAACTTCAATCGACCACCAAGTCGTTAAATTGGGTACTCAGTCTTATGAGATCCATGTACAGTGGGGGTATGCCCCTGCTTAAGCCATGTAACGGCAAATCATATGAATAAACTCTTGTTTGCCCGTTTTGCCTCTTTATTATCAGCATTTATATTTGGTCTCTTAATCGAGGGTTCCTTAACACTAAAAGTGTGGGGTAATTAACAATAGATGCTTGCGTTTATTGGAAGCCATGGATCCACAATAGCTGATAACCATATACACATAAATATTAATCTGAATCGTGAATACTACCCAACGGAAAATTCAAGATAAATTTCACCGTGCGAGGTACGTCATTCGTGGTGGCAGACAATACATTTGGCATATAACTCATGTAGCATATATCTCATGCATTCATAACTAGCATCTATCTCATGCATACTTGATTAGCATACGGTTATACATTCGTTTAGCATTTACTCATGCATTCTCATTCACAATTAGCATCTCTATTATGCATTCTCATTTATAATTAGCATCTCTATTATGCATTCTCATTCACATGTACTTAGCACATGCTACAATATGTCAACATGCATATACTTTATCTTCCAATGGTGGTCATTATACAACTTAGCATTTACCTCATGCATTCATTAGTAGCATACATCTTATGCATTCATTGTTATCTATCATATGCATTCATTAGCATTATTTATGCATTCCTTTAGCATTTACTTATGCATTCTTTTCTTAGCAACTAACTACCATTACATGCTTTATTATTTACTTTGCAATTATCAACCATTATATGCATCAACAATGAGACATACACCACTTTGGCATGGAAGCGACCTAATCGTTTTGGTAGAGCACAACCCACCTCGCAACGTTCTTCGATTGCTTGTAGTCACTTGAAATCGGGCTCCCGCGGCACACGATACCCGGTTAGGCTCGAATCCGCAATCGATCACCAACCGTGCGTCAATTCGCAGCCTCGGTTTTTAAAGGTCTATAACTTGATGCCGCGATGTTAGGAATCCGTTTTCATGATTTTTGGATGCCGCCTCGGCCCTCCAGGCGGAAACGAAGCTCAACAGTCCATTTTTCCAATATCTTCGTGTAGCCTCGTCAGATCGCCGAACCGACTTCGCCAACGCGTCGAAGTACCTAGCAATTAGGTTTACATGGGTTCAATTTAGATCAAACCCCTACATTTACAAAAACCCCATTTCTAAACCTAGCCTCTACACATGCTCCAAATAACCCAAGTATTCATGGAGGAAACATGCTAACAACGCATTAGAGGCTACTAGAACGCTTAAGCATAAGGATTAAACCAAATCCCAAAAGCTTACCAAAATGTGAACGCCGAGTTGGAAGCACGCCGCTCAAACGGCCGCATGAGGACTCGAACCGTCGCCTCCAACACGTTCCTAAGCTTGCTCTCCACCAACCCTCCAATTTTGAGAGAGAGATCTAGAGAGAAGAGGAAGATATCTAGAGAGAGAGAGGAGAGTTTCTCTTACTAGCACTATGTGTGCGTGTGTGTGATGTGCTCGTGCTGAGGGAGGAAAAGAAGAAGCTCCTGTTACACAATAGCCCCCTCAACATAATATAGCTTAAGTCTAGCGGCTAAAAATCTGATACTTTTTGCCGGAGCTCTCTGAGTGTCCGTTTGATCTCAAATTCGACAGCCATGCTCGGTTTTACTTAACTAGAAGAAAGAAATTTTAATCTTTCAGTTTCGACCACATTTGCTCACCGAAAGCTCTACCGACAAAAATCTCTAGCAGATTGCAGTCGGATTTTATTTTTCACCTTTCGGGTGTCAGAATGGCATGAAACTTTAAATCTAGCCTCATAAAAATAATTCTGACATATTCTCCAGTTTTCATAATTTTCTGACATTGTATTTTCTGCTAAAATATCAGCCCCGTTTCATACAGAAAATTCTAAATTTTCTGTTTTCATTCCGATTTTAGCACAAGTTGTTTCCGACTTATACTTTACTTCTTTAAGTCCAATAAAAATAGTATCTCACACTATTTTTATTTATATTTACTTTTATATTAAGATTTGGTATATTACATAGCAGCCCTTTTTTGATCCATGAAATTAGTTCATGATAGAAGCCCATTTTGTTTCATGAGATTAGTTCATGAGAACCACACTTTATTTCATGAAATTGGTTCATGAGAAGCCCATTTTTATTTCATGAAATTGGTTCATGAGAAGCCCATGAAATTGGTTCATGAGAAGCCCGTTTTATATTTGGCTAAATTTGGTTTGGATTTGAGGCATTTGGATGATATGAGTTTGGTAGTTTTGGGCTTCATGCTGTTGGGCTTCGGTGGTTTGATTAGCTGGGCTAGATTGGGTTGTGTTTTGTTGTAGACTTCGGGTTTTATTTATAGACTAAAATAGGTTTTGGGTCCAAATTTGCACGCAGACCGAATGAGGAGATTTATTTGTATGTGGATTGCATTCTGAATCTGATTCCGGGCTTTATTAGTATGTGGGCTGAATCTGAAGCCCATTGTAGATTAGGCTTTATTTTTAGGGAAACTTCAAATACCACCCGTGGTTTCGTACTTTTTTATTTTAGTACCCTGTGGTTTAGAGTGTATCAATTTAGTATCCCGTGGTTTCATTTTTCTCTTTTTATTGTCTTTTTCACTAATTTTTTTTTTTCGTTAAATCAACAACAAAGTTAAAACTAAAATGTACTAAAGTGAATATTCGATAAACCTAGGTGGGGTATCTGAAGTTTTTTGTATATAATTTAATGAAATGTTAACGGAGAAGTTGACAAAAAGAGAAAAATGAAACCACAGGGTACTAAATTGATACACTTTAAACGACAGGGTAATAAAGTGAGAAAGTGCGAAACCACAGGGGGTGGTTTTTGAAGTTTACCCTTATTTTTATATGGACTGGATTCTCAATCCATAAGCAAACTGGGTCTGCATTCTATATGGGTTGGATTCAGGGCATGTGAGTAGATTGGGACTGTATTGTATACGGACTGGATTCAGGGCTAGTGAGCAGACTGGACCTATATTTGCGTACGGGCTTGATTCGGAGCCCATGAGTAGACTGGCCCTGCATTTGTATATGGGCTCGATTTAGATATAGACTTGGCCTGCACTAGCATATGGGTTGGATTGGATTTAGTTTTATTGGTGGACTGCATATTGAATTTTGTTCATTGAGCCCATAAGTAATTGTAGATTGGGCTTCTTTAAATTAATTAATCCCAAACCGTTCCTTTTGAATTAATTTAGTTTGGTTTGGGCCAAATTCATGAACCGTTTCGTCTTACACTCATAGGGCATCGCTTAGACAACCCGTCCCAAACATGAGTTTTGATTAAGTCGAGTTACGCCTATCATGAAGATGGCAATTTGATCAAACATATGCCCATCACGAAGATGGCAATGTGGCCGAATCGAACTGTGCTTATTACGAGATGGCATATGGTTCGAATTGGGCGTATCACGAGGATGGCGAGTTGATCGAGTCGAACCGTGCTTATCATGAAGATGGCGAATGGTTCGAGCAATGCTTATCACGAAGATGGCAATGTGGTCAAATCGAATCTTTCCTATCACGAAGATGACGAATGATTTGAATAATGCCCATCACGAAGATGACAAATCAAAGTATGCTCATTTTTATATTCATTATTTTTTTTATTTTATATTTTTGTCCAAATACACCGGTTTGATCGTGTCGAGCCTATGATGAAGATGGCCACTCGATCAACCCTTTGACTGTGTCGAGGCTATCGTGAAGATGGCCGCTCGGTGGTTCGAACAATGCCTATATGCTCATTTTTATATTTATTATTTATTATTTTAATTTTTTGTCGAAATATTCCGTTTTCATCGTGTCGAGCCTATCACGAAGATAGCCGCTCGATCAACCCTTTGATCGTGTCGAGCCTATCGCGAAGATGTCCGTTCAGTATAGGGATTAGCGAAACATACCCACGGCGAAAGTAGCAATTTAATGTTGAATTTGATCGATCGAGCCTATCGCGAAGATGGTTGTGTTAATCAAACCGACAAAAATCACACTTACACCGCTTGTATGCATGCGTCACCCTTCATCGTTGTGGAGGTCGCTGCGATTATCGGTGTCGTTGTCGCCATCGCCATACATCACTGTCGAATAAAAGGGTTGAAGCTCTTTCATTTTTTTTATTTTGGTACGGTGTGGGGGGAGGGGAGCGCGGACAGACTCCCTTTCTTTGCCGCTTTGCACCAAGGAAAGGGGGTGGAACTCTCCTGTACATATGTGTGGAAGGGAGTGGAAAGAAGAAAGAAAAAAGAATTACTTTTTTTTTTACCTTTTTTTCTTTCTTTTCTCACTATTCTTCTTCTCTTTTTTTTCTCTATTTCTCTAAAACTCTCTCTTTGTTTCTCTAGAAAAACCTTGGACCTTCTCTTGCAGGTTTTGGTTATAATTTATAGGAGACTCAAAAGTGGTTTACTTTTGGAAATAATTCAAAATAAAAAAATAATAAAAAGGGGAGGGAATACCAATCTGGTGAGGAAAGAAATCTCAATCAAATGGCCTGTATTATCTTTCTACATATTCCTTATTTTGAATACTTCCCCTTTTTTTCTTTTTTTTGTGGGGGGGGAGGAAGAGCGGTCGGAGGTGAGGCTAGGGATGCAAACGGATCCGGGTTGGTGGAGCTCCCGCCCCGATCCGCCCCGACGGGGGCAGTAAACGGGAGAAAATAAACGGATTCGGGGCGGAAAACGGGACAAATTTTACGATCCGAGACGGATTCGAGGTAGGAAACGGGAGAAATTTTGACCCACCTCGAATCCGCCCGAATCCGCTCCGAACCCGCCTCCGAATCCGCCCGAAATCATTTTTATTTTAAAAAAATATTCTTAAAAAGTAATGTATTTAGAAAAATTCAAAATACAAATAAGTTAATACTCTCATTTATAATGTATTTGAAATTTTTTAATTTTATTTTGAATTGTGATTGATATTTTTTATTTTTATAATTAATATTATTAAAATATATATATAATATTATTAAAAATTATTATTTTATATTTTACAAAATATTAATAATATTATAATTTTATAAAAAAATATTAGTTGGCGGGGCGGATTCGGGGCGCCGGCGAGAGACGGGTTACGAGGCGGGACGGGCTATGGGATGTATTTTTTAACCCGTCACGGATTCAAGGCTGGAGGCGGGGCGGATTTTTACTAATCGGGGAGGGAGGCGGGGCGGGGCTCCCGCACCCAGATCCGCCCCGTTTGCATCCCTAGGTGAGGCCACCCTCTCTCCTTTTTTCCCTTTTTTTTTTTTTTTTTTTTTTTTTCGTAAACAACAAGGATTTTTTTTTCTCTCCTTTTTTATAATTCTTTTCTTTTTGATACTTCTTTCCTTTTTTTTTTGAACTTTCTCTTTTTCTTTTTGGAATGTAATTTTTTTTTTTATCTAAACATACAATAACTGTGAAAAATAAATAGAAAAATGCACAAGAGCTTATCACTTTAGCCTTGAACAGAAGGAAATTCTACGTTGTACTTTTTTTAGTAAAACATCAGAATATGTACTTTTAGGCCGTTATTACCAAAATTTTGAATCTCAACTCCTGATTTGGTTGAAAATTATTAAACAGCGAATTTCAGCCCCTCCACTTGGCCCCGTGCTGGCCCTGTTGCCGCACTCCCTGCTTTAGCCCGATTCTGCTGTACCATCCCACTGGTTTTTGCTGCCCTTCGTAGTTGTTTGCTTTTCTGGTTTCTCATTATGACATTGCCATTTAAATTATCACTAGAATTGAGCAAGCCAGAATAATGTGGCTAGCTATCCACTCTCCAGAAGTAAGACCAACAGAAATGGTAGTCAAAAACAAGTTTACAGCCATCAAGATGAAACATTCAGAAGAAATTTTATGTTTGTATAACTCCTGATTCTGTTTGTTCTGTTGACAGTTTACAATGATCATGGAGTCCCCGCTTCATTTCAAGTACCCTCCGGTGCTGTAATTCCCTTTGGGTTTATGGAAGCGGCCCTGGAGAAAAGTGGCTCCTTGGAATCCTTCTTAACCCTAATAGAACTGATCGAAACGGCAAAACTCGAAGATGGTGAACTTGGCAACTTATCGTCCAAACTGCAAACATTGGTGTCGATGCAACGCCCATCTGAAGAAACCATCGAATCTATCAGAAAAGTCCTTCCAAATAATGTTCGTCTTATAGTACGATCCAGTGCCAATGTTGAGGATTTAGCAGGAATGTCTGCTGCTGGGTTGTATGAATCTATTCCAAATGTGAGCCTGTCTAACCCAAGTGCTTTTGGAGAAGCTGTTGGTCGGGTTTGGGCTTCTTTGTACACAAGAAGGGCCATACTGAGCCGTCGGGCTGCCGGTGTACCCCAGAAAGATGCAATGATGGCAGTGCTGGTGCAGGAGATGCTATGCCCGGATCTATCATTCGTGCTTCATACAGTTAGTCCAGCCGATCATGATCCAAAAGTTGTTGAAGCTGAGATCGCACCAGGACTTGGTGAAACCCTAGCTTCAGGGACACGTGGCACCCCATGGAGGCTTTCTTCTGGGAAGTTTGATGGAAGTGTTAGGACTTTGGCTTTTGCGAATTTCAGCGAGGAGATGCTGGTGCTCAATTCTGGTCCGGCGGATGGGGAGGTTTTACGGTTGACTGTCGATTACGGCAAGAAGCCGTTGACAGTTGATGCGATGTTTCGGACGCAGGTGGGACAGAGGCTTTGCGCAATCGGCTTCTTTCTCGAGCAGAAGTTTGGGTCCGCGCAGGATGTTGAAGGGTGTGTGGTGGGCAAAGATATCTTCATAGTTCAGACGAGGCCACAACCGTAAGTCCCGTTTCTCGCATATTAGTAGAGTAAGATGGTGTTGGTCCTCATCGCAGATCGAGTTGTGAAGATATGGTTATATTTGAGCAGAGGCCGAGCGAGGTGGTGAACGGTGAATAAGGAAGAATAAGAAATATAGTAGGCTCCAAAGTTCACGGCATCTAGCCTTTCAAAGCCTTCGTATTATTCATGTGAATGTGATACTAGTTTATAATAAGAGTTGGTTCAAGTGTTTTTGTATACACTGAGCCTAGATGCTGAGTCAAGCAATACATAAAATTTTTTTGGGTGCATGAAATATGTCGAAAGATTAACTATCCGTTTATGCGGCAGTTAGTCATTTGGTAAAATTTGTGTATAACCGAACCTACTTTCCTGCTATGTTGGTTTGTGTATAACTGAACCTACTTTCCTGCTATGTTGGTGCTACGATGTGTCCTGTTCTGTTATTCTGGGCCCACAGTTTTTAAGTCATTTTTGCAAATATTTAAGTCACTCGACTTTGCCACGGCGATTTGTGGCTGATGCAAGGTTTTAAATGCTCGTCAGCACAGGTCGTATCCATCGTGTCCTATCGTGCCAACAAAATATCAGCACGATATAAATTTCGTGCTGATGGTATAGCTCAAAATTTTTTATTTTTTACATTAGTAAGTAATTTTTTCAATAAAATTTAAAAGATGTGATAAAAAGACATAATAAATAGTTAGAATATTTTGTTGCTAAAAAAAATAAATATTTCATACTGTTATATGTCGGTATACAAAAACTTTTTTACTGGCACGCATTGGCACATATCGTGTCGTACTGTGCCAGCAAGTTTCCGGCACGATTTCGTGTCACGACATTTAAATCCTTGGGCCGAAACCGACCTATTTTGTCACGGTGATGTTTCCCTGTGTTGTGTTGTATGGTCAGTTTTGCAAATATCAGTAAAAAAAAAATGTGGCTTATTTTCTGGCACAGATGTTGTAGGTTCTTGCAATCAAAGTATTCTATCTTAATCAATTTGAACGGTTACTTGAGCCAGCAAATTTTACATGAGATTTTCTTCTTTTTTTTGTCCCTAGGCTTTTTGGTCCTGAATGAGGGTTCTTGCAAGCAAAGTTTTCTAACAAAACTCCCGTTCCAGATGTCCTTATGTTTTATTCAACCTGGAGCTTCAAAAAGTAAATGGAAATAAGAGAGGATATCACTGTGGGACTCGGCCAAAATCGCCATAAAATCCTACACAGATCAGTTCACATCTTTAGATTCTATCATTCCAAAAGACCAGAAAAATTTATCCTCTTACCAATAGCAATTATACTTTTCTGGCCATACACTGATATAATGGGCTACTGGGCAAGCAAAATCAGTAACCTACCTTCAACGTAATCTTCAACAAGATCTTGTTCACAGGGGGAAAAAAGAAAAAAAAGAAAAAGAAAGAAAGAAAAGAAAGAAAAGTAGTAGCGAGTGTTGCTGGAAACAGCTCATTACAACATATTCTACGAAGCTATATTTTCCCTCCCAGTATATTACTGGAAAAGATTGACTCAAATGTATTTTATGCACATGCTATCAAAATCTCCACCAAAATCACAAGAAAACAAGCCCTAGAACCACGCAAGTTAAAGCAAGTTGAAATCACAAAAGAGCATAAAACCAGCTGGATAATCTGTTTTGCTGCACATAACCCTCTTTGGAGGAAGTTTTTGTCATATAATGATCACGTCATGCACACATCATTTAACTCCGATGACAGACTTCAAGAAGTGAAGCTTGCGGTTGACCTCCCTCAGGTCGGAAACATCCCCAGAACTGATGGGTGGTGGTTCTACTCCAGTGAATAGATAAATAGATCTCATCTCCTCAGCAAGGGACGAGGAAGGGGCAGCTTTGTAGCCCACAATTGTTCGCATCGCAGATAATTGTTCCCACAGTTTCTCCTCGTCGTAGAAATCCTGTAACATGTTTGCAGAAAGGATGGTATTATCATTTAATGTGCAGGTTATAGCACAGATGTTGACATGCTGAAATGAAAATTCGATTTCTATCACAGGTGCAAATATAAAACAAAGTTCAACGAGTCGGTAAACCTAATGAATGCTACATGTCAAAGTACAAGGGAATTATTATACATGAGATGAAGTTGTAAGACGGTATAATACTCTAGCTATGGAACCTCAAGTTCGAACAATTCTGAATGCCCTTTCAGACGAGGTAGAGGAATGGGTCCTCTGGATGTTCCAAGACTCCCGAAACTGTAGTAAATGGTGATCCATTGTATAATTTTAGCACAGAGTCCAAAACTAATCATTCAAGTTATTTGTGCCCAAAATTGATTACACTTTCAATTTAGTTTTTCATAAACAGTGATGCAAAGTTGTCTCAAGAGCTCTAGACAAATTATTAGTCTACAAAGTTTTAAGTAGTCATGAGGCCATGAATGTGGATGACTTAATTTACATTAGGTCAGATTTTGGATATCTCCTTGAGGTGGAAAAATGCAGTACCCATCAAAGCGGACAGTACGTGCAAGTATTTTATCTTAATCACAATTAGGTCTAATGAGGTGCTTTAATCCTTTAGAAACCATTAAAAGTCTTAAAACACCCAAAAGAGGGATGAAAACCCATGTCAACGGCCTGCTAATGCACAAAGGGCCTGCCAATTGCCCAGGACACAACAAATTGTCGTGCCTCAGCAGAACAATTCTAGTTTTGTACGTCAAATTAAGAATTATTAGAACTAAAACTAAAACTCTTACAGCTGAAATCTAGTAAACTAACGCATGCAAGAGTTATTAAAGACCATGAAAGTTACTATTCTCATTTAAGAGGAAAAAGGAACAAATTTTGTTGAGGAAAAATATAGAGGTCAAAGCGAGAAGAAAAATAGAGAGGAAAAAAGAACAAATTTTGTAAGGAAAAATAGAGAGGTCAAAGCAAGAAGAATAACATGGCGCATTTTGGAGTCGATTATATAAGACATTAAGGATCTCCATTATGAATGTCAGTTACATTTTTAAATGATAAAAGACTGATTATCAAAACATGTGTCCATCTAAAGAACATGGTCAGCTTTTATTAAAAAAAACAGATGCATGAGCACTTTCTTTGAAGAATTGTGTCACTTTTGTCGGAAAATGCTCCTTTTCGCCATGAATAAACTGAACCCAAAATTGGGATAAGCACGAAAATTAAAGCATTTAAAAATAATAAAAACCCTCAAGGATAAGTCAAAGAAGGGCAAAAGAACATACCCTCTTAGGTTGTATTAATGAATATATATAGTACAAAAGATTATCTTACTGTGGTAATAATGACTACTATAGTAAGAGTATAACTGGAATTACATATTATATAATCTTACTCTATAGAAGGTAATAATCCCACTCTATAGAAGGCAATAATACACAGTATCCTAATATAGATAAACTATACAAATATATCGTAACATCCCCCCGCAAGCTAAGCATCCGGTGGCCGGATGCGAAGATTGAGCAGCAATATCGAAAACCAATAGGGTGACAAGGGCTTGGTGCAAATGTCGGCAAGTTGCTTGTCAAAAGGGATATGAATTAAGGCAAATGTCGGCAAGTTGCTTGTTAGAAGGGATATGAATTAAGGCCAAATCACCAGACCAGACTTTTTCTCACAAGAACTGATGGTTAAGTTCAATGTGCTTTGTGCGAGCATAGAGAATAGGATTGGACGCAAGATAGGTGGTGTTGAGATTATCGCAAGAAATATTGATAGAGCAGCATAAGAAAACACAAAGGTCACGAAGGAGACGACGAATCCAGACAGTCATGGCATAGAGATGACGAGTAACGAGAACTATTGGTGGGTTAATGCACCTGAGCATTCGTTTAGTGTGCACGAGGAGTGTTTGGCTTGTCCTGTTCAGATCGACGAGTGGATCATGCCGGCGGACTTGCTAGTATTAAACCGAATGTGAAGATTCGACGTAATCCTGGGGACCGATTGGCTCTCCAAGTACTACGCGGTTATCGATTGTGAGAGTAAGGTGATCACATTCCGTGAGCCTAATCAAGAAGAGTTGGTATACCGGGCGTGCAAAAGCTCGCGCTTCGCGGCAACGGTATCGGCGGCGAGGGCGAGGAAAATGATTAAGGGTGGGTGTGTAGCCTATTTGGCAACAATGGTGGACACCCAAAAGGAGCATCCGGATTTGGGAAACATTCGAGTAGTGCGCGAATATCCGGATGTGTTTTCGGCGGAGTTACTGGGATTGCCACCGGACCGTGAAGTCGAGTTCGTCATTGACTTGATCCCCGGGGTGGCGCCAATTGTGAAGGCTCCGTATAGAATGGCATCGGTGGAGCTAGTGGAGTTGAAAGCCCAATTACAAGACTTGCTCGATAAAGGCTGTGCGGCCGAGCGTGTCTCGTTGGGGAGCTTCGGTGCTATTTGTAAAGAAAAAGAACGGCACACTTCGACTTTGCGTTGACTATCGCGAGTTGAATAAGGTGACGATCAAGAACAAGTACCCGTTGCCAAGAATTGACGATTTATTGGATCAGTTGCAAAGGTCAAGGGTATATTCGAAGATCGATCTGCAATCGGGGTATCATCAGTTGAAGATATGGCCCAAGGATGTGCACAAAACGGCGTACCGTACGCAGTATGGCCATTATGAGTTCACGGTCATGCCATTCGGGCTTACCAATGCCCCGACAACATTTATGGACTTGATGAATCGCGTCTTTCGACCGCTATTGGACCGGTGCGTCGTGGTATTTATTGACGACGTATTGGTATATTCGAAGACCAAGGAAGAACATGAGGAGCATTTGAGGATCGTATTAGAGACACTCCAAAAGGAAAAGCTTTATGCAAAATTAAAGAAGTGTGAATTTTGGCTTTCGGAGGTTATTTTCTTAGGTCATTTTATCTCTGGGGATGGCATCTCGGTGGATCCAAAGAAAATTGAGGCAATTAAAGATTGGCCTCGCTCAACAAGTGTAGCGGAGATTCGTAGCTTTCTTAGACTTGCGGGCTACTACCGGCGGTTTGTGGAGGGGTTTGCCAAGATAACTACTCCACTAACGCGCCTTACACACAAAAGGGTGAAATATGTTTGGAGCCCCGAATGTGAGCGGAGCTTCGAAGAGTTGAAGGAAAGGTTGACATCGACTCCGGTGCTTGCTTTGCTGACACCGGGGGAGAGCTATGTAGTGTACAGTGATGCTTCTTATATCGGTCTCGGGTGTGTTTTAATGCAAAACGGCCTATTTATAGCTTATACTTCGCGCCAATTGAAGAGTTATAAAAAGAACTACCAGATTCACGACCTCGAGCTAGTGGCGGTTATTTTCGCGCTAAAGTTATGGAGACATTACTTATACGGTGAGCATTGTGAGAATTACATGGACCATAAGAGTCTCATATACTTGTTCACCCAGAAGGAGTTAAATATGCGACAGTAGCGGTGGTTGGAGTTGCTCAAAGACTATGACGTAACTATTCTATACCACCCCGGGAAAACAAATGTCGTGGTCGATGCTCTGAGTAGAAAGTCGGTGAAAAATTTGGCGACGGTGATCACACCACAATCGGCATTGCACAAGGAGATGCAACGGTTAGGACTTGAAGTTGTGGCGGCGGGAGTGCCGGCAACACTTGCCACGTTGGTTGTACAACCGACCTTATTGGAGAGGATTAAAGAATTGCAAGTTTCCAATTCATATCTCCAAAAGGTGCGCGGTGAAGTTGAGAGTGGTAGTGCCGAGGATTTTGGCATTGGAACCGACGGTGCACTACGATTTAGAAATCGTTGGTATGTGCCCAAGGACGATGATCTTCGGAGGGCGATTATGCAATAAGCGCACCAATCTCCCTATAGCATTTACTCGGGAGGCACTAAAATGTATCAAGATTTAAAGCTACATTATTGGTGGCCGGACATGAAAAAGGACATAGAGGAGTTCGTGGCACAATGTCTCACGTGCCAACAAGTAAAGGCGGAACGTCGATTCCTGGTGAAAAAATTGCAAAGCCTATCAATACCCGTGTGGAAGTGGGAAGACATCGCCATGGACTTCGTGACGGGTTTGCCTAGATCTCAAGGCGGACATGATGCGATTTGGGTAGTAGGGGACCAGTTGACAAAATTAGCTCACTTTTTGCCGATCCACACTACATGGTCGGGAGACAAGCTAGCTCAAGTATATCTCGACGAGGTTGTGAGACTACACGGGGTTCCGGTGTCAATCGTATCGGGTCGGGACCCGAGGTTCACATCTCATTTTTGGAAGAGCTTGCAAGATGCGTTGGGCACACGGCTCAATTTTAGTACGACATTCCATCTTCAAAGTGACGGTCAATCGGAGAGAACTATTCAAATACTTGAGGATATGCTTCGGGCGTGTGTACTCGACTATAAGGGCGGATGACACGATTATCTACCGATGACGAAATTCGCGTATAATTATAGCTATCAAGAAAGCATCGCGATGATGCTATTCGAGGCCCTTTGTGGAAAGAAGTGTCGCTCTCCTATCCATTGGAGCGACGCGGGCGAGAGAGTTGCTCTTGGCCCCAATGTGGTGCTGGAAACGAAGGAGAAAGTCCGCCTTGCCAGACAAAGACTCGCGACGGCGCAATCTCGGCAAAAGAGTTATGCCGACAAGCGGAGAAAGGACTTAGAGTTCGCGGTTGGAGACCGTGTATTTTTTAAGGTATCGCCGATGCGCGGTGTGAAGAGGTTTGGCGTTTGCGGGAAGTTAAGTCCCCGATATGTCGGACCATTCGAGATTTTGGAGTGGGTCGACGCGGTAGCTTATAAACTTGCATTACCACCGAGACTTGCGGGAGTGCACAACGTGTTCCATGTATCAAATCTCCGCAAGTATATCCACAACTCGACGCATGTACTAGAGTATGAACCAGTGGAATTGAGCGAGGATATGACCTACGAAGAGTATCCGGTTTGTATTCTAGATAGAGAGGAAAAGAAGTTAAGGAATCGCACAATTCCTTATGTCAAGATCCAGTGGAGCAATCATGCAGTGTGTGAAGCCACTTGGGAGCTTGAGGAGACAATGAAGAAAGTGTATCATCACTTGTTCAAGTCGACGAGCCAAGGTACGCGTTAGTTTCGCGGACGAAACTAATTTTAAGGGGTGGAGAATGTAATATATCGAAACTTCGATAGCAGTTATCGAACTTTAGTCAAATTGGTTAAAGTGCCGAGAAAAATGGTTGGACATGTTCCAATTAGCATTCCAACAATGTTGGAAGAGTTAAAAGTGAGTTTAAAAGGGGTTAAAAAGACGCCGAACGGACGCCGAACGGACAGAGCCTCCCCTATTCGCCCAAGGCTAAACCACAGCAATCATGTACAAGAGTTTGCCCAGGATAAACTCAATCAACATACATGATTTAACGGAGCACCACAAGTGCTAACAAGTAAGAGCAAGATACAAGTATACAATACAAGTAAATAAAGAGAGAGAACATCTAGCTATTATATCCACTTTCGACATTCACATAATGATTTACATTTTTCTTTCTTTTTCATCTCTCAAATGAATACACATAAACTTCTCATAATACAAATATGGCTCTCCAACTGGCCCCCCTCACCAAGAACTCTCATGTACATGAGGGTACACTAATGCATAATGGAAGCTACTAGCTACAAGGGCGCTGTGCCCCTACCTCGGTCCTCTGCCAGTACGCTCTCGCTAGCCCCTGCAACAGTGGTGGGGTGAGAACTACGAATAGTTCCCAGTGGGTTCGGCCGCCGACTCCACCGATCTCCCCACTAGGTCTATACTGGGCATAAGCAGATATACAGATAGATAGATATGAAAAGTTGTAAAACATGCTATTTCAAATACTCTACTATGCCCAATCAAATCTAAGTATGCATGCTCAGTATAGTATAAAATGAACTATCATGCTACTATGTCCAATAAGAATCCATTTTTCTTTTCTTTGTTCAATCCTTGGGCTTACCCTCAAGGTTCGGCACAACTCACACTGACCTCAAGGGTGCCGAGGTACAGGGCACTCGCGAACCCGAGACGGTCTGCAGAACTCACACTGGCCTCAAGGGTGCCGAGGTACGGGGCACTCGCGAACCCGAGACGGTCTGCGGGGCATCCACTCGCCCCAGGACATCAACTCTGTCCTGTGAGCTAAACTCAGGACTGTACGCTTGTGAGGAGCGACCTCCACAAGCTCAAACAAACAGACTGTGAGTATGATCCAATCCTCTCACCTCGAGAATACCCTATCAACTAGGGATGCATCTCTCAGAACTATCACCTCTAGTTCATCATGCATAGTGTACACCTACACTCTAGTTCAACATGCCATTTGTTCAATGTTTTCATTTAACTAAATGCCACTCGATCTAGATTATCATTCCTCTAGATGCCACTCGATCTATATTGTCATTTGTTCTCAATTCTGTCAAACTCATGCAAGTTCTTTGCACTAGGGTTTCTATGCCATTATTCACCTTTATTCATGTATTCTACCCTAGTGTCAAGCTCACCTCGCTACACTAGCTAGAATCACATGCAAATAAAGGAATGTCTCTCTACCCTATCATGCACTCGGCAATATGCAACAGATCGACAATATACATATATATAGATATAGACATAGGGAGCGGCCCGGGATACCACCTACCTCTAATGTCGTGTCGACTCTACCGATGCGTTTCGCCGACTTTTCGAAAACCACGCCGCGCTCTACGGCAATCCGAGCCAAAATAGGCTCCCGCTCAATTCCTCCGCTCTCGCTAGTCGGATCAGCTAACTGACTTTACCGGCGCACTCGTGAGCCTAAATCCACCACAAAGATAGGGTTAATCGAGATCAAACCCCAACTTTTCGTAAAAACCCACTCGGAGCCCTAGCTCGCAACTACGGCAAAAACAGCCGTAACGAACTCTAGATTCATGTTTCTAGCAACTAGCTAGAACTCTAGACTTCACCAAAATCCATTTCTAAGACTAAACAACAAAACCCTAGAATATAGCTTTAGAAAATCTAAAGCCTACCTCAAAGGGACTCTCCACAAGACGAAGAAGACGATTAGAGGGAGAGAAATCTCACTCTCCAAGCTTCTCTCTTTACTTCTCCTTCTTTTTCTTCTTCTCCTTCTATCAGCCAAGAGAGAGAGAGAGGAGCCTTTTTTCCTTTGCTTTGGCTGCAAGAAATGAGGGGAAGAGGGAGTGTTCAAGTCTTAATAGCCTTCTTGGTACTCTAATTACCAAAATGCCCCTTCACTTAAACCTCTCAAAACAGCCCATTCTTGGAAATTTCGGGTGTCAGAATGGCACGGAACTTTAAATTTAGCATCATAATAACAATCCTGACATACCCTTCAGTTTTCATAATTTTCCGACACTGTGCATTTTCTGCTAATTTATCTGCCCCGTTTCTCATAGAAAATTTTAAATCTTCTATTTCCGCTCCGATTTCAGCACAGGTCATTTCCAACATATACCTTACACCCTTAAGTCCAATAAAAATAGTATCTCACATTATTTTTATTTACACTTAACTTTCATATTAAATTTCGACATATTACATCCCATCGTAACTTCATAACTTCCGAAGTCCGGTACCTTACATGATAGCTCTCGGGTTTGAGAAATGTTGGAAGTGTACCGGTACAAATGCTGCGAAACCGAGAAATTGTTCTCGGGTTTGCCTCTGCGCCATCGTGTAACCGGTGACAGAAAAAAGTGTACCGGTACACTTTGGTCTGGCAGCACCTTTGAGGTATGTTGCAAATTAGAAGAAATGGAGGGCCTAGTTGCTATTGTTGCAACATGTTATAACCAAAACACTCCCTCTTTTTCTCTCCCACAGCACACCACTCTCTCCCTCACATTTCTCTCTTTCTCTCTCTAAAGATCTTACCCTAGAGCAAGGAGAAGAAGGAGAAAAATGCTTTAGAGAGGATTTTTGGAGGGTTTGAAGGCTTTAGAAGCTCTCCAACAAGGAGGACTTGCAAGAGCTTGGGCCAAGGTGAGTTGTTATGCAAAATAGGTCTAGAGTTTTGGGTTTTAGCATAGATCTAGGAGTTTTGATCCTTTAGCAAGGCTAGGATCATTGTAGAGGCTTGAACTCCATGAAAGCTCATGGAAGCTCAAGGTCTTCTCATGGTGGATTTTTAGAGTTAACTCTAGATGCCCTAGGAATGGTAAGTTGGGGTGTCACATCCGACGCAGTGGGCAATTCGATTCGACGAAACGAAAACGTCTAAGTAGTGTTGCTTAATAAAAAGCCTAATTTGGCTCTATTTAGGGAGCAGGTCACGGAATAGGATTCTAAAATCACGAGAATCGAACCGCAACTCCTCTACTACTATTCGAGGTGGGAGGTGCATTCCGGAATCGTTGGATTCCCATCTATGTCGGTTTCACCTTTTTATTGAGCGTATGTCAATAGTCATTCATGCATGATAGAATAGATTACATGTGAAGATTGGTTGGGGTTTAATTATATGCTTCTAACGTAGATGAATATTGAGATTGATAACCATAGTGGACATGTATGTTGGAACCCTATACTTGTATGAATGTGAGACCGAGACTATGATAATAGTAAACAAAGGTGACATTGACAATAGAGACAAGATTGGTATCGAGAAATGGATAGTTAAACAAGGTTTAACCCTTAGTGGCATTACGGCAAGAGTGGCATAAATGACAAGGTAGAAACCTATCATTGATATAGTGGCATTGTGGCTAGTGACAATATATCCTCAAGTTGAGGATTGGATCGATACTCACGATAAGTCTTGGCTTGAGGGAGGTATCTCCCCCTCGAGCGATGCGTTCCAGAACAGTCACCATGGGGATAGTGGCCCCGAGGACGGTCCCTCGGGTTTTGCAGGCTTAGAGCCTCCCCGAATAAAAAGGGATTTCGGGTTGTGAGTTATTGGGATTAACAAGATTAACCGGTAAGATTGGGTAAAAAGCCAAGGTATAGTTATGGAAAGAGCATGCATGCATAATCAGTCATACTTAATTATATATATTCGCTGACAGCTTTCTTGCAGGCATAGTATTAGGATTAGTATTGGTCACTACTCTCTCTTTGAAATACTCATGCCTAAATAGACCTAGTGGGTAAGTCGGCGAGGTCGGTTGCCGAACTCACTGGGAATTTCGTTGTAGTTCTCACACCACTATTTCTACAGGTCCGAGCGCGAGCGGGGCGGCGGAGGACCGAGGCAAGGGTATTGCGCCATAACTAGCGGCCACCGGAGTACTTACATTTAGTCATTCCCATTTTATACATGTATCAACTTTCTTTTGTTGATCTAGTGATATATATTAAGTTGTAAACAATCATATATTTTGACGTTGAATGGTTAAGATGTAAAGATATTTTGAATGTGAAGGAAAAAGAATGTAATAGTTTTAGTTTATTTGTATTTGGTTAAAATGTAATCAAATATCATGTGTGGTTGAATGTTACAGCTTAGAGCTTTCGTTTCCGTTGTTGCTTGCCCTCGTGCAAGCCTTGTATAATTGCAAATCTCTTTTGATTGCTTCATTATACTTGTTGCTAGAGCCTTGGGCGGGCAGGGGAGGCCATGTCCGTTCGGCGTTTGTTGACGTGGCCCGAATCAGACCAAAGAGGCGGGTAGCGGGGCGTGACACTAGTAGTCCCTCTCATCACTGCCATATTTTCTTCAAGATTCACCCCCTAGCATTTTGACTTCCTATCTCTTTAAGCAAAAGGAAGCTAGTTCTTCTAGACCTATTTCATGCCATAACGGTAAGCCTCGTGGCCTCAAGGTGTAGCTGATCCCGCTAAAAAGGTTCAGTGATTGTATGCCAATTTAACCTGATGGAACAACAACTAGCTAGTATCTTCTTTCACTTAATATCCTATTGAAGTCACTTTAAGACAAGTGTCTTTTTCTAGCTCTGATTCACCACCAGCATAGTGTAGAGCTGAAAATTTTATTGATTTGGTGAACCAAAGCTAGAATGTAGGGCATTTGGGTTGAAGTTAGTGAGTTAAGAGGGTTTGACTTTGATCACTTGATTCCTAAATGAACTTGATGATAGGGTACGAAAGGGTTCTCCCTAGCTCTAGCTCACAAGGGGGTTGTTATAAAATAATCTTCACTAACTCTCAAGGGAGGAGTTATAAAATAATCTTCTTTGCTAATTGCCTTATCGCCCGTGGTGACCTACGTAAAATTAAAATGTTTGCTTAAAATTTGTAACCAAATGTTCTGCCAACAGGCTATTCTGTTTCTGCTGCGTGTCTTAGCCATGCAAGTTGTGCATCTAAATTAATTAGTTGAGCTGGTCATATAATCTCTCTGAATGGGTTGGGTTCTGTTAGTTATTAGGCGGTTAGAGAATAGAAGGACGTTCTCACATTGGGTTCAATGTTCTGTTTGGTGCAGTAGGGTGTGCCCAGTGGGGGCAGTTGTAATTATGCTTTCATATATATAATAATAATAATAATAGCATAGCATTAAAAAAAAAAAGATTGCATCGGAATTTATGATTTGGTTTTCTTCATTAACTACCTAGCATCATTGATTGATTAGCATGATTTAAAGATTGCATCGGACTAGATTTTCTTTCACCTAATCTCTTAAGCAAGTTTGGGAACTTGCACTCTGCAGTTGGTTTTATCTCAAAAAATATAAAAATAAAAATAGAAGTAACACTCTGCAGCTAGGTGCTCAAACTTCGTCTATCGTCGCATTCTACGCACCTCAGTGACACTATTAATTTCCGAGTCTCGAAGAGAAGCTATAGCAACAAACTAGCTATTTGGTACAAGAAGCAGATATAATAACCAAAACCAAAACCACAAGAGTAAGCTTACCTCCACATCAAAGGACGCAGCAGTCTCCGTCTCCACAGCAACCACGATATCTGCAACTATAAAGGCCCCAGCATGCTCTACAGAAGAGGCCCCAGCATGCTCTACAGAAGACCGGCTCTCGACGTCAGCCGTATCCACTGACTGATCCTCAACTGCGGAGGCATACCCGGAGCTGAAGCCCGGCGGCTCACTCTCGCCCACCATCTCCACTGATTCCACAACAACAACACCACCACCCGAAGGCTCCACAGTCCCTGCTACTACAATATTATCCGCCACCGCGATTACTCTCTCGTCTCGCAACCCCCCTTCTTTCGACAACACAATCATTTCCTCAAACACTTTGCGGGCAGCTCCATTAATATTCTCATCTTGTTGAGTCACATGCGATGCCACCGACGCACGGGGAGAGCCGCCAGCTGTTCCATTGGCTTCTATCTCTGTTATTTCCGCACCCACTTCCCCGATCTCGGCTGCTCTTTCTTCCTCTACCGACCCCTTTTCCTCCGCCGCTTTCGCTCCGTTTCCTACGACGACGACCTCTTCTGCGGTTTTTTTGTACTTCTCCTGATCTTCTTTGTCAACGGCTAGTTCTATGCCAAGTAGAGGCTTCTCCTCCTCCGCGGCTTCAAGGAACTCGTCTTCTCGGTCTTGGGGTGGCGAGGGGAGGAGGGAGCGCATGAGGCGGTCGGTGCAGGCGAGGGAGGCGAGGTAGGCGCCGAAGGGGAGGGAGAGGGCGGCGCCGAGGGTGGAGAGGACGAGGAGGGGAGGGACGACTAAGGGGGCCGCCGCGATGGCCGCGCCCGCGATGGCCGCCGCCTTCCCCACCCTCCACCCCCGGCGGAGCGCCCTGCGGCACCACCCACCTCCGGTCGCGGATTCCGCTCGCTCGGCTTGTTCTGATGGCTCGGCCATCTGTCGGCTCATCACGGCCATCTGTCGGTAATCAGAGGGGAGGAGGGAAGACGGTCGCATCCGGAGAGAGAGGCCAGGGAGAGAGAGAGAGAGAGAGAGAGAGAGAGGACGATGGAAACAAACACGTACGTGGCCATCATGCCTTTAGCGAGGGGCACAATGATACGTGGGGAACAGGAGGCCGGGGTGACGCGACGCTCTCCTCCCCCATAACGCTTCGGAGAGGCTGCACTGGACACGTAGTAGAGACATAAAGAAAACCGAACAAAACCGCACATTTCGCGCGCTTTTATTTGGTTTGGTTTGTTCACCTTTAGTTCGATTGTAAATAATTTTAGTTTGAAATTTTTTTAAATTAAAAAGGTTTTAATATCTTTCAAAGTGTATGTCATGCATATTTGTATATGCATGACATACACTTTGAAAATTAATCTGAATTAAAAAAAATTTAAAATACATATTTCAAAGTGTATATGTATTTGTATATGCATATTTGTATCTATATGTATTTATATTTATTTAAATATGTATTTATCAATTTATATAGACTATTTATAAAAAAAATTCTTATGTGGGGTTTTTATTCAACTAGTCTCTTTCAAAACATATATTGTAAAAATAGGCTTCTCAAACTTTTATTTGCAAAAATAGACTCAAATCGCCAGGTGGGCGGTGATGTGGTGGTAGTAGCCAAACGCGGTGAACCATTTACCGCTTTCTCTTGAAAGCGGTAAATGGTTCACCGCATTCTTGAGACTTCTCAAACTTTCCTCCCAAGGACGCTGGGCAAGAAAACTTATAAATGCGGTGAATAGTCCACCGCATATAAAAGCGGTAAATGGTTTACCGCTTTTATATGCAGTGAGCCATTCACCGCATTTATATGCGGTAAATGGTTCACCGCATTCAACCTGTACCACAGCAACCTGCATCAACAATGTAGAATCTCACCTAAATTTAAGCATATAAAATAACAAAGTTTTCAGGCATTTCAAATACAACAACAAATACATAAAATCATCTATACCAACTTCCACCATAATTTGAGCATATAAAATGAGCTATACCAATATCAGCACACTTCAATATGAATAAATTTAGATAATACTATAATTAATTCATGTAAAAATATCCGAAATATCAAATATACATAAGATTCCCAAAAATGACAAAAAAATATCAAATCCCCTCCATCCCCATCCTATGCTCTCACCCTCGTCCCCTGCCACGTCCACGACCATGACCGCGTCCGCGTCCACGACCCCGTCCTCGACCCTGTCCTTGAATATGTATGTCATGCTTCATCTCAGGCTGCACGGGCTCAATGACATCCATGTCATCAATATGCTCGATGGCGATGCCCTCGACAATCGGCTCCATCCCTTGCTCAGCAGCTATGGTACATTCCCTTCCTGACCTTATCGTCGTTGCCTACGTCGATATACAACATCATCGCGACGAACCTACGACGTGGATGGAACGACAGAAGGATGGATAGATGTGAATGGAATATGAAAATAAAATATCTCTGATGTAGATGGAATATCAGATGGAGGGATGGATGCCGACGGAATATCAAACTGCACTTCCGATGTCGAAAGGACATCAGAAGTCGAAGGGATATCGGATGGATGAATTGGGACGGATGTCGATGGAAAATCATACGCAGGCATCAAGGTGGAGGGAATATCACCGAAATCATATGCAGGCGTCGAGGTGGAGGGAATATCACCGTGGCCACCAAAAGTCAAAGAAGAAACATCTGAATGCCCTGTCACAGGTAACGTCGGAAGGCTCTCTAACACACCATCGAGATCCTACCTCACATGTATTAGAGCATCCATCATTCTAGTGGGCTCCGGAGGATCATCCAGCAAATGACCAATACTGCTAATACTATGCCGGATAGCATACACATGTGTAAACGTGCATGATTATATATAATGAATATCCTTATATTGAAATATACTATAAATTAAGATAATCTTACCAATCGTCGCTCGATATTCCCACGCGGCAGAAAAGTAAGTAGAGGCCGCTGTACAGGACGAGAAATCCACCTCCGCGTGATCCCCCAATACCACTGCATGTACACAGAAGTGGCGCGTATCGGATCTGGATCGACGAAAGGACTCTGCTCCGCGATATGCTCTAGACGATCTCCCCAACGCTGAATATATGGAGCATGAAACGCTGCCCAGTCCTTGCCTGATCTACCCTGGGAGGTGATCCTCTGTATAGCTTCTACGACCTCTGGTATATGCTGCAGCAATCCAAACTGACGCAGAACTCTATCAAGTAAATGTAGCTCGACAATATGATAGCATATCAAACTAGTTCTCGAACGCCAGATTGCAGAGCCCTCAAGACAAAATGCAGGAAGATCGATCAAAACATCCTCTGTATAGGGCATCCATGTAACCTGTACAAGTGTATTAAATAAAATGAATGTAAAATTTTAGAATGTATATGCATGTATTTAATTTGTGAAATCTATACGTACTTGTGACTCTCTCTGCTGATCAAGCTCATCACGATAAAACTCAATGTCAGTCGCCCTGACATTTCCACAAAATCGCAATCCCATGTTCCACCTGCAGAAGTGATTAACAGTATATTAAATTAGCGATATAATATATTAATACAATATCAATATTTATTATTTTATTATATTATAATTAAAATACATAGCATACCGACAACCCAATTGACAATCATGGAGATCCGGTGGAACTCCAACTCGATCGGGACGTCCAATATGTATATGGTCCCATGCCCATATCTAAGAACATAAAAAGTTAACTATAAAATTAGTAAAAGAAACTAAGTTATAAGTTATTAGTAAAAAAAAAGAAAGTTATAGTGATTTGACCTGTAGTAGTGTACCAAAAGCACAACACTCGGCCTTTCCTTTCATAGTGGCATTCCCTAATGCCCGATAGAGATGGGCTAAGGTAGCTGCGCCCCAAGCTAGGCCTCCGCAGAAGTCAAAATCCTCAAGTAACGGTTGCCACTTGAGGTGAACGCGATATCCAGTAGGGTTAGAAAACAAACTGCATCCAATTTGAAATAAAATGTATGCTCGTGCAGATGCTGCAACCACGGCCGCCGGAGCATCCAAAGGAATATGCCGGAAATGCTGAAACAACCAATCGAAGCGGATCTGGTCGGTGACGACATCGTCTGGCTGTATCCCAAGAAGGAGCTCACATGTATGCAACATCAAATGACACACGTCCTGAAACGGGCTCCCCGGAGACTCGTAGTCTAGCTATAATGGCCACGTCACGTAGCGTAACTGTCATCTCTCCGTGACGTAGGTGGAATGTCTGAGTCTCGCGCCTCCATCGCTCTATCAACGCCCCTAACAGAGCCTGATCTAGCTGTACTCGTCTGAGGCGGGAGACGTAGAAAAAGCCAGCATGTCGTAAGTGCTCTATCACTCTCGGATGCTCGACTGTCCATGTGTTCAGTTTACGGCCATGCTCCGTAAACTGAACTGGCGCGTACCCCTGTAAAGTTTTTCTTTAATTTCCGCCGGTGGCAAAGTAAGCTTTACCCTCAATGATGGGAGAATATGTCGACATATAAGAGATGATGTACAGTTTCGATGTACAGTGTTAAGCACCGACACTAAACGTGTATGTTGCCCGGCGTATTTTTTAACTCTAAAATAACTTACATCCTTTGGTACTGATGCATGTAATCTCCAAGGACATGAATCTACCGAGCATTTAACTGTATACGCCTTTGTCGGCGACTTTATTACTTTCATTTGCACGTTGTGAGCAATATGCCATTCCCCAAGAGTGTGCAATAAACTTGCTTTCTCACGAAATACCCGACCGGCCGATAAGTTATCAATAGTAGGAGGGGGCTGTTCAATCTGCGGACGATCATGCACATCGTTGTCAGCCACATACTGCTCAATCCAATCGTCATCTTCTACATATTGCTCTGGATGATCTATATACTCTGCACCTTCATCTGGATCATCAACATATTCATTATTGACAATTGGATCATCACCCTCAGTATATATGATATCTGCGAGGACACCCAGTCCACCATCATGATCTGCATTATAATGATGAACTTCTGCCACAATGTTCTCATTTACGGCCAAATTTAATAAATCTGATTTCAAATTAAACAGCTACGAAAGTTGATTCACCATACTTTAGTACTCAAACCGAGTATTTAAGATCTTGAGACCTAGAAACTCCACAACCTGCACAAAATTGATGTATAGCTTTTAAGAAGAAAAACTTTATGAAAGTATATAACACAGAAAATGAGAAGCATTAGTGATCATTATATTCAGATATCTTCTTTAACTAATAAAAGCATGTAGAGTCACAAGACACCAAATTGTACCACAGCTTCACAGCCACAAAGAGAACAAATTAGTCTAGAGTAAAAAAAAAGTGGTCCTTGCTTAGCATTCATAATATACATTTGTAGAGAAAACAAAATGTGTAGTGTATGCACATATAAATATGCATATACACATGTTATTTTTCTTTCTTTTTTCTTGTTTGCTATGCTAATAATTGCTCTCTCTCTCTCTCTCTCTCTCTCTCTTATGTTCTCTTAAAGTACATTGAACTACTTAAGAAGTTATCACTTGGGAAGTAGCACATGCTTATGCTTAGAACTTATTAGTCTCTGACACTGTTTTATATAGGGTTTGCTTGAGTGTTTATGTGGTTCTTTGGAGTTTGAACATACTGTAGTGTTTGAGCCGTGTGGTTTAATTCCTCTATGGCTTTATAATGACTTAAAATTATTTTGAAATTGTTCGTAGAGTCGGTTTACACTGCTTAACTAGAACTTAATAGTAGGGGAATGAAGTGTTTACAACTCAGCTTGCTCTCTCTTTTTATCCAGGAAATTCAAGTTAGTAGACGTGATTTCGAGTTAGATTGGAGATGGGATTTTGGACTATTTCTTGGATTTGATGGATTTTCTTTAAATCCGTCCCATTAGCTGAGCTTTTTATGAGTAGGGGACCAGTCTACCTTCACCTAGAGCAAGAGAAAAGTGTATTTAAGCTTAATTAAATGGTGCTATAGGGTGAATTTCTTTTCTTTGGGCTCTACTAACCGAAATGCGAAATTGCTGAATTCTACAGGATTCTTGAGTTTTGATGGAATTACCTTGGGTTTTCCTCTGTAGCTGAACTTTTGGAAGGTAAGTAGGGAGCTTAACTTCACCCACAGCTGGTTGGATCATTGTTGGAGCCAATTTGGAGGTTAGTAAAAGATGAATTTTTGGTAACTCGAGTCTTCCAACTTATATTCTTGTGCTGAAATTTCAGCTTTTTAATCCATTTCCAGCTTCTCTTGCTAAGATTTGTTGGTAATTACTGGATGTCACCTGTGTTGAGGAGCTGAGGGTTAACTTAAATAACTCCCTTATTTTCTTCTTTTCTTCCTTCCTCTTCTTTTCTCCCTGCTGGCTCTCTCTCTGTCTCTCTGTTGGCTGGCAGCAAGCAAACTGCAGCTGCACTAGCAGCCGGCAGCACAATCATTGCTGTAATTGCAGCCCTTGAAGCCTCCATTTCAAAATTAAGATACAGGGAGAGGAAAAGGAAGTAGTGGAGCTCAAACTTGCATCTTACACTAACTAGAATTGAAGTTAGTATGTGGAGAATTGATGCAAGATTGAGATTTGAGCTGAATGTTTGAAAAGGCTTGCCTATGTAACACTTACTGCCTCCATTAGGTATTGGTCTCTAATTACTCATAAAATCTGTAGGTTCTTTAGCTGAACATTAGGTGGAGCTGTGAAATTTGATGGAATTGCTGGTAAATTCAATGAAGTTCCCAACTCAATTGAGTAAAATCACTCAAATATAAGTTGAGCAAATGTCAAGAAAATGAAAAGCTTGCGGGCAGCAGTTTCTTTTTCTTTCTTTGTTGTTCATAGGCAGCAGTTTCTTCTTCTTTCTTTGTTGTGGTCTTATTAGTTTTCTCACTTTCATTGGTTCGAACATGAGGTAACAGGCACTCCGGCAGCTGTAGATGATAAGATGATTGCTATGTTTGATAGGCACTACATGGCAATGTCATAAAGAATTGTAGACACTCGAAATGTCAGATAATCAAACTATTGTCAGCTAAGAAATGGAGAGCACCACAAAAAGAAAGAGAGAAGATAAAGAACCAGATCGAGATATGGACAAAAATGTGCAGAGACAAAATTTGTGTGGCTTGAACAATGGGGAAGTGATTCAAGCTGAAGAGTCGAAAAAACCAAAGAAGTGTAAAGATCATGAAGATAAACAAGAGGGAAGTAAGGAAATTACGAAGCATAAATTCAAGTGGAAAAAGATCGCCACTTCAATCTTGAAGTCGGTAAGCATGTCTAGTACAGAAAGCATTGGTTAATCAATGATTCATACATTTTGTTAGTGCAGTTATTTCTATCCCATTTTGTCTTGTGTTGCTCTTGTGGTTGCCACTTTGTTGACAATTATGGATGCAAAGTAGTCTTTTCTGGTTACGCATCTTGCCCTCTGCTTCAATCTGATATGCTTGGCCTTTGATTCCATAGTTGTGGATTTTCTATCTGAACCTGTATTTGTGATCCCTTTACTAAGTTAGAGTAAGGCCTATTTTGATAACGTGGTGCCTAAAAGTATCATTTTTATACTATAGAAGGTCCAAAAAATTTAAAAGCCTTATAATCTTCTCTCCTCCAATGCTTTAAAATTATGGTAGTGTACTGTTTTCTATCAGATCACTCTCTGGGAGATACAATTTTTTTTTTTTCATTCAATTAAAGTTTTAAATGTTCAATTGGTGGAATTAACCTTGCTTATGTGCTATTTATGGCAGAATCCGGATCAGTGTATGAAGATAAAAAAAGTTACAAAAGCTTGTGGTGAAGGAACTTCGGGAATCTGGTCTAACTGACGATAAGGAGCAAGGTATTCATCACGAAAAATACAGATATTTTTCTTTTTTTGTTTCATTTACAATTGGTAATTAGTTTCTGATTTATTTTTGATTGCAGATAAGTACGAGTTCCCGTTTTTCAATCGATAAGAAGCATATTAAGTTGGTGGGAGAGGGGGGAGAATCATGATGGTTTTTGCTGACCAGAGAAGAAATCCCTCACAAGAAATCAGCGTGAATGGTATTACCATCTGAGGTTTATAATTTTTTTGTTGGAATTCTATGCTTCCATGCCTACTCCATATCAGTAATGTTCCCGATTTAATCAGCTTGAGAAACTTAGCTTGTTTATTTCACGGGTGCATGCAAAGGGGATCAGCGTGCTGCTGCATATCAGAATTTTCATTTGATTTTCAGTTATTTCTTTAAAAAACTGAAATGACATAGATGCTTACTATTCTTGCTTTTCCTTTTGATGGGGATACCAGATTTTCTGTAGTTGCTTATAATACTGTTGAATAGTTATCTTAGAGAGGGATTGGAGTTAAACATTTAGCCATGTTGAAACAAATAGGAACTTAATAAATGTTTATTTTTTTTAATCTGTTTGAGCATCTTTTAGAATGCTAAGATTTGTTATTCTCAAATAGAAATCTCATGTTTATCTAGTATGGTGTATATATTGTTTTAGAACTTCTTTATTTGGAACCTCTAACACCTGCAAATAGAAATCCCAAATATTCTTTCCATGATTACACTATCAAATTTAACCACCTACACCTGCATCCATATTTGAGCAGGTAGACAGTATTCATACACAAAGATGCATGCGTTTTTGATGTAGTTTTCTTAACTAGTGTCTTCTTATTTGTTGATGAACAGTACAACCTAACTTTTATATTTTTTAGAAATTTGATATGATGATTTTTATTAGGTAATTTCGAACACTGATTTTATGACTTCTTTTTGGTTGATCCAGAACAGCTGGAGCTGCAAAAATTAAAGTGGGAAGCAAGAGTTTCAACCATGCGGTCATGTTTGTTATTTTTTGGCTATATTTTGAACAAGTATTTTTTGTTAGAACTTATGTTCGAAATTTAATTTGAATACCGAGATTGTAATTTGAGAGTTGAGACTATTTGTTATACAAATTATTAATGCTTTTTGGTTATTACTATTTTTTAATACTTTAATTTGTTGTAGTATTTAGTTGTTAATCAAGTATTTTAATATTAATTGTAATTGCCGCTATAATCAATCAGTCAGTATATATATTTTTTGCGGCAATTATAATTAATTATAGCGGCATTTATAATAGTCGTCATTGTATAGTATTTAGCGGCATTTATAATAGTCACTATTATATATATTTAGCGGCATTTATAATAGTCACTATTATATATATTTAGCGGCATTTATTTGGATTTTTACCAACCATCGGAACAAATGCCTCTATAATTTTTAACGATCCGGCCAACAACAGCAATTGTCAAAATTGTCGCTAAACTATTTAGCGGCAATTGTAATTGCCGCTAATTTAAAAAATAATCGCCGTTAAAACACAGTTTTGTTGTAGTAACATGCATGTATACACATACACATATGCTGCCAGCAGGATGTCATTAAGCTCTTTCTAAGCTTATTCATGACAAACATACACATAACACATCTAGCATAACCTATTTCAGGTTGATCATGGCAGTACATGCTTCTCTAGGCTTTTCCTAGGTTTTTCCATAAGCTCTAGCAAGGAGATAATAAACCTGACCTCAGGTTTCACACTTCCCGCAGATTTTCTGCATTCTCGAGCTTCCTCACAGCTTAGAGTTCCAAAAACTGCACTTCTCATAGCCAAGAGCTTCCACTCCACACCTAATTTCCTCCCTGCTGCTGGATTAACATCACTCCACCATAATCTCCATCAACACCTCCCTCAATCACTCCATACGACTAAGAGAGAGAGAGAGAGAGAGAGAGGGAAAGAAGATGGAAGGAATAAAGAGAAAAGAGAGAGAGAGTCTAACACGTATCTAACAGCTGGGGTGAAGAGATAAGTTCAACAAAATGCATTTAAACCCCTCAAAAGGCTGAAACTGCACTGCTGTCCGGCAGTTCGCAATTCAGTCCCTGCTTGTCGCAATTCAGTCCCTGCAAGTGCAGGTTACACTTGGTAGCAGCAGTTTCAGCAGCAGCAGTAGCAATTGCAGCTGCAATCAGCAATAGCAGCAATAGTAGTAGCATTCAGCATTAGCTAATGCACTTAAACCCCAAAACAACACAGGAATTCTGCTTTTACAGATTAATCCCTGCAGCTTTACAAAACAGTCCCTGCTGCCATTAGTGAAAAATCTGCACTAGCACACTTATTTTGTGAGACCCCAGATAGTCCTATATATGAGATATAAACTCTAGCCCTAAGCCTCCAAATTTATGGGAACGCATCTTTCATGATCAATTAGAGGTTAAGAGACAATTAACAACTTGTATGGCAGCAGCGGAGGAGTGCATCTAGATGGGTGACCACTTTCAAGTACAGCGACCTTAGCGGGAGTCCGCAGGAAGTGTGGATGACACAATCGCTTCAACCATTTCATGACGAGCTGACGGCGCGGGCTAGCGGAGTGGTCGAACACTAATACTTCCAAAACATACTAAACTCTAGCCCTAAGCCTCCAAATTAATATGGGAACAACCAACTTTATTTTCTTGCATCTTTCATGATCAATTAGATCCAGATTATCAACACAATCAACTCCAACAACTTGTATGGCAGCAGCCTCGTTCCGAGGCCATTACGCGCATCTAGCTTGCTCCGAATCCTTTCAAACACTTTCAATACATGCTCATGAACCTCCGCAAGCTACTAATTTAATTCGGGAGCAATCCAATTTCATTTTGGCATCTTTGTAGCCAACATGAGCAGAATTTGCACACAATCAAGCTTCAACCATTTCATGACAACAACAACACTTCGGAGCCTTTTTGCGCTTTTAGTTCGCTTCGAACACTTCTAATCACTTCCAATTTATACCAATACATCTCTACAAGCTACCAATTTAATCCAAGAACCAATCAATTTTTTCTTTCTTGCTTTTCTTTGGTCTCATTGATCAAGATTACCAATGCAACTTGCTCCTGACAGCAACATGCTTCCGAAGCTTTCTTTTGCTTCAAACTTGCATCAAACACCTTCGGACATCTCCGGAATTAGCCCTTAACTACCCTCATGCTTCCAATTTAATTTGGGAACAATTCATTTTCATTTTTGCATTATCGATCAATTAGCTCAAAATAAGCCAATGCAATTCTTGTACTTGGCAGCCACTTCACTCCGGCTTCTTTTTGTGTTACCACTACACACTAAACACTTCAAAACCTTTCTAAATCATAACATTAGCTACTCCCAAGCATCACAATTGATTCGGAGATCCCACTAATTATCCTCAAGCCTCACTTTGATTCTTTTAATCAAAGTTAGCGTCGGAATCCGGAAATACTCTTTACATTTTGTTTCGCGCCCAATTTGCGCCGAAACACTCATTTATCTCCGGAATTCATTCTCACGCGTCCAAAAATCACTCGGGGATGATGTTCAACTAGCTCAAACCCCACTTTGATCCTCTAGATCAAAGTTGACATCGCAACTCCAAGATGCCATATATTACAGGTCCTCTGGCAGGCGTAACTGACGCTGGAGGTACCTCCGCTGGTGGAGGTGTGGTGGCGGCTGGTGCTGTAGTTGGGGTAGTAGGAGGTGGAACAGGCTGCTCTGGTGCTCCCGGTACTGTACTCGGTGACGGGGCTAACCTCTCGCATATCTGCTATAGTAACAACCCCTGCTGCCTCGTCACCTCTGTCAGGGCGGCCAACTGGGCGCTCAAATCCAACTGCGTACTCGTCTCTGCTCGGGTACTCGGCTCCACCACCGGGGGCACACCCGTCTCGAGTCGGGTACCCGGCTCCGCCCGCTCGGGCATCTGAGGTGGTGGTGATGGTGTTGGGGCGCGAGCCCTAGTCGGCGGTCGTCCTCTGCGTCGATACATAACTGTATAAAAGGACACGAGGGTCAGATAGACACAAACACTCTCGACCCAATCAACGAAAGTCTCGAAGGTAATCCCTGTTTCTCCACAAAATTATGTTGTCTGCAGCCAACATAATTTTCCTGGACTGAAACAGACACCCCTCCAGTCACTCTCTGCACTCTAGGATGAGTCAGAACAATCAATCATTGACTTTCGCGTTAAATCACGCCTCTCGCGTCTGGTCTTCCTAAAGTTTACCAGCTTAGGTTTCCTAGGTCCCTACGACCTAATGCTAAGCTCTGATACCAACTTAATCTGTCACACCCCGAGTACACATTCCCCGGACATGCCGACAAATTCGCCGTGTACAAGAAATTTTTCCTGTACACGAAGCGTAGATGTACCTGTATAACATACAATACTACAAACAGTAGCATAGAGCTGAAAAGACGATAACAAACAGGTAGGAAAGGAACGAGTCTATATACATACAAAAATCTCGATACAAAAGTACTCGCTCTAGCGAGTTCACAAATATGTACATAGCTCCCAAAACACGAGCACAACTACCTGTAGAAGGGGGAATCCTCTAACTCGGCACCAGTCGGGAAGGGCTCTAGCTCGCGATGCCCTTGCCACGATCCGCCTCAGAAAGAGTAGCAGCCGAAATCAAAGGCCCTGCAACAACAATCGAAGAAAAGGGGCGTGAGAACTACTGTAAGAACAAGTAGTCCTCAGTGGGCGCCGCCCTAAACATCATCGGTCCACCCACTAAGTCTACAGGGTAAGCAAGAATAGTAGAAAGGAAAGTTGGAAACACTCTACAGCTAGATGTCACTATACTATCCTGCTCTAATACTAGTCATCTGTAGTACATGGCAATTTTGACCCAATCTCACGAGGGACTGTGATACACCCGTCCCGCCTGTCGAAGCTACACTAACGACCACCACATTGGCAGTTAGTGGAGAGCGAGTCCAACCAGGATACAATGACACCAACGCAAAAGCACTAAGCCTGACTCCGGAGTGGCACTCGTGGGCGCGAACCAACCGAGTATGCAAGCGTATCTCTATCGAGCTCAATCATGCTCTCACAGGCTAAAGTCAAGTAAACTGGGTCCAACTGGTCTAACCACCAATAGGTCACATGCCCCTGGCACAATCTGAAACTAAAACAGTAATCTGGACCCACCGTCAACCCCGACGGTCCCCGACAGTCTAATACAATCTAGACACTGCGGTAAAAGAAGCTCGGCATCCCAGCACGAGCGCAAATGCAAGCTACGCTACCCTGGGTATCCATCGCACTCACACAGCGACGATACAAACATAATACGGCTCTTAGAGCTAAATCTGGTAGTGTATGCATATGTCCATCGAATCGTGGTTTTCTCCTCCTAAGTCAAATCCAAGTCCAACATGTATAAATCATTACTTGCTAAACATGCTCCCAATTTAGATTTTATCCAAGCTATAAACAATGAATTTGAGCTAAGGATTTACATTCAATATTTAAACTATACATGTCGACTACTTTGCACTTAGGAGCAAAACCGATGATAACCTACCTCAATAGCTAACTCCTGGCAGCGAAGAGGGTCCCCGAATCAACCTCGATCCTTGCTGGTCAGTTGCTCCTCCAGGACCAGCAACCGAGCTAACTTCAAACTATAAACATGGAAATCCGATAGTTATCAACATTTTCAGCACTTAATCTCGAATTAGCTCCAATCGGATAGACAATATTACCTTCGAGACTTCAAATCAGCGGAGTTGAAGGTCCAAAATACAAGTGCTATGCTGGAGTATCACAATCAGGTCCACAATTCCAACCCTTCAAAGAATTGCACCAAGTTAAAATCAACAACTCACAATTCTGCTCAAATGCAACAACAGCGGAGAAGAAATGAGATTCGAACAGGCTAACCTTCTCCAAATCCAGCAACTCTGGGCTTCATGGGTTCCTCTCGAAGTCCCAAATCCAACGAAGCAAACCTCGCAGCAAACCGATGTTAAGGATTTTGTGTTGGCAAATTTCGTGAATTGAGTCGGAGTCTTGAAGGATCGGAGCGGATCGAAGAACGGTGAAGAATCAAAGACTTCGAAGAAAGAGGAATTGGCTCACGATGAGAATCACGATGCCTAGGTAAGTTTTTAATTCATGTTATGGTGATTCATACTTAGTTATAGGCATTAGAATCATAAATCATTGTTTATCGGATTAGAAATTATATTGGAACTTTGTAAATTTCGAGAATTGGAAAATTTACAAAGTATACATCTGTCTGGAACACTGTCTGGTACAACAAAAGTGGCTATACCGGTACAGCAACTTTTCCCATTACCGGTAATGGCCCTTCGAAAAATAATCTTCCGTCCTTGTGGAACCGGTAACCAGTTCATTCCTGTACCGGTACAGATAGGTAAAAATCTGATTTTTCTCTAATCCGAATCTAATTGATTCTAAAGTCTATAAATAGGTTCTTAGGGTTCTCTAACTTCGGATACTTCATCATAATACATGTTTGAGAAACCCTAGAGGCTAGGAATTCCTTCAAAACCTATTTTCAACTAGATAGCCTCTTTTAGGTCAAATCGAGACATAGTAATTCTTACTCTATATGTCGATTGATCTACGATTCGTTTGGAGTTTTCTTCTTCGGTTTTCATCGATACTCCAACGAAGGATCACCATATTCATGATTCTATTCATGGTGGCGTCGAGGATTCGGCGTGATTGAAGACTTCGTGGATTCGAAGCGTGGCGTCGTGGATTCGGCGTATTGAAGACTTCGTGGATTCGAAGCAAGGCGTTTCGTGGATTCGGAACGTGGGCGTTCGTGGATTCGGACGTGATCGTGGACAACTCGGTGGAGTGCGCGGAGATCCATAAGAGAGTTAGAGAGGTTAAATCCGTGGAGTCGGTAATCACCTTGTAATCTTTTCTTTTAGTGGATTGGTATTCGCGTGTTGGTCCCGTGGTTTTTTTACTCCGAGTTGGAGTTTTCCCACGTAAATCTCGATGTGTTTTTTAATTTCCGCTTTTACCTTTTTAAAGCATCGAGATTTGTGTTTTTCGGCCGATACACCTATTCACCCCCCTCTAGGTGTTGTTTGATACAATCTAGATAGATCCTTGGGGCTTTCCCGTAATTCACAATTGGTATCAGAGCGGGATCTAGATATATTGATATCTAATGGCCGAAGGCGGTAACATTAATCGACCTCCGCTTTTCGACGGCACGAATTATGCCTATTGGAAAGTTCGCATGAAAGCTTTTCTAATTGCAATCGAAGAGCGGGTGTGGAAATCAATTGAGTTCGGATGGAAACCTCCAACCGAAAAGGTCGATAATGTTGAGAAGCCTAAACCACGAGACAAGTGGACGAAAGATGAAAATGAGGCATCTTCGTTTAACGGCAAGGGCATAAACGCTTTATTTAATGCCTTGTCTCAAACGGAGTTTACTCGCGTTTCGGCTTGTGAAACCGCGAAAGAGATTTGGGATACTCTACAAGTTACGCATGAAGGTACAAGCTTAGTAAAGGTCCAAAAATTACAAATGCTTACAAGCAAATTTGATTCGATTTTCATGGATGAAAACGAGACCTTTAAGTACTATACACGTCTACAAGACGTAGTAAATACATGCGCTAACTTGGGAGAGAAAATCCCGAGTCAAAAGTTGTTAGAAAAATTCTTGAACTCTTAGGAACGTTTTCGGGCAAAGGTTGCCGCGATCGAAACGGTTAAGCATCCGGACGAGATGAAAGTCGAAGAATTAGTAGGCGCTTTACAAACGTATGAGATGACTTTTCCTACTAATCAATCTTTTTTCAAGTCTTTTTCTAAAAGCATAGGGATGGCACTCAAATCAACAAAGGAAGAAGACGACGACACGGATTCCGACGAAAATATTACGCTTGCGGATTTTGAACAACAATTGGCGCTCCTCACGAAGAAGTTTCGTCGGAATTTCCGAAAGAAGAACGATGCTTCATCTTCGAAGCGAAAATCCTTTTCTAAACCTTCTTCTAATTCTAAATTGAAAGATAAAAAACTTGCAAAGTCTTCGAATGAAAAAGATGAATTCGAAGGGGAAATCCAATGCTTCAAGTGTAGAGGCTACGGCCATATCGCAACGGATTGTCCTTCGAAGAAGACGTATAAACCGAAGGCTTTGCAAGCTAAAACGAAAACTTGGGATGACTCTTCTTCAAACGGATCATCATCAAGTGATGAAGAAAAGGATCATACGGCTTTAATCGCTAATTCTACATTTCCTCCGTCTTCTAATGTTGCTTGTTTATCATCTATTGTTTCTAACTCAAATCTTTCTCTCTCTTCGCATGGGTCTTCGAGCGAGAATGGCGAAAGTGAGGAGGAATCGAACGACGAGGATATAGCCGAAGCATACAACCAACTTCTTATCGAATCGAAAAAGATGGCTAAATTCAATAAGAAGTTGGAAAGTCGTTTGTTGGACATTGAAGAAGATAACAACAATATGAGGATCATGAATGAAGCTCTTGAGGAGGAACGGGAATCAACTTTGAATATCAATTCGGTCCTCCAAAAGAAGCTAGAAGAATCGGAATTAACAATGAAATCTTATAGGGATAAGATTGGATTTTTGGAGCAACAATTTAAGGAAACCTACACATCCAATCAAGTGTTAACCAAGCAAGTTCATCAACTCAAATCAGATCTTCAACAATTTTCCTCGGCTTCGGAAAAATTGGATAACATGCTTGGGTTAGGTCAAACGAACAAGTTGGGCCTCGGATACGAAAGGACATATGTTGAGAAGGCATCTACATCAACTTTGAAAGTCTCAACTACATTTAAAGAGAAGGTGTGTCACAAGTGCGGCATCAAAGGACACATCAAAAGGAGTTGTCCGAATAAGTTTGTGAAACCTCAATTGGCAACTTCGAAACGACAATTGGTATTTTCTAATACTCGGCTTCCCCCTCGGAATCAAAAAGAAAATAAATTGGGTCGAGTACTTCAACCGGTTTGGGTTTCAAAGCATCAACGACAATATCAACCGAAGCTTCAAGTATCGAAACAACCAACGGTTGATCCGAAATCAAAACAAGTCAAGCCTCACGTCGACAAGTCAAAGCAACCGAAGATCCGGCAAGTTTGGATCCGGAAAGGTGATATCTTTCCTTGTTTTTCGTCTTAGTCTATTTTTTTATTTTTTATAATGCTTTGATTGGTGCATATTGCATGTTTTTATTTATCATTGCATTACATGTTAAGACGAGGATTTTTTTTTTTTTTTTAAAAATTTTTTCAAAATCCTGTTGAGGAAAGGTATTGGGGAGTTTTTTTATTGAGAAGTGAGATAATCGAAAATCTTTAAAGTAGAGAGATTAAAGGTTTTTCAAAGTGAATTAACTGGTATTTAAAGTCAATTCAAATTGAATTAAATTCATATTAATTATTGATTTTACTTCACTTTTCATTATTTTGACGATAATTTATTATGTGATTTCTTTTTACATACCTTCATCAAAATTTTGAAATTAATTTTAATCACTTTGTATTTAATCCATCTTGGTAGTGAATGTTGAATATAATTGATGGATATTTTCTAATTGACTAAGATTCGTCAAAATTATTTTCAATTGTGAGATTGTCTAATTGAGGGGAGTTTATTTTATTTAAAAAAAAGGGAAGAAACTCCTTAGTTTAAAAGATGTGGAAAGAGTTACATCCGAAAGAGTATCTTTGTGAAAACTACCACACGTGTAGGAAAGAGCTACCACCTTCCGTCCTAAGCTACCACGTGAGAAATTATGAGAAAAACCGAAAAAGGTTGGAAAAAATGAATATTTTAGAATTTTTCGGTGATATAAGGTGATAGTTTTTGAAAAAGATGCTCAAAGAGCCACCCCCGGTGCTATATTAGTTAAATCTCTATTTTGAATGTGTTGCGACGAATTGGTGTCAATTTGGACAAATTTCTAGAAAATTATTATTTATCAATTCGCATCTTGATGATTTAAATAATTTTGATTGTTCTTAATATCAAATTTTGATGATATGATGTCTTTTGAAATCATAGAATATTTTACTGTCATCATAATAATTTTTGAAGTAAAATCATTAATTTTTCTGAAATTAATTTGATTTTTATGAATTTCTGCATGAAAAAGGCTATTTTTCGAAATACTGTTGCTTTGTACCGGTACAGATTCATCCCATACCGGTACAAAACAACATCTGCATGTGATATAACACCTAACGATTCATTATTCTCTCTCTCTACTCATTCAAAACGCTCTCTTTCTCTCTCTAAAGACACCTAGAGACCATATCTCTCAGATCTACGTAATTTCCACACAAAACAACAGGTATTTGGCTCAGCTTTGTGGATCAAACCCGTTTTATACTTATTTTTCGAATATTCCGCGACCATGAATTGATCTCTGTTTTTACTTGTTTCTATTGAAATTTTTTGCTGTAAATCAGTGATTGGTTATATATTCTTGCTTCTAGGACACTTAGAACACGTTTAAATCCAGTATTTTTCACAGATCTAAGTTCTAGATTCAAGTATTATTGGAATTTCGGGAATATTGTTCGATTTCTGTTTTCATTCATATTTGATGCAATTTTTTGGTGTAATTCACTATCTGAACTTCTAATGTTGCATCTAGAACACTTAGAACAGATTAAAACTCATTATTTTTTTTGGATTTACGTTCTAGGGATCAATATTGGTGGAATTTCGGGATTTTTTGAAAATATGCCAAATTTGATGAAATTTTCTGCATGATTCAAGTTTGTTATTGCTTTATTATTTATTCTTGAATTATTTGTGAATTTTTCACAATTTTTATAGAATTTTTTCAAAAATGTGTTCATGTGAGGTTTTTCACGTGTAGGAAAATGGCGTTTTCATTGATTTTGGTGCTTTTGGTGCTCATGGCCACGGGAGGTAGTCGTCGCAGTCGTCGGAATGTCTCCAAGAGGACACGTCTTTGTAGAGTCCGAAGGATCGATCCGACTATCCGGTCGAGGGAGGAGGTTGAAGAGGAGGAAGAAGTTGAAGAGTCTGTGGCCCGTCCTGATAAAGGAAAGGGCATTGCTGGTGAGTCATCTCGAGGAGGTGGTTCACGTGCCCACGAGCGAAGAGCCAAGAGGATGGCAGAGGTTCCTTCTTCGAGGGCTCGTGCGTATTCTGCTAGAAGTTGTATTGCTGAGCGGCACGTCAACTTTCGGGATCTGATTGAGCAGGTTCCTGAGTTCGGACGTCTCTTACTGAGAGCCCCGATAGAGCCCGTTGGTAATGTTGGAGCTCGTACACCTTTTTGTGTGGAGCTCATTCGGGAGTTCTATTTGAGGGGCGTGGTTCTTGCTGAGGACGAGAATACAGGCACTTATGTTTTTGAGACCTCAGTGCGTGGAAAGAGATTGACCGTCACTCCGCATGATATTGGAGGACTCTTGGGGATGGTCGTTGATGTATCTGGACTTCACTACACCTGTCGGGCCATTCCGGTCTGCGACTCACTGGGATACGGTCGTTGATGCCATTTGCAAGCCGGGGGCTCGCACCGATCGCTCAGTTGTTGAGTCGAAAGATCTACGTCCAGAGTATCATTTGCTATCACTGATTATGTGCTATAATGTTAGACCAACGATCGCAACCAAGAGGATTCGCCTGGGATCGCCTAGTTCTGCTTTATTTGCTTGGACATCCAGAGCAGGCTTATGGTTTGAACATGAACATACCTTTCCTGATGTGGCAGATGATGGTTTACGTGATACAGTCTTCGGCGCGGCGGGAGTTACTTCTGTTTCCTTTGTTGATCACGTGCATTCTACAGGCAAATGGAGTGGATACTACATGCAATAAATATGATTATGGACTTGGGTCTATTGATGCAGTTACTTGGGCCAAGTCTGTTAGCACGTTGAAAACATTCCAACAGACCAAGGGACAACCGCCACATGCAGCATCAGGTTCAGCTCCACCTTCTCCACCTCCACATCCTGCGCCACGACATGCAGCACGTGCGACGCGTGAGGGTTCCTCGAGCTCAGGGGGAGCAGTCACTTTGGACTCACTACATCATGACGTTGGTAAACTTCATCATGAAGTCAGTTCTATCAAGACAGGGTTCAAGAGACTTGAGAAGGGAATTAAGCGACTACTTGAGAAGATGGGGTGTCGACATGATGATATATTTCCACAGACCTCATCCTATCAGCGATCTGCGTCTCGACAGTAGTTCTGCACAGTGTCGGACCGGACAACTGCCGGTCTGGATCTCACTGCTAGAGGAGATGACGATGATGACGAGGCCTGCGAGTGACTTCTGCCTCGACTTCTTTCTTCTACTGATTTTTACTGCTTTTCTTAGGATTATGTTTAGTTTACCTTTGCCTAGTACTTGATGTTTTTTTCTTTTATTATGCATCTTGGTCTGTAACTATGATATGCTTACTCTCTTTTTCTTAGTCTTTTTCTCTCTACTTACTGTTTCTTTTTGGCAATTTTTGACAAAAAGGGGGAGAAGAATAATTGTCTGCTAATCTGGTAAGAAAGGAGGAGATATTCATGATGCTTACACGAAGGGGGAGACATACACGAAGGGGGAGACATGATGATTTTAAGGAGGGAGAAGGAGATAGTTGTGTACGAAAGAAAAGTTGAAACGATAGAAAAGTTGAAGGACCAAGGACAAAAAGGGCGAAGATGAGAACAAAGACATTAATTGGTGATTGACTAATGTTCTGAACTTCTATTTTATTTTGTAATTGTTTTGCAGGAAATCAAGACTTCAAGACTCCTAGTTGCGTCTAAGTCATAGAGTTTGTTTTAGGAGTTTTTGTTGTACTTTTGGATTTCATATTGTATTTGGACTACACGCGAGAAGTTTAATGTTTTGGTGATGACATTGAACTTCGTTTCTCTTTATGATGTAATTTCAGTGAGCTTTTGTGTTTTGTCACGAAATTGCCAAAGGGGAAGATTGTTAAGGATTTTGTGTTGGCAAGTTTCGTAAATTGAGTCGGAGTCTTGAAGGATCGGAGCGGATCGAAGAACGGTGAAGAATCAAAGACTTCGAAGAAAGAGGAATTGGCTCACGATGAGAATCACGATGCCTAGGTAAGTTTTTAATTCATGTTATGGTGATTCATACTTAGTTATAGGCATTAGAATCATAAATCATTGTTTAACGGATTAGAAATTATATTGAAACTTTGTAAATTTCGAGAATTGGAAAATTTACAAAGTATACTGTCTGTCTGGGAACTGTCTGGTACAACAAAAATGGCTATACTAGTCTGACAACTTTTCCCATTACCGTAATGGCCCTTCGAAAAATAATCTTCCGTCCTTGTGGAACCGTGAACTTGATTCATTCTGCAGTGCAGATAGGTAAAAATCTGATTTTTCTCTAATCCGAATCTAATTGATTCTAAAGTCTATAAATAGGTTCTTAGGGTTCTCTAACTTCGGATACTTCATCATAATACATGTTTGAGAAACCCTAGAGGCTAGGAATTCCTTCAAAACCTATTTTCTACTAGATAGCCTCTTTTAGGTCAAATCGAGACATAGTAATTCTTACTCTATATGTCGATTGATCTACGATTCGTTTGGAGTTTTCTTCTTCGGTTTTCATCGATACTCCAACGAAGGATCACCATATTCATGATTCTATTCATGGTGGCGTCGAGGATTCGGCGTGATTGAAGACTTCGTGGATTCGAAGCGTGGCGTCGTGGATTCGGCGTATTGAAGACTTCGTGGATTCGAAGCAAGGCGTTTCGTGGATTCGAAGCAAGGCGTTTCGTGGATTCGGAACGTGGGCGTTCGTGGATTCGGACGTGATCGTGGACAACTCGGTGGAGTGCGCGGAGATCCATAAGAGAGTTAGAGAGGTTAAGTCCGTGGAGTCGGTAATCACCTTGTAATCTTTTCTTTTAGTGGATTGGTATTCGCGTGTTGGTCCCGTGGTTTTTTTACTCCGAGTTGGAGTTTTCCCACGTAAATCTCGGTGTGTTTTTTAATTTCCGCTTTTACCTTTTTAAAGCATCGAGATTTGTGTTTTTCGGCCGATACACCTATTCACCCCCCTCTAGGTGTTGTTTGATACAATCTAGATAGATCCTTGGGGCTTCCCCGTAACTCACAATTGGTATCAGAGCGGGATCTAGATATATTGATATCTAATGGCCGAAGCGGTAACATTAATCGACCTCCGCTTTTTCGACACGAATTATGCCTATTGGAAAGTTCGCATGAGAGCTAATTGCAATCGAAGAGCGGGTGTGGAAATCAATTGAGTTCGGATGGAAACCTCCAACCGAAAAGGTCGATAATGTTGAGAAGCCTAAACCACGAGACAAGTGGACGAAAGATGAAAATGAGGCATCTTCGTTTAACGGCAAGGGCATAAACGCTTTATTTAATGCCTTGTCTCAAAGCTCGAAATTAGGTGGAGGTTGCAGCAATTTGAAGTGCCCTCGATGAACTACTCACCTCGAAAATCCTTTTAAGAGTAGCACCACGTCAGGGATGGCGAAAACCGCACTCGCCTAGTCTTCTCGCAGCACTACGACGCCGGAAATACACTCTAATAGCTCCGTGGCGCGACGTCGACGTAGCTCCACTCCACCGAGCTCCTCCTCTTCAATCGGCCCAGCTAGATGGAGAAGAAGGAGAGTAGTAGCTATGAAGAAGTCCCTCCCTCTCTCTCTCTACGTGTATGAAGGAGGGTAGGTGGGGTGATACAACCAATGTGAGCAATTTACTGATTTGCTCTCTCACCTACCAAATTGTACTGATACACGGGCATCTGTACCGGTACAGATGGGCAACTCGAGAGCAGCTTCCTGCGCGGCACTATACTGGTACATCCCTGATGGTTGTATCGGTATAGCCATCAGGCTTGTACCGGTACAACCCAGAATTTGTACTGGTATACTTTAGTAGAAAACCTGCTATTTCGCAGATTTCCAGATTCCAGCTGCTCGCTTTCCCGCTAGGTCCGTTTAGCGTCCATTTCGCGCCAACGCGACTCTGACTTGTCCCGACACTCACTAGAGCTGTCGACAAGCCTCAACTGCCAAACTCCAGGTCTCTACAATTTTCTTAATTTTTGAATGGTTACATAATTCTAACAACTTTATTTAAAGATTAATCAAATTTAATAGTTTTTGAAACTATTCTATAAATAACTGTTAACTAAACAATTAAAATTTGGGAAATTATTTCAAATTGCCAAAAAGGCGTAGATGTCTTTACCTTGTTAAAATTGATTGGAAAAATAAAAATCTTACATGCATATGATATATATTAACATGAACTAAGCTACTATGCTATTAATAGCACCAAATCATTGGTGCTACCAAGTTTTTGACCGTTGGATTGAAAGATGTGCGGTTAGGATGATATGGGCCCCTAGGGTTAAGTGGGTGGTTGGTTGAATAGTATGATCTAACGGGTGAAAAACATAAAAGGGATGGATCTAACGGTGAAAAACTTGGTAGCACCGAGTGCTTCGTGCTATTGATAGTATAGCAGCCGGACTCATATTAACATTCTATACACCACAACTTATATTAGATAATAAATATTTTGATATCAAAACTTAATTAAACATATATGACCTACAAAGTTAATAATTTAAATTCTATTTAATAAATTAGATTTATACATCATTGGTTCCACTTTGCATCAAAAAGATACATCATTCATGTCACATATCGAACTTTTAAAGTCTTGAAATTTCGAGGTATGTTGGCTTGGAGGGCCGTCGGAATAGTTCCGGTGAACTCCGGAGGCTTTCGGGTGTTTTCGGTGCACTAGGTGCGAGAACGAAGCCCGAAAGGCTATCTTGGGCCGTGAGCCAAATCCGGCGTTAGTGCGGATGAAATGGTGATGTAGCCGTGATCTAGATCATGCGTGGGGAGTCTCGGTGCGATTTCAAGTGAATCGGAGACCCACAGGTCCAAAAGTGAGTTGGAACGGAGAAGAAACGGACCGAAACTGAAATTTGGCTTAGTCCTTGGAGTGGGCTGAAGGTCCCTGTGGGGACCGGTCCCCACGACCGAGGGGACCAGGTTCCGAGAGCGAGGTTTTGGGCGGTCGGGATAAAGGACCGGTCCCTAGGTGTGGGAGACAGGTCCCAGAGGCCGACAAGTGCTCAGTTTGGCCTGTTTCGAATATTGCAAAGTTGAGGGGTTTGTTTGCAATTGTGCAGTGCGTTAAGTGAATAGAAGGGGTTGAAAACCCTCTTCTCTCTCTCTCTCTCCCCCTCACTCTGATCGCTCTCTCTCTCCCTCTCTCTGTTCGACCGAAGCAAGAAGAAGGAGAAGAGAAAGAAGAAAAGAAGAAGAGGAAGAAGAAGAAGAAGAAGAAGAAGAAGAAGAAGAAGAAGAAGAAGGAGAAGGTGAAGAAGGAAGCTTGGAGGAGTTCCCCCTCCATCATCTTCTTCCTCACCTTGGGCATCCTTGAGAGGTAAGCCTCTAAGCTCTTTCTCATGGTAGTTTCTTAGGGCTTCTCTTGTATGCTCTAGGAATAGATCTATTGGAACCCTAGGATGCTAATTAGATTATTAATGCATGATTCATGGAGTTAAATGATGGATTTTGCTATAGTAGCATCTAGGGCATCCAAAAGAGGGTTTTGAGTAATAGTAGGGTTTGATCTAAATTAACCCTATAGAAACCTAATTGGGGACCTAACGAATATGTTGGCGCTCTCGGTTCGGTGATCCGACGAGTGGTTGCAAAGATATTAATATATTAATATATTCTTACCAGATGGCCGCAGCACGCAAAATAGAAGTCCATAAATCGTGAAATCGGAACCGGCGCAGCGTGAAGGCGTGGGGTAACGCCACGAAGTCTCAGATCAAGGATCGGTGACCATTCGGGTGGCCGCGCAAGAGTCCGAGCCAAACCGGATATCGGGTGCCGCGGGCGGCCGATTGCAAGTGTCGACGAGCAATCGGAACGCGATAAAATATGGGTTGTGCTTACTGAAACGACTAGATCGCCCCGCATGTCGAAGAAGTATATGTTTTCATGTTGATGGATATATACATGTGATGGTAGTATAATGCATAGGTGTATGCTTAGAGTGATGCATGAGTTACTATGTAATAGCTACCATGAATGAATGTATATATATGCTAGTATGATTAGAATAGGGCATGTTAATTCATTAGAATGCATGCTAGTTGATACTTGTACAAGAAACCTTGAGAATACATGCTAGTGGATAGTTTCATATGGATATGTACTAGAGCATGATATAGTATATAAATGAAATACTTGAATAACCTCTTTTGGACTATATGCTAGATGATGACATAAAGATGGTTAATTGTATAATGACATAACATAAAGATGTTGATGTATATATATGCTTAGTGAAATATATGCTAGATGTTATTTGCATATGACCTATTAACCAACATGCTAGAAGAGAGCATAGTGACACAATGAGAAAGAGGCTAAGTATAATATGCATGTTGATAGCGTGGATGTTTATAGAAACTCGATGTGGACAATTAGGTGTCAACTAGATCGAGTGGCATTAACCTAGTGTTGTTAAACATAGGTTGACATTGAACATAAGGTTGCTGAATCTAGAGTTAAATAGAACTAGATCGAGTGGCATCGAACCTAGTGTAATTAACATAGGTCGAATATGAACCTAGGGTCGAGAACCTAGGATGAATAAGAATGACATTGAACCTAGTGTCGTGGACCTAGGGTAGATCGAGTGGCATTAACCTAGTGTCGTGAACATAGGTTGAACAGAATGAACCTAGAATCAAGATCTAGGTAGATCGATGTTGAACCTAGCGTTGGTAAACATAGGTTGACATTGATCCTAGTGTTGTTGAACCTAGAGTTAATAAAATTTAGGCAGAGAGGTGTTAACCTAGTTTAAAGAACATAGACTATGTGATAAGGGTATTAAACCTAGAGTCAGCTAGACCTAGGGTGGAAAGTGCACTGGACCTAGATAGGTCAATGTTATAGGGTTTTAGACTACCCTAGAGACTTGGAAAGTGGATTCCGGAATTCCAGGACTTGTGAACTCGACAGTTCGTGTCCGTGGGTGTGTGGCATGTTCCCCTCCCACAGGAAGAACTTCGAGGCTGAGCTTGAGGCTGATTCGAGGCCGTGGATCGAGTGTGGCAGGTTCCCCCTCCCGCTGGCAGAATCAGAGATCGCTAGGACTGTGTGTGGCAGGTTCCCCTCCCTATCGGGGGTCTTGGGCCGCGGGTCGAGTGTGGCATGTTCTCCTTCCCACCGGAAAGATCCCTGACCACGGGTGCACGCAACTCTGGGCGACCCGTTGGGCAATGTAATTGTGAATTGAAGGCTAAGGTGTAAGTTGAGAGTTCCTTCACCTTGAGCAGGACAGAGCGCGGATTAGCCGCAGTTGATTGACTCGAGGCCGAGTCGGGTGGCTAGCTTGAATAAGGTAGATAGAACCTTAGAAGCTAGTGGAATGTGAACTAGTTAGCCAGGTAGAAGTAGAATCGAGTGATCTACTTATGATAGTTGCATTATTGCATTTGCGAGGCAATGCATGGTTTTATTAGTTGCATAATTAAATATATCTCTATCTGTTTATCAAACTAACCTGCAGCTGCCTCCTTCGGACCTGTTGGTCGAACTTTTCCCTTGGGTGGCCGTACCCACTGGGAACTATATTTATATAGTTCTCAACCCCTGTGGTTTGGGGGTATTTCCCAGATACACACGTGAGCGGCTCGGCGGCGCGAGGCGCGAGGCAAGGGCGTAGCTCCGTAGATAGCGCCCTTCCCCGGAGACCAGAGATAGCAGTACCCCGTCGACATAGCTTAGGGGTATAGAGATGGAAAAGAACAAATGTATCAAACTTGTAATATAATTGTAATAAATCAGATTGTATTTGGAAGCTTAAATGTAATATGTAAAGTTTAAATGTAAGCTGGTGAATGCTTGTAATAACTTAGCTGTTTATGTTTGATACTTCCTTATGCAATCATTGTATGTTGAATACTGTTCCTGGTTGGAACCCTTGTAATTGTATTGATTGCGACGCCTAGAACGTACAGAGGAGACTCTGTCCGCGTACAGGGGAAACTCTGTCCGTTCGGCGGCCTGTCAGCGCGCCCGAACCCGACCAAATAGGCGGGGCTCGGGGCGTGACAATTCATCTCATAATACATACATCACTAGCAACCTCACCATCAAAATACATAAGTCACTCGAACCATAATACATAATATCTAAAAATGGTACCCGACTCTAATGCACATAGGAGGAACTAGCAAGTTAGGGCGCTATGCCCTTACTGCGGTCCTCGTCCGGTGTACTCGAACTCGACCCTGCAACAAAGTGGGATAGAACTAACAAATAGTTTTCAGTGGGTTCGGCTGCCGACTCCGCAGATCTTCCCACTAGGTCTAAGCATGCATAAGTAGATAGATATTTGGAAATAAACTGTTAACATAGTATGTATTCTACTAACATACTACTATGCCTCAATCAATAGTAAATGAATGTATACTACATAGTAATGAACTCATCTATTATGCTACTATGTTCAAGAAAAGATGGCATTTATGTTTTCATCCAATCTCTTGGCTAACCCGAAGGTTCACCCTGACTCACATCTCAAATCTCATAGGTGAGGAGCTACCCCGCTCTTATCCCACCCAACTCACAACTCAAATCTCATAAGTGAGGAGCTACACCGCTTTTACTCCCACTCGAGACCGTCTGCGGGACAACTACATCTGCCCCTCGTGTGATAACTCCGGAGTGCACTGCTTGGTTGGAGTGACCACTACCAAGCTCAACAGACTGTGTGAGTATAATTCAATCCTCGCCAACTGAGGATACCCTGTCAACTAGGGTTAACAATCACTCGGGAACTCAACTATCCCTATGATCAATGACATAGTGTTCTACTACACTAAGGGCGTGTTTGGTTCGCTTATTTTTTACCATAGAATCGGAATGGGAATGAGCGAATCCGTTTGTGGGTGTTTGGTACGCTGGAGTCCCATTCCTATTCCGATTCTCGAGTGGAATGGGAATTCCTCAATCGCCTCTGTTTTCAATCCGGCCTAGGAGGCCGGATTGGAAGTTGAATCCGGGTGGAATGGATATTTTTTTAACTTTTTTAATTAAAATATGAGTTTAAATTTAGAAATTAAATATATAATTTTAAATTTTAATTTGAACTTGAATTAAAAATTAAAATTTAATCAAGTATTTCGAATCTAACTTATGAATTTGAATTTAAATTAAATTTTAATTTAAATTAAAATTTATTCAAATTTTATTTAAAACTTAAATTAAATTTAGGGATTCAAATTAAAATTTAATTTGTAATTTTAACTTTGAATTTGAATAAATCAAATTTAGTTATATATTTTGAATTATCGACTCAATTTCAAAGTTTAATTTTTTTTAAAAAAAAATAGATTTAAAATTTTGATATTATTTCAAATTTTTGATGTAAATTTTTAATATTGAATTTTCAGTTTGCATTTAAATTAATATATTAATTATAAAGATAAAATTAATATATTAATTTGATTATTTTTTTATATCTATCTGAACCAAACACCGATAATATGAATGATTTATTCCGATTCCGATTCAGGTGATAAACCAAATAGAATTAGGTAATGAGTCATTCCGATTCCGATTCCAGCTTATTTCGATTCTGATTCCGATTTCGATTCCGACTTCGAACCAAACACGCCCTAAGTTCAAATGCCACTCATCTACATCATTGTGTTGTAAGTGTCTCAATTGTAAGAAAATGTATGCATCTGCATGTGCATTTAATGGAGCGAAAATAAATTTTATTTATAAAATATGATCTAATCATGTGTACTTTAATATCATAACAGTTGTGATATTAGTATATATATGTACCAAGATCATCTCGTGTTACACACAAAATTATTATTCTAATCTAATTAGAAGAAGGGTTCAAATTTCAACCTGTGCAAATTACCAAAATTATTTCACGGTTGATGTGGATATGAACTTTCGGTCCTTTGAGCCGCACAAGTGTTCGGCCTCTATGTGTATCCACACAAGGCTGCTCCGGAATCTGTGCTTTACACAATCACAGTGTAATCTTGAAACTCTTTTCGTGATCTCTTGCATCAATATGCAGAAAAATTAATACTCAAAATTGTGCTAGTAATTTGAAGAGTATTAACTATAGAGACCAATTAATATAGAAGAACCACTCTCTTATGATTAAAAGAAAGCTCTATATAATTGACAAGCTTTCTCTCTTTATTTTGTATTCTATTTCAAATAACCTATGATGTAATAATAATACTCATCATCAAGATATGCCTTTATTTATAGTTGAGACAATATACGAGTGGAGACAAGCGGAAGAGGTGAGGAGACGTTCCCTGCGCAATTAATAATGTGTTTCTCCCTCCGCAAAAGAAAAGAATGAAAGGAGTGCCATAAATGAGAGTTAATTCCTCTCATTTAGTGCACGGAGATGCCAAGAGAAGAAAAGAAAAGGTTCGAACGTTCTCTTTTATTCTCTTTCTTTTCTCCTACTATCTTCACCTCCCAACAAATTAATACAAGGATTAATTAAAGAGAGAGAGAGCTATCACCTCATAAGTTGTTGCAACTATTGCACATAAGCCCTCGTACTAAATCAAATTTAGTATTAGGTCACTCCACACAATTTTCATCTTTTGCAATTAGAGGATTTGCTAATCATATTAGCAAATAAATTCTATTAATTTTCCAAGCACTAAATCATACGCAGCCTTTATTGTGTGTGACCACATAGGTTCAATTCTACCTGGTAGTGAGATGTGACACTAAACTCTTTTAGTGTCACCATCGGAATTCTTCTCGATAAACCAAAATATTTTTGGCTCTTCCAACTAAGTGTAATTAACTGTCTTAATTACTCTCATGGATCCCACAATTCACGAGTGACACCTAATAATATATCGCGGCAATCCAAGTAGAATTAACAATAGACATAACCGCACTACAATAAATAGGGCATATAGCGACAATTATAAAACTGACGCTGAAATCAAAAAAATTGCCGCTGTAATTCATAGCGGCAGTTGTAGTGGCGATTTTACAATTGCTGCTTATAAAGCCATCGCTATTTAATATAGCAGCACTTTTGAACCATCACTATTATTTAGCGGCAAATTTTCTTAAATGTTATAACACTGACAACTGCCTTTATATGCATTTTTTTTTGTCAATTTTATTGATTTATAGCGACAATTTATGAACTGTCGCATTAATTTAAATGAATAGCTACATTTTTACAATCGCCGCTAATATACCTATACAAGTGGATTTTAATAATTTTGTAGCAACAATTTTGCAACCGCCACTAGTAGTTTTAGTCAAGTAGTTTTATAATAGCAATTTTTAACCGTCCAGTTGAGATACATAAATAATTAAATTTTATAAGAGTAATTTTTAACCACCCAATTGAAATATCTAAATAAAACTTGAGCAATCTTAATATTTTTCACACATGCATATAATATTCAAATGTTTATTTCAAACAAACACTATTAGTATGGCTAATCAATATAAAAATTAAAAAAGTACACTTTTATTATTTAAAAATATAAAAGTATCACCAACTAACTCGTTTAAACAATATTAAAATGATAAATTGTTAAAAGTCAACAAAATTTTCAATCGAGTTGTACAAAAAACTTTTAGAGAGAGAAAGAGCGTCCCTCCTATAGCCTTGACTGTAGCTTTGCCTTCCTCCTCATGGAGGGAGGCCCTCCTCCTGACCCTCCACCTTTGATGGAATCCTCGTCTCCGCCGCTCGCTAAGAAAGATTCCGAATTGATGCCCCAATCTCGTTCGTGGGCACAAGTTACTTCAGGTGTGGGAAAGGATATTGCTCATATAAATGCTAACTTTATTACTACTGATCAGCTTTCTAGAATTAACGTGTAGTAATTGATCCAATAGAACTCCAGGAGAGTATAAATGAATGGCAGTTCTCATTAATTGGTAAGTTTCTTACCAGGCCTCCACCTTTACATATTATTAAGAATGTCCTAAGCACTATTTGGCTTACTAATGGGAACCTTGACATTATTGACCTGCCATCGGGTTTCTTCTTGTTCAAGTTCTCAAGCGAGCAAGCTATGCTATCAATCCTATCAGCTAGCCCATGGACAGTGAGGGGTCTACCCCTTAATCTCATGCGATGGAGGCCAAATTTTAACCCAATGGAGGAGATGATCTCTACTGCTCCAGTATGGGTCCATTTCCACAATTTACCCATTGAGTACTGGAAGCAGCCTATTTTCTTACAGATTGCTAGTCGGGTTGGTAGGCCACTCAAGTTAGATGATACGACGCTTGCTAGGGCCCGAGGTCAGTTCGCCCGCATCTGCATTGAGATTGATCTCTCAAAACCGCTATGTCAAGGATTATGGGTGGGTCCTCCTAAGGAAGAAGCTTATGTGCTTATTTCTTATGAGAATCTCCATATTGTCTGTTTTTGCTGTGGTCATGTGGGTCACCGACCCACGGATTGTCCCACTAAAAAGTTGATGATAGTGAAGGATCCAATTAGAAGGAGTAATAGTTTAGGTGAAGGAGAGCCTGGTGAGGAGAATTCAAGGCAACAGGGCAATGAGGATGATACATTTCTCTTTGGTCCCTGGATACGAGTGAGTCGCCGCTCTGGTCGTCGTGGACGTAGCCGTCGTCGTTCAAGATCACGGCTGTCACGCCCCGAGACCGCTACCAATTTGGTTCGGTTCGGGGACGCCGATTAGGCGCCGAACGGACAGCACCTCCCCTGTCCGCCCAAGGCTCGACAACAAGTCATGTACAAAGAATTACCCAGGAACTAATTCTATAACATACATGACAATAGCGAAGCACCTAAAGGTGCGATCAAGTAAGAGCAAGATACAAGTAATCATACAAGTAATATAAAGAGAGAAGAGTCTATCTATTACAACCATTCATCATTCGATTACATCCAATTACATTCTTTTACTCACAACGAATATACATGTTGTTTCTTCCCAAAATACATAAGTGTTCACATTTCCAAAATATACATGATTTTCCTCGATCATATACTTATACCAAAATAATACTGGGGGAGGCTCTAATGCAAATAGGCGGCCACTATCGATTAGGGCGCGAGGCCCTTGCCACGATCCTCACAAGCCGCCTGCGAGCTCGAACCTGTAATAGAGTGGGGTGAGAACTAACTTCCTTAGTTCCCAGTGGGCTCGGCCACCGACCCCACCGATCTACCAAATAGGTCTAAGCAGGCATAAGCAGATAGATAGATAGATATTTATCTTAAAACTGTAAGTGCTGTAAGTAAAGCATAATAAGAGAAATGCAATACTACTATGCCTGTAACAACAAGGTAAGAGTAAATGTTCTAGCCATGTAACTACTAACATGCTAATATAACTCTAACCAGTATGTTTGCAATTCTATTATGCTCAATATGTACTTCTGTACCCAATTACATAACTCCTTTGAGTTTATTACCCAATCAATGGCTAGCCCGTAGACTCGCCCACGACTTAACACATTCAACCCAATGGGTTGTCTGCAGGACCCCACATAGGCTATCCCTCGGGACCCCACATAGGCTATCCCTCGGGACCCCACATAGGCTATCCCTATCGAATCACGTGCCAAGACCTCCGGAGACTCGCACTACTCGTGTGGAGCGACCAACCACGAGCGCTGAGCAGACTGTGTGAGTATGATCATCTCCTCCACTTTGGAGGGCATCCATACAAGGGTATCAATGTTCATGTGTTTTCTAACACTATGTTCAATGTCGTTTGCCATCAAGTTCTCTACTTGGATCACATGTCATTAGTGTCTCTATACACTATGTCATAATGTCAATCATCAAGTCATCTACTTGGTTTACATATCTCTAGTGTTCTTTACACTAAGTTATCATGCAATGTCATCATCAAGTTGTCTACTTGGTTCATGTCACTAGTGTCACTACACAATGTCATATGTCATTGTCATTCATGCAAGATCAAGTTCTTTTCCAATTTATCTCTAGGGTTCAATGTCATACACTTAGTTCTCATGTCTCCTATATTCAATTGTCAATCATAAGATGCCACAATATAGAGGAGCATGGAAGAATAGTAAAACAAACTATATAACCCTAGCATGCATGAAACTATACATACACACATATATATGCTATATGACCAATAAACAGACTTAGACATAGAAGGTAGCCCGATGGCTTCGGAATGGCACCCCCCCACCTTTTATCGCGTTCCGATTGCTCGTCGTTACTTGCAATCGGCCTCCCGCGGCGCACGCCGCACGGCTCGACCTAATCTCACGCGCGACCACCGAATGACCTCCGATCCACGATCCGGAAATTAAAGGTCTTCGGTTTGTTGCCACGAGCCCCCGATTCCATTTTCACGATTTTTGGAAGCTTTCGCCGCAAGCTGCGACTATTTTTACGTTAACGGCTTCAATCGTCAATATCTTCACAACCGCTCGTCGAATTGCCGAACCGACTTCGCCAACGTGTTTCGTTACCTAGGAATTAGGTTTACATATGTTCAATTTAGATCAAACCCATCTAATAGCGAAAATTGCATTTCTAAACCCTAGCCTCTAATTATGCTCCAAATAATCCGATTATTAAGGATTTAATGTGCTAGCATCATACTAGAGGCTATTAGAACACTTAAACTTATGGATTAAGTCAAATCCCAAAAGCTTACCTAAACGTGAACGCTGCGACGAAAACACGTCGCTTCAACGGCCGCCCGAAAGCTCAAACCGACGCCTCTAATGCGTTCGCAAGCTTGATCTCCGCCAACGCCGCGAATTTGGGCGAGGAATATAGAGAGATGAGAGAGATATTTAGAGAGAGAAAGGAGGGTTTTTCTTTCTCCTCCATGTGTGCGTGAGTGTGTGGGTGTGTTGTGTTGTGTGCTCTCGGGTTGGGAAGCAGGGAGAAGAAGCATTGCTTCTTAATTAAGTAACCCAACACTATTCATCACACTATTCACTTTAATTTTTGGCTGAAGCTTTGATTTTTTTGCTTGCCCTTCGGAATGTCGGATTGAGCTCAAATTTGACAGCTATGGTCGTTTTTACATAACTTAATAGAAGAAATTTAAATCTCTCGCTTTCGACCCGTTTGGTCATGCGAACTCTACCGAATCGTAATCGCTATCGTATAGCATTCGTATTTTATTTCTCATCTTCCTGTCCGATTGGTACATGAAACTTTAAATCTAGCCTCATGAAAACAATCCCGACATACCCTCCAGCTTTCGTAATTTTCTCGACACCGTGCATTTTCTCGTTAATTTATCTCGCTCGTTCTCTCGCGTAAAATTCCTAGATCTTCTCGTTTCGTCCGATTTCAAAGACGGCCAATCCAGCTTACATTTTACTTCTATAAACCCAATAAAAATAGTATCTCACACTATTTTTATTTATATTTATTTTTTTTTTAAATTGAGAATCCTATATATTACTTTCTACCGCAACTTCATGATTTCAGAAGTTCGGTACCTTACAACGGCAGCCTATGACAAAGAGCCCGACTCCGACCACCGGCAGAGATGTGGGTGACAACCCGGTTCAACAAACTCGGGGGTTTAGCGTGGGCCGAAGTGAACCGGCCACTAAAGACCGTTCTGACCACTCACGTGATAGGGCTCTCAAGTCTCAACGGGAAAAATCGCTTTAATGAGGGTGTCAGATTTAACCCATTAATCTCCTCTATGATTACTCCTACCTATAGAGGGGATGCTGCTACTTTAATAAATGTTGACCAAGGGGAGACCAATGTGAATAGGCCAACTAGCATGAAGTTAGCTATGGGCCCAATGGGTTTTGACAAATGGAAGAAAAGTGGCCTAAAGACATCAAATGCACGTGATGGGGTATTAGCCTGGACAACTGGGACCCAAAAGATAGTGCATGGGGGCCCAAGTAAGTTGGTGGATCAAATTAAGTCTGTGAATTATGATGTTCCTGGATCAAATGACGATCAGGAGCGCAGGACGTGGCGAGGCTATGTCCGTTGATCGGCATCCTCATAATGGGGATCAATGTATGGAAGAAGGTAACCATGGCGGGCTCTCGCAGCGAGCTAGCTTTTCTCCCTCTTCTTCTGACCCCAACCGCCTAGGTACCTCTGCCGGCGAGGGGTCATCTAGACCTCCCTCCCCAACGGAGAGGCTAGCTGAGAAGGTCTTTATGGCCCTCGACGCCCTCCCCCCTCTTGCTCATCGACAGCCCCTTCGATCAAGTCTAGCTCGAAAACTGGCTAAGCTCGGCTCTAAAAAGGGTATTATGGAGGAGCTCGATTTTGGAGATCTTGCACAAAAGTCGCCGGAGCTGCTAAAGGCCAAACTGAAAAGTGCATCTCGACGATCGACAAAACGACAACCCCAAAAGAAGGACTTCGAAGCGGCCTCAATGGCTGGCTGATGAGCTAGATCTGGAATCTTCTGTTTCCTTATGAAGCTGATTATTTGGAATGTGCGCGGGGCTTCCAAGAAGGAAGCGATGAATAGGGTAAAGGAATTCATACGACTTTATAAACCTTTTATCATTGTTTTGCTCGAAACTCGGATCTCTGCTGCTGCTGCTGCTTTAAATTTTGCAGGTAGGTTAGGAAGCCAATGGAAAGCTAAGACTGTGGCAAGCTGGGGGCTTTCTGGAGGCATCCTTTTTATGTGGAATTCAAATGAAGTTGACTGCCACCCTCGAGTTAGGTCGCGCCAAATTGTGCACGCTGCCATCTCTGTTGGCAACAGTGAACCATGGTTAATATCGGCTATTTATGCTGGACAATTGATGGACGACCGCAAGTACCTCCTTCAAGAATTGAGTAAGATCTCTGAACTAGATACCCCTTGGCTGGTTGTAGGTGACTTCAATATGATTACTCGTGCAGAGGAAGCTCGTGGAGGTAAGCAATTTCTCATTTCTAAATTTGTTAGGATGTTCCGTGACTTTATCGCCTCGCATGACCTAGTTGATCTTGGCTTCTCTGGGCCGGCATTTACTTGGTGTAATAATAGATGCTGGGTTGAACGTATTTGGCGAAGGATTGATCGTGCTCTTGGAACTTCCTCGTAGCTACTTCGGTACCCCGAGTGCAAGGTTAATCATTTGCCTCGTACGGGATCAGATCATGCCCCCTTACTTGTGTCGTTACATCAACATACCACTAGGCATGCTCGAATATTTCGGTACGAGCACTTCTGGATGGAGTATGCTACTGTTAAGGAGATTGTGGCATCTGTTTTCAATGAGAACTCTATGCATAATCTGCATGACAACCTCTCCAAATTGCAGAGGGATGTCTTAAGGTGGAACAAACTCTCTTTAGGAAAGCTTGAAAACATCTCTGATTTGCTCAAGCAGGAAATCTCTATGCTTGAGCAGAGTGAGAGCGATGGCACAATCACTTCCCAACAGGTTGAAAGGCTTAGATCCCTTTATAATCATCATGCTGCAATTATGCGGCAGATTGAAACTAAATGGTGTACCAAGTCCAGGATTCGTTGGTTGAGAGATGGCGATCAAAACACACATTTCTTCCATATGGCTACTCTTGTTACAAGAAGAAGGAATCGTATTACCTCCTTGGTTCTTGACAATGGCGTTAGAATTAGTGATGAGCCCAATTTAATGATGGCTTTTTCTATTTTTTACACTAATTTATGGGATTACAATTTCAATGGTTTCTCTGCTAATATGGACATAGAGGGTTTTCCTGCAATATCCTCTGATGTGCATGATATGCTCGTGGCCCCATTTACCATTGACGAGGTGAAAGCGGCTCTTTGGTCTATGCCAATAGGGAAAGCGCCGGGCCCGGATGGGTACCCGGTTGAATTTTATCGTCGCTATTGGGAAAATGCTCCGCCCACTATTATGAGAGAATTGCACTCTTTCCAGTCCACAGGGTTGCTACCTCTCGAGTGGGCAAAAACCTTTATCGTTCTCATTCCTAAAAAAGAGAATCCTGAACGTGTTTCGGACTATAGACCCATCTCCTTATGTAATGTGTGCTATCGGCTCTTAGCTAAAATTCTTGTTAATAGAATGAAACCACTCTTAGCGAGCCTAATTGGTATTGAGCAAAGTGCTTTTGTTCCGGGACGAAATATTACTGACAATATTATGACTGCCCAAGAGATGTTTCATTCTATTAACACAGTGCGCAATAGCGACGCTATGATGTTTATTAAGTGTGACATGGAAAAGGCATATGATCGTATGGCTTGGCAAGCTATTTTATTTGCCATGCATCATATGAATTTTCCAAAAAAATGGTTAATGTGGATCGAGGCGTGTATTTCCTCACCAATGTACGCCTTGCTGGTCAACGGTACTCCCTCAAATTGGCTAAAACCAAAGTGCGGGCTTCGTCAGGGAGACCCGCTTTCTCCTTACTTGTTCATTTTAACTTCGCAATTGCTAACTCATATGCTTAATAAGAATTTGAGCGCGGGCAAAATATCTGGGTTTTGTATCGATAGTCGGACTAGAATATCCCACCTCATGTATGCTGATGATTTGTTGATCGTCACAAAGGCTAAAATGCAAGAATGCAAGGTGATTACTGAGACTCTTGAGTTTTATAACACTATCACCAACCAAAAGGTCAACCTAACCAAATCCGCGGTCTATTTTCCAAACTGGATAAATAGAGACTTGAAACATCATATCCATCGGAAACTCGGCATGCAGGAAGGGTCCACCCCATTGACCTATCTTGGCATCAAATTGGGCTATGGTAAGCAACTTCTGAGAGATTATGATGACTTTGAAGCTAAGGTGGATAGCAGACTGGCTTCTTGGAAGCGAAATAGCTTGTCCCAAGCGGGCAGATTGGTACTCATCAATTCTGTCCTTGGGGCCATGCCAAATCACATGTTTGCAAACTCTGTTGTTCCAAAAGGAGTGACAGACTCTCTCTCTAGGAAAATTCGTGATTTTCTTTGGGAAAAAAGAAATAATAAGAAGAGTCTGCATCTTCTTAAGTGGGATAATGTTACTACTGCTCGGGTCAATGGTGGGCTTGGCATTCGTGACCCTAACATATCTCAGAAAGCTTTACTTGGGCCTAAAGTTTTCATGGTTCTAAATAACAATGAGCCCCTTTGGGTTAAGCTGGTGAGAGATAAGTATAGAGGTTTCCACCCTTGGAAGTTCACAGATAGAAAGTATAAAAAGTGCTCCCAAATCTTGAAGGCCCTTAGAGTTACAATGCATGTGATTCGTGATGGGATGTGTAAGCTCGTTGGTGATGGTAAGGATACTACCATATGGGATGACCCATGGATCTTTTCTATACCTTTATCCTGGAAGCCTACTTATATTAATATGAATGTTCGATTTGGTAAAAAGAAGGTTGCTAGACTCATTCGGGCAGGCAACTGGAATTATGATCGTGTGGTCGAGTGGTTTGGGCCTATTCTTGCTCATAATATTTGCAAAATTTTCTTAAGTCCTGATAATAGCTCTGATGAATGGATTTGGGCTCCTAAGAAGGATGGAAAGCCGTCGGTTAAATCCATATACCATCACATTAATCAAGGTTTCTATGTCCCTCAAGCAACCAAGTGGAAAGTGTTGTGGTCCTTACCGGTTGCTCCTCGTGTTAAGAATTTTTTTATGGAAACTCCTCTGGAATAGGCTACCTACTAATGAGCGATGTTACTCGCTTAATTCAGCCCCGTCTCCTTTTTGCATTTACTGCTCCATTCCGGAAGATCAAAATCATATCTTTTTGGATTGCATAAATGCTAGAAGAATTTGGGATGCCGTTATGTCGTCCACTGGCATTTTGTTTTCTTTCAATGGCGATTGGATTACTGAGGAGTGGATGGATGAAGGTAAAAATCTGGCGGTGGTCCAGCAACAATTTATCCACGCCTTGATAGCCAACACTTTTTGGCAAATCTGGAAGGAAAGAAATGCCAGACAATTCTCCAATAATTCCTCTTCGATTCAGGTCATATTGCGCCATATCATGCATATGACTTTGGATTATATTTCTAAAATCCCTTCGCACACTATTGAACATTCGAACGCCAACAAATGGTGTCTGCCACCAGATGGTTGGATTAAAATTAACACGGATGCGTCCTTCAAGTCTGAAGAAGGCACTGCCGCTATTGGTTATATTGCTCGTACTAATTTAGGCCATGTTGTATTTGCTGCAGGTAGACAAATTGAGGCAAATTCAGTATTTGAAGCTGAGGCAAAGGCAATGAAGGAAGCTATTGCGGAGGCGCATCAACATGGAATTCAACGAGTATGTTTAGAAAGTGATTCTTCTCTGCTTATTCAGTGCCTACAACAAGCCCAATCACCTCCATGGCCTCTGAGAGCTCTTGTGCTTGGCATATCTAGCACAATGAAGAAGTTTGCTGCTGCCCAAGTCCTTTTTGTTAAAAGGGAGGCAAACATGGTAGCCGATTGGCTGGCTACTAGAGCTAACTTGCCTCAATCTTCCTTAGTTACTAATGCAAATCGGCATTCAGAGTTATGTCGCATGTTAGATAAGGATATAGAGCCTTTTTTACTTCTTCGCTGACATATATGTATTTTCTGGCAAAGATGTATTTTCTTTTAAACTCTGCTCTAAACGCTTATACTTTGGTATCCTGTTTTGTTTGGCTTCTTGCCATTTTTGGGTAATGAAAGTTTAGTTTTCTTAAAAGAAAAAAAAAAGAAAAAAAAAAGAAAAAAAAAAGAAAAATTTTTGTATTCACATGTTGCATACCTATTAATATTAAGGAAACAAAAAAAAAAAACAAAAAAAATTCTTCAGTAGCCCAAAATCCTTCAATATTGATCACGAACAAATATATTCGACCTGCAAAATTGAGACATACAAATATATAAGTTTCGTTCTAATATCATCAAATCTCAACCATAAGAACTTAAAAATAGTAATGTACTTACGAGTAGAAGGCCAAGCAATAGCCCGGAGCACAACATCTCCAATAGTTTTAAATTTTTCATATGATCTAATTAACTTTTCAGAAGAATCATTGCTGTTTAAATATACATTTTTCAAAACTGATTTCCCAACTTTTCACCTCCTAATTGCATAGTTGGATCTTTACTTATAAGAGTTCCTCGTGCAAAACACTGTGATAAGGCCTAAAAGGACTTTTTAAAATCATCTCTGTGTTTTCCTACAAGTTTATAGAGTATATAATTATATAAGTATAATACTTATAAGAAAGTAAGAATTATGGATTTGATCTTCAAGTTGTGTAAAAAATGTAATTTGAAAATTAAATTTGATCCTTTACCTGCGTAAATGCCACATTTTTTATCTTCCTTCTATTTACCTGAAGTAATTACGAATATGATAATTTTTAAAGATCGACTTTTAAATAATAAAACCAATAATTGTTTGAACTATTCGGAAGCTCATAAAACCAATAACAAATGCACTATTGCCAACCTCTAAACTTTAAACTCACACTATTCTCCTTTTTATTTTTCCTTTCCAAAATCTAAATCAAATTTATGGAATAAACAATAGGTGAGCCAGGGAGCCCAATTCCATTGAGCTCTTGTAGTTCACCTACCTTTTTCTTTTCTTTCTTTATTCTTATCATTATACAATAGCCACTAGGGTTAAAAAAAATATATATATCATTGACTACAGTAGAATTGAAAGACATTTGAAGAAGAAGCCAGACTGGAAACTATCAAGCACCTTATGAGAATAATCGTCTACTTAGATGTTAGTATCACCACAAATGGCATGACAAAACATCTGCATTGAACAATCTGAAGTTCAGAGGGATCATGTTATTAATTATTGTATTTAGCTTCTTTCTTCTTTTTGTTTTTTGTTGTCCCTTTCCAATTAATAAGCGCATACATTAGAGTAGCAAAAGAATCTTGAATTATAGAGTTTGACCAAGCTTAGGGTAATGTGATCTGAACGATTCGGCATTACAGGGGTTAACTTTCTAAAAATAGAGATCAGGGGGGAAATTAAAAAAAAGAAAAAGAAAGAGAAGATGGCTAAGCCACAGCTCAATTAAGGCTTCACGCCTAAGCAACTCATCGCCATTAATGTACCCTCTTTTACCATCACAGCCGTACAATAAAGATCACACAGTAACGGGAATCGCTACTGTGTCGCGTATGATATGATTCGTACCTGGTTTGTAAAGAACCACCTGATTACTGATCCATCGTCGGAGAGCGGAAGCGGAAGCGGAAGAGGAAGAGGCGACGAGGAGGGTTTCGATTTCTGAAGAGTGAAGAACCCGGTCTTCGATCTTCGATTTCTGAAGAGGAGGGCTTCCGATGGCGTTCGGCGAGCAGCCGGAAGGGACGAGGGGGAGAGGAAGGGATAGGGGCTGGGGTCGGTGGTAGAGGGGATCGGAAGGGATGGGGGAGCCGACAGGGGTTTTGATCTAATGGTTTTTTTCTTTTCCTTTTTTGGGATCGAGATGGCGAGGGTTTTTTTTTTTTTTTTCCTGTTTTGTGCGAGGCGGACGGCGAATTTTTGACTAGCTATTCATATCCGAAAAATTATTCAGAATCCGAATTTGAATGGCACGAATTTATTCAAGCTAAAGGGTATGAATTTGATTATGGGTATAAAACATAGAAATCTGACTTGATATGGATATGGATATGAATATGGGTATGAATATGGATATGAATTTTCTATTTACTCAATCCGAATTCAAACCCGTACTGAATTCGAACCTGAACCGAAATAAATTATTAAATATTTATATATTATATAAATAAATAAAAATAAATTATATATATATAATTTATTTTTATTTATTTATATAATATATAAATATTTAATAATTTTTATCCCTTAGATTTTTATTCAACGGTATGAATTTTTAAAACCCGCCGGATTCGGGTCCGAGTTCTAGTTTCGGGTTTTTGTTTGGGTACAGATATGGATATGGATTTTTAAAACCTGCCGGGTTCGAATCTGAGTTCGAATTTTAAGTTGATTTTCGGGTTCGGAGTTTTGAAAACCCGACCCAACCTCGATGTAGTGACCTGGGTGATTACAGTTGAGACTTGTCGACAGCTCTGGCGAGTGTCGGGATAAGTCCGAGTCACGTTGGCACGAAATGAATGCCAAACGGACTCAGCGGGAACGTGAAAGCAGCTGGGATATGAAAATTTGCGAAATAGCAGTTTTTCTGTCAAGCTAAACCAGTACAAGTCCTGAGTTGTACCGGTACAAGATTGATGGCTACACCGGTACAATCACCAGAAGTATATCGATATAGTGCTGCGCAGACTGCTCTCCGGTTGGCCCATTTGTACCGGTACAAACTGCTCTTGTACCGGTACACTTTGGTAGGTAAGCAGTGGGCAGTTTGGTAATTTGCTGCCTTATTTGTATCACCCAACCCTCCATACAAGTACACGTCAGGAGAGAGAGAGAGAGGGACTTCTTCATAGTTTCTTCTTCAGCCATCTTCTTCTCCTCTTCTCTTTTTCCCTCTAGTTGACTGGTGGTGGTGGAGGAGCTCGGAAGTGCAGACTTCGTCGACGTCGTGAGCTTAGCAGCTCAAAATATGTTCCTTTTCGCCGGAGCCCTCTGAATGTTCGTTTGCGCTCAAATTCGACAGTCAGTCTCGATTTAAACTAATAAGAAGAAAGAAATTCGACAAATAGTCAGGCTCGGTTTAAATCTCCTGTTTTTCATTCCGATTTCAACACAAGTCATTTCCGACTTATATTTTATTTCTTTAAGTCAAATAAAAATAGTATCTCATATAATTTTTATTTACACTTACTTTTATATTAAAATTCGGTATATTATAGACAGCCTCAAATGGTGGACATTATCGCAGAGAGAAACGGCCATATCAATTAGACCGATACGGATCCAAATCAAATATCTTTCGTGAGGGTGACCGAAGAATGAGTACAACTAATCCTTAGGAAAGATGAAGAAGCTATGGTGGCAACTGAGGAGCGACCAAGTTGGTTAAAATGGAACGGCAAAGGTCAAGAATCGAAGCTTTAGAAAAGCTTCGGCAGAATGAGCCGACCAATAAGGTCGGCTATGAAAATGATTCGGCTGATCGGGCCGATGAGATAACACTTATCAAAACATCCAAACCGGCGGACGGTGACTTGTTAACGAAATCGGCCATTAAGGCTGATAAGGAAGTATCTGATGAACTGTCACGCCCCGAGCCCCGCCTATTTGGTTCAGTTCGGGCACGCTGACAAACTGCCGAACGGACAGAGTTTCCCCTATCCGTCCTAGGCGCGGCAATCAATACAATGTACGAGGTTCCAACCAGGAACACATTTCAATCAAAGATTGCATAAAAAAGTATCAAAAACATAAAACTACTAATGCTATTACAAGAATTCACATTACATGCTTTTACATCTCAATTACAATTTACTTCCAACCAAAAGAAATCTTAGTTATTACAGCATTTATATTACAAGTTAATATATTTTGTTCTTTTCATTTTTCTCTACCCCTAGGCTATGCCGACTCGGGGTACTGCTGCTATCTTTGGTCTCTGGGGTAGGGCGCTATCTATCGAGCTACGCCCTTGCCTCACGCCGCCACTCCGCTCACGTGCGAACCTGTAACACCCTAAAACAATATGGGATGAGAACCAACTCCATGGTTTCCAGTGGGTACGGTCACCCAAGAAAAAAGCTCGACCAATAGGTCTAAGGAGGTACTGCAATCATATTTGTCCAAAAACATCTACAGATATATATATCATTATGTAATTATGCAACTAACAGATAACATGTCTCACAATATGCAATATGAATATATGCAACAACTATTAGATCTATTGATTCTACTTTCAATTTGGCTAGTCTTAGCGCATGTCATTCAGTTCTAAGGTTTCTACTACTTTAGGTTCATAATTCAAGTCCAACTTGCTTCTAAGGTTACCTTAGTTCTTGCCTCTATCACTAGCTTTCAAGGTTTCTACTACCTCTACCAAGATATTCACCCGACTCAGCCTAGAGTCAATCATCCGCGGATAGTCCACGCACTGGCTGCACCTTAGCCTCGTTGCCGTTACAGCCTACCGCACCTCTGACTTAGCCATCTGGTGGCGAACTCATCGCATCTCACCCAACAACGACTCAAGTCATGACTTAGCCAACTGGCGGCGAACTCATCGCATCTCACCCAACAATGGTTCAAGTCATGACTTATTCATCTGGCGGCGAACTTATCGCCCTTACCCAGCAATGGTTCAAGTCAATCTAGGAGGCATCATTCGATAAGCTAAACTGGCGAGGAGAACCACATATACCCATTTCAAGATTATTCTCATGGCATCCCGGGCGAGGAGAACCACAAATACCCGTTGAATCACTGCCAGGCGAGGAGAACCACACATACCTGCAGTTATGATTCGCTTGCAATTTCTCGTATCCTGCTACAAGTTTCCACCGCTTCTTTTGCGGTCACATCACTAGAGATTCCGGAATCCACTTCACATAGCTCAAGGGTTGGTCTCAAACCCTATAGTATCGACCTATCTAGGTCTGATGTCCTTTCCACCCTAGGTCCAATTGACTCTAGGTTCTATGCCTCTATCACAAAATCTAGGTTTACTTTAACTCTAGGTTTAATCCACAACTTTTGTTCTTTAACATTAGGTTCGATACCACTCACCTAGATCTTAACTCTAGGTTCACTTGTTCAACCTATTTTTAATAACACTAGGTTAGACGCCACTCGTGTTCGACCTATGTTTACTAACACTAGGTTCAATGCCACTCGATCTACTTGACATCCTAGTTGACCAGTCAAGTATTTCATAGTTCTCATGTTTCTACTTCCAATGTCGAGTTCTCTACTCACTCTAGAGTTATCAATCTAGTTTACATGCATATATATAATCATGCATTCATCTCAATTCCAACAGGCATTCTTTAATAGTCACTATGTTATTATGCTTCTCCTAGCATCATACAATTAGCTAGCATTTCTATAACCTGCTCATCATGCATTCTATAGTAGTCATTGCATAGCAATTATCTCAAGCATTCACTTATCCTTTACTTCAGGTCATCAACATGCATTCTTTTAGTGTTAACTACATGTGCCTCATTTAGCATTTATATGCATCAACATGAATTCACATTTCTCTTAGACATAGAGGCGACCTAGTCGCTTTGGTGAGCACAACCTACCTCGATTCGCTCTCCGATTACTTGTAGTCACTAGCAATCGGCCTCCCGCGGCACCCGTTACCTGGTTCGGCCCGAACTCGCACTCGACCACCAAATGGCCACCAATCCACGATCCGGATAGCATCACCCACCTTATAAGGTTACAAGGATGCCCCGGTTCGATTCTTGGGATTTTTGGATGCCTATTCCGCGTACGAAGGCTATCTGTACCAAAAATGGTGTTTCGTCAATATCTTTTCGTACACTCGTCGGATTGTTGAACAGAATGCACCAACGCGTTCGTTATTCCCCTAATTAGGTTTGCATGGGTTCAATTTAGATCAAACCCCAACATATAGCAAAACCCTATTTTGAACCCTATGTTTGCTACTATTGCAAAACCCACCATTAAATCTCTAGATTCTATTTAGCATCAAAGGGGTTCACTAAAACCACTTCTTGAGTATAAGATTGAAACCCTAGAGTTCTACCATTAGAGAGCCTCAAGCTTACCTCCAAAAGCTTGATCCAATGGTGAGGAAGAAGAAGATGAAGTTCCACCTCCTTGCTTCCTTTTCCACCTTCTACTCCTCTTGATTCCACCCTTGTAGAGAGAGAGAGAGAGAGAGAGAGAGAGCAATCTAGAGAGAGGAGAGAGCCTCTCTCTCTCCTTAGTGTGTGTGTGTTGTGTGTGTGAAATGAGGAGGAAGAGAAAAGGGGGACCAAACCCCACTTATATATGAAGTTCCACTTTATTACAAGACTCCCATCAGCCCAAACTGGCCATTTTTTAGTCTCAGGGACTGGTCCTTGGCTTGAGAGACCGAACCCTGTAGATCCAGAATTTCAGCATTTTCCAGACTTAGCCAAATTTCAGCCTTTTCGGTTTTTTGGTCCGATTTCGCTCGTTTTTGCTTGTATGACCTCCGATTCATCTCAAATCGGACCGAGACTTTCAAAATATGTTTTCGAGCACGTTTAACCATATTTTCATTCATGCCTTGCCGGACACCGGCAAAGGTCCAATCATAGCTTTTCGGGTTTCGTTTTCGCACCTACGCGCATCGAAACGCCCCAATGCTCCTGAACTTCACCGAACTTCACCGGAACCATTCTAATGGCTTTCCAAACCAACATACACCGTAACTTCATAATTTTAGAAGTCCGGTACCTTACATGAACAAAGGAGACTGACATCTGAAATCAATATGGATGAATCGCCTATCAAAAACGGTGACAAGAAGTTAGAGACTCAGGATCCACTAATAGAGGTGAACTTGGGATCCAACGAAGATAAGCGACCGACTTACATCAGTGCAAAGCTTTCGGCTCAACAACAGGAGAAGCTAAAAGAATTGCTAGCAGAATACAAGGACTGTTTCACCTGGAGTTATAAAGAAATGCCAGGTTTGAGTCGAGAAATAGTAGAGCACAGGCTACCTATTAAAAAAGGTTATAAACCTTACAAACAACGGCTTATAGGTTTTAGCCGAGTATTGTACTTCAAATCAATAATGAAATTGAAAGTTTGCTAAAGGCCGGTTTTATTAGAGCGGCCCGTTATGTTGATTGGGTATCCAATATAGTTCCAGTACGAAAAAAGAATGGTAATTAAACTTAGGATTTGCATTGATTTTAGGAACTTGAATTTGGCTACGCCTAAAGACGAATATCCGATTCTTATAGCTAACATGTTAGTGGATTCGACAGCCGGGAATGAAATCCTGTCTTTTATGGACAAGCATGCCGGTTATAATCAAATTTTTATTGCCAAGAAAGATGTAGCTAAAATAATTTTTAGATGCCCTAGGTCTATTGGGACGTTTGAATGGGTAGTTATGCCGTTCAGTTTAAAGAATATCGAAGCTACTTAGCAGAGGGCAATGAATTTTATTTTTCATGAGTTGATTGACAAGATGTTGGAGGTTTATATCGATGATATAGTTGTAAAATCCAAATCACAAGTCGATCATTGGGCAGATTTAAAACTCGCATTTGAAAGGATGAAAAAATATAATTTGAAAATGAACCTTTTAAAGTGTGCCTTTGGAGTTTCAGCAGAAAATTTTATGGGATTCCTGATACACAAAAAGAGGGATTGAAGTTGATAAAAACAAAGCAAAAGCTATATTCGAATTGCCGCCACCAAGAAATAAAATGGAGTTGCAAAGCCTATTAGAAAAAATTAATTATTTGCGGCGATTCATATCAAACTTAGCCAGTAGAATAGGAGTTTTCACTCCATTACTTCGGCTCAGAAGTCAGAAAGAATTCAATTGTACAGAGGAACAACAAGGAGCATTTGAAAATATAAAAGAATATTTAGCAAATCCTCCGGTCCTTATGCCTCCTAAACAAGGATAGCCGATGAAGTTATACATATCGGCTGCAGATAAAAATGGTACAAGAAAACGAAGAAAAAGAAGAACAAGCCATTTACTATCTGAGCAGACGATTGTTGGATGCTGAAAAAAGATATTCGACAATCGAGAAGTTATGTTTGGCCTTATACTATGCTTGTACAAAATTAAGATATTATATTTTACCAACCGAAGTGGCGGTAATTTACAAATGACCTGGTAAAATATATGCTATTTAAGCCAGTTTTAAGAGGTAGAATCGGACGATGGATGTTGGTCTTGTCCGAATTCTCTCTTAATTATGTGCCGGCAAGCTGTTAACGGACAAGCAATAACCGATTTTCTGGCAGATCATCCATGTGTCGAGCTTGATGAGCCGATATAAAATTTAGTCAATTGTCAACCTTGGATACTTTATTTTGACGGCTCAAAAATAGCCGAATTCGCAGGAGCTGGGGTGGCTATACAGTCTCCTAAGGGATATATTCATCGATTTACTTTTGAATTAGATTTCAGCTGTTTCAATAATCAAGCCGAATATAAAGCCTTAATAATTGGCCTTAAAATTTTACAAGAGTTAGGGATATACTCACTCAAGGTCATCGGTGATTCACAATTGATAATTAAATAGGTGAATGGAGAATACCGATGTGAAAATCGAAATTTGCAAAATTATTTGAGAAAAGCGTTAGAATTACTTTACAATTTCGGGGAAGTTGAGTTTGAGCATTTGGCCAGAGAAGAAAATGAACAGGCTAATGAATTAGCCCAATCGGCTTTAGGGTATAGAGAGCTGAAACAAGATCTAGTAAAAATAGAACGAAGATTATTACCATCGGTACATATACGAGAGCCAATTATAATTGCTCCCATAGAGGTTAAAGAAGACTGGAGAAAGTCTATAATTGAATATTTAGAGGACCGTAACAAGCAAGTTAATTATAATATTCAAAGAAGTGCACTCGGCTATTGTCTCCTAAATGGACAACTCTATAAGAGAACAGCCGAAGAGGTGCTATTGAAATGTTTAGGGCCTAAAGAAGCTGTATTAGTGATGGGAGAAACTCATGAGGGCTTGTGTGGAGCTCAATTTGCAGAAAAAAGATTAAGATGGACAATTCGACACTTAGGATATTACTGGCCGACTATGCATCAAAATTGCATAGAGTATGCTAAGGGTTGCCAAGATTGTCAATTCCATCACTCTGTACAGAAAGTCCCCACCTCTGAGATGTATGCGATAATTAAAGCTTAGCCTTTCCGAGTATGGACTATGGATTTAATTGGAGAAATTCAGCCGAATTCTTCGGCTTGTCATAAGTTTTTAATAGTAGCTGTTGACTATTTCACTAAGTGGGTGGAATTAAGTAAAGCCTACTAGGTTGGTCACTCAAAAAGAAATTATTGACTTCGTAGAAGATTCTATAATTCATCGTTTTGGAGTTCCTAAGACGATTACAACCGATCAAGGAACATTGTTTACTAGAGGACAATTTGTTCAGTTCATTGAATCCAGAAAGAATAAGTTACTTCATTCGTCACCTTATTATGCTCAGGTCAATGGACAAGCAGAGACAGCAAAAAAGGTAATTATAAATCTTATGAAGCGGCATATTGGGAACTATCCAAGGAAATGGAATGAAAAATTCTTCGAAATATTGTGGGCATGCCGAACTTCAGTAAAAACGGCAACAGGAATGACGTCGCTTCAATTAGTATATGCCCATGAGGCTGTAGTACCAGCCGAAATAACAGTTCCCTCTTTAAGGGTAGAAAAACAAAAAGAACTAACGGTTGATGAGTATAATATTTTAATGAATGAAAGAATGGAAGAAATGAATGAAACTCGGCTAATAGCGATAGATCATTTACAAGCTTATCAGAGCCGAGTACGCAATGCATACAATAAGAAATTTAGAGCTAAGTCTTTCGCAGTTGGAGACTTGGTTCTCAAACTAATATTTCCAATCAGTCGAAAGGACCCAGTATATAGAAAATTGTCTCCAAATTGGGTTAGAGAATGAGAAGCCCGTCAGTGGAAAATATCTAAAAAAGCAGTACTCATCCATGTGGGAAAATGAACAAAGTCAGACTTAGAATATTACAATTAACAAGCTGAATCAAGACAATAAATCTTTGAGCTGGTTCCATTCGACTATTAAGTTGGCCTGCGCGGTTTCAGCTGCTTTCCTCTTACGCTTCATTAGGGGATGCACTTTGTAGAGTTGAGAAAGTCTATCTTGAAGCTTCATCCCTTCGCTTTTCTTGATCTTCAGTTGATTTTGCAAGAGAAGTCGAGGCTCAGAAGCGCAAACCAGAGCCGACTCGGCTGCAGCCAATTCCTCTTTAAGAGTTGAAATCCGCTGCTGTAAAGCCGATTCTTGGTTTTTTAAGGCTTGATCTTCTCAGCTCATGTCAGTTATTGGAGTTCCTACTTCAGGAACCGTCGATTTGAAGTGGTCGACTTGATGGAAATGCTGGTCTAAAGATAAAAACTCGGCAGCTAGAGATTGTTGCCGAGATAAAAAAGAAAGTTTTTTTAAGGATTTTGTGTTGGCAAGTTTCGTGATTTGAGTCGGAGTCTTGAAGGATCGGAGCGGATCAAAGATGGTCGAAAAATCCTAGACTTCGAAGAAAGAGACAATGTGAATCACGACATCCAGGTAAGGTTTTAAATCATAATATGGTGATTCATACTTAGTTGTAGGCATTAGAATCATAAAATCATTGTTTAACGGATTAGAAATTGTATCGGAACTTTGTAATTTTCGAAAAGTGAAAAATCAGGAAAAATTACAAAGTGTACCGGTACAAATTGGAAACTGTACCGGTACAACCATCAAGGCTATACCGGTATAACCATCAAGTCGTCACCGGTAACAATGCTTCGAAATTCTATCTTCCGTCATTGTGTTACCGGTAACACTCTGGAATTTGTACCGGTACAGACTGTAAAAATTGAAAACTTTTCTAATCCGAATCTAGTTGATTCTAAAGTCTATAAATAAGGTATAGGGGTTCTCTAACTTCGTGTGCTTCATGAAAATACTTGTTTGAGAAACCCTAGAGGCTAGGAATTCATCTAAAACTTATTTTCTACAAAATAGCCTCTTCTAGGTCAAATCGAGATATTGCAATTCCTTAACTATATGTCGATTTGATCTACATTTTCGCTCGGAGTTCTAGTTCCTGGTTTTCATCATTACTCCCAGCGTAGGATCACCATACTCATGATGCTTCTCATGAACGGTGTCGTGGATTCGACGTGAGGCGTCGTGGATTCGACGTGATTGAAGGTGATTCGTGGATTCGGATCGTGGGCTCGTGGATTCGAGTGACGTCGTGGATTCGGCGTGATAGAAGCTTCGTGGATTCGAAGTGGGGGCGTTCGTGGACTCGGACGTGAGGGCGTGGACAACCCGGAGGCGTGCGCGGAGATTCATAGAAGGTTAAGAGAGGTCAAGTCCATGGAGTCGGTAATCACCTTATAATCTTTTTTCTTAGTGAATTGTTTTTCGCGTGTTGGTCCCGTGGGTTTTTTACTCCAAGTTGGAGTTTTCCCACGTAAATCTCGGTGTGTTTTTATTTTTCGCATTTACTTTTATCGCATCGAGAATTTGTGGTTTTTGGCCGTTACACCTATTCACCCCCTCTAGATGTTGGATACAATCTAGATAGATCCTTGGGACACCCCATAACTTACAAGTTTAGCTAATAAAGTCTCCGCAAAGCACTTGCCGGTGGAAGGAAAGTCTGGCTGATCGACTAAATCTAACAAAAGTGCGCATAGCCAATTAAATTGCTTTGAATTTAGAGCCAAAGCTAGAAGACCATGACTATACAATCTTAGATGCTCATCAAATTTCTGTTGAGTGTCTGTCGACATTACATCGGTAGATAAGTCTTTCCCTTTGTTGGAATTAAGACTCGAAGCTAATAGAGCATGAAGAGAAGCAGATTAGGATTTTCAGTCTCGGACACTAGAGGAACTAATGATGAAGGTTCAGGAGTCGAATAGGGCACGGTACTTGTTCTTGTCTCTTTAACACCCTCCGCCAAAGGTGTGTCCACATCTTCCCTCTCTGTTGTTGTTGTTGGGGTATGTAGACGATAGGAGTGCCACATCACTTGTTGGCGTTTTCCTGCTCATTTATTGGGTGGCCCGTTTTCTTTCGACCTCTTTTTTCTTCTCAAGTCGGGCCTCTCAACAGATTTGTCTATCAACGTCGGACATCTTCTTCCCCAAAGAAGAAGCAAAACAGGCACCTAAAGTGTCTTCGGGAGGTGACTGTTTCATTAAAATGAAATGATGAGAATGATGAAATAGTATAAAAGAAAGATGAAGTTCGGTCAATTAAATTGACTACCTCGATCGTGATCGGATCATTAGGAATAGAGACTTGTTATGGAACATCAGCCGAAAGTATGTCTTCGGCTTATTTTTCTAGAATATCAGCCAAAGGTGTATATTTCGCTCTTTTCTCGAAAACATCAGCCGAAGAAGTGCCTCCGACTCTCTTAAAATGAGGTTTCTTAGCAACCAACTTGCGCCGCTTTGGAGGCGGCGAAGGAGTAGACTATTCAGGCTCTATCGGTCTTTTCTCTAAAGCTAGGACCGATAAAGAAGTTGGAATTGGCTATATATGAAGTAGATATACAACAAAGTAAGCAATAAGTCATACAAGGAAAAGAGAATCGAAAAAGAAAAAGTAGAGTTTACTACAGAAGAAAAAGGTGGGGTATCAGAGTTATGATCGGAATCCTCTTCTGATTCGTCCCCTAGTATGGATGGAGCAGCAGTATCAACCGAGAAATTTTTGCTTGGGAAGGGTATCGCTGTATATGGAATATAGATAAGTAGAAATCATTTTAAATGACTAATTATGATAATTTGCAAGAGATTTACCCATTGGATGAATGGTCTTGCAATGTGCATAATGAGTGGATAAATTGAAAACTCGATCGGCAAAAAGATCTCAAGTGACGGTATAACGGAAGCCCACCACTCCTATGTAATGCGGCCTGAAGCTTACTAATTTGAAGAACCGCCGAAGACGATTCCCCATAGGAAAAATCCGATCAGCTTCGGCTGTACTTTTGGTAGGGGGCCGGTTGACAGCAGTATTGGCCGTGAAAAACTTGGATAGGGCAGGGATTACTTGCACAAATTCAAATTGACGCGCTACGAATTGGGGGAATAAACCTCAGTGCTAGGTAGTAGTTTCGAGCGCGATTTCAGTCCAACGTGCAGATCCCTTGGAGCCAAAAAAGAGTACCATGTGTCCGAATATTCACTAACACGAGAAGAAGCCAGTTCATCTTGAATGGCCTCATACCGGGCAAGAAACCAAGGCGGGCCAGTGACACGGTCAACAAAAGGAGACTAGGCGATGAGGAGATGAGGACGCGATTCATAGAAAAATTTGAAATAAGTAATAAAATCAAGCGGGTGACCTGATGTTAGCGGCTAGGGACAGCCGAGAGCTAACCCATAAGAATCGAAATGAGCAGCTGAATTCAGATCTATAGGTTTTCGGCACAAATTAGGAAAATGAATTTGCAAAAATATTTGCAAAAACCAGAAAACACCACAACCAGAGCTGATTGTTACACCATCTTCAGAAGGTAGTGGTTTGATAGAATCAAAAATCTCTCAGTAGACAAAAGGAAGAAAATAGGATCTTAAGGCTAATCTATCGCCGTTAGCTAAACCTACGACGATTGGAACAAAGTCCCGATTAATTTTTTGTGAACGAGTACAAAAAAGATTGTGTCATAATCAATACAGAAGGAATGTTGTATGCTCCTTCCTAGTAACCGCAACAAGAAATTCATCTACAAACTTGCAGAGAAATTTGGAATAAGCCAAGTCATTGAGGTCAAGGTGGGCCTCAAAGTCGGACACGCCATTAGGATTATAAGCTATGGAGAGAATAACTCCATGAGAACGTAAACCAATGATAGCGGCGACATAAAAAAGAGTGGGAGTGAGAGGTCCTCCTTTGAAAAGAAAAACATTGAAAACATGGGATAAAAAATAGAGAGCAGAAGCTAACAGAAGGTTGTCGGCTACAGAGGGTTGCTGAGATAATCGAATCGCCTCATAAATGCTAACTTCCCGCCAGAAATCACCATAGACAACTTCTACCCGGCCTAGCCAAGCCAGGTACGCATCTGAGACACTGGACCAAGTCCGGAGGCTTTTTCCTATTGAAGCTGTCGGATATTAGGAATGGAGATGGATGGATTTGGCCATCAACGGAAGACCATCACTCAAATACGAAAAGTCATCGGGGACTGGTTCATCAGTGAAAGAAGGACCTAAGATGAATCAAGAAGGTTCGCTGGAGAAAACTGTTTAAGTATGGTGTAATCCAAGAATGAAGAAGAAGGAAGAGGCGAAAGCAGCGCCATTGCTAAAGCGAAGGAAAAGAGTGAAGAAAAATCCTAAGGATCAAAAAGAAAAAGTATGCTGAGATTCAGACAGGAGAGAAGCGGAGAAGACGAGGAGAGATTCAGAAAAGAGAGAAGTGGAGAAGACGAGGAGAAAAAGAGCTTGGCGAAGAAGAAAGAAGCCGTCGCGTTGAATAGAATTTCGAGACCGGCTATAATGATGAAAAGATGGCAGTAATTAAGATGACCTAATTAATGCCGCATAAAAGATAAAAAGGAATGGCAGATCGTGGTCGTAGGAAAGGAACGGCTGAGACACTACCGTATGAAGAATTTGAAGTTGATTGTATCGGACGACGCGCCCCGGATTACGCCAGCTACCGAAGCGTCCGTTCGGAAGCTGCCAAGGGGGTAATTGTTGGACCAGTACGGCGCGGCCAGGTGGTACGTCGGTACTCCACTCAACCTCAATTTTTAAGGATAAGAATTATGATGTGCATCGGGAGCATCGAAATAGAGTTGAGCAATTACCGAGTGTAATTGAGAGAGGTTACAGTAACTGCAAGTAATTACAAGCGATTCCGATCGACTGGAAGTGGCACGAAAAAATAGGAGCATTGGCCGATAGCGTGGGGGAGATAATTAATTAATAAGGGCGATCTATGAATAGACAAATAACGCTCGAAAAAGAGATCTTTTCTTCGAGAATAGAAGACCACTTTTATTTCCTCTGCAATTTTTAGGAGTAGTCTACTTGTAATCTTTTGCTTTCTCGCATTTATTGTTTTTCTCTAGGAGTAGACTTAGATTAGATCAAACGAGTCTGTATGCTCTTGAGCACACTGGACCCTTGTACTGTTTACCCGAGTTGATTCTAATATATAAAGTCATTCGACTCATCAACCGGCCTAAAAACCTGTGTTTTTCGTACATTCGGCTCATCCGGCTGTACCGAATCAAAAGTAAAATTTTCTGAACTCGGCTGATCCGATCTCTTATCAGCCGAATCGCTTGATTCAGTCGAAGGGCACAAACTTCGAGGGTCATTAATCGTAGCCATCTCGTATTCTGACACGCTTTTCGAGGAAGATCTTTGACTGAGTCAAAGAGGATGGAATTTGGCACCTAACAGGATTAATAGTAGTAGGTATATAATTGGTATAGCCTATTTGATTAATCCAAGTTTCGAATCAAATTCATATATGTTTTGAATCCATAGAAACTAAATGCTTGGCCCAACGGAGCTAAATGGGCTCAAGCCCATTATCTTGTTTGGACCAGTGAATTTAACCTGAGGACCAATTTATAATTTTAGAAAGTTAGCTCAGAGACTAATTTTTAAAATTGTAACTCTCTCATTTTAACTCCATTTCAGCCTATTTAAGTATTGTTGAATTCGTTATGAAATTCTTTTCGCTAATATCAGATTCATTTGATCTGCTGAAATTCTTAAAATTAAGCTGATTTGAAAGAATTAATAGGAACTACATTATGAATTGGGCATAAATTTTTTATTTTAATTTTGATTTTGAAAATTCAAATATTATCACTGTGCTTTATCCTTCAATTAATAACACCTCTAGATTAGTTTTTTATTATTTATTAACCAGTCAACTATTTCATAATCAATAATTAGATTAAATTTTCAGTTGAGAGGTATTATAATGTCATCAAAGAGGGTGATGACTGTTGCTTAATTATGAAACTATTGCAAACTTTTGATGCTTTGATTTTGTTTGGATTCTTTTCTTAATTTTATTATTCTTTCTTGTTCAACTTCAAATGATTATCTTTATGGTTCACATTTATTTTTTTTATTACTAAATTGCTTATTCTTGCTATTAATTACAAATGTTAGTTTGCGAGCAGCCGGATCTTATCATCGACCTAAATGAATTTTGGGCATGTTTGATTCGCTTTTTTTTCACCCTAAAATTAGAATCGGAATGAGGGGAATTCGTTTGTAGGTGTTTGGTACGCAGGAGTCCCATTTCGATTCCGATTCCCGAGTGGAATGGGAATCCCTCAATCGCCTCATTTTTCAATTTTGAATCCGGACGGAATAGATGTTTTTTTAACTTTTTTAATTAAAATATGAGTTTAAATTTAGAAATTAAATATATAATTTTAAATTTTAATTTGAACTTGAATTAAAAATTAAAATTTAATCAAGTATTTCGAATCTAACTTATGAATTTGAATTTAAATTAACTTTTAATTTATATAAAATTTTATTCAAATTTTATTTAAAACTTAAATTAAATTTAGGGATTCAAATTAAAATTTAAATTGTAATTTTAAGTTTGAATTTGAATAAATCAAAATTTAGTTTTATATTTTGAATTATCCACTCAACTTCAAAGTTTAATTTTTTAAAAATAGATTTAAAATTTTGATATTATTTCAAAATTTTGATGTAAATTTTTAATATTTAATTTTTTAGTTTGCTTTTAAATTAATATATTAATTATATAGATAAAGTTAGTACATTAATTTGATTGTTTTTTATATATCTATCTGAACGAAACACCGACAATGGGAATGATTTATTCTGATTCTGATTCAGGTAATGAACTAAAAAGAATTAGGTAATGAGTCATTGCGATTCCGATTCTAACTTATTTTGATTCTGATTCTGATTCCGACTTCGAACCAAACACGCCCTTAAAGTGGAACAATAAGGTCTAAGGGTTTAGAATTTGAGATTTTTAGGTGTTTAATATCATTCAGAGTCTGTTACTGATTGGCTAAAATTCAAACAAAGTTTTTTATTGTAGAAACTCATGTTCAAAATTTAATTTGAATATTAAAATTATAATTTGAGAGTTAGGATTATTTGTTAGAAATCAGTAATGCTCTTTAGTTATGATTATATTTTAATATTTCAAATCATTAGAGTGGTTTGTCGTAAATCAAGCATTTTAATATTAATTACAATTACCGCTATAAATCTTGTTTGGCAATCATTTAGTATATTTTTTATGCCAATTATAATTAATTATAGTGATATTTATAATATTTGTTGTTTAGTAGTATTTAACGACAGTTGTTTAAACTTTTATCAAATGTGGGAATAAATATCATAATAATATTTTTTACTTACCTTACCAACAGTGACAATGATAATTATAATTATCAAAAAGATTTAAAAAATAATTGTCAATAAAATCGAATTTTATAGTAGCGTCAACAACACGGTTTCAGTCTTCACTACCAGGGAAATCTGCGACACCCAAGCCGTCGATGTTGAAATTGCACCGCTGGTCTCTAGCAGGGTCCCACTTAATCCAAAAAATTCAACCAAGATAGGAATGTAAATTAGGAGCATTTTGCGGGATCGGCTTAGAGAGAACTAAATTATATAAATTATATAAAATTTTTCTATCAAAATTTAATTTTTTATTTTTCTTTCTGTTATTTAAAAACCTACACTTTGTACTCTTGTAAAATGAAAATTGTTCGCAGGAATACAATGTGAAATATGATGACAAAATAATCATTTTGTCTCTTACCATTTTTGTCTTCTTCCTCGTCTTGCTCATCCGCCGTCTCGATCGGCTACGGTTTCTCTCCATTTTCTTCCCCACTTACTTCCCTTCACCTCCTGCACTCTCGTTCTCCTTCCATTTCGGCGACAATAGAGGAAAAATCGAGATGGGCGTGGATGGAAAGATGGGTAAGGATAACGAGGGTGAAGGCGAGGCGGCGGAGGAGGGCGAAGCACAGTAGAGAGGACGGAGGGTATTTTTGACATAAAAAAAATATGTTCAAATAGAATCTTCAAATGAAAACTTCTTCTTATAGGTTACAGAAGCTATGTATTAACCGAATTTAAATGAAAAAGTTATTATGATTTTTTTTTAAATTCTACTAAAAAAATATTTTTTGATAGTTCCACCTGAGCTAATTACATTCTTTTTCTCAGTAGCACACCACTTGAATTTGTAGTCGACATGCAGATAATTTGAAAACATTTGCTAGTCAACCGTGGAAGGTTTAAGGCTATGTTTGGTAAAATGGAATAACATTTAGAGGGACAAATATTTATATTCTTTGAAATTCTTTTATATCGTAGGATATAGAGGAATAAAAGAAATTTAGTAATGAACAACGGGTAAATTGCATTGTTACTATGATGCCCCAACTTCCCAGGAGGTTACCCATCCTAGGACTACTCCCGTCCTAGCACACTTAACTCTCTTAACCTCTTGGGTCTTGCCACCACTCAAAATATTTAAGCCGGGTTAAGAGTTTAGTCCTATTATATCTCATATATAGGACTATCTGGGGTCTCACAATCTCTCATCCTTTAAGCCCTGACGTCCTCGTCAGGCTCAGACTTACAACTACCAAGCGATGCGAGACTCGTCTCGCTAACCCGTCATCCAGACCCTGGCTCAGCCGAGACTCATCTCACATGTCACGCCCCGAGCCCGATCCATTTGGCCGGTTTGAGCGCGTCAAACAGACGCCGAACTGAAAGAGCTTTTCCTGTCCACCCAAGGCTCAACAAATACAAATAGAGTATAACAGTTTTACACATGCGGAAGCATACAAAATGGCTTGCACGAGGGCAAACAATAGCCAAAGTGAAAGTACTAAAACTGAATATCATACAAGTACTATGATTTACTTTAAACCACATATATGCTTGCTACTTTAAAATTTACAATTCTTTACAATATCTGCATCATTTTCTTTTACACCACATTTACTTTCAAAATGAACTTTAATACATTCAAGTAGCATCTATAATCATCAAATACAAAAGATGAAAGGAAAGGGAAGTACAACTATAAACCCAAAATGTATACCAACTCGGGCGGTCTCTATTTAGGGCGCGACGCCCTTACCGCGGTTTTCGGCCGGCTCTGTGGAAATAGTGGGGTGAGAACTAAAACAAAGTTTCCAGTGGGTTCGGCAACCAACCACGCCGACTTTCCCACTAGGTCTAATTCAGACATAATAAAAAAAAAAGGAAAGAACGTAACCAACTAGCAAATGCAGCTAATATGCCTGAAAGTAAACAATAATATGCTCGAAAGAAAACGCATGATGATGCTAGATCATAAGACCAATACCCAATCTCTTGGCTAACCCTTGGGTTTTGCCCTCAACAAACTCGCCAACTCAAATCCCTACTATCAGGGAGATACTCGCTACACCCGACGGGACCGTCCTCTAGGGAGATACTTGCTACACCGAGTGATGACAACTCCGGAGCACATCGCCCTAGGGGGAGCTACCGCCCTCGAGCAAGGACTATATGGTGAGTACGATCAATCCTTAACTCTAAGGATTCGAATCTCAATTCATTCCTTGACTTCAAGGAGAGCTATGTCCAAATGACCCTTACTCTTAGGTTGTAATGTCATAATGTCATTCACTAATCTCTACTATTGTCAAGTACTCTACTTGTTCTTGTTCTGGACATTGATGTCACACTTGTTCTCTAAATGTTCTAGACTCGTCAAAGTCACTTACTATGTTCATGTCCAATGTCACATTTGTTTGTCAAGTACACTAAACTCTTGTCCTTTAACACGCATACATAGGGTTCTTTAACAACATAATCACTATACAATTATATAAATGTTCCTCATGCATTTGAACTTACAAATTGTAAGATAATACATATTAACCCTACTATGCAATATACTCAACATATAAATAGCATGCTCAATGATGACACTTAGACATAGAGAGAAGTTCGATATCCTTGGAATGCACCACCCACCTCTAAATATTATGGATGGGTTGTGTTTCGAGTTCCGTACCCAACCGATACCTAGTTTACAACCTGCGCGTTAAACAGAGCCCAAATCAGGCCGGTTTACATGGTAGCTCATAGATGGGCTTTTCGTTTAAACAAACGGAGTTGTCCCAGGCACGCGTCGGGGATACTCCCAATTAGGTTTCTACAAGGTCAATTTGACTCTAGAACCCCTATGTCCAAAAGCCCCAAATTTGGGTGCTCTACCAATGACCTATGTGAAACCCTAGGTTTTGATCTTTAAAGCAAGCAAAAGAAAGCTTGTTGATCCTCTTAGAGTTCATCTAGAACAATCTAAACCACCTCTAGGGCCTCTACTTGAAACCCTAATGATCCACCATGAGAGGACCTTGAGCTTCCATGGGTTTTCATGGAGCTCAAGCCTCAAGGGGTCTCTAAGCATGAGAGGAGTTCTAAAACTCTAGGTTTCATGGAAGAAAACCCAAACCCTAGCCTAGTTCTCATGGAAACCTCACCTTGGTCCAAGCTCCTTCTTGTAGGAGAGCTTCTAGGTCTTCTTCAAGCTCCAAAACTGTCACGCCCCGGGACCCAGCAGAAGCCCGCCCGGCGCCTGCCCAGGCCCGCCGTACGTCTAAAACATACAATGCGTCTAGCAAAAACGATAAATAACCAACAATAAAAAAAGAATCTAGAAGTATCAAAGCAAAGTAACAACTAGATATTTAAACTAAGCATAAGAAAAGCTAACAAATAAAAGTACCAACCTCCACTATGAAACTATAAAGAGAGTACAACAAAAGATCCCATAGTAAGAACTAAAAGAGTATATGGTGGTCTCTATACATGGATACGAAAGTCACTCTCTCTCTCAAAACACAAAAAGAGAGAAAAAACTACCTAAGCAGTGCTAAGCCGCCTTGCTGCGATCCCTTGCCTCCGCCGGTGCCGAAGGCTCTGTAACACATAAGAAGCAGAGTGCGTGAGAACTATTAAATAATAGTTCTCAGTTGGCAATTACTGACTTCAGTTGCATGCGCCACTAGGCCCAAAAGAAAGTAAACAGGTAAGTGGGTAAGTAAACTGTAAAAGCACAAGTAAGTAGAATATGTAAGCTACTAACTATAATGTCTCTACTTAGCATGAACTTGCATAAGTAAGCAACTATTCTAAGCATGAACAGTAAGTATATCCGACTAATCCAATGTCCATAAAACAATAGTAAAGTGTCGAGTTATACTATTATAGTCAATGTCCAATGTCAATCAAACTACTTTAGTTTAAATCTCATAAGACCCACCCGAAGACTGTCTGGCCTGAAGACCCACCCGAAGGCTGTCTAGCCGATACCGAGCCTAATGGCCCCGTGGTAGTCAACATCCCCACCCTACGAATGAGCCTATCCCACGGCAATCCACTTCGGCGTCCAATCCCGCACGGCAAATAAGTATCGTGTTGGTCAACTCCGAAGTGCCGGCTTGTAGGGAGCGACCCTCACAAGCATGTGCGAATGAGCACAATGGCAAAGTGATCAAAGAACCGTCTCAAGTATCAAGTCGTCATGTCTAAAATATGGAAAGTAAAGCTACTGTATCCAAAGCCTATCTCTATGTCATCATGTCTCTAACATGAAATAATATAGATGTCCAAAGGCCTATGTCAATGTCTCTATGTTGCAGTTTCACAGTTTTCTAAGTTAAGTACCCCTTGATGACTCTTAATCTTTCTAAGTCCCAACATGAGTTTAATGTTCACAAATACGTTATTTGAGCTATATTAAACTATAGAGGCACATTCCCAAGTGCCCACAAGAATCATTCCCACATGCATGCAAAATACCCAGAATGCTCTACTACATAGAGTGAAATTTTTATAACATATAAGGCATGCATTTTAAGTGTTCTAAAATTCATATAAATTCTATCTAGAATGAATATGAATGCCAAATAATTTATTGATAACAATTAACCACATAGGAGACATTTTCTCCTCCACTTGTAAAGCCAAACCCACCGAATGCTCCAAGCGTTGTTCCGAAACGCTAACGAAGTTTATATTGTTGCTCCTAGTGCCCTGAGAAGCAAATCATAGGAGTTACAACCTCATACGACAAATCGTGAGCTCAAACATTAAGAAACTCTACAAAAGGGTGAAAAAAACTCACCGGATACGAAGGAAACTCTCTCGATCTCTAAATGGGAGCTAGAGTCCTTCCAATCCAACCTAAACAAATGTTCTAAACCCATCAATCAGGTCTCAAAGCCCTCAAATCGAAAATCCCTAATTCCTAACCCTAAAATTCTATTCTAGAGTTTCATCTCACAAAAATGCCACAAAAATCGAAACTAGAGGAAGAAAACCATCCACTTACCTCTAAGAAGCTCCAATCCAAGCTTCGAAGGCACCAAGGTTGAATATCTTCCCTCCACTAGGCTCCAACAAAAGCTTCAACACTTCTCCAATGGTGGAGTTGGCACCAAAAAGAAGAAAGAAGCAAAAAGAGAGGTTAAACCTTCAAAAATCCCAACTAAATCAAGAGAAATCAAAGAGGGGTTAAAGAGGGTTCCCTCACCTTTCTCTCAGCAGTGTGAATGCTCAATGGATGCCCTAGGGCATGGGGTACACATATAGAAGAGCCAAAATGCAAATACACCCCTGCAGTTCGCCCAGTTCAGATTCTGCCAAAGTGTACTGGTACAGACCTAGAGTGTACCGGTACAAATCCTACGAAACAACCAAACCCGAGCCTCGGGTTGTCCATCTCTCGGCCAAGTATACCGGTATAAAATTCCAAGTCTACCGGTATAGCCATCATGGCTGTACCGGTACAACCATCAGCCTGTACCAGTACAAATCCCAAAAAACTCAATCCGAGAGCTGACCAAAAATCCGTTTTTTCGGTTTTGGTGCCAAAATGAAAACCATCGTTCTCGGGATTCGAACCATGGGTCGGAACACTGTCAACGACCTCCCAAAAAATATGGAAAGGTTCTGAACTCAAGTCAGATACTCGAACTTCGCAATTTGCGCAAGTCCAGTATGTTACAAAAACCCTCCACAAGTCCTTCTCCAAGCTCCTTCTTCCTCTTCTCCAAGCTCTAGGAGGTGCTCTCTAGAGAGAGAAAGAGAGAAATGAGAGGGAGATGAAGTGGGGTGAAATGGCTGTGAGAGAAGGGCCCCTTGGGTGCATATAGTGTTGTTACAATTGCCAAAAAGCCCTCCAATCTTGAAAATTTACAATATGTACAGACTGGGCATTTTTCGGGCTACAAGACCGGTCTTGCTCTCCAAGACCGGATCCTGAGAGCAGGCTATCTTGGACTTAGCCGTTTTTCGGCTGATTTCGCAGTCCAAGACCGGTCTCAGTCGCAGGGACCGGTCTCGGAGGTCCGGTCTTCGACCTCAAGTCCGGATCCCGAAAGGAAAATTTTCAGGACTTAGCCAAATTTTCCTCTCCTTCAGCTGCTGCGGGTGTAAGGTCCGGTCTTGCTCGGTGGGGACCGGTCTCAGTGCACTCCAAGTCTGGAACTTTTCCAGACTTGCAGTTTAGCTTCCTCGGGTCCCGTTTTCACTACACATAGGTTCTAAAACACTTAGAACTTCGTGTTACTTGTCTCACTCCGCGTTCCGCTTATTTCGACGGAACTCGGCACGCTTTACGAGGAAGTGGGTTGTTACATCACACTTTCGGCTGGTAATTGGCTCTGATATTTTATCTGTCACGCCCCGAGCCCGATCCATTTGGCCAGTTCGAGCGCGTCAAACAGACGCCGAACGGACAGAGTCTCCCCTATCCGCCCAAGGCTCAACAACAGTACAGATAGAGTATAATTTCACACATGCGGAAGCATACACAAACGGCTTGCACGAAGACAAGCAATAGCCAAAGTGAAAGTACTAACTAAAACAAACAAGTACTATGATTAACTGAAATCATATACATGCATAATTCTTTAAAGGATTACAATTCTTTAAAGGATTACCATTCTTTACATTCTTTGCATCATTTCTTTTTACATTTCATTTTTCTTAAAATAAACCTTTAATACATTTAAAGTTAACAACTATATTCATCAAATACAAAAGATGATATTAAAGGAAATGCAACTACCAAAAGTAAGATAACTCGGGCGGTCTCTATCTAGGGCGCGATGCCCTTACCGCGATCCTCAGCCGGCTCGCTCGGTCCCGGCTCTGTGGAAATAGTGGGGTGAGAACTACAATAAAGTTTCCAGTGAGTTCAGCAACCAACCACGCCGACTTTCCCACTAGATCTAATTCAGGCATAATAGAAGAAAAGGAAGATAGTAACCAACTAGCAAATGCAGCTAATATGCCTGAAAATAAACGATAATATGCTCAAAATAAAAGACATGCAAGATTATAAGTCCAATACCCAATCTCTTGGCTAACCCATAGGTTTCGCCCTCAACAAGACTCAACCACCTCGAAATCCCTAATGTCGGGGAGGAAAAACCACTACGACCCGACGGGACCGTCCTCTGGGGAGGATATACCACTACGGCCCAGTGATGATAACTCCAGAGCACATCGCCCGAGGGGGAGCTACCACCCTCGAGCAAGGACTTATATGATGAGTACGATCAATCCTTATCTCTAAGGATTCCAAATCTCAATCCATTCCTTGACTTCAAGGAGAACTTATGTTCACATGACCCTTAACTCTAAGGTTGAATGTCATAATGTCAATCTCTCAATTCTACTAATGTCAAGTACTCTACTTGTTCTTGTTCTTGTCAATGATGCCACACTTGTTGTCTAAATATTCTAGACTCGTCAATGTCACTCTCTCTAAGTACATGTCCAATGTCAACTCTCTCTAAGTACACCAAGTTCTTGTTCTTTAATATGCATACATAGGGTTCTTTGTTCTTTACCACTACATAATCATATAATTATTTCTCATGCATTTAAACTCACAAATTGCAAGATAATACATAATAACCCTACTATACAATATGCTCAACATATATATAAAATGCTCAATGATGATACTTAGACATAAAGAGAAGTCCGATATCCTTGGAATGCACCACCCACCTCTAAAAATTATGGTGATGATGTTGTTCACGTTTCGTAGCTATCCGATGTCTACGTTATGACCTGCGCGTTAAACCGAGCCCAAATCAGGCCAATTTACATAGTAGCTCATATGTAGGATTTTTGTTTAAACAAACGGAGTTGTCCCACGCGTCAGGGATACTCCCAAGTAGGTTTCTACAAGGTCAATTTGCTTTGGAAACACTCTAGGGCAAAAGCCCCAATTTTTCAAACCCTAACAATGCTCTATGTCAAATCCTAGGTTTTCATTTCTAACCCAAGCAAAAGAGAGCTTGTTGATCCTCTAGCAGTTCATCTAAGACCATTTAAATTATTTCTAGGGCATCTACTTGAATCCCTAACGATTCACCATTAGAGCACATGAAGAAACTAGGGTTTTCATGTGTTCTATGTGCATTAGGATGTTTCTACACTTGTAGAAACTTCTAAACTTGAAGATCTAAGGAGAAATCTCAAACCCTAGGTCTAGATTTGCATAAAACTCACCTTAGCCCAAAGCTATCCCAAGGTCCACCTTGTAGGAGAGCTTCTAGAACATCCAAAGCCTCGAAAAGTGCTTCTCCTAGCTTCTTCTCCTTCTTCTCCAAGCTCTAGGAGATGATCTCTAGAGAGGGAAGGAGAGAAATGTGAGAGAGAGGAGTGTTTGTTGAAATGGCTGTGAGGGGAGAAGGGGTGTAGGATATATTGTGTTGTAACAATGCAAATAAAGCCCTCAAAACTCTTTGTTTCGAAGCAGTCCAAAACTGCTGTCGGGGCCCATTTGTACTAGTCCACAGGCATTTGTACCGGTATATTTTGCCGCAGAGAGGCAAACCCGAGAGCAGCCCTCTCGATTTTCGTAGCATTTGTACCGGTATACTTTGGATTTGTACCGGTACACTTTGCAAAATTTTCAAACCCGAGAGCTCTTTCCCTCTCGGTTATAGTGGTTGTACCGATACAACCATCACACTTGTACCGGTACAGTTTGCCCAGACTTATATTTTTCGTGTCGCTTCGACTCTACTTCGCGCCGAACAACGCCAAAACCTTTCTAACTCTTTTAAACTCTCTTTAAACCCTTCCAAGATGCTTGGAATGGTAATTGAGACTTGCCCAATTATTTCGTTCGCGCACTTTAGCCAATATGGATAAAGTTCGGTTCTTTCTACCGAGTTTCGGTACGTTACATTATATGTAATGTCAATTCAATTTTAGTTCGGGTCAAACTTGGGTTCGGGTCGGATACAGACAAAATGCATCCTCGAATCCAAATAGGTCGGATATTCATTTTTAGTAACGACATTTGAAACTATATCCATTTAGTAAAATCAATCTATTTTTTTCGGATTCGGATTTGAATAAAATTTTGAGTATAGATGCGTACCCATGGATATCCCCTGGCGCATATATAGTGAAAGTTATTATATCACGATTTTTTTTTTGGGAAATAATAAAGTGAGCCCTACCGTCCAGTGCTATTCATTATATATTTGTTCTCCTCTTGATTGCTTACTCGATGGATGCATCAGCAATTTTGAATATTTGACATCTGTAACCAATCCATTTTTGATGCGTGCAAAAACGCAAAATTACAACACAAAAGATGAAGCGCCCTATCAAGAACTTAGCACTTTTACTCATAACGCCTTTGCGGCGTCCGTCTTTCTATTCGAAAATAAATAAGCTTTAACTTTATATTCCTAATAATCTGGACTCCCGCATCCTAGCTACGACTAAATGCGCAAAAGAAATTGTCCATAATTCTTAGATTTTTTGCTAGTGGTTTCGCAGTCATTTAGTCGAGTAGTTACATGATCTTTTGTCTCCTATAATGATTGTTGGTTTCGGACCTCCCTGACATCCCCCTCAGCGGCCAGAGACTTGGGCTGCACGGTAATTTTGCTAAGTTCCTGGTACCCCGCATTGATTCTTTGGCCAAAATGATTTTTCGAGCATTAATGATAATTGTTTCCCGTACGTGTAATCTAGGTCAAATGGACCCCTCTCATTCACTAATTAAACAACAGTTAGCTTTGCATCCTTATGTAATACAACCTTGGCGCGCATCTTGTTTATTCAACAGTGATGTAATATTGATGCATGTTCTCGGCACGATCTAGCTAGGATTAATAATGAAATATAAAATCAAATTGTACGAAGAGTGCGTGTAATTAACTTGCAAATATTCTTTGATTAGGAAATGGAAATAATTAATTGGGCTGAGACGACAAAGTCAAAAGGTTTAACCGAATTAATTAGTGCAAATAATTTCCAAGCGCTTCCAACGGTAGGAAAGAGCTAGCACATAATTAAACAATGCGTACAAATCACATTCGGCATAGATTTAAGTGTACGTTGACATAGATTAGTAAGAATAAACATACTTAATTTGGTTTCCATTGAAAAGTCATCGATCAGTTTATAGAAAAACTCTTGTACAATTAATGGTTTCCCATTGATAAGTAATAAGTGCACAAGTCTTGTACTTACCTAGAATATTGTATGCGATGTACATCCGATGAGTTACGTACTGTTTCCCGTGCTCTCATTGCAATTACTTAGTTATTAGTGATTTCACTTTTTATTAAATTTCTGACAAAACATCCGAGCTCGAAGTGGTATTTATAATGAGTACTACGATATAAAAATGATATATATATAGCGGGAGCAATTAATCCCTACTACTTTTCTAAACTAAATAAATATATATGCCGCTATATATTTCCGCTATAATTTGATCATAACAATAGTAAAGGTTTTTTTTTTTTTTTTTTGGTATTTAGTCCCTTCAAAAAAATTATTTTTTGTAGATGATCCAACTAAATTAATTTATAATTACAATTTTAGTCTTATCTCTGCCACGCAAGCGCCACGCCACGCGAGCAAAAATAGAGGTGCTGGAACAGTAATCCATTCACCGTATCTAAACGAAAATATAAGTATGTATAACACGTTCTCTGACGCCCCACCACCAGTAGACCGATATAGAGCCCGCAGGATATGGCCAAAAATTATAATTATAAATTTAATAAGACTATTTATGAAAAAAAAAAATTTGAGGAGGCGAAATGTAAAAAAAACTTCATGAGTAATTGTGGGGATGGAATTATATATTCCCTCTCTATATCATTACATTTCTAAGTAAAACCTAATGAAAATAAGCTTGATGTATAGAATAGAAGAAGATTCTTGTTACAAATATTGTTCACTATATCCCTCGGATGATAATTCTCCAACTAAGACAATGTTTGCGCAGGAAATTATGAACCAGAAAACTAAAAAAGATTTAATATCTTTGATGAAAACTCCATTATAATTACGATAATATCTCAATTGGAAGGTTGTCTATTGGAATAATGCAATTTTATTGTATTAAATGGTATTGTCATCCACAGATACGGATATTCGAAAAAAGAAGAAATTTTATAGAGAGCTTATCACTAATCAATCGTGCATGCATTATATATAATTAATATACGAATTAGACTATCATTCTGTCATGAGAATTTTCATGAAAATTTTGTCTCACATTTCATATGAAAATTTCACCAACTTCTACAAAAGTACAATATATATTTTACACACTCTTGCCCAAAGATTTAGACACCTTTTTAAATTTTGACCAATTTGCATAAAAAAATTCATTAGTTTTATGCTTTTACAAAAGTGGACCATATTTTTCGATTTGCGTATTCGACCGAATTTTCAAAGAAACTAACCAAAATACCCTTATACATTTTTCTCCCCCCCCTTTTTTTTTTTTCTCTCGCTCTTTTTTCCCTCTCTCCGAAAAAGCGGAAGAAGAAGAAGCGAAACTACCCACCTCGCCTCCGATCTCATGCCCTTGCCCTTGCCCTCGCCCGCGCACCCCCCGCCCTCCTCGCCTCTGACCCTACCGAAGCCGCACTGTGACCCTCCTTCTCTACTAGGGTACGGCGACGTCGAGGCGCACGCTGTCCTCCTCCATCGCGCGCCGGAACGCCGTAACGTCGTCGGAGGCCACGAGTTCGCTTTCGACGACGTTTGCGGTGGTTGCAATAGAGGGCAAGAGAGAGGCTGTTAAAAAAAAAAAAAACTATACAAAAAAAATAAAAATAAAACTTTTTTTTCTACAGAAAATATCAAAAATCATAAAAGAAGGAAGAAAATGATAAAATCGTAATGTTAAAATAAAATTACACTGTTCTAAAATTTTTTTGCATTGTTTTAAGTGAAAGTTACACCTTTTGATACAAAAATTACACTCTTTAGTATAAGAGTTACACTCTTTAAGCCAAAATTACACTCTTTAGAATGAGTGTTACACTATTTAGACCAAAATTATACTCTAGCTTTAGATGAATTTTACACTATTTCTTTTTCTCTTCTTCTTCTTTCTCCTCCCTCCTGTCATCCTAGGCCATGGTGGAGCTGCCAAAGAAGGAGGAGCTCCTCATCTCCCACCTCCACGCCGGGCCTTGTTGGCTCCGCCATCGCTGCCGCAGCTGAGGTCTCCTGCATAGGTCGCTTCCCTTTTTGGGTAGACAGTCTTGAGTCTACAGTGTGGGGACACTGAAGCGAATATGCAGGTAGTTGTTAGAGAACAAGGGTACCGAGCGTGACCAACACGAGAAGTCACTTGGATGCCTACTCACTCGTCAATGGCTTACTCAATGTTGCAGTAGTGTGACTGGTCCTTTAACCTACGGTGCCTCGGCTATTCACAATGAGGTTACTGTAGTTTGATTGTACATACACTTGGTCCCTGGCCATTCGGGTCCTTGCGGTGCATGTTGGCTGTAGTAGGTTCATTGTAGGAATAGGGTGCGCACTTAGATAAAATTTATCTCCCTTGGTAGATAGGGGCGTTAGTCCTATATGATTTATGAGACCGAGTTTAGAAGACCTTGGCCAGGGCAGAGTTAATAGCGGAAAATGGTTTTCGATATTAGAAACTCAAGTCGAATAATTTAACATATAACAGACGATGAGGTTTGACGAGTTTTTCCATAACCTCCGTCTTGTCGGGACTCGCGATAGAAGGATTGTATCACACATTAACTGCACCAAGAGGTTCAGTATTCCATTCTACTGGAATGCTACTACATTCTGCTAGGCGTCACTGGTGGATTGTGAGACTCATGAGAATTATCTAGATGATCGATAATTCTTATTGGGCTGAGTTGAAATTGTTCCGATCCACTAAAAGGAGTTTCAGTGATATTGTTGATAGTGATCAAAATATATCTCAGTACCAGATAGAATAGAACCTATGGGGTCACACACATAAGAGGTTGTGATTGATCGAATAGCTAGATCGCGATTATTGAATCACAGGAGGACCTAATTGTCAATATGTTGATAATTGGACTAATTTGTAATTATTACAAATTAGTGGTATTAAAATATAAATGTTACAAGAGAGGACTTACTAATAGTTAGTACATTATAAGAGGACTTATGCGCAAATATTGCATTATTAATTTGATACGATCAAATTAATATAAAATTCAAGTCGAATCAAATTAGGATTTGATCGATCTAACCAATTAAGGAAAGGATAAATTTAAATCTAAATTTATACTTATCCTTAATTGTCATTATATATTATTAGGAATAGAATTATATTCCTATATATAATATACGGGAGTTTTTAGAAAACCCTAGCCGCCATCTATCCTCTCTTCTTTCTTCCATCTTTTAGCAAGAAAGACGTCCTTTGCAAAGGAGCTAGCACCCCGATGAGGACATCAATCAAATCAAGAACGTAATATACTGACCTTAGCAAATTAGCAAGGTTACAGTATAAGTTGTGCTTGATTGAGTTGGAGACGTTTTGCGCAAAATAGACGTAAAAACGGACTTTGAAACTCAAGATTTATATTATAGTGGACTAAAGTGGAATACTTGCTTATGGTGTGGGCTTGTTGGCATTTTTCTTTAACTAGCAGTGAAGTCCACGTGTTTTCCCATGCATCCCTATCCCCCACCGCCTTAATTAGTGGTGGAGAGGATGGAGAGAAGTAATTAGCTCCTTCTCTCTATCTCTTTAATTTAGCTCTTGTGCACGGTGGAGAGTTCGAGCTCGGGAGATCGTCGTCGACGTCGCACCGCGGTGCCGCTCGAGCGCGTCTTCGTCGTCATAGCATCACGAGGAGGCCGGGCGAGTGCTACTTTTCGCCTTCCTCGACGTCGTACTGGTTCTACGGTGAGTTTCGAAGTGCTTAACCCCTGTACATTCTTCCAATTACTTCACCTTCTACAGTTTTCGAGTTGGTGCCACTGCTTCAGATTTTCGACATCGACTTGCAGCGTTTTGGCTCGTTCTCAGCGTAGAAGCATCAGAATTCGACGAAACTTGGTTCGTTGGACTCGGGACATCGAGACGAATCCGTGGAGCCCAAGATAGCTGGATTTGGATAAGGTTTGCCCAGTCGAACCCTAGTTTTACTATGCTGTTGTTATACCAACAGATTCTGAGGTGCGGATCTGCAGATTCTAGCGTCGACCTTCGGTACTTCGGCTCGTACGCGACGTAGGAGCGACGGATCGCGACGAAACTTGGTTCGCTGGATTTTAGACTGCGAGAGGAATCCACAGAGTCCAAGTTTGCTGGATTTGAAGGAGATTACCAGGGTCGAACTGGTATTTTTCTCAGCTGCTGTTTTCGGACAGATTCGTGAATTGAGTATCCATAGTTTTATTTTTCCGCAGCGGTGGCAATGCAGACCTGAGCCGGACGCTTGGGTATTTTCGCGGGCCCGAGGACTTTTATTCCCTGTCTGGATACTCTCTTCGCTGTCGGAGAGTCACGCGAAAGGTGGGTTTTCATCGGTTTATTCCTAAGTATGTTGTAGTCGACGTGTATGACTTCGAGTATTTAAGTATGCATTGATAGCTCAAATTCAGGGATTATAGCATGTTTAAATCTAAATTTTGGAGCATGTTTAGCAAGTATTTAATTCATACATGTTGGACTTGGACTTGACTTAGGAGAAAACCATGTTTTGATCGACATATGCATACACTACCAGATTTAGCTTTAGGAGCCGTGTTGTGTTGTATCGTCGCTGTGTGAGTGCGATGGATACTCAGGGTAGTGTAGTTGTATTTACGCTCGTGCTGGGATGCCGAGCTTAGTTACAGCAGAGGCTAGGCTGTTTCGGATTGTCGGGGACCGTCGGGGTTGACGGTGGGCCCAGGTTACTGTTTTGGTTTCAGTTTGTGCCACGGGCACGTGACCTATTGGTGGTTAGACCAGTTGAACCCTATTTACTTGACTTTAGCCTGTGAGAGCCTGATTGAGCTCGACAGAGATACGCTTGCATACTCGGCTGGGTCGCGCCCCCGAGTGCCACTCCGGAGTTAGGCTTAGTGCTTTTGCGTTGGTGTCTCTGTGTCCTGGTTGGACTCGCTCTCCACTAGCTAACTACCCCTGGGATAGTTGTTAGTGTTGCTTCGACAGGTGGGACGGGTGTATCACAGTCCCTCGTGAGATTGGGTCAGGGTTACATGTTCTACAGATGACTAGTATTAGAGCAGGATAGTATAGGGACATCTAGCTGTAGAGTGTTTTCAGCTTGCTTTTCCACTTTCTTGCTTACCCTGTAGACTTAGTGGGCGGACCGATGATGTTTAGGACGGCACCCACTGAGGACTACCTGTTTTTACAGTAGTTCTCACGCCCCTTTTCTTCCACCGTTGTTGCAGGGCATTCGGTTTCGGCTGCTGCTCCTTCTGAGGCGGACCGCGATAAGGGCGTGGCGAGTTAGAGCCCTACCCGCCGAGTGCTGATAGAGGACCCCGCCGAGTACTGATAGAGGACCCCGCTGCATGTAGTAGTTTTTGGGTTTTGGGAGTTTTGTACAAACGGTTGTTAACTCGCTGGAGCGAGTAGTACCATTTTGTATCGATATTTTATATGTATGTAGAACTCCTGTTTTCTACCTGTTCAGTTTGTTTAGTCTTTTCAGCTCTATACTACTGTTTGTGGTATTGTATGTTATACAGGTACAGCTACGATTCGTATACAAGAAAAATTTCTTGTACACGGCGGATTTGTCGACGTGCCCGGAAGACTGTGCAACCCAGGGCGTGACATCAACCAAGCTAACCTTCTCCAAATCTAGCAATCTTAGACTTCGTGGATTCCTTCGAAGTCTCGAATCCAACGAACGAAGCCTCGCAGCAATCCAACGCTCCTGCGTCGCGTACGAGCCAAAATACTGCGAGTCATCGCGAAAATTCTGCAAAAACAGCGCCTAGACTGAATTTCGTGGAACTTGGAGAAATTGGAGAAGTTGCCGATAGTTCACTCACCTCTAAAACCGCCGTAGACCCTGCGCAACGTCGAGAACGGCGAATATCCACGCTCGCCCGGCCTCCTCGCAGCACCACGACGACGGGCGTATGCTCGAACGGCTCCGCGGCGCGACGTCGGCGATCTTCGACTCCACCCGAGCTCCTCCACTTCAATCGGCTAAGCTGGAGGGAGAGAGAAGAAGAACCACAGCAAAGAATCCCCTCTCAAACTCTCTCTCTCTCTACGTGTATAAGCTAGGAAGGCCGAGAGTGATACAATCAAGGTGAGTAAAAGACTAATATGCCCCTCACCTACCAAAGTGTACCGGTACACGGGCAAGTGTACCGGTACAAATAGGCAACCCGAAGCAGATTCTGCGCGGCGCTGTACCGGTACACCCCTAATGGTTGTACCGGTGTAGCCATCAAGCTTATACCGGTACCATCCAGGATTTGTACCGGTACACTTTGACAGAAATCTGCTATTTCGCAGATTTCGAAGATTCCAGCTGCTCTCGCGTTCCCACTGAGTCCGTTTGGCGTCCATTTCGTGTCAACGCGACTCGGACTTGTTCCAACACTCACCAGAGCTGTCGACAAGTCCCAACTGCTAGCACCCAAGTCACTACAGTAGAGTTAATAGCGGAAAAGGGTTTTCGATATTAGAAACTCGAGTTGAATAAATTTAACATATGACAGACGATGGGGTTTGACGAGTTATTCCATAACCTCCGTCTTGTCGGGACTCATGATAGAAGGATTTATCACACGATAACTGCACCAAGAGGTTCAGTATTCCATTCTACTGGACTGCCACTACATGCTGCTAGGCGTCACCGCTGGATTGTGAGACTCATGAGAATTATCTAGATGATCGATAATTCTCATTAGGCTGAGTTTGAATTGTTCCGATCCACTGAAAGGAGTTTCAGTGATATTGTTGATAGTGATCAAAATATATTTCACTACCAGATAGAATAGAACCTATGGGGCCACACACATAAGAGGTTGTGATTGATCGGATAGCTAGATCGCGATTATTGAATCGCAGGAGGACCTAATTGTCAATATGTTGATAATTGGACTAATTTGTAATTATTACAAATTAGTGGTATTAAAATGTAAATGTTACAAGAGAGGACTTACTAATAGTTAGTAAATTATAAGGGGACTTATGTGCAAATATTGCATTATTAATTTGATATGATCAAATTAATATAAAATTCAAGTCGAATCAAATTAGGATTTGATCGATCTAACCAATTAAGGAAAGAATAAATTTAAATCTAAATTTATACGTATTCTTAGTTGTCATTATATATTATTAGGAATAGAATTATATTCCTATATATAATAAACGAGAGTTTTTAGAAAACCCTAGCCGTCATCTATCCTCTATTCTCTGGCAAGAAAGACGTCCTTTGTATAGGAGCTAGCACCCCGGTGAGGACATCGATCAAATCAAGAACCTCGTGTGGATATATATATATATATATATATATAACCAAGTTCCACGATCATGAAATTAAGATGAAGATTTATCCGCGAAAGAGGTAAAGATTCGATCTTACTTTTCTCCTTTAATCTTATAGAACATGAGGGATCCTAATTGTGTGGTTTTTGAGATTGGATCTCGAGAGTTTTTCAAAATCAAATTTGTTTGATTTCTTTCCACTGTGTTTTTACCGTACGCAATTTTCTAACAGGAAGAACCCCGACGAGGCATTGCTCGCATTAGCGGAGATCGGGCGATCCCTGGAGAGTATCTTGTCTGATCTGGCTATGGCGATCGAGGACAGGAGGATCCCTAGAGCGATCGTGCGCTGCTTCGCCGAGCTCGAGATGCCGCCGCTCTTCCAGTGGCTGATGCAATTCGGGGGCTTCAAGGAGCGGCTCCTCGCCGACGATCTCTTCCTGGCTAAGGTCGCCATGGAATGCGGCATTGGGATCTTCACTAAGGGCTGGTTCTCTTTGTTGTCCTTCCAACGCCCTTTCCTCCTTTTATTAGCATTCTTTTATGTTGCTTCTACTCATTTTAGGTGAATTATTTTATTGGACCAGGTCCACCATTCAAGCCCATGAGGATGAGAGGAAGGAGGAGAAGGAAGAAGAAGAGAAACAAAAATAGTGTAAAATTCATCTAAAGAGTACAATTTTGGCCTAAAGAATGTAACTCTCATTCTAAAGAGTACAATTTTGACCTAAAGTGTGTAGATTTTATCCTAAAGAGTGCGTAATTTTTTGTACTAAAGATTGCAACTTTCACTTAAAACAATGTAATAATTTTTTATAATAATGTAATCTTATTTTAACAGTGCAATTTCATCAATTTCTTCATTCTTCTATAATTTTTTATTTTTTTTCTAGAAAAAAATATTTTTTATTTTTATTTTTTATTATTCTTATTTTATCTCTTTATAGTTTTTTTTTTGTCACGACCTCTTTCTTGCCCACTATCGCAACCACCGCAACGACGTCGCCATCTCTGACAACGTTGCGGCGTTCCGTCACTCGGTGGAGGAGGAGAGTGTGCGCCTCGACGTTGTCGTGCGCTAATGGAGAAGGAAGGTCGCAGCGCGGCCTCAGCGGGATTGGAGACGAGGATGGCGAGGCGTGCGCGGGCGAGGGCGAGGGCATGAGAGTAGAGGTGAGATAAACAGTTTCCGCCTTTGCCTCCGCCGTCTTCTTCGGAGAGAAAAAAAAAAGAACGAGAGAAAAGAGAGAGAGAGAGAGAGAGAGAGAGAGAGAGAGAGAGAGAAAGGAATAAGGGTATTTTAGATAATTTGCTGGAATCTGCAAAATCGAAAAAGGGGCTCCAGTTTTGTAAAAATTTAAAATTTGTAAATTTTTTATGCAAATTGACCTTAAATTTTTTATATTTCAAAATTTATTTTTTTAATGTAGCTAGTATGGCGCCTTTGGATTTGGATGAAAAGGTGTAAAATCTAGACCTACCATTTCTGTGCACTCCTATTAATTTTAACTTTTGAGTACACTTCTTGATAGATGACTTATGAATTGCCTTTTAAGTTCTTGTTAAACTTGCAATTAATCAAGTGCCGTTATTATTATTATTTTTAATCATATATGTGTCCTTCAGCCTGTATAGGCCCGATCACTAATATATTTTGCGTCACTTATTAGAAATCAATCTCGGGCCATGAGCCTCGTTAATTATTTTACACCGTTTTAATATTTGAAGCAAATTTAATAAACAAAAAAAAGAATATTTGGAGCAAATAATTCGGGACCCAAAAGAAAATTAAAAAATTTGAGAACTGTTCGTGATCTCATGTGGGCCAATTTTCTGATCCGTCCAGCTTAATCTACATTTCTAAATTAATTACAAATTAGGTGATAACAACTATGCAAATAACACATTATTTTGGTCACACAATCAACTAACGAATCTATTAATCTTAGTTTTGTTTATTTATTGAAACATATTCTAATGGAAGAAGAAAGCAAGTTGCTCTCATGATCCGTACGTGTTCTTAGCGAAGAAGAAGATTAGTTCAATGTATTAACCACACAAAAACAAAAAAAAACAAAAAAAAAAAACCAGGAATATTTGGATTCGTTTTGGATTTGTTTTAACTGACCATATGAAATAATGAAATTATGAATAGTTTTATCTATTGTTTGTTTGTTAATCTCATATCGTAATTCAAAACGGGGGCAATTTGGCCCCGTGATTTCAAAGAATATAAAGTTAGCTTTAAAATCAACAACCTATTGAACCTCACCCCTCCGAATTTCTGTTAGAACAAAATTCCGCACATAAATCTGATTATGATTAAAATCTAACTAAATCTTGTTATAACAATAAATAAATCAACTTACCGATGATCGCTAAAATCCAAAAATATAATTGTAGAAAAGGAATATCAACATATTGATCCTAAGCGTGCGAGGCATCGCCTAAGCGCGTATTCCCGTCCTTACGTGATTAGCCGGGAACAACACCCCAAGATACGACCGGAATTCTCCCTTCTGCGAGCACGATCGTGAAGGAAGTTGACGAAGACACTTTCAACACCCGGTGATGAAAACAATAAAATAAAAGAAAACAACAAGTGTCTCTCAAAAATATTTAACTGTATTTGTTTCACCTCATATATATTCTTCACAGTGCGGTGAAGAGGTAATTATATAGAGGTGTATAGTAAGGAGCCGTTGGAGGCATGCACACTAATTAAGGTTTTAATTAGTGGCTGCACTGAAACGGCTGCAATTGATGCGGCCGTTTCTCAATAAAAATTAATGATAAAATAAATAAAATTAAATTCAGCAAATTAATTAACATAATGAAACACAATTTAATGAGAGTAAAATATTTAGAGATTTTGGATTTTACACCAACAATCCCCCACAAAATTCAAAATTTCGAAATAGGAATTAAACTCGAAAAACAAAATAAATGAATAGATCACCGGGTGTTTATACTATGCAATCGGTAAGGTGTCTTTAAGAGACTTAACCTCACTTAGTGTAAATAGTTTCCATCAGAAGGAATCGGAGTGAACCAGGTCTTGAACTACGTTCCTTTTGCCCTGACTTCAACTACCACACACACAGTACAGAAATCTCCGTCGCGGGTCTGTGCGTTAATGGCCATGCACAGTACCTTAATTTTTCATAAGAGCTTCTATGTATAGCCCATTCACATAACCGCGGCCACATACGGATACTCTTATATAGGTGGTTTCCTCCAGGGATGTGTGTAGAGTCAATCTCGCGAAAATAATCGCCTTGGATCCCATTAAGAGCTCTCAGCTCAACCTAATCCACTACACAGAGCACTACTCACCATAGGGATGGGATTGGAGCTAAAGCTCCTTTATATAAACTGTAGATAGTGCTCTTTGGCCAACCTGACAGCTTGTTTTTACCACATTGAACCTTCTTCAAGGGATCACCTATCACAAAGGTTGGGTTCCCACTGCAGGAAGGCCCTTTACGGGCAAATCCACATTCCCCTCGATGACTCCAGGACCTTAGTCCTCCTATTCAAGCTTTTCGTCAAGAAATCTGCAAGATTCTGATCAAATATGATAAAACTCAAATAAAGAATGAGAAGTTAGTCATTTAATAAACTTTTGTTTCAACTTAATATGTTTATCAACTTTAGGATTTACCAATTTTAGTTACAAGCTAAACATTGAAGATGAAACCACAAGAGCAATTATATAAAATATCAAAAATTATCAAACTGATAAAATAGCTCCCCCCACAAGTTCTGATATATCTCAAAACTTAAAATCATGAAATTAATCATGTCAAATAGAGTTCGCTTCAACAGTAAATGAATGTCCCAACTAATTTTAAAACGTAATTTTGTGCAGAATATATATAATCACACTATTATATGATGCTGCAAACAGAGTATATAAACAATACTGAAACAATAATAGAGATGATTAAATAATTGGTTTGCTGGATTGATTCTGTGGCAATAAGAACCAGTTGTGGTATTAAATCCAACAAATAGATTTTACAATGACTGCAACAATAAAAATGCAAAATTAGTATTGATGCTGCAGAAGGTGATCTTGCTTAAATACTGTGCTTTTAGAAAATGTGGGATCAAATCCACTTTAAGCAAATTTTGTGCTTTTGAACTCTAAAACGTTGCACCATAAAAGTAATTTTACTGTAGCCCCTTTTTTTTTAATTAAATAAAAATTTAGAAAAATTTACTGTAGCACAACTCAAAAAACGTCTTACGCCGTAAATTTTTTACTGTAGCAAACTTGTTTACCTCTCTTCGAGTATATACTGTAGCAAACTTGTTTACCTCTCTTTGCGTATATACTGTAGCAAACTTGTTTACCTCTCTTTGAGTATATACTGTAGCAAATACTTTTACAGTAACTTTTCAAATCTGAAAAAGGTTCTGCGAAAGCTCACAAATAATTTTACTGTACTCAAAACAGTAATATATATGTATTTTAATAACAGTAAATAACAAATAAAAATTGCAAATAAACTATATGCAATTAAAATTTGAACATGCTAATTCCAACTTAAATTAATTTTGTATGTCAACCATACAATCAAGTTATGAAACAAATTATATCCATATAAAATTAAAATTGATTTAATACGGATTAGCACCCGTTAGATTTTAATCACGATCAGATAGGGATATACGCCTTAGATTGTTAGAACAAAATTCGCACATAACTGATTATGATTAAAATCTAACTAAATCTTGTTATAACAATAAATAAATCAACTTACCGATGATCGCTAAAATCCAAAAATATAATTGTAGAAAAGGAATATCAACATATTGATCCTAAGCGTGCGAGGCATCGCTTCTAAGGCGTATTCCCGTCCCTTACGCAGATTAGCCGGGAACAACACCCAAGATACGACCGAATTTCCTTCATGAAAGCACGATCGTGAAGGAAGTTGACAAGACACTTTCAATACCCGGTGATGAAAACAAAAAAATAAAAGAAAACAACAAGTGTCTCTCAAAAATATTTAACTGTATTTGTTTCACCTCATATATATTCTTCACAGTGCGGTGAAGAGGTAATTATATAGAGGTGTATAGTAAGGAGCCGTTGGAGGCATGCACACTAATTAAGGTTTTAATTAGTGGCTGCAATTGCACTGAAACGGCTGCAATTGATGCGGCCGTTTCTCAATAAAAATTAATGATAAAATAAATAAAATTAAATTCAGCAAATTAATTAACATAATGAAACACAATTTAATGAGAGTAAAATATTTAGAGATTTTGGATTTTACACCAACAATTTCAAGATTATTAACAACGGAAAAGGTAGCAACTTTATTCCATGTGAACACGAGCGAAATGGGTTGGCTCAATGACTCACGAACCAATGAACAATAAGTTAAAAAAATTAAATTTAATATATATAAAAAATAAATTTATAAAGTCTGATTATTATACTTTGATCTAATAGTTGAAATTTTATATATAAATGAGTTTTTTTTTATAATTGAGCTTGCCTTTATATTTTTATTTTACCAAAAATTAAATAATAAAAATATATATTATATATAATTATTTATTTATATATATAAATATAAATTAAATAAATTATATAAATATAAAATATATGTATTTGTTATCGAGCCGAACACGAGCGTGACTCAAAGACGTGTTCGGCTCGTTTAATAAACGAGAAAAAATTCGGATCGTGTTCGCTCGCTTACTAAACGAGCGATTCGATCTCCAAATTTCATTTCGAGCTAAGAATGAGCTGACTCAACAATGAAATCGAATTGCCGCCCCTAATTCCATGGTTTTTGTCAAACCTATACCAATCATCATTGGCGCGTCAGCTTGGTTTAACTTTTAAAATAAAACTTTCCAATTAACTTTTGAAATATATATTAAAAACTTAATAATTAACCAATCTAAAAGGTTTCATAAAAATGTAAATTTTAAATTGGATTTAAAATATACTCCTCTGAACGTTGGAATTACCTTTCTTCCCCTGTACTCTTATTTCTTTCAGGGTCGTTTAGTTAGATATAATTATAAATATAGTATAGATAGAGATGCATGCAAACAGTTAGAAATGCAGCAGTACAACTACATGCATCGTGTTTGATTGGATGTAGTAGAAAGTACCGTAACTACAAATAATTTGTTTAATTGTATGCATTGAGAAATAATTTTTATAATTTTATTTTTATTATTATTATTATTATTATTATTATTATTATTATTATTATTATAATATATATATATATAGAACTAGGCTACTATGTTCTTAATAGCACCAAGTCATTGGTACTACCAAGTTTATAGCCATTGGATTAAGAGATGGTGCTACCAAGTTTATAGCTATATATATATATATATATATATATATATATATATATATATATATATATATGGAGTCCCATTGATACTATCGATAAGACCATACATTTGGTGCTACCAAGTTTTTTTGTTAGATCTACTTCTTTGATGATTTTCACCCGTTAGATTATACTATTCAACAAACCATCCACTTAACCCTTGGGAGCCCACATCATCCTAACCACACATTTCTTAATCCAATGGTCAAAAACTTGGTAGCACCAATGACTTGGTGCTATTAATAGCATAGTAGCCTAGTTCTATATATATGATAGTGAGATTACCTAAAATAAAAAAAAAAAAAAAAAAAAAAAAAAAAAAAATTTTGTTTAAAAAATATTTAAAGAGGTAAGGTTATCTTTTGTTTAAACTTACACTCTCCAACTGCTGCAGTTGGACCTCCTCCTACAATTTCTATTACAGTAATTGAAGTTAAATATATCAAACCAAATACCGAATTTATATTTACATGCCGTAACAACTACAGTGCAATTGTAACTATATGCAACCAAACGACATCTTAATTAATTTATATAGGGCTCTTGCCATATATGTCACGCTCCGGATTACTCGTTTCTCCGGGCACACTAACAGACCCGCCGTATATATAGAAATTTTTTCTATATACGAAGTGAAACAGCAATAATACCTGTAATCATACAATACTACAAACAGCAGTATAAAGCTACTAGGAAAATAAACCATATATAAAATAGTGGTTCAATACATACATAACATTCTAGTACAAAATCACTCGTTCCTGCGAGATACAATATCAGTATGTAAAGAACCAAAAACTACAACTACCTATAGCTGATACTCCTCTAACTCTGACTCGTCTGGAAGGATTCTAACTCGCGACGCCCTTGCCACGATCCGAATTAGCAACAGCAGTAGTAGAAGGCAATGGCTCTGTAAAATATGGATAACAACTGGGCGTGAGAATTACTGCAAAAGAAGTAGTCCTCAGTGCGTACCGCCCTCAAACTCATCGGTTCACCCACCAAGTCTACAAAAGTAAGTAGAGATAGTAAGAAAAGCTGTAATAAATCTACAGCTAAATGCCACTATCCTATCAAGCTCTAACACTAACAATCTATAGAAAAAGTAAATCCTGACCCAATCTCACTAGGGACTGTAAACATACCCGTCTCAGGACTGCGAACGCATCCGCCCCGCCTGTCGAAGCTAAAGCTACATCCACACTAAGCAGTCCATGGAGAACAAGTCCAACCAGGACACTACGACACCAACACAAACGCATAAAACCCGACTCCGGAGTGGCACTCGTGGGCGCTACACAACCGAGTATGCAAGTGTATCTCTGCCAAGCTCAATCAGGCTCTCACAGGCTATAGTCAAGTAAATATGGTCCAACTGGTTTGCCAACCAAAACTTACGTTCCCTCGGCACAATCTGAGACAAAAATAGGAATCTGGGTCCACCGTCAACCCTGATGGCATGCGACAGTTCGAAACAGCCTAGACACTGCTGTAAAAATAAGCTCGGTATCCCAACACGAGTGTAAATGCATTCTAAACTATCCTGGGTATCCACCGCTCTGAAACTACGGTGATACAAACAGACCACGGCTCCTAGAGCTAACTCATGCAGTATAAACATATGACGGGGTTGGAACGCTGGTTTTCTCCTAATTCAATTTCCATGTCCAACATGAATAATTTATCTAATTACTACAGTATGTTCCGAATTCAGATTTTATTAAACATGCTACTCAATGAATTCGAGCTAAAACATCATATAAAAAAGCTGAATTTATACATGTTGACCATTCAATGCTTATAAGTAAAATCCGATGAATTAACCCACCTCAAGCGCTAATCCACGGCAGTGAGGAGACCACGAAAACACATGGACTCCCTGTCAAAATCGCCACAAGACCAGTAGCAATCCTCCTCACAGATCTGAACAACAAAACACCAACAATCCACCAATAAACCAAGAATTCAACACTTAAGCTTTAAATCTCTCAACTCCAATGTCAACTTCACTTTCCAATCCTCAAATCTGGTGAAGTAAGGTTCCAAAACCTGTGATCTATGATGGAGTATCACCCTCAGGTCCAAAAGCTCACTTCCTACAAAGATTGCACCATGAAAATTCAAGAAAACTCACAATCAGGTCCAAGCCACCAGTAGCAAAGAAAAATACGAAAATGACCAGGCTAACCTCAATCAAATTCTGCCAAATTGGGCTCCATGGATTCCTCTTGAAGTTTAGAATCCAGCAAACTAAGTTTCACCGCAATCCGACCTTCTTACATTGCACACGAGTCAAAACGCCGAATGTCGTTGTTGGAAATCTTCAGAATCAGCACTCCTCAAGCTTGGAATTATGGAATTGGAGCAATTTGAGAGAATATGATAAAATTTGAGGCTTCTTTGTGAAGAACAGGTGAAAAGAGCTCACTGTGGTCGAACACCACCTATTTATAGGGTGTTAGTGTAGCATATGGTTTCCCCGTAGAGCGTGCCGAGTTCCGTCAAAATGAGCGGGACCCGGAGTGGAGCGAGTAAGTGTGGGTTCTAAGTGCTTCGGAGCCCGTGCGTAGCGAAATGGGGTCTTGGAAAAGCTAAACTGCAAGTCTGGAGAAATTCCCAGACTTGGAGCAGCCAAGACCGGACATCCAGGGGACGTCCGGATGCCACAGGGTGCCCCAGCTGCGTGGTGAGGAAATTTCTCTCGGGATCCGGACAATGGCTCGGGACCGGACAACCCAAGACCGGACATTGGGGTCAAGACCGGTCTCAGCCTGCGAAAAGTCTGAAGATCGGCTAAGTCTTGGAAAACTGGCGTACGGGATCCGGACATTGGTCCGAGACCGGACAACCAGAGACCGGACATAGCGGTCAAGACCGGACATTGACTGCGCAATATGCAGAAAATTGGCTAAGTCCCGAAAGGAGGGCTTACTGGGACCGGACATCCAGCCGGGACCGGACATTCAACCCGAAAACTGCCCAGTTCTGACAGATTGTAATATTTAGGGTTTGGAGGGCCTATTTGATATTGTTACAACACCATATAGGTGTGGGCCTTCATGTTCACAGCACACACTCTCCCTCACTCTCTTTTCTCTCACTTTCTCTCTCTAGAAAAGCTCTAGGAGCTTGGGGATCTTGGAGAGGGAGCAAGAGAAGAAAGCTTTGGAGCTTTTTGGAGGCTTCTTGGAGGTCTTGAAGCTCTCCTACAAGGTGTAGTTGGAAGAGCTTTGCACTAGAGGTAAGATTTCACAAGTAAACATCTAGGATTTTGGTTTTAACCTAAGTTTTTGAGGTTTCTAGCTTTTTGCTAGTGTTAGAAGCTTGCTAGAGCAAGAACACCATGAAACCTCCATGAGAGCTCATGTGCTCTCATGGTGGCTAGCTAGGGTTTTTAGTAGGAGCCCAATAGATGGTTCTAATGGCTTGAGGATGGTTCTCAAGAGCTTCCTAGGTGATCCTAAGCTATTATTTGCTTGTGGATGAAATCAATCTAGGAGCTATGTCAAAATGGCATTGTTAGGGTTTGAAAATTGGGGCTTTTGCCCTAGGGTATTTCTAAGGCTAATTGACCTTGTGAAAACCTAATTGGGGGTATTCCCGATGCGTGGGACAACTCCGATCGTTTAAACGAAAAGCCGATATAGGAGCTACTGTGTAAACTGGCCTGATTCGGGCTCTGTTTAAACTGTAGGTCACAACCTAGGCCTCGGTTGGTCGTGAAATTCGTAGGGCAACTCCACGAGAATATTTTAAGGTGGGGGGTGCATTCCGGAATCATCGAATTCCCTTCTATGTCTATTTCACCTTTTTGAGAATTGCATGTGTATAGTAAATTCATGCATGGTAGGGTAGTTGGAATATATGCAAGATGGTACAACCTCTTTACTTTGTTACTAGTGTAGTTAAACTTAGTAAATGAAATCGAACCATAGAGACATGAGAACTAGAACCCTACTTGTATGAATATGGAAATGGACTTGATCTTAGTCAACAAGGTGATATTGAATATAGAGACGAGATTGGCATTGAGATAACCATAGTTAAACATTGTTTAACCTTAGTGGCATTATGGCAAGAATGATATAGGTGATATGGTAGTAACCTATCCATGGAATTGGCATTGAGAATAATGGCTATGAATCTTCAATGTGAGGATTAGATCGATACTCTTGACAAGTCTTGGTTTGAGGGAGTCGCTCCCCCTCGAGCGGTGAGTTCCGGAACAGTCACCTAGGGGATCGTGGCCCCGACGGACGGTCCCTCGGGTATGTAGGCTGGTTTAGAGCCTCCCCGTTCAGAGAGGAATTTTGGGTCTTGAGTTTGTTGGGGTTAACTATGTTAACCGGCAAGATTGGGTAATGAGCCAACGAAAGATAAAGTAAAGATTGGGTAAAGGCATGCATGCATAGTCATTCTCAGATTTCAGTTAATTATCTATTCACTGACCGTTCTTTTGCAGGCATAGTAATAGCATATATAGTGTGGTTACTATTTCATTTCCGTTGAATTACTTATGCCTAATTTAGACCTAGTGGGCAAGTTGTTACGGATTTTATGTTGGCATATTTCGTGAAGTGAGTCCGGAGTCTTGAAGGTTTAAAGAAGAAGGGATAAATCGAAGAATCGAAGACTCAAAACATGAATCCACAATGCTCGGTAAGTTCAAATATTATTGATGATGATTTATAAATATTTAAAAGTGTTTGGAAGACTTAGTATGTTTTTTAAATTGAATATATGGACAAAATTGAGTTTTTCAAATCCTAGTATATCTCTATGTTTTCTAATTGATTTTAAACAGGTTTTCAAATCCTAGTCTATCTCTATGTTTTCTAATTGATTTTAAACAGATTTTCAAATCCTAGTCTATCTCTAATTTTATTTCTAAAATTGGGTTTTCACAATCCTAGTCTACTTCTAAGTCTTCTAAATCTATAAATAAGCGGCTCCTAGTATCAGCATGATCGCCAATCTGAAACTCCAAGTCTCGTCTCCTGGTATCAGCATAGCTCCTCTGGCGGCTCTGGGCTGTCAACAGGTGTCGTCGAGTCGTCTTCACCTTTTCCTCAGCCTCTAGCAAAATCTCAGGCCCAAGTGTCTTCCTTTCACCCACATCGCTCCAAAACAGGGGGGATCGACATCTGCGTCCATACAACGCCTCAAACGGAGCCATCTGGATGCTCGCTTGATAGCTGTTGTTGTACGCAAACTCAAACAGTCTCAAATGTCGATGCCACCCCCCTCCAAAGTCTAGGACGCATGCCCTCAGCATGTCCTCTAGAGTCTGAATGGTCCGCTCTGACTGACCATCTGTCTGTGGGTGAAACGCTGTGCTGAAATGCAACTGAGTACCCAAGGCTGTCTGTAAGCTCCTCCAGAAGTGTGATACAAAACTCGGGTCTCTGTCAGAAACAATCGACACTGGCACGCCATGCAGCCTAACAATCCCATCCAGATATAGCTGCGCGAGTCTCTCTCTGGACCAGGTGGTCTGAACTGGTAGGAAGTGAGCAGACTTGGTCAATCTGTCCACTATCACCCAAATGGCATCGAAACCACCCTGTGCTCTAGGTAATCCCAAGACAAAGTCCATCGTGATCTGCTCCCATTTCTACTCGGCACCGCGCACTCGAAGCTTGCACCAAGCACTCGATGCTCGTATTCACCTGTTGGCAAGTCAAACACTGAGCCGCATATCTGCCAATGTCTCTCTTCATTCCGTTCCACCAGAACTGTGTCTTCAAGTCCTTATACATTTTGGTTCCACCAGGATGTACTGTATAAGGAGAACAGTGAGCCTCTCTCAAGATGTCTGCACGGATCTCAGAATCCACGGCACACACTGGTCCCTCGTACTCTCGCATTCCCGAGCCGTCCATCGTGAAACCCTCTCGTCTGTCTCCTCTCTAATCGCTTCTCGAATCCTCAACAAGTGTGGGTCTCCACTCTGTTTCTCTCGGATCCTATCCAACAGAGTAGGCTGCAAAACCATAGATATTAGTATTGCAAAGAGACCCGGGACACGACCTCTAAACTCAATCGCCGAAGCTCCTCAAGTAACGGCCTCTCGTGCGTGATCATCGTGCACGAGTCCTGCACAGCCTTCCTGCTCAACGCATCTGCCACCACATTCGCCTTGCCGGGATGATACTGAATGCTAATATCATAGTCCTTCAGTAGCTCCAACCACCGGCGTTGCCTCAGGTTCAACTCCTTTTGGGTGAACAGATACTTGAGACTTTTATGATCAGTAAAAATCTCACAGTGCTCGCCATACAAGTAATGCCGCCACAACTTCAAAGCAAAAACCACTGCGGTAAGCTCCAAGTCATGCGTAGGATAATTCTTCTCGAAATCCTTCAATTGTCGTGAAGCATAAGCAATTACCCTACCATGCTGCATCAACACACACCCCAGTCCACTGTGTGATGCGTCACTGTAGATCACATATCCTTCCCCCATAACTGGAAGGGCAAGGACAGGAGCCGACATCAACCGTCGCAACTCATCGAAGCTCCTCCGGCGCCCCTCACTCCAAGTGAACTTAATTCCTTTACGAGTCAATCGAGTGAGGGGTGTGGAAAGCTTCGCAAAGCCTTCCACAAACCGACGGTAGTATCCAGCTAATCCAATGTAGATCCGCACCTCAGTCGCCGTCGTCGGTCTGGGCCAATCCCGAATAGCCTCAATCTTCTTCGGGTCGACCGCTACTCCATCTGCCGAGATCACGTGGCCCAAGAAAGTAACCTCCCGCAACCAGAACTCGCACTTTTTCAACTTGGCATACAACTCCTTCTCTCGTAGGAGTTGTAGCACAATCCTCAAGTGCACATCGTGCTCGGCATCGCTACGGGAGTATATCAAAATATCGTCGATGAAGACTACTACAAATTTGTCCAAGTACGGCTTAAACACCCGGTTCATCAAATCCATGAACGCGGCAGGGGCATTCGTCAATCCAAAAGGCATCACTGTAAACTCATAATGCCCGTACCGAGTCCTAAAAGCCGTCTTGGGAACGTCCTCGGCCCTCACCCTCAACTGGTGGTAACCTGACTGGAGATCAAGCGTCGAGAAGACACAAGATCCTTGCAGCTGATCAAACAGATCATCAATGCGCGGCAAAGGATACTTGTTCTTGATGGTCACTTTATTCAACTCCCGGTAATTCACACACAACCTGAGTGAACCATCCTTCTTCTTTACAAATAGCACTGGCGCTCCCCAAGGCGATACACTGGGTCTCACGTACCCCTTATCCATCAAATCTTGAAGCTGCGCCTTTAACTCTCTCAGCTCTGCAGGTGCCATCCTGTAAGGTACCTTCGAGATTGGTGCAGTTCCAGGAACTACATCAATCACAAACTCGATCTCCCTCTCCGGCGGCATAGTCGTCGTCTCAGGGGGAAATACATCCGGAAACTCGCGAACTACAGGGATGTCCTCGAGTCTCGGTGCCGCCGTAGGTACCTCTGTAACCGTCGCTAGAAAAGCAGTGCACCCTCTACTCATCAGCTGTCGAGCTCTCGCTGAAGAAATTCATGCGGCAAACAATGTGTTCCTGCAGCCTCTGAAAGTGAACTCCTCCTGGCCTGGCTCACGGAGCGTCACCGTCCTCTCTCCGCGGTCAATAGTCGCGTAGTACCGCGTCAGCCAATCCATGCCAAGCACTATGTCGAAGTCGTGCAACTGCCCCAACACTAACAAGTCGGGCAAAATCCACGAGTCTAGCCGCACTGGACACGACCTACAACACTCTACAACCCGTACTACATGGTCGGGAACCTGTATCTTCCGGGTCTGAGGCAACAACCCTAACTCTAGACTATGTAATAATGCAAATGCTCGACTGATAAAAGAATGCGATGAGCCGGTATCAAATAAAGTACATGCCCTAGTACCAGAAAGTAAAGTGATATCTGCCACCACACGGTCGGCTGCTGAAGAGTCCTCCACCTGAGCTGCATATACCCTGCCGCTGGGAGCCTGCTGCCACTACTCGCCTGGGCTGCGACGTACGCCCTATCCTCACGACGGCTCGGCGGTGTCCCGTACGATCGCTGGGATCCGGTCTGGCCGATCTGCCGATGGCGCCGACGATGCTGCTCGCGGGCAAGCTGCCCTAAAGTGTCCTGGCCGTCCACATCCGAAACACCGGCCCTCCCGCTGCTCACACTGTCGGGCCACGTGCGGTCCTCCGCAGATCACGCACTATTGTGTCCTCTGTGGCTGCCCCCGCTGACGGGTATCCCTGGTACGCTGACGCCCCGAGGACCCACGACCCTGAAAACGTGATCGTGGAGGCCTCGGCGGACGCCGGCTGCTCGACTGTCCCCCGTCATCAGGAGCGGGGCGCTTCCTGTCCTGACTCGGCCCCAGCCCCTGAGTCCGCTCCCGGAGTGTCGTCTCGCTCCTCTCCTCGAACAAAGCCTGCTCAATAGACGCATCCAGGGTCCTCGACCTCCGCGCCCTAACGAACCGGTAGAGATCCGGCCTCAAGCCCTACTCGAATAGATACACCCCGTGTGCCTCATCTCTCGCTGCGAAAGGTACACAGTTCAGGAGCCGCTCCCGAACGTACTCCTGAACCGTGCGGTCCCCCTGCTGGATCCTCTTCAGGTCTTCCTCTATCCCCTGCTTTACATCGTTCGGAAAATATGTGCGGCACAAAGATCCCGCAAAACTCGTCCCAACTCGTCTGAGAGGCCACTACACGCTGATCACGCCTCATCCTCCTCCACCAATCCCGGGCGTCCCCAACTAAACAATGGATCCCAAGGTGAACCTGATCCTGATCCTCCAGGACGAACATGTCCTCAAAAATCCTCTCCATGGCGCTAATCCAGCTCTCCAAAACCCAAGGCTCAGTGCAAACCCCATCAAACATCGGTGGGTCGAGGCGGCAAAAGCGAAACAACAGCTCGGTCATCCGCTCCTGCTCTGCCGCAGTCGGCTGATCTAGTCCCCTAGCCGGGACAACTGGTGCTGGAGGTATCTTGCTGGTGGGGGTACGGCGGTGGCTGGTGCAGTAGGTGGAGTAGGGGGTGGTGGAGTAGGCTGAGCTGGTGCCCCCGATGATGTACTCGATGATGCCACTAACCTCTCGCACATCTGCTGTAAAAATAAACCTGCCGCTCGTCGCCGTCGTCCGGCTATCTGGGCGCTCAACTCTGACTGAGCACTCGTCTCAGGTCGGGTGCTCAGCTCCACCACAGGGGGTACACCCGTCTCGGGTCGGGTGCCCTGATCCATCTGCTCTGGTATCTGGGGTGGTGGTGGCGGTGGTGGGGCGCGGCCCCGTAGCGGCGGTCGTCCTCTGCGGCGATGCATAGCTGCACAATTAGAAACGAGGTCAGATACATAAACACTCTCGACCCAATTAACGAAAGTCTCGAAGGCGGTCCCTGTTTCTCCTCAAAATTATGTCGTCTGCAGCCAACATAATTTTTCTGGACCGAAACAGACACTCCTTCAGTCACTCACTCCACTCAAGGATGAGTTAGAACAATCAATCATTGACTTTCGCGTTAAATCACGCCTCTCGCGTCAAGCCCTCCTAAGGTTAACCAGCTTAGGTTTCCTAGGTCCCAACAACCTAATACTAAGCTCTGATACCAACTTAATCTGTCACGCCCCAGGTTGCACATTCACCGGGCACGCCGACAAATCCGCCGTATACAAAAGAATTTCCTTTGTATACGAAGCGTAGCAGTACCTGTATAACATACAATACTACAAACAGTAGCATAGAGCTGAAGTAAACTATAAACACGCAGGTAGGAAAAACAAACTTTATATACATACAATCGCAGATACAAAGAACACTACTCGCTCCGAGTTCAACTCGTATGTACAAAAGTGACAAACCAAAAACCACTCCAAAAGTGTCACTACTGCAGGAGGATCCTCTAGCTCAGTACTCGACGGGGAAGGGCTCTAGCTCGCAACGCCCTTGCCTCGATCCGACTCAGACGGAGCAGCAGCCGCAACAGAAGGCCCTGCAACAACAGTGGAAGAAAGAGGGCGTGAGAACTACTATAAAAATAAGTAGTCCTCAGTGGGTGCCGCCCTAAACATATCGGTCCACCCACTAAGTCTACAGGGTAAGCAAAAAAGTAAAAGAAGCCGGGAACACTCAACAGCTAAGTAACACTATACTATCCTGCCCTCAACAACCCTCTGTAGAATAAGTAAAAGCTGACCCAATCTTACGAGGGACTGTGAAAGCACCCGTCCCGCCTGTCGAGGCAACACTACAACTACCACGGGGTAGCTAGCGGAGAGCAAGTCCACAACGAGGACGCACGACACCAACGCAAAAGCACTAAGCGGACTCGAGCGGCACTCGTGGGCGCGAACCAACCGAGTATGCAAGCGTATCTCCGTCGAGCTCAATCTGGCTCTCACAGGCATAGTCAAGTAAACAGGGTCTAAGCACTAATACACCACGTGCCCCTTGGCACAAACTGTAACCACACAGCACTCTGGGCCTACCGTCAAACCCCCGACGGTTCCCAACAACCAGTACGACTAAACTCTGCTGAAAGTAAGCTCGGCATCCCCAGCGCGAGCGTAAAAGCAAACTACACTACCCTGGGTATCCATCGCACTCCCACGGCGACGATACGGCACAAAACGGCTCCTAGAGCTAAATCTGGTAGTGAAATACATATGACGATCCAGTCGCAGTTTTCTCCTAAGTCAAATCCAAGTCCAACATGTATAAAATACTGCTCACTAAGCATGCTCCAAAATTCAGATATTCCAACATATGAACCCATGAATTTGAACTATCATATACTAGTCAGAAGCTGAAGTTGATACATGTTGACTATTATACTAAGGAGTAATCCGATGAAATCCCACCTTGATGTTCAAATCCAGGCAGGGAAGAAGGTGGCCCGGATTCCACCTGATCCCTCGCAGGTCCGCCGAAGTCCGGAGTTTCGTCGCGAAGAGGCAAATGCACGATTTCACGACTCGTCCTAAAACAATGCTGAGAAAAGCCTAAAGTTAACTAAGCTAACCTTAGCCAAATTCAGCGATTCAGGCCTCAACATCTGCGGCTCGCAGTCAAGAATCCAACGCCGCAAGTTTCGGCGCGATCCGACCTCCCTGCGCGGAGTACTAGCCAAAGTGCCGGCCGACGCTGGAAAACAAGAATCGCACCTCGAAATCGCTCGCAAAACAGCGGCTCGGTAAAGATGGGGTCCGAACGGGTAAACCTGCTCCAAATCCAGCAAGTAAGGTCTCGTTGGTGTTAAGGATTTTGTGTTGGCAAGTTTCGTGAATCGAGTCGGAGTCTTGAAGGATCGGAGCGGATCGAAGAACGGTGAAGAATCAAAGACTTCGAAGAAAGAGGAATTAGCTCACGATGAGAATCACGATGCCTAGGTAAGTTTTTAATTCATGTTATGGTGATTCATACTTAGTTATAGGCATTAGAATCATAAAATCATTGAATAACGGATTAGAAACTGTAACGGAACTTTGTAGTTTTCGAAAAATGAAAAATCAGCAAAAATACAAAGTTATACCTATGGATGGAAAAGATGCTATACGGTATGGGAAAAGTTGCTATACCTATAACCATCAATCCCATTACCGGTTCCAAGGCTTCGAAAAATACACTTCCGTCCTTGTGGAACCGGTAAATCCGCTCAAGTTTGTACTCAGATACGGGTAAAAATCAAAAAAAATCTCTAATCCGAATCTAATTGATTCTAAAGTCTATAAATAGGTTCTTAGGGTTCTCTAACTTCGTGCACTTGATTATAATACATGTTTGAGAAACCCTAGAGGCTAGGAATTCCTTCAAAACCTATTTTCTACAAAATAGCCTCTTTAGGTCAACTCGAGATATAGTAATTCCTACTCTATATGTCGATTTGATCTACGCTTCGCTTGGAGTTTTCTTCTTCGGTTTTCATCGATACTCCAACGAAGGATCACCATATTCATGATTCTATTCATGGTGGCGTCGTGGATTCGGCGTGATTGAAGACTTCGTGGATTCGAGCGTGGCGTCGTGGATTCTTGCGTATTGAAGACTTCGTGATTCGAAGCAAGGCGTTTGTGGATTCGAACGCGGGCGTTCGTGATTCTGACGTGATCGTGGACAACCTCCTGGAGTGCGCGAGATCCATAAGAGAGTTAGAGAGGTTAAGTCCGTGGAGTCGGTAATCACCTTGTAATCTTTTCTTTTAGTGGATTGGTATTCGCGTGTTGGTCCCGTGGGTTTTTTACTCCGAGTTGGAGTTTTCCCACGTAAATCTCGGTGTGCTTTTTAATTTCCGCATTTATTTTTAACGCATCGATTATTTGTGGTTTTTTGGCCGGTACACCTATTCACCCCCCTCTAGGTGTCAGATACAATCTAGATAGATCCTTGGGGCTTCCCCGTAACTTACAATTGGTATCAGAGCGGGATCTAGATATATTGATATCTAATGGCCGAAGGCGGTAACATTAATCGACCTCCGCTTTTCGACGGCACGAATTATGCCTATTGGCAAGTTCGCATGAGAGCTTTTCTAATTGCAATCGAAGAGCGGGTGTGGAAATCAATTGAGTTCGGATGGAAACCTCCAACCGAAAAGGTCGATAATGTTGAGAAGCCTAAACCACGAGACAAGTGGACGAAAGATGAAAACGAGGCATCTTCGTTTAACGGCAAGGGCATAAACGCTTTATTTAATGCCTTGTCGCAAACGGAGTTTACTCGCGTGTCGGCTTGTGAAACCGCGAAAGAGATTTGGGATACTCTACAAGTTACGCATGAAGGAACAAGCTTAGTAAAGGTCCAAAAATTACAAATGCTTACAAGCAAATTTGATTCGATTTTCATGGATGAAAACGAGACCTTTACCGAGTACTATACACGTCTACAAGACGTAGTAAATACATGCGCTAACTTGGGAGAGAAAATCCCGGAGTCAAAAGTTGTTAGAAAAATTCTTCGAACTCTTCCGGAACGTTTTCGGGCAAAGGTTGCCGCGATCGAAACGGTTAAGCATCCGGACGAGATGAAAGTCGAAGAATTAGTAGGCGCTTTACAAACGTATGAGATGACTTTTCCTACTAATCAATCTTCTTCCAAGTCTTTTTCTAAAAGCACAGGGATGGCACTCAAATCATCAAAGGAAGAAGACGACGACACGGATTCCGACGAAAATATTACGCTTGCGGATTTTGAACAACAATTGGCGCTCCTCACGAAGAAGTTTCGCCGGAATTTTCGAAAGAAGAACGATGCTTCATCTTCGAAGCGAAAATCCTTTTCTAAACCTTCTTCTAATTCTAAATTGAAAGATAAAAAACTTGTAAAGTCTTCGAATGAAAAGATGAATTCGAAGGGGAAATCCAATGCTTCAAGTGTAGAGGCTACGGCCATATCGCAACGGATTGTCCTTCGAAGAAGACGTATAAACCGAAGGCTTTGCAAGCTAAAACGAAAACTTGGGATGACTCTTCTTCAAACGGATCATCATCAAGTGATGAAGAAAAGGATCATACGGCTTTAATCGCTAATTCTACATCTTTTCCTCCGTCTTATAATGTTGCTTGTTTATCATCTAGTGTTTCTAACTCAAATCATTCTCTCTCTTCGCATGGGTCTTAGAGCGAAAATGGAGAAAGTGAGGAGGAAGCGAATGAGGAGGATATAGCCGAAGCATACAACCAACTTCTTATCGAATCGAAAAAGATGGCTAAATTCAATAAGAAGTTGGAAAGTCGTTTGTTGGAGATTGAAGAAGATAACAACAATATGAGGATCATGAATGAAGCTCTTGAGGAGGAACGGGAATCAACTTTGAATATCAATTCGGTCCTCCAAAAGAAGCTAGAAGAAGCGGAATTAACGATGAAATCTTATAAGGATAAGATTGGATTTTTGGAGCAACAATTTAAGGAAACTTACACATCCAATCAAGTGTTAACCAAGCAAGTTCATCAACTCAAATCGGATCTTCAACAATTTTCCTCGGGTTCGAAAAAGTTGGATAACATGCTCGGGTTAGGTCAAACGAACAAGTTGGGCCTCGGATACGAAAGGACATATGTTGAGAAGGATCAAAAGACGATATTGAAAGTCTCAACAAATTTAAAAGCAAAGGTATGTCACCGATGCGGAGTCAAGGGACATATCAAAAGGAGTTGCCCGAACAAGACAACGAAATCTCAATCGGCACCTTCTTCTATTCGGTATCTCCCACGGAATCAAATAGGAAATCAATTGGGTCGAGTACCTCGTGCAAACCGGGAGACTAAGCCTCAACGTAAATATCAACCGAAGAACCAAGCATCGAGACAATCATCGGTTGAACAAAGGTTGAAAGAAGTCAAGCCTCACGTCGACAAGTCAAAGCAAGGAAAAATTCGACAAGTTTGGATTCGGAAAGGTGATATCTTTCCTTGTTATTCTTCTTAGCTTGTTTTTCGGTTATGTAATGCTTTGATAGGTGTATATTTCCTACTTTTATTCATTGCATTACATGCTTAGGCGATTTTTGGTACTTAGTGAATATCTTTGATGCTTGAGTTTCTTGTGTTTGAAAATCGTCTTTGAGGAAAGGTAAAGGGGAGTTTTTAAAATTTTTGAGAGTGGCAATGATTGAAAATCTTTAATCTAGAGAGATTAATGGTTTTTCAAAGAGAATTAACCGATTTTTAAAGTCAATTCAAATTGAATTAAATTCATATTAATTATCGATTTTACTTCACTTTTCATTATTTTGACGATAATTTATTATGTGATTTCTCCTTACATACCTTCATCAAAATTTTTGAAATTAATTTTAATCATTTTGTATTTAATCCATCTTGGTAGTGAATGTTGAATATAATTAATGGATATTTTCTAATTGACTAAGATTCGTCAAAATTATTTTCAATTGTGAGATTGTCTAATTGAGGGGGAGTTTGTTTTATTTTAAAAAAAAAAGGGGGGAACTCCTTAGTTTAAAAGATGTGGAAAGAGTTACATCCGAAAGGAGTGTGAAAACTACCACCACATGTAGGAAAGAGCTATCACCTGGTCGTCAGACGTGTGTGAAGCTACCACATGAGAAATTATGAGAAAAACCGAAAAAGGTTGAAAAAATGAATATTTTAGAATTTTTCGGTGACATAAGGTGATAGTTTTTGAAAAAGATGCTCAAAGAGCCACCCCGGTGCTATATTAGTTAAATCTCTATTTTGAACGTGTTGCGACGAATTGGTGTCAATTTGGACAAATTTCTAGAAAATTATTATTTATCAATTCGCATCTTGATGATTTAAATAATTTTGATTGTTCTTAATATCAAATTTTGATGATATGATGTCTTTTGAAAACATAGAATATTTTACTGTCATCATAATAATTTTTGACGTCAAATCATTAATTTTTGTGAAATTAATTTGATTTTGGAGAATTTTTAAATGAAAAGGCTATTTTTCGAATTATCGTTGATCCGTACCATGCATTCATCCCATACCTACAAATTATCAGTAGCCCGCGATATAACACCGGTAACGATTCCTTTTTCCACTCTCTACACCCATTCAGAACGCGCTCTTTCTCTCTCTAAAAACCCCAGAGCCTCTTCTCTTTCAGATCTGCACGTTTTCCCCTCAAACAACAGGTATTTTAGCTTGGATCTAAGATCAAACCCGATTTTTGCATATTTTTTGAATATTCCGGGACAAGTGTTCGATCTTTGTTATTACTCGTTTTTGATGCAATTTTTTGCAGTAATTCACTATCTGAACTTATTATCTTGCATTCAGATCACTTAGAACTAGTTTAAATTCGCTATTTTTCGCTGATCTATGTTCTAGGTTTCTTTTTTAATGGAATTTCGGAAAAATTGTTTGATCTCTGTTTTCGTTCCTTTTTGATGCGATTTTTTGCTGAAAATCGGCTTTTGGACACAAGATCTTGCATCTAAAACACTTAGATCACATTAAAATCCGTTATTTTTTCTGATTTACGTTCTAGGGTTCAATATTGGTAGAATTTCGGGATTTTTGAAAATGTGCCAAATTTGATGAAATTTTATCCAAGATTCAAGTTCGTTATTGCTTTATTATTTATTCTTGAATTATTTGTGAATTTTTCACAATTTTTAGAGAATTTTTTCAAAAATGTGTTCATGTGAGGTTTTTCATGTGCAGGCAAATGGCTTTTTCACTGGTTCTTGTACTTCTGGTGCTCATGGCTACTGGAGGTCGTCGAGGACGTAGTAGAGGAAGTAGAGAGACTTCCAAACGGACTCGCCAAGCTGAGGAGTTCGAAGGATCTGATCCCGACTATCAGGTCGAGGGAGCTGAGGAGGTTGAAGAAGAAGAAGAAGATGCCGAGGAGCATGTTTCCCGTCCTGACAAGGGAAAAGGCATTGCTGGTGAGTCATCGCGAGGAGGTGGTGCTACCAGGGAGCGGCGAGCCAAGAGGATAGCTGAGGTTCCTCCTGAGAGGGCTCGTGCTTACTCGGTGCGATCATGCCTAGCGGAGCAGCATGTAGTCTTCAAGGACCTGGCTGAGCAGGTTCCTGAGTTTAGGCGACTGATGCAGAGAGCACCTATTGAGCCTCGTTGGATGGTAGCGCTCCTCGCACACCTTTTTGCGTGGAACTCATTCGGGAGTTCTACCTGCGTGGTGTAGTTCTCGCAGAGGATGAAGAGACGGGGTCTTATGTATTTGAGACGTCAGTGCGTGGACAGAGACTGACGGTCACTCCTCACGAGATTGGAGAGATTCTAGGGATGTATGTTGACACGACTGGACTACATTATACTGCTGGGACATTCCAGTCCTCGACACATTGGGAGACCGTGGTTGAAGCAGTCATAAGCCGGCGTTCGCACGGATCGGCAGCTTGTGGAATCAAAGGATTTGCGCCCGAGTATCACTTGCTTTCTTTGATTCTCGTGCTACAACGTCCACCAACTATTGGGACCAAGAGGCTTCGGGATCGTTTGCTATTATTGTTTCTTCTTGGTCACCGAGCGAGCCTTGGATTAAACATTAACATACCATTCCTTATCCGGCAAATGAATGGTTCATGTTATCCACTATCGATTTACGGAGCTACTACCATTTCCTTTGCTTATCAATCAGATTTTACGGGGACACGGCGTAGACACAAGGTGCGATAAGTATGACTACGGACTTGGGCCGATTGATGCGGTGACTTGGGCAAAGTCTGTGAGCACCTTGAAGACTTTTCACAGCACTGCGGAGCTCCACCGCCCGCAAAGATCGAGTAGTGTCGTACCTTCTCCACCTCCACCGTCACGACGAGCGAGCGTGCACCGCCCGCAGTGGTCCTCTAGGTCGGAGGCGCGATCACTTTGGACACACTTCATCGTGACATGGGTGAACTCACGAAGGAAGTGAGTTTTCTAAAGAAGGGATTCAAGAGTCTCGAGAAAGGAATGAAGAGGATCTTGGAGAAGATGGGTTGCACACATGATGATATCTTTCCATCGACCTCATCCTATCGCTTCGTATCTCGCCACTGCTCGCTCGGTGTCGACCGTACACCGCGGTTCTGGATCTCCTGCTAGAGGAGATGACGATGATGACGAGGCTACTGAGTGATTTTTGCCTCGACTTCTTTCTCCTGCTGATTTTTACTGCTTTTCTTAGGATTATGTTTAGTTTATCTTTGCCTAGTACTTGATGTTTTCTCTTTTATTATGCATCTTGGTCTGTAATTATGATGTGCTTACTTTCTTTTTCTTAGTCTTTTTCTCTCTACTTACTGTTTCTTTTTGGCAATTTTTGACAAAAAGGGGGAGAAGAATAAATGAATGCTAAACAGGTAAGAAGGGAGGAGATATTCATGATGCATACACGAAGGGGGAGACATACACGAAGGGGGAGACATGATGATTTTAAGGAGGGAGAAGGAGATAGTTGTGTACGAAAGAAAAGTTGAAAGGGGTCGAAGATGAGAACAAAGACATTAATTGGTGATTGACTAATGTTCTGATCTTCTATTTTATTTTGGAATTGTTTTGCAGGAAATCAAGACTTCAAGACTCCTAGTTGCGTCTAAGTCATAGAGTTTGTTTTAGGAGTTTTTGATGTACTTTTGGATTTCATATTGTATTTGGATTACACGCGAGAAGTTTAATGTTTTGGTGATGACATTGAACTTCGTTTCTCTTTATGATGTAATTTTAGTGAGCCTTTGTGTTTTGTCACGAAATTGCCAAAGGGGGAGATTGTTAAGGATTTTGTGTTGGCAAGTTTCGTGAATCGAGTCGGAGTCTTGAAGGATCGGAGCGGATCGAAGAACGGTGAAGAATCAAAGACTTCGAAGAAAGAGGAATTAGCTCACGATGAGAATCACGATGCCTAGGTAAGTTTTTAATTCATGTTATGGTGATTCATACTTAGTTATAGGCATTAGAATCATAAAATCATTGAATAACGGATTAGAAACTGTAACGGAACTTTGTAGTTTTCGAAAAATGAAAAATCAAGAAAAATACAAAGTTATACGGTATGGAAAAAGATGCTATACCGGTATGGGAAAAGTTGCTATACCTAAGATAACCATCAATCCCATTACCGGTTCCAAGGCTTCGAAAAATAATCTTCCGTCCTTGTGGAACCTAGAACCAGTTCAAGTTTGTACTGCAGATGATGGGTAAAAATCTGAAAAAAAAATCTCTAATCCGAATCTAATTGATTCTAAAGTCTATAAATAGGTTCTTAGGGTTCTCTAACTTCGTGCACTTGATTATAATACATGTTTGAGAAACCCTAGAGGCTAGGAATTCCTTCAAAACCTATTTTCTACTAAATAGCCTCTTTTAGGTCAAATCGAGACATAGTAAATCCTTCTCTATATGTCGATTTGATCTAGGCTCGCTGGAGTTCTCTTCTTCGGTTTTCATCGATACTCCAACGAAGGATCACCATATTCATGATTCTATTCATGGTGGCGTCGTGGATTCGGCGTGATTGAAGACTTCGTGGATTCGGAGCGTGGCGTCGTGGATTCGGCGTATTGAAGACTTCGTGGATTCGAAGCAAGGCGTTTCGTGGATTCGGAACGTGGGCGTTCGTGGATTCGGACGTGATCGTGGACAACTCGGTGGAGTGCGCGGAGATCCATAAGAGAGTTAGAGAGGTTAAGTCCGTGGAGTCGGTAATCACCTTGTAATCTTTTCTTTTAGTGGATTGGTATTCGCGTGTTGGTCCCGTGGGTTTTTACTCCGAGTTGGAGTTTTCCCACGTAAATCTCGTGCTTTTTAATTTCCGCATTTATTTTTAACGCATCGATTATTTGGGGTTTTTTGGCCGCTACACCTATTCACCCCCCTCTAGGTGTCAGATACAATCTAGATAGATCCTTGGGGCTTCCCCGTAACTTACAGTTGGAATCGTCAGGAAGTTGCGGATCCAACGCCCCAGGTTTCGCCGGATTTCGACTCTCCTACATAGAGAACAAGCCAAAACGCCGCGGGTCGACGCTACAGTCAGCAGCAGCGGCAGCAAGGTGCGAAAACGAAGAAATCCGAAGTGAACGGAGGGATGTCGATGGCCAACTCACCTCTGAAAATGCCCTAGGCCCGTCGCTGAGTCAAGGACGGTGGTCTCGCGCGCACGGCTGGCTCTCTCGCAGCGTCTTGTCGTCGAAAACCCCCCTCGATCCGCTCCGCGGCGCGCCGTCGGCGTGGCTCGGCTCCTCTTGAGCTAAGGGGAGCAGCAGCAGCAGCAACTATGGAAGGAGAAGAAGATGGAGAAGAATACCTCCTCTCTCTCCTCTCTGGTCAGGGTAAAGGGGAGGAGATGGGGTGATGTGACAAGTGAGAAAAATGTCAACCTGCACCATACCTCCTCTTTGTACCGGTACAAAACCCCACTTGTACCGGTACAAACAGGCAACCCGAGAGCCTAACTGCGCAGGGCTATACCGGTATAGCCCTGGTGGTTATACCGGTATAGCAACCAGATTTGTACTGGTACAGCACACTGAAAAACCTGCTATTTGCAGATTTTCGTGACACGCGCTGCTCTCGCGTTCCCACGGGGCCCGTTTGGCGTCCATTTGGCGCCAACGCGACTCGGACTTGTCCCGACACTCGTCAGAGCTGTCGACAAGCCTCAGGTGCAATTTTTCAGGTCTCTACAAGGACTATGTTTAGTTTGCTTATTTTTGCTTTTAACTATGACACGACTACTTTCTATTTGCTAGTTTGTTTTTCTCTCTATTTGTGTTTTTTTTGACAATTTTTGACAAAAAGGGAGAGAAGAATTGAAAACTTGAATTTAAGATCAAAGGGGGAGAGCGTGTGATAATTTTTGATTTTCGAGTTTGAATTTCAATCTTTTGATGCATGAACAAAGGGGGAGAGATTTTCATTTTCATATTACTACTAACTTTGTTTGTGATTTTTCACGTGGAGAAAGTAACTTAATTGCAGATCATTGAAAACTTCAAGACTCCTAGTTGCGTCTAAGTTATAGAGTTTGTTTAGGAGTTGCAAAATTATAATTTTGTATTTCTTTGGATCTTTCACGCGAGAAGTTCATTGTTTTGGTGATGGCAATGAATTTCATTTTTTTGTGAGTTGAGCGTTGTGATGTAATTTTGGGTTTTATCACGAAATTGCCAAAGGGGAGATTGTTACGGATTTTATGTTGGCATAGTGCGTGAAGATTGTCAGAGTCTTGAAGGTTTAAAGAAGAAGGGATAAATCGAAAAATCGAAGACTCAAAACATGAATCCACAATGCTCGGTAAGTTCAAATATTATTGATGATGATTTATAAATATTTAAAAATGTTTGGAAGACTTAGGATGTTTTTTAAATTGAATATATAGACAAAATTGAGTTTTTCAAATCCTAGTATATCTCTATATTTTCTAATTGATTTTAAACAGGTTTTCAAATCCTAGTCTATCTCTATGTTTTCTAATTGATTTTAAACAGATTTTCAAATCCTAGTCTATCTCTAATTTTATTTCTAAAATTGAGTTTTCACAATCCTAGTCTACTTCTAAGTCTTCTAAATCTATAAATAAGCGATCGGGGTTCCATTAATTCATATGCTTAGAGTTTAGACCATTATGAAACCCTAGAAACTTGTTGGGTGCTCTCTTTCTTTCTTCAACAACAAGTTTCTATCGAATCAATTCTTGAAACCCTAATTTCTCGTTCTTCATGAAGAATTTATCCGGCTATTGCTTAGAAACATCTTCTACGGTTCTTTAATGATTATCTAAGCAATAAATCATCATCGATCAAATTGTTCTTACTCTGGACGGAGTGCACTCGTGGATTCGAGTGGGCGTCGTGGATTCGGCGTGATCGGAGGCTTCGTGGATTCGAAGTGGAGGCGTTCGTGGATTCGAACGTGGGCGTGGACAACCGGCGGCGTGCGCGAGATCCAAAGAAGATAAAGAGAAGTTTGAGTCCGTGGATTCGGTAAATCACCTTGTAATCTTTTATTCTTAGTGGATTGTTATCGCGTGTTGGTCCCGTGGGTTTTTTACCCGAGTTGGAGCTTTCCCACGTAAATCTAGGTGTGTTTTTTATTTTCCGCATTTACTTTTTAACGTATCGAGATTTGTGGTTTTTGGCCTTTACACCTATTCACCCCCCTCTAGGTGATTAGATACGATCTAGATAGATCCTTGGGACACCCCATAACTTACATAAGTCGGCGGGGTCGGTTGCCGAGCCCACTGGGAACTTCGTTGTAGTTCTCACACCACTAACCCTACAGGTCCTAGCGCAAGTGCGGCGGCGGAGGACCAGGGCAAAGGGTTAGCGCCATAGCTAGCGGCCACCGGAGTACTTTACTAGTCATTCCCTTTTTGAGTATATGTATCAACTTTCTTGTTGAAGTATAGTTGTAAATTGATAACAATCATGTGTATTTTGGTGGAATGACAATGTAAAAAGAATATGATGTATATTGAGTGAAAAAGATTGTAATAGCTTAAGTTACTTGTATTTGATTGAAATGGGATCAAATATATTGTATGTTGTATCATATAGCATAGAGCTTTTACTTTCGTTGTGTTTGTTGCTTGCCTTCGTGCAAGTCTCGTATAGTTGCAATTTTATTTTGATTGTTTAATTATACTAGTTGCTAGAGCCTTGGGCGGGCAGGGGAGGCCCTGTCCGTTCAGCGTCTGTCGACGTGGCCCGAACCCGACCAAATAGGCGGGTAGCGGGGCGTGACAGTTAGAGTGGTCCAATAAGCCTCAAGAACAACAGCTGCAAACCTGTAGTTCTGCAGAAACAGACACTTTAGGGCGCCCGGAACTATGTTCTGGGCGACCAAAACCTCTAGGCCATACAAGGCTCCAACTTCGATTCCTTCGCCTGCTGTCACGCCCCGGGTTGTACAGTTCCCCGGGCAAGCCGACAAATCCGTCGTATACAAGAAATTTTTCTTGTATACGAAGCGTAGCTGTACTTATATAACATACAATACTACAAACAGTAGTATAGAGCTGAAAAGACTATAAACAAACAGGTAGGAAACATGAGTTCTAAATACATACAAAATTTCGTAGTACAAAAGTACTACTCGCTCCAGCGAGTTAAAACAGTATGTACAAAACTCTCAAAACCAAAACCACTACCTGTAGCGGGGGTCCTCTATCAGCACTCGACGGGTAGGGCTCTAACTCGTCACGCTTTTGCCACGATACGCCTCAGAAGCAGCCGAAACCGAAGGTCCTGCAACAACGATGGATGAAAAGGGGCGTGAGAACTACTGTAAAAACAAGTAGTCCTCAGTGTGTGCCGCCCTAAACATCATCGGTCCACCCACTAAGTCTACAGGGTAAGCAAGAATGGTAGAAAAAGAAGCTGGAAACACTCCACAGCTAGATGTCACTATACTATCTTGCTCTAACACTAGTCAACTGTAGAACATGGCAAATCTGACCCAATCTCACTAGGGACTGTGATACACCCGTCCCGCCTAGTTAGGTAACACCGTAGCTCAAGAGCATCTGGCGGAGAAAGCTCTCGCGAGACTGGGAATACACCGGTCTCGCCTATCAAGGTTACACCATATCTCAAGAGTAACTGGCGGAGAAAACTCTCTAGAGACTGTGAACACACCCGTCTCGCTCAACTAGGCTCTACTCACGTCACAACCTCACTGAAGGTACAACAAAGGGTCACTGACTATCTCACCCGGGCTGCCCAAACGGACCCACCCTGCCTGTATCTAGCTATGCCGTACACCACCCCGAAGATGGCCGGCTCAGGAACTGTCCCAAACAGAAACTGCGAATCACATTGCACTGAAACCTCATTCCGGAATGGCATTCGCGGGGCTCGACCCACGCGAGTATACATGTGTCTCTGATATATTCATTCTAGCTCTCACAGGCAAAAGTCAAGGTAACTGGGTCTAACAACTAACAAGTCACGTGCCCTCGGCACAATCTGAAACCAAAACAGTAACCTAGGCCCACCGTCAACCCCGACGGTCCCCGACAACACGAAACAGCGTAAAGTCTGCTGTAACTAAGCTCGACATCCCAGCACGAGCGTAAATGCAAACTACACTATCCTGGGTATCCATCGCACTCACACCGCGACGATACAAACACAGTGCGGCTCCTAGAGCTAAATCTGATAGTGTATACATATGTCGGTCAAATCGTAGTTTTCTCCTAAGTCAAGTCCAAGTCCAACATGTATATTTACTAATTACTAATCATGCTCCCAATTCAGATATTAGTCATGCTATAATCAATGAATTTGAGCTAAAGATAAACATTCAATATTTAAACTATACATGTCGACTACTTTGCACTTAGGAGCAAAACCGATGAAAACTCACCTCTAAAATTAATTCTCTGGCAGCGAAGAGGTCCACGAACCCGCAGCAACTCTTACTAGATTTAATCGAACTCCTCCAAGACCAGTAAGCAGCTCGACAAAGCTCTAAACAGGGGAAATCCATAACTTAGTACCTATTTCAACACTTAAGCATAATTTAACTAAATTGGAATGTTAACAATACCTTTTAGACTTCAATTTAGTTAAATTAAGGATCCACAACAGGGTACTAAGTTGGAGTATCAAGCTCTGGTCCAAATCCAGGTCCTTCCATGAAGTGCACCAAAGAAAGACTCAAAACCCACAAATCTGTTCACTAAACAAATAGCATAGTAGAACTGGGTTTCGAATAGGCAAACCTTCTCCCAAAATTATGATCTTGGGCTCTTTGGATTCTTCTCGAAGTTCCGAATCCAACAAACCAAGTTTCGTCGCAATCCGACCTTCCTACGTCGCACACGAGCCGAAACGCCTCAGGTCGACGCTGGAAATCTACAAATCCGCACCTCAAAAATCTGTTCGACATAACAACAGCATAGTAAAACTGGGGTTCGACCGAGCTAACCTTCTCCAAATTTAGAAATTTCAGGTTTTGTGGATTCCTCTCGAAGTCTCGAATCCAACGAACCAACTCTCGCAGCAATCCGACGCTCCTACGTTGAGCTCGAGCCAAAACACTGCGAGTCGACGCTGGAATCCAGTAATACTTCAGCATACGGACTTGAAGTTGAAAAATCTAGTAAATGGTGGAGATGTCGAAAACCCACCTCGGCAACAGCTCCGGCACCGGTGTGGCGTCGAGAACGACGAAGGTCCGCACTCGCCCGGTCTCCTCGCAACAACACGATGTTGACAATATGCTCGAACGGCTCCGCGGCACGACGTCGACGAAGCTCCAATTAACTCCACCAAGCTCCTCTTTGCTTGGATCAAGTCTAGAGAGAGAGAGAGGAGAAGGCATAAGCAAAAGCTCCTCTCAACTCCCTCTACACAGGTGTATAGGGTGGGGTAGGTGGGGTGATACAAATGAGGTTGAAGATTACCAAAATGCCATCTCACCTACCCAAAGTGTACCGGTACACGGGCACTTGTACCGGTACAGATGGGTCAACCCGAGAGCAATCTGCGCAGCTCTATACCAGTATTCCCCGGGTGGTTATACCGGTATAGCCATCAAGTTTGTACCGGTACAACCTAGAGTTTGTACCGGTATAGCTTGATAGAAAACCTGCTATTTCGCAGATTGTCAGATTCCAGCTGCTCTCGCGTTTCCGGTAGGTCCGTTTGGCATCCATTTCGCGCCAACGCGACTCGGACTTGTCCCGACACTCACCAGAGCTGTCGACAAGCCTCACTGTAATCACCCAGGTCACTACACCTGCGGTCTGCTGCGCCCATAACCGGCTCCGGCGGACCTCACTTACCACTAGCCACATGTCAGCGCAACCGATATTCACGAGGTGCATTTCCTGACCCATATCCTGGCACCCGGGCCGGGATCCGAATTGGCTTCCGCTCGTCGCTTCGGCGCTCTCAGCACTCAAGTTCTGGGCGACCCAAACCCTGTTCTGGGCGCCCAAATCTGGCAAAACTTCAGTTTTGCTTATTTGAGTGCGCCGAGTCCATTTCTGCATCCATTTCGTGCAAAATTGACTCCGACTCAGTCCGACACTCTCCAGATGTGTCGACCAGTCAATATATAATACTGTAGTCAATCATCTCCAAACCTCTGAAACACTACAATATATGCATTATTTCAAATATATATATATATATATATATATATATATATATATATATATATATATATATATATATATATATATATATATAGAGAGAGAGAGAGAGAGAGAGAGAGAGAGAGAGAGAGAATAGGGCTACTATACTCTTATGAGTATACTGATCCTTCGTACTCATAAATTATTTTCGATGACGGAGCTTGAATCGACGACCACACCGTTAAATATGATCTAGAGTATTTGAAACTTTTAGAAAATAAATTTCGTAATTTTTCGAAATTATAATAAAGTTTATCAAGCGAATATAGAATAAATAGTCAAAACAAAATGAAGTCTTAAAAATGAATGATCGGATCCCTTAATTTAAAATCGGAGTTATTGATCTTTATCTAGATAGTGAACAAAATTTTTTATTAAAATTCAACCAATTCTGATTTTTTTACATTGTTAAACTAGCAAGTATTCAATACCGGCCGGTAAAAATTATCAATTTTGTGATTTTTTGATCGTAAGGTAAAAATTTATCTCAAATTTCGAATATAAATGTGAATTCACCAATTTGAATAAAAATTAAAATTAAAATTAAAATTTGAGTTTAATCACAATTCAAATTGAATATTTGCATTCATAATTCAAATTCAAAGTTGAAACTAAATTTCATTATTCAAACTAAATTTAAAATGCAAACATAAATTCAAATTCAAATTCAAATTTCAAGTTAAATATTTAAATTTTGATTTCAAGTTCCAATAGATAATTTAAATCTATACTTCGGAATAATTTGAATTCAAAGTTCAAATTGAAGTTCCTAGCTAAAAATAATTTGATTAAAATTTAAATTTAAATATTTTAGTTTAAATTCTAAGTTAAAATTTAAAACTAGATTTCAAATTTAAATAAATATTTAAATTTAAATTTTATATTGAAATATAAGTTTGCAAATTTTAATTTAAAAATTTTTTGTTGAATTTGAAATTACAATTTAAACTCAAGTGATGAAATTAAATTCATGATTTCAATTTAAATTTAAATTTAAATTGAATATTAAAAATAAATTCAAAGATTAACCTTAAGACCAAATATAATCTTTTTTGTAACCTCTCCATTTTCGAAGATTTCTAAATTTTTTGAGTGAAAGTACAAAAAAGTAAGATTTAAGCTGTAAATATGGATTTAAATGTTGTGCAAGCATCGGGTCGTTGCCTGAAATCCGCCAGCATGTCGATACTTATTACCTGGCATTTAATTTGGATCAGACACTTGGATGCTGGCTACCACAAAAAATATATATGCGCAGACACATAATGTATTTTATTATATATATATATTTATCAAATCTTCTAAATTTTATTGAGAAAATTACTTATTTATTTGTAGAATAAAGGGTTTTAAAGCTATCAAGATATTGTATCGTCTTAGATATTTTGTTGACATGATTCGGCACAATAGATGCAACTCGTGTCGATAGGCACTTAAATCCTTGGTTATAATTCATTTTATTAACTCACTTTTGTAAAGTAATTTTTAGAATTCGACTAGAATGTATTTATTAATATTTGGGCCTTTTTATTTACTATTAAGTTTATAATCATTGGATGAAAACTAATAGCATTGAGATGATAATGTTTTCTAGAATTTAGTGATAGTCTTTTTAAGGGTTTAGTAGGTGGTCGTCAGAATAGCATAATTTAAAAGGTGGCTTAATGATGGAAAACATAAAAACACTAAGTATTTGGCGCTATTCTAAGTATCCCAGCCAGCCGGACTCTAATTTTTATATTCGATTTTATAAACCGAATAATTAATAAAATATTATTTTTTGAAAGTAGTATATTCTGCGCTACAATTTTGAATAATCAAACATGTCAAAACTTGGATTTTAATAAGTGAATTATTATTATTATTATTTTGAGAGATAGGTAGCACGCTACCCGCTTCGTTTATTTTATTTAGAAATAAATTTAGTTGGAAATGTGAATCAACTAGAATTAGGCTAGAATTATGGAATCTGTATGTGAAAACAGCTGTAAAGCTTTAACTGCAAGGGGCCGATTACATTATTATGCCAAAGTTATTATTATTATTATTATTATAGTTACATCAAGTATCCAAATGTCCTTAACGGCATGAACTACTTCACATACATAGTTTAAGCAAAAGCAGGGCAACGTACCGCCATTATTTATCACTTTTGAAGATGCTTTCTTTTTACAGCCTGAGCAAAAACAATGGGCCTGAGCCAGTTGCAGCCCAACCCCGGTTCACCTCGACCTAACAAATTCACCAAAACCAGGAGAAGTCGTTGTCTGCCGCCCCCGCGTCAATCTTCAAAGAAGCTAGGCTGATTTCGAGCCACTCACCGACCCGAAAAAAGAAATAACTAATGTATGTCGAAGACAGTCAGCCTCACGTGGGTCCCCTCCGCAGCTTCTTCAGTCTTGACCCTCCCCTCCCAGTCCACCCCGGCGCGCGTCGTGGGCCCCGGCCGCTCTCCCCCTTAAACCTAGAAGAAGCCTCTTCGGCGAGAAATTATTTGGACCTGCTCCACCATGCATGAGTACCGGTCCAATTGTATATATGTTTGTTTCGACGTAAGTAGATTTGGGATGAAAGTGGACTTTAAGTTAAAGTTGAGTTAGGGTAAAAATTAATTCACTCCTCCGCTGTTTGTTTCTAATTGTGGAAGTGCAGTTTTACGAATTCTGTTGTTTGTTTGGTAGGAAGTAGATGACGTAAAAAATATAACATAATGAATAATAAATTATAATAAATAAAAATTAAGATAATTATATATGTATATAATTATATATAGGCCAAGGCTACTATACTATTATGAGTAGTGGACCCCTACTACTCATAAGTTGTTTTCGATGATGGAGCTTCCGAATCGACGATCCACTCCGTTAAATATGATCTAGAGTATTTAAAACTTATAGAAAATAAATTTCGTAAATTTTGAAAATCATAATAAAGTCAATCAAGCGGGCATAAATTGAACGGGCAAAATCGAACGACGTCCTAAAAAAGGATGATCGGATCCTTCAATTCAAGATCGGAGTAATTGATCTTTATCTATGTAGTGAATAGAATTTTCTATCAAAAATTCAACAAATTTCGATTCTTTTACACCGTTAAACTAGCATGTATCCTATGTTAAAAATTGTCAAATTTGTGACCTCTTGATCGTAAGGTAAATGATGTCGAAAAATTATAAAATTTTATTTCTAGAAGTTTTAAATGCTGTAAATAACGTTTAACGGTGTGGATCGTCGATTCGAAAACTCTATCATCGAAAACAACTTATGAGTACGAGGGCGATCGTACTCATAATAGTATAGTAGCCGAACCTATTATATATATATATATATATATATATATATATATATATATATATATATATATATATATATATATATATATATATATATATATATATATATATATATATATATAGACTAGGACTATTGTCTAGAGCACGGCGATCCTTGTCTCTTAAGTTTTTAACCACCCATCAAATTTGATGGGTGGTTAGGATGAATGGGAAAAGAGAAATTGGAGAGAAATTCAAAGAAAAGAGAAATTGTGAAACCCAATTTCTCTCCAATTTCTCTTCTCCTTTATCTTAACCACCCATCAAATTTGATGGGTGGTTAAAATCTTAGGAGCACAAGGGTCTCTTAATAACAGAGTAGCCCTACTATATATATATATAATAATAATAATAATAATAATAAAATTTTAAAAAATTATATTATTTGTTTGCATATATAAATAATAATAATACAACAAATAAAATTCTAAAATTAAAACATTATTAATATTTAATAAATTTATTTTTCAACATCTTCCAAATATACAAATTAGACAAAAAATATATTAAAACTTACCTAGCCAAATTTGATCACATTACCTAACCAAATTTAATAAATTCTTTGCCTCTTTGCACTTCACCGGAATTGACTTCGCCCCGTGGGAGGGGGAAGTCAATTACCCTATTTTAGGTGAACTCGAATTTCGACCGTAACAAAATTACTAAGAAAGCAAACAATGTGGCGTAAACAACTTCCCCCCTCTCCACTTCCCCCTCACTTTCACCCAAACAAACACACCCTTAATAAATTTTGAAATCATCATTTTTCCTTAATTAAGCGTGACTAACTGATTATTAATAAGAGCCTATCTATCTCTCTCTCTCTCTCTCTCTCTCTCTCTCTCTCAAGTGGCTGTGTTGGCACACGAATTTAAAGTTTCGTAATTTGTTCTGTATATTGATGTAACACTTTCTCGTTCGGTATTTTACTATAATTATTATTCTATCTATAAATTAGAACTAGACTAGAATACTATCAATACCACCAAGTTATTAGTGCTATTGATTTTTTAGTCATTGAATTAAGAAATAAATGGTTAGGATGCTATGGGCTTCTCAGGATTGAGTAAGTGGTTGGTTGAATAGTATAATTTAATGGATAAAAATAATTTAAAGAGTTAAATCTAACAGTAAAATACTCGATAACATCAAATCCTTGATGCTATCGATAGTACCCGGTCGGACTCCTATAAATTAAACTTTTATCTTTGTAAATTATAAATATTATCTAATTGAAATTCTTGATGTTATCATCATGTAGATAAAATAATATAAGAAATATAAATGCATGATGAATCTCCAATCACTTAATGTTTACGTACTATTTAAAACTCTAACTTTTCTAAAAGATCACTGTAAAATTTTCAGAAATATTTTGTTCAAGCAATAATATTTTTAGGCCAATTTTCATAAAAATTCATTTATTTTGGACTTTTGCAAAATCGGGCCATTTTTTTTGTTTTTACAGATTCGATTCGCTTTTTCAGCAAATTGACCAAAATACCCTTATACTTTTTTTTCTCTCTTTTTTTCTCTCGTTTTTTTTCTTTCTCTTCTCGGATAGCGGCGGCGGAGACGGAGGCGGAGGCGATCTGTTTCGATTTTGTCCGGCACATCTTTACCCTCGCCTGCACATCATCCACCTTCCTCGCCTCCGATCCCACCGAGGCCGCACCCTAACTTTTTTTTTTCCCTCTCCGACTCTCCTCCACCGTCTCCGACGACGACGCCTCTCTCGTCCTTCCCTGGTCTTATCGTCATCTCCCTCTCTCTCCTCCTCTGCCGCCTCCAACGACGATGCATCTTCGCCGGTGCTGACGCCGATGCCGACACCGTGAAGGTCACTTCGACACTGCAATCTCGGAGCAAGGGGTTCTTAGCGGCGTTGTCGTCGGGGCCGTGGCCATTGGCAGAAAAGGGTAACAAAAAAAAAATAGAAAAAGTAAGAAAAAAATAAAGATAAAAAATTACAAAAAAAGAATGATGAAGATGAAATTGTATCGTTAACTAAAAAAAAAAATTATAAGTTGTACTACCTAAGATGTAAACTACAGCTGTAAGATGAAAATTACACTCTTTAAATCAAAATTACACTCTTTGGGAGATATTTACACTATTTTTTCTCATATTGCACTCTTTCAAATATAAACTGCATCCATTAAGGCGAAAGTTACACTCTTTAAACGAAAGTTAAACTCTTTGAGAGATATTTATACTGTTTCTCCTCTTATTGCATTCTTTGAGATGTAAACTGAATCCCTTTAAGAGTTATTTATATTGTTTATCCTCTTGTTGCACTGTTTTCCTCTTGTTATACTATTTTTTATCTTAAATCGTACCTTTTAAGAGAAGAAACTGTGTAACAAGAGAAAAAATAGTACAACAAGAAAAGAAACAGTACAACAAGAGGAGAAACAGTATAAATAACTCTTTTATATCTCAAAGAGTGTAATAAAAAAAAAACAGTGTAAATATCTCTCAAAGAGTACAACTCTCGTTTAAAGAGTGTACTTTTATCTTAATGAATACAGTTTACATCTGAAAGAGTGAAATAAGAGGAGAAACAGTGTAAATATCTATCAAAGAGTGTAATTTTTATTTAAATAGTGTAATTTTTACCTTAAAGCTATAGTTTACATCCTAATTAATGCAACTTATAATTTTTTTTTAATTAACGATACAATTTCATCTTCATCATTCTTTTTCTATATTTTTTTTTTATTTTTTTTTTCTTGCTTCTTCTATAGTTTTTTTTTTTGTCATCCTTCTCTGCCAACAGTCATGATGCCGGCGACGCCGCCGCTAAGGACCCCCCGCTCCGTGTAACGAACCGAACTTTAGCCAAATTGGCTAAAGCACGCGGAAAAAATAATTGGACGAGTTCCAATTACCTTTCCAAGCGTCTTGGAAGGGTTAAAAGAAGGTTTAAAAGAGTTATGAAGGTTTTGGCGTTACTCGACGCGAACTAGAGTCGAAACGACGCGACAAGTATACGGTACAAGCACAGCAGATAGCAACTTTTACCGAGAGGAGAAGAGCTCTCGGGTTTGAAAATTTTATGGCCCATACCGGTACAAGCCCGATCCCATACCGGTACAAGTGCTGCGAAAAATCTGAGGCAGCTCTCGGGTTTGCCTCTGGGGTGTCCCATACCGGTACAGATGGCCCTCCATACCGGTACAAACAGGTCTGGCAGCAGCTTTTCGACTGCTTCGCAAATAAAAAAAATTGAGGGCCTAAGTACAATTGTTACAACACAATACACTCCCAAACACCCCTCTCTTCACAACCACTTCATCAAACACACTCTCCCTCTCATTTCCCTCTTTCTCTCTCTAGAAACTCATCTCTAGGGCTTGGAGGAGAAGAAGGAGAAGGTGGGTTTGGAGCTTGGAGGAAGACATAGGGCTCTCCTACAAGGTGGACTTTGGAGAGCTTGGGGCTAAGGTGAGGTTTATGGAAGAAAAAACCTAAGCTAGGGTTTGAGTTTTATTCCTAGAACGCTAGGTTTTGGAGCTTCTCTTTGACATAGAGACTTGGTAGAAGCTTGAGCTCCATGAAAATCCATGGAAGCTCAAGGTCCTCTAATGGTGAACTTCTAGGGTTTCAAATAGAGGCCTTAGAATGGGTCCAAATGGTTCTAGAAGAGTTCCTAAAGCATCAACAAGCTCTCTTTTGCTTGTTTAGGAGATCAAAACCCTAGGTTCTACATATGGCTTGATAGAGCACCCAAATTTGGGGCTTTTGACTATGGAGGTTCTAGGGTCAAATTGACCTTGTAGAAACCTAATTGGAGTGTCCCCGACGCGTGGGGCAACTCCGTTTATTTTTACGAAAAGCCGATCATAGAGTTGCTATGTAAAATGGCATGATTGGGTCAACTTTTAACATAACAGGTTTCAACCTAGGCACCGGTTGGCCGTGAGATTTCTTGGGCAACTCCACAAAAATATTCTAAGGTGGGTGGTGCATTCCAAAGACATCGAACTTCCCTTTATATCTAAGTGTCATATTTGAGCATACTTTAAATTGACACTACAGGAAATTAGTTAAAAGACGGCACTAATTTAGCGGCTTTTTGAATTAGGCCGGCCCAAAATAGTAGCCCAAGCCCATAAGTAATTAATTAGCCATCACCTTTTCTATCTATCTATCTATCTCTCTCTCTCTCTCTCTAAGGCCCAAATTATCCAATCTCTCTTTCTCTTTATCTCTCTCTCTCTCTCTCTCTCTCTCTCTCTCTCCTACACAGACCCAAACCCAACCCTCTCCCTCGCGTCTCCTCCAACCTATTCCTCTCTAGGGTTTTCTCCTCCAACCTTTTCCGCTCCTCAACCTCACATACAATGGTCGGATTGGGAAGGATCGTTCGCCGAGGCGATCCCCCTTGAGCTCGCATTTGATCGCCGCTTGGGAGGACCTTCGCCGAGTCGCACGCTTGGGAGGACCTTCGCCGAGTCGCACGCTTGGGAGGACCTTTGCCGAGTCGCACGCGATCGTCGCTTGGGAGGAATCGATCATCCACCTTCATCATCCTTCTTGTTCACTACTTTTTTTTGGTAAATCTTTTTTTAACGAATTTTTCGTCAATTTTAGTGTTTAGATTTCAAATTTAGTGTGTTTTTTGAGTAGAAATTTGTTCGATCTCTACTTAGATCGCGTGTTTCCCTGAGATCTTACCACTACAGCAAAAAAATGTATGCTCTAACATTATGAATGTAGGAATTAGAGAGCTTAAGGACAGATTCTGATATATATATCATATTGCTTAAATGATCAATTTAGAATAAATAATTCATAATTAGTGATCTTAAAGTTATGAGCAAATAAAAGAGCAGGAAAAATAACTAAGAGACCATGGTACATTGTTTGCATTTTTTTTGGCAATTAATGTTCAAAGTGACATTCTCATCATGCCTAGAGCCCTATGGGAATCCATTCATTAGAATGATTTCCCTGAAGCTTAAAGTATGCAGAATTTCAAGCTCTAGGGTATTTTAAGCTATTCAATACATTAGATTGTTTGATACAGTGCTTGTTTAATCCCCTGGTTTGGCTATTTGAGAATTGTACCCATAATTTTGGGAACTGATTGTCCAATGTGTTGTGGTAGGAATGGTTATCTGAATATTGGAGCAAAAGCAATCTACATTTGTATGATATCTTTTTTTTTTTTCATCACCAAGTCTCTTACAAAGACAAAATTGTTGTTAGTTATTGTTCTTATCGGTAGAATTTAGGTTAATTCAGCTGTCGTGTGTTTTTCCGTCATTACGTATCGGAAGTCGGTTTTATTATTAACTTTAATGGGATTTTCTTGTACGTGGTTTGGCTTGTATATTGAAGTTTTATCTAGTTTAGCTTAATTACGAATCTAGGGTGCTTGTAAATGCATGAATATATGTTTGGCACTTTGTTTTATTTGCTTAAGGGATATGCAGATCATTTTACCAAATCATTTTTTGAAGTGATTGTATTTTCACAACAACATGAATGCATCAATAATAACATGTAATTTTATATACATGTAATGGTTTTCTAAATTATGTTGCTAACTTGGGGTGGGAAAGTTCTTACAAAGGCCTTGACAACCACTACAACCATGACATTCATGCCCTGTTTCATATTCTCCAAGTCATTTTGAGGCCAATATATTTTTGACTAGAGTATAGCTTAAAGATGTTAGATAGACTTGGCAACGATTTGATCAAATCTAAATTCAATCTTAGAAATCTATAAAATCTTAGACAAACAAAATCCAGTTTTTCACTAAATTTTGCTAAGAAATTGCCAAAATAGCAATTATGTGACATTCCAGTCATTGCCACATTATTAGTGCTACTAAAACAAATTGGTTGTATTTTGGATAACTTGAATATTATAGGTTTTTTGAGTCAAATTGTGCATGCCTTTTCTTTGTTCGTAAAAATATCCAATGCAACTAAATGTTTGGCTTAAGTAAAAATTTGACATAAGTATCTTGCTTAACTTCTCATAATATTTTTAGTGTAAAGCAATTGGCTTCAAACTGCAAACCATTTATGCTAGAAATAGTCAGTAGTATTCTACGTTGTTACGTATGATTCTTGACCAAAAAATAAAAAAAAAGAGTAATCCTATCCGTAGTAAGGTATGTTTGAAGCTAGCATTCCAAAGATTAGGAAGTTGTTTTGTATCGACCCTTTATTGTGTATTTGTTTTTCGTTGAAAAATTAGATGGACAAAAGTTGGATAAACAAGTCAAGGTTGAGTAAAGAATACTTTGATGGGGTTAATGATTTCCTTAATTTTGCATTTGAGAGGTCATCTCAAGATGGAAAAATATTATGCCCATGCACACGTTGTGCCAATATTAATTGGCACACACGTGAGGTAGTTAAGGAACACTTGGTATGCAATGGGTTTCTCCGAGGGTACACTGGGCTTGTCATGGAGAATCCATCTCTTCCTCTTCCTCCAGTAGCAATACAACGTACTATCTACAAGATCCTTTACGACTGCGAGAGTCAACTCATGATCAAATGGGCTCAAGTAGAAATGATGATATGGAAGGATTATTGCGAGATGCCTTGAGAATGCATTTTCAAGATTCAGATAATTCATCGTCACGAGAAGACATTCCAAATGCGCAAAATATTCGAGTAGAGAGTCATGAGCATTGTGATATAGGTCTTGATAGGCAAGAACCTACCGATGAGCCTAACATAGGAGCATCAAACTTTTATAAGTTGCTTGAAGATGCAAAACAAGAGCTATATCCAGGATGTACAAAATTTTCAAAGCTTTCCTTTATAGTGCATCTTTTTCATTTAAAATGCTTAAATGGGTGGAGCAGTAAATCATTTACAATGCTTTTGGAATTGCTTAATGATGCTTTTCCTGATGGTACATCGCTTCCTAAGTCGACATATGACGCGAAGAAATTTATAAAGGATTTAGGTCTTGGTTATGAGAAGATCAATTCATGTCCAAACGATTGTATATTGTATTGGGGTGATAAGTCGAATGAACAATCTTGTGATGTATGTGGTGCTTCTCGTTGGTTGCCAGCCATCGAAAATATAAATAATGATGATTTGGGTAATGAAGAAAGAAAAGGAAGGCTGCAAAAGTCTTGCGTTATTTTCCTCTAATACCAAGACTTGAGATTATTCATGTCTCCAAAAACTTCGATAATATGAGATGGCATGACGAAGGACGGACAAAGGATGGACTATTAAGGCATCCACCGATTCTTTAGCATGGAGATCATTTGATTCTCGATATAAGGATTTTTCTTCGATCCTCGAAATGTCGATTAGGACTTGCCACTGATGGCTTCAATCCTTTTAGAGCTATGAATACTTCTTATAGCATGTGGCCGGTTATTTTAATTCCATATAATCTGCCGCCATGGATTTGCATGAAACAATCTTCATTTATCTTATCAATGATTATTCCTGGTACAAAAGGCCCAGGAAATAATATTGATGTCTACTTGCAACCACTTATAGAGGAATTGAAGCAATTGTGGGAAGGTGTGGATACCTATGATGCATCACGAAAACATAATTTTCGCATGCGCGCTGCTTTGCTATGGACTATTAGTGACTTTCCAGCTTACGCAAATTTATCTGGTTGGAGCACAAAAGGTCGCTATGCTTGTCCATGTTGTGCTGATAAAACTTGTTCCAGATGGTTATATAACGGAAAGAAGTTTTGCTATATGGGACATCGTCGGTGGTTAAGTGAAACTCACAAATTCCGCTATCAAAAACACCTATTTGATGGCAGAAGAGTTTAGATCTACACCTACCCCTATGCAGGAGGAGATGTGTTGAAGCAAGTAGAAGGCATCAACTTTAGATATGGAAAGGTGCCTAATTCTAGTAGAAATAAAGGTTCCACCAGTATGCAGTCAAAAAAACGAGTGAGAGAACAAATGGACAATTCTCAAGATCTTGACAATCAATCATATAATTTAGAGGCAATTGGGATAGATAGTGATGGAGATGAAGATGAAGATAATTTCAACAACACTAGCTTGTGGAAAAAGAAGAGCATTTTCTTTATGTTGCCCTATTGGAAGTACAATTTATTGCGGCATAATCTTGACATGATGCACATAGAAAAAAATGTTGGTGAAAATGTGTTTGGAACGGTATTAAATGAATATGGTAAGTCAAAAGATAATATGAAGGCACGTCTTGATTTAGTGGATATGGATATAAGGCATGAACTTCATCCTCAATCGCTCCCTAATGGTAGGACATATTTACCTTATGCTTGCTATTTGCTATCTAGAGAAGAAAAGGAGGTATTTTGCAAAGTTTTAAAAGACATCAAGGTTCCAGATGGTTTTTCTTCGAATATCTCAAGGTGTGTTAATCTAAAGGAGTGTAGATTGTTATCTCTTAAGTCTCATGATTATCATATTTTGATGCAAGATCTCTTGCCACTTGCTTTGCGTGCGTCTATGACAACGGAAGTCGCCTCAACTTTAATTGAGCTAAGTAACATTTTTAAGGCCATTTGTTCCAAAGTTCTTAATGTTGAAGATCTTGACCAACTCCAACATCGTGCTGCAATTACTCTTTGCCATTTGGAGAAGATTTTTCCTCCTTCTTTTTTCACTATCATGGTGCATTTAGTTATACACCTTCCCGAGGAGGCCAAACTAGGTGGACCAGTCCACTATAGGTGGATGTACCCAATAGAGAGGTTTTTAACTCTAAGTTATCATTTTTCTAAATAATTTCGTTTTATATTTATGTAATTAATTCGTATTGATCCAATTTTATGCTTTTCTAACTTATAGGAATCTATTTAGATTGAAATCAAATGTTCGTAACAAGGCTCATCCTGAAGGCTCAATCGCCGAAGGATATTTGGTGGAGGAGTGTTTGATATTTTGTTCAAGATATCTTGAAGGAGTTGAGACGAGATTTAATAGACCTGTTAGAAATTATGACACTGTACGTGATGAGCATTCTACACCATATTTATTTTTAACCGCTGGCCAACCAATAGGCGAGGTTGATGTCATAACGTTGGATGAAATGGCATGGGTACAAGCGCATCGATATGTGTTATTCCACCATAACATTGTTGAACCATTCCGAAAGTAAGCATGTATTAATAATACTTTCTTATTTTAGAATATTTTGCTAGTTATTTATTAGCTGCATATTTAATTCTATGCAGTGAATATGTAAGAATATTGAGAGCAAGATCTCGTCCAAAACGACTACAAACTCATGAAATTGATAGGCTACTAAATGAACAGTTTCATGAGTGGTTTGGCGATCATGTAAGTATTACTATAACTTTAAATTTAAATATTTTCAACTTTAAATACGTACTAATTTGATTTTTTATTATTAGGTTTCAAGTCAATTGGATGTGGCCGACGAAGTTAAATGGCTAGCTCGGGGACCAAATAAAATTGCTAAAAGATATAAGGGTTTCATTATCAATGGCTTTAGATTTCATACCAAAGATCGTGAGAGAAATAGACGTACCCAAAATAGTGGCATTGTCGTCACTTCTTCAATTAAAAGTTACGCAAGTGCTAGGGATACCAACCCTTTGGAAGGAAATGTTGACTACTATGGCATATTAACCGATATAGTTGAATTAGATTATTATGGTAAGTTTAGAGTTGTATTATTCCGATGCGATTTGATGTCACTAGTAGTAGGGGTACTAGAAAAGATCAATTTGGATTTACAATGGTTAATTTCTCACGATTGATACATCTTGGAGAGCAATTGAGACATGAACCATTTGTTTTCTCCTCTCAAGTAAAACAAGTATTCTACTCACAAGATCCTAAAAATGTGGATTGGTATGTTGTCCTTTACAAAGCACCTAGGGACTTATTTGATATGGGTGAGAAGTCGAATGATGAAGATTTTCAGTGCACAATGAGTGTATGCCTTTTACTAGCCAACACTTAGATGAGAACTTTTCGGATGATCATAGTATTCAGAATTGGGTAAGATTGGATGTTGCTGAAGACATTCACTCAAACTAAGAGGTATTGTATTTATTATTATTTTTTGTCTATCAATTTAGTTGTCACTATTTATACTAATGATATTGTGTTCCAACTTTCTTTTTATTTTTTAAGGCCAAAATTTATATTTTTGTATTCTTGAAGTAGTTTAAATTTGTCTTTAGAATGAACTTTGGATGGTGTTGTAGCTAAAATTACTTATATTCTTTTCAGGGCGTAAAATGACAAGATCCAGAAAATTGAAGGGTGTTACAATTATTGAGTTAACCTCACAAACAAATGGACATGGTGGCGGTCAAGATGGTGTATCAAATATTGAAGAAGATGGGGAAGCAAGTTTGGCAGGAGAGAATTTTCAAATTGGTAATAATGTTCTAAATTGATTGATTTCCTTTTGTTTTGCATCTTAGTGCCCTGTTGAAGTTGATTCTCTATTTGTTTCTTTTAGTTTTCTATATGTAAGACATAGCTAAAAGTTGATTGCTTCTATTGGATTTAGTTAGCTATACTCTTCATATGTAGGCCAGAGTTGTTTTTCATCAATCTTATCACCTTAATAGTATTTTATAAAAGAACTAGGCATGGGTTTTATTAAGGTAATTTAATTTACTCTATTAACTTTATTATGATGTATACATTTCCTATCTTGAGGATTGTTTCTCTTCTTTTTTACTTTTGTAGTCATTTCACACAAGCAAACTCAGAATTAATTAAAACCTATCATTACTTTTACACTCATTTGCATGTAATTTTTTTTTAACTCCAAACTAATTTACAGTAGACAAAGATTCGCAAACTCAATTCATGACTTTCAGGATGTGTGCCAGTGTACTGAATATGTACACACTGATCTTGACGCAGATCTGAGTACAAATAAGCACTAGCAAGTTTGGCGTCTTATTGCTACCTTGTCCAGTTTTATGTGTATATATATATACTTCGGGTCTATTTTTTGTCTTCTTTCTCTCGAGATAACCCTCAACTTAGTCAGAATTGCAATTCATATGTGCACTATGATTTTTATTGAGAAGATGCAAAGTATCAATTGGATCCATTTTTTGTTGATCGCAGTGCCAAGAATTATAGATCCTTTCGAAGAAACTATCCAATTTATGTGATGCATCATGATAAATTAGACATATTTATCCTTTCGAAGAATGTTGTTATCTATGTCTTTGTTGGGATATTTGTATTTTTTCAATTAGTACAGGTATGTGGTTTTTCATTTTGTAAATTTTGGATTTCGCTCTTGCATGATAGAGTAATGAATCTTAACCTTTTGAGAATTGTATACACAGCTCTACTAATGGGTTTGTTTCATTTTATTTTTGTATTATCTTATAACTTTTTTTTTGTGGTTCATTTTACTTTGATGATACTATTTCTATCAAGCTAACCTATATGTAATTAAAGCCTAATTATAGCATTGGTTTTTTTGTAGTTCATGACGATGGAAAAAGAGAAAGAAAGAGAGGTCGTACAACATTAAAGGAGATATGGGAAATGGATGAGAGTTGGCGTATTCAAGTTCGATTTAACAAAAGAGGGCAACCATTAAATAAGGAGGCAAGGTTGCTAGCTGGATTTTGTGGAATAGTTGCACGGAATGGTCAATTCTGCCCTTTAAACTATATTAATTGGAGACGAATGCCAACTGCACTGAAGAATGAAGCTTTATCTTTTGTCTTGGTATTTGATATATTTACACTATTTACATGTATTTATATAACCATCTTATTATGTATTTATCTTCTAATTTTGTGTATATTGTCTTTGAAGTCAAAATTTCATCTTCAATCAAAGAAGGACGGGCCTTTGTCATGAGATCTTTAAACAAAAAATGGAAAGACTATAAAGTGAATTGAAGGCCAAGCATTTTGTCCTAACAAAACCAAAAGAAGAGATTAGTAAGAATGTGCCACCTGGTGTAATAAAGCAGCAGTGGTTGAGCTTGGTTGAATTTTTATACTCCGATGTTGCCAAGGTATGATTTATTCTTAGTATGATTTATTATTCACATTAGTTTGATTTTTAATTGCAACTTGTCACTTGAATGCCTTTTAGTTCTGTTTATGTATCCAAGTTCGGTATGTTAACACGTACATTATTCTTGACGCTTGAAGTATATAGAGCGAGTACTCTGGAGAGGAGTCTCATTCTGGGCAGAGTATGTTCAACCTTATTGTCACCTAAGTAAGATAACACGTAGCATGTTTCCATTCTTTAGTAATCAGCGGGATAGTTTGATTATTCGGAGAACCAATAGAAATGACAATAATTATTCAAATGTTAGTTAAATATGTAGTCTCTATATTTCAGACCCAATTTCAGTTATGGCTCCCCTTTTTACAAATTTGTTAATGAATTTTGACATTGGAAACAGTTAAGACTTTTGTCTCTATAGTCTGAAAAAAAATACTCGCCATATAAGCATTTATCACTAGAGTATGAAAAATATGGCTGTTCTCTAGAGGTCTCAATTTATTGATGATCTCGACACGGTGTTTTCCATAGATGGCACGCTAGCGGATCATCATGCTCAATGAACCTGTGGATTTAATTGTTAAAGAACAATACCGTGAACAAGTGACTGAAATTTGAATCAAACTTGAGGAACTAGACTAGAACCGTTGTTAGAAATTATCATTTTCTTCATGTATTCTTTTTCTGTTCTCCAGTAGTTGTCAATTTTCGAAATAAATTGGTTCAACATTTAAATGGCAGTCTTCTGCTGTGTTGGTGCTCTTGCAATTGTAAGTTACGGGGAAGCCCCAAGGATCTATCTAGATCGTATCTAATCACCTAGAGGGGGGTGAATAGGTGTACCGGCCAAAGAAAAACACAAATAATCGATGCGTTAAAAATAAATGCGGAAATTAAAAACACACCGAGATTTACGTGGGAAAACTCCAAACCCGGAGTAAAAAACCCACGGGACCAACACGCGAATAACAATCCACTAAGAGAAAAGATTACAAGGTGATTACCGACTCCACGGACTTAACCTCTCTTAACCTCCTATGAATCTCCGCGCACGCCGCCGCGTTGTCCACGTCCGAGTCCACGAACGCCACGTCCCGAATCCACGAAACGCCTCAACTTCGAATCCACGAAGCCTTGATCACGCCGAATCCACGACGCCCACTCGAATCCACGAGCCAACGATCCGAATCCACGAATCGCCTTCAATCACGCCGAATCCACGACGCCTCACGCCGAATCCACGACGCCGTTCATGAGAAGCATCGTGAGTATGGTGATCCTTCGCTTAGGAGTATCGTAGAAAACCGAAGAAGAAAACTCCAAGCGAAGCGTAGATCAAATCGACATATAGATAAGGAATTACAATATCTCGATTTGACCTAGAAGAGGCTATTTTGTAGAAAATAGGTTTTAGATGAATTCCTAGCCTCTAGGGTTTCTCAAACAAGTATTTTCATGAAGCACACGAGTTAGAGAACCCTAACATCTTATTTATAGACTTTAGAATCAATTAGATTCGGATTAGAGATTTTTCGATTTTTACCCATCGTACAGTACAAACTTGAAGCTGGTTCTAGGTTCCACAAGGACGGAAGATTATTTTTCGAAGCCTTGGAACCGGTAATGGGATTGATGGTTATACCGTATAGCAACTTTTCCCATACCAGGTATAGCATCTTTTTCCATACCAGGTATAACTTTGTATTTTTTTTGATTTTTCATTTTTCGAAAACTACAAAGTTCCGTTACTGTTTCTAATCCGTTATTCAATGATTTTATGATTCTAATGCCTATAACTAAGTATGAATCACCATAACATGAATTAAAAACTTACCTAGGCATCGTGATTCTCATCGTGAGCCAATTCCTCTTTCTTCGAAGTCTTTGATTCTTCACCGTTCTTCGATCCGCTCCGATCCTTCAAGACTCCGACTCGATTCACGAAACTTGCCAACACAAAATCCTTAACAATCTCCCCCTTTGGCAATTTCGTGACAAAACACAAAGGCTCACTAAAATTACATCATAAAGAGAAACGAAGTTCAATGTCATCACCAAAACATTAAACTTCTCGCGTGTAATCCAAATACAATATGAAATCCAAAAGTACATCAAAAACTCCTAAAACAAACTCTATGACTTAGACGCAACTAGGAGTCTTGAAGTCTTGATTTCCTGCAAAACAATTCCAAAATAAAATAGAAGAACAGAACATTAGTCACTCACCAAATCATCTCTTTGTTCTCATCTTCGACCCCTTTCAACTTTTCTTTCGTACACAACTATCTCCTTCTCCTCCTTAAAATCATCATGTCTCCCCTTCGTGTATGTCTCCTTCGTGTATGTCTCCCCTTCGTGTATGCATCATGAATATCTCCTCCCTTCTTACCTCGTTTAGCATTCATTTATTCTTCTCCCCCTTTTTGTCAAAAATTGCCAAAAAGAAACAGTAAGTAGAGAGAAAAAGACTAAGAAAAAGAAAGTAAGCACATCATAATTACAGACCAAGATGCATAATAAAAGAGAAAACATCAAGTACTAGGGAAAGATAAACTAAACATAATCCTAAGAAAAACAGTAAAAATCAGCAAGAGAAAGAAGTCGAGGCAGAAGTCACTCAGTAGCCTCGTCATCATCGTCATCTCCTCTAGCAAGAGATCCGAGAACCCGATGTCGGTCGACACGCGAGAACGGTGGCGAGATACGAACGATAGGATGAGGTCGATGGAAAGATATCATCATGTGTGCAACCCATCTTCTCCAAGATCCTCTTCATTCCTTTCTCGAGACTCTTGAATCCCTTCTTTAGAAAACTCACTTCCTTCGTGAGTTCACCCATATCACGATGAAGTGTGTCCAAAGTGACTGCGCCTCCTGACCTAGAGGACCCTGCAGGCGGTGCACGCTCTGCTCGTCGTGACGGTGGAGGTGGAGAAGGTACAGCACTACTCGATGCTGCAGGTGGGGGAGCTCCCTTGGTCTGCTGAAAAGTCTTCAAGGTGCTCACAGACTTTGCCCAGGTCACCGCATCAATCGGCCCAAGTCCATAGTCATACTTATCGCACCATGTGTCTACGCCGTGTCCCCGTAAAATCGACCGATAAGCAAAGGAAATGGTAGTAGCTCCGCCGTCGATGATCGGATAACATTAACCATTCGCCGCGATAAGGAATGGTATGTTAATGTTTAATCCAAGGCTCGCTCGGGGGTGACCAAGAAGAAACAATAATAGCAAACGATCCCGTGAAGCCTCTTGGTCCCAATAGTTGGGTGGACGTTGTAGCACGTAATCAAAGAAAGCAAGTGATACTCGCGCAAATCCTTTGATTCCACAATTGCCCGATCCGTGCGAACGCCGCCATGCATCGCTTCAACCACGGTCTCCCAATGTGTCGAGGACCGGAATGTCCCGGCGGTATAATGTAGTCCTCGTGTCAACATACATCCCTAGAATCTCTCCAATCTCGTGAGGAGTGACCGTCAGTCTCTGTCCACGCACTGACGTCTCAAATACATAAGACCCTGTCTCTTCATCCTCTGCGAGAACTACACCACGCAGGTAGAACTCCCGAATGAGTTCCACGCAGAAAGGTGTGCGAGCTGCTACCTGTCCAACAGGCTCAATAGGTGCTCTCTGCATCAGTCGCCTAAACTCAGGAACCTGCTCAGTCAGGTCCTTGAAGACTACATGCCGCTCCGCTAGGCATGATCGCACCGAGTAAGCACGAGCCCTCTCAGGAGGAACCTCAGCTATCCTCTTGGCTCGCCGCTCCCGGTAGCACCACCTCCTCGCGATGACTCACCGGCAATGCCTTTTCCTTGTCGAGACGGAAACGGGCTCCTCAAGATCTTCTTCTTCTTCTTCAACCTCCTCGGCTCCCTCGACCCGATAGTCGGGATCGGATCCTTCGGACTCCTCGGCAGCGAGTCCGTTTGGAAGTCTCTCTACTTCCTCTACTACGTCCTCGACGACCTCCAGTGACCATGAGCACCGAAGTACAAGAACCGTTGAAAAAGCCATTTTCCTGCACATGAAAAACCTCACATGAACACATTTTTGAAAAAATTCTCTAAAAATTGTGAAAAATTCACAAATAATTCAAGAATAAATAATAAAGCAATAACGAACTTGAATCATGCAGAAAATTTCACCAAATTTGGCACATTTTCAAAAATCCCGAAATTCTACCAATATTGAACCCTAGAACGTAAATCTGTAAAAAATAACGGATTTTAATGTGATCTAAGTGTTTTAGATGCAAGATCTTGTGTCCAATTGCCGATTTTCAGCAAAAAATCGCATCAAAAAGGAACGAAAACAGAGATCAAACAATTTTTCCGAAATTCCATTAAAAGAGAAACCTAGAACATAGATCTGCGAAAAATAGCGAATTTAAACTAGTTCTAAGTGTTCTGAATGCAAGATAATAAGTTCAGATAGTGAATTACTGCAAAAAATTGCATCAAAAACGAGTAATAACAAAGATCGAACACTTGTCCCGGAATATTCAAAAAATATGCAAAAATCGGGTTTGATCTTAGATCCAAGCTAAAATACCTGTTGTTTGAGGGGAAAAACGTACAGATCTGAAAGAGAAGAGGCTCTGGGGTTTTTAGAGAGAGAGAGAGCGCGTTTTGAATGAGTGTAGAGAGTGGAAAAAGGAATCGTTACCGGTGTTATATCGCGGGCTACAGTAATTTGTACCGGTATGGGATGAATCTGTACCGGTACAGATCAACAGTAATTCGAAAAATAGCCTTTTTCATTTAAAAATTCTCCAAAATCAAATTAATTTCACAAAAATTAATGATTTGACGTCAAAAATTATTATGATGATGAAATATTCTATGATTTCAAAAGACATCATATCATCAAAATTTGATATTAAGAACAATCAAAATTATTTAAATCATCAAGATGCGAATTGATAAATAATAATTTTCTAGAAATTTGTCCAAATTGACACCAATTCGTCGCAACACGTTCAAAATAGAGATTTAACTAATATAGCACCGGGGTGGCTCTTTGAGCATCTTTTTCAAAAACTATCACCTTATGTCACCGAAAAATTCTAAAATATTCATTTTTTCAACCTTTTTCGGTTTTTCTCATAATTTCTCACGTGGTAGCTTCACACACGTACCGGACTACCGGTGTGGTAGCTCTTTCCTACATGTGGTGGTAGTTTTCACACTCCTTTCGGATGTAACTCTTTCCACATCTTTTAAACTAAGGAGTTCCCCCCTTTTTTTTTTTTAAAATAAAACAAACTCCCCCTCAATTAGACAATCTCACAATTGAAAATAATTTTGACGAATCTTAGTCAATTAGAAAATATCCATTAATTATATTCAACATTCACTACCAAGATGGATTAAATACAAAATGATTAAAATTAATTTCAAAAATTTTGATGAAGGTATGTAAGGAGAAATCACATAATAAATTATCGTCAAAATAATGAAAAGTGAAGTAAAATCGATAATTAATATGAATTTAATTCAATTTGAATTGACTTTAAAAATCGGTTAATTCTCTTTGAAAAACCATTAATCTCTCTAGATTAAAGATTTTCAATCATTGCCACTCTCAAAAATTTTAAAAACTCCCTTTACCTTTCCTCAAAGACGATTTTCAAACACAAGAAACTCAAGCATCAAAGATATTCACTAAGTACCAAAAATCGCCTAAGCATGTAATGCAATGAATAAAAGTAGGAAATATACACCTATCAAAGCATTACATAACCGAAAAACAAGCTAAGAAGAATAACAAGGAAAGATATCACCTTTCCGAATCCAAACTTGTCGAATTTTTCCTTACTTTGACTTGTCGACGTGAGGCTTGACTTCTTTCAACCTTTGTTCAACCGATGATTGTCTCGATGCTTGGTTCTTCGGTTGATATTTACGTTGAGGCTTAGTCTCCCGGTTTGCACGAGGTACTCGACCCAATTGATTTCCTATTTGATTCCGTGGGAGATACCGAATAGAAGAAGGTGCCGATTGAGATTTCGTTGTCTTGTTCGGGCAACTCCTTTTGATATGTCCCTTGACTCCGCATCGGTGACATACCTTTGCTTTTAAATTTGTTGAGACTTTCAATATCGTCTTTTGATCCTTCTCAACATATGTCCTTTCGTATCCGAGGCCCAACTTGTTCGTTTGACCTAACCCGAGCATGTTATCCAACTTTTTCGAACCCGAGGAAAATTGTTGAAGATCCGATTTGAGTTGATGAACTTGCTTGGTTAACACTTGATTGGATGTGTAGGTTTCCTTAAATTGTTGCTCCAAAAATCCAATCTTATCTCTATAAGATTTCATTGTTAATTCCGCTTCTTCTAGCTTCTTTTGGAGGACCGAATTGATATTCAAAGTTGATTCCCGTTCCTCCTCCAGAGCTTCATTCATGATCCTCATATTGTTGTTATCTTCTTCAATCTCCAACAAACGACTTTCCAACTTCTTATTGAATTTAGCCATCTTTTTCGATTCGATAAGAAGTTGGTTGTATGCTTCGGCTATATCCTCGTCAGTCGATTCTTCCTCACTTTCGCCATTCTCGCTCGAAGACCCATGCGAAGAGAGAGGAAGATTTGAGTTAGAAACAATAGATGATAAACAAGCAACATTATAAGACGGAGGAAAAGATGTAGAATTAGCGATTAAAGCCGTATGATCCTTTTCTTCATCACTTGATGATGATCCGTTTGAAGAAGAGTCATCCCAAGTTTTCGTTTTAGCTTGCAAAGCCTTCGGTTTATACGTCTTCTTCGAAGGACAATCCGTTGCGATATGGCCGTAGCCTCTACACTTGAAGCATTGGATTTCCCCTTCGAATTCATCTTTTTCATTCGAAGACTTTGCAAGTTTTTTATCTTTCAATTTAGAATTAGAAGAAGGTTTAGAAAAGGATTTTCGCTTCGAAGATGAAGCATCGTTCTTTCGGAAATTCCGTGAAACTTCTTCGTGAGGAGCGCCAATTGTTGTTCAAAATCCGCATAAGCGTAATATTTTCGTCGGAATCCGTGTCGTCGTCTTCTTCCTTTGTTGATTTGAGTGCCATTCGTGCTTTTAGAAAAAGACTTGGAAGAAGATTGATTAGTAGGAAAAGTCATCTCATACGTTTGTAAAGCGCCTACTAATTCTTCGACTTTCATCTCGTCCGATGCTTAACCGTTTCGATCGCGGCAACCTTTGCCCGAAACGTTAGGAAGAGTTCGAAGAATTTTTCTAACAACTTTTGACTCGGGATTTTCTCTCCCAAGTTAGCGCATGTATTTACTACGTCTTGTAGACGTGTATAGTACTCTAAAGGTCTCGTTTTCATCCATGAAAATCGAATCAAATTTGCTTGTAAGCATTTGTAATTTTTGGACCTTTACTAAGCTTGTTCCTTCATGCGTAACTTGTAGAGTATCCCAAATCTCTTTCGCGGTTTCACAAGCCGACACGCGAGTAAACTCCGTTTGCGACAAGGCATTAAATAAAGCGTTTATGCCCTTGCCGTTAAACGAAGATGCCTCGTTTTCATCTTTCGTCCACTTGTCTCGTGGTTTAGGCTTCTCAACATTATCGACCTTTTCGGTTGGAGGTTTCCATCCGAACTCAATTGATTTCCACACCCGCTCTTCGATTGCAATTAGAAAAGCTCTCATGCGAACTTTCCAATAGGCATAATTCGTGCCGTCGAAAAGCGGAGGTCGATTAATGTTACCGCCTTCGGCCATTAGATATCAATATATCTAGATCCCGCTCTGATACCAATTGTAAGTTACGGAAGCCCCAAGGATCTATCTAGATTGTATCTGACACCTAGAGGGGGGTGAATAGGTGTACCGGCCAAAGAAAAACACAAATAATCGATGCGTTAAAAATAAATGCGGAAATTAAAAACACACCGAGATTTACGTGGGAAAACTCCAACTCGGAGTAAAAAACCCACGGGACCAACACGCCAATAACAATCCACTAAGAGAAAAGATTACAAGGTGATTACCGACTCCACGGACTTAACCTCTCTTAACCTCCTATGAATCTCCGCGCACGCCGCCGCGTGGTCCACGCCCGAGTCCACGAACGCCACGTCCCGAATCCACGAAACGCCTCAACTTCGAATCCACGAAGCCTTGATCACGCCGAATCCACGACGCCCACTCGAATCCACGAGCCAACGATCCGAATCCACGAATCGCCTTCAATCACGCCGAATCCACGACGCCTCACGCCGAATCCACGACGCCGTTCATGAGAAGCATCATGAGTATGGTGATCCTTCGCTTAGGAGTATCGTAGAAAACCGAAGAAGAAAACTCCAAGCGAAGCGTAGATCAAATCGACATATAGATAAGGAATTACAATATCTCGATTTGACCTAGAAGAGGCTATTTTGTAGAAAATAGGTTTTAGATGAATTCCTAGCCTCTAGGGTTTCTCAAACAAGTATTTTCATGAAGCACACAGAGTTAGAGAACCCTAACATCTTATTTATAGACTTTAGAATCAATTAGATTCGGATTAGAGATTTTTCAGATTTTTACCCATCTGTACCGGTACAAACTTGAACTGGTTACCGGTTCCACAAGGACGGAAGATTATTTTTCGAAGCCTTGGAACCGGTAATGGGATTGATGGTTATACCGGTATAGCAACTTTTCCCATACCGGTACAGCATCTTTTTCCATACCGGTATAACTTTGTATTTTCTTTGATTTTTCATTTTTCGAAAACTACAAAGTTCCGTTACAGTTTCTAATCCGTTATTCAATGATTTTATGATTCTAATGCCTATAACTAAGTATGAATCACCATAACATGAATTAAAAACTTACCTAGGCATCGTGATTCTCATCGTGAGCCAATTCCTCTTTCTTCGAAGTCTTTGATTCTTCACCGTTCTTCGATCCGCTCCGATCCTTCAAGACTCCGACTCGATTCACGAAACTTGCCAACACAAAATCATTAACAGCAATCACCGGCTCTCGCTAATTGAATTCTTGATTTCTTTTTTTTTCCTTTTTCCAAGTCTTGCTTTCACCTTTTTCTCTACTCACACAGACAACTTATGCTTGATCTCACGAAGGTGTCTTTAGATGTTAAACCAACTTATCAGCATACTCCTTTTTCGTATTCATTGTGACTATGCTTGGTTGATTGGTAGAATAATACTATTGATTAAATATGGCATTACTATACTTTTTCCCTTTAATTACTATAAAATTTCTAGTATGGATGTACTATTGACTAATTTTTTATTATCTTTTAAATGGTAGAAACGAGAGAAGTTAGCGAAAGAAAGTCGAGCCAAACAGAAGTACACTCATACATCGGGATCCAAAAGCTTTGCACGAAAAGAGAAAGAAATTGTAACTATTTATTTTATTGATTGTCGTAAAACTTATGTTATTGCAACATTCTTATACTTGTACATTATGATATTTGCAGGAAGATACAACTGGCAGAGTACCTGGACTTGTCGAGATGTTCGAACTAACTCATACGAAAAAAAATGGATCATTTATAAGTGACGATGCGAAAAAATTAATGGTAATGTTAATACTGTTTGTCAGCTTTCGACTCTATATTTACTATATATTTTTTTTTATAGAAATTACTTCTTTCGCTGATCATAAAGTAATCGAAGTAAGCTTAAATTGGATAAACCCCACCTGGGCTCTCCCAACTAGGTTGCGAAGTCAAACATAATTACCACCAGCTCCTAGATTCATTTAAACACTAAAATTATTGGATCTGAAAATATATTGGCAGCAAAAGATCAATACTTAATTTTATCATCTTGGAATGGATCTTACTTTACTTGGTTATGCCATTCTTTATCTGTTATGATTGTATTTGAGAGCATTGTTTGGAATCTTCTATTTCTGTAATTGGTATGAATTTTATGTTTTTATATAATCTCCAAGTGCTTCTTTAGTACAGGTTCTTATTCTCTTGGTTTAGCAGGTTGTGCTCACAACTGTTGTCTGCCTAATTGCTTTGCATAACTTTTTCTTAACTTGGCGCTAATGTTCATAACTTTTTCTTAACTTTTCCTTAACTTGGCCACTGGTTTTTTGAACCATAATATATGTCTTTAGTACTTTATCATCAATGGAAAGAACCTGGACATTTCTCCTATTGTATAAGTTGATGCTTTTTATAACTGTGCTAATAAAATTTATCGTATAGGGTGATGCCAAAGACAAATTGGCTAATTGCTCTGGAACATCTGAATCTTCTCGAGAGGATGTGATTGCAATGGAAAGCAAAATTTATATCGAAGTCATAAGAAAAGAGTATGGCGGCCGAGTCGGAGGGCTAGGATTGATTCCATCTGAAAGTTGTGTGTGTTATAACTCGGAATCAACGGAGGAAGTGCAAAAGTTAAGAGAGGAAGTGCAAGAGAATAAAAAGATGGTGTCTCAATTGCAGTCCCAATTAGTTGCTGTTATGGAATTTATAAGACAAAAAATACCTGATTGTAATCTTGGTGGCTGTCGTCAGGTAGAAAAATGGCTTTATCTAGATAATCTTATTTATATTATACTTATGTTTTCATTGATAACTACATTCTTCTTTTATTGAAAGAAATTTTTATTTTTGTTACAGGATCCTGAGTCTTCAGGCACTTGCTATACGTCAGTATCATCAAATCCTTCCCGTGATACTTGATCATTTCTTTGTATTTGAACCTACTATGTTCTTTAGCATCATTTTATATTTTGAGCTACTGTGTCATTTCTAAAAAATTGTTTTTGGACATTATAGTTTTTTATCATTTTATTGATGTTGAGGATGTGAGGAACAATTAGTATTTTGGTTTCATTCGATACTCTTTGCTTATATATGAATGGAACAACTTTTATGCTATGAATATGTCATTTTTGTATTGTATCTTTCATACAACTATCCCTAGCTAATATATATATTAAAAAATTCATATATTTTAATTAATAGTAGCTTTATAAAAAGTCATTATATATGCATATTAATAGCTTTTAAAAAGCCACGACATAATTTTATTAACAGCATTAAAAAGCCGCAAAAAACTGTAGTATTGTGGCACACCAAATGCTGCTATACTAATTAAAGGCGGCTTTTCGTTCTTAGTAGCTCTTAAAAATAGTTATTATGGTAAAAAGCCACTATAGATAATCAAAGACGGCTATAATAGTGCTACAATTTGAATGCTAATGGTGGCTTTCAAAAAGCCACTATAGACACTAAAATGTGGCTTTTACGAAATGCCGTTATATGACATAGACCTATACCGACTTAGTTTTCACCGGCTTTTTTTGTGGCTTTTTTAAAAAAGCCGGTACTTTTTATTGCGGCTTTTCAAAAAGCCGCTATAGGTATCCTATAAAAGCCACCTTTAATACAAAATGTTGTAGTGGTGAGCATAATGCATAGTAGGGTTATTTAAGAGCTTTTATCGTATTTTGTGAGTTCAAAATGCATGAGAATGAGTGTATGATATTGTAGTGACAAAGAACAAGAACCCTATGTATGCATGATAAAACCTAAGGCAAGAACTTAGTGTACTTGACAAATGAACGTGACATTGGACATGTACTTAGAGATTGTGACAAAGTTGAGTCTAGACAACTTGTGTGGCATCAAAGAACAAAGAACAAGAATATGAATAAGTAGATTACTTGACATTAGTATGATTGAGAGATTGACATTGTGACAACAACCTTAGAGCTAAGGGTCATATGAGCATAGTCTTCTTGAAGTCAAGGAATGGATTGTGAATTGGAATCCTTAAAGTTAAGGATTGATCGTACTCACCATATAGTCCTTGCTCGGGGGCGGTAGCTCCCCCTCGAGCGGTGCGCTCCGGAGTAGGTCACCACTGGAATGAGTTTTCCAGAGGACGGTCCCAACGGGTCGATATTGAGCCTCCCCGGTTACTTTGGAATTTTGAGTTTGGTTGAGTCTTGTTGAGGGCGAACCCACGGGTTAGCCAAGAGATTGGGTATTGGACTTATGATCTTGCATGTTTTATTTTGAGTATATTATCGTTTACTTTCAAGCGTATTAGTTGCATTTGTTAGTCGGTTATTATCTTACCTTTCTTTCTATTACGCTTGAATTAGACCTAGTGGGAAAGTCGGCATGGTTGGTTGCCGAACCCACTGGGAGCTTTGTTGTAGTTCTCACCCCACTATTTTCACAGGGCCGGGACCTAGCGAGCCGGCCGAGACATGATAAGGGCATCGAGCCCTAGGTAGAGACACGAGTTATTTTATTTTGCTATAGTCGCATTTCCCTTTATATCATCTTTTGTATTTGATGATTATAGTTGTTTAACTTTAATTGTAATTAAGTTTCATTTTGAGGTAAATGTGATGTAAGAAAGAAATGATGCATTGAATGTAAAGACTTTTAAAGAATTCAAGTTGTAAGAATTATGCATGTATGTGATTGAAATTAATCATAGTACTTGTATGTTTTAGTTTAGCAATTCACTTTGGCTATGGCTTGCCCTCGTGCAAGATGTTATGTATGCTTCCGCATGTACAAAAATTTTATACTCTATCTGTACTTGTTGAGCCTTGGGCGGACAGGGGAAGCTCTGTCCGTTCGGCGTCTGTTTGACGCGCTCGAACCGGCCAAATGGATCGGGCTCGGGACGTGACATATAAAATGGTATCAGAGAGGGTATAAAGCCAAAAAGTGAAAGCTTAGGATGGACCTAGGGGCCATAGGAATGGAAAAGACCTAAGGACCTAAGGACACGTGAGTGACGTTGAACAAGTATAGCGAAAGCATGTGATTGGGTTAATGTTATCATGTCTCTAATATGTTTAGGGATTAACTTTAAGTTGTTATTTGTTTTCTATTTCTTGTATTGTGATCGGCGGCCGACGACATGATATTTGGGATGAAAATGAATACGCTTGTTTGCTTTAATGGGATTGGGTATATTCGAGTGTGTGTTTAAAGTCTTAATGTAAGTTGCTTCGTTTCAGGAAGCAATGGCACCTCGTGGACGACCGCGAAAGACACCTATTCCCGAGGAGCCGAGTGCAGCACCGGGTGCGGCACCTATTGCGGCTCCCGAGCAACCCGCGGCACGTGGTGACGGGGAGCTTAGGGAGCAGATGGCCGCGCTTATAGGCGTGGTGCGGCGGCGCGAGTCCGTTCGGGCTCAAGGCGAGCAGGTCGGCGGCTTCAGGAGACCCTGGAGCAGCGGCGGCGGCCAAGCGGGGCCGAGCCTACACCCCACCTCGGACGCCGACCGTAGTGGAGGGTGCGGCGGCGGCGGCGCAGATCCGATCGCGGCCGTACCGATTCTGATTCCGGCGGATCGGGGACTTCAAACCCCGTAGCGCGCGGCGGATGACGAGAGCGGGAGCGCGTGTTGGCGCGCTCATCAAGTTCATGAAGTTTAAACCACCTATCTTCGAGGGAGGAGTGGTGGAGCCGGCGATTGTGGAGTCTTGGATTGACTCCCTGGAGACGCTCTTCGAGGACTTCAACACCCCGGAGAAGGACAAAGTACACTTCGCATCCCACTGCCTAGAGAATGCGGCGAAGGTGTGGTGGAAGCGAGTAAAGCGGGATCAGTCACCCGATCTACCGCCTATGATGTGGGAGGAGTTCAAGAGAGCGGTATTTTCGAACTACTTCCCCGACTCGGTGAAGCGGACGCTACAAGAAAAATTCCGCAAGTTGAGGCAGGGAGACCGCTCTGTGGCGGACTACGAGCTGGAGTTCTCCCACATTATTGACTGTGTCCCCGACGTTGTCCGCGACGATCGGGACCGGGCGGATTGGTTCCTACGGGGACTTCGGTAGAGGATCTATGAGTGGATACGGATCCTCAACCTCACGACCTGCGGAGGTCTTTGATCGCGCTCTATTTGCGGAGCATGGCAGCGCCTACGCGCGGGAGGAGCGTGAGGCCATGGCGGAGGCAAGGGATAAGGGCAAGAAACGGGCGGCGGGCGGTGCCGGGGGCCGGCCAAATGCTAAGAAACCCCCTCGGTATCCCCGACAGCAACAGAAGGGCGGGAGACCTTTCCGTTGTGTTATTTGTGGCGGCAACCATCAGCCGGCGGCATGCTCGCAGCGAGAAGGGAAGTGCTACAAGTGCGGTCAGCCTGGGCACATGATTCGAGAGTGCCCTAGGTGGGGATCGTCTGCACCGACGGCGGCTTCATCCCCTTCTATCCCGAGGCAGCTGATGGGGTTGCCACTCCCTATGGCGGCTGGACGCTCATCATCGTCGCGTCAGCCGGAGGCATCGAGAGCACCGAGTGGGCGGGTTTTTGCCACTCAGGTGGAGGAGCAGGTTCCAGCTCCTGACGACATCGTGGCAGGTATTATCTCTATCAAAGGCACTAGAGCTCAGGCTATTTTCGATACAGGTGCATCGCATTCATTCATAAGTGCATCATTCGCTAGAGCTCATGACTTAGAGATTGTGCATGATGAGGAGGGTTGGACTATTACCTCACCCGGGCAGTCTTATGGTGTCTATGACGAGTGCCTGGCGTGTCCAGTTAAGGTAGGTGAGTGGGTCATGCCGATCGATATGTTGGTATTAAACAAGAAGTGGGGATTTGATGTAATCTTGGGGCTTGATTGGCTTTCCAAGTATTATGCGGTTATCGACTGCGAAAGAAAGGTGATCACTTTTCGTGAGCTTGATCAAGAGGAAATGGTGGGGCGTGCAAGGGTGCGCGCTTTGCGGCAACCATATCTACGGCCAGAGCGAGAAAGATGATTAAGGGTGGTTGCAAAGCTTACTTGGCGACCATCGTGGACGGCCGAAGGGAACACCTAGAGCTTGAGGGCATTCGGGTGGTATGCGAGTACCCGGATATATTCCCGGCGGAGTTACCGGGATTACCACCGGACCGGGAGGTTGAATTCGTTATTGACTTGACTCCCGGGGCGGCGCCAATTTCGAAGGCTCCCTATAGAATGGCACCGGTAGAGCTAAAGGGGCTTAAAGCACAATTGGAAGACTTGCTCGACAAAGACTTTGTGAGGCCGAGCGTGTCTCCGTGGGGAGCTCCGGTGCTATTCGTCAAAAAGAAAGACGGCACACTTCGACTCTGCGTGGATTACCGCGAGTTGAACAAGGTCACAATGAAGAACAAGTACCCGTTGCCTAGGATCGACGACCTATTCGACCAGTTGAAAGGGTCAAGGGTGTATTCAAAGATAGACCTACAATCGGGGTATCATCAATTGAAGATACGACCCAAGGATGTGCACAAGACGGCGTACCGTACGCGGTATGGCCATTATGAATTTACGGTCATGCCATTCGGGCTTACTAATGCCCCGGCGGCATTTATGGACTTAATGAATCGTGTATTCCGTCCGCTATTGGACCGGTGCGTCGTGGTCTTCATTGACGACGTATTGGTATATTCTCGGACCGAGGAAGAACACGAGGAGCATTTGAGGCTTGTCTTGGAAATACTCCGAAAAAAAAAGTTATATGCCAAGTTGAAGAAATACGAATTTTGGCTTTCGGAGGTCACTTTTCTAGGACATGTGATTTCGGCGAAGGTATCTCGGTAGACCCGAAGAAAGTAGAGGCAATTAAAGATTGGCCTCGCCCGACGAGCGCAACGGAGATCCGCAATTTTCTTGGACTTGCGGGTTATTATCGGCGGTTCGTGGAGGGGTTCTCCAAAATAACCACTCCGCTAACACGCCTCACCCACAAAGGGGTCAAGTATGTTTCGAGCGAAGATTGTGATCGAAGCTTCAAAGAGTTAAAAGAAAGGTTGACGACGACCCCGGTACTTGCTCTACCAACGCCGGGGGAGACATATGTCGTATATAGTGATACTTCCTACATTGGACTCGGGTGTGTCCTAATGCAAAACGCGCGAGTCATAGCTTATGCTTCGCGCCAATTGAAACCCTATGAGAAGAACTACCCGGTTCATGACTTGGAGTTAGCCGCGGTGATTTTCGCGCTAAAATTGTGGAGGCATTACTTATATGGTGAACATTGTGAGATCTACATGGATCACAAAAGCCTTAAATATTTATTCACCAAAAAAGAACTAAATATGCGACAACGGCGGTGGTTAGAGTTGTTAAAGGACTTTGATGTCACTATTCTATACCACCCCGGAAAGGCAAATGTCGTAGCCGATGCGCTAAGTAGGAAATCGGGAGAAAACTTAGCCTCGGAAATTACACCCCAACCGTTGTTGCAAAAGGAGATGCAACGGTTTGGATTGGAAGTAGTGGCGCCGGGAGTGCCGGCTACACTTGCTACCTTAGTGGTACAACCTACCCTATTGGAGAGAATCAAAGAATTGCAAAATGCCGATGAATATCTCCAGAAGGTGCGGGGTCAAGTAGAAAGCGGTAGTGCCGATGACTTTGGCATTGGGACCGATGGCACCCTTCGGTATCGGAACCGTTGGTGTGTGCCTAAGGACAAGGATCTCCGCAAGGCGATTATGCAAGAAGCGCATCACTCTCCTTATAGCATCCACCCGGGCGGCACCAAAATGTACCAAGATTTAAAGTTGCAATATTGGTGGCCGGGCATGAAGAAAGACATTGGGGACTTTGTTGCGCAATGTCTTACTTGCCAACAAGTAAAGGCGGAGCGGCGATTTCCGGCGGGAAAACTACAAAGTTTACCTATACCCGTTTGAAAATGGGAGAATATAGCTATGGACTTTGTGACCGGGTTGCCTCGATCTCAAGGTGGGCACGACGCAATTTGGGTGGTCGTGGACCAGTTGACAAAGGCGGCACATTTCCTACCGATTCATATCACTTGGTCGGGGGACAAATTGGCTCAGGTTTACATTGATGAGATTGTGAGACTTCACGGGGTTCCGGCGTCTATTGTATCGGATCGGGACCCAAGGTTCACTTCTCACTTTTGGAGGAGCCTACAAGAGGCATTGGGCACACGGCTCGATTTTAGCACGGCGTTTCATCCTCAGAGTGATGGACAATCGGAGAGGACGATTCAAATACTTGAGGATATGCTTCGAGCGTGTGTACTCGATTACAAGGGCAATTGGCATGATCATTTACCGATAGCGGAATTCGCGTACAATAATAGTTATCAAGAGAGTATCGCGATGGCGCCATTCGATACCCTTTATGGAAGAAAGTGTCGCTCTCCAATCCATTGGAGCGACGTGGGCGAGAAAACCGTTCTTGGCCCCGATGTAGTGCGGGAGGCGGAAGAGAAAGTTCGCCTTGCCCGCCAACGACTTGACGGCGCAATCTCGGCAAAAGAGTTATGCCGATCAACGACGGAAAGATATCGAGTTCGCCGTTGGAGATCATGTATTCTTGAAAATATCGCCGACGCGAGGAGTCAAGCGGTTTGGAATGCGGGGAAAGCTAAGTCCCGATACCTTGGACCGTTTGAGATCTTGGAGCGAGTTGGAGCGGTGGCCTACCGAGTAGCATTACCACCGAGGCTTGCGGGAGTTCATGATGTATTCCACGTATCAAATCTCCGCAAGTATGTCCATGATCCCGACCATGTTCTTGCTTTCGAACCGTCGGAGATTCAGGAGGATATGACCTATGAGGAGTTTCCGGCGTATATTATTGATCGCGAGGAAAGAAAACTACGAATCCGGAGAATTCCTTATGTCAAGGTCCGTTGGAGCAACCACAACGACCGAGAGGCTACGTGGGAGCTCGAGAGCGTGATGCGGCAGCGATATCCCCACCTATTCGAAAATCTGGATTAAGGTATGGATCTAGATTGTAACTAAGATAGTTTCGCGGACGAAACTAATCTTAAGGGGTGGAGAATGTAACGAACCGAACTTTAGCCAAATTGGCTAAAGCACGCGGAAAAAAATAATTGGACGAGTTCCAATTACCTTTCCAAGCGTCTTGGAAGGGTTAAAAGAAGGTTTAAAAGAGTTATGAAGGTTTTGGCATTACTCGACGCGAACTAGAGTCGAAACGACGCGAAAAACCAAGTCTGGGCAGTTTATACCGGTACAAGCACAATTCTGTACCGGTATAGCAACTTTTACTGAGAGGAGAAGAGCTCTCGGGTTTGAAAATTTATGGCCCATACCGGTACAAGCCCGATCGCATACCGGTACAAGTGCTGCGAAAAATCTGAGGCAGCTCTCGGGTTTGCCTGCAGGGTGTCCCATACCGCACGAGATGGCCCTCCATACCGAGACAAACAGTGTCCGCAAATTTTTCGACTGCTTCGCAAATAAAAAAAATTGAGGGCCTAAGTGCAATTGTTACAACACAATACACTCCCAAACACCCCTCTCTTCACAACCACTTCATCAAACACACTCTCCCTCTCATTTCCCTCTTTCTCTCTCTAGAAACTCATCTCTAGGGCTTGGAGGAGAAGAAGGAGAAGGTGGGTTTGGAGCTTGGAGGAAGACATAGGGCTCTCCTACAAGGTGGACTTTGGAGAGCTTGGGGCTAAGGTGAGGTTTATGGAAAAAAAAACCTAAGCTAGGGTTTGAGTTTTATTCCTAGAACGCTAAGCTTCTCTTTGACATAGAGACTTGGTAGAGGCTTGAGCTCCATGAAAATCCATGGAAGCTCAAGGTCCTCTAATGGTGAACTTCTAGGGTTTCAAATAGAGGCCTTAGAATGGGTCCAAATGGTTCTAGAAGAGTTCCTAAAGCATCAACAAGCTCTCTTTTGCTTGTTTAGGAGATAAAAACCCTAGGTTCTACATATGGCTTGATAGAGCACCCAAATTTGGGGCTTTTGACTATGGAGGTTCTAGGGTCAAATTGACCTTGTAGAAACCTAATTGGGAGTGTCCCCGACGCGTAGGGCAACTCCGTTTATTTTTACGAAAAGCCGATCATAGAGTTGCTATGTAAAATGGCCTGATTGGGTCAACTTTTAACGTAACGGGTTTCAACCTAGGCACTTAGGTTGGCCGTGAGATTTCTTGGACAACTCCACAAAAATATTCTAAGGTGGGTGGTGCATTCCAAAGACATCGAACTTCCCTTTATGTCTAAGTGTCATATTTGAGCATACTTTAAATTGAGCATAATGTATAGTAGGGTTATTTAAGAGCTTTTATCGTATTTTGTGAGTTCAAAATGCATGAGAATGAGTGTATGATATTGTAGTGACAAAGAACAAGAACCCTATGTATGCATGATAAAAGCTAAGGCAAGAACTTAGTGTACTTGACAAATGAACGTGACATTGGACATGTACTTAGAGATTGTGACAAAGTTGAGTCTAGACAACTTGTGTGGCATCAAAGAACAAAGAACAAGAATATGAATAAGTAGATTACTTGACATTAGTATGATTGAGAGATTGACATTGTGACAACAACCTTAGAGCTAAGGGTCATATGAGCATAGTCTCCTTGAAGTCAATGAATGGATTGTGAATTGGAATCCTTAAAGTTAAGGATTGATTGTACTCACCATATAGTCCTTGCTCGGGGGCGGTAGCTCCCCCTCGAGCGGTGCGCTCCGGAGTAGGTCACCACCTTTGGAATGAGTTTTCCAGAGGACGGTCCCAACGGGTCGATATTGAGCCTCCCTTACTTTGGGATTTTGAGTTTGGTTGAGTCTTGTTGAGGGCGAACCCACGGGTTAGCCAAGAGATTGGGTATTGGACTTATGATCTTGCATGTTTTATTTTGAGTATATTATCGTTTACTTTCAAGCGTATTAGTTGCATTTGTTAGTCGGTTATTATCTTACCTTTCTTTCTATTACGCTTGAATTAGACCTAGTGGGAAAGTCGGCATGGTTGGTTGCCGAACCCACTGGGAACTTTGTTGTAGTTCTCACCCCACTATTTTCACAGGGCGGGACCTAGCGAGGCGAGGACATGAGGGCATCGAGCCCTAGGTAGAGACCGCCCGAGTTATTTTATTTTGCTATAGTCGCATTTCCCTTTATATCATCTTTTGTATTTGATGATTATAGTTGTTTAACTTTAATTGTAATTAAGTTTCATTTTGAGGTAAATGTGATGTAAGAAAGAAATGATGCATTGAATGTAAAGACTTTTAAAGAATTCAAGTTGTAAGAATTATGCATGTATGTGATTGAAATTAATCATAGTACTTGTATGTTTTAGTTTAGCAATTCACTTTGGCTATGGCTTGCCCTCGTGCAAGATGTTATGTATGCTTCCGCATGTACACAAATTTTATACTCTATCTGTACTTGTTGAGCCTTGGGCGGACAGGGGAAGCTCTGTCCGTTCGGCGTCTGTTTGACGCGCTCGAACCGGCCAAATGGATCGGGCTCGGGGCGTGACACTCCGAGGCTGTAGTGCCGCAGTGACCTCCACGATGACGGCGTCAGCGAAAATGGGTCGTCGTCAGAGGCGGCAGAGGATGAGGGAGAGGGAGAGGACAAGAAGGGCGGGGAAGGGCGCGAGAGGTGTCGTCGTCGGAGACAGTGCAGGAGAGTCAGAGAGAAAAAAAAAAATTCTCCGCGGCGCCGATGTCGGCGGAGAAGTGTCATCGTCGGAGGCGGCAGAAATGGTGAAGGAGGAAGGAGAGAGAAAGGGTGAGAAATGTGAGAGAGGGTAAGATAGTTGTCGTAGTCGGAGGCGGTGGAGGAGGATCGGAGAGGAAAAAAAATAAGTCGCAGCGCGGCCTCGGCAGTGTTATGGAGGGGGGTGTGTGCGGGCGAGAGTAAGGATGCGCCGGACAAAATCGAAGCAGACCACCTTCGCCTCAACCAACGCCTCCGCCGCCGCCGTTCTCTGGGAAGAAAAAGAAAAAAAAAACGAGAGAAAAAAAAAAGGAGAAAGAAAAAGGTATAAATGTATTTTTGTCAGTTTGCTGAAAAGGCGGACCGAATCTGTAAAAACGAAAAAAGTGGTTCGATTTTGTAAAAGCCCAAAATAAGTGAATTTTTTATGCAAATTGGCCATGTTTTTATTTGCTGAATGTAATTTACAATAATTGACAAATTGCCGATACTTATATGTATAGATATTTTCAAAATAACAGTGCATGTCATTTTTATATTCCTAAATAACGTACAAGTAAATTACATTACTCTAAAAAATCAGAATAAATTGTTTATCACAAAAAATCTAGGTTGATGGTGAATGTTTTTTCTTTTATAAATATTCTACATAATAATAACAACCCCCAATCGAAAACATTTATACGGAATGTAATTAAGTATAAAACATAAAATTTTTTAAAATATTATTTCAATATAAAAGTGTCATAGTACTGCTCATTGGACCAGTTATATTTGTTTTAGAATATATATATAGATATATATATACTGAGTCCGACTGGGTACTATCGATAGCACCAAAAATTTGGTACTACCGAGTTTTTCACCGTTAGATTTAACCGTTAAATTATTTTTACCCGTTAGATTGTATTATTCAACCAATCAATCACTCAACCCTAGGGGGCCCACGTCATCCTAACCATTCATTTCCCAATCCAAGAGCTAAAAAATCAATAGCACAAATAGCTTGATGCTATTGATAGTATTCCAGCCTAGTTCTATATATACTAAGTGATATAATTGTTAGAAATTTTTTAGTAACTATCTGAAATACTATTTGGTACTAATATTTATCCAATATTATTGCATGAAAAGAAATATATATATATATATATATAGAGTTGATTGAGCTGGTGATTTTGAGTTTTTAATCATTGGATGGAGAGATGTAAGGTTGAGATGATCGTGGTAGGTGGTGGTTGATAGGATAGGTGGTGGTAGGTGGAATAGTGTTTGATCCAAAGGCTATTAGTAGTCAAAAAAGTAGATCCAATGGTAGAAACTTAGAAGCACCAAAAGTAGATGCTTAAAGTATTCTAGCTCCACTCTCTCTCTCTTTATATATATATAGAGAGAGAGAGAGTGGAGCTAGAATACTTTTGTAAGCACCAACCCATTGGTGCTTCCAAGTTTCTAACCCTTGGATCCCCTCCTAGATTACTAATACCCCTTGGATCAAACACTATTCCACCTACCACCACCTACCACCATCATCTCAACCCTACATCAATCCATCCAATGGCTAAAAACTCACAAGCACCACCTACTTGGTACTTTTAGGAGTATTCTAGCTCAACTCTTTCTCTATATATATATATGTATATATATATATATATATATATATAGAACTGAGCTACTATACTATTAATAGCAAAGTCATTGGTCTTTCTCAAATTTTGTCCGCGTTGGATTGAGAGATGTACGGTTAGGATGATGTGGGCCCCCTAGTGTTAAGTGGGTGGTTGGTCGTATAGTATGATCTAACATGTGAAAATCATCACAGGGGTGAATCTAACGGTGGAAAACTTGATAAGGCATAGATCTTATTGATATCATAAAAGATAACAACTCTCTCTCTCTCTCTCTATATATATATATATATTGCGGCTGAAATGACGAAAAGTAAATTACAATCAAATCCTCGTAAGCTATATGATATTGTATTATTAATTTTACGAGAATAAATAAAATATTTTTTTCAGAATGTACCATCCCAGCGACCCCAAATTAGGGGTGAAAATGAATCCAATATGATCGGAGATTTAAATATTATCGAACACAAATATAAATATTTTTGAATAATATTTTATCCGTTTTCACCTTTTATCCAAAATGAAGCCTTGATTTAACCTCTATTATAAGTAGGAAAATTACAGCAGTTGTCGCCTGACGTGGTGGGCCGAGTTCAGGGAAGAATTTGACATTCAACGCCTCCCTTCCTACAGTCTCATTGCCGTTTCCATTTTCTATTCCGTATTAAGAAGTAGGAAAACGCAGCCGTCGAATAATTCCCGCTTCTCTTTCCTCCCTCCTTGTCCGGCAAACCTCGCTCGCGGTCAAACAAAACCCTCCTCCTCCTCCTCCTCTTCTTCCACTTCCTATCCATCTCTCTCTTATAGATAGATGCCTCTTCTTCTTCCTCAGTGGGTAGATCTCTAGGGTTTCGGCCAGAGGGGCGAAGAGTAGGAGGCAGAGGAGGAGGAGGAGGATGGAGGAGGAGGCGGCGGCGGCGGCGGGTGTGGAGGTGGTGGCGCTGCGGTCGCTGGGGCTCGGCTTCGACCTCGCCTGCGACTTCCGCCTCCGCTTCGCCAAGCCCTTCCCCGGCGACGGCGACGGCGACGGCGGCGGCCGCCTCGTCCAGCTCGACGAGAGGAACACCCACGACATCCCCTTCCCCGGCGGGCCCACCATCCCCGGCGTCTCCCGCGACATCGGCTGCGACAAGGGCGACCGCACCCGCTTCCGCTCCGACGTCCTCGAATTCAACCAGGTCTTAGATTCTGTTTCAATTGAGCCTTATTGGATTTTTCAAATCAAATTAGGAACTGGATTTTTCTTTTTTCTTTTTCTTCCCCCCCTCCCCGTAGAATTAGAGGTACGATAGTTGGGATTAGCTTGTTCAATCTCTATTTATTTTGATGTACTTATCACTTTTCTCAATGGATGTACGCACATGGCATCAAGAGAGACTGAGTCGGTTGATAAAGAAGTTGGTTTGAACAATAGATCCTTTAGAGGCCAAGTTATTCTGAACATACGGGTGATATACTTTATGCACCTACTAGAGTATGTAATCTATAGATAGAACAGTTGCTTAGCTGGTCCTATTGAAGGGGAAGTGCCGACTTACAAGTACAGGGAGCTTTGTGCTCTTCACGTAGATGCATAGTCATCGTGCCTGCAGGAGAGTTAAGAGTGAAGAAGCACGATTAAGGGTTGCCAAGGCCAGATGTTGCGTGCCTTGTGATGCCTTTTGAAGATTATGATGTGATTGTGTATTTCTTGATCGCCCACGTGTATCATAATTTGACTGCTGGTTTGAGAAAGACTGGAAAGAATAAAAGGGAAAAGTTGAAAAAAGAGGGAATATAGGAAAAGCTGGATCTGCTAATTATTACTTGTGGTCTCAAACCATATAATTTATTTAGCTGATTGGTGTGTGTACAAATTTTTGTGCAGTGTTGCCCTTTAAAGTCAGTTGATTTTCAAATACCTATCTTGAAAAGGCTTCCTGTGGTTTTTTCCTTTTGATTGAAGTTTATTACTTTGGCATTTATGCGGAGTTCTTTTGACATTGCTTATCTCTTGTCAATATAGTTGGACTGAAGGCTTTTGTATTGCGTAGTGAACTTGCATAAGAAATCAATTTCATGAAAGTGGAAACCATTACGACATTTGATAGATATGTAACCAAACATAGTGATTGCTGCTCCCTGAGATTGAGATGGCTATGTTTATTCGAGTTATTACATGCATTTGCTTGAGAAGATATTCCCCCCCCCCCCCCCCCCCCCCCCTGCCATTTTGTCTGATCTTATGGAATTTTCTATTTTGCAGATGTCCGAACTACTCAATCAAAAATCTTCAGTCCAAGGGAAAGTTCCTTCGGGCTATTTTAATACTCTTTTTGATTTGAGTGGAACGTGGCTTGCAGACGCCAAGGAGACCAAATGTCTTGCTTTTGATGGTTACTTCATTTCATTGTATAATTTACACTTAAGGGCTTCTCCATTAGTCCTTCGAGATGAAGTGAAAAGGGCAGTTCCACCTAAGTGGGATCCCGTGGCACTATCTAGGTAACCAAATAAATTCACTGAATCTTTTCTTATGCTACCAAGTTATTTTATATCCTAAATTTTGTGCCTGTGTACCGACCAAAGGCTTAGATACATCTCAGAAAACATTACATTTACTGCGTGCAACTTCTGTAAATAGTTCAACTTTGCTTGTTTGTTTGTTTGGGCATGAGAGAATTCGTAAGAAAAGTGGTCATTTTACTTGTGACACCCTAATAGACATACATCGGATAATGTGGGAGAATTTGAGGGACATATATGTGATTGGCACACCAGAATAAATAATTGTCTCAAGCATTTTGGGCCAGTGGTTTGGGTCTAACTAGTTATTAGTGTTGGTGGGTCGGATTGTTACAGTTGCTATCGGAGTCAATCACCAGCTGAAAGTGTAAGATGAGTTTCTGCTGAGCCAAGGTCATACAACGGACAGAGCGTGGCTCCACGGCTGATGTCCGTTGTCGGTGGAGAGCGACTTCCCACAAAATCGGTTAACGCTAGCGAAACGAGTCTCATATCGTCTGATGCTTGTGTGTTTCTTAACCTAACTATAGAAGTTTGGACAGTGATTAGGCCTAAGAGATTAAGAGGGTTATGCTTGTTAGGGCTAGAGTAGTTTTAGGATGGGTAACCATCTTGAGAAATGGGGCAGTATCAGAGCCAACCATCAGTTGAAAATGTAAAATGAGTCTCGGTTTAGTTAGAGTTTGGATGACAGTCTAAAATTAGGATCTTGAAATGACATGCTAAAATCAGAGTCTAAGAATGACAGGTCAAGTCAAGGACACGAGATGAGTCTCACATCGCATGATGCTTGTGAATGTGCTCGAGCCCGACGAAGATGTTAGAGCTCAAAGGGGGGAGGAATATGACACTCCCAAGATATGGAGTAGTTCTATATATAAGGCAAAATAGGACTAAACCTTTTAATCCGGTATAGCATTTGGGCGGTGGCTAAGCTCAAGAGATTACGAGGGATAAGCGTACTAGGATTGGAGTAGTTTTAGGATGGGTAACCCCTTGGGAAGCGGGGTGTCATATTATCAACAGTAGAAAATGAGAAACAATTGAACCCATATTAATACTATGTTTGGCTAATTTACATTTTTTCACCAACATAGTATTCTTCTCTTTTTTAGTCCTCAAATTCAATTTATGGATGGTTCAACTTATCATACATACGTACATTGCTAACTCTCAGAAAACATTAATGTAAAAATGTATCAGGATTCTTCGTTTTCAACTGTAATTTATATGCACCTCCTTATTCTACTTTTGACAGGTTCATCACGACCTATGGAACACACATAATAGTTGAGGTAGCAGTGGGAGGTCAGGATGTGGTATGTGTTAGACAGAGTCATTCTTCAACTATTTCCTCAGCTGAGCTTAAAATACATCTTGAAGACCTTGGTGACTTCTTATTCTCTGATGGGAGAAGTCTTTCTCCAATCCATAGAAAGACCAGAGAAGGCAAGAATAAGGTATGCTTGCTTCTGTAAGTTGTAATTCTTATCTATGTGAGGATAAATTTGATTGCTGTGGTGCATTTGATATAGGTGCCTGAGGTATTCCATAGAATCTTGCAGTCAAACAACTTGCAACTGGCTATGTATACAGAAACTTCGAACAAGGATGTGAGTTTTACGGACCATTTCTATCCTAAATCTTTTATTCCTCCGGTTTAACTCATTCTTCCCCCCCTTCTTTTTAAACAAATAGGGCCTAACGGTTATTTGCTCAAAAAGAGGAGGAAATGTATATTTGTCTAACCACTCCCAGTGGCTACAAACAGTATCCAGTAACCCCGATGCTATTCTTCTTAAGTTTGTTCCCATCACTTCTCTTCTTACGGGTGTTCCTGGCAGTGGATATCTCAGCCATGCAATCAATCTGTATCTTCGCTGTAAGTCCTCAGAAGAAAAATACACTTTGCTTCTGTCATGAATGTTATGCATATATATATATATATATATATATATACATATATCTTCTTTATGTGTAGAAGTAATAGATATTTTCTTGTTATCATCATTGTTGCAGTGAGCTACCTTTTATCCTTTTATAGTAGAATGCCGTTATAGATTCATGCTGTAGGTATCCTCGGAATATGATCTAATAGCATATTGCAATGTACATGGGGATAATTAGTACGTAAATTTTATCTCGCGACAGTTTAACAGATGTAGAATTCTTCTGGTATTTTTCTTTCACCAGACAAACCGGACCTTGAGGATTTACAATATTTCTTGGAGTTCCAAGTCCCTCTTCAGTGGGCACCAATGTTCAATGAGCTGGCTCTTGGACCGCAGAAAAGAAAAGTCTCCTACCCCACTTTGCAGTTCAGATTTTTGGGGCCTAAACTTCATGTTAGCACTACTCAGGTACTACTGGTCATTTTAGCTTTTCATATACTAACTTTTGTTATCCGTTATGCTTTTTTATTTGAAAATAATACAACAAGGATCAGGAGATCTTTACATTGTCTTATTGTTCTTCACTTTTTAATTTATCTTTTGTGAATTTAAATTTTTTTTTTTTTGTCTGTTAAGAGTGGAGAAGTAATATAAGTATAAAAGATCGTGTGATAAAACAGGTGAGAAGATAATTGTATTAATTAACCACTTGAATAAAGAATTCCATGCATATTATTAAGATTTATAAAATACCCCATGAAGGGCAAACTATGCGAATTTGAGCCAATAAGTTTTGTATCATATTTTCCAATCTCCTTTTAGAAGCAGAAGCTGGCACTTTCACTGTGCATGGCTGGTCTTCTGGTGATCTAAGACCGTCCTATGGCTTTTAAGGACTTTTTCATAGTTTAACTGAAAGTGTATTGGAAAATACCCTGCAAGGAAAAGTGTGTTGCAGGGAAAGTAGATAATGTACTTTCTAGTGCTTTGGTAGAAAGGAATAAAGATTACAATCTTACATGGAAACAAATACAATTTGAAATTTTTTTTTGTTACGTATAGATTTATTAGAGTGAATTAATATAAGTCCAAGAGTTGTAAATTACATGAAACAGATTTTGGAGGGGACATCTGACTATTCTTAATTACTAGCACCTTCTAGAAACTAGTTAAGATTCCTATAATTTAGTCATAATTTTGTGTACTTCTATATTAGTTTATTCAAACAAATCGAACCCAAGAAACCAGTTCAGATGCTAGAAGACAATGAAGCAACCTTGTATTCAGTAGCAGATTAGCTTGTCAAGTTAAACTACCGCAAGTTAAACTTTACAATCTATTTTGAAGAAGTCATGAAGTCGTGAACTCTTCCAAGTTTTTTTTTTTTTTTTCTTTTTCTTTTTTTTTCCTTTCTAGAAACATTTTTATACGCACTAGAATTTCCCGCAAGCCATGAAATCTCAGACTTCTCTTTTAGAAACATCACTCTTATGATCTCAGGTATCTAGCGGCCAGAAACCTGTTGTCGGCCTCCGCTTATACCTGGAGGGCAGGAAGTGCAACCGGCTAGCGATCCATGTGCAGCATCTCTCGAGCATCCCGAGTATGCTGAGCTCCACTCTCTCGTCTGGCATGTCTCAGTGGCAAGGATCGGAAGAGTCTGACTCGAATTACTTTGAGCCCGTACACTGGACAAGGTACTCTTGCATCTGCACTTCTGTTGTAAAGCATAACGCCGAATGGCTTCAGAGGTTCCCCGACAGTGTGTTTGTTGTGACGGGCGCTCAGCTTGTTGCCAAAGGGAATTGGGCGAAGAAGGTGCTTCACCTTCGACTCCTTTATACCCACATTCCCAACTGTACCATCCGAAAAACAGAGTGGGCCCGAGCCCCTGCTGCCTCTCAGAAAGGGAGCTTTCTCACAAATCTAAGCACAACATTCAGCTCCCCTTTCACACAGCGCGACGCCCCTCCTCGGAAGCATGAGCCTGCTCAACTTAACTCTGGGGTTTACCCGGACGGCCCTCCTGTCCCGGTACAGTCTAGGAAGCTTCTAAAGTTTGTGGATATGGCCGAGGTGGTGCGGGGCCCGCATGACGTGCCAGGGCATTGGCTTGTGACGGCTGCTAAGCTCGCCAAAGAAGGGGGTAAGATTGGATTGCATGTAAAATTCGCTTTGCTGAATTATTCAGCGGAGGGCGAGCAGATCGGCTGATGTACATACATATATTGAAGGCTTGGTTTGTCTTTGTAGATCTCAGGGTTTTGAGGGCATTGTTTAGGATAAGGGAAAGATCTGAGAGTCCTATTATTGATTTATTGAGTGATTATACTCTTGTATAGAGATTGGTAATAAACTGAATGGGAAACCAACGTAAGTGCTTAATCGATGCTCCAACAAAGAAAGCGGTTTGTATAATGTCTCTTTAGTTTTGACTTGCTTTCTCTTGAAATCCAGCTACAGGTGAGAATTCCGCGATGATTGCGGCTGCAGTTTGTTGTTAAGGAAAGAAAAAAAGCCGTGTTTTGTCTGTAAATGATTAGACTTTCCATACTTTCTTAAGGACCTTTTCTTTCTCTTTTCCTTTTGGTTTACAATGAGCAGTTTAGTTGTTATGTCGTATGCTACTCACGAGGCAAACTTTTGTACAAGAGACTGTTTGGTTGGAGTGTAGCAGAGATCTGCGCTATCCTAACAAACATATGGAAAATTTCAGAAATGCTTCCAGACATCTTGTTTCCAGACACCTCTGAAGCATCTTGTTTCCGGACATCTCCGCTCAAATCGTGAACAAGGAAGCTCGAATATTTCAATGCTGGAACCATAACGGATGGAGATGGCATTTTATTACTAGAGGCTTCGTGGCGCCCTGATCGGCCAACAATAGTAGACAGTTACAATTATTTAAAGACACTTTTAAGTAGATATCCGTGCAGCAGACAAGACTCATTCCGATGGCGATGGACCACCAATCACCAGGTAAATCTCATTACCAGTTCATCACAGATAGGGGATGTAGAGATCGATGGAATCAACATATCTGGACTTTGAAGATCCCAACCAAAATTAGGATCTTCATCTGAACGTTGCTTCGAAAGAGACTCCTCACTTCTGACAGGCTGCTCACTAGAAGCATGTTCGTAGATCCGCTTTGTGTGCTATGTGGGGTTCTCCCGGAAAGCTGTGATCATCTTTTCGCCAACTGTATCTTTGTTCGCTTCCTTCTACTCTCTACGGTGGACCTCGATGCATTTCTTGATATTACGGGAGCGGTATGCGATCTCTGAGCCAAAGTATCGGAAACTCCAAACGACGTGACGAAACTTAAAGGCTTAACTCATTTGGCGGCAACCTGGTGGGTCGTCTAGTTCGATAGAAATTCAGTCATCTTTCGGGACGCGCCCCCAAACGCAGTCCACTCGGCAGGACGCATCAACAGTTTGATTCAAGACTGGAGTATACTGACCTGACCTAACTCCTGTATTTGCTTCTTTTGTTTGTTCCCCTCTTTTCTTTTATCTTGTACTTGCTTATTTTGTTTCTTTCTTTCTTTTCATTTATCTCTGTTTTCTCCTTTCGCCGTTTTCGGAGGCCCTTGTTGCTTCCACCCTGTACGCTTAATTCATCCCATTATGAATGAAGCAGGTAGCTTGCTACCTTTTTCTCAAAAAAAAAAAAACATATGGAAAATTAGAAATGCTCATATATTCTCGTGGGATACCTAATTAATTACTGGGTAGCAATTCTTCTACAGGTTAGGATGGAGTTGAATCATCTTCATCGACCTCGAAATCTCTAGTTCTCTACCCTGCCTGCTGGGAGAGCCGTAATAGGAATTGTCGTTAACAACTCCTCCTAGGTATAGCATTCTATAGGTTAGAATTAAATTGCACTCTTAATTCCCATTTGCCTAAAAGTGCCTTCAATCGTGGTTTCTACTAGAAGAAACTATCCTACTGCCATACAGTGCTCAAGTCTATTGGCTACTAGCTGAAACAACCGACCGTAAGCTTCTTTTTTTTTTTTTTTAATTTTTATTTTTTTTTTTTTACTTTCTAATTTTTTTCATGTTAAATTATACATTTTGGTTTCAAACTATAAAGCGTATGACACTATGATTTTTTCAAACTTTAATTTGTTATATTTTCTAGCAACTATAAGATCTTTTTCTACTTTTCTAATTTTTCTGTTTAAATCACACTTTCGGTTCTCAAAAGATATAAGGCACGTGATACTTTGTCCTCGAGCTTTAATTTGTTGTAATTGGTTCAATATTTTGAATTATCGTGATTAATTTTTACAACCAAATTTAATTAACTAAATATTGATGTGTTTTTTTAAAGTGAAAGTAATGTAGCACTGTTATGACTGATGATGCGACAGTTATTAAGACATCACTGTTAGGATTTCCATATATTATGGCCCAATTAATCATATTCAAATCTGGATTTACTATAAATAAAGGTCAATCCTAACAGATATAGAATTACTTGATATGGTATATTTTTATCCCTTTCCCATCTAATTAATTTAAAATAGAATCCTAATCAGACTTTGATGGGAAGTCGATCTGGACTCTATATAAAGGGGTATTGGTCCTTCTCATACGCATTAGGTGAAGAATTACCATCGGTTCCACACCATACGAGTGCGTGAGATAGGGGAGAAACCAAATCACCCAAGTTCGGTTCGTGACTTACAGTTGTAGCGGACTTTACGCTTCCGCAGATTGATCAAAGGATTTCTTTTTTACGGCGCTCTGTGAGTTATTTTGATCCTGGATTTAGGTATGTATCTAATTTCTTATTTGTTTTACATACCTTGAAATTCCATCAATTGGTATCAGAGCCAAATTTGCTAAATTAAATATTGTATGTATTATATAATTGGATCAAATTATGATTAAATTTGAGTTTTCATAATAAAAGGTTTTATGGTTCTTGATCCAAATTAAGATCACACAATAGTGTGCGGAAGGTTTTATGTAATGACTCAATTTTTAAATTTTATAAAATATTACGCATGACGTGATCTTAATTTGTGGGCCAATTAAGTTTGTATCCTTCTTGATCACATGAGGCATGGTCGACTGCGGCGGTGACATGAGACCATGATCGTTAACCCTTCGGAAATTAGGTTAATATTAAGGTGCGGCACATGTTGACCGCGCGGCTTCTTACATAGTGGTCAAGATTTATTAATTAGTTGGCTTCTTTAAACTAATATTCATTAGCCAATTACAGATTGGTTCTATTTAAATGCATTATTTTCATGTTGCATTAAAATTAGAGCACGTTGGTAGTCCCGTTGATGAGGCGAAATTATTTTGGAGATGGTCGAGTCCGACCAATTAAAATTTTTCTTTGGTTCTGCATCGGACCTCAAGCATTATTAATTAATTACAATTAAGGTCGTTTGACTATGTGTTTATACAGCCTCTTTTATTCAATGGAGTTTGTATATATCAAAATTTGATCCTCAAGTTTGTTAAAGTATCGTGAACATAGAAAATCCGTTCACATATGGATTTAACTCTGCGTACAATATTTAATTTACCATAAAGTTATTTATCTTTTATTTTATGGTCAAATTAGAATATATAAAGTTTAAATTTGATTGCGATGTCATGTTATCGCATCTATATGCTTATTTTGACCGGATAAATATGAAAAATTAAATAATCATAACTGTTTTCGATTATTTGATATTTGGTGCTAAGTTAAATTAATTTTTATTTCGATTGGTTAGGTGCAAGCCAAAGCGGCCCTAATTAAAAGAAATAATAATTTAATTTACTTTAAAGTAGCGCTTCCGGATAATTTACATGTTAATCATGCAGCACCAAGTCGATTAATATATTGCTTCAATTTGTTAGTGCAAGCCAAAGCGGCCCCGACCGGAAGAAAAGATAAATTAATTGCTTTAAAGAAGTGCATGCGAAAATTGCACCCTAGTATTATGTTTAGTCTGCTCCCAAAGGAGGTCTAAACATGAAGGTAAATGGATGGTGTAGGATGGTAATTCTCTTATAACTCGTTTGGAGAAATTTGCCTGGCCAAAGCTGACAATTTCTTTATACGGAAAATTTGAAATTATCACGACCTACAGAAAATTTAAATTAGTCTCTGATAAAGAGATTGCATATTTATGCTCATAACTCTGCTCCCAAAGGAGGGGTTGTGATGTCATATAAAGCATATGCATAAAGAACGAAAAATACTTATGTTCATAACTCTGCTCCCAAAGGAGGGGTTGTGATGTCATATAAAGTGTATTTTTAATTTGGTGTGGTAATTTTGATGTGGTATTTTATTGATAAAACATGCATTTTATTTTTTCAGCGATGAATTCATTTTCTGTTCCTATTGGTGAATCTGTTCCTATACTTAATGGTTCTAATTATTCGGAGTGGAAAGAACAGATCATGTTTATTTTGGGCTATATGGATTTAGATTTGGCTTTGCGCGATGAGAAACCGCATGAGGTAGTGGGTCCAATGACTCCACAGCAGGAATCCGCGCAGGAAAAGTGGGAGCGATCCAATCGCTTAAGTTTGATGCTTATAAAGTCAAAAGTATCAAAAAGCATAAGGGGATCAATTCCAAAATGTGATAAAGTCAAAGATTATCTAAAAGCCATTGAGGAGCAATTTGTCTGCTCTGATAAAGCCTTGGCGAGCACCTTAATGAACAAACTGTCTTCCATGAAGTACTCCGGAAATGGCTCGATTCGCGAGCATATTATGGAAATGCGAGATATTGCGGCGCAACTCACGCACTTGAAGTAACCATCTACGATTCATTCTTAGTGCATTTTATTACGAACTCTTTGCCATCGAATACGGACCATTTCGGATCTCTTATAACACACAGAAATATAAATGGTCAATTAATCAATTGCTGCCAATGAGCGGGCAAGAGGAAGACAGATTAATACAGGAGAAACAAAATGAAGTTAACTTTGTTTCTCAAAAGAGACAAATAAAACGTGCTAAGAATGGTAAGGGCAAGAATGACTCAAAAAAAAAGAATAAGGAGGTTCCATCTGGTTTTCAAGGCCAATCAAGTAATTGGACTCCTAAGTGCTTCTTTTGTAAGAAAAAGGGTCATGTAAAGAAGGACTGCCAAAAGTATCAGAAATGGCTCCAGAAGAAAGGTAAATTTCTAATTTTGATGCATGAGTTGCATTTTGTTTCTGTTCCGTCTAATACTTGGTGGATTGACTCTGGTGCCACATGCCACGTGGCGAATTCCGTGCAGGGATTTCAGAATCGCAGAAAACCCAGTAAAGCTGAAGCGACTATCTATACAGCTGAAGGAAATTCAACTAAAGTAGAATTTGTAGGGACATTTAGATTAGTTCTTTCTATTGGTCACATTTTGGATTTAGTTGATACATTTTATGTTCCAAATTTTTCTAAGAATTTAATTTCTATTTCGAAACTTGTTGGATTGGGTTATAGTTTTCATTTTGATAATAAAGCTTTTTCTTTATCCTATGAATCTCAGATAGTTGGCTCTGGTATTTTGGAAAATAATCTATATAAAGTATTTTTAGATGATTCATTTAGTGAAATCCTTCTCACCATGTACGGAAATGTTGGTTCAAAACGTGGCATTAATAATGAAAGGTCATCCATGTTATGGCATAAGAGGTTAGGACACATCTCGAAACAGAGAATTCAAAGATTAATCAGAGAAGGTATTTTAGATGATTTGGCCTTCTCTGACTTTGAAATGTGTGTGGACTGCATAAAGGGAAAGCAGACCAAAACCTCTTCTAAAGGTGCTAAAAGATCTGATGGAACATTAGAGTTGATTCATACCGATATATGTGGACCTCTTCCTTTATCATTTACTGGCCATAAATATTTTATCGCATTTACTGATGATTACTCTCGATATGGCTATCTCTACTTGCTTAAAGAAAAATCTGAAGCATTATATGCCTTTAAGGCATATAAGGCTGAAGTAGAGAATCAACTCGAGAAAAGGATAAAAGTAGTCAGATCAGATAGAGGTGGTGAATATTTTGGTAGACAACCAGATAAGGGCCAAATTCCTGGGCCTTTGCTAAGTTTCTGGAGCAGTGCGGAATTGTTCCACAGTACACCATGCCAGGGACACCTGATCAGAATGGTGTTGCTGAAAGAAGGAACCGCACATTAATTGATATGCTCAGGAGTATGATCAGTAATTATACCCTTAGATATCATTGTGGAGCGAGGCACTCAAAAGCTTTGTATATTCTTAATCGGGTCCCTACTAAGGCCGTCACTAAGACTCCTTTTGAGCTTTGGACGGTAGGAAACCCGATTTAAGACATTTTCATACATGGTGTTGTCAAGCTGAGGCCAAATTGTATGATCCACAAATAAAGAAATTGGATCCTCGAACCATATCAGGATATTTTATTGGTTATTCAGAAAGGTCCAAAGGGTATAAATTTTACTGTCCATCACTTCCTATAAAGATTGTAGAAACTAAAACAGCACGGTTTATTGAGGATGGTGCAATTAGTGGGAGCTCTGAACCTCGGTTCATTGAATTTGAGGAAATTCAAGAGCATTCGGATTCTGTACATGACAGGCCCACTATTGTCACTCACAATTTAATGGTTCTGCTCGGTAGAACAACAAGTCGTTTTGGAACCACAAAGTGATTGTGAACCTATCATTGATAATTCACATCAAGATGTACAAGTGGATAATTCACATCAAGATGTACAAGTGAATAATCCACATGAAGATGTGCGTGTGGATAATCAGATAGATTTAAGAAGATCCTCAAGGCAGAGAAGACCGGCTATATCTAGTGATTATATTGTCTATCTTTATGAGAATGACCAGAGTTTAGATGATCCTCTTAGTTTTTCCGAAGCCATAAATAGTAGTAATTCTATGGAATGGTACAATGCCATGAAGGATGAGATTGAATCCATAAACCACAATGAGGTATGTGACCTTGTTTAGTTACCTATTAGAGTTAAACCAGTAGGATGCAAATGGGTTTATAAAATTAAATGAGACTCCAAAGGTAACATAGAGAGATACAAGGCCCGTCTTGTGGCAAAAGGATTTACTCAGAAAGAAGGCATTGACTATAAAGAGACTTTCTCTCCAATATCAAGAAAGGAATCTTTCCGTATTATTATGGCTCTGGTTGCTCATTTTGATCTCGAGCTACATCAGATGGATGTTAAAACTGCTTTTTAAATGGGGATCTCTATGAAGAGGTGTATATGAATCAACTTTGAAGGATTCTCGCAAAGGAAATGAGCACTTGGTATGCAAATTAAAGAAATCAATATATGGACTAAAGCAGGCCTCCCGACAATGGTATTTAAAATTTAAACAAACTATTTTAACCTTTGGTTTTAAAGAAAATATTGTTGATCAATGTATTTATTTAAAGGTTTGTGGGAGTAAAATAATTTTCTTAGTCCTTTATGTTGATGATATTTTGCTTGCCAGTAATGATCTTGGGCTATTGCATAACACTAAAGAATTTCTTTTTCAAAATTTTGAAATGAAAGATTTAGGTGAGGTCTCATATGTTCTTGATATTGAAATCAAAAGGGATAGATATAAAGGTTTACTCGGTCTATCTCAAAAGGCCTACATAAAAAAAGTTTTGGAAAGTTTTGAAATGCATAATTGTAAGCCCAGTGTTGCTCTTGTCCAGAAAGGGGATAAGCTTAATACTTTTCAGTGTCCTTTGAACCAATCGAAAATTGAACAGATGAAAGACATATCCTTTGCCTCTGCAGTTTGTAGTCTTATGTATGCACAGACGTGCACACGTTCGGATATTGCTTTGCGGTTGGATTACTTGGCAGGTATTAAAGTAATCCAAGCAATGAGCATTGGAAGGCTACTAAAAGGGTTATGAGGTATTTGAAAGGAATTTTGGATAATATTGCATGTTACGAGACCACATTACAGATTATTTGGCTTAGAAATTTTATCACAGACTTAAGAATTGTGGACTTCGGTGTACGTCCAATAAAGATTTTCTGTGATAGTTCAGCTGCGATTTTCTTTGCCAATAACAACAAGATTACAGTGGGGTGTAAATACTTGGACACCAAATATCTTGTTGTGAGAGAGAAGATAGATGAAGGTTATGTTACAAATTGAATACATCAGTACCAAGTGTATGATTGCAAACCCAATGACCAAGGGGCCGGCACCTGGGTCATATGCAGATCGTGTTAAAGTTATGGGTTTGATTAGTTCTTTTGATGTATAAGGTTGTAACATCTATCTTTTTCAATGAAGTTATAGTTTAATGCAGCTGTGTTGGACCTTTTAATAGGCATAAAGTTCGTCTATTAACGAATGAATATACAGTTTAAGTTCATTCATAAAGTTGTGCCATATAAAGTACTCGACTAGGAGATGAAGATGATACGGTAATTATGGAAGGAAAAATTTCGTTATGAAGAGGTGGACCGCCATAGTTCCTATCATTGTAGTTTTTTAGTTTGAGCTAAAGATCAAGTGAGTTCTAAGGTATTTGACCATAAAGTTTCCAATAATGCGCAATAAAGTTTGGAGTATAGAAAATCCGTTCATGGAATATAATTAATATGAGCCAAGTGGGAGATTGTTAGGATTTCCATATATTATGGCCCAATTAATCATATTCAAATCTGGATTTACTATAAATAAAGGTCAATCCTAACAGATATAGAATTACTTGATATGGTATATTTTTATCCCTTTCCCATCTAATTAATTTAAAATAGAATCCTAATCAGACTTTGATGGGAAGTCGATCTGGACTCTATATAAAGGGGTATTGGTCCTGCCACCTTCTCATACGCATTCCGGTGAAGAATTACCATCGGTTCCACACCATACGGCAGAATGCGTGAGATAGGGGGAGAAACCAAATCACCCAAGTTCGGTTCGTGACTTACAGATTGTAGCCGGACTTTACGCTTCCGCAGATTGATCGAAGGATTTCTTTTTTACGGCGCTCTGTGAGTTATTTTGATCCTGGATTTAGGTATGTATCTAATTTCTTATTTGTTTTACATACCTTGAAATTCCATCAATCACATCATGGCGACATATTAATTTTTAGTCAACTAAGTTGGGCTCTAGGACTTGATTGCAATAATTTATAAATTTTGTGCTAGAAATCACTACAAATAAAAAATTGAGGCCGAGAGTATCACGGATGTTATAGTTTGAGGACCAAAAGTGAAATTTAGCCCATTTTTTAATTTGAAACGCTCGTAGGCCGTATGCGCACATCATTTTATACCGCAAAATTCAAACTCAATCGAGACGTAACGTCAACGAGGAGGATAACGAATGTGGTGATCAGTAGGGTTGTTTCGCCAAAGACGAATGCCTATACGTACATAATCATGAATAGCGCGACAAAGTAAGCATGGTTATATATGCCAACAAAGACTCAAAATATCCAGTTTAGTAGTCTGTCTCGTGAATTTATTTTATTTGATTTGATGCCCAGAAGGCATATGTGAGAAATCTCCAACAACGTTTGAGCGGTAAGATTCTTCATCTTCCGGCTATAACTATTCTTTTGTGGCTTAAGCTTTTGAGATGGTAATTAAAGGGCTTGGTCAATTCAAAAACTTTCCCGAGCTCGAATCTAATCCCGCTTACCTCTCCAGTTAGATTACCTGTAGAGACCTGGATTTTGCACCTGAGGCTTGCCGACAGCTCTGGAGAGTGTCGGGATAAGTCCGGGTCGCGTTAGCGCCAAATAGACGCTAAACGGGCCCCGTGGGAACGCGAGAGCAGCATGTGTCACGAAAATCTGCAAATAGTAGGTTTTTCTGTGAGCTGTACCGGTACAAAGTTGGTTGCTATACCGGTGCAATAATGGTTGCTATCGGTATAGCCACCGGGGCCATACCGTATAGCCCTGCGCAGTTAGGCTCTCGGGTTGCCTGTTTGTACCGGTACAAGTGGGGTTTTGTACCGGTACAAAGCAGAGGTATGGTGCAGTTTGACTTTTTGGGCACTTGTCACATCACCCCTTTTGCCCTTATCTTGGACCAGAGAAGAGAGAGAGAGGGAAGCTTCTTCTTCTCCTTCCTTGCTGCTGCTGCTGCTCCTGCCCTTGCAACCAGAGGAGGTGGAGGAGCTCAAGAGAAGCTCGAGCTTCGACGACGACGACGCGCCGACGTGAGATTTCAGCGAGCTTTCGGCGTCGAGACGCTGCGAGGGGCCGGCGTGCGTGCGGGACCACTGCCCCCGACTCGGCGACAGGCCTAGGGCTCGTTTCGAGGTGAGTAACCCATCGAGTTTCCCTCCGTTGCATCTATTTCCTGGATTTTCGAACTGCTGCTGGCAGCACCGTCGACCCGCGGAGTTTTGACCATATCTCTGTGTAGGAGAGTCGAAATGCGATAAAACTTGGGGCGTTGGATCCGCGACTTCAAGACGATTCCAACGACACCTTACTTGCTGGATTTGGACAAGGTTTGCCCTGTCGGAACCCTTAATTACTGAGCCGCTGTTTGCCGATTCGAATCGAGATCTTTGACTGCAGAATTCTGCGTCGACCGTCGGTACTTTGGCTAGTACTCCGCGCGGGGAGGTCGGATCGCGTCGAAACTTGCGGCGTTGGATTCTTGACTGCGAGACGAAGATTTTGAGCCGTGGATCGCTGAATTTGGATAAGGTTAGCTTAGTTAACTTTAAGCTTTTCTCAGCCGCTATTTTCCGGACAGAATTCATGAAATTGTACTTTTGCCCCTTCGCAGCGGGAGACTTCGGACCTCGGCGGATCAGCGAAGGATCACCTTGACGCGGGCCACTTCCTTCACAGCCAGGAGATCGCTTGAGAGGTGGGCTTACATCGGAATACTCCTAGGTATAATAGACAACATGTGTAAACTTCTGTTCCGACCAGTACGTGATAGCTTGAATGCATGATTATCGTAGAGTAATCTGAAATTGAATCATGCTTAGCGAATATTTAATATTGTACATGTTGGACTTGGATTTGACTTAGGAGAAAACCACGTTTTGGATCGTCATTAGCCTACACTACCGGATTTAGCTCTAGGAGCCGATTTGTGCCGTATCTTCGCCGGGGAGTGCGATGAATACTAGGGTAGTGTAGTTTGCTCTTACGCCCGTGCTGGGGGTGCCGAGCTCACTTTTCAGCAGAGTCTTGTCGTGCTGGTTGTCGGGCACCGTCGGGGGGTTTGACGGGGGACCCAGTGTACTGTGTGGTTACAGTTGGTGCCAAGGGGCACGTGGTGTGTTAGTGCTTGGACCTAGTGTACTTGACTATGCCTGTGAGAGCCAGATTGAGCTCGACAGAGATACGCTTGCATACTCGGTTGGTTCGCGCCCACGAGTGCCGCTCCGGAGTCTGGCGTAGTGCTTTTGCGTTGGTGTGGCTGCGCCCTCGTTGTGGGTTGCTCTCCGCTAGCTACCCCTGGGGTAGTTGTAGTGTTGCTTCGACGGGCGGGACGGGTGCTTTCACGGTCCTCGTAAGATTGGGTCGACTTTTACTAGTTCTACAGAGAGTGGTTTAGAGCAGGATAGTATAGGGATTGTTAGCTGTCGAGTGTTTCCAGCTTCTTTTACTTTCTTGCTTACCCTGTAGACTTAGTGGGTGGACGGATGTGTTTAGGGCGGTACCCACTGAGGACTACTTATTTTTATAGTAGTTCTCACGCCCTCTTCCTTCCACTGTTGTTGCAGGGCCTTACATTGCGAGCTCTTTGCTCCGTCTGAGTCGGACCGTGGGAAGGGCGTGGCGGGCTAGAGCCTACCCTTCGAGTTCGGTACTAGAGGACTTCCACTGCAGGTAGTGACAGTTTTTGGTTTTGGACACTTTTGTACATACAGTTGAACTCGCTGGAGCGAGTAGTGTTACTCTGTATCTGTGATTGTATGTATATAAAGTTGTTGTTTTTCCTACCTGTTTGTTTTTAGTTATTCCGGCTCTATGCTACGTACGTAGCATTGTATGTTTATACGAGTACGGCTACGCTTCGTATACGGGAGAAATTCTTTTGTATACGGCGGATTTGTCAGCGTGCCGGTGGATATGCAACCGGGCGTGACGGATTAAGTTGGTATCGAGCTTAGTATTAGGTCGTTGGGACCTAGGAAACCTAAGTGGTAAACCCTAGGAAGGACAGACGCGAGAGGCGTGATTTAACGCGAAAGTCATTGATTGATTGTTCTAACTCATCTTTGAGTGGAGTGAGTGACTGAAGGAGTGTCTGTTTCGGTCCAGAGAAATTATGTTGGCTGCAGACGACATAATTTTGAGGAGAAACAGGGACCGCCTTCGAGGCTTTCGATGATTGGGTCGAGTGTTTTGTATCTGACCTTGTTTCTATGTGTGCAGCTATGCCGCCTCGCAGAGGACGACCGCCGCTTCGGGGCCGCGCCCCACCGCCACTACCACCACTACCACCCCAGATACCAGAGCAGATGGATCAGGGCACCCGACCTGAGACGGGTGTGTTAAGGATTTATCTAAGTTGGAGAGTTTTGTGTATTTGTAAGGAGTTTTGGAGACTTCGATGAAGCTCAAGTCAAAGGATCGCAATTCAAGATCAAAAGCTGTGTTGGATGAAGTTCGACAACTCAGGTATGGACGAGAACACTTAGTGGTGTATTTTAAGTTATTAAAATATGTTTGGAAGACATCAGAACTAATAAAACTATGTTTTTGAACTTAATTGATTCTGAATCATGCTTAAACTGGTTGGGACGACCGGTCTCCACACTGAGAAGACCGGTCCCAGAGAGCTCCCTCTGCGCAACTTTACACAGAGGACCGGTCATAAATGCAGGCCAGGTTCCGGAGAGACTTCTGCGCGACCTTACCTGAAGGACCGGTCTCCTTATCTAAAGGACCAGGTCCCCGGAGGAGAAATTCGTATGTCGCTGAATGAGACCGGTCCCCAGTCAAGTGAGACCGGTCCCTCGGTGATCAATCTTTTATTGCGCAAGGTAGGATCGGTCTCTAACTTGGAGGACCGGTCCCGCGATACGAAATCTGTTTTAAAGATTTTATCTGTTATATCTAAATCTTTCTAGATGTCTTCTAAACCTATAAATATAAGATGAGGGACTTTTGGATGTTTAAGACTTAGAGAGATATAATGTGAAAAACCCTAGAAAGCTTGTGATGATTTTCTTCGCTCAATAGTTTTTTAATCAGGCTTTTTAGGTTTTGGTCGTTGAAACGATTCTCTGAAGTAGTTTATATTCTTAAGAGTCGTTTTAATGATGAACATCTAGGGTTTTCGCTCCTCTTCTCATATGTTCTTTCTAAGTTCATAAAATCACCGCAAAGTTGTTTTAAAGAGATTCGAACTTCGGAGGAAGTTTGGCGCGTGGACTTCGCGTGAAGACCGTGGATTCGGTGGGCGTTTCGTGGATTCGAGACGTGGATCTTTGTGAGGATTTGCAGCGAGATCGATAGAAGGATTTCCATCGATCGAGGACCAACGGAGACGATCTACAACGAGGATTCGGTAAAATCGAGTTGTGTTTAGGATTAAATCACATGTACTTGATTTTTCTATAGTGGATTGTTTTGCGTGATCGGTCCGTGGGTTTTCTCTCCGGCTTGGAGTTTTCCCACATTAAATCTCGGTGTTTGATTTTATTTTCCGCTTTTATTATTTTTTAAGCATTGAGATTGGTTGTGTTTGCCGTTTACACCTATTCACCCCCCTCTAGGTGTTATTTACCTTTTAGATCTTAGGGATTCATATCTCACAATTGGTATCAGAGCGGGTATAGGTTGTAATCTATGGCCGAGGGTGGTAACATTAATCGACCTCCGCTCTTTGATGGCACTAATTACGCTTACTGGAAAGTTCGTATGAGAGCGTTCCTTATTGCCATCGACGAGCGAGTTTGGCAATCAATTGAATTTGGATGGAAACATCCAACTGAGGTTGTCGAAAATGTTAGCGGCCCTAAACCTAGAAATAAGTGGACGAAGGATGAAAATGAACTATCATTGTTTAATGGGAAGGGTATCAATGCTTTATTCAATTCTTTAAATCAAACCGAATTTTCTCGTGTCTCGGCGTGTCAAACCGCCAAGGAGATATGGGATACTTTACAAGTTACACACGAGGGTACAAGCTTGGTAAAAGTTCAAAAATTGCCAATGCTTACGAGTAAATTTGATTCTATTCGTATGGAAGAACATGAAACTTTTATCGAGTATTATACTCGTTTGCAAGATATAGTTAATACGTGTGCTAACTTAGGAGAAAAGATTTCTGAATCTAAAGTTGTTCGAAAAATTTTAAGAACTCTTCCCGAACGCTTTCGTCCAAAGGTTGCGGCCATAGAAACGGTAAAACATCCGGATGAACTTAAAGTAGAAGAATTAGTCGGTGCACTTCAAACTTATGAAATGACTTTTCCTACTAATTCACCTTCTTCCAAGTTGTCTTCTAAGTCTACAGGTATGGCTTTGAAATCGACAAAAGGAGACGACTTGACATCTTCATCGGATTCGGATGACGACGTGACATTGGAGGAGTTCGAAAAGCAACTGGCTCTATTAACAAGGAAGTTTCGTCGAAACTTTAGGAAGAGACAATATTCAAAACCGAACTTCTCAAAGTCGAATAAATCAAAAGGGAGTTTTCTTTCTTCCTCTTCATCTTCAAAATCTAAAAATTCTGAGAATTACTCTAAGGACACAACAAAAGAAAAGAAGAATAATGAAGGTCAAATTCAATGCTATAAGTGCAGAGGATTTGGTCATATTGCATCGGATTATCCCAATAAGAAGTCTTTGAAAAAGAAAGCGATGCAAGCAATTACTTGGGATGATTCCTCTGCTGAGGAGTCAACCTCAAGTGATGAGGACGTTAATGCCACTGCACTTATTGCTTGTGATTCTTCTTTTGTGTGTTTATCATCTACTGACTCTATTTCTATGACTGCTTTACATGAACAATCCGCCTCGGAACATTCAATGGACGAAGAGTCGGATGCAAACGAAATGGCCGCCGCCTATCACCAACTTGTTGTTGAATCGAAGAAGATGGCGAAACACAACAAGAAGTTGCGGCGAAGATTATTCGAATTGGGAGAAGAAAATACAAGATTAGAGTCATTAAAGGGAAGTCTAGAACAAGAGAGAGATGGTTTGATTAAGTCCTATAATTCTTTATTAGATAAATGTGAATTGCTTGAGAAGGAAAAGGAAACAAATATCGAAAATATTAATTTCCTCACCAAGCAATACACAGAAGCTAGAGAATCAAACATGGAATTTACTAAGACGATTATTCAGTTAAAATATGATTTAAACAAATTTTCGTCGGGCTCTAGCAAACTCGACAAAATGATAGGACTTGGTCAAACCAATAAGTTTGGACTTGGTTATGAGAGGACCCCTGTCAACAAAGTGATGAAGAAAGCAGACGAACAACGGATGAAGCGCACAGACGGTTTACGGTAAGTTTGTTTCCACAACAATTCGTTTGCTAACAAAATTTGTCATTCTTGTGGTATGTCGGGACATGTGAAAAGATTCTGTATGCAAAAACCAAAGAATGAAGGTACTACCCGATGGATGAAGATGGATAATCCAAAGAAGAAGACGAAGCGAACTTGGAGACGAAAGTCGGATGATCCAAAGAAGTATATAACCAAATTCGTCGACGAGCTAAAGATGTCTCAATCAAGTCAACCGACGCACCCTAAAACACGAAAGGTTTGGGTGCGCAAAGGTGAACTCTTTCCATGTCTTGTCATTCACACTTCTCTTCATGCTTATGATACTTCTTCATGGTATCTAGATAGTGGTTGTTCACGCCATATGACCGGTGATAAAAATTGTTTTAATTCTTTAAATAAAACCTCCGGAGGATTTGTTGTTTTCGGAGATGGCCGGTCAACTAAAATTATTGGAAAAGGAACAGTCACTATCTCTGATGGCCCTACGTTGAACGACGTATTTTATGTTGAGGGGCTTAAATCAAATCTCATAAGCATAAGTCAATTGTGTGATGACGGATATTCAGTAAATTTTTCTGCAAATGAATGTTCTGTGATGAATGATGATAATTCTTTCTTTTTAAAAGGTATTAGGTCACAGAATAATTGTTACGTAGTTCCTAGTGCTTCAACTGAATTCTGTAACCTAGCGACTTTGGACACTGAGACTCTTTGGCATGAACGTCTAGGTCACATGAATTTTAAGGAACTATCTAAGATAACGAAAAAGGAAGTAGTTAGAGGAGTACCTAAGATAGACTTTAAAGAGAAAATTGTTTGTGAGGGTTGTCAACTGGGAAAACAAAGTAGATCCACTCACAAGAGTTTGAATCACTTAGGGACATCTAAACCTCTTGAACTTCTTCATATGGACTTGATGGGACCTTCTAGGATTCAAAGCATTGGGGGAAAACGTTATATCTTGCTTGTAGTTGATGATTTTACACGTTTTGCTTGGTGTGCATTTACGAGAGAAAAAGTGATACTTTTGATTCTTTTTCGAACTCGTCTTCGTCTTATGAATGAACGTAATGAAAATATTATACGCATACGAAGTGATCAAGGAGGAGAATTTATAAACTCAAAATTTGTTGATTTTTGTGTTTCAAAAGGAATTAAACATGAATTCTCCGCTCCTTATACTCCACAACAAAATGGAGTTGTTGAACGAAAAACCGGGTTGTTCAAGAAATGGCACGTGCTAAGCTTCATAGTAAGAAAATTGCACTCCATATTTGGGCAGAAACGGATTAACACGGCAGTCTATGTGATTAATCGTATTTATACACGCCCGGGTACTTTAAATACTCCTTATGAATTGTGGAATGGTAGAACACCAAATGTAAAATACTTTCGTATTTTTGGGAGTAGATGCTTTATCCTTCGGGATCGTGAGAATCTTGGAAAATTTGACTCTCGAAGTTACGAAGGAATTTTTCTTGGGTACTCTACTACTAGTCGGGCTTATCGTGCGTATAATATAAAAACTAAGACGGTGATAGAATCAAGTAATATAAGAGTAGACGAAGCTTTTTCTGCAAATTCTTCTTTGAATGATACTACTTCTACTACTTTGATTGTTGATGATGATGATGATTCTCCATTTTTCTTGCCTGTGAACAATGAAAATTTTGTCATTGATGATCCCATTCAAACTGAAACTGTTACACCACATGAGTCATCAGAACCCTCTCATTCTTTGAATTAACACAGTGAAAGATCACCCTTTGTCTAATGTGATAGGAGACCCTCTTCGGTGTAAGAACTAGGAGACAACTTCGTGTGAATTTGCATTTTATGTTTCCCTATTTGAGCCAAAACATGTTTACGAAGCTCTTCTTGATGAATTTTGGATAAATGCTATGCAAGAAGAACTTGGTCAATTCACTCGAAATGATGTATGGGAATTAGTGCCACGACCGAGCAACAACATGTAATTGGTACAAAATGGATTTTTAAAAATAAGAAAAATGAAGATGGTACCATTATTCGAAACAAAGCAAGACTTGTTGCTCAGGGATATTCTCAAATTGAAGGAATTGATTTTGATGAATCCTTCGCCCCGGTTGCTCGTCTAGAATCCATTCGTATTATGTTTGCAATTGCTTGTCATTTTAAAATAACTCTTTTTCAAATGGATGTCAAAAGTGTATTTTTAAATGGATTTTTAAAGGAGGAAGTTTTTGTAGAACAACCAAAAGGGTTTATAGATTCAAAATTTCCCGATCATGTGTTTCGACTGAAAAAGGCACTTTATGGACTTAAACAAGCACCGCGAGCATGGTACGAACGCTTAACAAATTTTCTTTTAAATAAAGGCTACAACCGAGGGGGAGCGGATAGAACTCTTTTTGTAAAACATACGAAAAATGATTTTATTGTGGCTCAAATTTATGTGGATGATATTGTTTTTGGCGCAACTAGAGATGAGGATGCCACTGAACTTGCAAATTTGATGACCAGTGAATTTGAGATGTCAATGATGGGGGAGCTTACTTATTTTCTTGGGTTACAAGTTAAACAAAGTAGAGATGGAATTCATCTATGTCAATCCAAGTATGCGAGAGAGTTGGTTAAGAAATTTGGATTGGATAGTACAAAAGCTTTTGATACACCAATGGGTACTAGTAACAAAGGACTCGGATTAAATTCTGAAGGACAGAGTGTTGATGAAAAACAGTACCGAAGCATCATTGGGAGTTTGCTCTACTTGACTGCGAGTAGACCCGATATTGCTTTTAGTGTTGGGGTTTGTGCCCGATATCAAGTTGATCCGAAAGAGATTCATTTAAAAGCAGTTAAGAGAATAATTCGGTATGTTAAAGGCACGTCTGAACATGGTATCTGGTATCCAAAGGGAACGTCTTTAGAATTATTAGGATACTCAGATGCAGATTGGGCCGGTTCTGCGGATGATCGTACGAGTACGAGCGGAGAATGTTTTTATCTGGGACATTGTCTGGTTGCTTGGCACAGTAAGAAACAGAACTGCATTGCACTCTCGACTGCTGAGGCAGAGTATATTGCAGCCGGTAGTTGCTCCACTCAATTATTGTGGATGAAAAGCTTGTTGAGTGACTATCGGATTCCGTCTACCATCATGACAATTCTTTGTGATAATACAAGTGCTATTAATATTTCCAAAAACCCTGTTTTACATTCTCGCACAAAACACATTGAACTTCGATATCACTTTTTAAGAGAATTAGTTGATTCAAATATTCTTCAACTTGAATACATTTCCACTGATGATCAACTAGCAGATATTTTGACAAAACCTTTAGATCAAAAACGATTTCTACATTTACGAAAGGCAATTGGTATGAATCTTATAGTCTAGATTTATTCTAAGGGCCATAGTTTATGCATATAAAGGTGTCTCATTGCATGTTTTTTGTGGGGTATAAATTGTGATATTCTTCACATGACTTTAATTGGCTCTTGAAAATATTTGACTAAGTCAAGTTTATATTTATGTTTATTTGATGTCTTGTTTGTTGATTGACTTGATGGATTAAATTCCTTTTGAGTACATGCTGTTAAAATCAATACATCTTATTTTGACCTTTAACAACAATGTGCTTGTCTTGTTTGATTATATGTCTTGGTATAAATATTGATTTTCCAATTTCTTGAAATTATCATACTATCGTCATATTGGAGGTTGCACTTTCTTAGGGGGAGTCTTTCCTGCGGTTATATCTAAATAAAAAGATGTGGAAAGAGTTACATTCCTACTGGAAGTGTGAAAACTACCACCACATGGAGGAAAGAGCTACCACCCCGGTCGTCCGGCATGTGTGTGAAGCTACCACATGTATTGAAATGCATCAAAAAAGAAAAAGGGGGGGACTTAGATATAAAAAAAAAAAAAAAATTTTTATTATTGATTTGGGAATAAGATGCATAGGAGATGATAAAATTTGGTGATGTATCTCCAAGGTGATATAAGGTGATGTTACGGATAAAAGATGCTCAAAGAGCCACTACTTTCTAATTTTGTGTATACTTCAATTTGACCATATTATTTCAGTTTCAATTTTTTGGACTATCGTAATCTTACTCTTGGCAAATATGATAATGGATGAACACTTTCACTTTTCAGTTCTTATTTGATGTGTGGATTTTCACACAATACTCATTTGAAATTTGTTCTGGATTGTTTGTTTGACAAATTTGGACATTGTATTTTATTTAAAATTAAAATTTGACTTCGTGAAATTATTTTGATGAAAATTCATGTTTAAAATCATGAGGGTATCACATAAATTTTTTTTTGGGGGCTTTTCTGTGCAATTGTTTTTGGCTCTAGGACCGGTCCAGCCCATAGGAGAGGCAGGTCCGCCGCGATATAAGGGGCACAAGGGTTCGGTCGCTATTGTGTTTCAAACGTTTTGGAGCTTTCTCTCTACACTCGAGTTCTCCGGAGACCGGTGGTCAAGTTTTTGGTTCGTTCTCTCGCACTTTCGGTAAGAACCCTAGATTTTAGTTCTTTTGTTTTTATCTAGGGTTTCTAGGAGTTTTTATGCATATAGTTTGGGATTTTCGATTTTGTTCTTGAGATCATGAATAATCCTTATGATTTCTGTTTTGGAACTCTTCTTAAGGAGGTTTTGTCCTGTCTCATCTTGTTTCTTCTTGCTTCTAGCAATTTTTTTTTTCTCACTGTGCTTTGGATTTTTGCGTGTTTTGCATTTTTCGTCTAGTTGCGATGTATTCTCCACATGAGTTCATCTTGTTCCTGTTATCTTGACTAGTTGCTTTCCTTCTTTTTCATGTGTACCCTGACATCTTGTTTTCGAATGCATGTTTTGGTTGTTGGTCACTTGTGCATTTGCATTCATGGTGTACTCGGCCCTAGGATGATCTAGTTCTATATGATCATACGTAGTCCTCTGTATTTCTGGACTCAATTGTGCTATCTTACATGTTTTCAGGAACTTTGATTTTCAACATCTTTTCGATATTCTTAGTACTCGTGTTTCTGATGGCTGGTAGTGGAAAAGGTCGCAAGCGTCATAGATCCCCTGCTTCGCCGACACCGGCACCTCCTGTTGTGGATGTAGGCAGTGACTACGTCCCTGAGGACGAAGAACCTGACAGTGAGGCCGAGGATTGGGAGAATTTGCCGCTTGAGGAATTGACTCAAGCAAAGGGCAAGGAAAAAGTAGTCCTTGGTAAAAAGAGAGGTGTTACTAAGTCCTCTACCAAGGCTAAAGGGAAGAAGGAAGTGACAGCGAAAGAATCAGGGAAAAAGAAAGTGACAGCGCACGAGAGAGGGAAGACGAAAGTGACAGCACAGGAGAAAGGAAAGAAGAAGTTATCGGCTACGGAAGCGGGGACTCAGAGAGTGTCGCATACACCTAACACTCGGCGTGCTCGAAGGAAACCTACGGGTATCAAGTTTAACGAGCCTACCAGTTTTAAACTTCTTGGACACCCGGATTTGTCATCCTCGGAGAGTTACGTCCCATTTTATACCGAGCCGATTGATTCGAGCGGCGGGCATTATATTGGACAAAGCAATGTATTGGTGAACGCTTTGTTGCCGCTCAACAACTTTACAAGCATGCGCCCGCACTTGAGTCATTGATCGAGGCTGGCGATCTTCACGATGTTTGCAATTTTCACGAGAAGACGGGGTACGGAATTGAGTTAGTCCGTGAATTCTATATGCGAGCCGGGTCTTTGATCGAATCCGAAGGAGGTCCGTATAGCTTCACGTCCCGCGTTCGAGGCTACGATTTCACGGTTACTCCTGAAGATGTTGCTTCGGTTTTGGAAATGGACGCTCGAGGCCAGGGCGAGACTATCTTGACTCCGCTTCGACTCGGTGAGGGATTGGTTGACGGTGATGAAAGCACTTACTGCCGAACAACTTGAATCAAATGGTTTGGTAGTGATGTCGAAGGATTTAAAGTTGGAGTATCGGTTTCTAAATTTCATAGTGTGCTATAATGTGATGCCGTTGGTAAACACGAAGGTAGTCCGATGGGATCGAATGCTGTACATGTACCTTCTTGGCCATCCGGACATTGTGCTAAGTCGGAACATTAATCTGAATGTTCCGTTCTTAATATGGCGCCGCATGGCGAAGGATATTAAGACTTCGAGTCTCACTGAGCGACTTCTCTTCCCGCTTCTCATCATGAGGCTTCTAAGCAAATTCGGTGTGGACTGGCGTTGTAGCTCGTACGAGTTTCCGTTGGGAGTGATTAGTGAGATTACGCTTGCGAAATCTCTTGGTCAACTTCAGTCGGATACCCGACGGTCCCCTACTATGGGCCTTCAAGGGAGTGGGATGTCGGCTAAGCCTAGTTCGTCTCGAGCTACTGCTAGTTCTACTGAGCTCACGCCCGCTCAGCGTCGTGATGCTATCTTTCAGGAGGTCACCGGTCTCTCTGCCGAGGTTGCCGCGTTGCGGAGGATGGTCCAAGCTATCTTTGACAAGCTTGGGTGTGCTCTACCTGATCCTCCTCCGCCTGGTGATGGCTCTGCTTGAGTGTTCACCCCCCTTTGATCTTTTTGGCGGTTTCTTGACAAAAAGGGGGAGAAGCTTTTTGAGTGGTCACACACACACTTTTAGATGATGATGTTTTTAGATGATGCTGAGAGAATGGGGAAATGGCATTTTCTTTTCTTTTGATGTGCTTTTTGATAACTTGATCTTTCTGCTTACTTTTGATACTTGCTTCATGTTTACACTAAGTACTACTTTTACTCTTGGAGTTTATGTGTTACTTTGATGATTTTTGCGTTGAGTTAATAGCTGTGATGCATATTGTGATGAGTTCATTGAGAATTTTTGCAGGTACCTTCAAGACTTCAAAACTCCTTGTCTCGAATAAGTCATAGAGTCTGTTTTAGGGTTGTGAAAGTATATTTTTTTATCTTTCTTGGTTCTTTCATGCAACGGGACGTTGTTTGGTGATTTTCAACGGTCCCTTATCTTTTCTAGCTTTATTCCTCTATGTATTATTGGGTTATGTTTTGTCACAAAACCGCCAAAGGGGGAGATTGTTAAGGATTTATCTAAGTTGGCGAGTTTTGTGTATTTGTAAGGAGTTTTGGAGACTTCGATGAAGCTCAAGTCAAAGGATCGCAATTCAAGATCAAAAGCTGTGTTGGATGAAGTTCGATAACTCAGGTATGGACGAGAACACTTAGTGGTGTATTTTAAGTTATTAAAATATGTTTGGAAGACATCAGAACTAATAAAACTATGTTTTGAACTTAACTGATACTATTTCATGTGTAAGCGGTTGGGACGACCGGTCTCCACACCGAGAAGACCGGTCCCCAGAGCTCATACACGCATCTTTACACGGAAGGACCGGTCTCCTCATCGGAAGACCGGTTCCGAGAGAGACTTCTCTGTGACCTTGCACTGAAGGACCGGTCTCCTTATCTAAAGGACCGGTCCCAGAGGCTGGAAATTCGTATGTCGCTGAATGAGACCGGTCCCCAGTCAAGTGAGACCGGTCCCTCGGTGATCAATCTTTTATTGCGCAAGGTAGGATCGGTCTCTAACTTGGAGGACCGGTCCCGCGATACGAAATCTGTTTTAAAGATTTTATCTGTTATATCTAAATCTTTCTAGATGTCTTCTAAACCTATAAATATGAGATGAGGGACTTTTGGATGTTTAAGACTTAGAGAGATATAATGTGAAAAACCCTAGAAAGCTTGTGATGATTTTCTTCGCTCAATAGTTTTTTTTAAAATCAAGCTTTTTAGGTTTTGATCATTGAAACGATTCTCTGAAAGACTTTTAATATTCTTAAGAATCGTTTTAATGATGAACATCTAGGGTTTTCGCTCCTCATCTCATATGTTCTTTCTAAGTTCATAAAATCACCGCAAAATTGTTTTAAAGAGATTCGAACTTCGGAGGAAGTTTGGCGCGTGGACTTCGCGTGAAGACCGTGGATTCGGTGGGCGTTTCGTGGATTTGAGACATGGATGCTGTGAGGATTTGCAGCGAGATCGATAGAAGGATTTCCATCGATCGAGGACCAACGGAGACGATCTACAACGAGGATTCGGTAAAATCGAGTTGTGTTTAGGATTAAATCACATGTACTTGATTTTTCTATAGTGGATTGTTTTGCGTGAGCGGTCCCGTGGGTTTTGCTCTCCGGCTTGGAGTTTTCCCACATTAAATCTCGGTGTTTGATTTTATTTTCCGCTTTTATTATTTTTTAAGCATTGAGATTGGTTGTGTTTGCCGTTTACACCTATTCACCCCCCTCTAGGTGTTATTTACCTTTTAGATCTTAGGGATTCATATCTCACAGGGTGTACCTCCTATAGTGGAGCCGAGCACTCGACCTGAGACGTGTGCCCAGTCTGAGTTGAGCGCCCAGATAGCCGCGCTGACAGAGGCGACGAGGCAGCAGGGTCTGTTCTTACAGCAGATGTGCGAGAGGCTAGTGGCATCATCGAGTACATCATCGGGGGCACCGGCTCAGCCTACCCCGCCCCCCCCTACTCCACCTACTGTACCAGTTACCGCCACACCCCCACCAGCAGCGATACCTCCAGCACCAGTGGCGCCGGTTAGAGGACCAGTTTCGTCGACTGCGGCGGAGCAGGAGCGGTTGACTGAGCTTTTGTTTCGTTTCCGCCGCCTCGACCCACCGATGTTTGACGGGGTGTGCGCCGAGCCTTGGGGTTTTGGAGAGCTGGATTAGTGCGATGGAGAGGATTTTTGAGGACATGTTCGTCCTAGAGGATCAGGATCAGGTTCACCTTGGGGTCCACTGTTTAGTTGGGGACGCCCGGGACTGGTGGAGGAGGATAAGGCGTGATCAGGGTGTTGTGGCCTCTCAATTGAGCTGGGATGAGTTACGCAGGATCTTTGTGCCGCACATATTTTCCGACGAGTGTAAAGCGAGAGGATAGAGGATGACACGAAGAGGATTCGACGGGGGTGATCGCACGGTTCGAGTACGTTCGGGAGTTTACGCGACTCTGAGCGTGTGCCGTTTGTGGCTAGAGATGAGGCGCACGGGTGTATCTATTCGCGCAGGGCTTGAGGCCAGATCTGTACAGGTTCGTTAGGGCACGGAGGTCGAGGACCCTGGATGCGTCTATCGAGCAGGCTTTGTTTGAGGAGAGGAGTGAGACGACACTTCGAGAGAGGACTCAGGGGCCGGGACCGAGTCGGGACGAGAAGCGCCCGCTCGATGACGAGGGGACGATCGAAGCGATGGCGTCCGCCGAGACCTCCACGATCGCGTTTTCAGGGTCGTGGGTCCTCGGGGCGCCCGGCGTACGAGATACCGTCGGCGGGGCGACCACAAAGGACACGGCGGTGCGTGATGCACGGAGGACCGCACGCGGCCCGACGGTGTGAGCGGCGGGAGGGCCGGTGTTTTGGATGTGGACGACGGGACACTTTAGGGCGGCTTGCCGCGACGACATCGTCGGCCCCATCGACACATCGGCCAGACCGGATCCCGCGATCGTACGGGACACCACCGAGCTACGTCGTGAGGATCGGGCGTACGTGCGCGACAGACGGCGGCGACGAGCTCCCGGCGCGAGTGTATGCGGCTCGGGTGGAGGACTCTTCGACGGCCGTGTGGTGGCAGGTATCACTTTACTTTCTGGTACTAGAGCTCGTACTTTATTTGATACCGGCTCATCGCATTCTTTTATTAGCCGAGCATTCGCTTTATTACATGGTCTAGAGTTAGGGTTGTTGCCTCAGACCCGGGAGATTCAGGTTCCCGACCATGTAGTACGGGTTGTAGAGTGTTGTAGGTCGTGTCCAGTGCAGCTAGACTTGTGGATTTTGCCCGAGACTTGTTAGTGTTGGGGCGATTACACGACCGACATAGTGCTTGGCATGGATTGGGCGACGCGGTACTACGCAACGATCGGCGCGGAGAGAGGACGGTGACGCTCGCGAGCCGGAGGAGGAGTTCACTTTCGGAGGCCGCGGGAGCACGTTGTTCGCCGCGTGGATTTCTTCGGCGAGAGCCGACGGTGATGAGTAGAGGGTGCAGCACACGGCGACGGTTACGAGAGGTACCTACGGCGGCACGAGGCTCGAGGACATCCACGTGGTTCGCGAGTTTCGGATGTGTTTCCCACGAGACGACGACTATGCCGCCGGAGAGGGAGATCGAGTTTGTGATTGATGTAGTTCTGGAGCGCACCGGATCTCGAAGGTACACTTACGAGGATGGCACTGCGGAAGTGAGAGAGCTAAAGGCGCAGCTTCAGGATTTGATGGATAAGGGGTACGTGAGACCCAGTGTATCGCCTTGGGGAGCGCCGGTGTTATTTGTAAAAAAGAAGTATGGTTCACTTAGGTTATGTGTGGATTACCGGGAGCTGAATAAAGTGACCATCAAGAACAAGTATCCTTTGCCGCGCATTGATGATTTGTTTGATCAGCTGCAAGGATCTTGTGTCTTCTCTCGAAGATCGATCTCCAGTCAGGTTACCACCAGTTGAGGGTGAGGGCCGAGGACGTTCCCAAGACGACTTTTAGGACTCGGTACGGGCATTATGAGTTTACAGTGATGCCTTTTGGATTGACGAATGCCCCGCGTTCATGGATTTGATGAATAGAGTATTCAAGCCGTTCTTGGACCGATTTGTGGTAGTCTTCATCGACGACATTCTGATATACCCACGTAGCGACGCAGAGCACGAGGAGCACTTGAGGATAGTGCTACAGCTCCTGCGAGAGAAGGAGCTGTATGCCAAGTTAAAGAAGTGCGAGTTCTGGTTGCGGGAGGTTACCTTCTTGGGCCACGTGATTTCTGTAGATGGAGTGGCAGTAGACCCGAGGAAAATTGAGGCTATTCGGGATTGGCCTAGGCCGACAACGGCGACTGAGGTGCGGAGCTTCATTGGATTAGCTGGATACTACCGTCGGTTTGTGGAAGGCTTTGCGAAGCTTTCCACACCCCTCACTCGATTGACTCGTAAAGGAATTAAGTTCACAGGTGAGGAGTATCGGAGGAGCTTCGATGAGTTGCGACAGCGGTTGATGTCAGCTCCTATCCTTGCCCTTCCAGTTATGGGGGGAGGATATGTGATCTACAGTGACGCATCACACAGTGGACTTGGGTGTGTGTTGATGCAGCATGGTAGGGTGATTGCTTATGCTTCACGGCAGTTAAAGGATTACGAGAAGAATTACCCTACGCATGATTTGGAGCTCGCCGCAGTGGTTTTTGCTTTGAAGTTGTGGCGGCATTACTTGTATGGCGAGCACTGCGAGATTTTTACTGATCACAAAAGTCTCAAGTACTGTTCACCCAAAAGGAGTTGAACACGAGCGGCGCCGGTGGTTGGAGTTCTTGCGAAGGACTACAATATTAGTATTCGGTATCATCCCGGCAAAGGCGAATGTGGTGGCGGATGCGTTGAGCGAGGAAGCGATGCGGGGGCTCGTGTCGATGATCACGCGACGAGGCGTTACTTGAGGAGCTACGGTTGAGGCGGAGGTTGTGTCCCACGGGTCTCTTTGCAATACTAATGTCTATGGTTTTGCGGCCCACTCTGTTGGATAGGATTCGAGAGAAAGCAGTGGAGACCCACACTTGTTGAGGATTAGAGAGCGATTGGAGAGGGACGGTGAGGGTTTCACGGTGGACGGTTCGGGAATGCGAGGTACGGGGGACCGTGTGTGCCGTGGATTCAGAGATCCGAGCAGACATCTTGAGAGAGGCTCACTGTTCTCCTTATACAGTACATCCTGGTGGAACCAAAATATATAAGGACTTGAAAGGACAGTTCTGGTGGAATGGAATGAAAAGAGACATTGGCAGATATGTGGCTCAGTGTTTCACTTGCCAACAGGTGAAGGCAGAGCATCAAGTGCCTGCTGGCAAGCTTGAGTGCGCGGTGCCGAGTAGAAATGGGAGCGGATCACGATGGACTTTGTCATGGGATTACCTAGAGCACGGGGTGGTTTCGATGCTATTTGGGTGATAGTGACGGATTGACCAAGTACGCACTTCCTTCCCGTTTAGACCACCTGGTCCAGGGAGAGACTCGCGCAGTTATATCTGGATGAGATTGTCAGGCTGCATGGCGTGCCAGTGTCGATAGTATCAGACAGGGACCCGAGGTTTGTGTCACACTTCTGGAGGAGCTTACAGACAGCCTTGGGTACGCAGCTACACTTCAGCACAGCGTTTCACCCACAGACGGATGGTCAGTCGGAGAGGACCATTCAGACGCTAGAGGACATGCTGAGGGCATGCGTCATGGATTTTGGAGGAGGATGGCATCAGCATTTGAGATTAGTTGAGTTTGCGTACAACAACAGCTATCAAGCGAGCATCCAGATGGCTCCGTTTGAGGCGTTGTATGGACGCAGATGCCGATCCCCGCTATTTTGGAGCGACGTGGGTGAAAGGAAGACACTTGGGCCTGAGATTTTGCTAGAGGCTGAGGAAAAGGTGAAGGTGGTTCGGCGACACCTTTTGACAGCCCAGAGCCGCCAGAGGAGCTATGCAGACACCAGGAGACGAGACTTGGAGTTTCAGATTGGAGATCATGTATTTCTTAAAGTCTCGCCCTCCAAGGGGATACGCAGATTTGGAGTGCGTGGAAAGCTCGGTCCACGCTACATTGGCCCTTTTGAGATCTTGGAGCGAGTTGGGCCAGTTGCTTACAGGATTGCTCTACCCCCGCGACTAGTCGGCACTCACGATGTTTTCCACGTCTCGGCATTGAGGAAATATGTATTCGATCCCTCTCACGTGATTGACTTCACTCCGCTTGAGCTTGGCGAGGACCTTCGATACGAGGAGCGACCGTTGCGGATTCTTGCTCGCGAGGCGAAAGAATTGCGCAATCGGGTCATACCGTACGTCAAAGTGCAGTGGAGTAATCACGAGGAGCGGGAGGCGACTTGGGAGCCCGAGACGGCGATGAGGGAGGCCGATCCCTACCTGTTCGACGTGGTGAGAGTACGGTTGAGTTTCGCGGACGAAACTTTTTGTAGTGGGGGAGGATGCAGAGACCTGGATTTTGCACCTGAGGCTTGCCGACAGCTCTGGAGAGTGTCGGGACAAGTCCGGGTCGCGTTAGCGCCAAATAGACGCTAAACGGGCCCCGTGGGAACGCGAGAGCAGCATGTGTCACGAAAATCTGCAAATAGTAGGTTTTTACGCGAGTCGTACAAAGTTGGTTGCTATCTGCTACGGCAATGGTTGCTATACGGTATAGCCACCGGGGCCATCTGGTATAGCCTGCGCAGATTAGGCTCTCGGGTTACTGTTTGTACCGGTACAAGTGGGGTTTTGTCGGTACAAAGCGGTATGGTGCAGTTTGACTTTTTGACCACTTGTCACATCACCCCTTTTGCCCTTATCTTGGACCAGAGAAGAGAGAGAGAGGGAAGCTTCTTCTTCTCCTTCCTTGCTGCTGCTGCTGCTCCTGCCCTTGCAACCAGAGGAGGTGGAGGAGCTCAAGAGAAGCTCGAGCTTCGACGACGACGACGCGCCGACGTGAGATTTCAGCGAGCTTTCGGCGTCGAGACGCTGCGAGGGGCCGGCGTGCGTGCGGGACCACTGCCCCCGACTCGGCGACAGGCCTAGGGCTCGTTTCGAGGTGAGTAACCCATCGAGTTTCCCTCCGTTGCATCTATTTCCTGGATTTTCAGGAACTGCTGCTTGGCGGCACCGTCGACCCGCGGAGTTTTGACCATATCTCTGTGTAGGAGAGTCGAAACGCGACAAAACTTGGGGCGTTGGATCCGCGACTTCAAGACGATTCCAACGACACCTTACTTGCTGGATTTGGACAAGGTTTGCCCTGTCGGAACCATTAATTACTGAGCCGCTATTTGCCGATTCGAATACGAGATCTTTGAGCTGCGGGAATGCGTCGTAGTCGGTACTTTGGCTAGTACTCCGCGCGGGAGGTCGGATCGCGTCGAAACTTGCGGCGTTGGATTCTTGACTGCGAGACGAAGATTTTGAGCCGTGGATCGCTGAATTTGGATAAGGTTAGCTTAGTTAACTTTAAGCTTTTCTCAGCCGCTATTTTCCGGACAGAATTCGTGAAATTGTACTTTTGCCCCTTCGCAGCGGGAGACTTCGGAGCTCGGCGGATCAGCGAACGATCACCTTGACGCGGGCCACTTCCTTCACAGCCAGGAGATCGCTTGAGAGGTGGGCTTACATCGGAATACTCCTAAGTATAATAGTCAACATGTGTAAACTTCTGTTCCGACCAGTACGTGATAGCTTGAATGCATGATTATCGTAGAGTAATCTGAAATTGAATCATGCTTAGCGAATATTTAATATTGTACATGTTGGACTTGGATTTGACTTAGGAGAAAACCACGTTTTGGATCGTCATTAGCCTACACTACCGGATTTAGCTCTAGGAGCCGTTTTGTGCCGTATCATCGCGGGGCGTGCGATGAATACTAGGGTAGTGTAGTTTGCTTTTACGCTCGTGCTGGGGATGCCGAGCTCACTTTTCAGCAGAGTCTAGTCGTGCTGGTTGTCGGGCACCGTCGGGGGTTTGACGGGGGACCCAGTGTACTGTGTGGTTACAGTTTGTGCCAAGGGGCACGTGGTGTGTTAGTGCTTGGACCCCGTGTACTTGACTATGTCTGTGAGAGCCCGATTGAGCTCGACAGAGATACGCTGCATACTCGGTTGGTTCGCGCCCACGAGTGCGCTCAGAGTCTGGCTTAGTGCTTTTGCGTTGGTGTCGCTGCGCCCTCGTTGTGGGTTGCTCTCCGCTAGCTACCCTTGGGGTCGTTGTAGTGTTGCTTCGACAGGCGGGACGGGTGCTTTCACAGTCCCTCGTAAGATTGGGTCAGCTTTTACTAGTTCTACAGAGAGTGGTTTAGAGCAGGATAGTATAGGGATTGTTAGCTGTCGAGTGTTTCCAGCTTCTTTTACTTTCTTGCTTACCCTGTAGACTTAGTGGGTGGACGGATGTGTTTAGGGCGGTACCCACTGAGGACTACTTATTTTTATAGTAGTTCTCACGCCCTCTTCCTTCCACTGTTGTTGCAGGGCCTTCTGTTGCGGCTGCTGCTCCGTCTGAGTCGGACCGCGGGAAGGGCGTGGCGGGCTAGAGCCTACCCTTCGAGTTCGGTACTAGAGGACTTCCACTGCAGGTAGTGACAGTTTTTGGTTTTGGACACTTTTGTACATACAGTTGAACTCGCTGGAGCGAGTAGTGTTACTCTGTATCTGTGATTGTATATATATAAAGTTGTTGTTTTTCCTACCTGTTTATTTATGGTTATTCCAGCTCTATGCTACTGTTTGTAGCATTGTATGTTTATACAGGTACAGCTACCCTTCGTATACAGGAGAAATTCTTTTGTATACGGCGGATTTGTCGGCGTGCCCGGTGGATATGCAACCCGAGGCGTGACATTACCCCTTTGCATTAGAGGGACAAACCGCATTGTTGGACGGGCCCGGGTGGATCGAGCCACGTGTGCAGTCGCAATACGATCACGCACGCGCTACCAAAATTTGTGCCAACAATTCTTCTTGATACGCCCGATGGCACCTTTTGAGGTGATCTATTTTAATGTTCGATACATGTACACCAAAGTCAAAAAAGAGTAGGCTTTGATGGTCGCTTCGACCAGGGTAATCGATTTGGATGCCTAGTTTGCCGTGTTGTTCAGACGATGGATGAAAAGACGTATGTGGTAAATAGACGAAGGCTAACCAGAGATTTTGGGAACAAATAGAACAACAATTTTCAATCCTAGCCAGTAATGGGGGGCAAGCTCCACAAGCCCAAAATGATGAGGCCAATGTCTCTCATATTGGTAACAACCTAGCGTAATGCAACCAGTCACAAATCGCCATTGATGGAGACTCGACTGCATAATTGTTGTTGAATCAATTTAAGTAGAAAAAAAGTCTACAAAGTAGAATATGAAAAATGTCTCAAGGCGTGTAGCAAAGCCAATCTCTTTAAGGCTTAATCTGTAACATATCGAAACCTGGTAGAAAGAACCGAACTTTATCCAAATTGGCTAAAGTACACGAAAGAAATAATTGGGCAAGTTCCAATTACCATTCCAAGCATCTTGGAAGGGTTTAAAGAGAGTTTAAAAGAGTTAGAAAAGTTTTGGCGTTGTTTGGCACGAAGTAGAGTCGAAACGACGTGAAAAACATAAGTCTGGGCAAACTGTACCGGTACAAGTGTGATGGTTGTACCGGTACAGCCACTATAACCGAGAGGGAAAGAGCTTTTGGGTTTGAGAATTTTGCAAAGTGTACCGGTACAAACCCAAAGTATACCGATACAAATGCTACGAAAACTGAGTGGGCTGCTCTCGGGTTTGCCTCTCGGCGCAGAAGTATACCGGTACAAATGCCCGTGTACCGGTACAAATGGGCTCCGACAGCAGGTTTGGACTGCTCCGAAATAAGAGAAGTTTAGGGGTCTTGTTGCTATTGTTGCAACATAATATATTCCCAAACACCCCTCCCTCTCTCTTTTCACAACCAACACCCTCTCCCACCTCATTTCTCTCTTTCTCTCTTTAGAAGGAAACCCTAGAGTAAGGAGGTGAAGGAGAAGGAGGAGATTTGAAGGGCCTTTGGTAGCTTTGAAGGTAGAGGTGTAATGTGGGCCGGCCCGGCCCGAGACTAAATCCGGGCGGGCGTCTGCCCGAACTCCTACCGCCGGCCGGCCGGAAGGCACGGGCCGTCTTGAGGCGTGCTTGGTAGCCTCTTTTTAATGTTTTTAAAAATATATAAATAATAAATAATTTTTATTTAAATGATATTTTGACTAAAATATTTAAAATTTATAAAAATAATTATAAAATAATAAATATTTAAGTTTATTTAATATATTTGTATTATTTAAAAATAAAAAAAAAAATTAAAGATGGGTTTTTGGTCCAATGGACCAAAATCACCCTCCCAGTCTGCCTTGGGAGGAGATCTCCTCGGGCCGAGGAGATCGGACCCGAGCCCAAGGCAAGGCGCCTTGGGCACAGGAGTCCAGCCGTCTTGGCCCAGTGTGCACGGCCCAATCGGGCCGTCGTCTTGGCACCGGCTCTCCTCGGCCGGCACGGCCGGGACCGTTTCGGGCCGTCGGGCCCCAGTCTGCGACCCGGCATGGCCCGAAGAACCGGGCGCCGGCCCGACCGGGTGCTACGGTGGTCGTGCGGGCCACGGCCGACCCGACCATGCGGGCCGGGCGGGCCACGGGCCGCCCGGCCTGTTTTACACCCCTATTTGAAGGTGCAAGGAGCTCTCCTACAAGGTGGACCTTGGGATAGCTTTGGGCTAAGGTGAGTTCTATGCAAATGTAGATCTATGGTTTGGGTTTTCTCCTTAGATCCTCAAGTTTAGGAGTTTCTACAAGTGTAGAAACATCCTAATGCACATGGGGCATATGGAAACTCTAGTTTCTTCATGTGCTCTAATGGTGAACTTCTAGGGTTTCAAGTAGAAGCCCTAGAGATGGTTTAAATGGTTTTGGATGAGTTCCTAGAGGATCAACAAGCTCTCTTTTACTTGTGTTAGAGATCAAAACCTAGGATTTGATATAGAGCATTGTTAGGGTTTGGAAAATTGGGGCTTTTGTCCTAGAATGTTTCTAAGGCAAATTGACCTTGTAGAAACCTAATTGGGAGTATCCCCGACGCGTGGGACAACTCTATTTGTTTAAACGAAAATCCTACATATGAGCTACTATGTAAATTGGCCTGATTTAGGCTCTGTTTAACGCGCAGGTCATAGCATAGGCCTCGGTTGGTCACGAGACGTGAACCCCAACCCATCTTGAATATTTAGAGGTGGTTGGTGCATTCCAAGAATTTCGGACTTCTCTCTATATCTAAGTGTCATATTTGAGCATATTATAAATTGAGCATAATGCATAATAGGGTTAGTTATGAGTTTTATTGCTTTTGTGAGTTCAAATGTATGAGAAATATGTGTATGATATTAAAATGGTAAGAATCCTATATATGCATGCTAAAAAACAAGAATCTAGTGAACTTAGAGAACTATTATTGTAAGAAAGTGAATTCTCAAAATATGAGGATTGTACTTCATCCGGAATCGACTAAGTGTCGTGGTGGTGAGAATCGGAGAGATCGAAGCTGACTCTAAGCCAAAAAGTGCATTAGAGTAGACCCCGACCGCAAATGGTGCAAAGCACTCCATTCTGCGAGTTTTTAGCCGATGGAGAGGACATCCCATGGAGCCGGATGCCACAAGGAGCCTGCGTGCGGGGAAGAAGTCGGCTAAGTCCGAAATACTAGCTCTCGGGATCGGACAATGAGGAATGTCCAGGACATCCATTGTCAGGACAATCCGTGAAACCGGATCCGTCTGTGAAAGCGACGAGGGTTTCGTAAGCCAATCCGTGAATTCTCGAAATCTGAGAGTTGCACTATGTTTAGAATCGACTGATTGTCGATAGGATGGACTTCGGAAAGTTCGAAGTTGATCCGAAGGCAAAAAGTGCCCCGGAGTTGCTCCCGGTGAAGTTCGAAGCCTACGGGCGTTTTCGTGCGCATAGGCGCGAAAACGGAACCCGAAAAGCTATGTCGGGTCGCGAGCTAAATCCGACATTAGCGTGGATGAAAAGATGATGAAAACGTGTTCGAAAACATGTTTGGAAAGTCTCGGTGCGATTTGAAAAGAATCGGAAGCCAAACGAGCGAAAATGAAAAAAACGGAAAAAAAAGCAAAAACGGAAATTTGGCTAAGTCCTTAATGTTGTCGAGGACACCTTTGAGTCGGGACATTGATCAATGTCCAGGACATTGGATGTCAGGACAATGGATGATGTCCGGACCCGATGGTGTCAAATGGGCAAAAATGGATTTCGCGAGCCATTGTCCAGGACATTGAGGGGATGTCAGGACCACTGCTGACTCGAAAATGCCCGGTTGGTGCGGTTTGAATTGTTGAGGGGGCTTTTGGCATTTTGTTACAATAGAGCCTATAGAGGGCTTCTCCTCTCTCCCTCATTGTTATTTCCCACACACACACAACATAACACTCTCCCTCTCTCTCTAGAAAGAAGAAGAAGAAGGAGAAGAAGGAGAAGGAAAGGGAAGGAGTAAAGGATTTGGAGAAGGATTGAGCTAGGAGCAAGCCTAGCATCATCTCATCTTCCTCTTCTCCACCATTGGAGCTTCTACTTGAGGTAAGCTTCAAGAGCTTTCATGGTAGCTTCTTCTAGCATGGATTTTATTCCTTAGAAACAATTTTCTTAGAACCCTAGCATCCTTAAGGGATGGTTTGCACAAGCAATTTGGGCTCTAATGTGGGATTTTGCTCGGGGCAAAATCCTAGGGCTCAAATTGGGGCTTTTCTTAGGATGAGGTTTTGATCTCTTTTAACCTCATTTCTAACATATTGTTAGGTCCGCGAACGCGTGCGAGGCGACGGTTCGTCGATTCGGCGAACGGTTTAAGCGTCGAGGCCAAACAAAGGCTTTCGACCGGAAATTGGCGGGAGTCAAAATAGAGGTTCGAGGCAACGAAACCTACGTGGTTGCTACAAGGGACATCCCAAAAGGTGGGGGGTGCTTTACCGAAGCCGTTGGGCTCCCTTTTATGTCTAAGTAAATTATTGGTCATATTGCATATATATGTACATATGTATCGTTTTCATGCACGCTAGGGTTGGTATGGTTAGATGGCTACTCTAGTGTGCTTCCTTATCGTGTGGAACTACGGGGGGTTGCATTAGGACATAGGGAGCATGCTTGCATCCTCCCTTATCGTGCGGCACCGTAGATTTGCATTAGGACATAGGAAGCATAGCAATGAGCAAATGACATTGAACCCTAGAGACAATTTAATTATGCATGATTATCAACTAGAGATACATGAACCAAGTATAGAGCTTGATAATTGACATTATGACATTATGACTTAGTGTAAAGAACACTAGAGATATGTGAATGTGAACCAAGTATATAACTTGATGATTAACATTATGACATAGCATAAAGAATACTAGTGACATGTATACCAAGTAGATAACATGATGACTAGTGGCATTGAACTTAGTGTAAAGAACACTAGAGCTACAAGAACCAAGCATAGAACTTGATGAATGACAATGGTATGTGACATAGTGTTAGAGAACACCTATGTATGATTTCCCTGCGTGGATGCCCTCAAAATGGAGGAGATGATCATACTCACACAGTCTGCTCAGCGCTCGGGGTGGTCGCTCCACACGAGTAGTGCGAATCTCCGGAGGTCTTGGCACGTGATACGATAGGGATAGCCTATGTGGGGTCCCGAGGGATAGCCTATGTGGGGTCCGCGGACAACCCATGAGGTTGAATGTGTTGAGTCGTGGGCGTGCCTACGGGCTAGCCAAGGATTGGGTAATAACATAAGAACATAATGAGTATTTCATACATACTTGATTGGAACATAGTAGCATGATAGATATTTCATAACTATATCACGATCTTGTTGTTTCAGGCATAGCAGTAGTTGCATTGTTTATATCATGCTTTACTTACCGCAGTTACAGCTTTAAATTATCTATCTATCTACCTGCTTTTTCCTGCTTAGACCTAGTGGGGAGATCGGTGGGGTCGGTGGCCGAGCCCACTGGGAACTAAGAAAGTTAGTTCTCACCCCACTCTATCACAGGTACTAGCTCACGGGCGGTCGAGGAGGATCGCGGTAAGGGCATCGCGCCCTAGTTGATAGTGGCCACCTACTTGCATTAGAGCCACCCGTGGTATATTTTGGAGTCAAAATTGTATAAAGAAATGATGCAACCTACATTTTGGGAGATGAACATGTATTTATATTTTGAAGTTAAACAATGTAAACGAATGTTGAATGATTGTAATAGTTAGACTCTTCTCTCTTTATATTACTTGTATGGAATACTTGTATCTTGCTCTTATTGTTGTTCGCACCTTTAGGTGCATCTTTTTGTCATGTATGGTGTAGAATTTCATTTCTTGGGCAATTCTTTGTACATGACTTGTTGTCGAGCCGTGGGCGGACGGGGAGAGTCTTTGTCGTTCGGCGCACGATCGCGTTCTCGAAGACCAAATTGGTAGCGGTCTCGGGGCGTGACAGGTATTCTTTTGGTATCAGAGCAAGTAAGAGCAAGTAAAGAGAGAATCTAGGATGGACCTAGGAAACCCTAGGACGGTGAACCCTAAGGCTATAGGTGCGTGAGCGAAACGTAGACCTATGCCATGTGGCGGAAGTTAACTCGATTGGGTCGAAGTAACGGTTGAGATGTCTCTAGTTGTGAGTAGAGATGGATTCAAGGGTATTATTTCTTGGCTTGAAGTGTTTGTGTTGGGCGGCCGACAACATGACACCGAGAGTCTAGAATAAGTACACTTGTGTGCTTCCGCCTAATTTTAAATGTTAAGTCTCGTAGACTGTTGATCGAGAGTGATTCGATGGGTTAAGATAACTAACCCGGCTATTGCGTTTCGGGAACTAATGCCTCCGAGACGCTACACGCGTAGGTCGGGTCCGGCATCGTCGTCGGGAGACCCAAATCTACCCGAGCCTCCTTCGGTGCCAGAGACGTCGGGTCCTAGCGAGGTTCAGGAGTTGCGAACGCAGATGACTGCGTTGACGGGTCGGTTCGATCGGCTCCAAGAGCTAATGGAGCAACAGATAGCGGCGACGGCTGCAGCGACGGCCGAGAATCGTGCTCCACCCGCGCCCCCGGTACACGTACACGAGGCGGGCGAGGCGAGGTGTGGCGGCGATTCGGTGGCGCGTGTCCTCCGCCGGCGAGTGCACTTCCGGCGGCGTCGGGTTCGGCAACCCCGATGCTTCGGCCGGGGACGGAACAAGGCGGCGTTGACGGCCCTTATTCGATTCATGAAGTTCCACCCACCAATCTTTGAAGGCGGACAAGTGGAGCGGAGATAGTGGAGTCATGGATTGACTCAATGGAAACGATGTTCGAGGACTTTCACACCTCGGAACAAGACAAGGTCTACTTCGCCACGCATTGTCTCGAGAAGACGGCGAAGGTGTGGTGGAAGCGATTGAAGCGAGATCGACCTTCTGATCTCCCATCTATCACCTGGGAGGAGTTCAAGAGGGAGATGTATGCCAACTACTTTCCGGACACGGTGAAGCGAAAGTTGCAGGAGAAGTTCAGAACTTTGAGGCAGGGAGACCGCTCTGTAGTGGAGTTCGAGCAGGAATTCTCCCACATTATAGGCGTATTCGGAAGTTGTACGTGATGGCCAAGGCAGAAGCGGTGGTTCTTGCGAGGACTCGGGCAGTATATATCGGGCGGTGCAAATATTGAAGCTCACTACTTATCTTTGAGATTTTTGATTGTGCACTGTGGGCGGAGCACGGTGGCGCTCATGTGCGCGAGGAACGTGAGCTTATGGCGGCGTCCAAGGATAAGGGAAAGAAGCGATCAGGTGGTCCTTCGGGGGGACAATCAAGTTCCAAGAAGCCCCCGAAGAACCCACGAACGCAGTCGTGGAGTCGTGGACCGCAGAGGTGCACTATTTGTGGCGGCGGGAATCATTGGGCACGTCAATGCCGACAGCGGCTGGGCAAGTGCTACAATTGTGGGCAAGAGGGGCATATTAGCCGCGACTGTCCAGCGAGGGCCCCGCCTACCCGTCGGTGGCATCGACTCCGGCGGCCGGCTTATTATGGAGGAGCTCCACTCTGCTATGTCGGGCCGGACGCGCGATGGCTCCGCGTCGGCCGAGTTACCACGACCGGCGCCGAGCGGACGGGTGATCGCCGCTACGGCCCAAGTGGAGGAACTCTGCCGAAGCGGCGTGAAGTTGTGGCAGGTATGGTTTTAGTTAATGGAGTACGCTCCAGAGCTTTGTTTGACACGGGTGCCACTAATTCAATCATAAGTAAATCATTTGCACGAGCTCATGATATAGATATAAAGGCTTGTGAAAAGGTGTGGCGAATGGATAGTCCCGGTCAGGTGATTCATATTTATAAAGAATGCCCTGCATGTCCAGTGCAGATAGGTGACTGGATAATGCCAATCCGAACCTTAGTGCTAAAAGGGTTGAAGGATTTTGACGTGATATTAGGCATGGGTGGCTTTCGAAATACTATGCGTCGATTGACGCAAGAGAAAGTGATCACGTTTCGTGAGCGGGACAAGAGGAACTTGTTTACAAGGCGTGTAAGAGTTCTTGCTTCGCCGCGACAGTGTCGGCGACGAGAGCGAGGAAACTAGTCGGCAGCGGTTGCGCGGCCTACTTGGCGACCGTTGTAGAAATTGAGCGGGTAACCCCGACACTTGAAGAGCTGTCGATAGTTCGGGAGTTCCCCGACGTATTTCCTATCGAATTACCGGGAATACCGCCGGAGCGGGAAATCGAGTTTGTAATCGACTTGGTTCCCGGGACCGCGCCGATTTCGAAGGCTCCGTATCGGATGGCGCCGGCGGAATTAAAAGAGCTGAGGGCTCAATTGTTGGATCTCCTTGATAAGGAATTCATCCGGCCGAGCGTATCGCCGTGGGGAGCCCCGGTATTATTTGTGCGGAAGAAAGATGGAACGTTTCGACTCTGCGTGGATTACCGCGAGTTGAACAAGGTCACGATCAAGAACAAGTATCCACTACCCAGAATCGATGACTTGTTCGATCAATTGCAAGGGTCGAGTGTTTACTCAAAGATTGACCTCCAATCGGGCTATCATCAGTTAAGGATTAAGCCTGAGGATGTTCAGAAAACCGCATTCCGCACGCGGTATGGACATTATGAATTCACGGTGATGCCGTTCGGGCTCACGAATGCCCCGGCAGCGTTCATGGACTTAATGAACCGTGTCTTCAGAAAGTATTTAGATCAGTTTGTGGTAGTCTTTATAGATGACATACTGGTCTATTCCCGCAGTGACGAGGAACATGCGGAGCATTTACTCTTAGTACTTCAAATCCTTCGGGAGGAGAAGTTATATGCCGAAGAAGTGCGACTTTTGGCCGAGGGAAGTTGCATTTACGGGGCATGTTATTTACGAGGCGGAGTTTACGGTGACCGAGGAAAATAGAGGCAATCAAGGATTGGCCGCGCCCTACGAATGTCACGGAAGTCCGAAGCTTTGTGGGCTTAGCGGGCTATTATAGGCGGTTCGTGGAAGGTTTCTCTAAAATTGTAATTCCACTTACCCGTCTAACGAAGAAAGGCACCAAGTTCGTTTGGAGCGACGAGTGCGACCGGAGTTTCCAAGAGTTGAAGGATAGATTGACTTCGACTCCGGTGCTCGCGTTGCCGGTGCAAGGCGAAGACTTCGTGGTTTATAGCGACGCGTCTTATTCAGGCTTGGGGTGTGTTCTGATGCAGGGCGGGAAGGTAATCGCATATGCGTCCCGTCAGTTGAAGACCTATGAGAAGAACTACCCTATCCATGACTTAGAGCTAGCCGCGGTGGTATTTGCTCTTAAGTTGTGGAGACACTATTTGTATGGTGCGCGTTGCGAAATATACACGGACCACAAAAGTACGAAATATTTGTTCACGCGAAGGAGTTGAACATGCGCCAACGGTGGTTGGAATTGTTAAAGGATTACGATGTTACGATCCTCTACCACCCGGGAAGGCGAATGTAGTCGCCGATGCTCTTAGCAGAATGTCGGTAGAGAATCTTGCGTTGAAGGTTACGGCTCAGGATCAATTATGCTTGGAGATGAAACGGCTAGATCTTGAGGTAGTAGCTCCAGAAGTACCGGCTATTTTAGCGGCTCTTATTGTTACACCGACCTTGTTGGAGCGGATCAAGAGTCTTCAATCTGCGGACCCTAATCTCCAAAAGGTGCGGCGTGACATTGAGAGCGGGCACGGTGGCGACTTTACCGTGGATGCCGCGGGTGCACTCCGGTTCCGCAACCGGTGGTGTGTGCCAGAGAATGAAGAGGTCCGATTTTGGAGGAAGCTCATCGGGCTCCTTACAGTATTCACCCGGGCGGCACCAAGATGTACAAGGACTTGAAAATGCAGTACTGGTGGCCGGGGATGAAAGCGGACATTGGGCGCTTTGTGGTGCAATGTTTAGTATGTCAGCAAGTAAAGGCGGAGCGCCGATACCCAGCAGGAAAGCTTCAAAGCCTACCTATCCCAGTTTGGAAGTGGGAGGATATCGCGATGGATTTCGTGGTCGGACTGCCTCGTTCGACGGGCGGCCACGACGCGATTTGGGTGATTGTGGACCGCATGTCAAAGTCCGCACACTTTCTACCGATCCACACTACCTGGTCGGGCGAGAAACTAGCGCAGGTATATCTTGATGAGGTGGTCAGATTGCATGGGGTGCCGAAGTCGATTGTATCAGATCGAGATCCCGATTCACCTCACATTTCGGAAAAGTCTACAAGGGGCCCTTGGCACGCGACTCGAGTTTAGCACCGCATTTCACCCTCAGACAGATGGACAGTCAGAGAGGACTATTCAGATCCTGGAGGATATGTTGCGGGCGTGTGTCATTGACTATAAAGGAAGTTGGGCCAAGTATTTACCGATGGCCGAGTTCGCCTACAACAATAGCTACCAAGCTAGTGTGGAGATGGCACCGTTTAAGGTCCTCTACGGGCGGAAATGCCGATCTCCTGTACACTGGGGTGATGTGGGTGAACGGGCCGTGGTTGGTCCCGAAGTATTGCGAGAGGCCGAAGAGAAAGTTCGCCTTGCTCGCCAACGGATGCTTACGGCGCAATCGAGACAGCGAAGTTATGCGAATAAGCGTCGAAGAGACTTGGAATTCGCGGTAGGAGATCGCGTGTTCTTGAAGGTTTCGCCTATGAGAGGCGTAAGGCGGTTTGGAGTTCGAGGAAAGTTGAGTCCTCGATACATTGGACCGTTCGAGGTGTTGGAGCGCATTGGAGCGGTAGCATATCGGATTGCATTGCCGCCGCACCTAGCGGACGTTCACAACGTGTTTCATATTTCCAACCTTCGGAAATATGTTCACAATCCCGAACATGCCATGATGTTTGAACCGCCGGAGCTTCAAGAGGACTTGAGCTATGAAGAGTTTCCGGTGGCAATTGTTGCTCGGGAGGTGCGCAAATTGCGGAATCGTGAAATTCCTTATGTTCGAGTTCGGTGGAGTAATCACGACGATCGTGAAGCCACTTGGGAACTCGAGAGCGAGATGAAAACGCATCATCCTCATTTATTCGATGAGTGAGGTACGAATTTAAATTTAAGTTTGAATTGAGTTTAATATAAGGGTTCGTTTCGAGGACGAAACTCTTTTTAAGGCGGGGAGGATGTAAGAAAGTGAATTCTCAAAATATGAGGATTGTACTTCATCCGGAATCGACTAAGTGGCGTGGTGGTGAGAATCGGAGAGATCGAAGCTGACTCTAAGCCAAAAAGTGCATTAGAGTAGACCCGACGCAAATGGTGCAAGCTGCTCCATTCTGCGATTTTTGGCCGATGGAGAGGATATCCCATGGAGACCGGATGCCACAAGAGCCTGTTTGTGCGGGGAAAGAAATCGGCTAAGTCCGAAATACTAGCTCTCGGGATCGGACAATGAGGAATGTCAGGACATCCATTGTCAGGACAATCACGTGAAAGCCGGATCCGTCTGTAAGAAAGCCCGACACGAGGGTTTTCGTAAGCCAATCCGTGAATTCTCGAAATCCGAGAGTTGCACCATGTTTAGAATCGGCGATTGTCGATAGGATGGACTTCGGAAAGTTCGAAGTTGATCCGAAGGCAAAAAGTGCCCCGGAGTTGCTCCCGGTGAAGTTCGAAGCCTTCGGGCGTTTTCGTGCGCATAGGCGCGAAAACGGAACCCGAAAAGCTATGTCGGGTCGCGAGCTAAATCCGACATTAGCGTGGATGAAAAGATGATGAAAACGTGTTCGAAAACATGTTTGGAAAGTCTCGGTGCGATTTGAAAAGAATCGGAAGCCAAACGAGCGAAAATGAACAAAAAAGGAAAAAAGCAGCAACGAAATTTAGCTAAGTCCTTAATGTTGTCTTGAGGACACCTTTGAGTCGGGACATTGATCAATGTCCAGGACATTGGATGTCCAGGACAATGGATGATGTCCGGACCAGGTAAATGGGCAAAAATGGATTTCGCGAGGCCATTGTCCAGGACATTGAGGGTATGTCAGGACCTACGCAGAAAATGCCCGGTTGGTGCGGTTTGAATTGTTGAGGGTCCTTTTGGCATTTTGTTACAATAGAGCCTATAGAGGGCTTCTCCTCTCTCCCTCATTGTTATTTCCCACACACACACAACATAACACTCTCCCTCTCTCTCTCTAGAAAGAAGAAGAAGAAGGAGAAGAAGGAGAAGGAAAGGGAAGGAGTAAAGGATTTGGAGAAGGATTGAGCTAGGAGCAAGCCTAGCATCATCTCATCTTCCTCTTCTCCACCATTGGAGCTTCTACTTGAGGTAAGCTTCAAGAGCTTTCATGGTAGCTTCTTCTAGCATGGATTTTATTCCTTAGAAACAATTTTCTTAGAACCCTAGCATCCTTAAGGGATGGTTTGCACATGCAATTTGGGCTCTAATGTGGGATTTTGCTCGGGGCAAAATCCTAGGGCTCAAATTGGGGCTTTTCTTAGGATGAGGTTTTGATCTCTTTTAACCTCATTTCTAACATATTGTTAGGTCCGCGAACGCGTGCGAGGCGACGGTTCGTCGATTCGGCGAACGGTTTAAGCGATCCGAGCCAAACAAAGGCTTTCAGCTTCGAAAATTGGCGGGAGTCAAAATAGAGGTTCGAGGCAACGAAACCTACGTGGTTGCTACAAGGGACATCCCAAAGGTGGGGGTGCTTTACCGAAGCCGTTGGGCTCCCTTTTATGTCTAAGTAAATTATTGGTCATATTGCATATATATGTACATATGTATCGTTTTCATGCACGCTAGGGTTGGTATGGTTAGATGGCTACTCTAGTGTGCTTCCTTATCGTGTGGAACTACGGGGGGTTGCATTAGGACATAGGGAGCATGCTTGCATCCTCCCTTATCGTGCGGCACTGTAGATTTGCATTAGGACATAGGAAGCATAGCAATGAGCAAATGACATTGAACCCTAGAGACAATTTAATTATGCATGATTATCAACTAGAGATACATGAACCAAGTATAGAGCTTGATAATTGACATTATGACATTATGACTTAGTGTAAAGAACACTAGAGATATGTGAATGTGAACCAAGTATATAACTTGATGATTAACATTATGACATAGCATAAAGAATACTAGTGACATGTATACCAAGTAGATAACATGATGACTAGTGGCATTGAACTTAGTGTAAAGAACACTAGAGCTACAAGAACCAAGCATAGAACTTGATGAATGACAATGGTATGTGACATAGTGTTAGAGAACACCTATGTATGATTCCCCTGCGTGGATGCCCTCCAAATGGAGGAGAAGATCATACTCACACGGTCTGCTCGAGCGCTCGTGGTTGGTCGCTCCACACGAGTAGTGCGAGTCTCGGAGGTCTTGGCACGTGATACGATAGGGATAGCCTATGTGGGGTCCCGAGGGATAGCCTATGTGGGGTCCCGCAGACAACCGATGAGGTTGAATGTGTTGAGTCGTGGGCGTGCCTACGGGCTAGCCAAGGATTGGGTAATAACATAAGAACATAATGAGTATTTCATACATACTTGATTGGAACATAGTAGCATGATAGATATTTCATAACTATATCACGATCTTGTTGTTTCAGGCATAGCAGTAGTTGCATTGTTTATATCATGCTTTACTTACCGCAGTTACAGCTTTAAATTATCTATCTATCTACCAGCTTTTGCCTGCTTAGACCTAGTGGGGAGATCGGTGGGGTCGGTGGCCGAGCCCACTGGGAACTAAGGAAGTTAGTTCTTACCCCACTCTATCACAGGTACTAGCTCACGGGCGGTCGAGGAGGATCGCGGTAAGGGCATCGCGCCCTAGTTGATAGTGGCCACCTACTTGCATTAGAGCCACCCGTGGTATATTTTGGAGTCAAAATTGTATAAAGAAATGATGCAACCTACATTTTGGGAGATGAACATGTATTTATATTTTGAAGTTAAACAATGTAAACGAATGTTGAATGATTGTAATAGTTAGACTCTTCTCTCTTTATATTACTTGTATGGAATACTTGTATCTTGCTCTTATTGTTGTTCGCACCTTTAGGTGCATCTTTTTGTCATGTATGGTGTAGAATTTCATTTCCTGGGCAATTCTTTGTACATGACTTGTTGTCGAGCCTTGGGCGGACAGGGGAGGTGCTGTCCGTTCGGCGCCTGATCGGCGTTCTCGAACCGAACCAAATTGGTAGCGGTCTCGGGGCGTGACAATTATGACATTGAACATGTACCTAGAGAACAAGTGAAGTATTTGACAAGTCTAGATGTTGGGGTAAAAAAATTTTGAAATTTGAAATTCAATTGGGAATTTAGAAGGAAGGAAATAGAGAAAGGAAAGACTCAAAAAAGGGAAAGAATCCAATAGTTTTTGAATAATTCCCAAAAGAAGAAATCCTAGCTTATTTGGATTTTTTTTTCATTCTTTCTTTCTTTTGTTCTTTTCCTTTCTACTTGTCCACATGAGGATTTAATCCCCCTCCTCCCTCTCCTTCGGGCTGGTAGCAAAAAGGAGGAGGTGTGCACACCTCCCTCTCCAATCCGTACACCAAACAAAAAAAAAAGAGAGAAAAGAAAGAAAGAAAGAAAAAAAAAAGAAAGAAAGGAACCTCTTTCATTTTGCGGCGGTGCGGCGCGACGACGACAACGACGACGACTTTGACTTCGACGACGGCGCGACAACGGCGACTTCTACGACAACAAGAGATGTGCATGCCTAAGAAAAGCGTAAGGGCGATTTTTTGTTGGTTTGATCAACCCGACCATCTTCGTGATAGGTTTCGAACCGATCAAACCTGACATTAAATCGTCGCTTCCGCTGTACGTATGCATCATTGATCTCTAAACCGTGCGGCCATCTTCGTGATAGGCTCGACATGGTCGAACAAACCCCAGATATTTTATTATCTAAACCGTGCGGCCATCTTCGTGATAGGCTCGACATGGTTGAATGAGCACCGGATATTTTAACCGTGCAACTATCTTCGTGATAGGCTCGACATGGTTGGAAACGTAAACCGTGCGGCCATCTTCGTGATAGGCTCGACATAGGTATAAAAAAATCGTACGGCCATCTTCGTGACAGGCTCGACACGATTAAACTCCGCGTACTCGAACAAAATGTGATAAAAAAATAATAATAAAAATGAACGGGTTTTGTTTCGAGTCGTCATCCTCGTTTGGTCCGATCGTACGACTCGACGTGATCAACTTCATTTATTTAAAAAAAAATGAAATGAATAGAAAAAAAAAAGAAAAAAATAAAAAAGAGGAGAGCAACCCTCTCTCTTTCTCTGTTTCTCAATGCTGTACAGAGAGAGAGAGAGATAGGTTGTCTCTCTGACAGCAAACAAGAAAAAAAAAGGGAAAAGAAGAAAAAAAAATAGAAAAAAAAAAAAAAAAAAAAAAAAAAGAAAAAAAAAAGAAAAAAGAAAGGAAAAGGAAACAAAAATAAATGATTTCCTCTCTCACAATCAGCAAACAATAAAAAATAATATATATATATATATATATATATATATATATATATATATATATATATATATATATATATATATATATATATATATATATATATATATATATATTATTGGGTCCAATTCTCTCTCTCTCTCTCTCGGTTTCCTACAGAGAGAGAGAGAGAGAAGAGAGAGGAGTCCCTCTCACACTCTGGCAGTAAAAAAAAAAAAAGAGAAGAAAGAAAGAAAAAGAAAAAAAAAGAAAAAAAGAAAAGAGAAAAGAAAAAGAAAAGAAAAGAATTTGAAAAGTTTGATTTGTTTTGAAAGTGGTTCAATTCATCATGGGTTCAATTCATCATGGGTTCAATTCCATAAGCAATAAAAAATGATGTGGAGCCCACATGCAGAGCCCAAATACAGATTCGGGTACAAGGCCAGAGTATGTGAAGCCCAAGATTGATTTTAGTCCATATGCAGATTCGGGTCCAAGGCCCCAAAATATGTTGAACCCGAAAGCCAGCCAGCCCATGTACAAATTTAATTTAAAATCATATTCGGGTCCAGTATACTAAAGCCTGAAACCCATCTCAGCCCACATGTAGAGTTGGGCCCGGAACATAAAAATCTAAGCCTATCAAAGTCCACAAATAAAAATCCAAAACCCAAAATCCCAAAACCAAAGTCCACAATTAAAATTCCAAAATCCCAAAGTCCACAAATAAAACCCAATAAACCTATGTCATCCAAATACCTCCAATACAAACCGAATTAATGGGCTTTCCAAATGGGCCATTTATTATGAATTAATTTTATGGACTTCTCATTATAAATTAATCTTATGAACTAATGGGCCTTCCAAATGGCTCATTATATCATAAATTAATTTTTTGGGCTCTCTAAATGGCCCATATCATGAATTAATTTTATAAATTAATTCAATGGACTTTATAAATGGGCTCCTAGCATGAATTAATTTTCATGAAAATCCAACTCCGACCGAAACGTCGTTAAACTAAACCCAAATCCACTTCCGACCGAAACGTCGTTAAACTAAACCCAAATCCAACTCCGACCGAAATGTCGTTAAACTAAACCCAAATCCACTTCCGACCGAAACGTCGTTAAATTAAACCCAAATCCATTTCCAACCGAAACATCGTTAAACTAAATCCAAATTCAACTCTGGCCGAAACGTCGTTAAACTAAACACAAATCCAACTCCGACCGAAACGCCGTTAAACTAAACCAAAATCCACTTCCGACCGAAATGTCGTTAAACTAAACCCAAATCCAACTCCGACCGAAACGTCGTTAAACTAAACGCAAATCCAACTCCGACCGAAACGTCGTTAAACTAAACGCAAATCCAACTCCGACCGAAACGTCGTTAAACTAAACCCAAATCCACTTCCGACCGAAATGTCGTTAAACTAAACCCAAATCCAACTCCGACCGAAATGTCGTTAAACTAAACCCAAATCCACTTCCGACCGAAACGTCGTTAAACTAAACCCAAACCTAAACTTCCGACCGAAACATCATTAAACTAAACCCAAATCCAACTCCGAACGAAACGTCGTTAAACTAAACCCAAATCCACTTCCCACCGAAACGTCGTTAAACTAAACCCAAATCCAGAACCTTCGACCGAAACGTCGTTAAACTAAACCCAAACTCAGTCGATCGAAACGTCGTTAAACTAAACCCAAGTCCAGAACCTACGACCGAAACGTCGTTAAACTAAACCCAAACATAATCGACCGAAAAGTTATTAAACTAAACCCAAACTTAGACGACCGAAACATCGTTAAACTAAACCCAAACTTAATCGACCGAAACGTCGTTAAACTAAACCCGAATCCAATTTTCATGAACATCTCAATTCCAAACGGCCGTAAAGTCGTTAAACTAAACTCAAATTCAAACGACCAAAACGTCATTAAACTAAACCCAAATCCAAACGACCGAAACGTCGTTAAACTAAACAATCAAATCCAAAAGACCGTAAAGTCGTTAAACTAAACCCAAAATCAATCGACCGCCAGGTCGCTAAACTGAGCATATCAACTTCAATCGACCGCCATGCCGCTAAACTGAGTATCGCAACTTTAATCGACCGCTATGTCATTAAACTGACCACTTCAAACTCAATCTGACCGCTATGTCGGTAAACTGAGCACTACAACTCAAATCGACCGCCACGTCATTAAACTGAGCACCAAAACTCAAACTGATCGCCATGTTGCTAAACTGAGCAACTCAATTTAAAATCGACCGCCATGTCGCTAAACTCAGCATCTCAATTCAATCGACCGCCATGTCGCTAAACTGAGCAAATCAAGTTCAGATATGACCGTCAAGTCGTTAAACTGAATGAATGACTGTTAAGTCATTAAGCTGAACATCCAAAATCGACCGCCATGCCGCTAAACTGAGCAACTCAAACTTCTTTTGACCGCCATGTCGTTAAACTGAGCAATCTGATTCCAATCAACCATCAAGTCGCTAAACTGAGTATCCTAGTCTGATAAAATTTATGTACAGTGGGGGTATGCCCCTGCTTAAGCCATGTAAACGGCAAATTATATGAATAAAATTTCATTTGCCTGTTTTGTCTCGTTTATTATCAGCATTTATATTTGATCTCTTAATCGAGGGTTCCTTAACACTGAAAGTGTGGGGTAATTAACAGTAGATTCTTGAGTCTGTTGGAAGTCATGAACCTAACATCCTGATTTCAAAACAAAATTTAAACAAATTTAAACTCTACCATGAATGACCACTCGCCCTAGAAAAACAAACCTACGGCGGGGCCGGTTTTGTTCGCGGCAGACAAAATGGCACGCCCGGTGAGATATGGCTTCACCCTCCATCTTTGAGACCAAATTCAAAAATGCTGATAAGAGACTTATGAATAAACATGTGACCAATACAATTCGACTTCATCCAAGCGGAGCAATGCAATCTGAAGAATATTGCCTCTTCCACCTCGGTCGAGATCAAAGCGAGGCATGTTGGTCACCTCCAATATGACATCACCATAAAGGACGTTTTGGCTACCATCATGTCTTGGTCTGCTAATCAAATCATCAGGGGGCAGGATTATTCTGACTACAATCGTGGTCTTCTCCCTATCAACATCATATCGGGGCTATTCGTTGCTAAGAGGAGCAACGGTTTTCAACAACACCACACCCTCTACCTCGGTGGAGATCAAAGCAAGGAATTTCAATTTTACTTCAAATGACGTTCTGGCTACCACCATGCCCTGGTCTGCCGTTCAAGTCATCAGAGTGCAGAACTATTCTTGCTGAAAATCGTGGTCTTCTCCCTCTCAACATCATATCCTGGTTATTCGTTGCCAAGAGGAGCAACGGTTTCCAACAACACCATATCTTCTACCTCGGTGGAGATCAAAGCAAGGAATTCCAATTTTCCTTCAAAAGACGTTCTGGCTACCACCGTGTCTTGGTCTGCCACTCAAGTCATCAGGGAGCAGGACGATTCTTGCTGACAATCGTGGTATTCTCCCCCTCAGCGCATATCGTGGCTATTCGTTGAAGGCAATCAATCATTCATCTTTCTAGAGACATTAGTTCATTCTTCTTTCCATTTGGTGACATCACGGAGAATGTTCTAATCACTCGCTTATCACAAAAGTAGTCAGGGGGCAAATCAACTTTCATGAACAATTGTGGTCCTTTACCTTCTGATTCGACAAAGGCACCACAATATCATTCATCCCTAACTATTCGTCATGTGGGGAACAAATGAAATAGAGGGCAATCAACTGCAATCAACGTTCCTTTATCTTGGAGGCATATATCCATTCTCGCCTTGGGACGGCGTAAACTTTGCTCTCATTGGAATATATCATGTTTTTAGGCGAGATGAAGTTGATCATTTGAGAAGAATCAAAATGGACAAAATCATAAAGTTCAGTTCAAGATTAGTACATTCACTTCATATTTTCAGTTCATGGCCATGAGACATGGACTCGTCATTTTTTTTGTGTAAAAAAAAAAAAAGAAAAAAAAAAAAAGAAAAAAAGAGAAAGAAAAAAAGAAGAAAAAAGAAGAAAAAATAAGAAAAAAGAGAGAGAACAAAAATCTCCGAGAGACCCGCTGTGAGAAAACCTACTCTAGGCTCACAGGCAAAAATTAGGGGAATGCTTCTGGTGAAAACCCTCGCGGGTGCCAGCTGTCATAAAAATCTGCCAGACGATGGAATGCTGATTCATCTCTACGTCAGTCATGCACGACAATAACGGCACATCAGGGTGTTTCAAAAAAAAAAAAAAAAAAAAAAAAAGAAAAAAGAAGGTCATCTTAGAGGGTTTGCCTAACTGCATATGGAGATACCCCTCCCCCTCCCATCCCATTTTGAAGACATATGTCACACTGGAAAGTTTTGGAGAGCTTTATTAACTGTATGAGATGATCACCCCTTTCCCTCCTGTCCTATTTTGAAATCTCATAGATATGCCATTCTAAAGAGATCTGACAAGAATTACCTGACCACAGGTAAAGATACATATACCCCAACGATCTCATTTTGAAGATCTACAAACGAAGGCCCAAAAGAAACTGTCCTATACAAAGCTTGATACTCTCTTGATTCAACTCATTCTCTATCAAAAATTTTCAGGTGAAGAAATATAGCTCTAAGGCGGCCTTTCATTAAAGGGGTATATAGGCATGTCAACTTTCCAATGCGATCCATGTCCAGACGAAAGAAATATTGGGCTTTTGTCAAGTGCAATTTTAGTGCCCAGTCTAATTCCGGTGCCATAATAAAAAATTCTGGTGAATCGTGATATCATCATATCATGAATATGGCCCTGTACCTAATGTTCTAGATTGGCAAACCAATGTAATGCTCGACAAAAAAGAAAGAAAGAAAAAACAGACAGTGAGTCACTTATATATGACAAACAATGGGACGGGACAGTTATTAAACTCCTCAAGATCACAATTCCTTAGAGTGAACTTCTCACACATGAGAATAAGAATGTCTATTGAGATTTTGATTATCTCGTGAGAAAAATATAACTCTCCTACTGTATCGGAGTGAACAAAGCCTCAGAATGCCAGGCCTCTACTAAACTTTAAGGCATTTGAGTGAGGTTCCACTTGCCATCAAAAGCAACAAGAGACATCAACATAGCAGAACTGCCTTTAGACTTCTGGGCCATATCATCCCTTACGAAAGAAAATGATGAATTCGTTCGACTGCACATTTTTTCCGCTCTCCTAGCGCTTGCAAGAAAAATGTGGGGGGCACTTTGTTGGGGTAAAATTTTTTTGAAATTTAAAATTCAATTTGAGAATTTAGAAGGAAGGAAATAGAGAAAGGAAAGACTCAAAAAAGGGGAAAGAATCCAATAGTTTTTGAATAATTCCCAAAATAAGAAATCCTAGTTTATTTGGATATTTTCTTTCTTTCTTTCTTTCTTTTGTTCTTTTCCTTTCTGCTTGTCCACATGAGGGTTTAATCCCCCTCCCCCCTCTCCTTCGGACTGGCAGCAAAAAGGAGGAGGTGTGCACACAGCTGTAACGACCCAGCCCACTAGCAACAATAACTCGTTGGGCCCAACCACCGGCCCAAAATGCTTAAGCCCAGTTATTATTACTAGTGTCTAAGTCTCTTATAAACCCAATGACAAACCCATTCCCATCCGATGTGGGACTATTGGGGTGTCACAGACTCCCCCCGTTAAGGCCCTGACGTCATCGTTAGTCCAATTACACACACAACCCAAGATCACCAGGCTATGTGAGACTCGTCTCGCTAGCCCGTCATCTAGACCTTGGCTCAGCCGAGACTCGCCACACATGTCCAGCTGGTGAACCGGCTTTGATACTATTTTAATCTGTCATGCCCCGGGGTCATTTTATAAGTAAAAACACAGCGGAATTTTTTTTTTTTTTTTTTTTTTAAAACTTGACTCCCCAGAGTGTGCCAGATCCGCCACAAATACAGGGAGTCCACTGTTCGCACGGACAGAGTCTCCCCTATATTTGCACGGCGTCGCACAAGTACAGAGTATAATAATACAACCAGAAAACAACCACAAAGAGTGAATATACACACAATCATAATTATACATTCACATACACCATTCACCACAGGTTTAATTGTGAGTTACGGAGAAGCCCCAAGGATCTATCTAGATTGTATCCGACACCTAGAGGGGGGTGAATAGGTGTACCGGCCAAAAATCACAAATAATCGATGCGTTAAAAGTAAATGCGGAAATTAAAAACACACCGAGATTTACGTGGGAAAACTCCAAACTCGGAGTAAAAAACCCACGGGACCAACACGCGAATAACAATCCACTAAGAGAAAAGATTACAAGGTGATTACCGACTCCACGGACTTAACCTCTCTTAACCTCCTATGAATCTCCGCGCACGCCGCCGCGTTGTCCACGTCCGAGTCCACGAACGCCACGTCTCGAATCCACGAAACGCCTCCACTTCGAATCCACGAAGCCTTGATCACGCCGAATCCACGACGCCCACTCGAATCCACGAGCCAACGATCCGAATCCACGAATCGCCTTCAATCGCGCCGAATCCACGACGCCTCACACCGAATCCACGACGCCGTTCATGAGAAGCATCATGAGTATGGTGATCCTTCGCTTAGGAGTATCGTAGAAAACCGAACAAGAAAACTCCAAGCGAATTGTAGATCAAATCGACATATAGATATGGAATTACGATATCTCGATTTGACCTAGAAGAGGCTAATATGTAGAAAATAGGTTTTAGATGAATTCCTAGCCTCTAGGGTTTCTCAAACAAGTATTTTCATGAAGCACCCAGAGTTAGAGAACCCTAACATCTTATTTATAGACTTTAGAATCAATTAGATTCGGATTAGAGATTTTTGATTTTTACCCATACGTATAGGTACAAAATTGAAGCTGGATTCTTCCACAAGGATGGAAGATTATTTTTCGCAGGCCCATTACCGGTAATGGATTGATGGCATTTGTCTTAGGTATAGCAACCATGCTTATGCGGTACGGGTTCGATTGTGTAATGGGTATGATATTGTACGTAATGGTTCGTATTCGGTAATGGGTATGATGGCATGCCGTACAAGTTCGGTATTTAGGTAATGGGATGGTTGTACCCATACAGGTTCAGGTACACTTTGTAAATTTTCCAATTTTTGAAAATTACAAAGTTCCAATATAATTTCTAATCCGTTAAACAATGATTTATGATTCTAATGTCTATAACTAAGTATGAATCACCATATTTATGAATTAAAAACTTACCTGGACGTCGTGATTCACATCGTGAGCCAATTCTCTTTTCTTCGAAGTCTTTGATTCTTCGTCGTTCTTCGATCCGCTCCGATTCTTCAAGACTCCGACACAATTCACGAAACTTGCCAACACAAAATCCTTAACAATCTCCCCCTTTGGCAATTTCGTGACAAAACACAAAAATTAACTAAAATTACATCATAAAAGAAAAACGAAGTTCAATGTCATCACCAAAACATTAAACTTCTCGCATATAGTCCAAATACAATTTGAAACACAAAAATACATCAAAACTCTTAAAACAAACTCTATGACTTAGACGCAATTAGGAGTCTTGAAGTCTTGATTTCCTGCAAAACAAATTTTTAACAAATTTTCAAAGTTAATTTTATACCTCTTCTCTCCCTTTGTTCTTTTCTCCAATTCCTTTTCAAAAATATTATCTCTCCTTCTCCCTCAATCTCATCACGTCTCCCCCTTCGTATGTCTCCCCCTTTGTGTATGCATCAAATACCAAATATCCTCTCCTTTTGTACTTGTTCTCCATTCTCCCCCTTTTTGTCAAAAATTGCCAAACGCAAACAAAAATAGAGAGAAAAACTAACGAACCAGGAGGTAAGTATTTCATAGTTTCATACCTAGGTGCATAAAGAAACGAAAGCCCAAGGAGTGAAAAGATAAAACATATATAATGAAGCTCAAAAAGGTAAAATCACTCGTATCCTACTACCAAAAATTTTGCCTTGTTTTCTAAAAAATCCTTCAAAATTAGATTAATTTCATAAAAATTAAAAGTTGTACTCCAAAAATCATTATGATGAAGATAAAATATTAAGTGATTTCAAAAGACATCAAAACATTAAAATTTGATATTAAAAATAATCTAATGTTTTAAAATCATCAAGATGCAAATTGATGAAAAATAATTTTTAGAAATTTAGCAAAATAGAAACCAATTTGTCGCAACCGTTCAAAATAGAGATTTAGCTAATAAACAGGGGTGGCTCTTTGAGCATCTTTTTCAACCTACCACCTTATATCGAAAATATTAAAATATTCATATATATATATTTTCCAACATTTTCAGTTTTTCATATAATTTCTCATGTGGTAGCTTCACACACGTCTTAGGACGGCCAGGTGGTAGCTCTTTCCGACATGTGGGGGTAGTTTTCACACTCCTTTCGGATGTAACTCTTTCCACATCTTTTATACTTAGGAGTTTCTCTTTTTTTTTTAAACATAATTCAAACTCCCCCTAAATTAGATAATCTCACAATTGAAAATAATTTTGACGAATTTTAGTCGATTAGCAAATATCCATCAATTATATTCAACATTCACTACCAAGATGAATTAATTACAAAAAGATTAAAGTTAATTTCAAAATTTTGATGAATGTATGTAAGAAGAAATCACATATTAAGTTATCGTCAAAATAATAAAAGGTGGAGTAAAATCGATAATTAATATGAATTTAATCTAATTTGAATTGACTTTAAATACCGGTTAAGGCTCTTTCAAAAACCTTTAATTTCCCAATATAATGATATTCAGTCATCTCCTTTCTAAAAAAAATTTCAATCAAACTCCCAATCACCTTTCCAAAATGATTTAAAAACGAATGAATTCTAAGCACAAAAAATCGTCTAACCATGTAATGCAATGAATAAAAATATGCACAAAGCACCAATCAAAGCATTACATAAAAGAAAACAAGCTAAGACGAAGAGTATGGAAAGATATCACCTTTCCGAATCCAAACTTGTCGGATTGTCGGTTGTCTTGGCTTGTCGATGATTTGCCCAACTTGTTTTGACTTTTGATGTTGTCCTTGAGGCTTAGAAACCCAAACCGCATGTTGTTTCGACTTAGAAATCCGGTTCGGTTGTGGGTTCGATCGATATTGACGTTGAGGCTTAGATGTCCGATTCGCTTGTGGCTTTGATTTCCGGTTCACATATGAGTCACGGTTTGCTTGATGCACTCGACTCAATTGATTTTTCTTTTGATTCCGTGGGGGAAGCCGAGTTGTAGATGATACCAATTGTCGTTTCGAAGTTGCCGATTGAGACTTGAAATTTTTGTTCGGGCAACTCTTTTTGATGTGTCCTTTGATGCCACATCTATGACACATCTTCTCCTTCAAACTTGTTGAGACTTTCGATGTCATCTTTTGATCCTTCTCAACATATGTCCGTTCGTATCTAAGACCTAACTTGTTCGTTTGACCCAATCCGAGCATGTTATCCAATTTCTTCGATCCCGAAGAAAACTTTTGAATATCGGACTTGAGTTGATGGACTTGCTCGGTCAATGCTTTGTTGGATTTGTATGTTTCCTCAAATTGATGCTCCAAAAATCCAACTTTATCCGTAGTAGATTTGATCATTAAATCCGATTCTTCTAGCTTCTTTTGGAGGACCGAATTATTATTCAAGATTGATTCCCGTTCCTCCTCAAGAGTACTATTTGTGGTCTTCAAATTCTTGTTCTCTTCTTCAAGATCAAATAAACGACGCCTCAACTTTTTATTGAGTTTCGCCATCTTCCGCGACTCAACAAGAAGTTGATTGTATGCTTCCGCTAATTCCTCGTCGTTTGATTCCTCATCGCCGGAATCCGAGTCCACGTCTTCTTTCTTTGATGTTTTCAACGCAATCCCTGTACTTTTAGAGAAAGACTTGGAAGAAGATTGGTTAGTAGGAAAAGTCATCTTATAAGTTTGTAACACACCTACTAACTCTTCGGCCATTAAATAGCAATATATCTAGATCCCGCTCTGATACCAATTGTGAGTTACGGGGAAGCCCCAAGGATCTATCTAGATTGTATCCGACACCTAGAGGGGGTGAATAGGTGTCGGCCAAAAATCACAAATAATCGATGCGTTAAAAGTAAATGCGGAAATTAAAAACACAGAGATTTACGTGGGAAAACTCCAAACTCGGAGTAAAAAACCCACGGGACCAACACGCGAATAACAATCCACTAAGAGAAAAGATTACAAGGTGATTACCGACTCCACGGACTTAACCTCTCTTAACCTCCTATGAATCTCCGCGCACGCCGCCGCGTTGTCCACGTCCGAGTCCACGAACGCCACGTCTCGAATCCACGAAACGCCTCCACTTCGAATCCACGAAGCCTTGATCACGCCGAATCCACGACGCCCACTCGAATCCACGAGCCAACGATCCGAATCCACGAATCGCCTTCAATCGCGCCGAATCCACGACGCCTCACGCCGAATCCACGACGCCGTTCATGAGAAGCATCATGAGTATGGTGATCCTTCGCTTAGGAGTATCGTAGAAAACCGAACAAGAAAACTCCAAGCGAATTGTAGATCAAATCGACATATAGATATGGAATTACGATATCTCGATTTGACCTAGAAGAGGCTAATATGTAGAAAATAGGTTTTAGATGAATTCCTAGCCTCTAGGGTTTCTCAAACAAGTATTTTCATGAAGCACCCAGAGTTAGAGAACCCTAACATCTTATTTATAGACTTTAGAATCAATTAGATTCGGATTAGAGATTTTTCAGATTTTTACCCATCTGTACCGGTACAAAATTGAACTGGTTACCGGTTCCACAAGGACGGAAAATTATTTTTCGAAGGCCCATTACCGGTAATGGATTGATGGCTGTACCGGTATAGCAACCATGCTTGTATGCAGTACGGGTTAGATATTCTGTAATGGGTATGATATTTGTACCGTAATGGTTGTTTATTCACCGGTAATGGGTATGATGGTTGTGCCGTACAAGTTGTTTATTCTAGGTAATGGGATAGGTATGCCGTACGAGTTCAGGTACACTTTGTAAATTTTCCAATTTTTGAAAATTACAAAGTTCCAATATAATTTCTAATCCGTTAAACAATGATTTATGATTCTAATGTCTATAACTAAGTATGAATCACCATATTTATGAATTAAAAACTTACCTGGACGTCGTGATTCACATCGTGAGCCAATTCTCTTTTCTTCGAAGTCTTTGATTCTTCGTCGTTCTTCGATCCGCTCCGATTCTTCAAGACTCCGACACAATTCACGAAACTTGCCAACACAAAATCCTTAACATTAATCACATTTCCATAACAACTCTTTTCTTTCAAAAGCACGCTACCACGACGGGTAGAAAACTATTTTCATTTTACAAAAGCCAAAACCTCTTTATTTCATTCAAAACCATACGAATTCAAATAAAGTAAACCAACTGAACCATATAACTAACTAAACTATAACAACAGGAATAAAAATGAGAACTACAAAGTAGTACAAACCGGGTCGGAGGCTCTATCGCAAACTAGACGCGATCCTCACCCGCTATCCCACTCGGATCTACTATGTCACCAGTCAACAAAGGCGGGGGGTGAGAACATGTAAACATGTCTCACTGGTCGTCTGCGAGGGGTACTCACTAGTCACGGAGAACAACAAAAGTAAAGGTACAGGTAGTACAGTAGCTATGATAAACATATGAACAATATGCAAAAGAACAGCTATTGCTACTGTAAAGAAGAACTGGAAACATACGAGAATACCAGAGCTATGGTAGTAAAACAACTGTAAAGAAATACTGAATGTATACAAACGACAACCACTACTATAGCTATATGCGTCAACCGAACAAGAAGTCCAAATATACCCAATCTGAAAACCGCCGTGTTGGTCCGCAGACCTCAAGCAATGCCCACTGCCACTCTATACCTGCATATAACCCAAGGTAGCCTATGGGTTCACGGGTTGGCACACCCAACCACTTTTCCGAAAAAGAACACCCTCTTGTGGTGGCCAGACCGCTGGTGTTCGTGAAATGCGAATGAGTCGGGCGATCGATGCTCATATGCTCAAAGGTCAACCGTCGGCAACCAGCCGACAATCCTGCCCCTCAGGGCTCACCGACCGTATAGGTCATCGACTGTATGGAAGTACAAGAGCCGACCACTCAGGTCAACTAGGATGGAACAACTCAACATCCTCTCAACTGTATGCAAAAACCGCTCAAGGAAACACAAGAACTGACCACTCAGGTCAACTAGGATGGAACAACTCAACATCCTCTCAACTGTATGCAAACACTACTCAAGAAAACACAACAACTGACAACTCAGGTCAACTAGAATATATGCACAAAGAATAAATGAATAGGTCAACAGTGTGTATCAACAGAATCCAGAACTACCGTCAGCCCCTAGCCGACAATCTAACCCCTAAGGGTACACCGACCTCACGGTCATCGACGACAGAAGTTAAGGAATCGACTCATGGGAACGAGATACAGAAACCAACCATCCAGGTCACAAATATATAGTACGGGAACCGACCAACTAGGTCACAGATATAGATGAACTACTCTACTCCTACACATGATACTAAGCATGAAAACAACTGAGTAGAGTAATGGAATAACATCAGTGCAAGGTTCAATATATAAGCGATAAGCAATATAAACGATGAGGGTGGAAGGAATGTCACGAGCTTGCACCAGCAGACGTCGAAACGAGGTACCCACGCACAAGCATCGCGTACGTCTCCGGCGCAAAAGAGTGTCAACCGGACCTAAGGAAGGTCCACTGGGTTAGTGTCTAACCCACCACTAATAAACACTGACTCCACATCCCACAAACTAATCCCATGGAGATTGGTTTTCCGAAACCAATTACCGTAACTCGCCGGAAGTCCCGTAAACCGCACCGGGACTCCGCCGGGACCCACGAACGGTCCCGAAATGCATCGACTCGTGTCACGAGTCACCCGCTGCCATAAAACACTCCTATTTGGATGTTTTGGCAGCATACACAAGATAACACTACAATATAATTATCGTCGGATAATTGTACAAATACGAGTTCCCGAAAGTGTCTATTTCGACACCGGAACCAACCGTCGCTCACCCGTCATTCCTGAACTTCCGAAATGACGCGAGTGACCAGCCAACAAGGCTTTGCGACAACGCAAAAGCTCACGGAGCACCGTCGGAATAATTTCGAACCGAAAACGCGTTCCGTCGGCGGATTTCGCCGCAAAACGCACCGGAAATCAATTTCTGGTCTCCACGAGGGCTTAGGACCTTGGACAATCAGTCTAGAGGCTATCCACTGCCCACGCGTGCTGCCAACAGTAGCGAGGAGGTGTACAATTGCATAAAACCCCCTCACGCTACACGAAATCGCATTATTTCATGCGATTCCGGGAGTTTTATAGCCCGACAGTGCAAACTAAAGGTCAAACAGACCAACCGAGACACCCGCTGATAGGTTTCGACGTGCTGGAGACCGTGCTCACCATTCGGAGCAATTCCGGACACTGTAGAGAGCGCGGGAGCGACCCGAAGTTCAGGAAATAGCACGCGCAGCTCGAAAAGCATGCTTGTCTCGCTAACCGGAGCATTTTTGACCCAAAATAAGGTGAGCACTGTGATCGCCACTGACAGACGATCACCGTGCTCCCCTCCGGAGGCACTGGAACAGCCTCGGGTCGCCGGAATAGCGCGCGCAAGCAGAAACAGCAGCCAGAAAGGTCCGGAAAGGACCGACTTTGCCAAATCAGCAGATCGGGGTCTTCCCGACCAAAACCGAGGTGAGCACAGTGATCAGCAATGAGTCCTGATCACCGTGCTCCCTTCCGTTGGGTCCGTTGGGATCGGGGAGGCCCGGGGAGGTTAGAACAAGAAATCGCCCATAATAGGCCCAATTTAAAAGCTTACCGGAGCTGGTGGAGAGCGGGGGTGGCCAGCGGCGGCCGGACGGCGGGCAGCCGGCCAGGGGCTAGATGCTGAAGGTCATAGGAGGTCGGGGCTCGCGTCAGAAGGCGGCGGAAGGCGACGACGACAACGGGCATTGATGCCCTAAGAAGTCAACCCGAGAGGAGCTTGGGTTAAACTCCGGCCAACAGGGAGCTTCGGCGGCGGGGGCGCCGGCGGTGGGCGAGTGCGGCCGGCAAGGCGGAGCGGGTGCTCACGCCGGCCGGCGGCGGGAGGTGGCGGCGGCGGCGCGGGAGAACCGAGCCCGCACGAGGCTCGGCTCGGCCCTCGAGGGCTGGCTGCTGCGGCGGCGGCGGCGGCGGGACTCCACGGGGGCGACGGTGGCCAGGCCACCCGAGGCCGGAGGAGGAGGAGGGAGGCGGCGGCAACGGTGGCGGCGCCTCGCGCACGGCCGCCAAGCCCTGGCTCAATCAAGGGCGGCGGCGGCGGCAACCTACGCGTGTGGCGGCGACGGCGGTCGGGGTGGCTCCGATCGGCGGCGGGGGCTCGCCGGAGGTCGTAGGATGCCGGCGCGGCCGACGGAGAGGCGGCGACGCGCGGGGTCAAGAATGGCCTGTGCTCGGCACAGGCCGACCTGTCTTGCCGCAGCTTGCCCGAGCGGCGTTGGCGGCGCTCGGCGCGACAGCGACGCGAAGGACGCCGGGTGTAACAACCCGAATTTTAAAGATAAAAATAAAAATAACTAAAAATAGTGTGAGATACTATTTTTATTGGATTTAGAGAAGTAAAATGTAAGTCTGTAATGACCTGTGCTAAAATCGGAATAAAAACGGAAGATTCAGAATTTTCTGTGAGAAACCGGGCAGATAAATTAGTAAAAAATGCACAGTGTCAGAAAATTATGAAAACTGAGGGGTATGTCAGGATTATTTTTACGAGGCTAGATTTAAAGTTTCGTGCCATTCTGACACCCAGAAGATGAGAAATAAATTTCGAATGTTATCTGATAACGATTTCAGTTCGGTAGAGTTTGCAGTGACCAAACGGGGTCCAAATTGAAATGTTAAGATATTTTCTCACTCAGTAGATTAAAACGAATCTGACTGTCAAATTTGAGCACAAACGGACGTCCAGAAGGGCTCCAACTATTTCAGATGGCTGAACCGAAAGTTGAAAGTTGAATGTGCAATGTTGAGGGACTAAAGTGTAAAAGGGGTTTTGTGCCCTTTTCTTCTTCTCCTCTCTCTCAGCCGAATGCACACACACACACACCCTCACATACACACACATGGAGATAGAGAGAGAGCTCCATTTCTCTCTCTAAATCTCTCCAAAAATAGGTGGATTTGGTGGAGAAGCAAGCTTGGAGGTTGATTTTCATCATCTTCTTCTCTCTCTACACCATTGGAGCAAGCTTTTGAGGTAAGTTTTGATACTTTTTAATAGTAGAACTCTAGGGCTTTGATCTTAAGCTCTAGAAATGGATTTAGTAGAACCCATTGATGCTAGATAAGTGATTATTGCATGATTCATGAATCAATTTGGAGGTTAATTGCAATAATAAAAACCTAGGATTAGAAATGTAATTTTTGCTATTAGATGGGTTTGATCTAATTTGACCCTCCATAAACCTAATTGCTAGGTAACGAAACACGTTGGCAAAGTCGGTTCGGCAATTCGTCGTGCCGTTGTGAAGTTATGGAGGATTGAAGCTCTCTAATGGTGGAAGCAAGCTTTCCAATGGTGGATTTAGCTTGATGTCATTGTGGTCATGGTAAGTTTTGTGGATTTGAGTTAAGATTAAGATTAAGTCTAAATGAGATGTTTAATTAGGATCTATATATGATTCTAAACTAGTTTAATGAAGAGAGTATCATAATTAATGAGACCCTCTTGATGAAATAGAGACATTGGGTTGTTAATGGGATTTTAATTAGATCCTTTTTATATATGAAGTTCTAATGATCTCTAATGTATTATTAGAATGCTAAATCCTTAATATTTGGGTTAATTGGAGCATGTGTAGAGGCTAGGATTAGTGATGGGTGTTTCTAGTAAATGAGGGTTTGATATATTTGACCCTATTGTTCTCTAATTGAAGGTTAGAGATGAGTCATTGAAGACCCTAGATCGCGAAGCGGAGGTCGTTCGGTGGTTGCGCATGGATTAGGTCGAGTAGTGCGACGTGCGTCGCGGGAGGCCGATTGCAAGTGACGACGAGCAATCGGAACGCTATTAAAAGGTGGGGGGTGCTTCCACTAACATTGAACTTCTCTTTATGTCTATGTGTCACCCATTGAGCATGTATGTTATAGCTATTTTCATGCATAGTAGGGTAATTGAATTATGTATTGCATGCTTAGAGTTAAGATACAAATAAGATTTGTTATGAACAAAGAAAAAGAATTAAACCCTATGTATGCATGAGATGAGACAAAGAACTTGGTTAAAGAACAAGAACATTGTGACATATAGATTGAATGACATTTGAGAATTGTAAAGAACACTAATATGCATGTGTTGAGATAAAGAACCTAGAGGTTAAAGAACAAGAACATTGTGACATATAGATCGAGTGACATCTATGATTGTGAAGAACACTAGAATTAGTGTGATATTGAGAATAAGAACAAAGAAAATAAAGGACACTAGAGTTAGTGTAATGACATGGTCAAGAACAAGTATGCATGTGAATAAAGAACACTAGAGTTAGTGTGTGGCATTGACAAGAGTTATGTATGCATTGAACACTAGAGTGTGTGTGGCATTATTAAATGTGTGTAAAGAACCATAGTGTAAATGACACTAGAACAAATCAAAGAATGCAAGTAAAGAACATGAAAGATATAGTGACAAAGAAAGCTTAGAGCTAAGGGTCATTTGATCATAGTTCTCCTTAAAGTCAAGGAATGGGTTGAATTGGAATCCTTAAAGTTAAGGATTGATCGTACTCACCATATAGTCCTTGCTCGAGGCGCGGTAGCTCCCCCTCGGGCGATGTGCTCCGGAGTTGTCATCACTGGGTCGTAGTGTTTTCTTTCCCCAGAGGACGGTCCCGTCGGGTCGTAGTGTTTTCTCTCCCCGACAGTAGGGATTTGGTTGGTCGAGTATTGTTGAGGGCGAAACCTATGGGTTAGTCAAGAGATTGGGTTATGGAATTATGATCTTGCATTCGTCTTTATTATCATGTTGAGCATAATCAATCTTTACTATTGTTCAGGCATATTAGTTGTATGCATTGTCGTTTGGTTACTATCTGCTTATTCTTTCAAATTATGCCTGAGATAGACCTAGTGGGAAAGTCGGTGTAATTGGAGGCCGAGCCTACTGGGAACTTTGTTGTAATTCTCATCCCACTAACCATGCAGGTTCTAGCGCGAGCTAGGCGATCGTGCTCGTGGTATGGTTATCGTGCTCTAGGTAGTGTTCTACCCTTGTATATATAGAGACACCAATTGTATCTTTCATCTATTATGTTGATGAATGGAAATGTAATAAAATCATGTGAGAGGTGAAAATGTATTAAGTTCTTTTGAGAGATGAAATTGTAAATTGAGATGGCCAATGTTTAATTTGGAAGAATGAATGTAAAGAAAAGGTATAAGCTTTGTATTTGATTGCAATTGATCAAGTTACAATGTATGAAAATAAAATAGTTAGATTACTTTCACTTGGCTGCTGCTTACCCTCGTGTGAGACGTTGTGTATGTCTTCCGCTTGTGCATTTTATATTCTTGAATTGTACCTGTGTTGAGCCTTGGGTGGACAGGGGAGGTGCTGTCCGTTCGGCGTCTGTTGGTGTGCCCGAACCGACCAAATGGGCGGTCCCGGGGCGCGACACCGAGGTTGGGTCTCGACCCAGGGATGATGGAGCTCGGGCTCCGATGCTTCCCAAACCATCGCAAACGAGAGGGTGCCACGTTGGAGCCGTAGAGAAGTGGAGGGGAGGCCGGAGGACTCTTTCCGGCGAGCGGGGATGGTCGCCGGCGGCGGGGGCATGTGCATGGGATGGGCAGGGACCATCAGGGGCGGCTGGGGCGGTTGGGGTGCGGCTAGGTCTAGGTCTAAGGTTAGATAGAGAAAAAAAACCCTAGCTAGTATACATATCTATGATGTACAATTGCAAGTTAGTCTCCCGAAGTTGGATATTTTGATCCAAGTCCCTCACAGCGCGTGTAATACGCACGAACACCCCTCCACGTGTGATCTCACGCGAAACGGCGCATAAAATGTCGCGACTTTCGCGAAAATACCGTTTGGCCAATACCGACCCCTTCTCGTTCAACGCGAAACATCCGGAGATCCATTCGTCGGATTTGCGAACGGATCAAGCCAATGCGATCAGCACATCGATGGCAACAAACCTACGATTTTACATCGCCTCGATCGGTCACGGATTCGCGATGAATCCTGTTCGCTCTCCAAATATCTGTCTTTGCCAATAATGACCCCTTTGCGGTCATCTTGCAATATCCGGCGATCCGTTCGTCGGATTTGCAAACGGATCGCCCCATCGCGTTCAGCACGTCGAGGACATTGAAACTAGCATTTTGTTTCACTCGATTTGATCTCCGTTTCGCGACGAACCCAACTCTCCATCTTTTCCCGTAATAAACCAACTTATTACATATATATACATTATATGCAGAATTGTTCGGGACCCTTTCTCTCGACAACCGTGCATCGGAATTCGATTCCGTCAGTCCCAACGGTTCCAGAATACCTGAGCCGTTCGAAATGAGCTATTGGAAGCCTATGTTTAGAGTCCTGTACGCACCAGGACCCTTCTCTACTTCCCGACTTAACGAAACGCCGGAGTTACTATTCACTTTAAGTCGAACTTCCGGGTCGCGTAACTTTTCCGTTTTAGCTCGGTTTCGCCCGAAATTTGACGTGTGCTCTTGTAATTAATTTACGCACAATAACGTTTAAAATCAAATGTCAAATTCCCTCCAGATAAAAAGTCGGTTTACTACATCATTCCCCCCTTAAAAGAAGTTTCGTCCCCGAAACTTGACCACATACCCACCGTGATGAATTTGGATACTGCTCCGCTAATGCGGTATCATCCTTGGGTACTGGTCAATCACACTTCTTGTGTTCGGACAAAATCAACTTCCTAATAAGGGGAAGATAGGGCTGTTGTCCCAACTGGGCGAGACGAGGGTAACAAGTACTAACCCAAAACTACGGACCGAACTCGGGATCACCACCATCCTAAAACAGATTAACCGATCCCAACTTACCAATTCTAAGATAATAATTCACCACTCAGAATTGTAGGTTCACACAGCCTTGGTCCGTGATGAAGTGACCGACTCGACTACACCGATGGTTCACGTAGAGTGTCACGGAACAATAGCGCAAGTTTGGAGTATGTTCCCCAAGGCCGAAACGACATACTCCAACCCGCTCACAACGTCAACCAACTCACCTCGAGTGAAGACGTTCGACGACCTGAGTCGAAAGACTCGCCTTGGAGACTACAGTCTCCCACCAGCTACCACACAACTGTCGAAGACAAAACCTCAACAACGGAAAGCCACTTATGGCATTCGACAGTCCTAGGTCCAAGACCACACTTTCCACCTGACCCAAAAGGTCCAACCGACACCACCAACTGAGCTCGACAATTTGTTCGCTCAATAATCTCTATTAAACCAACGCAGGTTCCATACAAGTCCATTTACTTGATGCACAGGATTGCCAATCGCCCTAAGCGATATCAACCACTAGTGATGCTCAACACCTGTCTCTACGAGACCCTGTCGCTGCCGTCCTATGAGGGACCCTAGCGATCGATGTTCCCGGCAACACCAAAAACTTGTCTCACTGAGACTCAAGCGCACCTGTCACCAAATAATCGGACAAGCATATCAAACCTAGGTTTGCACGATAAGCCGAGTCGCAAACCTTATACACTATCACATACGGTGACAATCACAGCCAACAACCAGGCTCAAGTCACTCAACAATTGTGATACAGAACCTTCCAGAAACAGACCGAGACTACTAACCAAACAACCCTTTTAGCGGTGGAAGGCACAACTAACGAGTACCTAGACTCAACTAGAGTCAAAACCATCAGCAGTGACCATAAATCAACTGCACAAATCCAGCCTGGGAATATCCCGAGGCTCGCGACGTGATCAAAGACGACCAACACTCAAGATTTCTCGCAACACTATCTGTAGCGATTGTCTCGCAAGAGAGAGGACACTGACCCAATCCATAAGTCCCAAACAGGGAAAGGTATTTCGTCCCACTTTCGACAGTATATTGTCTGCAGCCAATATACTTATCAAAAGAAAAGCGAAATATCCAAGATCCACTACCAACATCGAGTTGGAAGCGCGACACGTCGAAGTATCAAACCACTTGATACCTCTTCACTGAACCAAGAGTTCACAACCACTACCATCGAAACATCGACTTTGTAAGTCGACATTCGAATTCAGATCGACTTGAACCGACTCACTGGGAGTCCATAGCTTTCAACATCCGAAAGCTAGAAGTGACACTAAGTCGCGAACACGCAACTGAGGCTTTAGGAAATGGTTTCTCAAACCGATTTCCGCATCTCATTTGAGCTACACTAGAAGCTCCGAGAACTCCGTCATTACATTGGAGTAACCCGAGTCAATTTTACCTAAGAACAAATTGAAGATCAGGGGACACTAACCGCTGATTCTATCAGCAATCAAGGAAGAGAGGTAGGCATCGCAACCCTACCTAAAGAACCGCGAAAGCAACACCAACGTTGCAATCGACTGAACCTTAACAGTTAACCACACCCTGGACTACACCCTAGTAGTCCCAAAGAAGAAGTGACCGTAACAGGTCGAAGTGTAACAACCCACTTCGCCATAAAGCGTGTCGAGTTCCGTCAAAATGAGCGGGACCCGGAGTGGATGCGAGTAGGTGTGGGTTCTATGTGCTTCGGAGCATGCGCACAGCGAAGTGGGGTCGTGGAAAAGCTAAAGCGCAAGTACGGTGGAATTCCCGGACTTGGAGCGGCGAGCCAGGACATCCGGGGGATGTCCAGGATGCCTAAGTGCCCAGTGCGCGGTGAGGAAATTGGCTAAGTCTGGAAAACCGGCGTGCGAGGCCAGGACAACCGGCCAAGGCAGGACAATCGAGACGGACATCCGGCCAAGGCCGGACATTGGGCTGCGTAACATGCGAGAAAAATGGCTAAGTCCCGAAAGGAGGGCTTGCTTGAGGCCAGGACAACCGTAGAGCCAGGACATTGGGCCAGCGCCGATTACGCAGGATGTAATATTTAGAGTTGGGAGGGTCTAAATGCAATTATGGCAGCATGATATATGCTTGGGCCCTTCTCTAATCACAGCACCCTCATTTCCTCTGCACTCTCACTCTCTTTTCTCCCTTTCTCTCTCTAGAAAAGCTCTAGGAGATCAAGGAGAACTAGGAGAAGAAGAAGAAGGAGAAGGTTTTGGAGCTTTTGGTGGGCATTGGAGCTCTCCTACAACAAAGCTTTGGTTGAACTTGCTACAAGAGGTAGGCTTTTGCAAGTTAACCTTAGGGTTTGAGTTTTCTCCTAAGTTTTTGAGGTTTCTAGCTTTTTGCTAGTGTTAGAAGCTTGCTAAGAGCAAGAACACCATGAAACCTCCATGAGAGCTCATGTGCTCTCATGGTGGCTTAGTAGGGTTTGTAGTAAACCCCAAATAGATGGTTCTAATGGCTTAGGAATGGTTCTAAAGAGCTTCTCATGGGTCTACAAGCTTTCTTTTGCTTGTGGTTGAGATCAATCCCATGGGCATGCCAAAATGGCATTGTTAGGGTTTGGAAATTGGGGCTTTTGCCCTAGGGTGTTTCAAGGTAAATTGACCTTGTGAAAACCTAATTGGGGGTATCCCCGACGCGTGGGGCAACTTCGTTTATTTTTACGAAAAGCCGATCATAGAGTTGCTATGTAAAATAGCCTGATTGGGTCAACTTTTAACGTAACAGGTTTCAACCTAGGCACCGGTTGGCCGTGAGATTTCTTGGGCAACTCCACAAAAATATTCTAAGGTGGGTGGTGCATTCCAAGGACATCGGACTTCTCTCTATGTCTAAGTGTCACTTCTATTGAGCATATTTAATATTGAGCATGTTGTATTGTAGGGTTTAATATGCAATTCTTATTGCTTTGAGAGTTCAAATGCATAAGGTAGAATGTTATGAGATTGTATGATAAAGAAATAGAACCCTATATATATGCATGATAAGAATAAGAATAAGAACTTAGTGTGAATGACAAGTAAATGTGACATTGGACATGTACTTAGAGAATGTGACAACGACGAGTCTAGAATACTTAGACAACATGTGTGGCATCAAAGAACAAGAACAAGTAGTGTATATAACACTAGTAGAGTTTTGAGATTGACATTATGACAACAACCTTAGAGTTAAGGGTCATATGAACATAGTCTCCTTGAAGTCAAGGAATGAATTGAAATTAGAATCCTTAGAGTTAAGGATTGATCGTACTCACCATATAGTCCTTGCTCGAGGCGGTAGCTCCCCCTCGGGCGATGTGCTCCGGAGTTGTCATCACTAGGTTGTAGTGTTTCCCCAGAGGACGGTCCCGTCGGGTTGTAGTGTTTCCTCGACAATAGGGATTTGAGTTGGTTGAGTCTTGTTGAGGGCAGAACCTACGGGTTAGTCAAGAGATTGGGTATTGAACTATGATCCTTCAATCATTATGAGTTATTATTCGATCATCTTATTGTTTACTTTCAAGCGTATTAGCTGCATTTGTTAGTTGGTTATTATCTTACATTTCTTTCTATTACGCTTGAATTAGACCTAGTGGGAAAGTCGGCGTGGTTGGTTGCCGAACCCACTGGGAACTTCGTTGTAGTTCTCACCCCACTATCTCCACAGGGCCGGGACCGAGCGAGCCGGCCGAGGATCGCGGTAAGGGCATCGCGCCCTAGATAGAGACCGCCAAGTTATTACTTTTTGGTAGTTGCATTCCCTTTATATCATCTTTTGTATTTGATGATCATAGTTGCTTAACTTTGAATGTAATCAAGTTTTATTTTGAGGTAAAGTGATGTAAGAAAGAAATGATGCAATGAATGTAAAGACTTTAAAGATTTCAAAGTGTAAAGACATTTACATGTAAGTGATTGAAATTAATCATGTTACTTGTACGTTTACATTAGTACTTTCACTCTGGCTATGTTGCTTACCCTCGTGTAAGATTTTTGTGTATGCTTCCGTATGTGTGAAATTTATACTCTAGCTGTGCTTGTTGAGCCTTGGGCGGACAGGGGAAGCCTTGTCCGTTCGGCGTCTGTTGACGTGGCCCGAACTCGACCAAATAGGCGGGTTGCGGGGCGTGACAGATACAATGGTATCAGAGAGGGTATAAAGCCAAAAAGTGAAAGCTTAGGATGGACCCAGGGGCCATAGGAATGGAAAGGACCTAAGGACCTAAGGACACGTGAGTGACGTGAACAAGTATAGCGAAAGCATGTGATTGGGTTCATGTCCTATGTCTCTAAGATGGTTAGAGACTAACTTTAAGTTGCTATTTGTTTTCTATTCCTTGTGTTGTGATCGGCGGCCGACGACATGATACTATGGAATGTTAATGAATGCGCTTATTTGCTTTCGCCGGATTGGGTATATCTGAGTACGTGTTTAAGTATTAACGTGAGTTGCTTCATTTCAGGAAGCAATGGCACCTCGTGGTCGACCCCGAACAAGGTCGATGCCTGAGGAACCGAGTGCGGCTCCTGTGCAACCCGCAGCCGGCAGCGGCGGGGGGCTTGAGGAGCAAATGGCCGCGCTTATTGGCGCAGTGCGGCAACAAGCTGAGTCCGTGAGGGCTCAAGGCGAGCAGATCCGACGGCTCCAGGAGACATTGGAGCAGCAGCAAGCGGCAACGCAGGCAGGGGCCGAGCACCCTACACCTCCTGCTAGGATGCCGACCGTAGTCGAAGGTGCGGCGGCGGCGGCAGATCCAGTCGCGGCCGTACCAGTTACGGCGATTCCGGCCGGATTGGGGACTTTAAACCCCGGTAGCGCGGCGGACGACGAGGAGCGGGAGCGCCAGTTGGCGGCGCTCATCAAGTTTATGAAGTTTAAACCACCTATCTTCGAGGGTGGAGTGGTGGAGCCGGAGGTGGTGGAGTCTTGGGTCGACTCCTTAGAAACAATCTTCGAGGACTTCAACACCCCGGAGAAAGACAAGGTGAATTTCGCCTCGCACTGCCTCGACAAGGCGGCGAAGGCATGGTGGAAACGGATCAAGCGGGATAGGTCACCCGACCTACCGCCTATGATGTGGGAGGAGTTCAAGAGAGCGGTGTACACGAACTATTTCCCCAACTCGGTGAAGCGGAAGATGCGGGAGAGATTTCGCAAGGCGAGGCGGGGAGACCGCTCGTAGCGGACTATGAGCGAGTTCTCCCACATCATTGGCGTGTCCCGGACGTTGTACGGGATGATCGTGACCGGGCCGATTGGTTCTTGCGAGGACTCGTGAGAATCTACGAGCGGTGCAACTTTTCCACCTCGAGACCTTTGCGGAGGTCTTTGATCGCGCGTTAAGTGCGGAGCACGGCAGCGCTTACGCGCGAGAGGAGCGCGAGGCCATGGCGGAGTCCAAGGAGAAAGGCAAGAAATGGGCGGCGGGTGGTGCCGGGGGCCGGCCTAATGCAAAGAAACCCCCTCGGTATCCCCGACAGCAGGCGAAGGGCGGGAAGCCCTCCCGTTGCGTCATTTGCGGCGGGGATCATCGACCGAACTTATGCCCGCGAGAAGGAAAGTGCTTCAAGTGTGGCCAACCGGGGCACATGATAAGAGAGTGCCCTAGTTGGGGGTCGTCCGCTCAGACGGCGGCGTCATCCCCTCCTACACCGAGGCAGCTGATGGGGTTGCCACCCCCTATGGCGGCGGGACGCTCATCATCATCGCGTCAGCCGGAGGCATCGAGAGCACCGAGTGGGCGGGTTTTTGCCACTCAGGTGCAGGAGCAGGTTTCAGCTCCCGACGACATCGTGGCAGGTATTGTCTCTATCAATGGTACTAGAGCTCAAGCTATTTTCGATACGGGTGCATCGCATTCATTTATAAGTGCATCGTTTGCTAGAACTCATGACCTAGAGATTATACATGATAAGAAAGGTTGGGATATTAAATCCCCCGGGCATGCCTATAGCGTCTATGACGAGTGTCCGGCGTGTCCAGTCCGGATAGGCGATTGGGTCATGCCGATCGATATGTTAGTACTGACACAGTTGTGGTCGTTTGATGTAATCTTGGGGCTAGACTGGCTTACCAAGTATTATGCGGTCATCGACTGTGAGAGAAGGGTAATCACTTTTCGGGAGCCAAATCAAGAGGTAATGGTGTATCGGGCGTGTAAGGGTGCACGCTATGCTGCGACCATATCCACGGTTAGGGCAAGAAAAATGATAAAGGGTGGTTGCAAAGCCTACCTGGCGACCATCGTGGACAGCCGCAAGGAACACCCAGACCTTGAGGGAATTCGGATGGTGTGTGAGTACCCGGATGTATTTCCGGCGGAGTTACCGGGATTGCCCCCAGACCGGGAAGTTGAATTCGTTATCGACTTGATTCCCGGGCGGCGCCGATTTCGAAGGCTCCGTATAGGATGGCAGGTGGAGTGAAGGAGCTTAAAGCACAGCTGGAAGACTTGCTCGATAAAGGCTTTGTGAGGCCGAGCGTGTCTCCGTGGGGAGCCCCGGTGCTATTCGTCAAAAAGAAAGACGGCACACTTCGACTCTGCGTGGATTACCGAGAGTTGAACAAGGTCACAGTGAAGAACAAGTACCCGTTGCCTAGGATCGACGATTTATTCGATCAGTTGAAAGGGTCAAAGGTGTATTCAAAGATAGACCTACAATCGGGGTATCATCAATTGAAGATACGACCCAAGGATGTGCACAAGACGGCGTACCGTACGCGGTATGTCCATTATGAGTTCACGGTAATGCCATTCGGGCTTACTAATGCCCCGGCAGCATTCATGGACTTAATGAATCGTGTTTTCCGTCCGCTATTGGACCGGTGCGTCGTGGTCTTCATTGACGACGAATTGGTATATTCTCGGACCGAGGAAGAACACGAGGAGCATTTGAGGCTTGTCTTGGAAATACTCCGAAAAGAAAAGTTATATGCCAAATTGAAGAAATGCGAATTTTGGCTTTCGGAGGTTACTTTTCAAGGACATGTGATTTCGGGCGAGGGGATCTCGGTGGATCCAAAGAAAGTTGAGGCGATTAAAGATTGGCCCCGCCCGACGAGTGCGACGGAAATCCGCAGTTTTCTTGGACTTGCGGGTTACTATCGGCGGTTTGTGGAGGGGTTCTCCAAAATAACCACTCCGCTAACGCGCCTCACACATAAGGGGGTCAAGTATGTTTGGAGCGAAGATTGCGATCGGAGCTTCAAGGAGTTAAAGGAGAGGTTGACGACAACCCCGGTGCTTGCTCTACCGACGCCGGGGGAGACATATGTCGTGTACAGTGATGCTTCCTACATCGGGCTAGGGTGTGTGTTGATGCAAAATGGGCGAGTCATAGCATATGCGTCGCGCCAAATGAAGCCCTATGAAAAGAACTACCCAGTCCATGACTTGGAATTAGCCGCGGTGATTTTCGCGCTAAAATTGTGGAGGCATTACTTATATGGGGAACATTGTGAGATCTACACGGACCACAAAAGTCTTAAGTACTTGTTCACCCAGAAGGAGCTTAATATGCGACAACGGCGGTGGTTAGAATTATTGAAGGACTATGATGTCACGATATTGTACCACCCCGGGAAGGCTAACGTCGTAGCCGACGCGCTAAGTAGAAAATCTGGAGAAGACTTAGCATCGGCAATTACTCCTCAACCGTTGTTGCAAAAGGAGATGCAACGGTTTGGATTGGAAGTAGTGGCACCGGGAGTGCCGGCTACACTTGCTACCTTAGTGGTGCAACCGACCTTATTGGAGAGGATCAAGGAATTGCAGACTTCCGATGAGTATCTCCAGAAGGTGCGCGGCGTGGTAGAAGGCGGTAGTGCCGATGACTTTGGCATTGGGACCGACGGCACACTACGATTTCGAAATCGTTGGTGTGTACCCAAGAATAAGGATCTCCGTAAGGCAATTATGCAAGAGGCGCATCAATCTCCTTATAGTATCCACCCGGGCGGCACCAAAATGTATCAGGACCTAAAGTTGCAATATTGGTGGCCGGGCATGAAGAAAGACATTGGAGAATTTGTTGCGCAGTGTCTTACTTGCCAACAAGTAAAGGCGGAGCGGCGATTTCTGGCGGGAAAGTTGCAAAGCTTACCTATACCCGTTTGGAAATGGGAAAATATGGCTATGGACTTTGTGACCGGATTGCCTCGATCTCAAGGTGGTCACGACGCAATTTGGGTGGTCGTGGACCGGTTAATGAAGTCGGCACATTTCCTACCGATTCATATCACTTGGTCGGGGGACAAATTGGCCCAAGTCTATATTGACGAGATTGTGAGACTTCACGGGGTTCCGGCGTCTATCGTATCGGATCGGGACCCAAGGTTCACTTCTCACTTTTGGAGGAGCCTACAGGAGGCATTGGGTACACGGCTCGATTTTAGCACGGCGTTTCATCCTCAAAGTGATGGTCAATCGGAGAGAACGATACAAATACTTGAGGATATGCTCCGAGCGTGTGTACTTGATTATAAGGGTAATTGGCATGACCATCTACCAATGGCGGAATTTGCGTACAATAACAGTTATCAGGAAAGTATCGCGATGGCGCCATTTGAGGCCCTGTATGGAAGAAAGTGTCGCTCTCCAATTCATTGGAGCGACGTGGGCGAGAAAGTTGTTCTTGGCCCCGATGTAGTGCGGGAGGCAGAGGAGAAAATTCGCCTTGCCCGCCAACGACTTGCGACGGCTAAATCTCGGCACAAGAGTTATGCCGACAAGCAAAGAAAGGACATAGAGTTCGAAGTTGGCGACCATGTGTTCTTAAAGATATCGCCGACGCGAGGGATCAAACGTTTTGGAGTACGGGGAAAGCTAAGTCCTCGATACCTCGGACCATTTGAGGTTTTGGAGCGAGTTGGAGCGGTGGCCTACAGAGTAGCACTACCACCAAGGCTTGCGGGGGTACACGATGTATTCCATGTATCTAACCTTCGCAAGTATGTTCATGATCCCGACCATATCCTTGCGTTTGAACCGTCCGAGATTCAAGAGGATATGACCTACGACGAGTTCCCGGCGTATATTATCGATCGGGAAGAAAGAAAACTACGGAGCCGAAGAATTCCGTATGTTAAAGTCCGTTGGAGTAACCACAACGACCGGGAGGCTACGTGGGAGCTTGAAAGCGTGATGCGGGAGCGTTACCCCCATCTATTTGACAATCTGGATTGAGGTATGAATCTAGATTATAAGTTTCGCGGACGAAACTAAATTTAAGGGGTGGAGAATGTAACAACCCACTTCCCCGTAAAGCGTGTCGAGTTCCGTCAAAATGAGCGGGACCCGGAGTGGATGCGAGTAGGTGTGGGTTCTATGTGCTTCGGAGCATGCGCACAGCGAAGTGGGGTCGTGGAAAAGCTAAACTGCAAGTCTGGTGGAATTCCCAGGACTTGGAGCGGCGACCAGGACATCCGGGGGATGTCCGGATGCCTAAGTGCCCCAATTGCGCGATGAGGAAATTGGCTAAGTCTGGAAAACCGTGCGAGACCGGACAACCGGCCAAGACCGGACAATCCGAGGCCGGACATCCAGCCAAGACCGGACATTGGCTGCGTACCATGCAGAAAAATGGCTAAGTCCCGAAAGGAGGGCTTGCGAGGCCAGGACAAGCCGTAGAGACCGGACATTGGGCCAGCGCGATTACGGCGGGATGTAATATTTAGAGTTGGGAGGGTCTAAATGCAATTGTGGCGACATGATATATGCTTGGGCCCTTCTCTAATCACAACACCCTCATTTCCTCTCCACTCTCACTCTCTTTTCTCCCTTTCTCTCTCTAGAAAAGCTCTAGGAGATCAAGGAGAACTTGGAGAAGAAGAAGAAGGAGAAGGTTTTGGAGCTTTTGGTGGGCATTGGAGCTCTCCTACAACAAAGCTTTGGTTGAACTTGCTACAAGAGGTAGGCTTTTGCAAGTTAACCTTAGGGTTTGAGTTTTCTCCTAAGTTTTTGAGGTTTCTAGCTTTTTGCTAGTGTTAGAAGCTTGCTAAGAGCAAGAACACCATGAAACCTCCATGAGAGCTCATGTGCTCTCATGGTGGCTTAGTAGGGTTTGTAGTAAACCCCAAATAGATGGTTCTAATGGCTTAGGAATGGTTCTAAAGAGCTTCTCATGGGTCTACAAGCTTTCTTTTGCTTGTGGTTGAGATCAATCCCATGAGAATGCCAAAATGGCATTGTTAGGGTTTGAAAATTGGGGCTTTTGCCCTAGGGTATTTCCAAGGTAAATTGACCTTGTGAAAACCTAATTGGGGGTATCCCCGACGCGTGGGGCAACTTCGTTTATTTTTACGAAAAGCCGATCATAGAGTTGCTATGTAAAATAGCCTGATTGGGTCAACTTTTAACGTAACAGGTTTCAACCTAGGCACCGGTTGGCCGTGAGATTTCTTGGGCAACTCCACAAAAATATTCTAAGGTGGGTGGTGCATTCCAAGGACATCGGACTTCTCTCTATGTTTAAGTGTCACTTCTATTGAGCATATTTAATATTAAGCATGTTGTATTGTAGGGTTTAATATGCAATTCTTATTGCTTTGAGAGTTCAAATGCATAAGGTAGAATGTTATGAGATTGTATGATAAAGAAATAGAACCCTATATATATGCATGATAAGAATAAGAATAAGAACTTAGTGTGAATGACAAGTAAATGTGACATTGGACATGTACTTAGAGAATGTGACAACGACGAGTCTAGAATACTTAGACAACATGTGTGCCATCAAAGAACAAGAACAAGTAGTGTATATAACACTAGTAGAGTTTTGAGATTGACATTATGACAACAACCTTAGAGTTAAGGGTCATATGAACATAGTTTCCTTGAAGTCAAGGAATGAATTGAAATTAGAATCCTTAGAGTTAAGGATTGATCGTACTCACCATATAGTCCTTGCTCGAGGGCGGTAGCTCCCCCTCGGGCGATGTGCTCCGGAGTTGTCATCACTAGGTTGTAGTGTTTCCCCAGAGGACGGTCCCGTCGGGTTGTAGTGTTTCCTCGACAATAGGGATTTGAGTTGGTTGAGTCTTGTTGAGGGCGGAACCTACGGGTTAGCCAAGAGATTGGGTATTGAACTATGATCCTTCAATCATTATGAGTTATTATTCGATCATCTTATTGTTTACTTTCAAGCGTATTAGCTGCATTTGTTAGTTGGTTATTATCTTACATTTCTTTCTATTACGCTTGAATTAGACCTAGTGGGAAAGTCGGCGTGGTTGGTTGCCGAACCCACTGGGAACTTCGTTGTAGTTCTCACCCCACTATCTCCACAGGGCCGGGACCTAGCGAGCCGGCCGAGGATCGCGGTAAGGGCATCGCGCCCTAGATAGAGACCGCCAAGTTATTACTTTTTGGTAGTTGCATTCCCTTTATATCATCTTTTGTATTTGATGATCATAGTTGCTTAACTTTGAATGTAATCAAGTTTTATTTTGAGGTAAAGTGATGTAAGAAAGAAATGATGCAATGAATGTAAAGACTTTAAAGATTTCAAAGTGTAAAGACATTTACATGTAAGTGATTGAAATTAATCATGTTACTTGTACGTTTACATTAGTACTTTCACTCTGGCTATGTTGCTTACCCTCGTGTAAGCTTTTTGTGTATGCTTCCGTATGTGTGAAATTTATACTCTAGCTGTGCTTGTTGAGCCTTGGGCGGACAGGGGAAGCCTTGTCCGTTCGGCGTCTGTTGACGTGGCCCGAACTCGACCAAATAGGCGGGTTGCGGGGCGTGACACGAAGTGCCGTCTCCGTAGAGACACTCGCAACAACTCCCGTGTCCAAGTAGGAAAAGTGGCCCGGGCGTCGGCAGTCGAGATACTCGCCTAGGCCCCTACAATTACTGACCTTTCGGGGTCCCACCTGACAAGAATGGCCACACCTGGGGAACCTTGTCCCGCCACTCGATGTCCGAAAGAACTACCGCCACTACTCCCGACTGAGACACCAGCTTGTGCGAAAGTCGTAAAATATACGGAAGAAACCGTGCATTCTGAGTTTAGAAACTCGACATGCACACCGGGAACTCAAGCCCAAATCCCGCACTCACGTGCCTATACCGTAGGTCCTCCTATGGGTCAACCTAACCAATGGTTCAGTTCATTTGGTTCAGTTCACTTAGTTTTCAAAATAACCTGTGAATGGTGTTGTGGTTGTAACTTGGCTCTGATACCGTTTTAATCTAACGACCCAGCCTACTAGCAACAATAACTCGTTGGGCCCAACCACCGGCCCAAAATGCTTAAGCCCAGTTATTATTGCTAGTGTCTAAGTCTCTTATAAACCCAATGACAAATCCATTCCCATCCGATATGGGACTATTGGGGTGTCACAGATAGTCCTATATATGAGATTGTGAGACCCCAGATAGTCCTATATATGAGATATAATAGGGCTAAACTCTTAACTCGGCTTAAGCATTTTGGGTGGTGGCAAGGCCCAAGAGGTTAAGAGAGTTAAGCGTGCTAGGACGGGAGTAGTCCTAGGATGGGTGACCCCCTGGGAAGTTGGGGCGTCACAGATGGTATCAGAGACAATTACCAGCCGGAAGTGTGAGATGAGTCTCGGCTGAGCCAGGGTCTGGATGACGGGCTAGCGAGACGAGTCTCACATCGCCTGGTACTTGTGGGTCTGAGCCTGACGAGGACGTCAGGGCTTAAAAAGTGGGGAGATTGTGAGACCCCAGATAGTCCTATATATGAGATATAATAGGGCTAAACTCTTAACCCGGCTTAAGCATTTTTGGTGGTGGCAAGGCCCAAGAGGTTAAGAGAGTTAAGCGTGCTAGGACGGGAGTAGTCCTAGGATGGGTGACCCCCTTGGAAGTTCGGGCGTCACAACAGCACTCCTCCCTCTCCAATCTGTACACCAAACAAAAAAAATGAGAGAAAAGAAAGAAAGAAAGAAAAAAAGAAGAAGAAGGAACCTCTTTCATTTTGCGGCGGTGCGGCGCGACAACGACTTTGACTTCGACGACGACTTCGACGATGGCGCGACAACGACGACTTCTACGACAACAAGAGATGTGCATGCCTACGAAAAGCGTAAGCGCGATTTTTTTGTTGGTTTGATCAACCCGACCATCTTCGTGATTGGTTTTGAATCGATCAAACCTGACATTAAATCGTCGCTTCCGCTGTATGTATGCATCACTGATCTCTAAACCGTGCGGCCATCTTCGTGATAGGCTCGACATGTTCGAGCAAACCCCAGATATTTTATTATCTAAACCGTGCGGCCATCTTCGTGAAAGGCTTGACATGGTCGAACAGCACCGGATATTTTAACCATGCAGCCATCTTCGTGATAGGCTCGACATGGTCGAAAACGTAAACCGTGCAGCCATCTTCGTGATAGGCTTGACATGGGTATAAAAAAAATCGTATGGCCATCTTCGTGATAGGCTCGACACGATTAAACTGCGCGTACTCGAACAAAACGGGTTAAAAAAATAATAATAAAAATGAACGGGTTTTGTTTCGATTTGTCATCCTCGTTTGGTCCGATCATACGAGTCGACGTGATCAACTTCAATCATTTAAAAAAAAAATGAAATGAATAAAAAAAAAAAAGAAAAAATTAAAAAAGAGGAGAGCAACCCTCTCTCTTTCTCTGTTTCTCAATGCTGTACAGAGAGAGAGAGAGATAGGTTGTCTCTGACAGCAAACAAGAAAAAAAAAGGGAAAAGAAGAAAAAAAATAGAAGAAAGAAAAAAAAGAAAAAGAAAGAAAAAAAGAAAAAGAAAGGAAAAGGAAACAAAAAAAAGGTTTCCTCTCTCACAATCAAAGAAACAAAAAAAAAAAGAAAAGAAAAAAAAATACAATATATATATATATATATATAGGCCACGACTACTATACTATTATGAGTATTGGAGTCATCGTACTCATAACTTTTTGGCCGTTGAGATGAAAAAATGTGAGGCTAGGATGAGAGTGATTACGGTTAGATTGATAGTGGGCCCTCTAGGGTTGAGTAGGTGGTTGGTTGAATAGTATAATCTAACGGGTAAAAATGATTAAAGGGTGGATCAAATGGCCAAAAAGTTATGAGTACAAGAGCCTCTATACTCATAAAAGTATAGTAGGACTCATATATATATATATATATATATATATATATATATATATATATATATATATATATATATATATATATATATATATATATATATATATATATATATATAGGCTAGGGCTACTATCCTATTAATAGGATAGGAGCACTTGTCCTATCAAGTTTTTAACCCTTGGATGAGAAATTGTAGGGTTAGGATGATATTAGTCGGTTAGAGTTGAATGGTCCCCCTAGGGTTGAGTGGTCCCCACGGGGTTATAGTATTTAATCCAATGGTTAGAAATGATGATAAGAATTGATCCAAAGGCTAAAAAACTGATAGGACAAGTGCTCATATCCTCTTAAAATGATAGTAGCCGAACTCATATATATATATATATATATATATATATATATATATATATATATATATATATATATATATATATATATATATATATATATATATATATTGAGTTGAGCTAGAATACTCTCGATAGTAAACGGGGCAGTTTACTATCGAGTTGTTTTCGATGATAGAGCTTCCAAATTGACGATCGGCTTCGTGAACATGATCTATACCACTTAAAGTATTTAGAAATCAAATTTCAAATATTTTCGACCTCATTTGCCTAATGATCAAAGGGTTTCAAAATTTGTAATTTTAATGGTGGATAAGAGACGTTTTCTCGTTTAACGGTGTAAAGATATCCAAATCAATTGAATTTTTGTTAGAAAATTCTTTAAACTATTTAAAACAAGATCTATACTCTTGATCTTGATTACAAGACTCCTATCATTATTTTTTAAAGAATATTCATTTTCAACCGTTCTGTCACGCCCTCGAGCCCGATCCATTTGGCCGGTTCGAGCGCGTCCAACAGACGCCGAACGGACAGAGCTTCCCCTGTCCGCCCAAGGCTCAACAAGTACAGATAGAGTATAAAATTTTCACACACGCGGAAGCATACATAAAATCTTGCACGAGGGCAAGATATAGCCAAAGTGAAATGCTAAACTAAAACATACAAGTACTATGATTAATTGCAATCACATACATGTATAATTCTTACAACTTGAATTCTTTAAAGTTTTTACATTTATTGCATCATTTCTTTCTTACATCACATTTACCTCAAAATGAAACTTGGTTACAATTAAAGTAAACAACTATAATCATCAAATACAAAAGATGATATAAAGGGAAATGCGACTATACCAAAATAAAGTAACTCGGGCGGTCTCTACCTAGGGCGTGATGCCCTTACCGCGATCCTCCGCCGGCTCACTCGGTCCCAGCTCTGTGGGAATAGTAGGGTGAGAACTACAACAAAGTTTCCAGTGGGTTCGACAACCAACCACGCCGACTTTCCCACTAGGTCTAATTCAAGCGTAATAGAAAGAAGGTAAGATAATAACCAACTATCAAATGCAGCTAATACGCTTGAAAGTAAACAGTAAGATGCTCAAAGTAAAACTCATGCAAGATCATAATTCAATACCCAATCTCTTGGCTAACCCGTGGGTTCGCCCTCAACACGACTCAACCAACCCAAATCCCTATTGTCGGGGAGAGAAAACACTGCGACTCGACGGGACCGTCCTCTGGGGAGAGAAAACACTACGAACCAGTGATGACAACTCCGGAGCACATCGTCCGAGGGGGAGCTACCGCGCCTCGAGCAAGGACTAACATGGTGAGTACGATCAATCCTTAACTTTAAGGATTCCAATTCACAATCCATCCTTGACTTCAAGGAGACTTAGGTTCATATGACTCGTAACTCTAAGGTTGTTGTCATAATGTCAAGTAATCTACTTGTTCATGTTCTTGTTCTTGATGCCACACAGTTGTCTAAGTATTCTAGACTCATCATTGCCACACTTGTTCTCTAAGCACATGTCCAATGTCATAATAGTTCACTAGGTTCACTAGGTTCTTTGTCATGCATACATAGGGTTCTTTGTTCTTTATCATTACAATACCATACAATCATTCTCATGCATTTGAACTCACAAAAATAAGAAATTCACAATTAACCTTACTATGCATTACGCTCAATGTATATAGTATGCTCAAATATGACACTTAGACATAAAGAGAAGTTCGATGTCTTTGGAATGCACCACCCACCTTAAAATATTTTTGTGGAGTCGCCCAACAAGTTTCGCGACCAACCGATGCCTACTCGAAAACCTGTTACGTTAAAAATCGACCAAATCAGGCCGATTTACATAGTAACCCCTAGATAGGCTTTTCGTTTAATTAAACGGAGTTGTCCCACGCGTCGGGGATACTCCCAATTAGGTTTTTACAAAGTCAATTTGCTTAGAAAACCTCGTAGGGCAAAAGCCCCAATTTTTAAACCCTAACAATGTCAAATTGACATTCCCATGGGATTGATCTCATCCGCAAGCAAAAGAAAGCTTGTGAACCCATGAGAAGCTCTCTAAAACCATCCTTGACCCATTAGCCCATTAGAACCGTCCATTAGTGGTTTACTACAAACCCTAAGAAATCACCATTAGAGCATATGTAGAGACCTGGAAAATTGCACGTGAGGCTTGTCGACAGCTCTGACGAGTGTCGGGACAAGTCCGAGTCGCGTTGGCGCCAAATGGACGCCACACGGGCCCCGTGGGAACGCGAGAGCGTGTGTCACGAAAATCCGCAACAGGTGTTTTTCTCGTGAACTCGTACGAGACAAGTCGGTTGCTATACCGTATAGCAACAGCTGCTATACCCCAGATAGCCACCGTAGTTATACGCATAGCCCCCGCGCAGCTAGGTTTCCGGTTGCCTGTTTGTACCGATACAAGTGGGATTTTGTACCGGTACAAAGCAGAGGTATGGTGCAGTTTGACTTTTGGGCACTTGTCACATCACCCCCTCACTCCCCTTTTTATTGCAGCAGAGAAGAGAGGGACTTCTCTTCTTCTTCTCCTCCTTCCATAGCTGCTGCTGCTGCTGCTGCTCCTGCCCTTGCAACCGGAGGAGGTGGAGGAGCTCAAGAGAAGCTCGAGCTTCGACGACGACGACGCGCCGACGTGTGATTTCAGCGAGCTTTCGGCGTCGAGACGCTGCGGGGGGCCCAGCGTGCATGCGTCCGCCCCCGACTCGGCGACTGACCTAGGGCTTGTTTCGAGGTGAGTAGCCCATCAAGTTTCCCTCCGTTGCATCTATTTCCTGAATTTTCGAACCGCTGCTGGCAGCACCGTCGACCCGCAGAGTTTTGACCATATCTCTGTGTAGGAGAGTCGAAACGCGACGAAATTTGGGGCATTGGATCCGCGACTGCGAGACGATTCCAACGACACCTTACTTGCTGGATTTGGACAAGGTTTGCTAAGTCGGAACCCATCTTTACTGAGTCTCGGATTTGCGACAGATTCTGAAATGCTGAACTGCAGGATTCCGGCGTCGACCGTCGGCTCTTTTGCCAGTTCTCCGCGCAGGGAGGTCGGATCGCGTCGAAACTTGCGGCGTTGGATTCTAGACTGCGAGACGAAGATTTCGAGGCCTGAATCGCTGATTTTGGATAAGGTTAGCTTGGTTAACTTTAAGCTTTTCTCAGCCGCTGGTTTTCGGTAGAATTGTGAACTTTGCGTTTTGACCGCCGTTCCTCGCAGCAGGTGGCCTTGGTTTCGTGCTGGACGCGTGGGGCTTTTGCTGACCTGGATCACTCCCTTCGCCGCTGGAGATTGCTATCGAGGTGGGTTTACATCGGGATATTCCTAAGCTTAAATAGTCAACATGTATAGACTCCGGTTTCGTTTAAGTATGCTAATATGTGATAGCTTGAATGCCTAGAATCGATATGAATATCTGAACCTTGGAGCATGCTTAGCAAGTACTTAGTTTTATACCTGTTGGACTATGGTTTTGACTTAGGAGAAAACCACGTTTTGGATCGTCATTAGCCTACACTACCAGATTTAGCTCTAGGAGCCGTTCTGTGTCGTATCATCGCCGCGGGAATGCGATGGATACTCGGGTAGTGTAGTTGTTTTTACGCTCGCGCTGGGGATGCCGAGCTCACTTTTCACCAGAGTCTTGTCGTGCTGGTTGTCGGGCACCGTCGGGGTTTGACGGGGGACCCAGACGTGTGGTTACGCTTTGTGCCAAGGGGCACGTGGTGTGTTAGTTCTTGGACCCGGTGTACTTGACTATGCCTCGTGAGAGCCGATTGAGCTCGACAGAGATACGCTTGCATACTCGGTTGGTTCGCGCCACGAGTGCCGCTCCGAGTCCGGCTTAGTGCTTTTGCGTTGGTGTCGCGGCGCCCTCGTTGTGGGTTGCTCTCCGCTAGCTACCCTTGGGGTAGTTGTAGTGTTGCCTTGTCAAGTGGGACGGGTGCTTTCACAGTCCCTCATAAGATTGGGTCAGCTTTTACTAGTTCTACAGAGAGTGGTTTAGAGCAGGATAGTATAGGGGTTGTTAGCTGTCGAGTGGTTCCAGCTTCTTTTACCTTCTTGCTTACCTTGTAGACTTAGTGGGTGGACCGATGTATTTAGGGCGGTACCCACTGAGGACTACTTGTTTTTATAGTAGTTCTCACGCCCTCTTTCTTCTACCTTTGTTGCAGGGCCTTCTGTTGCGGCTGCTGCTCCGTCCGAGTCGGACCGCGGGAAGGGCGTGGCGGGCTAGAGCCTACCCTTCGAGTTCAGTACTAGAGGACTTCCACTGCAGGTAGTGAAAGTTTTTAGTTTGGGACACTTTTGTACATACAGTTGGACTCGCTGGAGCGAGTAGTGTTACTTTTGTATCTGTGATTGTATGTATATAAAGTGGCTACTTTTCCTACCTGTTTGTTTATAGTTTATTTCAGCTCTATGCTACTGTTTGTAGCATTGTATGTTTATACAGGTACAGCTACGCTTCGTATACGTAAGAAATTCTTTTGTATACGGCGGATTTGTCGCGTGCCCTGGTGAATATGCAACCCGGGCGTGATGTATTAAGTTGGTATCAGAGCTTAGTATTAGGTTGTTGGGACCTAGGAAACCTAAGCTGGTTAACCTTCGAAAGGCTTGACGCGAGAGGCGTGATTTAACGCGAAAGTCATGATTGATTGTTCTAACTCATCCTTGAGTGGAGTGAGTGACTGAAGGAGTGTCTGTTTCGGTCCAGAGAAATTATGTTGGCTGCAGACGACATAATTTTGAGGAGAAACAGGGACCGCCTTCGAGACTTTCGATGATTGGGTCGAGTGTTTTATAGCTGACCTTGTTTCTATGTGTGCAGCTATGCCGCCTCGCAGAGGACGACCGCCGCTACGGGGCCGCGCCCCACCACCACTACCACCCCAGATACCAGAGCAGATGGATCAGGGCACCCGACCTGAGACGGGTGTACCTCCTGTAGTGGAGCCGAGCACTCGACCTGAGACGAGTGCCCGGTCAGAGTTGAGCGCCCAGATAGCCGCACTGACAGAGGCGACGAGGCAGCAGGGCCTGTTTTTACAGCAGATGTGCGAGAGGCTAGTGGCATCATCGAGTACATCATCGGGAGCACCGGCTCAACCTACTCCGCCACCTCCTACTCCACCCATCGTACCAAGAACCGCCGTACTCCCCACCAAATAGAGATACCTCCGCACTGGGCGCTGCTTAGAGGACCGTTCGCCGATCGCAATGAGCAGAGCGGTTGACCGATCGAGCTCTTGTTACGTTTCCGCCGCCTCGACCCACCGATGTTTGACGGGGTGTGCGCCGAGCCTTGGGTATTGGAGAGTTGGATCCGCGCGATGGAAAGGATATTTGAGGACATGTTCGTCCTGGAGGATCGGGACCAGGTTCATTTGGGGGTCCATTGTTTAGTTGGAGACGCACGGGACTGGTGGACGAGGATGAGGCGCGATCAGGGAGTTGTGGCTTCGCAGACGAGTTGGGATGAGTTTTGCGGGATGCTGTGCCGTACATATTTTCCAGATAGTGTGAAGCAGGGGATAGAGGAAGATTTGAAGAAGATCTAGCAGGGGGATCGCACGGTTCAGGAGTACGTTCGGGAGTTTTCGCGGCTCCTGAACTGTGTGCCGTACGCAGTGAGAGATGAGGCACACCGGGTATATCTATTCGAGCAGGGCTTGAGGCCAGATCTGTACAGGTTCGTTAGGGCGCGGAGGTCGAGGACCCTAGATGCGTCTATCGAGCAGGCTTTGTTTGAGGAGAGGAGTGAGACGACACTTCGAGAGAGGACTCAGGGGCCGGGACCGAGTCAGGACAGGAAGCGCCCCGCTCCCGATGACGGCGATGGCCGAGCAAGAGGCGTCCGCCGAGGCCTCCACGATCACGTTGTGGTCGTGGGTTCCTGGGCGCGCCGTGCTGTGGATACCCGCCGGGGCAACACAGAGGACACAAGAAAGGCGTGATCTGCGGAGGACCGCACGCGGCGCGACCGTGTGAGCAATGAGAGGGCCGGTGTTTCTGGATGCGACAACAGACATTTCAGTGCGCCTTGCCCGAGATCAAGCATCGTCGCACCATCGACAAGATCACCTGCATCGGATCACGTTAGCCGACGGACACCGTCGAGCCACCGTCGTGAGGATAGGGCGTCTGTGCCGCGACAGAGCGAGCAGCGGCAGCAGGCTCCCAGCGGCAGAGTATATGCAGCTCAGGTGGAGGACTCTTCAGCAGCCGACCGTGTGGTGGCAGGTATCACTTTACTTTCTGGTACTAGAGCACGCACTTTATTTGATACTGGCTCATCGCATTCTTTTATCAGTCGAGCATTTGCATTATTACATCGTCTAGAGTTAGGGTTGTTGCCTCAGACCCGGGAGATCCAGGTTCCCGACCATGTAGTACGGGTTGTAGAGTGTTGTAGGTCGTGTCCAGTGCAGCTAGATTCGTGGATTTTGCCCGCAGACTTGTTAGTGTTGGGGCAGTTACACGACTTCGACATAGTGCTTGGCATGGATTGGCTGACGCGGTACTACGCGACGATCGACTGCGGAGAGAGGACGGTGACGCTCCGCGAGCCAGGCCAGGAGGTGTTCACTTTCAGAGGCTGCAGGAGCACGATGTTTGCCGCGTGGATTTCTTCAGCGAGAGCTCGACAGCTGATGAGTAGAGGATGCATCCCTTTTCTAGCGACGGTTGCAGAGGTACCTACGGCGGCGCCGAGACTCGAGGACATCCCTGTAGTTCGCGAGTTTCCGGATGTATTTCCCCCTGAGACGACGACTATGCCGCCGGAGAGGGAGATCGAGTTTGTGATTGATGTAGTTCCTGGAACTGCACCAATCTCGAAGGTACCTTACAGGATGGCACCTGCAGAGCTGGGAGAGCTAAAGGCGCAGCTTCAAGATTTGATGGATAAGGGGTACGTGAGACCCAGTGTATCGCCTTGGGGAGCGCCGGTGTTATTTGTAAAGAAGAAGGATGGTTCACTTAGGTTATGTGTGGATTACCGGAGTTGAATAAAGTGACCATCAAGAACAAGTATCCGTTGCCGCGCATCGATGATCCGTTTGATCACCGCAAGGATCTTGTGTCTTCTCGAAGATTGATCTCAGTTACCACCACCGAGGGTGAGGGCCGAGGATGTTTCCAAGACGGCTTTTAGGACTCGGTACGGCATTACGAGTTTACAGTGATGCCTTTTGGATTGACGAATGCCCCTGCCGCGTTCATGGATTTGATGAACCGGGTGTTTAAGCCGTACTTGGACCGATTTGTGGTAGTCTTCATCGACGATATCCTGATATACTCCCGTAGCGATGCCGAGCATGAGGAGCACTTGAGGATAGTGCTACAGCTTCTGCGAGAGAAGGAGCTGTATGCCAAGTTAAAGAAGTGCGAGTTCTGGTTACGGGAGGTTACTTTCTTGGGCCATGTGATTTCTGCAGATGGAGTGGCAGTGGACCCGAAGAAGATTGAGGCTATTCGGGATTGGCCCAGGCCTACGACGGCGACCGAGGTGCGGAGCTTCATTGGGCTTGCTGGATATTACCGTCGGTTTGTGGAAGGCTTTGCGAAGCTTTCCACACCCCTCACTCGACTGACTCGTAAAGGAATTAAGTTCACCCGGAGTGAGGACCGCGAGGAGCTTTGATGATTTGAGGCGCGATTGATGTCAGCTCCTATCCTTGCCCTTCCTGTTATGGGGGAAGGATATGTGATCTACAGCGACGCATCACACAGTGGACTGGGTTGTGTGTTGATGCAGCATGGTAGGGTAATTGCTTATGCTTCACGGCAGTTAAAGGATTACGAGAAGAATTACCCTACGCATGACTTGGAGCTTGCCGCAGTGGTTTTTGCTTTGAAGTTGTGGCGGCATTACTTGTATGGCGAGCACTGTGAGATTTTTACTGATCATAAAAGTCTCAAGTATCTGTTCACCCAAAAGGAGTTGAACCTCAGGCAGCGCCGGTGGTTGGAGTTACTGAAGGACTACGATATTAGCATTCAGTATCATCCCGGCAAGGCGAATGTGGTGGCAGATGCGCTGAGCAGAAGCGCAGGTGGCTCATGCCTGATGATCACACTGCAGAGGCCGTTACTTGAGGAGCTGCAGCGGTTGAGTTTAGAGGTTGTGTCCCCTGGGTCTACTGCAATACTAATGTCTATGGTTTTGCAGCCCACTCTGTTGGATAGGATCCGAGAGAAACAGAGTGGAGACCCACGCTTGTTGAGGATTAGAGAGCAGTTGGAGAGGGGACAGGCAGAGGGTTTCACAGTGGACAGTTCGGGAGTACTGAGGTACAGGGACCGACTGTGTGTACCCGTGGATTCAGAGATCCGAGCAGACATCTTGAGAGAGGCTCACTGTTCTCCTTATACAGTACATCCTGGTGGAACTAAAATGTATAAGGACTTGAAAGCACAGTTCTGGTGGAATGGAATGAAAAGAGACATTGGCAGATTTGTGGCTCAGTGTTTGACTTGCCAACAGGTGAAGGCAGAGCATCAGGTGCCTGCTGGCAAGCTTCAGAGTCTGCCAGTGCCCGAGTGGAAATGGGAGCAGATCACGATGGACTTTGTCGTGGGTTTACCTAGAGCACAGGGTGGTTTCGATGCCATTTGGGTGATAGTGGACAGATTGACCAAGTCTGCCCACTTCCTACCAGTTCAGACCACCTGGCCCAGAGAGACTCGCGCAGCTATACCGGATGAGATTGTCGTGCCGCATGGCGTGCCGTGTCGATAGTATCGTACAGGGACCCGAGGTTTGTGTCACACTGGAGGAGCTTACGACAAATTTTGGGTACACAGACTTGACAAATAAGCTTTCACCCACGACGGATGGTCACCGAGAGGACCATTCGGACTCTAGAGGACATACTGAGAGCATGCGTCTTGGATTTTGGAGGAGGATGGCATCAGCATTTGAGATTAGTTGAGTTTGCGTACAACAACAGCTATCAAGCGAGCATCCAGATGGCTCCGTTTGAGGCGTTGTATGGACGCAGATGCCGATCCCCACTATTTTGGAGCGACGTGGGTGAAAGGAAGACACTTGGGCCTGAGATTTTGCTAGAGGCTGAGGAAAAGGTGAAGGTGGTCCGACGACACCTTTTGACAGCCCAGAGCCGCCAGAGGAGCTACGCTGACACCAGGAGACGAGACTTGGAGTTTCAGATTGGAGATCATGTATTTCTTAAAGTCTCGCCCTCCAAGGGGATACGCAGATTTGGAGTGCGTGGAAAGCTCCCACGCTACATTGGCCCTTTTGAGATCTTGGAGCGAGTTGGGCCGGTTTACAGTGATTGCTCTACCCCGCGACTAGCTCCGCACTCACGATGTATTCCACGTCTCGGCATCGAGGAAATATGTATTCGATCCCTCTCATGTGATTGACCTCACTACACTTGAGCTTGGCGAGGACTCGCGATACGAGGAGCGACCGTTGCGACTTGCTCGCGAGGCGAAAGAATTGCGCAATCGGGTCATACCGTATGTCAAAGTGCAGTGGAGTAATCACGAGGAGCGGGAGGCGACTTGGGAGCCAGAGACGGCGATGAGGGAGGCCTATCCCTACCTGTTCGACGAGCAGAGCTGAGGTACGGTTGAGTTTCGCGGGCGAAACTTTTTGTAGTGGGGGAGGATGTAGAGACCTGGAAAATTGCACTGAGGCTTGTCGACGCCTCCGACGAGTGTCGGACAAGTCCGAGTCGCGTTGGCGCCAAATGGACGCCACACGGGCCCCGTGGGAACGCGAGAGCGATGTGTCATGAAAATCGCAAATAAAGGTTTTTCTCGTGAACCGTATGCAGTACAAGTCGGTTGCTATACCGGTATAGCAACGGTTGCTATACCGATAGCCACCGCAGTTATACCAAAGATAGCCCCCGCGCAGCTTAGTTTCTCGGGTTGCTGTTTGTACGGTACAAGTGGGATTTTGTACGGTACAAAGCAGAGGTATGGTGCAGTTTGACTTTTGGGCACTTGTCACATCACCCCCTCACTCCCCTTTTTATTGCAGCAGAGAAGAGAGAGAGAGGGACTTCTCTTCTTCTTCTCCTCCTTCCTTAGCTCGTCGCCGCCGCCCGCCCTTGCGACCGGAGGAGGTGGAGGAGCTCAAGAGAAGCTCGAGCTTCGACGACGACGACGCGCCGACGTGTGATTTCAGCGAGCTTTCGGCGTCGAGACGCTGCGGGGGGCCCGGCGTGCATGCGGGACCGCCGCCCCCGACTCGGCGACTGACCTAGGGCTTGTTTCGAGGTGAGTAGCCCATCAAGTTTCCCTCTGTTGCATCTATTTCCTGAATTTTCGAACTGCTGGCAGCACCGTCGACCCGCAGAGTTTTGACCATATCTCTGTGTAGGAGAGTCGAAACGCGACGAAATTTGGGGCATTGGATCCGCGACTGCGAGACGATTCCAACGACACCTTACTTACTGGATTTGGACAAGGTTTGCTCAGTCGGAACCCATCTTTACTGAGTCTCGGATTTGCGACAGATTCTGAAATGCTGAACTACAGGATTCCGGCGTCGACCGTCGGCTCTTTGGCCAGTTCTCCGCGCAGGGAGGTCGGATCGCGTCGAAACTTGCGGCGTTGGATTCTAGACTGCGAGACGAAGATTTCGAGGCCTGAATCGCTGATTTTGGATAAGGTTACCTTGGTTAACTTTAAGCTTTTCTCAGCAACTTGTTTTCGGCAGAATTGTGAACTTTGCGTTTTGACCGCCGTTCCTCGCAGCAGGTGGCCTTGGTTTCGTGCTGGACGCGTGGGGCTTTTGCTGACCTGGATCACTCCCTTCGCTGCCAGGAGATTGCTATCGAGGTGGGTTTACATCGGGATATTCCTAAGCTTAAATAGTCAACATGTATAGACTCCGGTTTCGTTTAAGTATGCTAATATGTGATAGCTTGAATGCCTAGAATCGATATGAATATCTGAACCATGGAGCATGCTTAGCAAGTACTTAGTTTTATACCTGTTGGACTATGGTTTTGACTTAGGAGAAAACCACGTTTTGGATCGTCATTATCCTACACTACCAGATTTAGCTCTAGGAGCCGTTCTGTGCCGTATCATCGCCGCGGGAATGCGATGGATACTCGGGTAGTGTAGTTGTTTTTACGCTCGCGCTGGGGATGCCGAGCTCACTTTTCACCAGAGTCTCGTCGTGCTGGTTGTCGGGCATCGTCGGGGGTTTGACGGGGGACCCAGTGTACCGTGTGGTTACAGTTTGTGCCAAGGGGCACGTGGTGTGTTAGTTCTTGGACCCTGTTTACTTGACTATGCCTGTGAGAGCCAGATTGAGCTCGACAGAGATACGCTTGCATACTCGGTTGGTTCGCGCCCACGAGTGCCGCTCCGAGTCCGGCTTAGTGCTTTTGCGTTGGTGTCGCCGCGCCTCGTTGTGGGTTGCTCTCCACTAGCTACCCCTGCGGTAGTTGTAGTGTTGCTTCGACAGGCGGGACGGGTGCTTTCACAGTCCCTCGTAAGATTGGGTCAGCTTTTACTAGTTCTACAGAGAGTGGTTTAGAGCAGGATAGTATAGGGGTTGTTAGCTGTCAGTGGTTCCAGCTTCTTTTACCTTCTTGCTTACCTTGTAGACTTAGTGGGTGGACTGATGTGTTTAGGGCGGTACCCACTGAGGACTACTTGTTTTTATAGTAGTTCTCACGCCCTCTTTCTTCCACCTTTGTTGCAGTGGCCTTCGTTGCGGCCGCCGCTCCGTCCGAGCCTGACCGCGGAAGGCGTGGCGGGCTAGAGCCTACCCTTCGAGTTCAGTACTAGAGGACTTCCACTGCAGGTAGTGACAGTTTTTGGTTTGGGACACTTTTGTACATACAGTTGGACTCGCTGGAGCGAGTAGTGTTACTTTTGTATCTGTGATTGTATGTATATAAAGTGGCTACTTTTCCTACCTATTTGTTTATAGTTTATTTCAGCTCTATGCTACTGTTTGTAGCATTGTATGTTTATACAGGTACAGCTACGCTTCGTATACAGAAGAAATTCTTTTGTATACGGCGGATTTGTCGGCGTGCCCGGTGAATATGCAACCCGGGGCGTGACAGCACATGAGCTCAAATGGAGGTTTCATGGAGCTCTATGCTCTCTCAAGCCTCTAACACTAGCAACAAGCTAGAGAACTCCAAAACTTAGGAGAAAACCTAAACCCTAGAGTTAAACTTGTAGAAACTCACCTCTTGTACCAAGCTCTACCAAGATCCTTTCTTGTTGGAGAGCTCCAAGCCCACCAAGAGCTCCAAACCCACCTTCTTCTTCCTCTCCTCCAAGATCTTCAAGTTCTAGGGATGAAGTTCTAGAGAGAGAAGGGAGCAAAAGAGAGAAATGAGAGAGGGGTGAGTGTGCTGTGAAAAGGGGGTGTTGGGGGAGCTTATTGTGTTGTAACAATAGCCAAAAAGCCCCTCAACTTCTTTTATTTCGCACGCTCACGAACCGTCGACCATTCTCAGACCGGGCACAGGTGTGGTCCGCACCGTATAAATCGCTCCAGAGGCAAACCCGAGATCCGCCACTCGCCAGTAGCTCTTGTACCGATACAGCCTCGCTTGTACCGGTATAAGCACCAAAATCCTCCAAACCCGAGAGCTCCTCCTTCTGGCAGTCTATACGACAAAGAACCGTGCTTGTACCGGTAATGGCTGCACTTGTGTTTTTCGCGTCGTTTCAACTCTACTTTGCGCCGAACAACGCCAAAACCCTTTTAACTCTTTTAGATCCTCTTTTAACCCTTCCAAGATGTTTGGAAAGGTAATTGGAACATGTCCAATTATTTCGTTCACATATAAATCCCTTTTTGGATAGGAGGCACCATGTGCACTCAAACCCGGGATTGTCTATGGACCTCCATGTGGTCCCGATCGTACGACACTCCGGAGTACTCGACGACATGGATGGCTATACCATCCCAAATACAGACCGTGAGCTTGATCTATCCTCTCCACGTGAGAATACCCTACGAACTAGGGCCAACATTTCACATGTGCTTAGCTTTACTAAGTTGTTCACAAGGCATTCTTTCTAGGGAATCCACTATCCCTAAGTCCAAAGACCTCTAGTGTCAATACACTACTTTAATGCCACTCATCTCATTCATTAACATTAGATGCCACTCGATCTAAGTTCTTTAACATTAGATGCCACTCGATCTATTGACATCCTACTTTGTCCACATCGAGTATTATACTAGTTTTCCAATGTCGAGTTCTCTAATCGACCAAGTTCAACATGCATAGTTCATCTATCATATACAATATGTCATCATGTATATGTTTCTATTTAACATAATCCATAATATGTTAATTCGCAATATGTCATCATGCTCCTCCTAGCATCATGTAATCATACATTCATCTAGCATCTCTATAACATGCTCATCATGTATTCCATGATAGTTTTCTCAATGCATTAACATACATATCTCATTGGTAGGCATTAAGCATCAAGCATATATAACAAGATTCATACATCTATATCATCTCGTGCAACCTACCACTACACATGTATGCATCAATAGTAGACATTACTCTTAGACATATAGGCGACCTAGTCGCTTCGGTGAGCACAACCCACCTTAATTCGCACTCCAATTGCTTGTAGTCACTTGCAATCGGCCTCCCGCGACACCCGGCACCCGGTTTGGCCCGAACATGGAATTGCTCACCAACCGCGCATCGCTTCACAGTCTCGGGCAAAAAGGGTCTTCGTTTTGTTATTACGATGCTCGGAATCCAATTTCGTGATTTTTGGACGTCGCCTCGACCCTCTCGGCGGAAATGAAGCCTAAACGTCCGTTTCTTTAATAACTTCGCGTCGGCTCGACGAATCGCCGAACCGACTTCGCCAGCGCGTTTCGTTACCTAGCAATTAGGTTTACATAGGTTCAATTTAGATCAAACCCATCTATTTGCGAAAATCGCATTTCTAAATCCTATAGATTTACTATTACAAAAATCATTAAATTAACCTATGATTTAGACAATAAAGCTCTAATTAGCATGCTAGGATTCCTCTAAATCTATTTTTAGAGCATATAAACCAAACCCTAAACACTTACCACCGTTGTGAACGCCGGGTTGGAGGCACGCCGCACAAACGGGCGCACGAGAGCTCGATCCGTCGTCTCCAACACGTTCGCAGGATCGTTCTCCGCCAATATTGCGAATTTGAGCGGATAATATAGAGAGATGAGAGAGATATTTAGAGAGAGAAAGAGAGGGTTTTTCTTTTCTCTCCATGCGTGTGATGCTTGTGGAGTGTGGCTGCTGCCAGGGAGAGAAGCCAATTGCTTCTTAATTAAGTAATCTCCGAGCACTATTCACACACTATTCGCACCAAATTCTCAGCTGAAGCTTTGATATTTTCGCCTGCCCTTCGGAATGTCCGATTGAGCTCAAATTTGACAGCTATATTCGTTTTTACATAACCTAAGAAGAAATTTAAATCTTTCAGTTTCGACCCCGTTTGGTCACCGAAAGCTCTACCGAACTGTACTCGCTATCAGATAGCATTCGGATTTTATTTACCATCTTTCGGGTGTCAGAATGGCATGAAACTTTAAATCTAATCTCATGATAAAAATTCTGACATAATCTCCAGTTTTCGTAATTTTCTGACACTGTGCATTTTCTGCTAATTTATCAGCTCCGTTTCTCACAGAAAATTCTAAATCTTCTGTTTTCGCTCCGATTTCAGCACAGGTCATTCCAGACTTATATTATACCTCTATAAGTCCAATAAAAATAGTATCTCACACTATTTTTATTTATATTTATTTTTAAATTAAAAATCCGGTATGTTACATTCCACCGCAACTTCATAATTTCAGAAATCCGATACCTTACAGCTTCGATCCGTGATCCGATTACGAATTAACCCTTGCATCAATTTGAGGAAGATGAATCGATCTTCTAAATGTGGTAGCAACCTTTTGAAAATCGAAACCGATGGATTAATTGCGGAGGTCTTAAGGAAGAAAGAGGATGGACGGCTAGGATTTCCTATTTCTTTTGCATTAAGATAAAATTAAAAAAATATATAAATTTAATAAGAATTCATATAAATAAAAAATTTTAGTTTAATTTTATTTTTTGAGTTTTTGGAATAAATGGAATAAGCACAATTTTACTTACAAAATTTTGATAAATAAAGAGATTATGATAGATAAATTCAAAATACTATAGAAAAAATAAAATATTAAAAAGTTTATTTATCCTAATTATCGATATTAACGCACTCGTTAACACAACAACTGAATTGTTTGCAATATCGTTTCTTCACATACCAATATTTATTAGCACCATCTTATCCTAAAAAAATAATCTAATTCGATTCATACTTCAATCCATCCAAAAAATTAGTTATTAATAATTATTTTTTATGTTTAGGACGATTAACACCAATAACATCATTCAAATAAAGAGTAATTGATTTTTGAGAAAACTGAAATAGTATAGAAAATAGAAGTATAGTATAGAAGATGGCAAAGGCAGCGAAAGCGACAATGTGTCGGCACCGATGATGACGATAATGATGAGGAGAACGCTGATGATGACGATAATGATAAGGAGAATGATGAGTAGAACAAGGATGATGTGTTGGTTCCAACAAACGGAAACAAATGAGAATTGATATTACTAAAAAAAATACTTGAAAATATTTGAGAAAAATATAGGTAAAAATAAAAAAGAATATTACTAAAATATATATGTATATATATTATATTTGAAAAATATAGAAATGTATAACTGAAAATTAGAAATACGAAAAAAAATGTTAAAACAGTATAAAAGCATATTAGATGGGATCAAAATACCTCTTTAATTATGCAAAGGTGGCGAAAACGATAATGTGTCGGCGCCAGAAATGATGATGATGATGACGATCTAACAGGCAAAGGGAACAAATAAGAAAGAATACTTAAAAATTACAAAAAAAATATTTGAGAATATTTAAAAACTATATAGATAAAAATGAAAAATATATTACTAAAAAATATATACTTTATATTTGAGAAATGTATAGGTGAAAATAAAAAAAACAAAAAAAAAAGATACTACTAAAACAGTATAAAAGAATATTAAAAGAAAAGAATATTTTTTAGATGTGGGTAAAATACCTCTTTAATTATAGAGGAGATGGTGAACAGGATAATATACCGGCACCGGCAATGATGGTGAGTAGGACGATGATGATGTACCGCTGTGAGAAATGAAAAAAGATATTACTAAAAAAATATTTAAGAAAAATATTGATAAAAATAAAAAATAATACCATTAAAACAATATATGCTTTATTTGTATGAAACGTATAGGTGAAAATGAGAAAATACCAAAATAAGATATGCTAACAAAAAAGATATGATATATATATTGTATAAAAAATATTATGATGAGGTAAGGTTGGATAGTTTAGATATTATATGCGAGGGTATTAAGATATACTCTAAACGCGGAGAATATTTTGGTGGGTATTATCTAAACATTAAATATTTTGCTAAAAAAATTTAAAATTATATTTAATTAATGATTTAGTTTTAATTGGGCGAGTATTAATTTTTTTTAGAAATATTCTACGCTTTTTATGACGCATTACTTAAATATTAATTTTTTTGCTAAAAATATTTAAAATTATTTAATTAACGATTTAGTTTTGATTTGGGAGTATTAAATATTTTTAGCGATATTTAATGTTTCTATGGCGTGCCAAATTTTAATATTTAGTCAAAATTAAATCAGTTATCTTATGTAAGAAAAAATTTACTATTATGAATTAAAATTCAAATTATCAAATTCACAACTATTAAATTTTGACATTACAAATTTAAAGTTTAATTTTGAATACTATATGATTGGCCTTATGTAAGAAAAAATAACGATTATGAATTAAAATTTAAATTATTAAATTTGCGAGTATTAAATTTTAGCGGGTATTATAAATTAAAATTTAAATTTTGAATATTATATGATTGACAGATATTACGTATGAGAAAAAAAATATTTGAGAAAATGCGTGAATAGGAAATAAATTTAGATAGGAGATAAATTTAATTTTACGTGATTGACGGATAAGAAGGAAATATTTGAGAAATACGTAAATAGGAGATAACGGATGTTAAGGGTATTTTTGTCAACAAAAATGTCCGATACTTTTATTTTTACTTGTTGGATGAGATCCAATGGCAAAATCTTATTAGGCTCCGTTTGGTTGGGGTGATAAGCGGGGATAACTAAAGTTATCCCCGCTTATTCTCGCCAAACGGGCATAAATTTGGTCGATATTTTATCCCGGCCAAAGCTTGCTATTCCGATTATTCCTAATAGCAAGTTTTTCTTATTCCACCGCTTTTGGTGGAATAGCTATTCCAATACTTAATTTCAAACTTAATTAAAATTATAAATTGAATTAAAATTAAATTATATAAATATAATATGTTACATATTATAATAAATTATTTTTATTATAAAATTTTTAATTGTACTATATTAATACATATTATTTCTATTTAAATATTATAATAAGTTATATTTAAATATTATAATAAATTCTTTTTATTAAATTTAAGTTTGAGTAGAATTTTTAAAAATTTTTTTAATTAATTGTTCCCACCTCTATTCTTATTTTAAAATTTTAAAAATTTAAAATTTAAATTTTTAAAAATTTAAATTTATAATTTTAAAATTAAATTTTATAGTTATAAATTATAAATTTTAATTTTAATATTTTTAAAAATTTGATATTTTATTATTTTCAAATTTAAATTTGATCTTAAATTTAAAGTTTTAAATTTAAAATTAAAAAATTTAAATTTAAAACATAAGATTTTAAATTTCACTACTTTTCTTATTCTATCTTACCTATCAAACGCTATTTTTTTTATTCCCTGGAATAACCCAATTTTCATCCAAACGCAAAATTGATTTAATCCCCGCTTATCCCTCAATTTATACCTATCCCTCGAATAGCAACTTTTTTCTTATCCTCGAACCAAACGGTACCTTAGAGAATAACTTATTATTTTAATTTTGAATATTATATGATTGATGATATTACGTTTAACAAAAAAATATTTGAGAAAACACATAAATAGAAAATAAATTTAATGCTATATATTATGTGATTAGCGGAGATATTACGTGATTGGCGGGTATTACGTTAGATAGGAGATAAATTTAATTTTACGTATTACGTGCGGATAAGAAGGAAATATTTGAGAAATACTTAAATAGGAGATAACGGATATTAAGGGTATTTTTGTCAACAAAAATGACAGATACTTTTATTTTTACTCGTTGGATGAGATAGAATAACTTATTATTTAAATAATTATTTTAAATAATTGGTTGAAAATTACTGGATATAAAAATATTAGTAAAAAGGATAGAGGCATTTTTGGAAAGAGGAAAAAATTTAAAACTCACGCTTTTATAAATAGTATATATATATATATATATATATATATATATTATATTGGGTCCAACTCTCTCTCTCTCTCTCTCTCTCTCTCGCTTTCCTACAGAGAGAGTGTCACGCCCCGAGACCGCTATCAATTTGGTTCGGTTCGGGGACACCGATCAGGCGCCGAACGGACAGCACCTCCCCTGTCCGCCCAAGGCTCAACAACAAGTTATGTGCAAAGAATTGCCCAGGAAATTTAATTCTATTTCATACATGACTAAACAATGCACCTACAGGTGTAAATAGCAACAAGAGCAAGATACAAGTATATATACAAGTAACATAAAGAGAGATGAGTCTATCTATTACAACCATTCAACCATTTGCTTACATTTTTTAACTTCGAAATATAAATACATATTCATCTCCCAAAATGTAGGTTACATCATTTTTTTATACAATTATGTTCCCAAAATGCTATCACGGGTGGCTCTAATGCAAGTAGGTGGCTGCTACCAGCTAGGGCGCGACACCCTTACCGCGATCCTCACCGCCCGCCTGCGCGCTGGAACCTCTAATTGAGTGGGGTGAGAACTAACTTCCTTAGTTCCCAGTGGGCTCGGCCACCGACCCCACCGATCTCCCCACTAGGTCTAAGCAGGCAAAAGCAGATAGATAGATAGATAGATAGATATTTATCTGAAACTGTAAATGCTGTAAATAAAGCATAATAAAAGAATACAACGACTGCTATGCCTGAAACAACAAGAGTGTGAATGTAATACTATCATGTTCAATATAACTCTGTCAAGTATGTTTGCATTTCTATATGCTCAATATGTACTTTGTACTCAATGCTCATAACTACTTTGAGTTTGTTACCCAATCTATGGCTAGCCCGTAGGCATGCCCACGACTCACAACGCAACCCAATGGGTTGTCTGCGGGACCCCACATAGGCTATCTCTTGGGACCCAACGTAGGCTATCCCAATCGACTCAAGTGCCAAGACCTCCGGAGACTCGCACTACTCGTGTGGAGCGACCACCACGAGCGCTGAACAGACTGTGTGAGTATGATCTCATCCTCCACCTTGGAGGGCATCCATAAATGGGTGTCAATGTTCATGTGTTCTCTACACTATGTCTCAATATAAATTGCCATCAAGTTCTCTACTTGGATCACATGTCACTAGTGTCTCTATACACTATGTTATAATGTCAATCTTCAAGTAATGTACTTGGTTCCATGTCTCTAGTGTTCTCTACACTAAGTTATTGCACAATATCATTCATCAAGTTTCTACTTGGTTTTATGTCACTAGTGTCACTACACTATGTCTCTAGTTGGCAATCATGCAAGCTAAGTTATTTCTAGGGTTCAATGTCACAATCACCATGCCTCCTATATTCAATTGTCAATCAAATGATGCCACAATTTAAAGGAGCACGTAAGAATAGTAAAACTGTAACATACCGAACTTCGGTAGAAAGAAACCAAACTTTAACCAAATTGGCTAAAGTACGCGAACGGAAAATTGGACGAGTTCCAATTATCTTTCCAAACATCTTGGAAGGGTTAGAAGAGGGTTTAAAAGAGTGATAGAGGTTTTGGCGTTATTCGGCGCGAACTAGAGTCGAAATGACGCGAAAAACCAAGTCTGGGCGGTTTTGTACCGGTACAAGCACGATGGCTGTACCGGTATAGCCACTGAAACCGAGAGGGCAACAGCTCTCGGGTTTGAGATTTTTAGTGTCTGTACCGGTACAAAATGGATTTATACCGGTACAGATGCTACGAAACCGAGAGGGCTGCTTTCGGGTTTGCCCTCTGCGCCAGTTTATACCGGTACGAAATGGGCTTGTACCGGTACAGATGGGCCCCGACAGCAGTTTGGACTGCTTCGAAAATAAAGAGTTTTGAGGGTCTAAATGCAATTGTTATAATACAATATACACCTTAACCCACCCATATCACAGCCACTTCACCTCTCTCTCACTTCTCACACATTTTACCTCTTTCTCTCTCTAGAAAAGAACCCTAGAGCTTGGAGGAGAAGAAGGAGAAGCTTGAAGAAGGTGGATTTGGTGGCTTTGGTGGTTCTAGAAGCTCTCCTACAAGGTGGGCCTTGGGCTAGCTTTGGGCAAAGGTGAGTTTATGCAAACCTAAACCTAGGGTTTGGGATTTCTCTTTAGATTTTCGAATTTAGGAGTCTCTACAAGTGTAGAAACATCCTAATGCACATAGAACACATGAAAACCCTAGTTTCTTCATGTGCTCTAATGGTGGATTGTTAGGGCTTCAAGTAGATGCCCTAGAAATAGTTTAAATGGTCTTAGATGAGTTCCTAGAGGATCAACAAGCTCTCTTTTGCTTGTTTAAGAGATCAAAACCTAGGGTTTCATATAGGACTTTGGTAGAGCACCCAAATTTGGGGCTTTTGACTATAGGGGTCCTAGGGTCCAATTGACCTCGTAGAAACCTAATTGGGAGTATCCCCGACGCGTGAGGCAACTCCGTTTAATTAAACGAAAAGTCGATATGTGATAAACCGGCCTAATTTGGGCTCTGTTTAACGCGCAGGTTAAAACATAGACCTCGGTTAGCAACGAAACTCGGCGGACAACCCATCTTGAATATTTAGAGGTGGGTGGTGCATTCCAAAGACATCGAACTTCTCTTTATGTCTAAGTGTCATATTTGAGCATACTTTATATATTGAGCATAATGCATAGTAGGGTTAATTGTGAGTTTCTTACTTTTGTGAGTTCAAATGCATGAGAATTAATCGTATAAGTTTGTAATGGTAAAGAATAAAGAACCCTTTGTATGCATGCTAAAGAACAAGAACCTAGTGAACTTAGTGAGCTTTTATGACATTGGACATGTAATTAGAGAACAAGTGTGACAATGATGGGTCTAGGGTACTTAGACAACTATGTGTCATTAAGAACAAGAACATGAACAAGTAGTGTGTATAACACTAGTAGAGTCTTGAGATTGACATCCTGACAACAACCTTAGAGTTAAGGGTCATATGAACATAGTCTCCTTGAAGTCAAGGAATGATTGAGATTTGGAATCCTTAGAGTTAAGGATTGATCGTACTCACCATATAGTCCTAGCTCGAGGCGCGGTAGCTTCCCTTCGGGCGATGTGCTCCGGAGTTGTCATCACTGGGTCGTAGTGGTATATCCTCCCCAGAGGACGGTCCCGTCGGGTCGTAGTTGTGTATCCTCCCCGACAATAGGGATTCGAGTTTGGTTGAGTCTTGTTGAGGGCGAACCTACGGGCTAGCCAAGAGATTGGGTATTGAACTATGATCTTTAAAGTCATCATGAGTTTTATTTTGAGCATCTTATTGTTTACTTTCAAGCGTATTAGCTGCATTTGTTAGTTGGTTATTATCTTACCTTTCTTTCTATTACGCTTGAATTAGACCTAGTGGGAAAGTCGGCGTGGTTGGTTGCCGAACCCACTGGGAACTTTGTTGTAGTTCTCACCCCACTATCTCCACAGGGCCGGGACCGAGCGAGCTGACCGAGAACCGCGGTAAGGGCATCGCGCCCTAGATAGAGACCGCCCGAGTATTTACTTTTGTTATAGTTGCACACCTTTATTATCATCTCTTGTATTTGATGATTATAGTTGTTTACTTTAATTGTAACCAAGTTCCATTTTGAGGTAAATGTGATGTAAGAATGAAATGATGCAATGAATGTAAAGACTTTAAAGAATTCAAGTTATAAGAATTATGCATGTGTGTGATTGCAATTAACCATAGTACTTGTATGTTTTAGTTTAGCATTTCACTTTGGCTATGGCTTGCCCTCGTGCAAGATGTTATGTATGCTTCCGCATGTGTGAAACTTTTATACTCTATCTGTACTTGTTGAGCCTTGGGCGGACAGGGGAAGCTCTGTCCGTTCGGCGTCTCTTTGACGCGCTCGAACCGGCCAAATGGATCGGGCTCGGGGCGTGACAAAAACAAACTATATAACCCTAGCATGCATGAAACTATACATATATAGATGTATATGCTATATGACCAATAAAACTCTTAGACATAAAAGGGAGCCCAATGGCTTCGGTAAGGCACCCCCCACCTTTTGGGTTGTTTCTCGAGGTTAGAACGCCGCTCTTGAAGCCTCAAATCTCAACTTTGGCTCCTCGGGCCAATTTCGAAGCTGTGAGCCTTTGTTCAGCTCGGATCACTCAAACCGTTCGTCGGATCGACGAACCGTCGCTTCCCACACGTTCGTGGACCTAACAATATGTTAGAAATGAGGTTAAAAGAGATCAAAACCTCTTATTTTGAAAAACCCCAAATTGAGCCCTAAAAATTGTCCCAAGCAAAATCCACCCCTAGAGCTCTAATTGCTTGTGCAAAACATCTCTTAGGGATGCTAGGGTTCCATAAAAATTGTCTCTAGAAGACACAAATCCTTCTAAGAGATTATACCATGGTAGCTCTTAAGAGCTTACCTCAATAGGGAGCTCTAATGGTGGAGAGGAAGGAGATGATGCCAAGAATCCTCTTCCTAGCTTGCTTCTTGTCACGCCCCGGGGCCGGCAAAGCCTTCCCCAAAGTGTGCCCAGACCCGCCATATGTCAACACATACAAGGCGTCTAACTAAAAACAGCGGAATCAAAACAATATAAGGCTACAACTATGAATATCAGAGCCACAACTAAACAAGAACCAAACCACAAGTAAAAGAAAGTAAAGCGTCTAAATCACTAACATAGAAGTAGAGAGTAGTACACAGTTAACATCATAACCTCTCAACTACACAAAAGTGGTGGTCTCTATACAAGGTAAAAACACTCATTCTCTCCAAAATAAAACAAGAGAAAAAGGAAACCACCTATCCAAAACCCTCTCACAAGCCGCTATCCCGAGGCAACTCCTTTGCCGCGGTCCCGAGCCGCCCCCGATGCAGAAGGCACTAAAACGAGTCAGAAACAGAGGGCGTGAGAACTATAAACATATAGTTCCCAGTGGGCAATTACTGACCTGCACAAAATTGCTCCACTATGTTAAGGATATTTTAGGTTGGCAGATTTCGTGAATATGTCGGAGTCTTGAAGAGATCAAGTGTACCAAGAGAGAGTTGGATGATCCAGGACTTTTCAGAAAAGCTCGGCATCTCAGGTATGTCTTAAAGATCATTTAAGATGATTTACATTAATTATATAGTAGTTAGAAGACTTTAATATGCTTTAAAACTGATAAGATTTCATAATCCTGAATATATATAGTCAATGTCCGGTCCTTCATGAATGTCCGGACACAGTATGCTAGTCACCGTGATTTCGTAATTCTTGTCCTGGACAATTTATCGTCGTCCGGACACAGTGAGCTTCACTTTGAACATCTTTCAATTATGTCCGGACATCTTCCCTATGTCCGGTCTCAGTAAGCTGAGTTTTCATGCTACGCAAAGTTAGACCGGACATCATCAGGCATTGTCCGGACTTAACGTATTGCGAAAATATTGACGGAAGGGTGGACCGGACAAGAAGCTTAGACCGGACAGAAGCAGGACCGGACATCCATCTTAAGACCGGACATTGGACACGAAATTATTTCGAAAAACGCTGATTTGAAGTCTAATCTATTTTAAAAAGGGCTGATTTGAATTCTACTCTATTTCAAAGTCTTCTAACTCTATATATAGACCATGGGAGGTCCAAGGATTCACACGCTTGGATTCTTAATAAATTTCAAACCCTAGAAACTCTCTTTTAAGCTTGATGACCTACTTCTAAGAGAGTATTCTATTCTAGTTGATCGTTGAGTTGATGTTAGTTTCTTTCTTATGATCCTCTCTTCGTGAATCAACTCAAAGATGAATTAGAGGGGATTTCCCATAGTCATTGGTAATACAAAGTTGAAATCACCATAAACCGTCTTTGTTCTCTCTCCGGACGGAGAGCTTGCGCGAAGATCGCGTGTGGAGGCCGTGGATTCGGTGGACACTTGGAGGATTCGAAGTGTTGGCGCGGCAAGGAGTTGCGGCGTGATCGTTTGGAGGATTCTAAGCGATTATACGGCGGCGAAGGAGATCTACATCGAAGATTCGGTAAATCGAGTTGGGTAGTGGGTATATCACCTTGTACTTGATTTGTTTCTTAGTGGATTCTATTCGCGTGATCGGTCCCGTGGGTTTTTCACTCCTTTCGGAGTTTTCCCACGTAAAAATCTTGGTGTGTTGATTTTACTTTCCGCTTTCACTTTAAAATCGCATTAAGATTTTTAATTAGCCATTGTACACCTATTCACCCCCCTCTAGGTGTTGATTACCTTTTAGATCCTAGGGTTCATAACTTACAAGTGGTATCAGAGCGGGTATAGGTTGCATACAATGGCCGTGGGCGGTAATATAAATCGACCTCCTTTTTTCGATGGCACTAACTATGCTTATTGGAAAGTCCGCATGAGGGCGTTTCTAATTGCCATCGATGAAAGAGTATGGCAATCGGTGGAATTTGGATGGAAACACCCCACCGAGGTTGTTGATACTATTACCGTCCCCAAGCCTCGAACTAAGTGGACTAAGGACGAAAATGAACTTTCATCTTGTAACGGGAAGGGGATTAATGCTTTGTTTAACTCTTTAAATCAAACCGAATTCTCTCGGGTTTCGGCGTGTGAAACCGCCAAAGAAATTTGGGATACTCTTAAAACCACTCACGAAGGAACAAGTCTTGTTAAGGTTCAAAAGCTACAAATGTTGACTAGTCGTTTTGATTCTATTCATATGGAAGAGAATGAAAACTTTACCGATTATTACACTCGTCTACAAGACATTGTCAATACTTGTTCCAATTTGGGTGAAAAGATCCCCAAAACCAAGGTCATTCGTAAGATTTTAAGAACTCTTCCCGAGCGTTTCCGTGCAACAGTCGCGGCTATTGACACCGTGAACCACCCGGATGAGATGAAAGTAGATGAATTAGTTGGTGCTCTCCAAACCTATGAGATGGCTTTTCCTTCTAACTCATCTTCTTCCAAGTTGTCTTCTAAGTCCACAGGGATGGCACTTAAATCTACTAAAGGAGGCAACGCGGACTCTACCTCTTCCGACTCGGACTCGGACACGACTTTGGAGGACTTTGAGAAGCAACTTGCTCTTCTTACTAGGAAGTTTCGCCGAAATTTTAAGAAGAAGTTCCCTTCAACGTCCCCTTCTTCATCAAAAACCAACAAATCAAAAGGGAGTACTTCCTCTTCTTCTTCTAAATCAAAGCGTAACGAAAACTTTTCTAAAGAAGTTTCTAAAGACAAGAAAAAGGAAGAAGGACAAATCCAATGTTATAAATGTCGGGGTTTTGGACATATAGCATCGGATTGTCCAAACAAAAAGGCTTTGAAAAACAAAGCGATGCAAGCCGTCATTTGGGATGACTCGACATCGGATGAGTCCACCTCAAGTGATGAAGATGTTAATGCTACCGCTCTTTCATCAATTATGTGTTTAGCTTCATCCGCCTCACTTTCTAATTCTTCTGTGCATGAAAATTCCGCTTCGGAGCACTCATCGGATGAGGAGTCGGATGTGGACGAGATGGCCGCCGCATATCATCAATTGGTTGTCGAGTCAAAGAAGATGGCCAAGCACAATAAGAGGTTGAGAAGGAGAATAATCGACTTAGAGGAAGAAAATTCAAATTTGAATACTTCAACAAACTCCTTACAACAAGAGAAGGATGGACTGTCACGAGCTTACAATTCTATCGTAGAAAAGTTAGCTAGTCTTGAGAAGGAAAAGGAGACGTATGAAGAAAACTTGAAATTTATCAATAAGCAATTGATGGAATCAAAGGAGGCAAACTTGGAGTTCACGAAGACTATCATACAACTTAGATCGGACTTGAGCAAGTTTTCCTCCGGCACAACAAAACTTGATAGGATGCTTGGACTTGGACAAACTAACAAATTCGGACTTGGATATGAGAGGACTTACATAGACCTTGTTACTAAGCAATCCATGAACAAACCTACTCCTAAGGTTCAAGGTAACTTTGCTCGTGTTTCTAACTCTTTTGCTAACAAAGTTTGTCATTCGTGTGGAGTTCTAGGTCATGTGAAGAGACGGTGTACACAAAAGAAGAATTCCGGGGCAAACATGAACCGAGGGGTGCAATCTAAGTCCGAGAGACAAGTTTCGAAGTCGAAGTCGAAGCAAGCATGGAAACCCAAGAACAATGACTCAAAATCCAAACAAGTATGGACAAGCGGTTGGGCCAATCCATATGAAATCACAACTCGTCGACAAGCTACATAAGACGCATTCAAGCCAACCGCATCCTAAAACTCACAAGGTTTGGGTGCGCAAAGGTGAAATCTTTCCTTGTCTTGTTGTCCATACTTCACTTCATGCTTACGACAACACCTCGTGGTACCTTGATAGTGGTTGCTCTCGACACATGACCGGAGACAAGAATTGGTTCACCTCTTTAAGTGAAGTCTCCGGTGGATGTGTTGTCTTTGGAGATGGTCGTTCATCCAAAATTGTTGGAAAGGGAACAATTACTATCTCGGATGGCCCTACTTTGAATGAGGTTTTCTATGTCGAGGGGCTCAAATCCAATCTCGTAAGCATAAGTCAATTATGTGATGACGGGTATTCCGTAAAATTCACTTCTAAAGAATGCCTGGTAACTCTTGATGATAATTCTATATTTTTGAAAGGTCTTAGATCTCAAAACAATTGCTATATAGTTCCTAGTGCCCAATCCGAATCTTGTAACCTAGCATCATTAGAAACCGAGACTTTATGGCATGAACGTCTAGGTCACATGAACTTTAAGGAGCTTACTAAGATATCCAAGAAGGAAATTGTGTTAGGTGTTCCCAAAATTGACTTTAAGGAAAATGTTGTGTGCGGGGGTTGCCAATTGGGTAAACAAATTAGGTCGGCACATAAGAATTTGAAACATTTAGGGACATCTAGACCTCTAGAATTACTTCACATGGATTTAATGGGACCTTCTAGAATTCAAAGCTTGGGTGGAAAACGTTACATCTTTTTGATTGTGGATGATTTTTCTCGTTTTGCTTGGTGTGGTTTTCTTTGTGAAAAGTCGATACTTTTGAATTATTTTCTGAAATATGCCTCCGTCTTATGAATGAACGAAACGATAAAATTGTACGTATAAGAAGTGATCGAGGAGGAGAATTCATAAACTCAAAATTTGTTGATTTTTGTGCTTCTAATGGTATTAAACATGAATTCTCCGCTCCTTACACTCCACAACAAAATGGAGTAGTTGAAAGAAAAAATCGAGTGGTGCAAGAGATGGCTCGTGTTATGCTTCATAGTAAGAAAATTGCCTTACATTTTTGGGCGGAAGCGGTTAACACAGCGGTCCATGTCATCAATCGAGTTTATGTACGACCGGGTACCATAAATACTTCATATGAATTGTGGAAGGGTAGAAAACCTAATATAAAATACTTTCGTGTCTTCGGGAGTAAATGTTTTATCCTTCGGGATCGTGAAAATCTTGGAAAGTTTGACTCCCGAAGTGACGAAGGAATATTTCTAGGTTATTCTACATCTAGTAGAGCATATAGAGCGTATAATTTACAAACTAAGACGGTGGTAGAATCAATTAATATTAAAGTAGATGAGGCTTCTTCACCCACTGCTTCTTTGAATGATACATCTAGTGTTTCACATGATGATGATGATAATGATTTTCCTTTTACACTTCCTATGAATGATGACTCTTCCCTTCATGAAATTTCTGCATCTCCTATTGTAAATGCATCTAATGAAACATCCGATCCACAAAATGATACATCCATCTCTCCTATCACATCTTCGGAGAATCCGCCTATGAGATTGTCGAAAGATCACCCCTTAACAAATGTCATTGGAGATCCTCAACTTGGTGTTAGAACAAGAAGTCAACTCCAATGTGAATTTTCGTGTTATGTGTCCATGATTGAACCAAAGAACGTGGATGAAGCTCTTCAAGATGAATATTGGATCAATGCTATGCAAGAAGAGCTTGGACAATTCATACGGAATGATGTATGGGATCTTGTAAAACGTCCTAAGGATCAACATGTGATTGGAACAAAATGGATCTTTAAGAATAAGAAGAATGAGAGTGGTGACATTGTTCGGAATAAGGCTAGGTTGGTAGCTCAAGGGTACTCTCAAGTTGAAGAAATCGATTTTGACGAGACATTTGCTCCGGTTGCAAGACTTGAGTCAATTAGGATACTCTTTGCGATTGCTTGCCATTTTAAAATCACGCTTTTTCAAATGGATGTAAAGAGTGCTTTTCTAAACGGTTTTCTAAAAGAAGAGGTTTATGTTGAACAACCAAAAGGATTTGTAGACTCTAAGTTTCCAAATCATGTTTTTCATCTTAAAAAGGCACTCTATGGTCTTAAGCAGGCACGCGAGCATGGTATGAACGACTCACCAAGTATCTTTTGGATAAGGGGTACAACCGAGGGGGAGCGGATCGTACTTTATTTGTTAAGCATTCAAAGGATGATTTCATAGTTGCTCAAATTTATGTGGATGATATTGTGTTTGGAGCAACTAAGGATGAGGATGCAACGGAATTTGCAAGGTTAATGACCAAGGAATTCGAAATGTCTATGATGGGTGAGCTCACATATTTCCTCGGACTTCAAGTTAAACAAACAAAGGAGGGAATACATGTGTCTCAAACAAAGTATGCTAAGGAATTGGTCAAGAAGTTTGATTTGGATGGTGCAAAGAATTTTGACACTCCTATGGGTACAAGCAATAAAGGATTAGGAGTGAACATTGAAGGAAATAGCGTAGATGAAAAGCCCTATCGAAGTATGATAGGAAGCTTACTCTATTTGACAGCGAGTAGACCGGATATTGCATTTAGTGTCGGTATGTGTGCTCGTTATCAAGCGAATCCCAAAGAAATTCATTTGAAAGCAGTAAAGAGAGTAATAAGATATGTCAAGGGGACGACGGATTATGGTATTTGGTACCCGATGGGGACTTCACTTGATCTTATTGGATACGCGGATGCTGACTGGGCAGGGTCAGTGGATGATAGGAAAAGCACAAGTGGAGCTTGTTTTTATTTGGGTCACTATTTAGTGGCATGGCAAAGTAAAAAACAAAATTGCATTGCCCTTTCTACGAGAAATTTGAGTAGATCTCGGCAGGGAGTTGTGCTACTCAGTTGTTATGGATGAGGAGTTTATTAAGTGATTACCGGATTCCTTCCTCGTCGATTACTATTTTATGCGATAACACTAGTGCCATAAATATTTCTAAAAATCTGTTCTACACTCTCGAACTAAACATATTGAGCGAGATAGCATTCCTTAAGAGAATTGTTCGAATCAAATCTTCTTCAACACGAATAGATTCATACCGATAATCAATTAGCTGATATTTTAACAAAGCCGTTAGATCAAAAGCGTTTTCTACATCTAAGAAAGGCTATCGGGATGAATCTATCTATCTAGACACACTCTATGAGCCAATGGTTACAATTTGGATTTCTTTTGTATTTATTCATGTGTATTCTTTATTTGCTCTTTTGAACGTGAGTTGCTTTGTCTGATTTTAGTGAGCGTTTCTTTTGTTGCCAAAATCTCATTTTCTTGCATGGGTTATTTTAACATTAACTTATCCAATTTAACTCTTGTATGTCATTTGTTTTGAACCTCAACATCTTCCTGGAATTGCTGTTATACACTTGTTAAATTAACACATCTTTCTTGAACTATCAAAAGTAGATTGCTTTTGATTAATTATCGTCATGATGGGTGAAGCTGGTTTCCCTATTTTACGAAATCACAATAATATGTTCTCATTGGGAGTTGCACTAGTTGAGGGGGAGTAGTGTCAACGTCAAAAGATGTGGAAAGAGTTACATCCCTTTTGGGAGTGTGAAAACTACCACCAATTCAAGATGTGGAAAGAGTTACATCCTTTCAAAGGAGTGTGAAAACTACCACCACATGTAGGAAAGAGCTACAACCCCGGTTGTCCGGTAAGTGTGTGAAGCTACCACGTGAATATAAATATACATCTCTAAACGACTGATTGTAGTTATATTTTCATTAAGGCGATTGGTGGACTTTCTGTTTTATCGATTGGTATAAGGTGGTAGTTAGAAGATGCTCAAAGAGCCACTCCTTAAATTCGATGTGTGCATAACTCAATTGGATTATATTCTTGTGTATATTTCAGTTTATGGGATATACGTTAATCTTTTTGTGTAGATTTGCAATTTAAAATTTGTCAACTGTTGAGTAGTTCTCAAAAGATATGCCTAAATTCACAAGGTATGAAGTTTAATTTTTGATTGATGGACGGTTCAACATTTATGACATTTTTTATTTAAATTGGATGAGATTGTGTTACTGTCTTTCATGTAATTAGTGATGGAAACACATTTGTTTTTAAATTCATTATTTTCGAAAATTTACTCTTGGGACCGGTCTTCATCGGATGTCGGTCCACACGCTCGCAGGGTGCACAACCCTGTGTGGCATCCGGACATTGCCGGCAATGTCCGGTCTCAGCTGGAGCGGGATGTATTTAACCGCGAGCGACCCAGGATTCTTCAAAAACATCCCGTTCTTCGTTTTTCTTGCCGTTTCTCTCTCTAGAAACTCTTGTGTGCTGCACTTGTGCCCTTGCATCAATTTCTCTTCATTTCTTTCCGGATTTGAGGTATGGATTTCACATTTTTCATTTTTCTGCTCATTTTCCCCAAAATCTAGGGTTTTTTATTTTTATGGTATTAAATCTATTTTTGGGTGTTTTGAACCAGATTTGTTGCTTCTATTTACCTTAGATTTGTCTCTAATACATTTCTACAAGCTTTATTTCAAGTTTTATCGTCAGATCTGTGTTCTGTTTGGATCAACCCTAGATTTTTACTATTAACAGGGGATTTTTCGAATTTCTGTTGGTTTTTGCTCATTTTTCTTGCATTGTGTCTATATTAAACTTGTTTCGAACGGCTCTAGGGTGCTCTAGATTAATTTTCGGATTAATGGCCAATTTTTCTTCAAATATGATATATTGTGCTCAATATGTTTTTCTTTTGCCCAGCATTTTCTCGATCTTCTAGTGTCTTGGCTACTAGTGCTTGTCTTTTTGATGGCACGAGGAGGTCCCGGTGCCAAGCGACAACGCTCCTCCGCACAACAACGGGAGGAACAACCTGCCGAGGACGTCGGTAGTGAGTATAACCCTGCCGAGGACTTAGATCGTGAGTCACATGAGGGTGATTGGGATCTTGTTCTTGCGAGGCTGCGACAAAGGGAAATCAAAGGGTAAGGGAAAGTTGGTGGTGACAGAAACTGGTTATAGATCGTCTAAGAAGAAATCCAAAGGAAAAGGGAAAGAAAGAGCTCAGGATGCCGATCAAGCTGCAGAACACCGGACTGAGCGGAGGAGTAAACGGACAGCGGGTATTACAATAGAGCAGTCTCAACCTGCAGCGGCTTCTCCTCCACGGGTACCTAAAGCACCTATTGATCCAAAACGACTTCGAATGTATTCTTCCAAGCAATGTGTCGGCGAACGACTTGTTGGGGTAACGAACTTGATTAAGAGAGCTCCTGGTTTTCAAGCTTTATTTGAGAATGGGAATCTACACGAGATTTGCGACTTTCCTGAACGTACCGGCTATGGACTTGAACTTATAAGGGAATTTTATATGAGAGCGGGTCATTTAGTCGAGACAGATGGAGGTCCGTTCGTTTTTACTACGTCTGTTCGCGGAGTTGAGTTGTCGATCACTCCTGCAATTATTGCATCAGTTCTCGAGATGGACGCTCGGACTGATGGTGTGGATTATTTAAACGCCGGTCTTGATGCTGCTAGCGACTGGCGACGAGTTCTGACTGCACTTTGTGTTCCAAATGCTGAGAACAATGGCAGTGCGATTATGTCAAAGGACTTGAGGTTAGATTACCGATATCTGAACTTTATAGTTTGTTATAACATTATGCCTCTGGCCAATACAAAAGTGATTCGATGGGATAGGGTTCTTTTTATGTATCTTTTGGGACGGCCAGACATTGTTCAACAGAGAAACATCAACTTGAACATTCCGTTTCTTATATGGAAGATGATGGCATGAGAGATTAAGACAGCTAGTCAGAAGGATCGCCTTCCTTTTCCGTTACTGATTATGCGGATCCTTAGGCTGCATGATGTTAATGTGGTTTGTTCATCATATGAATACTCTCTGGGACCAATCAGTGACACTACAATGGTCAAGTCTCGTATTCGGCTCCACGGTCATTCTCCACCACATGCTGAGGCTCCTGCTCCTCCTTCTCCACCTGCTACGGGTTCTGATACTGAGGGATCTCTACCTTCCATTTATCGAGAGCAACAACGCTTGTCTGGGGAGATCACCGAACTCAGGAAGGATGTTGCTAAACTTAACAGAAAGTATGGTCGCATATCCCGATTCTTGAGGCTTTTGTGTGAAAAGGTGAGGTGTGGGGGTCTGAGATGCCTCACGGATAGCGACTCCGAGTGATGTGCTTCTACTTCCGTTTTTGGCGTTTTGTTGACAAAAAGGGAGATGTGAATGTGGATGTGGTGATGATGTGGTAATGGTGGCAATGATGTATTTTGAAAACTAACTTCGATGCTTAGTTACTATGACTGTTTTAGAACTTCGATGCTTAGTTACTATGACTGTTTTAGTTAGTTTGCATAGCTTACTTAGTTACTTATTTTGACTGCTTATTTTGAACTCTTGTACTTATGACTTTCTGTTTTTCCATGTTGAATGAAAATCTTGATGCTTGAATGTGTGTATTGAGATCTTTTTGCAGGAATATTCAAGACTTCAAGACTCGAGTGTCTAAGTCATAGAGTTTGTTATAGGCTGGTTTTAAACTTGTAATTTTTATTTTTATTGGATTGATCATGCAGAGAGTTATCGTTTGGTGATTGCGATAATTCTCCTTTTTGTTTGAGGTTGTACGGGCTTGTATTATTTTTGTCACGAAATCGCCAAAGGGGGAGATTGTTAAGGATATTTTAGGTTGGCAGATTTCGTGAATATGTCGGAGTCTTGAAGAGATCAAGTGTACCAAGAGAGAGTTGGATGATCCAGGACTTTTCAGAAAAGCTCGGCATCTCAGGTATGTCTTAAAGATCATTTATGATGATTTACATTAATTATATAGTAGTTAGAAGACTTTAATATGCTTTAAAACTGATAAGATTTCATAATCCTGAATATATATAGTCAATGTCCGGTCCTTCATGAATGTCCGGACACAGTATGCTAGTCAGCTGTGATTTCGTAATTCTTGTCCGGACACTTTACTGCTGTCCGGACACAGTGAGCTTCACTTTGAACATCTTTCAATTATGTCCGGACATCTTCCCTATGTCCGGTCTCAGTAAGCTGAGTTTTCATGCTACGCAAAGTTAGACCGGACATCATCAGGCATTGTCCGGACTTAACGTATTGCGAAAATATTGACGGAAGGGTGGACCGGACAAGAAGCTTAGACCGGACAGAAGCAAGACCGGACATCCATCTTAAGACCGGACATTGGACACGAAATTATTTCCAAAAACGCTGATTTGAATTCTACTCTATTTCAAAGTCTTCTAACTCTATATATAGACCATGGGAGGTCCAAGGATTCACACGCTTGGATTCTTAATAAATTTCAAACCCTAGAAACTCTCTTTTAAGCTTGATGACCTACTTCTAAGAGAGTATTCTATTCTAGTTGATCGTTGAGTTGATGTTAGTTTCTTTCTTATGATTCTCTCTTCGTGAATCAACTCAAAGATGAATTAGAGGGGATTTCCCATAGTCTTTGGTAATACAAAGTTGAAATCACCATAAACCGTCTTTGTTCTCTCTCCGGACGGAGAGCTTGCGCGAAGATCGCGTGTGGAGGCCGTGGATTCGGTGGACACTTGGAGGATTCGAAGTGTTGGCGCGGCAAGGAGTTGCGGCGTGATCGTTTGGAGGATTCTAAGCGATTGAGGACCGGCGAAGGAGATCTACATCGAAGATTCGGTAAATCGAGTTGGGTAGTGGGTATATCACCTTGTACTTGATTTGTTTCTTAGTGGATTCTATTCGCGTGATCGGTCCCGTGGGTTTTTCACTCCTTTCGGAGTTTTCCCACGTAAAAATCTTGGTGTGTTGATTTTACTTTCCGCTTTCACTTTAAAATCGCATTAAGATTTTTAATTAACCATTGTACACCTATTCACCCCCCTCTAGGTGTTGATTACCTTTTAGATCCTAGGGTTCATAACTTACACACTAGGCCCAAAAGAGAGTAATATACAAGTACTGAAGTAAATAACTGTAAATAAAGCGTAACTGTAAAGCTGAATAATTAACCCAAGGTAAATATATTACATGCTTTAATCTACCCGATAGCCAACTTTAAACAAGTATAATCAATTAAGTTCACAAGTATACTATAATAGAAATGATGACCTATCAAGTATACTACTATGTCCAATACTATGTCACAACATATATATCCAACTACTAATCTAAGTTAAGTAGTGATTATCCTTTATTATAGAATGACGATGTTCAATCTCAATTTGGGATCTACACAAGTGTAATCCAGCTTGCGCCCCCTAAGTGTCGTGGTAGCCCCAACATCCCCGTAGGAATGAGTCTAACCAATTCGGCCCCATAGGTTTCTCAATACCGCACGTGCGAATACATCGCAAAGGCTAACTCCGGAGTGCCGGCTTGTAGGGAGCGACCCTCATAAGCATGTGCGAAGAGCACAAATGGCAGCAAGCAAGTCCAAGTCCCAAGTCCCACACATGGCGAAAGTCACTAGCAACCCTAAGGTCTAGTACAACAATTCTCATGACACTAGAATTTCTATGTCAAGTTCATTCACGAGCCTAATGCCGCTTGATGACATTAGCTCACTATTCTACACTTTTGATGCCAAGCCAATGCCGCTTAATGACAAGGGCTTTTCTCCTATGTCATGTATAGTTCTATGTTCTCAAACACATGTCAAATTCCTCTTAAACACATAGTTTCAAGTTTCCAAATAGAATGCTACAAGGCTTCAGCTCTCACATGCATACGTCTCTACTATATAGAGTGAAATTGCATTACACATAACATATGTATCTTAAGCATTCTAAAATTCACAAATAAATTAAATAACATGAAAATGTACTAATTTCCATTTAACCATAAGCAAATAAGCACCAATGAGAATTTCTCATTGTGCTAGGTGAGGCCAAACCCACCGTCGCTCCAAGCGTCGCTCTGAACCGCCAACGAAGCTTCGATTCCTACTCCTAGTACCCTACAAAGTAGATCCTAGGAGTTACAACCTCAAGAGATAAGTCTTGAGTTCAAACTTTAAGCTTCTATGTAGAGAGTAAGGAGAAATTCACCTTAGAGTAAAAATCCTTCTCCAATCCTCAAATGGAGGTGAGATCTCTTCCAAGGCAACCTAAACAAAGGTTCTAAACAAATTAATTGGACTCTAAAAGCCCTAGGTTGCAAATTCCCAAAATAAACCCTAATCTACTAAAACTAGGGTTTCAACAAGTAGAAAGCTTCAAAATCCCAAACTAGAGGAAATGAAGATGTTGCATACCTCCTAGAAGCTCTAATCAAGGCTCGAAATCCACAAATCTTGAGGATCTCTCCTCCTCCAAGCTCCCAAGCCCAAGCTCCAAGTCTCTCCAATGGTGGAAATGCCTCCAAGAAGCAAAAGAGAGCAAGTGGAGGGATCAATCCTCAAGCAAACACCCAAAAAAATCCAAAGAAAAGCAAAAGGATAGAAAGAGAAGCTCCCTTACCTTCCTCTCCTTTGTTCTCAGCACAAGAGAGAAGCCCTACGGGCTGGGGTGCTAAATTAGAAGCAACAAAATGCCAAAAGGCCCCTGCAATTTCAGATTTTCGAAAGCGCATTTGTCTGTACAAGCCAGAGTGCGTAGTGCGGACCTGTAACACGACCAAACCCGAGGCTCGGGTTTGCTGCCTCCAGCCATCCCATACCGGTACAGATCCCCCTATGTACCGGTATAGATAGCAACCAAGGCCGTACTGAGATAAAGAACTTTTCCCGTACCTACGTACTCCCCAGATAGCAAACCGAGAGCAACCTAAAATCCAACTTTTTGGACTTTAGTGCTTGGGATTCAACCACTAACCTCGGTACACGTGTCATAGATCGGAACACAGTCAACGGCCCTCCAGAAAATCTGGAAAAGCTCAGTTCTCACATTTAACACTCGAACCTTGCTATTTGCGAAAGTTCAGTGCCTCACACTTCTCCACCAAGCCTTTCCCTTCTTCTCCTCCTTCTCCTTCTTCTTCTTCTTCCTAGAGAGAGAGGGAGAGAGGTTATGTGTGTTTGTGAGAGGGAAATGAGAGAAAGAGGGAGGGAAATCCCCCTATTGTAACAAAATGCCCATAGCCCCTTCAACTTTGCAAACTGCCCAAAACTGGGCATTCTGCGCGGCTGGGGTCCGGACCTGGCCCATGGGGTCCGGATCCCGTAAGCAAGCTGGGCATTCTGCGCGGATGGGCATTCTGCGCGGATGGGGTCCGGACCTGGCCCATGGGGTCCGGATCCCGTAAGCCCCCTCAGCCCAACATTTAAGGACTTAGCCAAATTTCAGCCTTTTTCGTTTTCTTCTCCGTTTTCGCTCGGTTGGCCTCCGATTCTTTTCAAATCGAACCAAGACTTTCCAAACATGTTTTCAAACACGTTTTCATCATCTCTTCATCCACGCTAATGCCGGATTTATCTCAAGACCCAACATAGCTTTTCGGGTTCCGTTTTCGCGCCTATGCGCACCAAAACGCACGAATGCTTCCGAACTTCACCGGGAGCAACTCCGATGCACTTTTTGTCTTCGGATCAACTTCGAACTTTTCGAAGTCCATCCACTCGACAATAAGTCGATTCTAAACGTGGTGCAACTCTCGGATTTCGAGAGTTAACTTCCTTACAAAGAGAGAGAGAGGAGTCCCTCTCACCCTCTGGCAGTAAAAAAAAGGGGAAAGAAAGAAAGAAAAAAGAAAAAAAAGAAAAAAAGAAAAGAGAAAAGAAAGAAAAGAAAAAGAAAAGAAAAGAAAAAATTTTGAAAAGTTTGATTTGTTTTGAAAGTGGTTCAATTCATCATGGGTTCAATTCCATAAGCAATAAAAAATGATATGAAGCCCACATGCAGAGCCCAAATACAAATTCGGGTACAAGGCCCAGAGTATGTGAAGCCCAAGATTGATTTTAGTCTATATGCAGATTCGGGTCCAAGGCCCCAAAATATGTTGAACCCGAAAGCCAGCCCTTGTATAAATTTAATTTAAAATCAGATTCGGGTCCAGAATACTAAAGCCGAAACCACGTCTCATTACGTGTAGAATATCAAAGTCCACAAATAAAAATCCAAAACCCAAAATCCCAAAACCAAAGTCCACAAATAAAATTCCAAAATCCCAAAGTCCACAAATAAAACCCAATAAACCTATGTCATCCAAATACCTCCAATCCAAACCGAATTAATGGGCTTTCCAAATTGGCCATTTATTATGGATTAATTTTATGGACTTCTCATCATAAATTAATCTTATGAACTAATGGGCCTTCCAAATGGCTCATTATATCATAAATTAATTTTTTTGGCACTCTAAATGGCCCATATCATGAATTAATTTTATAAATTAATTCAATGGACTTTATAAATGGGCTCCTAGCATGAATTAATTTTCATGAAAATCCAACTCCGACCGAAACGTCGTTAAACTAAACCCAAATCCAACTCCGACCGAAACGTCGTTAAACTAAACCCAAATCCACTTCCGACCGAAACGTCATTAAAATAAACCCAAATCCAACTCCGACCGAAATGTAGTTAAACTAAACCCAAATCCACTTCCGACCGAAACGTAGTTAAACTAAACCCAAATCCAACTCCGACCGAAACGTCGTAAACTAAACCCAAATCCAACTCCGACCGAAACGTCATTAAACTAAACCCAAATCCACTTCCGACCAAAACGTCGTTAAACTAAACCCAAACCCAAACTTCCGACCGAAACGTCGTTAAACTAAACCCAAATCCAACTCCGATCGAAACGTCGTTAAACTAAACCCAAATCCTCTTCTGACCGAAACGTCGTTAAACTAAACCCAAATCCAGAACCTCTCACCGAAACGTCATTAAACTAAACCCAAACTCAGTCGACCGAAACGTCGTTAAACTAAACCCAAGTCCAGAACCTACGACCGAAACGTCGTTAAACTAAACCCACACTTAATCGACCGAAAAGTCGTTAAACTAAACCCAAACTCAGACGACGGAAACGTCGTTAAATTAAACCCAAACATAATCGACCGAAATTGTCACGCCCCGGGCTGCACAGTCCCCCGGGCTCGCCGACAAATCCGCCGTATACAAGAGAATTTCTCCTGTATACGAAGCGTAGCTGAATCTGTGTAAACACACAATACTACAAGCAGTAGTAAAGAGCTGAAGTAAACTATAAACAAACAGGTAGGAAAACCACTTATAAACATACAATAACCAAGTACAAGAACTACTCGCTCCAGCGAGTTCAACTGTATGAACAAGAGTGGAAAACCAAAACAAAACTATCACTACCTGCAGGGGAAGTCCTCTAGCACAGAACTCGAAGGGTAGGCTCTAGCTCGCCACGCCACTTCCCGCGGTCAGGCTCGGGAGGAGCGGCGGCGAAAGCGAAGGCCACAACAAGGGTGGAAGAAAGAGGGCGTGAGAACTACTATGAAACAAGTAGTCCTCAGCGGGTGCCGCCCTAAACAACATCGGTCCACCCACTAAGTCTACAGGGTAAGCAAGATAGAAGAAAAGAAAGCTGGAACTCTCTACAGCTACAAGTCACTAAGCTATCAAGCTCAAAACTACCCCTACAGACTCCAAACAACCGGACCCAATCCGCAAGGGGCGAACCCACCCGTCCACAGGATGTGAACACACCCGTCCGTGCCGGTTGTGACTATCTGACTACCCCACTCCAAGCCTCAGTGGAGAGCAAGTCCCACCTGCACTACCCGACACCAACGCGAAAGCACAAGCCCAAACTCCGGAGCGGCACTCGGGGGAGCTACCCAACCGAGTATGCAGCGTAGCTCTGTCGAGCTCAATCAGGCCCTCACTGGCCAAACCCAAGTAACCAGAACAGACTTTGGGCCCACCGTGCAGTCGACGGCGCCAGGCACCCGTAACGGTCTACACTACCCAAGTATCCATCGCAGAAACCCGCGATGATACCGCGAAAATACGGCTCCTAGAGCTAAATCCGGCAATGTATATAATGACGATCAATTCGGGGTTTTCTCCTAAGTCAAATCCAAGTCCAACAAGTATAAAATGTTAATCGCTAAGCATGCTCCAAATTCAGATATTCAACATACAATTCCATGAATTCGAGCTACGGCTAACATGAACATAATACTATACATGTCGACTATTGCACTTAGGTTGAAATCCGATGTAAACCCACCTCGGTCGCAAACCCCTGGCAGCAAGGAGTGTCCAAGGTCCTCCTCGATCACCTCTGCTGATCCGCCAAGTCTTGAGGTCCTCATTTGCGAAGAATTAAACAAAACAGAATTCTCAGAAATCTGCCCGAAACGCGGTGAGAAACGCTTAAAGTTAACTAAGCTAACCTTCACCAAAATTCACGACTTTGGTGTCAGAATCTTCGTCTCGCAGTCAGGAATCCAACGCCGCAAGTCTTGACACGATCCGACCACCACACGGAGAATCGGCCAAAGTGCGACGGTCGTGACGGAAAACGACAATTCGACACTTCGAGAATTTTCCGAAAAACGGCTCGGTAATCATGGGTTCGACAGGGCAAACCTGATTCAAATCCGGCAAGTAAGGTGTCGGAATCGTACGGAAGTCACGGATCCAACGCCGCAGATTTGTTGGATTAGGAGTCTCCTACACAGAGCACGAGTCAAAACACTAAACGTCGACGCTGCAGTCCACGGCAGCGGCAGCAAACTCGAAAATCAAGGAACTTCGAGGTAAACGGAGGGTTGTCGAGGGTCAACTCACCTCAGAAAACACCCCACGCCCGTCGCTGGGTCGAGGACAGTGATCTCGCACGCGCGCCTAGCACCCTCGCAGCGTCTCGTCGTCGAAAACCCGCGGAAACCACGCGTCGGCGCATCGTCGACGAAGCTCGGGCTTCTCACGAGCTTCCTCTCTCTCTCTCTCTCTCCCTCCGGCTGTAACGAAGAAGAAAAAGAAGAAGAAGAAGAACGCAGCAGCAGTAGCAGCTCCTCTCTCTCTCTCCCTGCAGTATAAAAAGGCATGGGCTAGAGTGAGAGGGGGACAAAGGGCCCAAAAAGTCAAGGCGAGCCATCTTTGTAGGAACATCTGGGTACAAATCCCATTTGGTACCGGTATAGCCATCAATCTGTCTTAGGTATAGCAACCAATGCATGTACGGTACAACTCACCAATCTGCAATTTCGCGAGATCTCACAAGTACATCTTTGCTCTCGTGTTCCCCAGGGAGCCCGTTAGGCGTCCATTCGCGCCCACGCAACCTAGACTTGTCCCGACACTCTCCAGAGCTGCCGAACAAGTCTCAGCTGAATTTTCAGGTCTCTACATCCTCCCCCACTACAAAAAGTTTCGTCCTCGAAACTCGAACGTACCTCAGCTCTGCACGTCGAACAGGTAGGGATAGGCCTCCCTCATCGCCGTCTCTGGCTCCCAAGTCGCTTCCCGCTCCTCGTGATTACTCCACTGCACCTTAACATACGGTATGACCCGATTGCGCAATTCTTTCGCCTCGCGAGCAAGGATCCGCAACGGTCGCTCCTCGTATCGCAGGTCCTCGCCTAACTCAAGCGGAGTGAAGTCAATCACGTGAGAGGGATCGAAAACATATTTCCTCAATGCCGAGACGTGGAAAACATCGTGAGTGTCGACTAGTCGAGGGGGTAGAGCAACTCTGTAGGCAACTGGCCCAACTCGCTCCAAGATCTCAAAAGGGCCAATGTAGCGTGGACTGAGCTTTCCACGCACTCCAAATCTGCGTATCCCCTTGGAGGGCGAGACTTTAAGAAATACATGATCTCCAATCTGAAACTCCAAGTCTCGTCTCCTGGTGTCTACATAGCTCCTCTGGCGGCTCTGGCCTGTCAAAAGGTGTCGTCGAACCACCTTCACCTTTTCCTCAGCCTCTAGCAAAATCTCAGGCCCAAGTGTCTTCCTTTCACCCACGTCGCTCCAAAATAGCGGGGATCGGCATCTGCGTCCGTACAACGCCTCAAACGGAGCCATCTGGATGCTCGCTTGATAGCTGTTGTTGTACGCAAACTCAACTAACCGCAAATGCTGATGCCATCCTCCTCCAAAATCCATGACGCATGCTCTCAGCATGTCCTCTAGCGTCTGAATGGTCCTCTCTGACTGACCATCCGTCTGTGGGTGGCTTATTTGTCTTTGAAGTGTAGCTGTGTACCCAAGGCTGTCTGTAAGCTCCTCCAGAAGTGTGATACAAACCTCGGGTCCCTGTCTGATACAATCGACACTGGCACGCCATGCAGCCTGACAATCTCATCCAGGTATAACTGCGCGAGTCTCTCCCTGGACCCGGTGGTGCAGAGCGGTAGGAAGTGGGCGGACTCGGTCAATCTGTCTACTATCACCCAAATAGCATCGAAACCACCCTGTGCTCTAGGTAATCCCACGACAAAGTCCATCGTGATCTGCTCCCATTTCCACTCGGGCACTGGCAGACTCTGAAGCTTGCCAGCAGGCACTTGATGCTCTGCCTTCACCTGTTGGCAAGTCAAACACTGAGCCACAAATCTGCCAATGTCTCTTTTCATTCCATTCCACCAAAACTGAGCTTTCAAGTCCTTATACATTTTGGTTCCACCAGGATGTACAGTATAGGGAGAACAGTGAGCCTCTCTCAAGATGTCTGCTCGGATCTCTGAATCCACGGGTACACACAGTCGGTCCCTGTACCTCAGTACTCCCGAACTGTCCACTGTGAAACCCTCTGCCTGTCCCCTCTCCAACTGCTCTCTAATCCTCAACAAGTGTGGGTCTCCACTCTGTTTCTCTCGGATCCTATCCAACAGAGTGGGGGTAAAACCATAGACATTAGTATTGCGGTAGACCCGGGGGACACAACCTCTAAACTCAAGCCGTAGCTCCTCAAGTAACGGCCTCTGCTGCGTGATCATCGAGCACGAGCCACCTGCCTTCTGCTCAAAGCATCGCCACCACATTCGCCTTCCGGGATGATGCTTGAATGCTAATATCATAGTCCTTCGGTAGCTCCAACCACCGACGTTGCCTCGGGTTCAACTCCTTTTGGGTGAACGGATACTTGAGACTTTTATGATCGGTAAAAATCTCACGGTGCTCGCCATACAAGTAGTGCGCCACGACTTCAACGCAAAACCCTTTGCGGCGAGCTCCAAATCATGCGTAGGGTAATTCTTCTCGTAATCCTTTAATTGTCGCGAAGCATAAGCAATTACCCTACCATCTTTGCATCAACACACACCCTAGTCCACTGTGTGATGCGTCACTATAGATCACATATCCTTCCCCCATAACTGGGAGGGCAAGGATAGGAGCTGACATCAACCGCTGTCGCAACTCATCGAAGCTCCTCTGACAGTCCTCACTCCAGGTGAACTTAATTCCTTTACGAGTCAATCGAGTGAGGGTGTGGAAAGCTTCGCAAAGCCTTCCACAAAGCCGACGGTAATATCCGGCTAATCCAATGAAGCTCCGCACCTCGGTCGCCGTCGTCGGCACAGGCCAATCCCGAATAGCCTCAATCTTCTTCGGTCGATTGCCACTCCATCTGCGAAATCACGTGGCCCAAGAAAGTAACCTCCCGCAACCAGAACTCGTACTTCTTTAACTTGGCATACAACTCCTTCTCTCGCAGGAGCTGTAGCACTATCCTCAAGTGCTCCTCGTGCTCGGCGTCGCTACGGGAGTATATCAGGATATCGTCGATGAAGACTACCACAAATCGGTCCAAGTACGGCTTAAACACCGGTTCATCAAATCCATGAACGCGGGGGCATTCGTCAATCCAAAAGGCATCACTTGTAAACTCGTAATGCCGTCACAGGAGTCCTAAAAGCCGTCTTGGAAACATCCTCGGCCCTCGCCCTCGGTGGTGGTAACTTTGTTGGAGATCAATCTTCGAGAAGACACAAGATCCTTGCGGTGATCAAAGCAGTTATCAATGCGCGGCAACGGATACTTGTTCTTGATGGTCACTTTATTCAGCTCCCGGTAATCCACACACAACCTGAGTGAACCATCCTTCTTCTTCACAAATAGCACTGGCGCTCCCCAAGGCGACACACTAGGTCTCACAAACCCTTTATCCATCAAATCCTGAAGCTGCGCCTTTAACCCTCTCAGCTCAGCTGGTGCCATCCTGTAGGGTACCTTCGAGATTGGTGCGGTTCCGGGAACTACATCAATCACAAACTCGATCTCCTCTCGGCGGCATAGTCGTCGTCTCGAGGAAACACATCCGGAAACTCGCGAACCACGGGGATGTCCTCGAGCCTCGGTGCCGCCGTAGGTACCTCTCGTAACCGTCGCCGGAAAGCGGTGCACCCTGCTCATCGGTGTCGAGCTCTCGGAAGAAAGCCACGCGGCAAACAACGTGCTCCTGCAGCCTCTGAAAGTGAACTCCTCCTGACCAGGCTCACGGAGTGTCACCGTCCTCTCTCCGCAGTCAATCGTCGCGTAGTACCGCGTCAGCCAATCCATGCCAAGCACTATGTCGAAGTCGTGCAGCTGCCCTAATACTAACAAGTCTGCGGGCAAAATCCACGAGCCTAGCTGCACTGGACACGACCAACAACACTCTACAACCCGTACTACATGGTCGGGAACCTGAATCTCCGGGTCTGAGGCAACAACCCTAACTCTAGACCATGTAATAATGCAAATGCTCGGCGATAAAAGAATGCGATGAACGATGTCGAATAAAGTGCGAGCTCTAGTACCGAGAAAGTAAAGTGATACACCCCCACACGGTCGGGTGAAGAGTCCTCCCACAGGCTGCCAAACACCACACCGCTCGGAGCCGGCGACCGCTGCTCGCTCTGTCGCGGTACTGATGCTCTGTCCTCGTGGCGATAGCTCGGCGAGGCCCCGTATGAGCTAACTTTGTGCGCGGCGGTCTTGAAGCGAGATGATGGCGGCGACGATCTTGCACGCGGACAAGGCGCACTGAGGTGTCCGGCGGCCACAACCATAACATCGCCTCTCATTGCTCGCCTTGTCTAGGCCGGTGCGGTCCCCGCAAATCACGCAACTGCTGCGTCCTCGTGGTCGCCCTGGCGACGGGTATCCACACGGCGACGCCCCAGGGATCCACGACCACGACGTGATCGTGGAGGCCTCGGCGGGCCTTTCTTGCTCGACTGCCTGCCGTCATCCGGAGCGGGGCGCTTCCTGTCCTGGCTCGGTCCCGGCCCCTGAGTCCGCTCTCGAACTGTAGTCTCGCTGCTCTCCTCAAACAGTGCCTGCTCGATGGACGCGTCCAGGGTCCTCGACCTCTGCGCCCTACCGAACCTGTAAAGACCCGGCCTCAAGCCCTGCTCAAATAGGTACACCCGGTGCGCCTCATCTCTCGCTACAAACGGCACACAGTTCAGGAGCCGCGTAAACTCCCGAACGTACTCCTGAACCGTGCGATCTCCCTGCTGGATCCTCTTCAAATCCTCCTCTATCCTCTGCTTTACACTGATGGGGAAATACGTGCGGTACAACATCCGCGGAACACATCCCGGCTCGTGCGAGAGGTCACGACTCCACTGGTCGCGCCTCGTCCTCGTCCACCAATCCACGGCGTTCCCAATCAAGCAATGGACCCCCAAGTGAACCTGGTCCTCCTCCTGGACATATAAGTCCTCGAATATCCTCTCCAGCGCCTTAATCCAACTCTCTACCACCCAGGGCTCTGAGCAATGCCCGTCAAACGTCGGTGGGTCGAGGCGGCGGAAGTTAAACAACAACTCGGTCATCCATCCCTGCTCTGCCGTAGCCGCATGGACTGGCCCTCTGGCAGGCGCAACAGGTGCCGGCGGGATCTCTGCTAGTGGGGGTACGGCAACTGGTGCAGTAGGTGGCGTAGGGGGCGGCGGAGTAGGCTGGGCTGGTGCTCCCGATGCTGTACTCGACGACGCGGCTAACCTCTCGCACATCTGCTGTATAATCAGCCCCTGCTGCCTAGTCACCTCTGTCAACGCAGCTAACTGTGCGCTCAAGTCCGGCTGCGCACTCGTCTCCGGTCTAGTACTCGGCTCCACCACAGGAGGTACACCCGCCTCGGGTCGGGTGCCCTGCTCCATCTGCTCTGGTAACTGGGGTGGTGGTGGTGGTAGTGGGGCGCGGCCCCGTAGCGGCGGTCGTCCTCTGCATTTGCATAGTTTGTACACATAGAAACGAGGTCGGATACATAAACACTCGACCCAATCATCGCAAGTCTCGAAGGCGGTCCCTGTTTCTCCTCAAAATTATGTCGTCTGCAGCCAACATAATTTCTCTGGACCAAAACAGGCACTCCTTCAGTCACTCACTCCACTCTAGGATGAGTTAGAACAAACAATCAATGACTTTCGCATTAAATCACGCCGCTCGCGTCTGTCTTCCTAGAGTTTACCGACTTAGGTTTCCTAGGTCCCAACGACCTAATACTAAGCTACGATACCAACAATACATCACGCCCCGGGTGCACACGAGTCCCAGAGCTCGCCAAACAAATCCGCCGTATACAAGAGAATTTCTCCTGTATACGAAGCGTAGCTGAATCTGTGTAAACACACAATACTACAAGCAGTAGTAAAGAGCTGAAGTAAACTATAAACAAACAGGTAGGAAAACCACTTATAAACATACAATAACCAAGTACAAGAACTACTCGCTCCAGCGAGTTCAACTGTATGAACAAGAGTGGAAAACCAAAACAAAACTATCACTACCTGCAGTGGCAGTCCTCTAGCACGAACTCGAAGGGTAGGCTCTAGCTCGCCACGCCGCTTCCCGCGGTCGAGCTCGGGAGGAGTAGCGGCGAAGCGAAGGCCACAACAAGGGTGGAAGAAAGAGGCGTGAGAACTACTATGAAACAAGTAGTCCTCGGTGGGTGCCGCCTAAACAACATCGGTCCACCCACTAAGTCCACGGGGTAAGCAAGATAGAAGAAAAGAAAGGCTGGAACTCTCTACGGCTACAAGTCACTAAGCTATCAAGCTCAAAACTACCCTACGGACTCCAAACAACCGGACCCAATCCGCATGAGGGCGTGAACCCACCCGTCCACAGGACGTGAACACACCCGTCCCGTGCCGGTTGTGACTATCTGACTACCCCGCTCCAAGCCTCGGTGGAGAGCAAGTCCACTGCACTACCGAGCACCAACGCGAAAGCACAATCCCAAACTCGGAGCGGCACTCGGGGAGCTACCCAACCGAGTATGCGGCGTAGCTCTGTCGAGCTCAATCGGGCCCTCACGGCCAAACCCAAGTAATCGAAACGGACTTTGGGCCCACCGTGCAGTCGACGGCGCCCGACACCCGTAAGTCTACACTACCCCAAGTATCCATCGCAGAAACCTGCGACGATACGCGAAAATACGGCTCCTAGAGCTAAATACGGCAATGTATATAATGACGATCAATTCGGGGTTTTCTCCTAAGTCAAATCCAAGTCCAACAAGTATAAAATGTTAATCGCTAAGCATGCTCCAAATTCAGATATTCAGCATACAATTCCATGAATTCGAGCTACGGCTAACATGAACATACTACTATACATGTCGACTATTGCACTTAGGTTGAAATCCGATGTAAACCCACCTCGGTCGCAAACCCCTGGCAGCAAGGAGTGTCCAAGGTCCTCCTCGATCACCTCTGCTGATCCGCCAAGTGCCGAGGTCCCCCGCTGCGAAGAATTGAACAAAACAGATTCTCCGAAATCTGCCCGAAACGCACGTTAAAGTTAACTAAGCTAACCTTCACCAAAATTCGCGATTTTGGTGTCGGAATCTTCGTCTCGCGATCGGGAATCCAACGCCGCAAGTCTTGACGCGATCCGACCACCTGCGCGGAGAATCGGCCAAAGTGCGACGGTCGACGGCTGGAAAACAGCAATTCGACGCCTTCGAATTTTCCGAAAAACGACGGCTCGGTAATCATGGGTTCGACGGGGCAAACTGATTCAAATCCGGCAAGTAAGGTGTCGCTGGAATCGTGCGGAAGTCACGGATCCAACGCCGCAGATTTCGCCGGATTCCGAGTCTCCTACACAGAGCACGAGTCAAAACACTAAACGTCGACGCTGCAGTCCACGGCAGCGGCAGCAAACTCGAAAATCAAGGAACTTCGAGGTAAACGGAGGGTTGTCGAGGGTCAACTCACCTCAGAAAACACCCCACGCCCGTCGCTGGGTCGAGGACAGTGATCTCGTACGCGCGCCTAGCACCCTCGCAGCGTCTCGTCGTCGAAAACCCGCGGAAACCACGCGTCGGCGCGTCGTCGACGAAGCTCGGGCTTCTCACGAGCTTCCTCTCTCTCTCTCTCTCTCTCCCTCCGGCTGTAATGAAGAAGAAGAAGAAGAAGAAGAAGAAGAAGAACGCAGCAGCAGTAGCAGCTCCTCTCTCTCTCTCCCTGCAGTATAAAAATGCATGGGCTAGAGTGAGAGGGGGACAAAGGGCTCAAAAAGTCAAACTGAGCCATGTTGCCGGGCTGTACCGGTACAAATCCCATTTGGTACCGGTATAGCCATCAATCTATCTTAGGTATAGCAACCAATGCCGGTACAACTCACAATCTGCAATTTCGCGGATCTCACAAGTACATCTTTGCTCTCGTGTTCCCAGGGGGCCCGTTAGGCGTCCATTCGCGCCACGCAACCTAGACTTGTCCGACACTCTCAGTGCAGAACAAGTCTCGGTGAATTTCATTTTCTCTCTCTGAAATGTCGTTAAACTAAACCCGAATTCAATTTTCTTGAACATCTCAATTCCAAACGACCGTAAAGTCGTTAAACTAAACCCAAATTCAAACGACCGAAACATCGTTAAACTAAACCCAAATCCAAACGACCGAAACGTCGTTAAACTAAACAGTCAAATCCAAAAGACCGTAAAGTCGTTAAACTAAAACCAAAATCAATCGATCGCGAGGTCGCTAAACTGAGCATATCAACTTCAATCGACCGCCATGTCGCTAAACTGAGTATCGCAACTTTAATCGACCGCTATGTCATTAAACTGAGCACCTCAAAGTCAATCTGACCGCCAAGTCAGTAAACTGAGCACTACAACTCAAATCGACCGCCACGTCATTAAACTGAGCACCAAAACTCAAACTGACCGCCATGTCGCTAAACTGAGCAACTCCTTTTAAAATCGACCGCCATGTCGCTAAACTCAGCATTTCAAATTCAATCGACCGTCATATCGCTAAACTGAGCAAATCAAGTTCAGATATGACCGTCAAGTCGTTAAACTGAATGAATGACTGTTAAGTCATTAAGCTGAACATCCGACCGCCATGTCATTAAACTGAGCACCAAAATTCAAATCGACCGCTATGTCATTAAACTGAGCAACTCGACCGTCATGTCGTTAAACTGAGCAGCTCAAGCCGACCGCCATGTCATTAAACTGAGCACCAAAATTCAAATCGACCGCCATATCGCTAAACTGAGCAACTCAATCCAAAATCGACCGCCATGCCGCTAAACTGAGCAACTCAAACTTCTTTTGACCGCCATATCATTAAACTGAGCAATCTGATCCCAATCGACCATCAAGTCGCTAAACTGAGTATCCTAATCTGATAAAATTCATGTACAGTAGGGGTATGCCCCTGCTTAAGCCATGTAAACGGCAAATTATATGAATAAAATTTCATTTGCCTGTTTAGTCTCGTTTATTATCAGTATTTATATTTGATCTCTTAATCTAGGGTTCCTTAACACTGAAAGTGTGGGGTAATTAACAGTAGATTCTTGAGTCTGTTGGAAGTCATGAACCTAACATCCTGATTTCAAAATAAAATTTAAACAAATTTGAACTCTACCATGAATGACCACTCGCCCTAGGAAAACAAACCTATGACGGGGCCAGTTTCGTTCGCGGCAGACACTAGAGTTCTTAGACAACAAGTGTGGCATCAAGAACAAGAACAAGTAGAGTACTTGACATTAGTAGAGTCTTGAGATTGACATTATGACAAATACAACCTTAGAGTTATGGGTCATATGAACATAGTTTTTCTTGAAGTCAAGGAATGGATTGAGATTTGGAATCCTTAGAGATAAGGATTGATCGTACTCACCATATAGTCCTTGCTTGAGGGTGGTAGCTCCCCCTCGAACGACGTGCTCCGAAGTTGTCATCACTGGGTCATAGTGGTTTATCCTCCCCAGAGGACGGTCCCGTCGGGTCGTAGTGGTTTTTACTCCCCGACAATAGGGATTTGAGTTGGTCGAGTTTGTTGAGGGTGAAACCTAAGGGTTAGCCAAGAGATTGGGTATTGAACTTATGATCTAGCATTATCATGCGTTTTCCTTTCGAGCATATTATTGTTTACTTTCAGGCGTATTAGCTGCATTTGCTAGTTGGTTACTTTCTTTCCTTTTCTTCTATTATGCCTGAATTAGACCTAGTGGAAAAGTCGGCGTGGTTGGTTGCCAAACCCACTGGAAACTTTGTTGTAGTTCTCACCCTACTATCTCCACAGAGCCGGGACCGAGCGAGCCGGCCGAGTACGAGCGGTAAGGGCCTCGCGCCCTAGGTAGAGATCGCGAACATGGTTTTACTTTTATAGTTGCATTTCCCCTGTCATATCATCTTTTATATTTGATGATTTTAGATGTTAACTTTACATGTATTAAAGGTTTATATTTTGGGAAAAATGGGATGTAAAAAGAGATGATGCAACAAATGTAAGGAATGGTAATCTTTTAAAGTATTACGCATGTATGTGATTTCAATTAATCATAGTACTTGTATGTTTGATTTAGTACTTTCACTTTGGCTACTGCTTGTCCTCGTGCAAGCTATTATGTATGCTTCCGCATGTGTAAAAATTTGTACTCTATCTGTACTATTGTTGAGCCTTGGGCGGACAGGGGAAGCTCTGTCCGTTCGGCGTCTGTTTGTGCGCTCGAACCGGTCAAATGGATCGGGCTCGGGGTGTGACATAATCCATCATCACCATTCTTGTAATTTGGTGTGTACTGGATCAACGAATAAACTCCTTATCACGTTCGGGCTCCAGCAGAAACCTGCCAAGTGCGTGCCCAGACCCATGCACAGTCGGACGGTAAGATAAGGCCGGGCATCAAATAACCAGCTGCAAATAAACGAGGCAGATGTATTAGTCATATCATCCAGTCTCCATGTGTGAGGCAGATCCACCAGGCGTCATTCTCCCTACTGTATAGAGCTACTTGCAGCACGATGCTCAAACGCTGGGCGCCACTTCTCTCTTCGCTTTCGATCCAAATGAGGAGGCTGATAAAGCAAATTAAATACAACTATAATACTACTACTAATTTACTACTACAAATTTGCCACAAACTTTGCCGTTCCCCATTTGGGACTTCCCCACTTTACAAGGATAAATAAAAAGGAATCAACACCAACAAATACAAGAAGAAAGAGATGCAACAACATGAAGGGGAATAGAGACCAACTCTGACAACAAATTTGAGCAGAACTTGATAGAAATGGTAAAGCCATAATACAAAACTAATTACAGAGAAAACACATCATTACGGAACAGCGTATGACAAATGCTGTGTGTGCGTGATTCAATGTGATTCAACTTGTAACGTAGCTATGATGTAAAATAGAATGAATTGATAGGTTAGCCTCCTAGTGGTTAGCTAATAGAACATAAACAAATGAACAACTACACGAAGTTATTGTTACAGCTTGGTTATTTTCTTTTGTAATCAACATAACGAAGTCAAAGGCATCGAAATTTTTGGTTCCGTTTAAATGTTTAGATTAGGCCCGTTGCAACAGAGAATTTAATTTTTTTGGGGGGGAAAACTTAGATCGGGCACGCCAAATCAGAACTCCAATTCACAAATTGACTATTAAGGGATCAAAAGTCCCACATGGTAATTCAACTAGAGTTCACATAGTAAGGAAACTACAGTTTTTGTTGCTCAAGATAATTGCATTTAAGATATTTGACTATGCCAAAAGCTTTGAAAAGAAATTAGCTAAACCTAGAGCAAAAGTAGTGTAGTTAGGGCAAATAAGTCGTCGAGGGGCTCATTATGAAAGCATTAATTTGCTTAACACAGAAGAATTAAGTTGGAATTATTTTTATACCTCAAAGATGGGGCCGCAGGATTAAGGAAATTTAGCAAAACCTAAATCAAATACAGTATATGTAAGGAAGTGAATTCTCGAAATCCGAGAGTTGCACCACGTTTAGAATCGACTGATTCTCGAGTGGATGGACTTCGAAAAGTTCGAAGTTGATCCGAAGGCAAAAAGTGCATCGGAGTTGCTCCCGGTGAAATTCGGAAGCATTCGTGCGTTTTGGTGCGCATAGGCGCGAAAACGGAACCCGAAAAGCTATGTTGGGTCTTGAGCTAAATCCGGCATTAGCGTGGATGAAAAGATGATGAAAACGTGTTCGAAAACATGTTTGGAAAGTCTCCGTTCGATTTGAAAAGAATCGGAGGCCAACCGAGCGAAAACGAGTGAAAACGGAGAAGAAAACGAAAAAGGCTGAAATTTGGCTAAGTCCTTAAATGTTGGGGGTGAGGGGGCTTACCAGGATCGGACCCCATTGGTCGGTCAGGACCCATGTGAAATGCCTAGTTTGCATACGGGATCCGGATCCCATGAGCCAGTCAGAACCCCGCGCGAGAATGCCCGGTTGCTTACGGGATCGGATCCATGAGCAGTCGGACCCAGTGCGCGAGAATGCCGGATTTTGGGCGGTTGCAAAGTTGAAGGGGCTATGGGCATTTTGTTACAATAGAGGGTTATAGAGGGGATTTCCCTCCCTCTTTCTCTCATTTTCCTCTCACAAACACACATAACCTCTCCCTCTCTCTCTCTAGGAAGAAGAAGAAGGAGGAGAAGGAGGAGAAGAAGGGAAAGGCTTTGTCACGCCCCGCTACCCGCCTATTTGGTCGGGTTCGGGCCACGTCAACAGACTGTAACGATCCAGCCTACTAGCAACAATAACTCGTTGGACCCAACCACCAGCCCAAAATACTTAAGCCCAGTTATTATTACTAGTGTCTAAGTCTCTTATAAACCCAATGACAACCCCGTTCCACGTAGATGTGGGACTATTGGGGTGTCGAAACTCCCCGTTAAGGCCACGACGTCCTCGCCGGTCCAATCACACACACGACCTACGATCACCAGGCGATGTGAGACTCGTCTCGCTAGCCCGTCATCCAGACCCTGGCTCAGCCGAGACTCGCCACACATGTCCAGCTGGTGAACCGGCTCTGATACCAAATGTAACGACCCAGCCCACTAGCAACAATAACTCGTTGGACCCAACCACCGGCCCAAAATGCTTAAGCCCAGTTATTATTACTAGTGTCTAAGTCTCTTATAAACCCAATAACAAACCCATTCCCATCCGATATGGGACTATTGGGGTGTCACACACAGCCGAACGGACGGGGCCTCACTTGCCCGCCCAAGGCTCTAACAACAAGTATAATTTGACAAATCAAAGAGAATTGCAATTATACAAGGCTTACACGAAGGCAAGCAACAACACAGTCTAGAATATAAACCGTACATGAACTTGATTATATTTTGAACCAAATACAAGTAAACTAGTCTATTACATTCTTTTACCTCTCATACATCATTTCTTTTTACATTTGCATTCCACCAAAAATACTTGAATTGTTTACAACTTGACATCTATAGTTCAACAAAATAAAGTTGATACAAGTATAACAAAAAGGAATGACTAATGCAATACTCCGGTGGCCACTAGCTATGGCGCTAACCCCTTGCCCAGGTCCTCCGCTGCCCCGCTCGTGCTAGGACCTGTGAGGTTAGTGGTGTGAGAACTACAACGAAGTTCCCAGTGGGCTCGGCAACCGACCCCGCCGACTTACCCACTAGGTCTATCGAGGCATAAGTATTTCAACGGAAATGAAATAGTAACCAAACTATATATGCTAATACTATGCAAGAAAGAGTCAGATAGATAGATAATCGAATTTAAATATGTTTGCATGCATGCTCTTTACCATACTTTACTTTATTTTACTTGGCTCATTACCCAATCTTGCCGGTTAACATAGTTAACCCCAACAAACTCAAGACCCAAAATCCCTTTCTGAGCGGGGAGGCTCTAAGCTGCATGACCCGAGGGACCGTCCGTCGGGGCCACGATCCCCTAGGTGATTGTTAGGAACTCACCGCTTGAGGAGGAGCGACCTCCTCAAGCCAAGACTTGTGAAGAGTATCGATCTAATCCTCACATTGAGGATTCATAACCACAAGTTATCATGCCATTGTCAATGATAGGTGTTCTACCTAATCCTGTATAACATTCTTGCCATACTGCCACTAAGTTAAACTATGTTTAACTAAGGTCATATCAATGCCAATCTCATCCCTATGTCAAGTTCACCTTTGTTGACTAAGTTCCAGGTCCTTTGTCACATTCATACAAGTAGGGTCCCTATTCACATGCCTCTATGGTTCCATCTCATTTACTAAGCTCCATAACATATATAACGAAGTAATAAAGTTCAACCATTGCATAAATAACCTCTACCCTACCATGCATGAATTTCTATACATATAATATGCTCAACAAAGAAAAATAGACATAGAAGGTAATTAGATGATTCCGGCATGCACCCTCCACCTTAGAATAATTTTGTGATGATGCCCAAGAAGTTTCACGATCAGCGAAGCCTAGGTTGAAACCGTTACGTTAAAAGTGAGCCTAATCGTTTTATATAGTAACCCCTATATCGGATTTTCGTTTAATTAAACGGAGTTGTCCGCGTCGGGAATACCCCAATTAGGTTTCAACATAGTCAATTTGACCCTAGAACCCCTATGTTTAAAATCCCCAATTGTGAGTGCTCCAACAATGCCCGATACTAAACCTAGGGTTTTGATCTCATCCACAAGCAAAAGATAGCTTTAAATCAACCTAGAAGCTCTTTAGAACCATCCTTGACCCATTAGAATCCTCTATTTGGGGTTTAAAACAAACCCTAAGAAACCACCATGAGAGCACTTGAGCTCTCATGGAGCTTTCATGGTGCTCTATACTCTATCAAGCCTCTAACACTAGCAACAAGCTAGAAAAACCTCCAAACTTAGAGAAAACCAAAACCCTAAGCTTAAACTTGCAAGAACCTACCTCTTGTAGCAAGCTCAACCAAGGTCTTGTTGTAGGAGAGCTCCAAGATCCTCCAAGAAGCCTCCAACAAGCTCCAAAGCCCTCTCCTCCACCTTCTTCTCCTTCTTCTTCTTGCCCTAGAGCCTCTCTAGAGAGAGAAAGTGAGAGAAAAGAGAGAGAAGTGAGTGTGCTGTGAAAAGGGGGTGTTGGGAGAGCTTATTGTGTTGTAACAATAGCCAAAAAGCCCCTCAACTTTTTTTACTTCGCACATTTCACGAACTGCTGTCAGACCATCCCATACCGGTATGGGGGAGATCTGTACCGGTATGGGATGCTACAGTGGCAAAAACCGAGAAACGACTTCCCTCGGTTTCGCGGCATACATGCAGTACGGGGTGACTTGTACTGGTATGGGCCATAAAAACTGCCAAGCCCGAGAGCTCTTCTCTTCTCGGGTGTGATGGCTATCTGAGTACGGACACCGGTACATGCGGTATGGAAACTCAGGACTTGTGTTTTTCGCGCTGTTTCGACTCTACTTCGTGCCGAACAACGCCAAAACCTTTTTAACTCTTTTAGATTATCTTATAACCTTTCCAAGAGATTTGGAATGGCAATTGGAACATGTCCAACTACTTTATTCTCGCACTTTAGTCAATTTTGCCGAAGTCCGATCTTAGTACCGAATTTTCGATATGCTACAGGCTTGGTGGAGAAGCAAGCTAGGAGGAGGATTCTTGGCATCATCTCCTTCCTCTCCACCATTAGAGCTCCCTATTGAGGTAAGCTCTTAAGAGCTATCATGGATAATCTCTTAGAAGGATTTGTATCTTCTAGGATAATCTCTTAGAAGGATTTGTATCTTCTAGAGACAATTTTTATGGAACCCTAGCATCCCTAAGAGATGTTTTGCACAAGCAATTAGAGCTCTAGGGGTGGATTTTGCTTGGGGCAATTTCTATGGCTCAATTTGGGGTTTTTCAAAATAAGAGGTTTTGATCTCTTTTAATCTCATTTCTAACATATTGTTAGGTCCACGAACGCGTGGGAAGCGACGGTTCGTCGATCCGACGAACGGTTTGAGTGATCCGAGCCGAACAAGGGCTCACAGCTTCGAAATTGGCCCGGGGAGCCAAAGTTGAGATTGGAGGCTTCAAGAGCGGCGTTCTAACCTCGAGGAACAACCCAAAAGGTGGGGGGTGCCTTCCCGAAGCCATTGGGCTCCCTTTTATGTCTAAGAGTTTTATTGGTCATATAGCATATACATCTATATATGTATAGTTTCATGCATGCTAGGGTTATATAGTTTGTTTTACTATTCTTACGTGCTCCTTTAAATTGTGGCATCATTTGATTGACAATTGAATATAGAAGGCATGGTGATTGTGACATTGAACCCTAGAAATAACTTAGCTTGCATGATTGCCAACTAGAGACATAGTGTAGTGACACTAGTGACATAAAACCAAGTAGAAACTTGATGAATGACATTGTGCAATAACTTAGTGTAGAGAACACTAGAGACATGGAACCAAGTACATTACTTGAAGATTGACATTATAACATAGTGTATAGAGACACTAGTGACATGTGATCCAAGTAGAGAACTTGATGGCAATTTATATTGAGACATAGTGTAGAGAACACATGAACATTGACACCACTTGTATGGATGCCCTCCAAGGTGGAGGATGAGATCATACTCACACAGTCTGTTCAGCACTCGTGGTGGTCGCTCCACACGAGTAGTGCGAGTCTCCGGAGGTCTTGGCACGTGAGTCGATTGGGATAGCCTACGTGGGCTCCCAAGGGATAGCCTATGTGGGGTCCCGCAGACAACCCATTGGGTTGAGTTGTGAGTCGTGGGCATGCCTACGGGCTAGCCATAGATTGGGTAACTAACTCAAAGTAGTTATGAGCATTGAGTACAAAGTACATATTGAGCATATAGAAATGCAAACATACTTGACAGTTATATTGAACATGATAGTATTACATTCACACTCTTGTTGTTTCGGGCATAGCGGATCGTTGCATTCTTTTATTATGCTTTATTTACGACATTCTGATTTCGAGATAAATATCTATCTATCTATCTATACTGCTTTTACTGCTTAGACCTAGCGGGAGATCGGTGGGGTCGGTGGCCGAGCCAGCTGGGAACTAAGGAAGTTAGTTTTCACCGCTCAATTACGGGTTCAGCGCGCGAGGCGGGCGGTGAGGATCGCGGTAAGGGTGTTGCGCCTAGTTGGTAGCGACCACCTACTTTCATTAGAGCCAACCGTGGTAGCATTTTGGGAACATAATTGTATAAAGAAATGATGTAACCTACATTTTGGGAGATGAATATGTATTTATATTTCGAAGTTAAAGAATGTAAGCAAATGGTTGAATGGTTGTAATAGATAGACTTATCTCTCTTTATGTTACTTGTATATATACTTGTATCTTGCTCTTGTTGTTATTTGCACCTTTAGGTGCATTGTTTAGTCATGTATGTAATAGAATTAAATTTCCTGGGCAATTCTTTGTACATGACTTGTTGTTGAGCCTTGGGCGGACAGGGGAGAGTCTTTGTCAGTTCGGCGCACGATCGCGTCCCGAAGACCAAATTGGTAGCGGTCTCGGGCGTGACGATATATAAGCAGAGTAAATAAGCCATTGAAGAGCTCACTGTGAAAGCATTAATTTGTTTAACAAAAAAAGAACAAACCTTCCACGCATGAAAACCTTCCATGCACGATCAAAATGATCTCAAAGATCAAATTCATAGCTAATGTTATTACAAGAATAAACACGAAAACCTTTCGTGCACGATCAAAATGATCTCAAAGATCAAATTCATAGCTGATTCTATTACAAGAATAAACACGAAAACCTTTCGCGCACAATCAAAATGATCCCAGAGATCAAATTCGTAGCTAATTTTAAAAATTTCCCAATTGAATCAAACCCCAAAAAACGCAAAAAATTTTAAATATTTATTGGCTAAAGAGATCCAAAACATATGAATAAACCTGAGAAGGCCCACGACTCGTCATTGATGGAGATTTTTAGAGTAAAAGGAATTGGATACAGCTACGGATTTGAATGTAACTGGTTTTTAGAGTAATGGTAGATCTCATAGTTGAGTGATTCTTCATTCCCTGTTGTAGAATTTGAGATTGAGAGCTTTTACCAATGGATCGAAGCACCGAATCGAGAAGCCGCACTGCTGAGGGCTCGGATCGGATCGCCGGGTTGAGGATCGTCCTCGCGGGCCCAGAAGGTCATAGGCGATAACGAAGGCGATTTAGGGATGAGTTCGGAGCTTGGAGAAAACGCGAAGGATGAGGAAGGAGAGGATGAGTACATCGAGGTGAAGGAGAGGGGAAGAGCTCGAGCTCGGAGAGGAGGGTGAAGGAGAGAAAGGGTTGAGGATGGGGGCGCTCATGTGAGGTCGACGCAGGGGACGGTGCGGTGGAGTGGCATCGGGTTTGGTTCAGGTTAGGGTTAGGGTTCCATTTAGGGTTTCGACGGTTTGGTGAGGGGAGAAGAGGTATACGACCCCAGGATGAGACCAATTTTTTTTTTCTTGTACTTGAGGTTTTTATTTGGGCCTTGCAAATTTTTTTTTAATTTTAAAAATTTTTGAATATATTTAAAGCACATACATTTAAGTGTCACAAGAAAGTATCCCTATAACCTAGTTTTGATGTAGTGCCACCATATGTCAAGAACATATAAGGCATCTACAATAATGAGATAAAATAAAATAAGAATATAACAACATCTAGTATATATGATATTAGAGCATAAACACAGCTACTCTCTAAAGACAAGTATAGGAAAGTAAAACTAAACAACTATAATAATCTATAAAGTAGTACATACATCCATAAAACTCACAAGAATAAAAATTAAATACATAAATGGTGGTCCCTCACTACAATAGCGGGATTTAGGGACGCATTTACCAGGACGACACGTGCAAGTGTCCCATTTACGTCCAAAACCTTATAATAAAAATCTACCTAAGCCCTGCCCAAATATAAATCCCATCTTATTCCTACTCAACCCACCCACCTTTCTCACAGGCCTGGTCCAAATATTATTGCTTGTCTCATCATTAAGTCCAACCCAATTACCAAAAAAAGAAAAAAGGAAAAAAAAAACGATCTCTCAGATCATCATCTCCCTCAAACCCCCGAACCCCTCTCAACCCTCAAACCTCACCCTTCCCACTCCACCACGGCGAACTCTCACCATGGCAAGCTCGGCAAGCGATCTCCCATGGCAAGCTCTCATCATGTCCTCCCTGTGGCATTCTCTCTCATCTCGTGTTGATCTCGTCTCCGCAAAACATCTTTGCCTAGGTCGATCTCTGCAGAGGGGAGAAGGTGAACTCCATTTTGAAATTGATCCAAAGCTTGATTTCCTTTTTGGATATGCCTGGTAGGTGTTTGTTGTTTTTCCCATGAGAAGTGATGAGGAATACTTGTTGCGCCATTGACCATTTCTCTAATTTGGTTTCTTTTTTATGGATTTAATATATTTGGTTCAAATTTGTAGTCGCCAAATTGGTTAAAAAATGGCATATTTTTGGACTATTTGAAGTATGAGGAATACTTGTTGCTCCAGTACCCATTTCTCTAATTTGGTTTCCTTTTGAGGCAATTAATGTGGTTGGTTTTTGAAACGATCAAATGGGTACTCGCCAAATTTCCTTTTGAGGGATTTTTTTTTGGATTTTTGAAGTGGTTTTGCTTGGTATGTGTTTGTGTGTTTGCCTGTGAGATTATTCGTTCATCTTACTTGCTGCTCCAGTCTTTTCCTAACTTGTTTCTTCAGTTTGGTTTCATATTTTGGGAATTAATGTGTTGGTCTTTGGAAATTATTAAATGGGTATTCACTAAAAGTAATTATATTTTGTGGAAATTAACTTGGCATCATTATGTCTAAGTCTAAGTGATGAGGAATAGTTGTAGCCCCATGAATCCTTGTTCTAACCCATTTCTCTGATTTGGGTTCATTTTTTTAGAAATTAGTGTGGTTGCGATGTAAAAGTGATCAAATAGGTACTCATAAATTGGCTCAAATGGCATATTTTTAAGCTTTTGAGGTGGGTTTTTGGATATGCTTGGTAGGTGATTGTTTGTTTGCCTTTGAGATTATTTAGCAGATAAATGTGGCCTAATTTGCAGATTATTTAGCATTCAACTAACTCTGCATTAGCAGGATGGCAGCTACAGTAAGATAAAGTTTATAAGAATTATCAAGAATTATCTCGGTTTTTGCTAATATTCACAAAGTAAGGACATTTTATGATGCATATGGTGATTTTGGGTGGATCTATCTGTAGTCTGTTTGGTAATGCACTATGCGCTGTACTTATATGAAACGGCATTGAATGGAAAGTTCAATAGAATACTTCACTATTCTGTGATCAGAATGGAGATTTCGTTTCGTAACTGAAGTTGGTGGATTTGGCCCATGCGATACTATTATATGGAAACAAATGGATGACTTGCCAAATCACAATCTGCCTTACTAAACACATCCTGGATGCGGCCCATAGTTTCTATTAGATGCTTTCGTGCTGTTATCGCTCTGTTGTTTCAGCATTTTGAGGGCTGGAATATTTACAATATATGCTCACATTTCTTTGTTTACTTTGGACGATAGTATAAGTTTGAAGGCAAATTGCAGTTAAAGTTAAACTTAATTTACGTCATATATCTGCAACAATTTAAAATGGCTGTATAGTTATATTCTGGAAGGACAGCAAATAACATCTTTCATGAATGTTATTTGATGTTCTTCCACTATTTTAGTTGGTGGCAATGTGAATTCTGAATTTCTAATTTATACAATCTTAAACATTTAAACATGGACGCGTCTGACTGCCAGGGGGATGAGCCTAATAAGGTTGTGAATGAATTCTGCTTTTCAATATGTTAGAGGTCTCTCTATATCAAAGAAGAAACAAAAAACTCTGTTAGACATCGACCTGTTGTATTTAAGTGATAACATTTATTGTGAAAAGTTGTATGAACCTGCTACTTCAACAGAGAAGGCATCAGTTACTGTTTTTAGTACTCTATGCTCAATGAAGTTAAGCACCTTTTTGTAGGATTCTTTCTACATTATCCCAGAATTTGAATCTGGCTTATGATTTAGGTTTTAGATGTGTGTCTACGTGCAGCATCTGGTTTTAAAGGAGCTGGTGACCTCCTAGAATGCAGATTACTGGATATCCAACAAGATTCTGACTACACCAAAAAGATAAAGATTTCATCTGCCCCTTCACTACAAGAATATTATATATTGGTGGCGACTAATGTCGCCACCATATGTATAAAAAATTGCCACCTTTTCAAAAGGTGGCGACTTTTAAAGTCGCCACAAGTGTTGCCGCTAAATGTAATTGTGGCGAACCATGAAAAATCGCCACCTTTTTGAAAGTAACGTGGCGACATTTTATCGCCACCAAATTTGACTTTTAGTGGCCATTATTTATCGCCACTTTATTAAAGATAGCGTGGCAATATTTTGTTGCCACCAAATATAACTAATAGTGGCAACTATTAGTCGCCGCCTTATTAAAGATAGCGTGGCGATATTTTGTCGCCATCAAATATGACTTTTTAGTGGCCCTTACTAGTCGCCACCTTTAATGGAGATAAGGTGGCAATATATTTTTGCCACCAAATATTTACCTTAAGTGGCAACCATCACAGTCGCCACCTTAGTTGAAAATAAAGAGGCAACATTTTGTCGCCACCAATTGTGCAATAAATGGCCACCAATAATAAAAAGGTAATAAACTAATTATAAAAATATACCGCTTAAATTTTATAAACAGAACAAATACAAAATAACAAACAAAATATTAAAGTAAACAAAATTATTCTTTTAACAACAATTTAAAAGGCTAATTAACTTCTGATCCACAACAGCTTAAAAACAAAATAATAGCAAAATCAATTTAAAGACAATAGAGTATAATATTCAATATACAGTTCAACATTATTCCTAACTCTCTAAACTTTAAAAATAAAAAATACTTAAAAACGATAAAAAAAAAATGCATCATCTTTTATTGCAACAGCAATTCATTTCCTGCAACAAACAAAAAAAAGAAAAGCAAATTATATAAATTAAACAATCTACAAGAAGTTGGAATATTTTTTGCATAGTTGGATACACAAACAATTTTTGATTTAATGAATTGTTAACAAAATAAATAAGTGTCAAAACTGTGATATATATAAAAAAGAAAACAAAGCCTACTAAAACAAGTTGGAGTTACAACAACACAAAGCCACGCACAAAAGAGTTCCAAATCTTGCTGATTAAGCCACCATGAGGGGATGAATCATTACAAACTTTGGTCGAAAGATAGCATTATTCAAATAAAATAAGGAATCAGCAGTATTGGGGATGGTCTTCATAACATGTTAATAGTAATGCACCAAATTCAGATGCTGGTAAAAGTGTTTCTGTTCCATCATGCAAACACAGCTAACCAGGATTATACGACATCATAGAGGATCAAATCATTATTTTTGAGTCCAATAGGAAGGATCGGACCACTCAACTAAACCATAGTATTTCTACTTCAATGGTAATTTCGTACAGTTCATTATTCAACTAGAAGTTCTAAACTAGAGACAAAGGAAAAGAGGCTGTTCAAATGCCAGCAACTGCATGAAGAAGCACAACCTCATTCTGTGCCTTTTGACAATTGTGACTCAAATTACTCTTACCTCTTAATTCTATGCCTTTTGACAATTCAACTTCAAAGAAATAAAAATTTTTACATGACAAAATAATAAATATATCATGACCAACATGGAAAAAAATTTGAAGTTTAAAAAAGCAGTAAGTAGAGACAGGACAAGAATATGGAAGAAAATATTTTGAATAAAAGCCCAATAACAAGAGACAATGACGACGACCTACACGATTGACATATATGAATCAAAGACCTACTACATATCATGATAATTTTGCAACTGTATTTACATGTTGAAAAATTATGCATGGATCATAGTAACAAAAAGGAACAATCAGTTAAGTAAATAGACTTACCCTAGCGCGCATAGCAACAGCACGTCCACGGCCGACTCCAATAGCTGAGCCTTTTCCCTTAATAGGAGGAAAAAAATCTCAATTAGAAACTTACAACAAAATGCATTACTTACAAATAAGGAAGGCAAAGAAATACCTTAATTCATGCATCCAGTCGCTTGAACATAGGAACATTTTTCAACATATCAGGAATTATCATAAACATGCAAAATAGAAATCATTTTAGCAATTATCTTAAGAACAAACATTTGATAATTCAGGGTATACTGCATACCTGACTTTGCTGCCTCGATAAACACATGCTCAAGTTGTGAGACTTTTCTATCCTATCATGGAGAATAAAGTTAAATTAAAATAAAAAAACTGATTGTAAGGCATACAAGCATTTGTATCTATTAATGTCAAAGCATTAGTGTAGTTGTAGCTTATTGAACTGCCATTTGAGTTGTGCATATTTAAATCCTCTAAACAGTTTCTCTTTATAGCAAAAGCAAAAGCTCCAAACAGGAGCTTCTGCTTTTCATGTTCAGGATCAGATTTTTATTCTCTTTTTGTCAAAACTCTCTACTCTCTAGACTTCTCTCTTTGTCAAAACTCTCTACACTCTAGACTTCTCTCTTTGTCAAAACTCTCTACTCGAGATAATAGCATCTAAATCTAAGCAAATCCAGGTCAAGCCTATTTTTCGACCAGAATAATTTTGCCTGATCCAAGCTCGGCCCAACCTGAAAGATTTATAAACATTTTAAACCCAGTAGGGTCAGGTAATAAAATCTCCAGGAGAGCAAGCTCCCGTACTAAAATCAGGCAATACTCGATGCTATTGCCTGATCAACAATAAATAAGTCTTGGTCAAATTTTCCAATAGTGAAACCAAGATTGAACTGCCCAACAACCTGAAACATGTCATAATACTCGATGCTATTAATCAATTCTTACAAGTCATCCTTATGCTGACATTGAAAAGTAAAATTACATCAGAGTTAATTGATTCTCACCTGCATTCATCAAAAATCCTCCTTTCTAAAAAATCTCTCCAACTCATTGGTAGCTGCAGCTAGACAACAAGCTTTTCCCTCATCATTTTCCGATTGAAAATTCTCAAGTGTTGCAGCAGTAAAACACCTGAGATGAGACACAAGAAAAAGAACATAAGCACAAAACCACTGATGCGTTCACTTGTAAAAAATAAAACACAAACTCCCTGCACAAATAATATATTTACATTATATAACATGTAAAACTTGAATTATCATATATTACCCTCAAACAGTGCAATTTCCTACAAATATATGGTATGTTAATCTACACAGTCATCCAATTGGGTGAAAATTGCTTTTGTACCAGAAGAAGAGCATTAGAGAGGCACTTTCTGTAAGTAAAAGGGTATACATGTCACAATAAGTTTTTAAAGGGTATATATTGAAATTCAGATTTTGCTGGGATATAAGGGTATTCATAAGTTTAGTAGATATTGACAAGGACGAGAAAGTTCAATGACCTTCCAATCTTTCTTTCCTTAAATGTGGAATTGCCTGAACATAGTAATGAGAGCCTCTGTTGCCTTCTTTTCCTAAGATCACCGAGACTAAATTGCAAAAGCGGGTATGTTCTCAAACCAGAGCAGGGCTTAAGAGCACAACTATCTTCATCACTTCTATCTGAGGATGGACAGGTGGTTGAAAGATTTCCAAAATCCCCTTCATGATCTCCACTAGTAGAAGTTTCCGATACAGATGCACAAGCACAAAGATCAACAGGTAGTTAATATAAGATTGTTTGTCGCCTTTTGTTCTTATCAAACTCTTCACATTCTCTTTATCTGTGAATAGCATCCAATTTAGAGAACAACATGTGAGCTAAGTAAAATTTAAGTCTGTTACAAAGCCAAACCAATACTCACAATATTCAAAATTCACAAATCGAAAAAGAGAGACAGAAGGGGCTAGGCCAACAAAACAAAAGGGAACAACACCAAACACAACTACACAAGATCAAAATTACATAGGAGGTCCCTAACCTTGTACTAAAGTTTCAATTTAGTCACGCTTAATTAGACTTCGTAAACCTACCAAATTGCCCATTTAATATAGCTAATTACTTTTCTTACTCAACATAACTTGTGGCTCATTTATTATTGTCATTCTATGTCCAATATTTTGACTAGTTGTGGAGGCCTGAATAATTCCAACAAGAATAGATAGAAAAAAACAAATGACAAAAATCTTTAGCTAGATCAGCTAAGATCAGGGGCAGGTGTTGCCAAATTAAGGGATATTAGAAAAGTTCATTTGGCAGAGTATGGGAATCTTGAGTATTAATTAATCGAGTGAATTGTTTGGATTAATTATTTGACATTTTCAAGCTAGCAATAAGTGACCATTCCTGAGTTACTCAGTTCTATAATAACTAGTGCTTTGAATTTTCAAATCCAATGTCATAAATTTCTATCTCACCATTTCATGTCCTGTTGGTCTAGAAAAAATAATTAAACACTTCAAAAGTTGTATTCAAGTAAAGAAGATTCAGATTCAGACTCGGTGGAAAGAAGGATTGTGTTGATCTAAATCCTCCTATTCTATATATAATTATCTTCTTAAATTCTTAATTAGACTTGTATATAAAATGTAAAAGGCACCGGAAGAAATTTTGTCACACATACTTCCATAAATATATATTTCAGAAGTACCAAGAATTCATCAGTTAAACAAAAATAATAAACCATGCACCATACCAGTTACCACTAGCATTGATCTCTCATAACCAAAACTAGAACTCTCGAGAAGCTTTTTTTCATGTCAAATCACAAATCGGAGTGAACACATCTAATTTCACATTTGTTATGAAATTAATAAGAAAAAACTACTAGAATTCAACATCAATTCCTCTTTCGCAAAATTCGAATCAATAGGAATTGGCTTAGATATGTAATTCCGTGTAAATATATCAAGGGAATCCATCAGATATCAAATGATGCAACGGGAAAAACGAGATTGATCGCACGAAGTCATTATAAGAAGCTTAAAACGACTTTCGATCAAATCTCTCACGAGATCGCGATCGAAGAAGAGCACGATCTAAGAATCAAGGGTTTCGTGGGAGGGATTGTACCGTAAATGAGAGCTGAGATGAGTGATTCGCCTTGGGAAGCGGCTAGGGTTTCAGAGGGGGCGGGAGCTGCGAGGATTGCCTTCGAGTGCTCCATCGCGAGAGCTCAATGGGGAGAGAGAGAGAGAGAGAGAGAGAAAGAGAGAGAGAGAGAGGAGGGGGAGGGGGTGCGCGGTGGGGGGAGGGGAGAGGGGTTTTGATCGTACACTTTTTATTTTATTTTTTTTGGGCTGGGCTTAGGGACATCTATGCATATGGTACCCGAAATTTATCCGGACCCGAACCAAATAAAACGATGGATATGGATATGAATATGGATATGAATATCAAAAAAATAAAAATCAGACGAATATAGATTCGGATATGAATTTTGATTGTACCCAATCCGAATCCGACCCGACCGAATCCAAATTTATTATATATATATATATATATATATATATTGGATGTTATATTTGAATTTTTATTTTAAAATTTTAGATTTAATATAATATATTTTGAAATATTGAAAAAAGAAATAATTGTTTGAGACTCAAATTTTGGGTTCGAGTTCGGGTTTACGGTTTTGGTCGGGTTCGAGGTTTGGATATGGATTTTTAAAATCCCTCGGGCTTGGGTTCGGGTTAGGGTTCGGGTTTGGATTTTTAAAAATCCGCCCCGAATCCAACCCGTTGACATCTTTAGCTGGGCTTTTGTTGGGATTAAACATTTTCTTTTCCGTTGAGTTGAATCAAAAAATTTTGAATTAAGTTTTAATTTGAATAAAATTTTTTAAGAAAGTAATGTTAAATCTGTAATAAGAAATTGGCTGTAATTTTATAAGTTCACTATCATTTAATTTTAATTTTAATTTTAATTTTAATAAGTTAATTTTAAAATTTAAATTTTAATTTAATTAATAATTTGTAATTTAATTAATAGTGGCAAAAAAATTAGTCATTTAGTGGCGAAAGTAATATTGCCACTTAAAGTTAATTAATTGATGGCAAAAATTTTTTATTGCCACCTAAAGTTAATTAATTGGTGGCAAAAAAATTTTATCGCCACTATAGGTAACCAAATAATGGCGATAAAATAATCATTTAGTGGCAAAAGTAATATTGCCGCTTTATGTTAATTAATTAGTGGCAATTTTTTTATCGCCATCATAAATAACGATTTAGTGGCGACAAAATAATTATTTAGTGGCGAAAGTAGTGTCACCACTTTATGTTAAGTAATTGGTGGCCATTTGTTTTGTCGCCACCGTAGATAACCAAATAGTGGCGATAAAATAATCATTCAATGGCGAAAGTAGTATTGCCGCTTTTAGTTAACTAATCAGTGGCAACTTTTTTTATTGCCACAATAAGTAACTATATAGTGGCGACAAAATTTATCGCCACATTATTTTTGCCACCAATGCTGTCATTTCTTGTAGTGCTTCTTATGAACTTGAAAGTCAGGAAGCCTTGGAAAGCTATACGCCGGATATCTTATCCGGGATTCTGCAGTGGAATGAAGCGATTGAAATGCTTCTTCCCTGGGTTTCATCACATACTTCCCCTATGGTGCTTATACTTTTTTCTACCGTCTGCTTTATTTCTTCTTTTGCATACACCTTTTTATGCATCCTTCTCCTGTGCGAGCTCAGGGGGTTATATAATTTCTGTTTAGGTTAGGCCGTAGCAATCACATGTTTTGCTGGAATGACTTCTGCCGTTTTCTTCTCTCTGACTGAAGACAAGCAAGAATTCATTTTATCTACATCTGTAGGTTTAGAAACTCCTTTGCTTATATTTGGCAACTAGATGTATCTTAACATAAACATTGAAATGAAAAAAGGCTAAAATGCAGATAAAATCCCTGGATATATCTAGATTTGCACTATACCTCCCTCAATAATTAAAACATAGAGATATCCCCCTAAATTTATATGTTTTTTTTTGTTAGCACTTTAAACCTTGTTCTCCTTTTTTCTCTTTCTTAGGGTGCTAATGTTCAGGATATTGTGGTAAACTGAGGATTTATCTATAGGCTTTGATTGTTAGTGGGGGCAAAGTGCAAATTACAGTATATAGTTTTCTACAGTGTTACCTGCATTTTGGCCTCAAGAAATTTTTTCAAGTCTGTTGTGACAATTACGCCAATTGTCAGTGATTATTTTGTGATTGTTCTATGTAGGTCACTTCAGCACTAAATGATACAGTTCCATGTGTCAGATCAGCTGCATGTCGAGCAATTGGCGTAATTGCTAGTTTTCCTCAAATTATGTCCAAGTAATATGCTAGACTTTCTTGGTTGCTTATAGGTACAAATAGGGTTAGTTTCAATTTTGGAATTTAGTCCTTGAAGTATGATCTTGATTTCAGTTATGTCCTCGAAGTTTCAGTTTTAGTAATTTTAAGTTTGGCAGATGTAAGAATTAAGTTCCAAGATTAACTTATTCTCTATAGCAAGCCACATCAGTATCATTATTAGAATTTAGTAATTGACCAACATGGTAATCTCTTTAGGTTTCAATTCTAACATTGATGTTGACTTGATGCCTTATTTTGATGATGCATAACTTAATTGTTATGTAGAATAAACTTGACTAATTTGCTACAGTTGAATGTCTAAGCGCATAATTGAAATCAAAATCAACCTTCAAAGACTACTTGTAATGTAATCCATGTATGGAAATAATTTATATACATGCTAATAATCTGTCAATTAACTGTTCCTGTTTGTAGATCAAGGGTGCTGAATGATATCATTCATGCAGCTGAATTTAATACACATGATCCAGTAGTCTCAGTATGAATCTTTCCCATTTATCTCTAAAATTTAGTTGTATTATAATATTGTATTCTACTGTCCAGTAATATGGAATCCTTCTCTTATCAACATTTAGGTGCGCATTACTGCATCATGGGCTTTAGCAAATATCTGTGATTCTCTTCGCTATAACTTCACTGAATTGCGCAAGGAGAGTTATGCAGGTAGTTTCTGACATTTAAATTTATCTGGCATATGTTATTTCAGGTTGATTTAACTTAGTAAATTGTCACATGCAGATGAATTAAAAGAATGTATCATTCCTTTATTAGCGGAAGGTGCGTTGAGATTAACTAAAGATGGCGATAAAGTAAGAATTCAGCATTCAGGTTTCCCATGTACTGTTACAAATGCGTTTTTTGCTCCTTCAGCTGCCATTTTGGCCTATTTATGAAATTAGATAGCATATTTTCGATTTACAGCTACAATTTAACTACATACACTGAATTTTGGAGGTATTTCTGCCTTTTATATATATACTGTACTTTTGTAGCATATCACTTCTCCGTAAAGCGTGCCGAGTTCCGTCGAAATGAGCGGAACGCGGAGTGAGGTAAGTAACACGAGGTTCTAAGAGTTTTTAGACCTATGGTAAGTGAAAACGGGACCCGAGAGATCGAAACTGCAATTCTGGAAAAATTTCAGAGTTGGAACTCTTGGGGACCGGTCTCTACAAAGGGGAGACCGGTCTCCCCATGCGCGGAGGGTGGACAAGCTGAAAATCGGCTAAGTCCTGAAAATCGGACGTTTTTGTGCGCAAAGGCGCGAAAACGAAAACCGAAAAGCTATATTGGGTCGTGAGCTAAATCCGGCGTTAGCGCGGATGAAAAGATGATGAAAATGTGTTCGAAAACATGTTTGCAAAGTCTCGGTTCGATTTGAAACGAATCGGAGGTCAAACGAGCGAAAACGGACAAAAACGGACCCCGAAGGTGAAAAAGCTGAAAATTTGGCTAAGTCCTAAAATGCTGGAATTCTGGACCTCTCTGGGACCGGTCTCGCAAATCCAGGACCGGTCTCCTATATAAAAAATTGGCGAAAAAGCTGAAAATTTGGCTAAGTCCTTAACTGTTTGGCTGAGGCTTTCTGGGACCGGTCTCCATATCCCAGGACCGGTCTCCAGCTGCGAAATTTGCCCAGTTTTGGCAAATTGTAATATTTAGGGTTTGGGGGACTTATGTGCCATTGTAGCAACACCATATAGGCTTGGGGCCTTCTCTATTCACAGCACACTTCATCCCTCACTCTCTTTTCTCACTTTCTCTCTCTAGAAAAGCCCTAGAGCTTGGAGATCAAGGAGAAGAGGAAGAAGAAGGTGACATTGGAGGGCTTTGAAGGATCTTGAAGCTCTCCTACAAGGAGGCTTGGGTTGAGCTTGCTACAAGAGGTAGGTTTTTGCAAGTTTAACTCTAGGGTTTGGGTTTTCTCTTAGATTTTGGGATTTCTAGCTTGTTGCTAGTGTTAGAGAGTTGGGTATACCATGAACTCCATGGAAAACTCATGAGAGCTTCATGAGCTCTAATGGTGGCTTAGTAGGATTTGTAGTAAATGCCTTAGAGATGGTTCTAATGGCTTTAGCATGGTTCTAGAGAGCTTCTCATGGGTTCATAAGCTTTATTTTGCTTGTGTGTGAGATCAATCCCATGAGAATGCCAAAATGGCATTGTTAGGGTTTGGAAATTGGGGCTTTTGCCCTAGGGTGTTTCCAAGGCTAATTGACCTTGTGAAAACCTAATTGGGGGTATTCCCGACGCGTGGGACAACTCCGTTCGTTTAAACGAAAAGCCGATATAGGGGCTACTGTGTAAATCCTACCGATTTAGAATCATTTAACGCGCAGTCGCAAACTAGGGATCGGATAGCGTGAAATTCGAACCACAACTCCACCATAATTTTTAGAGGTGGGGGTGCATTCCGGAATCATCGAATTCCCTTCTATGTCTATTTCACCTTTTTGAGCATATTATATTGTAGAATACTCATGCATGATAGGGTAGTGAGTAATTATAAGTATGATTGTTCCTTTATGTATTGCTATAATGTAAACGAACTTAGCGAATAAAATGGAACATAGAAATGAGAACAAGAACCCTATGCATGTGTGAATGTGAGAATGACTATGATCTTAGTACACAAAGGTGACATTGAACATAGAAACAAGATTACCATCGAGATGACATAGAAAGACATAGAGAATGACATGAACAATTAGGTAGAAACCTATTATGACATTGACATTGGAACTAGAGTTTATGGTTTCCCAAGTTGGGAAATTGATCGATACTCACACTTGGCTTGTGGGAGGTAGCTCCTCCACAAGTGGTGTACTCCGGAGTGTAGACACCGCGGGGAAAGTACCCCGTCGACGAGCCCTCGGGTGATAGCGCCTTGAGCCTTCCCCGGGAGACGGGTAATGAATCGTGAGTTTTGGGGTTAACTTGGTTAACCGGTAAGATTGGGTAAAGAAACAAGTAAAGTAAAGAGCATGCATGCATCGTTAATTACAGTCAATTATCTATCCACTAATCTTTCTTTTGCAGGCATGGTATTTTAGCATATAGTATGGTTACCATTTTCTTTTCTTTGCAATACTTATGCCTAAATGGACCTAGTGGGTATGTCGGCGGGGTCGGTTGCCGCGCCCACTGGGAACTTCGTTGTAGTTCTCACACCACTAACCCTACGGGTCCTAGCTCGAGTGCGGCGGCGAGGACCGGGGGCAAAGGGTTAGCGCCATAGCTAGTGGCCACCGGAGTACATCATAGGCATTCCATTTTGGGTATACTTGTATCAACTTGTTTTGTTGATCTATAGCGATTAAGTTGTAAACATTCAAGTTTATTTTGGTGGAATGGCAAATGCAAGAAAATATGATGTATTGAATGGAAAAGATTGTAATAGTTTTAGTTTACTTGTATTTGGTTTAAATGTAATCAAATATCTTGTATGTGGTATCTATTAGCTTAGTGTTTCTACTTCCGCTGTGTAGGTTGCTTGCCCTCGTGCAAGCCTTGTATAATAGCAAATATCCATTGATTGCCTTATTATACTCGTAGTTGGAGCCTTGGGCGGGCAGGGGAGGCCCTGTTCGTTCGGCGTCTGTTGACGTGGCCCGAACCCGACCAAATAGGCGGGTAGCGGGGCGTGACAGATAAAGTGGTATCAGAGCCTAAACGGAAGTAAGCAAAGGTTTAGGATGGACTTAGGAACCGTAGGAGTGGAGACCTTAGGGACTTAGGAAGCGGTTAACGTGGACTTGGTAATTGCGAAAGCTAGTGGATTGGGTTGACATTAAGACTTCTCTAGATGGAATTAGAGATGAATTCAAGTATTAATTTGTTTCTACTTGAGGGAATCGCGTGGGGCGGCCGACCACACGACCCCAAGAGTTGAAATTCGTTTTTACTTATTTGCTTTCGCTTAATTGGGTAGTTATACGGAACGTGTAAGTGTCACGTGTATCGAGTATTAATGTGTGTGCTACGTTTCAGGACGTGATGGCACCACGAGGACGTCCTCCTAAGACGCGATCCACTGTGGCACCACCTTCTGAGGTGCCCGAACAATCGGGATCGAATGATGTACGCGAGCTGCGGGCCCAGATGGCAACTTTGGCCGGGGCTATGAAGCAGCAGGCGGAGCAGCTTAGCAGGCTCCAAGACCTGATGACCCAGCAGGCGGCGGCGGCGCCTGTACCTCAGGACCCGACGCCACCTGTTGAACCTACGGCACCACCTCCTGTGGCGGCGACACCGGTGACGGTGGTGCCTCCGCCAGCTTCGGGTTCGTCGGCTTCTGATCACGACACCCCCGAGGCGGAGCGAGAACGGGCGGTAGCAGTGCTGACGGCCTTCAAGCGGCTTAAACCACCAACCTTCAGCGGGGAAGACAAGGACCCGTGGGTGTGCGAGGCGTGGTTGATCGCCATGCAGTCCTTGTTCGAGGACTTCTATACCCTCGAACGGGATAAAGTACATTTGGCGGCCCATTGTTTCGAGGGATCGGCGCGCCTTTGGTGGAGACAAGTGAAGAAGGATCGCTCTTTGGACGATACTACAATGGCTCGGGAGACGTTTCGGGAGATGCTATTAACGGAGTCTTTTCCCGAGAGCGATAAACGGAAGATCGAGGAGGACTTCCGCAAGCTAAGGCAAGGGAGTCGCACGGTGCGTGAGTACGAGAGGGAATTCACACACATGATCAATTGTGTGCCGAGCTTGGTCCACGGTGATGGGGACCGGGCGAAGACGTTCGGGCGTGGGTTGAGGCCGGATATTTTCAAGACAGTAGATGCCTTCCGGCTGAAGACCTACGAGGAGGTTTTGGACCGTGCGCTTTGGGTGGAGCGCAGCAATGCTATTGCGCGGGAGGAGCGCGAGGCTTTTGAGAGGGACAAGGATAGAGAGAAGTCCAAGAAACGGGCATCGGTTGGGTCCGCGGGGCAGTCGAGTTCCAAGCGACCCCCGCGACCACAGCGATCACAGTGGCGAGGAGGCAGGAGCCAGTCGAGGAGCCAGGCAACTTCCTATCCGTGTGTGATTTGCGGCAGGACTCATAGGCCCAGGGAGTGCCCTCAGCGTGAAGGGAAGTGTTATCGATGTGGCTGCGAGGGACACATGACCTGGGAGTGTCCGGGTGGTGCGTCATCGGCACCATCATCGCCTTCATCCCGACACTCGCGACACTTGCGGGACTACCACCCGCTATGTCCGCCGGACGATCGTCGCGCTCGACGAAGAGGCACCTCGAGCACCTAGTGGACGGGTTTTTGCCACTCGGGTGGAGGAGCGGTCGACTCCGGCTCCGGGCCGAGATGATGTGGTGGCGGGTATTATTCTCGATCCAAGGCAGTAGAGCCAGAGCATTATTTGATACAGGTGTATCTCATTCATTCGTTAATGCATCATTCGCTAAGGCTCATGGACTAGAGGTTGTGTGTCACGATGACCAGTGGTGGGTCAATTCTATCGAACACTCTTTTGTTGTGGACGAGGAGTGCAAGAACTGTCCGGTACAGATTGGAAGCTGGATTATGCCGATCGATCTTCTAGTAGTAGACCGATTGTCGGGATTCGACGTGGTCTTGGGAATCAATTGGCTCTCCAAGTACTACGCTGTCATCGATTGTGATAAAAAGGTTATCACTTTTCGTGAGCCTAACCAGGAGGAGATGGTCTACCAAGCGTGTACGGGCGCGCGCTTTGCGGCAACCATATCGTCAGTAAGGGCGAAGAGGATGATTAAGGGTGGTTGCAAAGCCTCTTTAGCGACCATTGTAGATACCCAAAGGGAGCACCCGGAATTGGGTAGCATTCGGGTGGTATGTGAGTACCGGATGTGTTTCGGAGTTACCGGGATTGCCACCTGACCGGGAAGTTGAGTTCGTCATTGACTTAATCCCCTGGGCGGCGCCAATCTCGAGGGCCCCGTATAGAATGGCACCGGTAGAGCTAAAGGAACTTAAAGCCCAATTGCAAGACTTGCTCGATAAAGGCTTCGTGCGGCCGAGCGTCTCCCCGTGGGGAGCTCCTGCTATTTGTAAAGAAGAAGGACGCACACTTCGACTGCGTTGATTATCGCGAGTTGAACAAGGTCACGGTTAAGAACAAGTACCGTTGCCGAGAATTGATGATTTATTCGATCGATTTGCAAGGGTCTAGAGTATACTCGAAAATCGACCTTCGATCGGGGTATCATCAATTGAAGATACGGCCCAAGGACGTGTATAAAACGGCGTACTGCGTACGCGGTATGGCCATTATGAGTTCACATGCCATTCGGGCTTACTAATGCCCGGCGACCTTTATGGACCTAATGAATCGAGTCTTCCGTCCGCTATTGGACCGGTGCGGCGTGGTTTTCATTGACGACGTATTGGTATATTCTCGGACCGAGGAAGAACACGAGGAACACTTGAGAATCGTGTTGGAGACACTCCGAAGGGAAAGCTTTATGCCAAACTGAAGAAATGTGAGTTTTGGCTATCGGAGGTTACTTTCTTGGGTCACGTTATATCTGGAGATGGCATTTCGGTAGACCCGAAGAAAGTTGAGGCTATTGAGGATTGGCCTTGCCCGACAAATGTGACGGAGATCCGAAGCTTTTTGGGGCTTGCGGGTTACTATCGGCGGTTCGTGGAGGGGTTTGCCAAGATAACTACTTCACTGACGCGCCTTACGCACAAGGGGGTAAAGTACAATTGGCGCCCCGAATGTGAGCGGAGCTGCGAGGAGCTTAAGAAGAGATTGCCACCGACTCGGTGCTTGCCTTGCCGACACCGGGGGAGAAGTATGTCGTGTACAGTGATGCTTCCTATGTTGGACTCGGGTGTGTCTTGATGCAAAGTGACCGAGTCATAGCTTATGCTTCGCGCCAACTAAAGAGCTATGAGAAGAACTACCCGATCCATGATCTTGAGCTAGCGGCGGTCATTTTCGCGCTAAAGTTATGGAGGCATTACTTGTACGGTGAGCATTGCGAGATTTATACGGATCACAAGAGTCTCAAATACTTGTTCACCCAGAAGGAGTTGAATATGCGACAGCGGCGGTGGTTAGAGTTGCTCAAAGATTATGATGTAACTATTCTATACCACCCCGGGAAGGCAAATGTCGTGGCCGCTGCTCTGAGTAGAAAGTCGGCGGAAAATTTGGCGACGACAATTACGCCTCCACCGGCATAGCACAAGGAGATGCAGCGATTAGGACTTGAAGTGGTGGCGCCTGGAGTACCGGCCACACTCGCTATGTTGATCGTGCAACCTACCTTATTGGAGAAGATAAAAGAATTGCAAGCGTCTGATTCGTACCTCCAAAAGGTGCGCGGGGAAGTCGAGAACGGTAGTGCCGAAGATTTTGGCATTGGGACCGACGGTGCACTGCGGTATAGAAACCGCTGGTGTGTGCCTAAGGACGAAGATCTCCGGATGGCGATTATGCAAGAAGCGCACCAATCACCCTATAGCATTCACCCGGGTGTCACCAAGATGTATCATGATCTAAAGCTTCATTATTGGTGGCGGGTATGAAAAGGGATATTGGAGAATTTGTGGCACAGTGCCTCACGTGCCAACAAGTAAAGGCTGAGCGTCGTTTTCCGGCGGGAAAATTGCAAAGTCTACCAATACCCGTGTGGAAGTGGGAAGACATCGCTATGGACTTTGTGACGGGCTTGCCTAGATCTCAAGGCGGACACGACGCGATTTGGGTAGTTGTGGACCGGTTAACGAAATCGGCTCACTTTTTGCCGATCCACACTACTTGGTCAGGAGACAAGCTGGCTCAAGTTTATCTTGACGAGGTTGTGAGACTACATGGGGTTCCGGTGTCAATTGGATCAGATCGAGACCCCCGGTTCACATCTCATTTCTGGAAGAGTTTGCAAGATGCATTGGGTACACGGCTCGACTTTAGTACGGCATTTCATCCTCAAAGTGACGGTCAATCTGAGAGAACCATTCAGATACTTGAGGACATGTTTCGGGCGTGTGTACTCGATTATAAGGGCGGATGGCACGATTTCCTACGGCGGAATTCGCATACAACAATAGCTACCAAGAAAGTATTGCGATGGCGCCATTCGAGGCCCTCTATGGTAAGAAGTGTCGCTCTCCAATTCATTGGAGCGACGTGGGCGAGAGAACTGCTCTTGGCCCCGATGTGGTGCGAGAGGCGGAAGAGAAAGTCCGCCTAGCCCGACAAAGACTCAAGACGGCTCAATCTCGGCAAAAGAGCTATGCCGACAAGCGAAGAAACCTAGAGTTCGAGGTTGGAGACCGCGTGTTTTTGAAGGTGTCACCGATGCGCGGTGTAAAGAGGTTTGGCGTTCGGGGAAAGCTAAGCCCTCGTTATGTCGGACCTTTTGAAATTCTAGAGCGGATCGGTGCGGTAGCATACAAGTTGGCGTTACCACCGAGACTTGCGGGAGTGCACAATGTCTTTCACGTGTCAAATCTCCGCATGTACGTCCGCAATTCGTCGCACGTATTGGAGTATGAACCGTAGAATTGAACGAGGACATGACTTATGAAGAGTACCCGGTTTGTATTCTTGAAAGAGGTGAGAAGAAGCTTAGAAATCGCAAGATTTCCTACGTCAAGGTCCGGTGGAGTAATCATGCAAAGGCGTGAAGCCACCCGGGAACTTGAAGACACAATGAGGAGGAGTATCCTCACTTATTCGAGTCGACGAGCTAAGGTACGAGTTGAGTTTCGCGACGAAACTATTTGTAAGGGGTGGGGAATGTAGCATATCACTTCTCCGTAAGGCGTGCCGAGTTCCGTCGAAATGAGCGGAACGCGGAGTGAGGTAAGTAACACGAGGTTCTAAGAGTTTTTAGACCTATGGTAAGTGAAAACGGGACCCGAGAGATCGAAACTGCACTGGAAAAATTTCGAGTTGGAACTCTTGGGGACCGGTCTCTACAAAGGGAGACCGGTCTCCCCATGCGCGGAGGGTGGACAAGTGAAAATCGGCTAAGTCCTGTAAATCGGGCTTTTTTGTGCGCAAAGGGGCGAAAACGAAAACCGAAAAGCTATATTGGGTCGTGAGCTAAATCCGGCGTTAGCGCGGATGAAAAGATGATGAAAATGTGTTCGAAAACATGTTTGCAAAGTCTCGGTTCGATTTGAAACGAATCGGAGGTCAAACGAGCGAAATCGGACAAAATACGGACCCCGAAGGTGAAAAAGCTGAAAATTTGGCTAAGTCCTAAAATGCTGGAATTCTGGACCTCTCTGGGACCGGTCTCGCAAATCCAGGACCGGTCTCCTATATAAAAAATTGGCGAAAAAGCTGAAAATTTGGCTAAGTCCTTAACTGTTTGGCTGAGGCTTTCTGGGACCGGTCTCCATATCCCAGACCGGTCTCAATGCTAAATTTGCCCGATTTTGGCAAATTGTAATATTTAGGGTTTGGGGGACTTATGTGCCATTGTAGCAACACCATATAGGCTTGGGGCCTTCTCTATTCACAAGACACTTCATCCTCACTCTCTTTTCTCACTTTCTCTCTAGAAAAGCCCTAGAGCTTGGAGATCAAGGAGAAGAGGAAGAAGGTGACATTGGAGGGCTTTGAAGGATCTTGAAGCTCTCCTACAAGGAGGCTTGGGTTGAGCTTGCTACAAGAGGTAGGTTTTTGCAAGTTTAACTCTAGGGTTTGGGTTTTCTCTTAGATTTTGGGATTTCTAGCTTGTTGCTAGTGTTAGAGAGTTGGGTATACCATGAACTCCATGGAAAACTCATGAGAGCTTCATGAGCTCTAATGGTGGCTTAGTAGGATTTGTAGTAAATGCCTTAGAGATGGTTCTAATGGCTTTAGCATGGTTCTAGAGAGCTTCTCATGGGTTCATAAGCTTTATTTTGCTTGTGTGTGAGATCAATCCCATGAGAATGCCAAAATGGCATTGTTAGGGTTTGGAAATTGGGGCTTTTGCCCTAGGGTGTTTCCAAGGCTAATTGACCTTGTGAAAACCTAATTGGGGGTATTCCCGACGCGTGGGACAACTCCGTTCGTTTAAACGAAAAGCCGATATAGGGGCTACTGTGTAAATCGGCCTGATTTAGAATCTATTTAACGCGCAGGTCGCAAACTAGGGATCGGATAGCCGTGAAATTCGAACCACAACTCCACCATAATTTTTAGACGAGGGGGGTGCATTCGGAATCATCGAATTCCCTTCTATGTCTATTTCACCTTTTTGAGCATATTATATTGTAGAATACTCATGCATGATAGGGTAGTGAGTAATTATAAGTATGATTGTTCCTTTATGTATTGCTATAATGTAAACGAACTTAGCGAATAAAATGGAACATAGAAATGAGAACAAGAACCCTATGCATGTGTGAATGTGAGAATGACTATGATCTTAGTACACAAAGGTGACATTGAACATAGAAACAAGATTACCATCGAGATGACATAGAAAGACATAGAGAATGACATGAACAATTAGGTAGAAACCTATTATGACATTGACATTGGAACTAGAGTTTATGGTTTCCCAAGTTGGGAAATTGATCGATACTCACACTTGGCTTGTGGGAGGTAGCTCCTCCACAAGTGGTGTACTCCGGAGTGTAGACACCGCGGGGAAAGTACCCCGTCGACGAGCCCTCGGGTGATAGCGCCTTGAGCCTTCCCCGGTAGACGGGTAATGAATCGTGAGTTTTGGGGTTAACTTGGTTAACCGGTAAGATTGGGTAAAGAAACAAGTAAAGTAAAGAGCATGCATGCATCGTTAATTACAGTCAATTATCTATCCACTAATCTTTCTTTTGCATGGTATTTTAGCATATAGTATGGTTACCATTTTCTTTTCTTTGCAATACTTATGCCTAAATGGACCTAGTGGGTAAGTCGGCGGGGTCGGTTGTTGCGAGCCCACCGGGAACTTCGTTGTAGTTCTCACACCACTAACCCTACAGGTCCTAGCTCGAGTGCGGCGGCGGAGGACCAGGGCAAAGGGTTAGCGCCATAGCTAGTGGCCACCGGAGTACATCATAGGCATTCCATTTTGGGTATACTTGTATCAACTTGTTTTGTTGATCTATAGCGATTAAGTTGTAAACATTCAAGTTTATTTTGGTGGAATGGCAAATGCAAGAAAATATGATGTATTGAATGGAAAAGATTGTAATAGTTTTAGTTTACTTGTATTTGGTTTAAATGTAATCAAATATCTTGTATGTGGTATCTATTAGCTTAGTGTTTCTACTCATTGTGTTTGTTGCTTGCCCTCGTGCAAGCCTTGTATAATAGCAAATATCCATTGATTGCCTTATTATACTCGTAGTTGGAGCCTTGGGCGGGCAGGGGAGGCCCTGTCCGTTCGGCGTCTGTTGACGTGGCCCGAACCCGACCAAATAGGCGGGTAGCGGGGCGTGACAACTTTATATTTTGTTGGTTGAAGCTTCGTTATAGTTCAAGTTCTGGAACAATTGTGTGCAGTTTGTTAATAGATGCATGTGATAGAATTTCAACAAGTATCTTTTCTTTTAATGCTTTGGCAAATCAAGGATTCTGCACAAATTTGAACTAATTCAAATGTTATTCAATGTGCAGGTTCAAGTATATATTCGTGGGGCTGATCAGAATTTGTTTATGCTCCTTTTGATTTTGTTATCATACAAATTTTAATTTTTTGTATTTCTTTCAGTTAGAGAGTTTGATTTGTTATAATTACTACAACATATGAGTGGATATTATTGTTGTGAAGTATGAATATTTGATTTTAGTTTTATCCTTTTAACGAGAATTTAAGAAACTTTGTTGATTGCTTATTTTTAGTCTCATCAATTTAATGTATATGAGATTAGGTTAACTAAAGTTTAGTACTAGACTTGATGTTTAAATAAAATATTATATTTTGAATGACAATGGGACACTTATAAAGTGTCACTATATGAAAAATTATTATTATTTTAAAAAAAATTAGGGACACTTATGTGTGTCACTATATGAAAAATTATTATTATTTTTAAAAAAATTAGGGACACTTATGTGTGTCACTAAAACCAAAAAAAGTGTCGCTAAACAGCAGCACTAATTTGGGATATACCGACACTTTATTATGTGTCGCTATATACCCTAGGGACTGCACATATAGCGACACTTTTTTAAGTGTCGGTATTTTTGCCAGCAGCACTTTTTTTGAGTTTTAGGGACACTTAAAAGTGTCGCTATAGCTCAGTTTTGTTGTAGTGTCTATACATTGGGTATAAACATACAGCTAGCATAAACTCCAAGCTAATCTAGCTAGACGCGACCCTCTTACCGCGGTCCCTAAACTCTCTCGCGCGGATGGCTCTATAAACAAAAATATCAACAAAATGTGAATGAGAACTATTAGTCAATAGTTTCTAGTGGGTAAGCCGCCGACATCAACGAATTACCCCACTAGGTCATCGAGGCGTGAGTAGTAAATAAGAATAACTGAATAAGCAACATGAATATTGAGCAAATAATAATTTACTAAGCTACTAAGCCTCTAATTAGCATGATGTTTAACAAGTAATAAGGCTATTCTATCATGAATGGGCATGTCCAACTAGTATGTACTATCTAGTAGTGATGTCCACATTATACTTTTAATTGTCTTTTTTTTGAGAGATAGGTAGCACGCTACCCGCTTCGTTTATTTCGTTAAGAAGTAAACTTAGCCAGAAATGTGAATCAACTAGGATTCGAACTCGGGTCTCGGGTACCAACCACCAAGCCCTTTGCCACTTGCTCTAGGGACGGTCGGTATTATACTTTTAATTGTCATTGTTCAATTCAACTGGAATCTATACAAGTGTAGTCCTACTTGCGACGTGCCTAATGGCCCCGTAATAGTCAACATTCCCTCTCTAGGAATGAGCCTCCCTTACGACATTCCATTTCGGCGCCCAATCCTGCACGGACGAGTATGTGTCGCGTAGGCTAATTCACTATAAAAAAAAGTTAATATAAGGACGCTTTTTAGACGATGCTTAGGGGAAGCGTCTCCAAGCGTTTTTACAATATAGAAAATATTGACTCTTCAAAAAGCGTCGTTATATGATATCAAATAATTTATTAAATAATGATAAATTTTAATATTATTTTTAATTTTCTAACGCTTTAAAGTGCCAGAATGTTTTTTACCGATGCTTGGTATAAGCGTCAATATATACGTGGCGACTCTTTATTTGCCGACGCTTTGATCGATGCTTTCAAAAGTGACGTTGGAATATATTGGGACGCTTTTAAGCATCGTTAAATATAAATAGAGCGTCCTTAAATGTAATATTTTTTGTAGTGATTTCGAAGTGCTTGGCTTGTAGGTAGCGACCGTCACAAGCATGTGCGAATGAGCACAAAGGCAAGCAAGCATGATCATCTATATCAAGTCCTCGATCATCATGTCTAAAATATGGTACAAGTACTAACGACCCAACGGTGGGTCTCTATGTCACATTGTAGAGATTTAATCATTTACTAAATCAAGTGTCACTACATGACGTTCATGTTCACTATGTCAAGCATAAGCATAAGTCATTTGTCCATTAGTATGTAAAACTTGTCATTTCACTAATCATAATATGATTTCTAGTATGCATGAAGATTGTCATTTCACATACAGGTTCCATATACAATTATCACTCTACTACATAGAGGATGTAAAGTATGACATATAACATGTATATCTTAGGCATTCAAAAATTCATTTATACTCTATCTAGTATGAATATGCATGATTTTTATTTTACAACATAGATAATAACATAGAAGGAGTTCACATATTTCGGTGAGGTTAAACCCACCGGATACCCCTCGAAACCCCTATGCTTGCGCGAACGAGGTTGTCCGCTAGCCTTCTAGCACCATAACAAAAATTTTAAGGGGGTTAGGAGCTTCTAATGAGCACCCCACAAAATTCCTCAAAAATCAACCCATAAATAGGTAAAAAATACCTTAGATGAGGAAAAACTCTTCCAAATTCTCAAAGGAGGTTAGGATGTTTCAATTCCAACCTAAAAGGAAGTATTGAAACCAATAATTAAGAGGATGTTTTGGCAGCAAACACAAGGTAACACTACTACACAATTATCGTCGGATAATTGTACGAATACGAGTTCCCGGAAGTGTCTATTTCAACACTCGGAATCCACTATCGCTCACCCGTCATCACCGAACCCACAAAATGATGATGGTGACCAGCCAACAAGGCCTAGCGACAACTCACAGGGCAACCAAACCACATTGGAAGAAATCCAACCAGAAACCGCGTTCTTTCGGCGAATTTTGCCGAAAAACGCACTGAAATCGACTTCTCGATTTTCGTGAAAGTTACCTAACCATGGATGATCAGTCCAGAGGTCACCACACACACAAACGCGCTGCCCACAGTAGCCACACACTGCAAAATTGCACAAAAATCCCCGTATTTACATAAAATCTTAATATTTTATGTAAATCGGGCGATAACATGGCTCGTTAACACAAACCGAGGGCTTCCAAGACCCGCCGAGAAATGCACTGCTAGGTCTCAGTGTGACGGAGGCTGTGCTCACCTTTCGGAGCACTGTCGACCACTGTGGAGAGCGTGGGAGCAACCCAAAATTCTGCGAACAGCGCGCAGTCGTGGAGAAACGCGCCGAACAGAACTAACCGGATGCCATTGATCCAAAGTGAGGTGACCACTATGATCGGCAGTGACCAACGATCACCGTGCTCACCTTCGAAGGCATCGGGACAGCCTCGGATCACCGGAAAAGCGCGCATAAACCCGCAACAGCGGCCAAAAAGGCTCCACAGGGTCCACACCGCCAACACAGCGGATCGGGGCCTTCCCGACAGAAGCCAAGGTGAGCACGATGATCAGCGATGAGTCGCTGTAAGGAAGTGAATTCTCGAAATCCGAGAGTTGCACCACGATTAGAATCGACTGATTGTCGAGTGGATGGACTTCGGAAAGTTCGAAGTTGATCCGAAGGCAAAAAGTGCACCGGAGTTGCTCCCGGTGAGGTTCGAAAGTATTCGGGCGTTTTGGTGCGCTTAGGTGCAAAAATGGAGACCGAAAAGCTATGTTGGGTCATGAGCTAAATCCGGCATTAGCGTGGATGAAAAGATGATGAAAACGTGCTCGAAAACATGTTTGGAAAGTCTCGGTTCGATTTGAAACGAATCGGAGGTCAAACGAGCGAAACGGAGAAGAAACGACGAAAGCTGAAAAATTTGGCTAAGTCCTTGAGGTGGGCTGAAGGTCCCTGAGGGGACCGGTCCCTGAAAAGGGAGACCGGTCCCTGAAGGCTGTCCCGCGAGAGCGAGCTCTGGGGACCGGTCTCTTGGGGAGACCGGTCCCCAGCTGCGCAGAGTGGAGCAAGGCTCTCTGGGACCGGTCCTTGACTAGGGAGACCGGTCCCTGAGCCCGAAAAAGGTCCAGTTTGGTGCAGTTTGAATTGTTGAGGGGGCTTTTGGCATCTTGTTACAAATGAAGGGTTATAGAGGGCATTTCCTCTCTCACACCCTCATTCCCTCTCACACACACACTCACAACTCTCCCTCTCTCTCTAGAAAGAAGAAGAAACAAGAGAAGAAGAAAAAGAAGGAGAAAAGGAAGGAGAAGAAGCTAGAGAAGGAGCTCTCCATCCTCTTCCTCATCTTCTCCTTGTCTTGGAGCTACCTAGAGGTGAGCTCTCTTGAACCCTAGCTTGTAGAACTTAGGGTTTTTGGGTTTTGGAGCTTTGAAATGGGCCAAATGGGACCCTAGCAAGCTTCTAAAGAGATCAACCCCAAGTTCTAGGGCCTTGATCAAATGGGCTAACTAGTGTGCAAACCTAGGGTTCCAAACTGAGGGTTTTTCATGGTAACTTCTCCTAGAGTGTTCTAAATCCTCTAGGGATAATTTTTATGGAACCCTAGGCTTCCTAAGAGATGATTTGCACAAGTAATTTGGGCTCTAACGCGAGATTTTGCTCGGGGCAATTTCTATGGCTCAAATTGGGGCTTTTCAAAATAAAAGGTTTTGATCTCTTTTAATCTCATTTCTAACATATTGTTAGGTCCACGAACGCGTGGGAAGCGACGATTCGTCGATCCGACGAACGGTTTGAGTGATCCGAGCCAAACAAGGGCTTGGAGCTGCAGTTGGGCCCAAAGAAGCCAAAGCGGTGTTTGGAGACTACGAGTCGGACGTCGTAGCTTCGTGAAGCTTCCCAAAAGGTGGGGGGTGACACTCGATTACTTCGAACTCCTTTCTATGTCTTAGAATTGCATAATTTTCATCTCTTGCATGTAGCATAGTAGAATTGCATGTTTAGGCTACTCCTTATGCTTTCTAATGATAACCTAGTGTACTTGGAATGCTAGGTGAATGGATAGGTGAGGATTGGGTCTGGACATTGGATTCTATAGTGCTAAGAAAGAGACGGACTCGAGGGTTATCTAGTGACATAGATCGAGTGGCATCTAATGTAAAGAACATGACGAGTGGCATTAACATAGTGTATTTGACACTAGAGGTCTTTGGACATAGGGATAGGTGAAATCCCAAGAGAAATGGCTCGTGAACATAGATCTTAGTAAAGCTAAGTACATGTTACTGTTGGTCGGAATAGTGGAGTTCCGAGAGAACTGTTGGCCCTAGTCGGTAGGGTATCCTCACGTGGAGAGGATAGATCAAGCTCACGGTCTGTATTAGTGGTGGTATAGCCATCAGTGTCGTCGAGTACTCCAGAGTGTCGCACGATCGGGACCACATGGAGGTCCACAGACAATCCCGGGTTGGAGTGCACGTGGAGCCTCCTCCCCAAAAAGGGATCTATATGTGAGGCGTAGGCGAACCCAAGGGTATCACCACGGATTGGGTAAAGGAAATATTAATGTTAGCATTGAACAGTCATTGTTGAACATAGTGAGAACTTGTAGCATGTTAGTAAACCTTTTACTATATGATGCATGGATTTCAAATAATTATGGGCATAGTAGCATAGATTTACTATTGTGCATTTAAAGCTTTCAGATATTTATATATATATATATCTAGTTGTTACTTGTGCCCACTTGGACCTAGTGGGGAGATCGGTGGAGTCGATGGCCGAGCCCACTGGGAACTAAGTAAGTTAGTTCTCACCCCACTCTATTTCCAGTGTTCGGTGCAGGTTCGTCGGGCGAGGACCGCCGATCAGTGAGTATCGTGGTAGTTGTTGGCCTAGTGGCCCTAATCTTGTATTAAATTTTGATGATAACAAATAATCACTTTTATTGGACTAACCTCTTTATCTTGAGTTTTGTGTTTCTAGATCATTCTATCTTCTAATGGACTCAAGATGGGCAATTCTCTAAGTATTAAGCTTCAACTATGGAAGCTACATTTGCTTCTTTTGTCAAATTGACAAACTCACTCTCTCTCTACTTTTACTTGAATTAAATCTCAATTGGAGTGAGATATTCTGAGCTAATTTATTTATTTACAATTCTCTTTTCTCCATCTGCTCAAAACTTTACATTCTGTCAAGTTTGGGTTTTCGGACCCTGTTCCGGGCGACCCACAGTGAATCCGAAATCTCTACGGTATTTTTGGTCTCGCTCCTGATACTCGAGCTATCCACGGATCACTCTTTTAATCGTTCCGGCGACCGTACGAAGGTTAGGTCGACCGAATCCACTTTGACAGTTGCGTGTTGTACAAATCGAGATTGTCGTGTAGCACGGCAACTCGGCGCGGCGAGCGCGCGCGCGTCGAAATTCCGGCGACCACGCAATGTCAGGAAGCCCTAAAAGGTTTTGTCAGGAAATTCGGCGCGCGTGCCTGCCCCGGTCAGAAAGTCAGCGCGCATGTCAGGGCGCCCGGTAATCATGACGTACGGATCTGAAAAGCGGCGCACGCGGCCGACAGGATGCGAGAGAACCGCAGTTGCGCATACACAAGTTCCGGGCGCCCGGAATGTACTTTAGGGCGCCCGAAATGTCAACTTTCAGGAGCTGGCCGAGGCTATAAATAGATGACCTTTGGGCTTCTCAAAGTCATCTTCTTGCACTTGATTTTAAGCTAAAAACTTCAGCATTTTAAAACACTTAGCTCTCAATTCTCTTTTTCAATTTGAGTGAAATTGTAGTGAGATTTATTCTTGTAAAAAGAGAGAGGGAAAGTCTTGAAGCTTGATAAGAAGAAGATCTTGGTGTAAAGGCTTGGTGCTTGCCCGCAAAAGCATCAACTAGTGGAGATCCAACTTTCTCTTGCGTTGAGAAGTTGGCGGGGACGTAGGCAAAGTCGAACCTCGAAACAAATCGACCGTGTGCTTTCTTGAGTTTGAATTTCTCTATAATTCTCTTTGTCGATTGTTTTGGGTTTTTAATTAACTTGATTTTTGACTCTTTATTTTAGAAACCTAATTCACCCCCCCTCTTAGTTTGCCATTTCGATCCTAAATTGGTATCAGAGCGAGGTCTCACATTATTTAGATTAACATCTAAGTGAGAATGGCATCTATGGGAAAGAATATCGAAGGACAATCTATTGTTCGGCCATCATTTTTTGATGGAACCGATTATCCTTTTTGGAAGATTAGAATGAAGATATTCTTTCAATCTCTAGATTTTGATGTTTGGGATATAGTCGAAAGTGGTTATATCACTCCATCAAAACCTAGAGCGGAATGGAATGAAGCGGAAAAATCTCGCTTTCAATTGAATGCTAAAGCTATCAATTCATTCCTTTGCGCTCTTAGTAGAGAAGAATTTCATCGAATCTCTATATGCACAACGGCTAAAGAGATTTGGGATAAATTAGAAGTTACTCATGAAGGTACTTCTAGGGTGAAGGAATCTAAAATAAGCATGCTCATGTCAAGTTATGAACTATTCAAAATGGAGGAAAGTGAATCCATTTCGAATATGTTCACAAGATTTACTAACATTGTGAATAGCTTGAAAGCCTTAGGTAAGGATTTTCCTCAATCGGACTTGGTACGAAAACTTCTTCGAGTACTACCAAGAAGTTGGATACCTAAGGTTACGGCTATCCAAGAGGCTCATGACTTGGACCAAGTAAAGATTGATGAACTTGTCGGATCGCTCATGGCACATGAACAACGCCTCAAGGAGTATGACAACGAAGTAGCTCCCGAGAAAAAGAAAAGCCTTGCACTTAAAGGAGTGGTTGCCTCCGATAGTGAAAATGATGAAGAAGGTTCGAGCGAAGAAATTGCTATGATTTCAAAGAGGCTCGACCGACTAATCAAGAAGCGCAACTTGAGGAGACCTAAGCGAGACGGGTTTAAAGGTGAAGGATTCAAGAAAGGAATCATTTGCTACAATTGCAACAAACCGGGGCATTTAAAAAGTGAATGCACTCTTCCTATCAAACCCTTCAAGAAAGACAAGAAAAAGAAGGCTTTCAATGCACTAAATTGGGACGCCCCCGACGAATCTAGCGATGACGAGTCGAAAAAAGAAGTTGCCCAAATTTGCCTTATGGCTTTTGAAGATGAGGTAAATAATTTAAGTTATGATGAACTTTTAGAAGCTTTCTTTTCTTTATATGATGATTTACAAAGTTTGGGTCCTAAATATACATCTCTTAAAAGGCAAAATGCTTTATTAGAGATGAAAGTTAACAACTTAAAATCTTCAACTTCAAACCCTTCCTTGGTACTTGAAAGTGAAAACTCTTTACTTAAGAAAGAGCTCACACAAGTAAAAGAGACATGTTGTAGTCTCACTCATGAAAATGAAGTATTAAAGAAGAAGCTTGAAGGTCAAAATTTTAAGTCAAACTTCTATTGTAACAATCAACTTGAGAAGCTTCAAAGTGAAAACCAACAACTCAAAGTTGGCTTAGGTGAGTCTAAGAAAACTCTTGAGAAATTTGTTGGTGGAACTAAGTATCTAAATATGATACTTGGAAGTCAAGTTGTAAACTTTCAAAAGTTTGGGATAGGTTATGTACCTAATCCAAACAATGTTAAATTAACAAAAACCAAAAGAAAGGTCTTTGTTAAAAGCTCAAATCAAAACCCAACTTTACATTGTTCCTATTGTAATATTAGAGGACATCATACATCTTCTTGTAAATATAAGAAAAATCCTAAACTTAACCAAATTTGGGTTGTGAAAGGTTTATCTAACTTAAAAGGACCCAATCTCACTTGGGTACCAAAGTTAAAAACTTGATTTGTTTTTGTAGGTGTGTCTCCAATCAAAAGGTGCAAGCAACAAATGGTATTTAGATAGTGGATGCTCAAGACATATGACTTGGGATCAAACCAAGTTTAAATCTATTGAAATGAAAGATAGAGGATTTGTCACCTTTGGAGACAACACAAAAGGAAAGATCATTAGAATCGGCACTATTGGTAATGACAAGGTTAATATTTCCAATGTTCTTTTAGTTGATGGCCTTAAGCATAATTTACTAAGCATTAGTCAATTATGTGACAAAAGCTGTTTTGTAAAATTTGAGGCATCTCATTGTAGTATCCTTGAACCATCTACTAATGAGGTAGCTTTTGTGGGATTTCGATCTAAGAATGTTTATACCGTTGATTTAGGCAAACTTTCACTTGAAGGAGAAAAATGTTTTTCGGTTCAAACTAATCACGAATCTTGGCTTTGGCATAAAAGGTTAGCACATGCTAGTATGGACTCTCTCTCAAAACTTTCTAAAAGAAAACTAGTAAAAGGTTTACCTAAAATAGATTATGCCAAAAGTGAGATTTGTGATGCTTGTGCTCAAGCTAAGCAAGTAAAATCATCTTTTAAATCTAAAAATGTTGTCTCCACTATTAGGCCATTGGAATTGATTCACATGGACCTCTTCGGACCAATTGATGTCACTAGCCTTGGTGGAAGCAACTATGTTTTTGTAATTGTTGATGATTACTCTAGATTTACTTGGACTTTATTTTTAAGACACAAGTATGACACTTTTAAATCCTTCAAAGATTTTGTCTATCGTGTTCAAAATGAGAAAAGTTGTATGATCTCCAAAATTAGAAGTGATCATGGCGGTAAATTCGAAAATCGCAAATTTGAAGAGTTTTGCATTGAATTGGGAATAGAACATCAATTTGCTACCCCTCGAACACCTCTACAAAATGGGGCTGTTGAACGCAAAAATAGATCTCTCCAAGAAGTGGCTAGATCTATGTTACTTGAGGGAGAGTTGCCTAAGTCTTTTTGGGCGAAGCGTAAACACGGCTTGCTATATTATGAATCGTGTTCTAATTCGACCAATTCTTGAGAAAACTCCTTTCGAATTGTGGCATGATAGAATTCCCAATATTGGTTACTTCAAGATCTTTGGTTGTAAATGCTTCATTTTGAACACAAAAGACAAGTTGGGAAAGTTTGATGCTAAATCCGATGAAGCAATATTCTTGGGCTATTCCTCTACTAGTAAAGCTTATCGAATATATAATCGACGAACTTTAGTAATGGAGGAAAGTATGCATATTCTCTTTGAAGAATACAAAGGTAAGGATATCTCTTTTGAAGATGATCTTCTTGACTTTGAGAAGCTAAACATAAACTCCACACCTCAAGATGTTGAACAATCTAAGGAAGTTGAGAAGTTCATTTCCAAAGATAATGAACCTACTCCTCTACCTAAAGTGTGAAAATTTGCTACTTATCATCCCAAGGACTCCATTATTGGAGATCCAAGTCAAACGGTCAAGACAAGATCTTCTCTAAGATTACTTTGTGACCATTTGGCTTTCATATCTCAAATTGAACCTAAAAATTTTGTTGAAGCTAGCAATGATGAAAATTGGCTCATTGCGATGCAAGAAGAACTCAACCAATTTGAGAGGAACCAAGTTTGGACGCTTGTGGAAAGACCAAGTGATCATACCGTTATTGGCACTAAATGGGTCTTTCGAAACAAGCGAGATGAATCGGATGTCGTGGTTCGAAACAAGGCTAGACTAGTGGCCCAAGGTTTCAACCAAATTGAAGGAATTGATTTTGATGAAACTTTTGCACCGGTTGCTCGACTTGAAGCTATTCGAATTCTCTTGGCATTTGCCTCCTACATGAACTTCAAGTTATTTCAAATGGATGTTAAAAGTGCTTTCTTAAATGGATTCATTTCCGAAGAAGTCTATGTTGAGCAACCAACCGGTTTTGAAAAGCAAGACTTTCCGGATCATGTTTTTAAACTTTCAAAAGCACTTTATGGTTTAAAGCAAGCTCCTAGAGCTTGGTATGAAAGACTTAGCACTTTTCTCACTTCAAATAATTTCACAAGAGGAAAAATTGACACTACACTATTTATTAAGATAAAGGATAATGATCTTCTCATTGTTCAAATTTATGTGGATGATATTATATTTGGTGCTACTAACGAATCTCTTTGCAAGGAATTTTCTACACTAATGCAAAATGAGTTTGAAATGAGCATGATGGGCGAGCTCTCATTCTTCCTTGGACTCCAAGTCAAACAAATGAAGGATGGAATCTTCATTAATCAAGCCAAATATGCAAAAGACCTAATCAAAAGATTTGGTTTGGAAAGCTCAAAAGACACTAGCACTCCAATGAGTGCCGAAACTAAACTTGATAAGGATGAAAAAGGGAAGGATGTTGACATCAAGCTCTACCGAGGTATGATTGGTAGTTTACTTTATCTTACCGCAAGTAGGCCGGACATTATGTTTTGTGTTTGCTTATGTGCTCGATTTCAAGCTCAACCTAAGGAGTCACATTTAGTAGCCGTAAAGAGAATTCTTAGATATGTTAAGGGGACTCTCAACTTAGGATTATGGTATCCCAAGGGCACTAGTTTTGATCTCATTGGCTTTTCGGATGCGACTTTGCCGGATGCAAAGTTGATCGGAAAAGTACTAGTGGGACTTGTCAATTTCTTGGTCACTCCTTAGTCTCATGGTCTTCGAAAAAGCAAAATTCGGTTGCACTCTCAACCGCCGAAGCCGAGTACATTGCGGCGGGTTGTTGTTGTGCACAAATTTTATGGATGAAACAAACCCTTGAGGACTTTGGAGTGCATCTAAAACAAGTTCCAATCAAATGTGACAATACTAGTGCTATCAACCTATCTAGAAATCCTATTCAACATTCTAGAACTAAACATATTGAGATTAGACATCATTTTATTAGAGATCACATTCAAAAAGGAGATGTTACTATAGACTTTGTGGACACTCATCATCAATTAGCGGACATCTTTACTAAACCCCTTAGTGAGGATAGATTCACTATACTTAGAAGAGAATTAGGAATGATTGATTTAAATGCTTGATTCTCTTTTGCTTTTGGGTGTTCTTATGTAATGTTTTTCTCCTTATTTTTATCTGTTTTTTTTTTTTTTGGTTCTTCATACATTTCCGGTCGCCCGCTCGTCCTTTTCGGGCGCCCGGTCTCTGCGTTGACCGCATCTGCTCCTCTGACCACCTTAGCGGGTTATCGGGTTTCGGATCGGGCGACTGGAGTCGCACCCGCGCCCGGATTCGGTTTGACCGTCGCTGTTTGACTAAGCTTGACGGGTTGCGGGTTACCGAACTCGGGCGACCTGGCCGGTCCGTCAGTCGCACCCGAAACCCGAAATCGGGTCTCCTTCCTTCCTGTCAACCCGACAGAAACCCTAGCCCCTCTTTTTTTCTTCTTTTCTTTTTTTTTCTCCTCCCTCTTCCTCCTCTCCTCCGGTCGCCCTGACCCCGCGCCCTGGACCCGAGCCGCCGCCGCCGCCCCTCTTCCGCGCTGCTCTGCTCCGGCCTGACCTTCCCGGCTTGCGTTTCCGGTCGGCCCGGTCCGTGCGCCCGCTCGCCGGCTCGGCGCCCTCTGCACGATCCGAAATCTCCTCTTCTTCTCTCTCTCCTCTCGTGTGGTATACCTCTTCTTTTTTTTATTTTTTTTTATTTTTTTCTTGCAGGAAACCCTAGAAACCCTAGCTTGTATTTTTTTTATTTATGTTTTTGTTTCTTTTCCTGCAGGTAGCTACACTTAATCTTCTCTATATATATATATTTTTTTTATATACACTCGTTTTATCATGCCTAGGACTAAAACTACTCGCGGTAGCTCCTCCCCTCGTGGAGATGAAGATTATGACGTTTTCAATTTTACTTCTAAAGAGGCACAAGAAAGTTTTCTTTTAGGACGTCCGGTTCAATCTTGTCGCTACATTCATCACCTAAACTTTGACTGCATTGAACTCTTGGATCTACTCACTATCGTTGGGTGGGATTTATTTGTTCAAAATGCGACCCTGTTTTCCGGATTTAGTTTAAATCTTTTATACTAATGCCTCTTTTAACCGGAATTTTCAACTATTACTTCTACCGCGGGCGTGATTTTGCTATAACCCCCATACTTTTAAACACCGTTTTAAATATTCCAAATGATGGGGTTACTTACTATCAAACTAATTCTTGGGCATTTACCTCTTTTACCAAAGCGCAACTTCGCGGTCGCTTTCTTTGTGAAGACTCTAACTCTCGCGAAGATTGCTCTCATTTGTCTTTCCCTCATCGTCTTGCTCACTTCCTTCTGACCAAATTAGTTCTTCCTCAGGACGGTCACCACACCTCCGTTCAGAAGATGGATCTTTTTCTTTTATATCATCTTTTTGAGGGTCTACGGGTTAATTTGGGGTACATTATTATTCGTCATATGGCCGCCGCAATCTCTATCCCCTCTCGTTCGCTTCCTATGGTTCCTTGATCACCGCCTCCTCGAGTACTTAGAATTTGATCATCGATGTTCGACCTTTGAAATTTCCCTCCGCCATTTCTTCCGGCACTTTCTCTCAACTAGGTTTTAAGAAAAATCGTCACGGTCTTTGGGTTAGAAAACATATTATTGATCAACCTAGTGACGACGACCCCGATGATCCTCCACCACATATGCCCTCTCCTCCACCATTTGAGCCACCACCCACTGTACCGCCATCCTATGGTCCTCCTCCAACGGATGCATCTCATCGGTTTGATAGGATAGATGCACGTTTGGACGTGCTGCACTCGGAATTAACCGGTATGAGGTCCTATATGGACTCACTTTTTGGACCTTCGAGTGCTTTTTATGCCGCCTATGGGCCGTCCTCCTCTACTGTGCCTCCACCGGGTCCGACGACGGGTGACGGTGACGACGACGACGACGACGATGATGATGAGGATGGCGATGATGCTTAGTCGTTCTTTTTGCGCTCTCTTTTATGCTTTTCTTCCCTCTATGTTTCTTTTGCTTATGTTCTTTTTATGATGACAAAGGGGGAGAGAAACTTGATGTGATATGACTTGTTGTGATAGTTTATATTTTGGATGCTTTATGACTTGTTGTTAACATTATGCTTTGTGTTGAATCCATATTCACTTTGGTTTTATTTCACACCTTGATTCATGATGTTTTTATATCTATGCATATACTTAGGGGGAGTATTCTACTCTTTTTGTAGTCTATATCACATTATTTGTCATCACCAAAAAGGGGGAGATTGTTGGCCTAGTGGCCCTAATCTTGTATTAAATTTTGATGATAACAAATAATCACTTTTATTGGACTAACCTCTTTATCTTGAGTTTTGTGTTTCTAGATCATTCTATCTTCTAATGGACTCAAGATGGGCAATTCTCTAAGTATTAAGCTTCAACTATGGAAGCTACATTTGCTTCTTTTGTCAAATTGACAAACTCACTCTCTCTCTACTTTTACTTGAATTAAATCTCAATTGGAGTGAGATATTCTGAGCTAATTTAATTATTTATAATTCTCTTTTCTCCATCTGCTCAAAACTTTACATTCTGTCAAGTTTGGGTTTTCGGACCCTGTTCCGGGCGACCCACAGTGAATCCGAAATCTACAGTATTTTTTGGGTCTGCACTCGCGATACTCGAGCTATCCACGAGATCACTCTTTTTAAGCTGTTCGAGCGGCCGTACGAAGGTTAGGTCGGACCGAATCCACTTTGACGGGTTGCGTGTTGTACGGATCGAGATTGTCGGGTAGCACGGCAACTCGGCGCGGCGCGAGCGCGCGCGTCTTTGAAATTCCGGCGCCCACGCAATGTCGGGAAGCCCTAAAAGGTTTTGTCGGGGAAATTCGGCGCGCGTGCGACACAGTCGAAAGCCGCGCGCATGTCGAGCGCCGGTAATCATGACGTACGGATCCTGAAAAGCGGCGCACGCGGCTGACAGGATGCAGGAACCGCAGTGCGCATACACAAGTTCCGGGCGCCCGGAATGTACTTTAGGGCGCCCGAAATGTCAACTTTCAGGAGCTGGCCGAGGCTATAAATAGATGACCTTTGGGCTTCTCAAAGTCATCTTTTTGCACTTGATTTTAAGCTAAAAACTTCAGCATTTTAAAACACTTAGCTCTCAATTCTCTTTTTCAATTTGAGTGAAATTGTAGTGAGATTTATTCTTGTAAAAAGAGAGAGGCAAAGTCTTGAAGCTTGATAAGAAGAAGATCTTGGTGTAAAGGCTTGGTGCTTGCCGCAAAAGCATCAACTAGTGGAGATCCAACTTTCTCTTGCGTTGAGAAGTTGGCGGGGACGTAGGCAAAGTGCCGAACCTCGAAACAAATCGACCGTGTGCTTTCTTGAGTTTGAATTTCTCTATAATTCTCTTTGTCGATTGTTTTGGGTTTTTAATTAACTTGATTTTTGACTCTTTATTTTAGAAACCTAATTCACCCCCCCTCTTAGTTTGCCATTTCGATCCTCAGTAGTTACATTAGTAGCTTTCCTTTTATGCACTAGATTACACCCTTCTGTATCTAGATGCTTTATGTTTTGGAAGACTAATGTATTTTGGGAATGATGTAAGATTGTAATTAAAGCAAATCTGTTGTAATAGCTAAGTATTCTCTCTTTATTTCACTTGTTTTATCTAGTGGATTACTTGCTCTAGTTGTTGGCACTGCTTGTGCCCCTCGTGATTGTGTATGATTAGAATTTAGTTTTTCCTGGGTGAATTCTTGTACACAATCTGTTGTTGAGCCTTGGGCGGGCAGGGGAGGTGCTGTCCGTCCGGCGTCCGCTCGGCGCACCCGAACCGGACCAAATCGGTAGCGGTCCTCGGGCGGGGGCGTGACGATCGCGATCATCGTGCTCCTTCGGGAGGCCTTGGGAAGCTCGAACAACAACCCGCTCAACTAAGCCCTGATTTCGGGCTTGGCGGAGCGCTCGCGGTGGCCAGGGATGGGGGCGGGGGAAGCGGCGACGACGGCGTCGGATCAACCCGAGCCCGCACCAACTAGGGCTCGGGTTACAAAGAAGCTGCAGCCACGCCGGCGACCGGGGCGCTCAGGAACGGCTGAGGAAGGTTGCTTGAGGCCGGAGGGAGACCGTAGGGGCGGTCCAAGGCGGCGGCAGCGCGGGAAGAAGTCATGCAGGACCTCGGCCTAACTCGGGTGCAGGGCGGGCTGCAACCGGCGGCCTCTTTGCGGCGGCGCGGGAGGTGGCTGCGGCGGCGGAGGGAACTCCGACGAGGTCGGAAGCGACGTCGGCGAGTGCGGGGCGGCTAGGGCAAGAGAGCAATGAGGGTGGCTGGGGGCGCAACAGCTAGGGCTAGGTTAGGGTTCCAAGGGAAAAACCCTAGAAACACAAATATATATCAAGTGCAATTTTGCAAATAAGTCCACCCAAACTCAAAATTTTGAATTGAGTCCCTCACAGCACGTGTAAAACGCGCGAATACCCCTCCACGTACGATCTCACGCAAAACGGTACATAAAATGTCGCGACTTTTGCAAAAATACCATTTTGCCCTCATCGACCCCTCCTCGATCAACGCACAATCTCCGCAGATCCGTCCGTCAGATTTACGAACGGATCGCACCAGTGAGATCATCATGATGGAGACTACAGAGCTACGATTTTGGTTCGCCTCGATCGATTACGGATTCGCGACGAAAACCGCTTTCTCTCCAAAAGGCTAAAATGACGCATAATACATATGAAACATGTATTTTTGGATTTTCTCGAAATCCGTGCGTCAAATTCAAAATCCATCGGCGCCATTCGTTCCAGAATAGCTGAACCGATCGAAACGAGCTATTGGACCGCTATGAACGGAGTTCGATACGAGCCTGAAGCCGACTTCACACCGCGGCTTCTCCGAAAAACCGAGTTACTATTCACTTTAAGTGAAACTTGGAAATCGCGTAGAATCTCCAATTTTAACTCGTTTTCGCCCGAAACTTGACGAGTGCTTTTGTAATTAAAATACACACAAAAACATCGTCAACTGAGAGTTTAGCTACACTGTAAAAATCTCAATCCTTCCAGAGATGCAAGACCATTTGATTGAGATCAATTTTAGAACTGAAGATAAAAAGCAACCTACCTATTTGAGTGCAAACTTGCTAGGAGAATTGCTTAAGAAAATAGCTAGCTTTGTGTGGGACTACAAAGAGATGCATGACCTGAGCCAAGAAGTTATAAAACATCAGCTCCTAATAAAAAGATTCACACCCTGCAAGCCAATTGGAAGGTTTGCGCCGAGTATTATTGTAATATACCGAAATCTCAGTAAACGAATATCGAACTTTAGTCAAAATGACCAAAGTGCGACGTTGGATCACTTCGGAAAGATCGAAGGCATCTACAAGTGCAAAAGTGCATTGTAGGGGATCTTCGAGAGCTGTTAAAAGAAGAAAAAGAGAGAAATCTACAATCTGCAGGTTTTGGCTCTCAGGGACCGGTCCCTAATGGGAGAGACCGGTCTCCGTATGCGTGGAGAATGTGTGGGGTAAAAAATCAGCTAAGTCCTGAAATTCCCACATACGGGAACCGGTCCCTATTGGGACAGACCGGTCCCGGTAGCTGCGAAATCCAGAGAAAAGGCTTGATATTGAGTAATGACTTACGAGAACCGGTCCCTGTTGTGACAGACCGGTCCCCGTGGGTCCGGTCCTCAAAGGAAGACTGGTTCCCACACGAGTGAGAAGTGAAAGGGTGGAAAATTTGACTAAGTCCTGGAAAACTCACGTACGGGAACCGGTCCCCCGATGCGCGAAGACCGGTCCCGGTTGCGAGAATTATGCAGAAGGAGCTCTCGGAGACCGGTCCCAACTAGGGAGACCGGTCCCCGTACCCCAAAAATGCCCAGACTGAGCTGTGTATTGGGATAGGAGTTGAGGGGTTTATTTGCAAATATGCAATTAGTGGGCTATGTAAAAGGGGAAGAGAGCTACTTTCTCTTATTTCTTTCTTGCCAAGCATACTAGGAGCTCTCTTTTTCTCTCTATGGGATTTTCTCCTTCTCTTAAGGAGGTGGATCAAGGAGAGGGGTTTGGAGGTGAAGGAGACTTAGGAGTGAAGCAACTTCTTCTTCTGCTTCCCTAGCACAAAGAGAAGGAAAAGCTTTGTGGTAAGCTTTTCCCTTTCTAATAGTGAAAATTCTAGAGTTGGGTTTAAATGACCTAGAAATGGTTTTAATGGAATCTCTAGGTGTTATGAAGTTTTCTTTTGCTTCCATAAGATATCAAAACCGGAGTTTGTGTATATGTTAACCCTAGGGCACCCATAGTTGGGGCTTCTTGGATCAAATTGATCCTATAGAAGCCTAATCGGGGATGTTTCCAACGCACTCGAGCGATCGGTTCGTCGAAACGAAAGATTATGTGATAATTGGAGCGAAAAGCCTAATTCAGCTTCATTTTGCCGCAGAAAAAGATATAGGCGGTGAAGGATCGTGAAGTTCGAGTTCTAGCATCCTAGAATACTCATAAGGTCCGGTACTTTCGCTAACATTGAAATTCCTCTTATGTCTATGTGTCGCTTATTGAGCATATTTGTTATGGCTTCTTTTCATGCATAGTAGGGTATTTGAGTTATGTTATTGCATGCTTAGAGTTAAGATGAAAATGAGATAGTTGTAAACAATGAGAAAACGAACATAACCCTATGTATGCATGTATCGAGAAAATGAACCTAGTTGGTTAAAGAACATAGTGACACTATGACAAGTAGATCGAGTGGCATTAGTAGTTTCAAAGAACACTAGAGGTAGTGTGACAATAAGAGTGAGAATGAACAAAACGAAGAACACTAGAGTTAGTGTAATGACAAGGTCAAAGACAAGAATGCATGTGGATGAGAAAACACTAGAGCTAGTGTAATGACATGATTGTGAACAAAGAGCATGAGATTGCGAACAAATCACACACAACCTTATAGTTAAGGGTCATTGTGCAGGGCTTCCTTATAGTTAAGGAAATGGATTTGGATTACATCCTTATAGTTAAGGATTGGATCATATTCGCTTGTAAGTCTTTGCTCGGGGGCGGTAGTTCCCCCTCGAGCGGTGCGCTCCGGAGTTGTCGCCACTGGGATGGAGTAATCCCAGAGGACGGTCCCACGGGAGGAAGCTGAGGGCCCGATAATTAGGATTTGAGTTGGTGGGTTCTATTTTAGGCAAAACCTACGGGCTAGCCATGAGATTGGTTATCGAGATTGAGATCCTGCATTCATTATGAATACTATGTTGAGTATGAGCATTGTTTATTATGGTTCAGGCATATTAGTTGTGTGCATTTTAGTTTGGTTACTATCTGCTTATCCTTTTTAAATTATGCCTGAGATAGACCTAGTGGGAAAGTCGGTGTGATTAGGGGTCGAGCCCACTGGAAACTTTGTTGTAGTTTTCACCCCACTATTTCCACAGAGCCGGGACCTAGCGAGCCGGCGAGCGACCGCGGTAAAGGTATCACGCAGTAGACAGTGGCCACCCGATCGAGTTGAGCTTTATATTTTGTAGTACCGTACCCTTCTATCCTCTTTTGTATTTGAAGATATTGATGTACAAGTAAAGAATGTGTGATGTAAAGTTTTATCTTGGAAGAAAGCATGTAAAGAGTTATGAGAAGAAATGATGTAAATGTAATAAAGAATTATGCATGTATGTGATACAAACGTTTTCGTCTTACCTGTCTAGTTTAGTTTTTTTTCACTTGGCTATTTCTTACCCCCGTGTAAGCTGTTTTGTATGCTTCTGCTTGTGCATTTCATTTTTGCTTGAATTGTATTTGTTGAGCCTTGGGCGGACAGGGGAGACTTTGTCCGTCCGGCGTCTGTTTGATGGGCCCGGACCGGCCAAAGGGCTCGGTCCCGAGGCGTGACAATTATTCGTAAGGTAAAAATTGAAATAGAGAATCTACTTAGAATGTATTATATTAGGCTTGCACGTTATTTCAAGTGGTTGGTCGACATAGTTCCTGTTAGAAAAAAATGGTAAACTTAAAATTGCTATAGATTTTATGAACTTGAATATATCAACATTGAAGGAAGAGTATACAATTAATGCCAATAGCAGACATGCTTGTCAATGCTGTGAAATATTTACATCAACGTCACGCCCGGGGTTAATAAATAAGTGAAAAATACGAAATTTTTTTTTTTTGAAAACGACCCCAGTATATTAATCCGCCACAAATACAGGGAGTCCACTGTACTCACGGACAGAGTCTCCCCTGTATTTGCACGGCGTTGCACATGTACAGAGTGTAAGTAAACAACCAGGAAACAACCACAAACAAATGAACATAATAAAGATATTACTATTCATTCCACCATTCACCACAGGTTCACAACTAAGAGATGTAGAAGCTGATAAACATCGTAAGAAAACCTTTTGAAAGCTGTTTCTTACACGAAAACATTTTCTTTTAAAAACACGCTACCACGAGGGGTAGAAAACCGTTTTATCACATAAAACCCAAAGCCTTTTATTATATTTCAAAACTAACTAAAACATCTCATTTCCAAAAGCATTAACAGAACTGAACCATGAAAATGTCTAAGTCATGCAAGGTAAAGGTAAAAGAATAACCAACGAAGGGACGGAGCTATGTCGCGTACTAGACTCGCTCCTCACCAGCTGTCCCACTAAGACCTACAACGTCACCTGAAAAAGAAGGCGAGGGGTGAGAACATGTAAACATGTCTCCCCCTCCCAGTGGATACCTCGCGGAGATAAACACAAGTGGAGAAGATAGTAGTACAGTAGCTATGATAAACAAGTAAATGGAGAGATATACAGATATGAAACAACAGCTACTATAAGTATGCGTCAACGGTACGAAAGTACAAAAATACCCAATCTGTAAACTGCCATATTGGTCCGCAGACCTCAGGCCTATGCCCACTGCCACTCTACCTGTGTACAGACCAGTACTGACCGCTGGGCCCACAGGCTGCATATGACCCACTCTAGGGCTCACGGGTTGGCAAGTCCAATGACCAGTCCCAAACCACTTTTTCGGAAAAGAACACCCTCTTGCGGTCGCCAGACCGCTGGTGTTCGTGAAATGCGTGTGTGTCTCGGGCGATCGATGCTGATATGCTCAATAGCCAAACGTCGGCAACCAGCCGACAATCTTGCCTCTCTGGGCGCACTGACCGTAAAGGTCGTCAAACTGTAAGGAAGTACCAGAACCGAACAATCAGGTTAACTAGGATGGAACAACTTAACATCCTCTCAACTGTATGCAAGCACTACTCAAGGAAACACAAGAACTGACCACTCAGGTCAACTAGGATGGAACAACTCAACATCCTCTCAACTGTATGCCAGTACTAGCGAGACCAACCGAACAACAAGGTCACCGAGTATCTTGAAGTAAAGCGGCGAAACAGTCACTGATGTCATAGGCTGACAAGAAGCAAACTACTCTACTCCTACACATGGTACTAAGCGTGGAAACACTGAGTAGAGTAATACTGTAAAGATGCACGATATATCTACGATAATGATATAAACAGTAAGGTGGAAGGAACGTCACCAGCGTGCACCACTGAACGGACGGCGAGTCGAGATACCCACCTGTACAACTGTAGAAGATCTGTCGACTGTGGAAACGAAGCAACTGGACCTACGAAATGGTCCACCGGGTTAGCATCTAACCCACCAACACAAGTACTACTACTCACAAAGCCCCGCTCTTTGAACCCACGAGAATCGGTTCCCAAAGCAGGTTCTTGAGAAGTACCCGCAAGTCCGAAAAGCGTCTGGAACTCCACTGTCACTCACCGGTCGTTTCCGAACCTTCGAAACGACGCGGGTGACCAGCCGACAAGGCTCAGCGACACCGTAAATAACCACTAAGAGTTGTCGGAAGAAATCCGAACCGTAAACACGTTTCCGTCGGCGAACTTTTGCCGAAAAACGTTCCGGAAATTGCTTTTCAATTTTCGTAAAGGCTTGGGACCTTGGACGATCAGTCCATGGGGTACCCACAACACGTACACACTGTCCATAGCAGCCACGTAATTTACAATTGCATAAAAGCCCCTAACAAATCATAAAAACACATGATTTCATGTAATTTTAGGGCTTTTATGGACCGTGCACGCAAACCGATGCTCAATAAATCGAGCCATCGCAGTCACTGGAAGGTTTCAGTGTGCTGGAGACCGTGCTCACCTTTCGGAGCACTCTCGGTCAGTGTAGAACTCGCACGAAGCGACGTCGAAGTTACTCAGAACGCGCACAGCGCGTACGGTCTGATTATTATCCCGCTAAACGAGGCATCGAAACTCTAAACGGAGGTGAGCATCGCGTTCAGCACGAAAAGACGATGATCGTGCTCACCTCACGAGGTCAAAAAGACCTACTGTAGCCTCGGGAAACGTGCACAAACCCTAGACTAGCATGCTGTTCATGAAATCACTGCTCACGACCGAGAGGGAACTAGGGTTGGCCGCGGCGGTCGGTCGGCGAGTGAGGGTGCGGCGGTCGAGGAGGTCCACGCAACCAGCCGGCGGCGGCGGAGGGTGGCCGGAGCGCGGCGGCGGCGATCAAAGCCTCGCTTGCTCTCGGGTTAGAAGCTTCCGGCGGCACGGCGGCGGCCGGAGGCGGTCGGGACGGTGATGGATCGGCGCCGGAGGTCAAGAGGAGGGCTATGCTCCCTTTTGCGATCTCGCTGCGCCCGGAGCCGAGGGTGCAACCCTCGGGGCACCCGATCCGAGCGGCGGCGGGAAGCCTAGCGGCGGCCGGCGGTGTACGGGAAGGTCGGGGGTCGCGCGGAGGTGGCCGAGGCCGGAGAAGGGTGATGCAACCCTCTAAACGGCGACGCGCGGTTCCTCCTCTTCCCCCAAGCTCGGCCAGGCCGCACCAAAGATGGCCGCAGCCTTCCTCCCGCGGCTCCCGGCGACGGCAGCAGGCACGGGGACGCCGGACGGCGATGGTCCCAGACCGGAGGCCGAGGGAAGCCGATGCTCCTCCGTTGGGCGGCGGCGACGCCCGAAGCCGAGGGCCACCACCCTCGGTGCGCACCAAAACCGAGCGGCGGCGGGGGCTTATAGCGGCGGCGGTGAACGGGGCCTCGGGGATCGCGCGCACGGGGTCGCTCGACGTCGGGGAAAGACAACCCGGCCCTCCAAAGTTGATGGCGGCGTGCGGATCTCTTTCTCCCTCGAGCTCGGCACGGGTGGAGCAACAATGGCCGCGAGCGGCTTCTGCGGCTCCGCCGGCGCTCGGCGGCGACGGGGATGGCGGAGGGCGCGCCTCGGGGTGGATCTTGCCGAGGAAAGGTCAGATCCAGACCTTGGAGTCTCCCCTTGCCTTCTGTGGTTTTCTCGGCCAACAAGTGGAGAGGAGGAGGATGAAGAGGGGAAATCCGGGCTCGGGGGTGCTCTTCCGGCGGCCGGAGCTCCTCGCCGGCCGCCGGGCCGCAAGCACGAAATGCGCAGGGGGTTGCTGAAGGTGGCTAGTGCGGCTGGGGGAGGTGAAGGGCCTCGGATTAGGGTTTCTCCATGAAAACCCTAAAACTAGTTTCTATATACTCGAGGCCAAATTGCATTTTTGCCCACCATAGCCCATACTTTCCATTCCAGTCCCTGCCATTAGTTGAATTACGCGCATAGGACCCTCTACGTTCAAACTCTTGCAATTCGACGCATAAAATATTAGGTTTTCGCATTCTTTCCGAATTGCCGTTTTTACCCCTCTGCGATCATCTTGCGATTCCCGAAGATCCGTCCGTCAGATTTCTGATCGGATCGCGTCAGCGCCTTCAGTACGTCGCGAACATCGAATCTAGCATCTTACTTCGTTCGATTTGGTTTCAGATTCGCGAAGTACCAATTCTCCTATCTTTCTCCAATATTTCCAATTATATAATTATATATGTATAACCGTTCAAACTTCTTTTTCTCGACAACTGTGCATCGGAATCCAACTCCGTCAGTGCCATTGGTTCCAGAATAGTCGAGCCGTTCGAAATGAGCTATTGAAGTCATATTATCGGAGTTCTGTACGCACCTGAACCCATCCTCTATTCCCGGCTCATCCGGAAAACTAGAGTTACTATTCACTTAAGTCATTTTTCCGGGTAACCTTTTCGTTTTAGCTCGTTTTGACCTGAAATTTGACGAGTGCTCTTGTAATTAAATTACACACAATAACATCGTCAACAAAAAGATTTATTTATTAAGATAAAAATGCCGATTATTACACAACCAGATATTTATAGCTGAAGAGGATGTGTCTAAAACAGCTTTCTAGTGCCCATAGGTAATAGGCATTTTTGAATGTGTAGTCATACCTTTTGGTTTGAAGAATGCCACGACTATATACCAAAAAATAATGAACACTATTTTTCACGATATGATTGACCGATATATAAAAGTATACATTGATGAGATTTAGTCGTGAAGTCAAAAATGCAGGTCAATCTTGATCGACCTTGAAAAAGTGTTTGAGGACCAGAAAGTATAACCGAAATATGAATATTTTGAGGTGCACTTTTGAGGTGTCCGCTTTGAATTTCCTTATTAGTTTTCTAGTTCACTATAAAGGAGTAGAGGTAAGCCAAAATAAGGCTAAGGCCATTCAAACCTTTTGGTTTGAAGAATCCAAGGCTACGTACCAAAAAACAATGAGCACCATCTATCTTATACCTTCTGTACCTATACATTATTTTTCATGAAGTTTGTCACGTTGCACTCCCTCCATCCTTGCATTCTCCTTCACTTTTTGATGGTTAGTATTCGAGACTTAACTTTGAATCCTAATTGATTTAAATTTCCATATATTACTTTTCTCTAAAAAAAAATCTATCTAGCTGATTCGACAAGTTTATTCAATTTAATCAATCAACAAATATAATATAATTTTTATAGTTAAATAAGTATCTAACCAAGTTAGAATATTTAATGTCCAAAATTTTTTTGAATAAAATATTATGTAATATCAAATAAGAATCTGCACAAATACCATATGAAAGAGCAAATTAAGTTATTGACTCCTAAACATTTGGTGAAGATTTACTCACTCGTAGAGGTGGCAATCCATTTCCATTTTGTTCCTTCAGCGAAATTTCGTGTTAAATTCAAAATAATTTCAAAGACAGTAACTAGATTTAGTAAGCAGCAGAAACATAGTAGATTTTAGTAGTTGTCTTAATGCAAACATTTGAATTTTGTTGGATTTAATAAACAGTCGAACACGAGCTAGGGTCGACTTAACGTATTCAAACAAATGTATTCGAATACATATATTTTATATTTATATAATTTATTTAATTTATTTAATTTATATTTTTATATATAAATAAATAATTATATATAATATATATTTTTATTATTTAATTTTTAGCAAAATAAAAATATAAATACGAGCTTAATTATAAAAAGACTCATTTGTATATAAAATTTTAACTATGAGATCAAAATCTAATGAATAAAATTTTATAAATTTATTTTTTAATATATTTAACCTAATTTTTTTTAATTTATTATTCGTCACTCGTGAGCCAACTTGTGTTCGACTCATTCCGAACACGAACCGAATTTTTGATTCGATACTTTAACAATTTCGTGTTCGCTCGTTTAATAATGAGCGAACACGAGCCAACCCTACCGCTCGTGTTCGGCTCGTTTACACCCCTACCCGGCTTGTATTGGACCGATAGTAATATTTGATTTTTACCTTATTAGGTTATTTCTAAAACTCTAATAACTATTCCCGACAAAAGAATTATACAAGTACAAATTCTAATTTCACTATCTCATTTGAAACACAGCAAATTTAGAAATAAGAGCCTCATTTGTATGTAACTTAGTGTGTGTTTGATTCCCGGTAAAAATCTTTCTGAAAATTTTTTTCGCTTAAAAGGTAATTTTTTTATGTTTAATTTCTCGTAATTTTTTAAAATTTTTTTTTTAATAGATTCTCTGGAAAGAACAAATTTTTATTTTTAGTTCTTCTTTGTGGAAGAGCGGAAAACAAAAACTGATGGTAAACCTTGTGGTAAAAAATTTGGATAAAGCATGAATTTTTTTCTATTTTAGAGATAAAATAAAATTAAACAAATTTTGAATTAAAATATAGATTAATAGTAGATATAAAAAATTAGATAAGTATATTTTTTTTTCTATTTTAGAGATAAAGAGAAATTAAAAAATTGTTTCATTACGTTATTTATTTTACATAAGGAAAGATGAATTAATTTCTTTTTCTGTCAAAAAATAAGTCTGTCGACGATCCGAAATTTAAAATATATGCTTTTATATATATAATGAATTAATCTTTTTTTTCCGTCAAAAAATAAGTCCGTCGACGATCCGAAATTTAAAATATATGCTTTTATATATATATATATATATATATATATATATATATATATACTAGTTGAACGTATTCGCAAATGCACGAAATAATTATTATAATTTATTTCAAATAAATATAAATTTATACATTATATATATTCAAAATTTTACAATAAAAATTATATTTATAAATTAATATGTTATATGTTATTAGAAAATATTTACACTATCGTGCAGTGTTATTTTTTTTACATACATAGAATATTTTTATATATATTTTGATTTTTAATGAACCAAATTTAAATATGTGTTTTAAACTAAATGTATCAAAATTTAATTCACATTACTTTAAAATTTGAAGTTTAATTTTGATCCACTGTAATAAAAAATTTAATTGTTAATCCAAATTTAATATAAAAAATTAAATTTAATTCATAATTTAAACTCAAATTTCAATTTTAATGTAAAATAGATGAACATGAATGTTGTTTTTTAACAAATTGATTATAACGTTTATTTTTATTTGAGATATTTTTTAACAAATTGATTATAACTATTCGTAGTATTGAATTTATAGATGGATAGAATTGCTATTATTTAATAGATCGATTGATCATAACCGGAATATATATTTTTATATATAGTAGAGATTTAATAGATTGATTATAATCGTTTCATTTTTTTTAGATATTTTTAGCAAATTAATCATAAGTATTTGTAGGGAATATTATTTTATTCCTTTTTGGATATAGTAAAAATTTAATAGATTGATTATAACCGTTCTTTTTAACAAATTGATCGAAATATATATTTTTATATATAGTAGAGATTTAATAGATTGATTATAATCGTTCATTTTTTTTTAGATATTTTTAGCAAATTAATCATAAGTATTTGTAGGGAATATTATTTTATTCCTTTTTGGATATAGTAAAAATTTAATAGATTGATTATAACCGTTCATTATTATTTAAGATATTTTTAACAAATTTATCATAATCATTCGTAGAGAATATTATTTTATTTCTTTTTGGATTTCGTATGTCATTGTCTGAATTCTTATATAATATATTATGTAATATTTTATATATAAATATTAGTTATAAATATATATATTAATTTATTTTATAATATTAAATTCAATATATATTATTATACATGATATTAAATATGATAATAATAATAATAATAATAATAATAATAATAATAATAATAATAGTATGTATGATAATTAATGATAATTATTCTATACCAATAATATATAATAAGATAAAAGAAAGAATACATGTATTACTTTTTATTCATAGTTTTTTCTTTTTTTTTTCTTTCAATCAAACAGCGCGTAATGAGAAAGTAATTTTTTTTCATATAAATCAAAAGCTAAAAAACATAAAATTTATTTTTATCTAAATTTATTTTTTCATCAAATTATTATATACCTTAACTTATTTGAGCACTAAAATATATAACACTTCCCTTAAAAGCTAAAATATTTTGGGCGGTCCAGAGACGATGTGGTGAATCAGGTCCGTGCAAGAGTTCCCCCTTGCGCTTAAGTTAGTCCCACATCGGAAGTTTAAACTGTAAGAGAGGAGGCGGGGAGGGTTTAAAAGGTTGCGTTCGGGCGACGTTTAAACATACTTACCTGGACGGGGTTAATGGGCGATCAAGAAGGCCCATGACCTAGGCCCGCGGCCCTCATTGCACTTGGTTGGGTGCACTGGTCTACCATCTCCCCAAGTGGGAGAATGGACGTTGTAATTTGTGGAAGAGGGGTACGCGCCACGCGCGGCCCCTGCCAAATCTTTAATTTGAAAATTTTTTAATTTAAGTTATTTCGCCACTTAAATTATAATAAATTGTACTTAGACTATATTATTTTTGAAAATTAAATTTCTTGCGTGAAGTCGACTTTGAATTTTAATTACGTTACTCTTAAATTGTAAAAAAATTCCGCGGTTTTTTTGAAAATTAAATTAGAGGGGCAGTAGATGTAAATTTTAATTAGGTTGGTATGAATGTATAATATTCAATTCAATTTGGACGACAGGTATCATGTACAAAATATTGTAGTTACTGAAACCTGTCTCAGAGCGACCAGTCCTTCGGAATAGAATTTTGACATACAATTTGGGCTATGTTTTGTTCGAGGTTTGTAAATATCTAATAATTTTTTATATTTTTATTAAAAATATTTAAATTATTGTAAATTCTCAGATAACAGGAATACTATATTTCTATGAATTAAGAGATATTCTCATTTTAATATTTGATTAAAAATATCAGTAGTCTATTGATAAGAATATATTAATTTTTAACAACATTCCAATCCAATGGTTTAATAAGCCAGTAATAAATTTTTTATTCTAAATATAAAATACACAATATTCTTGAAATATTACAAATATATGAACCAAATGGCCTCTTATTATCATAACATATTTATTATCATAACATATTTATCAAATTTTAGTGAATTCATATTTATTAGATCGTAGTGATCCTTTTTTTTTTTTTTTTTTTTTTTAAGGGGGAAAGGTAGCATGCTACCCGTTTCTTGTTTTTTTTTAAAAAATAAAATTAGTTGGAAACATGAATCACTTAGAATTCGAACTTAAAACCTCGAATACCAACTACCAAGTCATTTGTCACTTGCGCTAGGGACAGTTGGTATCTTAGTGATACCTTATTTCTATACGATGTTTCGTCTTCCCACCCGCTTACCTCTGAATTAATGCGATCACATAGTCCAATTTCATATAAAAAAATTGCTTTCACAAGAAAAAATAAGTAAAATAAAATTTATGCTTATTCTTTTTTCTCATTTTTTTTGGCACATAAGAAATGTTCATATTTTGTAATTTTTTAAATTTTTTCTCTTTCTATTTTTAAATTGTATGTGGACTGAAATTAGAGTTCCGCGGATTGCAACGCAGCATCGCAGGGGGAAGCGGAGATAGATTTGGAGCCAATGAGGGAAAAGAAGTGAAGATTTGAAACGATAAAACTAAAAATACGGTTGAACACGTTGCACGATTTACAGCCTAATGTAGAGAGATCGCTGCAGATCTTCTTTTGAAACTTAGGTTATTTAACACTTCATTAACCAAGACTACATTTACTTAGTATATAAATTTACTAGCCAATTTTGTCCGCGATTGGGACGAATTGAAAAAAGAAATTTCATGAACAATTCTACAGGTCAAAACCAAAACTTTCGGTTGCTGACTTAGCTCAGTTTCATTAAAAGTTGGGAGAATTGGTTGAAAAATATTTAAACTGATTTAGGACGGCAAGAAGTCGTTGCTTTGTTAGAATGTCAAAGTCAGAATTTACGAAAATGACATTTATTGGCCTATATTTCAAAATAAAAGATCATTTTGAAGATAAGTATTTTCCAAACTTATTTGATTTGGGTATCCGGATTGCTCAATATGAGCAATTCAGAAAAATCAACAATAAAGATCGGCCTAGGTGGAATCGAATCAAAAATTGGAATAAGGGAAAGAAGAAAAATGTCTCCTTTATTGAAGAATGGTCGGTTCAAGATGAGCCAAATAGTTCTGATGAAACAGAAGATTCGGCTGAGGAAGCCGAAGTATATGCAGCAGAGATGGTAAAGAACTATCAGTCATATAAATGTGCTTTACTCAGACTAGCCAAAAACTAGCGAAGCAAAAGCACGAATGGCGGCATACACTTACTATTTCGATGTTTTGAGAACCAATTTAATTTTTGATTGGTTATTAAAAGATGAAAGAATCCAACTCCAAGAGGGTCAAACGATACCCCCTGAAAAATAATTGATGTCACGCCCCGAATTACTCGTTTTTTCGGGTACACCAACAAATTCACCATATACAAAAAAAAAATTTCTATATACGAAGCGATAGTTGTACCTGTACCTGTAATCATTCAAAACTACAACTAGTAGTATAAAAATGCTAAACTGACAAACATATAAAAATAACATCAGGTTTTCTATACATACATAGTCTCCAGATACATAACACTCGCTCCAGCGAGGATCTAACATCAGTATGTACAAGAACCGAAAACCAACAATACCTGTAGCGGGTATATCTCTAGATCAGCAGCAAAATGGGAATGGATCTAACTCGCGACTCTCTTTCCACGATCAGTGTAACAACCCGACCCGCTAGCAATAATAACTCATTGGACCCAAACCACCAGCCCAAAATGCTTAAGCCTAGTTATTATTATTAGTGTGTCTGTTACTTATAAACATATCCGACTATCCCACATTTTCCGATATGGGATTATTGAGATGGCACATTCTCCCCTCATTTAGGTCCTGACGTCCTCGTTAGCACGACCGAATCATATACATAGTCCTAGATTTACCAGGCGATGTGAGATCTATCTCACACTTCCGGCTGGTTATTAGGCTCTGATACCAAATGTAACGACCCGACTCGCTGGCAATAATAACTCGTTGGGCCGAAACCACCAGCCCAAAATGCTTAAGCCCAGTTATTATTATTAGTGTGTCCGTTACTTATAAACATATCCGACTATCCCACATTATTCGATATGGGATTATTGGGATGTCACGATCAGTATCTGCAACAGCAGCAATCGAAGAAGAAGGCTCTGCAAAAAGGGTTCAACAACCGGGTGCGAAAACTACTGCAAAAAGTAGTCCTCAGTGGATACCGCTACCGACCTCAACGGCTCACCCACAAAGTCTACAGAAGTATGCTCAAGGATAGTAAAGAAAGCTAGAAAACTATAGCTATATGCCACTATACTATCTCGATCCAGCACTAACTATCTGTAGAAAAAATATAATGTATGACCTAATCTCACTAGGGACTGTGAACACACCCGTCCCACCTGTCGAAGCTACGCTAACTACCTCCACGCTGAGTTGTTAGTGGAGAACGAGTCCAACCAGGGCACAACGACAACAACGCAAAAGCACAAAGCCCGACTCCGAAGTGGCACTCTGTCACGCCCCGGGACCCAGCGGAAGCCCGCCCGGCACGTGCCCAGACCCGCCGTACGTCTAAAACATACAAGGCGTCTACAATAAAACGATAAATAAAGCCACAACAGAAGAGCATCTAGAAGTATCAGAGTGAAAATAACAACTAGATTCTAAAACAGGAAACAAGTAAGAAACTAAAATTCACTAAAACGAAACCATAGAGTAGTACAAGAAGAAGGCCCAAAACAAAGGCTACAAATAGTACACAGGTGGTCTCTATACATGGAACCAAAAATCTCTCTCTCTCTACAACAAAACAAATAGAGAGAAAAACCACATAAGCAAAAAAAAGCTCCTGCTAGCTATCTACTGGACTCCCCTGCCGTGATCCCGTGCCTCCGCCGGTGCCGAATGCTCTGAAATAAAACATAAAACAGAGGGCGTGAGAACTATTAAAGAATAGTTCCCAGTGGGCAATTACTGACTTCAGTTAAGTGCGCCACTAGGCCCCAAAACAAAATAAGTAAGTGGATAAGTAAAAGCAATATAAACGACATGTAAATAAATATGTACACTGCTACAACATGATATCTCTACTTAGCATGAACTTGCATAAGTAAGAAGCTATTCTATGCATGAATAGGCCCTATAAACAACTAATTCAATGTCCACAATGTAATAGTAAAGTGTCAATGTTTATTATTCTAGTCAATGTCTAATGTCAGTTTAACTATTTAAAGTTTAAATCTGATAAGACCCGCCCGAAGGATGTCTAGCCGGTGCCGAGCCTAATGGCCCCGTGGTAGTCAACATCCCCACCCTAGGAATGAGCCTATCCCACGGCAATACACTTCGGCGCCCAATCCTGTACGGCGAATATGTATCGCGATGGCCATCTCCGGAGTGCCGGCTTGTAGGGAGCGACCCTCACAAGCATGTGCGAATGAGCACAATGGCAAGTAATCGAACCAATCCATCTCAAGTCTCAAGCCATCATGTCTAAAATATGGAATGTATAGCAACTATGTCCAAGGCCTAACTCTACGTCATCATGTCTAAAATATGAAATATATAGTGTGACAATTGCATGTAGTCAAGTCTCTATATTGCAGTTTCACAGTTTTCTAAGTTAAGTGCCCCTTTATGAAACTTAAGCTTTCTAAGTTCAAACATTAGTTTAAGGTTCAAGAATGCGTAATTCTAACCATTATCATCATAAGAGACATGCTTCTAATTCACAAGAGGAATACTTAATACATACATGCATTTTACACATATTACTCCACTATATAGAGGTGAAACTGCATGATGCATAACCTATGCATTTCAAGTATTCCAAAATTCACATAAATTCTATCTAGCATGGAAATGCATGCAAAATGACGAAACGAAATCATTAACCATATAGGAAAAATTTTTCTCCTATTTACATGAAGCCAAACCCATCAAATGCTTCGCTCGGCCTTTCGAACCTCTAACGAAGTTTCGATCTACACTACTAGCACCCTAAAATGTAGACTAAAAGTGTTACAACATCGAAACGAAGAACTATAAGATAAAAAACTCGACAAAAGAGCTAAAACTCACCTAAGAGTAGAACTCTCTCCTTAATCTTCAAAAGAGAGCTAGAACCCTTCCAATCCCACCTAGAGGAAGGTTCTAATCCAAGAGATCAAGCCTCAAAAGCTCTAAAACGAAAATCCCCAAATCAAACCCTAAAATCCCATTTCTAGGGTTTCTACTCACAAAAACCAACAAAACTCGGATTAAATGGAGGAAACATGCTTACTAACCTGTTTAGAAGCTTCAAATCAAGCCTAGAATCCTCTAGGGTTGAAGATTGATCCTCTCCCAAGCTTCAAACTCCCAAGTCAAGGCTTCTCTCATGGTGAAAATAGCACCAAGAAAAAGAAAGGAGCAAATAGAGGAGATTAGCTTCAAAATCCCAAGCTAAGATCAAAGAAAAATGAAAGGAAAGGGATGGAGAGTGCCCTACCTCCTTCTTGCTGTTCTCAAGCTCAGGGAAATGAGCAAAGGGTGTGGGGGATACTAATAGAGATGCCACAATTGCAAAAGCCCCCATGCGCTCAAACCGCACGAAATCTGTCAACACGGCAAGTGTACCAAGACAAATCCTTCGAAAATCTCAAACCCAAGCCTTGGGTTTTCGGATTACCAAGTGTACCTAAGACAAATTCTAAAGTGTACCTAAGATAACGATCATGCCTGTACCGGTACAACCATCACAAGTGTACCGGTACAGAGCTATGAAAATACAACCCGAGAGCTTACCAAAATCCCAATTTTTGGACTTTGGTGCATAGATTTAAACCTCTATTCTCGAGACTCGAGTTATGGGTCGGAACACTGTCAACGACCCTCCGAAAAATGTGGAAAAGCTCGAAAATCACATCAAACACTCGAACCTTACAATTTGCACAGGTCCAGTGCGTCACACACTCGTGGGCGCTACCCAACTGAGTATGCAAGCGTATCTCTGCCGAGCTCAATCAGGCTCTCACAGGATGTAATCAAAACAGAGGGTCTAACTGGTCTAACAACCATAATTGTGAGACCCCAGTTAGTCCTATATATAAGATATAATAGGGCTAAAACTCTTAACCCGGCATAAGCATTTTGGGTGGTGGCAAGACCCAAGAGGTTAAGAGAGTTAAGCGTGTTAGGACGGGAGTAGTCCTAGGATGGGTGACCCCCTGGGAAGTTGGGGCGTCACAGATGGTATCAGAGCCAATTACCAGCCGGAAGTGTGAGATGAGTCTCGGCTGAGCCAGGGTCTGTATGACGGGCTAGCGAGACGAGTCTCACATCGCCTGGTACTTGTGAGTCTGAGCCTGACGAGGACGTCAGGGCTTAAAGGAGGGGAGATTGTGAGACCCCAGTTAGTCCTATATATAAGATATAATAGGGCTAAAACTCTTAACCCGGCTTAAGCATTTTGGGTGGTGGCAAGACCCAAGAGGTTAAGAGAGTTAAGCGTGTTAGGACGGGAGTAGTCCTAGGATGGGTGACCTCCTGGGAAGTTGGGGCGTCACAATAATAAACATGCCCTCGGCACAAGAAAGCAGTCTTAATTAACTGTCTACCGTCAACCGTAACGCAGTCGAACAATCTATATACTACTGTAAAAATACACTTAGCATCCCAGCACGAGCGTAAATTTATTCTACACTATTCTGGATATCCACTGCATACAAACTGCGGCGATACAAACAAACTACAGCTCCTAAAGCTAAATCTGGTAGTTTTCAAAAAATGACAGTATAAAATCTAAATGTTTTCTCCTAAATCAAATCCAAGTCCAACATGTATAATTTATCTAAACCAATAACTAAGCTTCAAATTCAAGTTTCAAAGAACATGCAAATCCATGAATTCGAGCTATAGAACATGATATACAAAACCCAATAATACATGCTGTCAACTGCGGCTTAGGAGGAAATTCGAAAATTCCGGTAACACCAACCCACCTCGAAAAGCTAATCCAACGACGGTGAGAAGTCGAAAGAAGCAAAAAATCCCAAGCTCGCCCGGCCTCCAACGGCGCTACCACGCCGCACGTACGCTCGAACGGCTTTCCAGCGCAACGTCGACGTCGATCCGAGCTCGATCCGCGATCTCCACCAAGCCACGATCAAAGTCTAGAGAGAGAGAGGAGAAAGATAATTAAGTCCCTCACAGCCTCCCTATCGTAATTAAGGCGGTGGGGATAAGGTTGAAAGGATCAAGGCAACAAATGTCCAAAAGCCCCTCACCTACTCAAGCATTCAACTTTAGTCCTCTACAATATAAATCTTGAGTTTCAAAGTCCATTTTTACATCTATTTTGCGCAAAACGTCTCCAACTCAATCAAACATAACCTTATACTGTAACCTTACCAATTTGCTATGGTTCAATATATCACAATTGAAAAGGAGGAGATATTGTAAATGACTCCATTCATGGAGCCATAGGACGGATGATTGTACTACCTTTAAAAGGCAAATTCAAAAAGAAATAAATGAAGTCGGCTCATATTTGCCGACCAACAAAATAAAAATATAGAGGTTGATAAAAATTCATTTCCTTCCCAGATTAACATAGTGGATCTCAAAGAAAAAACTCGTACAAATAGGAAGACAGATGAAGACGTCGCTTACACCAAGAGGACATTACGATTATGCATACGATGCAAGGCCGAAATGACAAGACGAGATTAGAAGGTGATTATTCATGAGAAGAAATTATATGGAGAATGGAAAGAATTCATGGCATTTCTCGAGGAATGTGTAGGTTACGGAAAACCCTAGGATATATCTAGATACTATCAAATACCTAGAGGGGGGTGAATATGTGAATAGGCCAAAAATACAATCTCAATGCGATAAAAATAAATGCGCAGAAAATAAAATAGCACAACGAGATTTACGTGAAAAAAATTCCAACTAGGAGTAAAAAACCCACGGGACCAACATGCGATAACAATCCACTATGAAATAAAAGATTACAAGGTGATTTACCGAATCCATGGAATCAAACCTCTCTTTTATCTTCTTTGGACCTCGCGCACGCTGTCGGGTTGTCCACGCCCCACGTTCGTCTCCATGAACGCCACGTTCCAAATCCACAAGACGTCCACACTTCGAATCCACGAAGCCTTGATCATGCCGAAACCACGACACCCACTCGAATCCACGAGCGCACTCCATCCGGAGTAAGAACAATACGGTTGGCGATGATTTATTGCTTAGAATCTTATTAAAGATCTGTGGGAATAACGTCAAGCCCCGCCACCCGCCTATTTGGTCGGATTCGGGCCGCTAACAGATAGCCGAATGGACAGAGTTTCTCCTATACGTCCTAGGCGTCGTAATCAATACAATACAAGAGGTTCCAACCAGGAACAATATTCAAGCATAGATTTTATAAGGAAATATCAAAAACATAAACAACTAGCTATTACAAGCATTCAACCCAAGTTATACATATTATATTTCCTTTTACATTCAACTCCGAATACAATCTAGTTATTACAATTTCTATTACAAGTTTGTTTCTTTCACTTTAAACCCCTAAGCTAGACTGACTTAGGGTACCGCTATCTCTTGTCTCGGGGTAGGGCCGCTATCTACGGAATTACGCCCTTTCCTCACGCCGCCGCGCCGCTCGCGTGTGAACTTGTACTCCCAAAAACAACACGGTGGTGAGAACTATTGTCCATAGTTCCCAGTGGGTACAGCCATCCAAGGAAAAAGCTCGACCCACCAGATCCAAGGAGGCACTGCAACATGTTAATCCAACAAATATCCAACAAATATATATATTCAAATATTGAAATATATGTTATGCCTCACAATATACAATATGAATATTATGCAGTTCTTAAACAACCAACTAGTAGATCCATTGATTCTACATTCAATCCTGTTATCCATAGCTCATGTTCACTAGCCTCTAAGGTTTCTATTACCTTAGTTTCACAACTCAAGTCCAACTTGCCTCTAAGGTCTCTATTACCTTAGCTCTTGCCTCTATCACTAGCTTTCAAGGTTTTTACTACCTTTGTCACGCCCCGGTACCCAGCGGAAGCCTGCCCGGCACATGCCCGTACGTCTAAAACATACAAGGAGTCTACAATAAAACGATAGATAAAATAACAAGAGTAGAACATCTAGAAGTATCAGAGCAAATATAACAACTAGATTCTAGAATAGTAAACAAATAAGAAGCTAACATCCACTATGAAACCATAAGGTAAATACAATAAGAAATACATAAGGTAAATACAACAAGAAATCCCATAACAAATACTAAAAGGAGTACATAGGTGGCCTCTATACATGGATACAAAACCTCTCTCTCTCTCTCTCTCAAAAATAAACATAGAGAGAATACCACCTAAGTAAGGTAAGCTGAAGTTATCTAGCTATGCGCGACTCCCTTGCCGCGATCCCGTACCTCCGCCGGTGCCGACGGCTCTGAAAAGAACATAGAACAGAGGGCGTGAGAACTATTAATAATAATTCTCAGTGAGCAATTACCGACTTCAGTTAAGTGTGCCACTAGGCCCCAAAGACTAAACAGGTAAGTGGGTAAGTAAAAGCAATATGAACGACATGTAAATAAACATGTATGCTGCTAAAACATGATATCTCTACTTAGCATGAACTTGCATGAGTAAGAAGCCACTCCATGCATGAATAGGCACAATAAACAACTAATCCGATGTCCACAATGTAATAGTAAATGTCAATATTTACTATTCTAGTCAATGTCCAATGTCAGTTTAACTACTTAAAGTTTAAATCTGATAAGACCCGCCCGAAGGCTGTCTGGCTTGAAGACCCACCCGAAGGCTGTCTAGTCGGTGCCGAGCCTAATGGCCCCGTGGTAGTCAACATCCCCACCCTAGGAATGAGCCTAACTCGCGGCAATACACTTCGGCGCACAATCCCGCACGGTGAATATGTATCACGATGGCCATCTCCGGAGTGTCGACTTGTAGGGAGCAACCCTCACAAGCATGTGCGAATGAGCACAATGACAAGTAATCGAACCAATCTGTCTCAAGTCTCAAGTCGTCATGTCTAAAATATGAAATATATAGCAACTATGTCCAAGGCCTATCTCTATGTCATCATGTCTAAAATATGATATATATAGTATATGTCAATGGCCTATCGTCAAATCTCTATGTTGCAGTTTCACAGTTTTCTAAGTTAAGTGCCCCTTTATGACACTTAAGCTTTCTAAGTTCAAACATGAGTTTAATGTTCATGATTACATATTCCCAATCATTTTACCACATGCAACATATTTTCCAACTTGGAATAGAGAATACTTTAAACATGCAAGCATAATACACATAATGCTCTACTTAGCTACGGGAACCAGTCCCTCACCACAGGGACCGGTCCCCAAGAGCAAAAACTGCACTTATGTAGTTTATCACCCAGCTTGCCCTCGGAGGCCGCCTATAATGCACTTTTGCATTTTTGACTTCTTCGGCCTTTCCAAAGCATATCAACACGACCCTTGGTCGATTTCACATGAAGTACAATCTTCGTATTTCTAGAATTCACTTCCTTACAGGTTTTCCAAAACTGATCCCCGAACTCGCTGGGGATACTGAAAAATGCACTGGGATGCCACCGGGACCCACGAAACATTCCTAAATGCACCGACTCACACCGATAGTCATCCGCTGTCCCGAAATATGCCTATTTCGGTACCTGGACAACATACACTAGTCTCTAAGTCAACTCAGTCGTCGTCGATTGACCGTTCATTATCGGGCTTTCGAAAAGTGTCCACTTTGGCACCGGTCGCCTCCGCCGCTCACCGGTTGTCACGACCCGCGACCGCCCACCAATTTGATCAAGCTCGCGGCGCCGCCGACAGACCCCCGAACGGACAGAGTTTCCCCTGTACGTCCTAGACGTCGCAATCAATACAGTTACAAGAGGTTCCAAACAGAATGTATATCACAATCGTATTGCATAAGGAAGTATCATAAACATAAATGCAGCTACTTGCTATTACAACCATTCCACCCAGATTACAATTTTTACATTTTTCTTTAAACTCCCTAATACAATCTAGTTACTACAAACTTTATTAAAACTTGTTTACAAGCTTGATACATCTTGTTCTCCCTGCTATACCCCTAGTTATGCCGACTGGGGTACTTCTATCTCAGTCTCCTGGTAGGGCGCTATCTATGGAGCTACGCCCTTCGCTCGCGCTGCTACTGCGCCACTCTCGTATGCACCTGAAAAATACCCCAAACCACGTGGGGGTGAGAACTATATAAATACAGTTCCGAGTGGGAACGGCCACCCAAGGGAAAAGCTTGACCGATAAGGCCAAGGAGGCACTGCACATATGTTAGTCCAAAAACATATATAGATATATAATTTGCAACTAACATAAAAACATGCCTCGCAAATGCGATATGCAACTATACAATAGTTTTTAGCCTTTTCTTTACATGCTTGATAATTCTATACTTTAGCCTTTTTCATTTTCCCAATAGCTATTTACAAGTTTAGTTATTATTTACACTATCCATTAGCTATTTACAAGTTTAGCTATTCTTTACATTCTTTACTTTTGGCACTTATGCTAATTAGCAATCACATCTAAGGTCCACACTACCTCAGCTCACTATGCCACCCGACTCGGTCTTGAGTCAATCAATTGCGGATATTCCGCCTGCTGTCTAGCCCGAGACGTTGAACGTCTCACAACCACCGCGCCTCTCGTGACTCTCTTAGCGGCGAAATCGTCGCACACGCTGAATACGGCTCGAGTCACTTGACATAGCCATTCTGGTGGCGAACACGGCGTACTTACCCAGCGAGGACTAAAGTCATGACCTAACCATCTGGCGGCGAACTATCGCAACACACCCAACAATGGTTCGAGTCACTTCCCAGCCACCTGGCGGCACACGTATCGTATTTACCCAGCAATGGTGTTCAAACTCATGGTGTCAAAACTTATGACGGTCTGATGCTCACCCGGCTTAGCCGGTATCGAACTCATCTCGGCTCACCCACTCGGCAGCGAAATCGTCGCACACACGCCACGACGGTGGTATAGCCCTGGATGGCGAAATCGTCGCACACGCCCGACACCAACTCAGGTGTCCCAACTCGGAATTCCATGAATCCGTTTCACCTAGCTTGAGGGATAGCTTTGACCCTCAAGAGACGACCCTCTAGGTCCATTGTTCTTTACCTCCTAGGTCTACTTGACCCTACGGCTCACTCCTTGTCATATAACCAAGGTTGACTTAACTCTAGGTTCCATGTCATTCTAACTCGACCTATGTTTACTAACACTAGGTCCATTGTCATCGTTGTTCAACCTATGTCCTTTACACTAGGTTAGATGTTACACTCCTAGGTCCATTGATTCTAGGTTTACTATAACCTATGTTCATTAACAACACTAGGTTAGTTGCCACACTCCTAGGTCCATTAACTCTAGGTTTACTATAACCTATGTTCATTAACAACACTAGGTTAGATGCCACTCGATCTATATGTGTGTTTTGTCCATGACTCACATACTTTACTTAGCATTCTTTATTATTTACCTCATGCTTACTTATTCACTACCATTTCTATATCATGCTATTATCATGCTCATCGTGTCTTTACTTTGCTAAGCATGCAACTCTCTAGTCACCTAGCATTATACATCATGCTATTACATGCACCTACTTAGCTTTACACTAGGTCCTTTAACATGTATTTCTACACATGGTTCACATGCATCAACATGAAATTATGTCACTCTTAGACACACAGGCGACCTAGTCGCTTCGGTAAACACAACCCACCTTATTATGCTCTCCGATTGCTCGTCGACACTTGCAATCGGCCGCCCGCAGCACTCTCGACCCGGTTCGGCTCGATCTCTTGCGCGACTAACCGAACGATCTCCAAACTTCGATCCGAGACTTTGTGCCGTTACCCCACGCCTTCAAGTTGCCCCAGTTCCGTTTTCATAAATTTTGGGCTTCTATCTTGCGTGCTGCGGACATCTGGTAAGAATATATTATTTTTTTAATATCTTTGTACTCGGTCGTCGGATCACCGAACCGAGCGCGCCAACGCGTTTGTTAGGCCCAATTAGGTTTATATGGGGTCAAATGAGATCAATCTCATCTATTTTTAAAAACTCCATTTTGGAGCCCTAGGTTTGCACTTATGCCAAACCTACCTTTTCGATCCCTAGAACAAGCGAAAGATAGCTTGTTCAACCTCTAGGAACTCATCTAGAAGCATTAGAGCCATTCCTAGGGTGTTTAGAATAAACCCTAGAAATCCACCATTAGAGCATCATAATGAAAACCATGGATTTCATGGAGTTCATGGTCTCCACATAGTTCTAAAACTTGCAAGAAGATCAAATCTCTAAATCTAGGGTTTAGAAACCCACTACAAGAAGATTTACCATGAGAGGAGGCTAAAGCTTAACTCTCAAAAGCTTGCTCTTGCACAAAGGAGAAGAAGAAGAGACCCATGGTGATCTCCACCATCATCTTCTTCATCATCCCTATCTTCTTCTTCTTCTTCTTCTTCTTCTTCTTCTTCTTCTTCTTTTCTTTCCCTCCTTGCTTTGGTCGACAGAGAGAGAGAGAGGGGGAGAGTTCTGTGAGGGAGAGAGGGAGAGAAAGGGTTTTAACACCCTCTATTCACATAACCCCCTGCCAAATTGCACTCTAGCCCCTCAACTTTGCCATATCTAAAATAGCCCAAACTGGGCATTTTCGGGCTGCAGAGACCGGACATCATGCAATGTCCGGACATTGGATGTCCGGTCTTGGCCCCAATGTTCGGTCCCTGGCCTGCGCAGGGCCTTCCAGCCGATTTCCCAGCGTACGGGATCCGGTCTTCATCTGATGTCCGGACATTGAATGTCCGGACATTGGATCAATGTCCGGACCTCACAGGGTCCATCAGCCAACTTCAGGACTTAGCCAATTTTTCAGCTTTTCGTCGTTTCTTCTCCGTTTCAACTCACTTTTGGCTCGTTTGACGTCTAATTCGTTTCAAATCGAACCGAGACTCTCCACACATGATTTAGATCATGTCCACATCATTATCTCATCCGCGCAAGCGTCGGATTTAGCTCGTGGCCCAAGATAGCCTTTCGGGCTTCGTTCTCGCACCTAGTGCACCGAAAACACCCGAAAGCTTCCAGACTTCACCGGAACCATTCTTACGGCATTCTAAGCCAACATACCCCTTAACTTCAAGACTTTAGAAGTTCGGTATGTGACATTCTCCCCTCCTTAAAAGAGTTTCGTCCGCGAAACTCACTCGCTTCGCGAACTCACACTCGAACTCGGTTTATCAAGTAATTTAGGGAATTCCAATGCACTTTTTGTCTTCGAAGTGGCCTTTCATTAAATATAATCAGTTACAGGCCCATCACGAAGAATGTGAGACCAGTTCCACTCACATTTGCCAAGTACAACATCAAAAGTGCATTACAACTCTTGTAAACATTAGTGGAAGCCCAAGTCGATATTCAACGACTTCTCACGCTCCAACATCACTTGCAACCAGTTTGCAAGGAACTTCACCTTGCGTTTACTCGTCTCATCTCTGAACGCACTCAGATCCAATCACCCACATTGCCTAAATCAACATCTTAGGAGCATCGCTTTGTGGTGAGTGCTTCAATATCAACCGAATCTTGCTCTATCGTGAGATGGCACACTTTGGTGCATCTCGCTTCCATAACAGAGCTCCAACTCTAAATCTCACGTGGCTTTCTCTATCAAAGTGTCTCCTAGAGACCACTTGCTTTAATTTCCAATTGCCACGACTAACTCGGCACCGTTGCTGCGATCACTTACACGAACACTTCGCTCGCGAATCCTGGCAAACTCTTCAATAGAGTTATCAACTCACCGCTCACCTCGGTCTCTATAGGTGGACCAATGGTCGCCAACCCTACATCAGCCTATCGCTTAGACGTGCCTCAACTACGCTTAGCGTTTCTTATTACTAGCGTAGACTCAATTTGCATTCTCGGGCGAAATTCTCACTTGGAAATTCGCACACACTCCAATCAGGAGCTAACAAGACCCCAAACCACATCCAATTCTCGGGTTGGGTCACAACCGCACTCTCAGTGCATTCTCGATCTTGAGATCCAAGCACGTGGCATTTCCACGTCCTCGGATCCAGGCTCAGACTACCGTCCTGACCAAAGCTCCTACCCTACCTATAGGTATCGGGCCGCTGCCACTAGCAGCTGACTGCGCCGACTAAATAGGCCCAGGCTCTGCAGTCCACAAATGGTCCAGGCACGGGTCGTCCCAAGCACTACCCGCCAACGTCGTCCTATACGACCCGCTTCTGGCGTAGCTACACCTCTATCGGCTCCTAAGAACCCAGTGCGAGCCATCAGCCCCACAAGTGATCCATGGCCCGCTTCACACTCAGCCAAGCTAAAGTGCTACTGCCAAATAACTCACTCTCGGCTGACTTGAAACAGCACTCTACGAGTATCCATACTCGCGCGCTTTATACGCCACTGTAGCGATCTACGCTAAGCCTCAGCTTAGGCACGGTCACTCCCGCTCATCGTCCTCTAAGCGACTTTTCTAACCTCACATGGAGGTACTACTAGGCCCACGGCCAACTTGGCCCTAACACGAGTCTTACTCCTCGTCTAGCAAGCACTACTAACAATTCTGCTAGTGCCATCGTATTCTCTACCTACTCCAGCAGGCACTACTCTTACTGCACAAGCATGCCGGGGTATCTATCTACCCGTCCAATGGTTCCTACTATGAAATGCACAACTAGTAGTAACTAACCCATGATCATGGCATGCAACACACAAACTTACAATCATGCAAAAGAATAACGATTGCTTAACCAACTCATACCTGCCCTGACGTCGTCAGCATCAGCAGGATCCACCACTCGGGTCGCGCGGCCATGGCCACCTGACACTCCCCGCGAACCCTCTCGTCGGGATCATCCTCAACGGCCGCTTCTCGACCATGCCGCAGTGGCACACCCGCAGCCGTCCCCGGGAGGAATGGGCCGTTGCAAGCGCATCGAGGCCCGGGCCCGCTACCATGCGGACACTCATCCCGCACATGGCCCTGACCCCACACTTGAAGCACATGCCCTCACGCTGTTCACATTGCTGTGGGAAATGAGGGCCCCCACATATAACACACTCCGCCGAGGACCGAATGCGATATGTCCCCGAAGCTCGAGATCGCGAGTGTGAACTTGCCGAAGTCTTTCGGGAACTTGACTGACCAGCGGACTCACCCGTCGATCATCCTTTCCCCTTGTCCTTGTAGTATGACTCGCGCTCCTCCCGGAGAAATGCGTTGCCTTGCTCTATCCTTATATCCAAGACTTTAGCAAAGGTCTGCAACTTAAGTATATACACAGCCTCAAAAAGATCTGGCCGAAGTCCACGCACAAAACTATCGGCCTTATCCTTGTCATCCCGCACGACGTCCGGGATGCAATGCACGAGACGAGAGAATTCTCGCTCGTATTGCCTAACTGAGCGGTCTCCTTACCGCAGCTTCCAGAACCTTTCCCGAAGCTTCTTCTTCTCACTAGCGGGGAAGTAAGCTGAAAACAGCGCTCCCCGAAACTCTTCCCAAGCCATAGGAGGGAGGTTAGGCGATCGGTCCCGCCTAATGCCTTTCCACCACACCTTCGCTGACTGCTTCAAGCAATGCACAGCCAGGGGCACCTTGTCTCGCTCCATGGTGTACAGCTCCTCGAAGAGGGTTTCCATAGAGTCAATCCACATCTCCACGATCCATGGATCGACGTCCTCTCCGTCAAAGGTAGGCGGATCAAACTTCTTAAAATCCATTAGGGCCGCTAAAGCTCGCTCCTGCTCTGCCACCACCTCTGAACCAACAACGGACGGATCGCCCGACCCCGGCGGAAACGCTTCCGCCGCAACTCCCAGCCGTCCATGACGAGCCGCAATGGCGGTGCCCACCACCGATCCAACGTCTCTTGGAGTCGCTTCATTTGCTCCTCCTCGCGCATGGTGGCCTCCTGCTGCCGCTGCACCACCTCGGCTTGTTGCCTCACAACTTCCACGATTGAGGCCAACTGATCACGAAGCTCAGAGTCTCCGCTCGCGTCGACTTGCTCAGGGACACCACTTGTCCCCATCCGTGCCGATCTGGACGAAGATCGCCTACACAGTGCCATCGTTCCTGAAACACGACAACCCGATCAGTTCTTGACCAACTTGGGTCGAACACGAGACTACAAATATCGGCTCAAAAGCCAATTAGGCGAAAGTCACGCGAGGGCATTTATTCTCATCGTCCGGTTTCATGTTGTGCGCGCCCAACACGAACACCCTCGGTTGAGAACAAACTACACCTCAAGTCTACCTCTAATATCCGTCTTAGAGGTTACACGACACGACCAAATCCATAATCGCTTTCGCCACGAACCAAAAATCCTCGTCTCTCACGAGCCTTAACCTCTAAGGTTTTACTATTCTAGGGTCTCCTAGGTTTACCTAAGCCATTGTCCCATTCACTACTTTATGCTCTGATACCATCTTATCTATCACGACCCGCGACCGCCCGCCAATTTGGTCAGGCTCGCGGCGCCGCCGACAGACAGCCGAACGGACAGAGTTTTTCCTGTACGTCATAGGCGCCGCAATCAATACAGTTACAAGAGGTTCCAAACAGGAACAGATATCACAATCAGATTGCATAAGGAAGTATCATAAACATAAATGCAGCTACTTGCTATTACAACCATTCCACCCAGATTACAATTTTTACATTTTTCTTTAAACTCCCTAATACAATCTAGTTATTACAAACTTTATTAAAACTTGTTTACAAGCTTGATACATCTTGTTCTCCCTGCTATACCCCTAGTTATGCCGACTGGGGTACTTCTATCTCAGTCTCCTGGTAGGGCACTATCTATGGAGCTACGCCCTTGGCTCGCACTGCTACTGCGCCACTCTTGTATGCACCTGAAAAATACCCCAAACCACGTGGGGTGAGAACTATATAAATACAGTTCCGAGTGGGAACGGCCACCCAAGGAAAAAGCTCGACCGATAGGGCCAAGGAGGCACTGCACATATGTTAGTCCAAACACATATATAGATATATAATTTGCAACTAACATAAAAACATACCTCGCAAATGCGATATGCAACTATACAATAGTTTTTAGCCTTTTCTTTACATGCTTGATAATTATCTACTTTAGCCTTTTTTCATTTTCCCAATAGCTATTTACGAGTTTAGCTATTAGTTACACTATCCATTAGCTATTTACAAGTTTAGCTATTCTTTACATTCTTTACTTTTTGGCACTTCTGCTAATTAGCAATCACATCTAAGGTCCACACCTATGCCACCCGACTCGGTCTTGAGTCAATCAATTGCGGATATTCCGCCTGCTGTCAAGCCCGAGGCGTTGGACGTCACACAACCACCCCAGCTGTCAACAGTCTGCCGCCCTCTGTGACTCAGCCTCTTAGCGGCGAAATCGTCGCACACGCTGAACACGGCTCGAGTCACTTGACATAGCCATTCTGGTGGCGAACACGGTGTACTTACCCAGCGAGGACTAAAGTCATGACCTAACCATCTGGCGGCGAACTATCGCATCACACCCAACAATGGTTCGAGTCACTTCCCAGCCACCTGGCGGCACACGTATCGTACTTACCCAGCAATGGTGTCCAAACTCATGGTGTCAAAACTCATGGCGGTCTGATCCTCACCCGACTTAACCGGTATCGAACTCATCTCGACTCACCCACTCGGCGGCGAAATCGTCGCACACACGCCACGACGGTGGTATAGCCCTGGACGGCGAAATCGTCGCACACACCCGACACCAACTCAGGTGTCCCAACTCGGGATTCCATGAATCCGTTTCACCTAGCTTGAGGGCTAGCTTTGACCCTCAAGAGACGACCCTCTAGGCCTATTGTTCTTTACTTCCTAGGGCTACTTGACCCTAGGGCTCACTCCTTATCATATAACCTAGGTTGACTTAACTCTAGGTTCCATGTCATTCTAACTCGACCTATGTTTACTAACACTAGGTCCATTGTCATCGTTGTTCAACCTATGTCCTTTACACTAGGTTAGATGTTACACTCCTAGGTCCATTGACTCTAGGTTTACTATAACCTATGTTCATTAACAACACTAGGTTAGTTGCCACACTCCTAGGTCCATTGACTCTAGGTTTACTATAACCTATGTTCATTAACAACACTAGGTTAGATGCTACTCGATATATATGTGTGTTTTGTCCATGACTCACATACTTTACTTAGCATTCTTTATTATTTACCTCATGCTTACTTATTCACTACCATTTCTATATCATGCTATTATCATGCTCATCGTGTCTTTACTTTGCTAAGCATGCACCTCTCTAGTCACCTAGCATTATACATCATGCTATTACATGCACCTACTTAGCTTTTACACTAGGTTCTTTAACATGTATTTCTACACATGGTTCACATGCATCAACATGAAATTATGTCACTCTTAGACATACAGGCGACCTAGTCGCTTCAGTAAACACAACCCACCTTATTATGCTCTCCGATTGCTCGTCGACACTTGCAATCGGCCGCCCGCGGCACTCTCGACCCGTTTCGGCTCGAACTCTTGCGCGACCAACCGAACGATCTCCAAACTTCGATCCGAGACTTTGTGCCGTTATCCCACGCCTTCAAGTTGCCCCAGTTCCGTTTTCATAAATTTTGGGCTTCTATCTTGCGTGCTGCGGACATCTGGTAAGAATATATTATTTTGTTAATATCTTTGTACTCGCTCGTCGGATCACCGAACCGAGCGCTCCAACGCATTCGTTAGGCCCCTAATTAGGTTTACATGGGGTCAAATGAGATCAATCTCATCTATTTCTAAAAACCCCATTTTGGAGCCCTAGGTTTGCACTTATGCCAAACCTTCTTTTTCGATCCCTAGAACAAGCGAAAGATAGCTTGTTCAACCTCTAGGAACTCATCTAAAAGCATTAGAGCCATTCCTAGGGTGTTTAGAATAAACCCTAGAAATCCACCATTAGAGCATCATAATGAAAACCATGGATTCCATGGAGTTCATGGTCTCCACATAGTTCTAAAACTTGCAAGGAGATCAAATCTCTAAATCTAGGGTTTAGAAACCCACTACAAGAAGATTTACCATGAGAGGAGGCTAAAGCTTACCTCTCAAAAGTTTGCTCTTGCACAAAGGAGAGGAAGAAGAGGCCCATGGTGATCTCCACCATCATCTTCTTCATCATCTCCATCTTCTTCTTCTTTTTCTTCTTCTTCTTCTTCTTTTTCCTTCTTTCTTTCCCTCCTTGCTTTTGTCGACAGAGAGAGAGAGGGGGGCAGAGTTCTGTGAGGGAGAGAGGGAGAGAAAGGGTTTTAACAACCTCTATTCACATAACCCCTTGCCAAATTGCACTCTAGCCCCTCAACTTTGCCATATCTGAAACAGCCCAAACTAGGCATTTTCGGGCTGCAGAGACCGAACATTCATGCAATGTCCGGACATTGGATGTCCGGTCTTGGCCCCAATGTCCGGTCCCTGGCCTGCGCAAGGCCTTCCAGCCGATTTCCCAACGTACGGGATCCGGTCTTCATCTGATGTCCGAACATTGGATGTCCGGACATTAGATCAATGTCCGGACCTCACAGGGTCCATCAGCCAACTTCAGGACTTAGCCAATTTTCAACTTTTCGTCGTTTCTTCTCCGTTTCAACTCACTTTTGGCTCGTTTGACCTACGATTCGTTTCAAATCGAACCGAAACTCTCCACACATGATTTAGATCATGTCCACATCATTATCTCATCCGCGCAAGCGTCGGATTTAGCTCGTGGCCCAAGATAGCCTTTCGGGCTTCGTTCTCGCACCTAGTGCACCGAAAACACCCGAAAGCTTCTAGACTTCACCGGAACCATTCTTATGGCATTCTAAGCCAACATACCCCGTAACTTCAAGACAGTAGAAGTTCGGTATGTGACACCGGTCACCTCAAAGCACACGAGACAATCATGGCGACCACCAACCGTGCTAGACGATGATTTTCTAAGAACCACTCACACCTCGTCCTCACAGGCCTACCCAACACGTGCACGGACCGCCGTGCGCACAAAGCATCCCCTGCACATAAGGTGTTTACCAAAAACAAGCTAACCAAGAGAGTAAAGAAGCAACCCTAACAAGATAATGAGAGCATTTAATATATACTATGCAGTAGACTAAGTCACATACAAAAGTACATCTCATGAATAGAAAGTGGTTCTATACAAAATAGTCTAATACACCTTTCACTACAAACACAAAAGAAAGGTGTCTTAGGTCCACCTAGGCACATCAAAGAGGCTCTAGCTAGTCGCTAACCCCTTGCTGCGATCTCTAGTCTCTCCCGTAGTGGAAGGCTCTGAAATAAAAAATAAAAAATAAAAAACAATAAGGGTGAGAACTATTAAACAATAATGGTGAGAACTATTAAACAATAGTTCCCAAAGAGTAAACAGTCGAAAAAAGCAAATTACACCACTAGGTCGATCAACTGAGGCAAAGATAGTATATAACAAAAGTATAAAACCAGAATGTAACAATTGAAAAGAAATGATTCAATTACTATCATGCCTCTAAATGACTAAGCCAATCAACAAGTAGCTCTACTACTATCAAGTATACAAGTAATGCCCAATAAATATGTCCAACTATTATACATGCATCAATTAGTTGTGGTATCCAATATCAAGTTTTATTAACTTTTACCCAATCAACGGGAACTCACATAAGGTAACGTCTCGGCTTGTGCTGTGCCCGTGGTGGTCAACATTCCCTCTTTAGGAATAAGCTGCCCACGGCATCCCACTTCAAGATCCAATCCCGCAGGAGCAAGCATAATGTCACAAAAGCTAACTCCGGAGTAGAGATGTCAACGGGTCGGGTTCGGGGCGGATTTTTAAAAACCCGAACCCGAACCCGAACCCGACGGATTTTAAAAATCCATATCCAAACTCGAACCCAACCAAAAATACGAAACCCGAACCCGAACCTGAACCCGAACCCGAAAATTTGAACCAGAAACAATTATTTCTTTTTTCAATATTTCAAAATATATTATATTAAATCTAAATGTCTAAAATACAAATTCAAATATAACATCAAATATATATATAATACAAAATAAATTCGGGTTCGAGTCGGGTTCGGGTTCGGGTTCGGGTCAGGTATAATCAAAATCCATATCCAAAACCATATCCGTCAGGTTTCTATTTTTAATATCCATATCCGAATCTATATCCATATTCATCGGATATATCCGTTTCATTCGGGTTCGGGTTCGGATAAAATTTTGGGTATCCATACCCATTGACATCCCTACTCTGGAGTGCCGGCTTGTAGGGAGCGACCCTCACAAGCTTGTACGAATGAACACAAAAGCAAACAAGTATGGTCAAATGCGTAAGAAACCTCATTCATCATGTCTAAAACATGGAATATCAATTGACGACATAAAGGTCAAGTACAATATCATAATGTCATCTCTAGTTGTTCATCTTGGTTAAGTACGATCTACTTAGCCCTACAACATGTCATTAAAATATAAGGTGTCATGTTTTCTTTTGACTGTAGCAAGTATAAAGAATTACCATTAAAGTTCTAGCCCAATAGCTCTACTAGTCATGTAGTGTCTCATATGATACTACTACTCATCTCTAACATGCATACATATATTTGAACAAGAGAAAATTGATAATTTCAATACAAATTCATATGTCATGATATGCATGCTGTTGTCACAAACCCTCTACTACATAAAGAATGTGAAGTTTCATCTATAACATTAATATGCCTTGTGTCCAAAAATTCTAGATTATCATGAATAACAAAATAAACCATCTAGTAAGTTCTATAACAGGATAGGAAACATAGGAGGAGTTCATCCATTTCGGTAAGGTCAAACCCACCGGATAACCTTCGAACACTTGATCGTTTCCCAAATAAAGTTGTCCCCTAGACTTTTCGCACCCTAAGAAAAATTTTCAAGAGGTTACAAGCTTCTAAAAAATCCACCATAAAATTCATCAAAAATCAAGTAGAAAATAGGTAAAAATTATTTTTGATTAAGTAAAACTTATCCAAGATCCAAACCCAAGCAATGGGCTTCAAATCCAACCTAAAAGAGTGTTCTACATCTATCAATTAACCTCAAAAGCTCAAAAATAAAAATTTCCAAAATAAACCCTAGGTTCTACCAAATTAGGTTTTCTACCAAAAATTCTTACAAAACACACAATTAGTGGATGCAAGAAGGTTACCATTCTCAATTCAAACTCCAAACCAAGCTATAAGATACTAGGGTGGAAGTCCAAGCCCCAAACAAGTTCCTTCCTTCAATTCCAAGTTTCCGTCAAGGTCCTAGATGCATCCATCCATGGAGAAGATGAAAAGGAGAAAAAGAATCCAAGGAAGATATAAAGGGGTGTTGGAGGAAAAATCCAAGAGAAAAGGGAAATCACTCACCTCTTCTCTTTCTCATACTTCAGACACACAAAGAAACATAAGAGTCATGAGAAGATGTTATATAAGTTGTAAAAATATCCCTGAAAGCCTCTCAAAAATTCAGAAATTACAGACTGCATGAAACAATCTTTGCACCATTGAGTACCGGTACATGAATTTGAGCACCGGTACTCAGGTAGTTCTGGTACCCAAAATCCAATTCTGCAAAATCTGAACATTGGAATCTTTGATTTCTATTGTGTTTTAGTACTCGCCGGATGCAGTACCGATACACCCCAAACAGTACCGGTACGCTCAACCGAGTTCCACAAAATCCAAGAGCTACTCAAATCTAGTACTCTACTAAGTTCTGATACCTCGTACACAATACCGGTACTTAATACAAAAACTGCAGTTTTGCAAATGTTAGTATCAAAAATATGTTCTCGAGCTTATTAAGCTCTGAAAACAGGCCGACACTCCTGAAACATCAACCAAAACTTCCAAAATAGTTCAAAATGCTATTCGCACACTAGAACTATGTACTTTGCTAATGTGCTACAACCACACAGCCAGAAAATTATTGTGCTGCGAAACTGTGTTCTATAGGTGATTTTCCAAAAAAAACGCGCCAAAACCCTAATTTCAAGCACACGAGAGCTTCGGAACCTAGACAACCAATTCAGAGGGAAACAAATAGTGACCACGCGCTCCCCGAGGCAGCCCACAAAGCTCAATTTATAAGATGGGCCCTAATCAGGTTGTTTAGGGCTGTTACCGCAATCCGTGCGCCACCGGGACGAACTGTGGGTACCAGCGAATTGGTCTCAACACGCTAAACACCGTGCTCACTGTCTAGAGAGCAAGCAATAGTCGAGGAGCGCAGCGGAGCTTCTCCAAATTCAGCGACGAAGCGGCTTCGGGAGCGAGGGACCCAAAAGTCTGCGACAAAGGGTCACCGGTAGCAACAGAGGTGAGCACGGTGTTCAGCGGCCGACAAGGATCGTTGTGCTCACTTCCGGGAAGGTCGGGGAGCTTCAAATTGCCAAAAGACATCAATGGCGCAAAATCGTGCCCTAGGCTACCAAGCAGGGAGCACAGTGACTCCGGCAGTGTCAGCATGCGTGCCAACTGGCACTACAAAAAATATGACATTTAAGGACCTTTATTTTAACAGTTAGGGATGCTTTTAAATTCCCTAAAAAATCTACCGATGCATTACAAAGCATCGGTAAAAGCGTCAACAAATGAAGAGGCGCCACTTATTTACCGACGCTTTGTTAAAGCGTCGGTAAAATATTTTTCGACGCTTTTAAGCGTAATGGAATAAAATGTTCTGACGCTTGCAAGCGTTAAGAATATAAAATAAATTCTTGACGCTTCTAAGCGTCACTATGTTTAAAAATTTTAACTAAGCGTCAGGAATTCTCTCAATATAAGGACTAAGATTTTGGCAGTATAATTAGACTCTCTGTTGACGATGTTTCGGTGTGTAATTTAATTACATAAGCACTCGTTAAGTTTCAGGAGAAAATGAGTTAAAATGGAAAAGATACGCGATTTTTAGTTTTCACTTAAGTGAACAGTAACTCCGATTTTTCGGAGAAGCCACGGAGTAGAGTTGGCTTTCACACAGACGGACTCCGTTCATAGCGTTCCAATAGCTCGTTTCTACCGATTCAGCTATTCTGGAGCCAATGGCACTGACGGATTTTGAGTTTGACGCACGAATTTTTAGAAAATCCAAAAATACATGTTTTATATAGTTTTTTCTGTTGGAGAGTTGGAACGGTTTTCGTCGCGAATCCGCGACCGATCGAGATGAATCGAATTGGTAGCATTGTTGTCTCTGTCGTGCTGATCGCACTGGTGCGATCCGTTCGCAAATATGACGGACGGATCTACGGAGATTACGTGTTGATCGAGGAGAGGTCGGCGATGGCAAAACGGTAATTTCGCAAATGTCATGATATTTTATGTACCGTTTCGCTTGAAATTGCATGTGGAGGTGTATTTACGCATTTTATCCACGTTGTATGGGACTTAGTTTATAATATCGAGTTTTGGAGGACTTATTTGCATTTGAGCCAACTTGTATATAATGTATTCTTAGGGTTTTCTTCTTCTAACCTAAACCCTAGCCCCCCTGCTGCCCTAGCCGCGCCCTAGCCACCTCCATCTCCTTCCCCAGCCTCTGCTGCACGCTCCCCAGCCACCGGCGCGCGCCTCCGGCCGTCGGAGTGAGCTGTTTTGGGTTTACCTCTCCACCTCCCTCTCTCTCTCTCTTCTTCTCGGGCTGAGCCCTGGCCGAGGCTGCATTGCCTCCTGGCCCTTCACCGGCGTCACCCCGAGTGTGATGCACTGAACTTTCGCAAATAATGAGGTTCGAGTGTTGGCTGTGAGATCTTAGCTTTTCCAGACTTTCTGGAGGGTCGTTGACTGTGTTCCGACCTATGGCACGAGTCCCGAGGATAGTGGTTGAAACCTATGCATCAAAGCCCAAAAAGTTGGATTTTGAATAGCTCTCGGATTACATTTTGCCTCTCAGACGGCACAACCACCAAGTCCGGCCAGACAAAGCTTGATGGTTGTACCCAGACACTTTGGATTTTGTACTGCAGAGGGTGTTTCCTCTCAAACCCGAGGCCGGCGGGCCATGATTCAGATGTGACAGTTTTTTCCGTGTACCGCACACTTTGCGTAATCGACAGAGTGAAACTACAGGGGTGTAGATGCAATTTGGCACTTCTATTTACAGCACCCACACCCCTTGAGGTCTCCTTTGTGCTGAGAAAAGATGAGAGAAAGGTAAGAACACCTCCCCCTTCCCTCATTTGATTTCTTTGGGTTTTGGGTGGATTTTTAAGAGATTAATCGTCTCTTTGCTCTCTTTTTGCCTTGTGGTGCATACTCCACCATGGATGAAGCTTGGAGCTTGAAGATGGTGCTTGATTGAGGAGAGAACTTCAAGGTTTGAGGACTTTGGACTTAGTTTGAAGCTTCAAAGAGATAAGAATCATCTCTTTTCCTCTAGATTTGAGTTTTAGAACTTTCTACTAGATGAAACCCTAGATTTTAGAAATTAGGGTTTTATTTGGGGCTTTTTGATTAGAGGCTCTTAGATCTCTATTGATTGGTTTAGAATCTTTGTTTAGGTTGCTTTGGAAGGGATCTAGCTTCCTTTAGAATTTTTTAAAAGGATTTTTACACATTATGTGAGTTTTTCTTTACCTCTACCTAGATGTTTAAAGATTGAACTCATGGTTCATCTTTTGAGGTTGTAACTTCTATGGCATACCTTGTAGGGTGCTAGGAAAAGGAATAGGGATAATTGTCTATATACCCCTCATGCGTCTGAAAATATTCGATCTACCCCTACTTTTTTTTTCTTTCTAAAATGCCCCTCATACGTTCCACCGTTATTGCAAAATACCCCCGCAGTTATCTTCTGTTAAGTTAATCTGGATTAAACGTGAGCTAAATATCTACCACAGTTAAAAAAAATTAAAATACCAATTTTGCCCTTAACTTAAGGGCAAATAAGAAAGGTTGGTGACGGTAGAGGGGTATATTAGAAAAAACCAAAAGTCGAAATACTTTTGTGCCCTTGACTTTAAGGGCAAATAAGAAAGACAGTGATGGTAGAAGGGTATATTTGAAAAGGACAAAATAGTAATTTTACAGAGATAACAGAGTTACTTAACAGATTTTAACTCTAAGGGTATATTAGAAATAGGTTGGAACGTAGGAGGGGTATTTTCAATATTAGCCTTCTAAGAGGGGTAAATCGAAAAATCGGGAACTTTTCAGGGGTATATAAGCAATTGCCCCAAAGGAATATAAGCTTAGTTAGCAATTCGGAGCGTCGCTTGGAGCATCGGTGGGTTTAACCTCACCTAGCACAATGAGAAATTCTCATTGGTGCCTATTTACTTTTGGTTAATTGGAAAAGCATGCATTTTCATGTTATATATATTATTTGTGAATTTTAGAATGCATAAAACCTATATGTTATGTATAATGCAATTTTACTTCTATATAGTAGAGATGTGTGCATGTGAGACTAAGTAGGTGTTGGCATTCTAATTGGACATGAAACTATATGGTTATAGTGAATTTGAAACATGTTTGTGGATATAGAAACTATGCATGACATAGGAGAAAAGCTAATGTCATTAAGCGGCATTTGGCATTCACTTGTGATTTAGTGAACTAATATCATCAAGCGGCATTAGGCTCGAAATGGAACATTGACATACTAAAATGTAGTGTCATGAGAGCTATTGTACTAGACCTTAGGGTTGCTAGTGACATTTGCCATGTGAGAGACATGAGGATTTAGGTACTTGAGACTTGACTGTGCTTGCTTGCCATTTGTGCTCATTCGCACATGCTTGTGAGGGTCGCTCCCAACAAGCCGGCACTCCGGAGTTAGCCTTTGCGATATGGTCGCGCGTGCGGTATTGAGAAACCTGCGGGACCGATTGGGACAGACTCATTCCTTGCGGAGGATGTTGGGGGCTACCACGGCACTTAGGTGGCACAAGCTGGATTACACTTGTGTAGATCCTGGAAAGAGAATTGAACAATGACATCCAATGTTAAATGATAATCACTACTAGATAGGACATAGTAGTTGATTACTTGGACATGATTAGAGCATACTTGGGTTATGTAGTATACTTGATAGTTCATTATTTGCATCATAGTATACATGATTATTATAGTAGAACATATTCTTTATATGTTGTCATATCGGGTTTGGATACTTTATACATTTACCTTATATACATGCGGTTTGGTAGTATAGCATTTTATTATGCTTTTATTTCAGCAGTTTCATATTACTTTATATTGCACACTTACCGTTTTTCTTTTGGGCCTAGTGATGCATGCAGCTGAGGTCAGTAATTGCCCACTGGGAACTATAATTATAGTTCCCACGCCCTCTGTTTTCTGACTCGTTTCAGTGCCTTCTGCATCTGGGGAGGCTAAGGATCGCGACAAGGGTTTCGCTTCGGGCTAGCGACCGAGGAGTCTCGCTAGATGGTTCATCATCTCCTTTCTGTTTTAGTTGGAGAGGATGAGAGTTTTGTACCCTTTATAGAGGCTACCATTTTGTACTCATTTACTGGATTAGCTGTTGTATCTACTTTATGTTTATGGTTATGTTTTAGTTTACCTTTCTTCCTATTTGCTCTTAGAACTTAGTTGATTATCGCTCTGATATCTCTAGTTGTAGCCTATTGTTGTTTTATTTTTCGCTGTTTTTGGTAGGCGCCTTGTATGTGTTGACATATGGCGGGTCTGGACACGCTACTGGGAAGGCCCTGCTGGTCTCGGGGCGTGACACCAAGCCTCAGCGACCTCCCCCGCCGCCTGCCACCGTCGCCTAGCGCCGCCGCTGCTAGCCCTGCAGCATGCAGCCTCCCCAGCCCTAGCCAGGCCCAGGCCTGTGTGCGGCCTTTCCTCCGCACCACCGCCATCTTGGACCATCCTCGCCGCTCGCCGGAGCCCCGGCGACCCCGCGCGCCGTCGCCGTTGTTCCCTTTGGCCGCCGTCGTCGCCCGTGCTCGCCGCAGCCTCGCCGACCCGATCGGGCCAAGGTCCGGTGCGACCTCTCCCCGCGTCGCCGCCGCTCGAGCCACCTCCACGGCTTCCTCCGGCCTCCTACAACCCTCTTCCGCCGTCTCGAGCTCCATGGCCGCCGCCGTGGCCGCCATTGCCCGTGGAGCCCGAGCTCAACCCGTGCGGGCTTAGGTTGCTCCACCGATGCCGCCGCCGCTCTCCGCCGCCATCCGAGGTGAGCACGATGCTCCTCACCTCCCCCGCACCCATCCCTGGCGCGCGTGCACCTCGCCGTGCCGCCGGAAGCCGGCCGGAGCAAGCTTGCTCTGGCCAAGCCCGAAATAGGGCTTTTTATGGGTGGTTTCTTTTTCCGAGCTTTTCGAGGCTTCACGATCTCTGCGGAAGGGAGCACGATGATCGTGGCAAATTACTGATCATCGTGCTCACCTTGTTTTCTATCGGGGAGGTCCCGTTCCGCTGTTTTGGCGGTGTTGCTTCGTTTGAGCCTTTTTGGCTGTTGTTTCGTGTTTGCGTTCATTGTTCCGACGATCCGAGGCTGTCCCGATGCCTCCGGAGGTGAGCAGGATGGTCGCTGGTCAATGCTGATCACAGTGCTCACCTCACTTAGGATCAACAGAGTCCGGTTAGTTCTGTTCGTTGCGATTTACCCCGACTGCACGCTGTTCGCAGAAATTTCAAGTTGCTCCCGCGCCTCCCACAGTGAGTCGTTGTGCTCCGGATCAGGAGCACGGCCTCCAGCACATTGAGACCTGTCAGTACGTGTCTCGGCAGACCTTGGAAGTCCTCGGTTTGTGTGAACGAGCCATACTATCGCTCGATTTACATAAAATGTCGGGATTTTATGTAAATACAGGGGCTTTTGTGCAATTGTACACCTAGTGGCTACTGTGGGCAATGTGTATGTGTGTGTTGTGACCTCTGGACTGATTGTCCAAGGTCCAATAGCCCTCGCAGAAATCGAAAGTCGATTTCGGTGCGTTTTTCGGCAAAATTCGTCGAAAAAATGCGGTTTTGGTCCGGATCTCTTCCGGCATTGTTTGGTTGCTCTGTGAGTTGTCGCTAAGCCTTGTTGGCTAGTCTCCATCATCACATTGTGGGTTTGGTGATGACGGGTGAGCGACAATGGGTTTCAGTGTCGAAATTGACACTACCGGGAACCCGTATTCGTACAACTATCCGGCGATAATTGTGTAGTTGTGTTAACTCGTATTTGCTGCCAAGACATCCAAATTGGAGTGTTTTGTGGCAGCGGATGACTCGTAGCACGAGTCGGCGTGTCCCGGGACAGTTCGTGGGACCCGGCGGAGTCCCGATGCGATTTTGGGATTCCGACGTATTACGGCGATCAGTTTGGGAAATCGATTCCCGTGGGTTTAATTGTGAGAGTTAGTGGTTTGTTTTTGTGGGTTAGATGCTAACCCGATGGACCTTTCGTAGGTCCAGTTGATTATTCCTCCGCAGGTGGAAGGCCAGTATCGCGACATTTGTATAGGTGGGTACTTCGATCCGACGTCGGTACAGTGGTGCACGCTCGGTGATGGTTTCTTACTATGCTCTCTCGTAGTTATTATTGCCTATATATATTGAGCCTTGAACCCATGTTATTCCATTATACTCTGCTCGTTGTTTGCATGCTTAGTATCCTGAGTAGGAGTACAGTAGTTCTATCTATATGCGTATCTGTTGACCTGATTTGTCGGTTGTTGCATTCCGTATCTGTTGACCTGGTTGGTCGGTTCTCGTACTTCGTATCAGTGACCTTGCTGGTCGGTTGGACTCTGTAGACTTTGGGTCCAGGCAACACATCAACTCTTTTGTCGTGTGTTTCGATCTGGTTGATCGTGGTTCTGCGTTGTACGCCCTTGCACCTGGCTTCGGCCAAGGCACCGATCTCTTTTTGCCGGTTTTCCTTTTGAGCATATCAGCATGATTTAGTCACAGGACTGTGTATTCTAGACACCAGGTTGATTTGGCCACCAACCAAGGGGTGTACGTATCCGGATAGGCCGTCGGTGACGCATGAATAAGTGTGACAGTGTCTGCTCTGTGACAGGCAACGCTTGAGGTCTATGGACCAATATAGCAGCATCAGATTGGGTTTGATTTTGGACTATTCATCATTGAGGCATTCTTAGCATTGTTTTCTATACAGTAGCAGTTTATTTATTGTTTCTTATCACACCTGTTATAACTACTATAGTTTCTTCGTATCAGCATCTGTATTTGTTTACCATATTGTTGTTTACCTCTTCCTGATCTAGTGAGTACTCCTCGCCTTCATCGGCTTGCGATACCCACTGGGAGGGGAGACATGTTTACATGTTCTCACCTCCCCACCATTTTTTAGGTATTGCAGGCAGTGAGAGTTGAGACGAGACGTGAGACACGTTTGTAGCAGTCGTTAGAGCTTCTGACCCAAGTTATTGGTTTAGTTACTACCCTATTTACTTGAGTTGATATCTCTTAGACATATGGTTCAGTTGGTTTTGTTTACTTGAATATTTATACACATAGTTTTGTGAAGTTAATTAAAACACTCGTGGTTTTCATGTAAAGGATTGGAAATGAGTTTGAAAAGTTCTGACTTTTTGTAAAATGGAAATAGTTTTCTACCCTCGTGGTAGCGTGCTTTAGAAAGAAAAAGATTTTCGTGAATTTATGATTAAACTCTAAATGTAAATCATGAATGATGTAGAAATGTATGAATGTTTATATATTCCTTGTGGTGATTGTATCCTGATTATATGTCTGGTACTTGTACGACGCCGTGCAAATACAAGGGAGACTCTGTCCGTGTGAACAGTGGACTCTTTGTATTTGTGACAGATCTGGCATACTCTGGGGATCAGGTTTTCAAAAAAAATAAAAAAAAAAACCACTATATTTTTAACTATAAAGAAACTCCGGAACGTGACACTCAATTTCCTGACGCTTTCAAGCGTCATTATGTTGTTCAATTTCCTAACGCTTGGTAGCGTCAAGAATTCGTCAGGAATCCAAGAATTCGTCAGGAATCCATCAATTTCCTGACTCGTTAGGAATCCATCAATTTCCTGAGTTTTTAAAGCGCCAAGAATTCTTGACGCTTTGAAGCGTCTACCATTGTTCTTAATCTCAAAATTCCTGGCGCTTTAAAGCATCCAAAATTTATCATTAATTTTTTTTTTAATTTTGATTACATCCAACAAATATTTCTACATATTAATAAACAAATTATTTATCTATTTACATATCAATAAAATTGATCACAATAACCAAAATTTACTATTATTAGCACTGAAAAATATGAGTTTACATCCATAGCGAATGTACTATATCTACGCAACAAAAGTATTCATAAGATAATAATCCGTTTACACACCAAAAAAAACTACCTAATTAAAAATCCATACAAACTAATACCATAGCATATGAAATGTCAATATGAACAAAATTACAAATAAAAGGCTATTTCCCATGTATTGTGTGGGTGTAACTCCAATACCATAACCTCTCACGCGCCCATACCTGTCACGCCCCGTGCCCGCCTATTTGGTCGGTTTCGGGCACACAAACAGACCGCCGAACGCCAGCATACCTCGTAACTTCAAGACTAGAAGTTCGGTATGCTACAATACCGGTCTTTTCCCAAGATATCCGTATATGCTTCATCTTATAACTGGCTAATAACTTTAGATGATTCAGATATGCCTCCTTTTTCAACAATCTTTTTTCCCACATTATCCTACAAAAATTCAAATAATCCAATTAAGTATTTCAACTAATTCTTATTTAAAACTTTACGAGCAAAAGTACAAATCAAAGCCCAAAAACAATATCTCAGATTTCTCGAATCAAAAGCCCAAATCATATCTAAACATCTAAACCTTTAGATTAACTCTCCAAAAGCTTATCATGCAACATCCAGATATAAAAAGCTTAATTAGACAAAATATCAAATTTTGAATACTCTGGGCAATATATTTGACAAAAATCGTATGATCTATTTAAACAGAGGGCCCCAGTTACTACTCTGAGTCAATAATCATTCAGAGTTTCGAGTGAATTGTAAATGATTATTTTCATTCTTAAATGAAGAAGAGGAACTCAATGTAAAAATGAAATGCTAACAAGTGAAGAAGTCTATGGTAAGTGTAGGCACACAAGTAAAGATCAAATGTGGATATCATAAAGCATTTATATATGCATTGATACGCTTAATGGGTAAAGTTCTGCTGTCTGTGCTTCGGGCCTATGACCCTTGTAACAACAATTCCAAGAGTGAGAGAACCAACCAAATGAACTTTGAACAGTATATATACACTAAGATACCTGATTTATAAATAGCAAAATTGTCTGGGAAAGAGAGAGAGAATGGCTCAGTTTGCGAAGAACTTGGCTCATCAACCTAGCTTGGAGGGCCACGTGTGCATCTCCCATCTCACCATCCAGTTCACTTTTAGGGACAAGTACTAGCACCTGTCATTCCATAGTTTGGGTAAACAAAAGGTTAAAATGTCTACACTTTTAGTGAATTTATATATATATATGCAGATAACTATAGAAAAAATAGATTTATTCCGTAGCGCATGTAATGTGGAAGAAAAGAATGAACTAAATCTCTTTATAAGGAACAGAACAATAGGCAGCACATATGCTGCCTCAGCGAGAGTAAGTAAATTTCATCATGCATCGCATACCACGAATTAAACAGTGTTAGACATAAGAAGCGAACAGAAGTGAAAAAGTCAAAAAAAGACTTCATAAGAGACTTATTTCTTCACCATCTGACTAACCAAATATTTCCTCCAAACATGGATTGCTGTGCTAGTAATCCATAAGCACTGTAGAGCATACTGACACCAAGCTCATGTCAGCATGCCCCTTTGTGCCAGTGGCACAAAGCAGTCACATTGACATGATTTAGCATAGAATCCTTTTACCCCTTTTCCATGGAAAAATAACTTTCTAACTTGTTTTCATTTCTCCAATTGAGGTAAATATGACTCAAGTGGTCCCATCAAATTTAGTAAGAACAGACATCAAATTTGAAAAACAATTCATTCAATGAACAAAATGGGTGGACCCATGCCGTTTTCGCCTCCAAGTAGTTAGTCAGATGAAGACCACTAAAACTAGTATAATTTATTCGTATAGCTTTTCACTACTGCTTGATGATTCACATATGTTTAGGATTATAGGAGAGCTTTAGAGCCAATTCTCAAACTTTGGCAACTCAGCCTCAACCTGATACTAAGAGAGATCAGCTGAATCAAGTATCATTAGCTGAAGTCCAAATAAGCCTTAGCCATGATTAGCTGATCTTCCATCTGCCAAATCTTCTCCTTTGACCCGCCTAGAGTGTATAATTGTTCAGTGTCTTCTTCTAGAGTTCCTTGATCAGATAACTCACTCATCTGCATTAAGTGTTAGATGTATAATATATGTAGTTTCTTGCCGAAAAAGCTTTAGGTTATGAAATTAAATCAGACTGTGCAGTCAGATCTGATGATGGATGTCTAAAAATACGAAAATGTTTTTCCCAGGTGATATAAAAAATAAGAAAACATAACAAAGAAAGCTTTATTAAACAGAGCAAGCAAATAAACACAAAAATCTATTCATGGGTAGTACTTCAAATCAATTAAAAAGACAAAAACCCAATTAGGAAATAGGAAAATATAAATAATGCAAACCAAAGTACAAGGTATATTGAAACGACACAGAAAAAACCAATTAATGGATCAAAAGAGGAAACTCGGTTAGGAAATAGAGAATCTAAAGTGAAACAAATTAACCAAATAACATGTTATTAAGCCTTTTATTACTAGACTAGAGTTTTACAGCTAAAAACACGAAACAACATTAATGGGCAGCATCCAAACAGAATACAAAATACACTTCAACTGAACCACAGGTAGAATGAAATTCAACAGATAATGAGATGCATGATGAAATGCATTCTTTTAAAGTCGACAGCACGAAAATCGACAGAATGGTGCTGGGTTTGTCGGATGTTTACAGTCGGTTCGATAAACAACACCATTAATGGCCGACTAAAGTTCTAGCAATTCATGTTCAGGAAACCCTCCAGGTCAAAAGCATGCATGTTGATCTCCTAATAAAGGATGGTTCTCCACCAAATCAAGAAGACGGATGTCATGATAAAAGGATTATAAGATTCTAATCCCTATGTCAACGAAAGATTTGGAGGAATTACTTGGAGATCAATTCGGAAGGATGGAATGATCACGCTGTTCATAGCGGTCATTTTGAAGGCTGGTCTGCCGGGTGCATCAATCTAAGTGATACCGCACTTGCAAACCGGGCATGAAGTCTTCCTCCTCAGCCAATCGTCGATGCACTGCAATTTCAGGTGTTTATTCTTTATACGATAAGATTTTTCGTTTAGTAAGAAAAGAAATGGTAAAAATATACAGAACTTGCCTAAACATTAGCGCATTTTGAAATGGGTAACTGGACTGGACTTTAAAAGGTTTGATTTCAATACATCACCAAACAGTGTGTTTAATTGAAGCAACTTAATACAAAATTTGATGATATTTGTATGATCAAATAACTATTCTATAATACTCTGTGACTTGGAGGCAGAAGTAAAGCAATGAAAGTTTGGTACTCATTTCAATATGTGCTATAGTGAGGTAACACCTATACAATATCACCCAAAAAAGTCAATATAGAGTAAACAAACGCACATCTTTGTGAAATTTGTGCAAGCATGGTAAATGCGGGACGGTATCCCGATTGAGGTTTCTCGAGGCAGAGGGCACATGGTTCTTCAATATTATTATTCTGATAGAAACAAGAACAATATTGATAGATATTAGGATTACAAGGGCGGGGAAGAGGTCTCAGGGGCTGTGGAATTGATACCAGTCCCTCACCTTTGCGAACTCGGCCATCTTGTTCTTGAGATCGGCGACCTGCGTGATGCCGTTGACGCCGCCGGCATGCGGACGCCGCGCTCCATCACCTGTAGTGCCACCCCAGGAACCGCCCCAGCTTGTCCAAGTCGCCCAGCACGCGCTCGTATACGGCGCGGTCGCGTGTAATGACCCAACCTTGGAAGACAATAGAGGAAGTGACGAACATGGTAGCTCATACCTTGCTGTTGATAGAGTCCAATAATGGGTCGGGTTGAGGACCCATGATCCGCTAAGCATGAGAGTGAAGTTGAGGGTTGCTTGTGGGCTAGCACAAGCCCACAAACCATCCATCTCAGGTCCAGTCACAAGCCAGCGGATTGTGGAGGCCCACCGAAGTCCCTTAGTTACAACATTCCATTTTACTACTAATTTTGCAGCTAATTACAGTTTAGTCCCTGTAAAACCCCTATAAATAGGGTGAGCACATGGAAACGGTTATGAATGAAATACCAGTTGCTTCTCTCGATTCTTCTTCTCTCTACTCTGTCTCTTCTTCTCTCCTTCTCTGTGGAATCCCTCAGATCTATCTCTCTCTTCCTCAAATCCTGTTTCCTTTCTCATCAATGGAGATCTAGGCCTTGGGAAGCTCCTGATCCATCATCTCCACCCAGCTCAACTCAGGTCTTCTCATCATTGTCGAGCTGAGAGGATCAGGTCTCAACAACTTGGTATCAGAGCGGCATCGATCCACGGGTAAGAGTAATAGTTCCATGATTGGATCCAGATCGAAAGATCTGTAGAACCAATATAGGGACATATAACCTGCAATCGGATCTCGCTTGCAAAAGTGGGATTAGATTATAAAGGTTAGCTACGAACCTGTAGATCTGAGGATTGAGAAGCATACTTGAGTATTGTGTCGCACCATCATAGATCAGAGATAAGATCATCATTGGGTCGAGGAGAGGCAATCGATTTAAGTTTGTTCCCAAAACTGTTGAATCCATGGCCGAGGGAACCAGATTCCGGGTACTCGATGAGCATGTACAATCATTGGAGCAAAATTTGCAAGAATTAGCCACAGTAAGCAACAAGCGATTCGAAGAACTTCATCTCAAAATGGAGGCTATGAGAATGGAGGAACAAAGTCATTATGAAGCACTGCGCAAGGATTCCGCTACTACCACAAAGAAACTGGAGCAATTGATGGAGATTATCATGAAGCAACAACAAGCGACACCATCTAAGGAGGCATCGGGATCGGTCACACCAGAGAAAGGTCTTTTACCAGCCCCACTTACCGCAGGTAAGGAAGATCTTACCCCAAATCCACTTCCTAGTAGAGTTAATCATCATTTACCCTTACCTCGATTAGAGTTTCCCCGATTTAACGGTGATAACCCTCGAAATTGGGTGAGAAGATGTGAGAAATACTTTGAGATTTATGGGGTTAAAGAGCAACAGAAGCAGGAAGTAGCGGCCATGCATTTGGAGCCTAAGGTGGATACTTGGTTCTATGGGTACATATCTGAGAATGGAGTGGTGAGCTGGGAATTGTTTGCCCAAGAGCTTTGTAGAAGATTTGATTCCAATGGATTCCAAGATGTTGTTGAGGAGTTTAACAAGTTGGCTCAGCACGGTACTGTAGAAGATTATCAAGAGCAGTTTGAACTTCTACGATCAAGACTGTTGCAGACCACTTCGCAATTTTCCCCAGAATATTTCCTATCAAGTTTTTTGAGTGGATTGAAGGAGGAGTTAAAGTCAGCGGTGAAGATGATGTACCCCAAATCACTTACTCAAGCCTTTGAATTAGCCCGGTTGCAGGAACAGAACCTGGCAGCCATGTGGAGGAAGAATAAGATGTGGCTTAGAAATCAAGGTGTGATCTCATCCTCTGATAGCAGCAAGGGCAACAGTTCGGCAACAACCACCAAGGGAGCGGATGCCACCAGGAACTATGCCAACAAGTCTACTGCAGAGAAGTCTCAATCAAATAGGCAACTATGGGAGCAAAGGAAGGCTGCAGGACTCTGCTTTAAGTGTGGAGACAAGTATTCGTATGGGCATCAATGTAAGCAACAATCTGTGAACATGATGAGTGCCATGAGTGAAGTGGCAGAGATCTATGATGAGGAATGTTTGAAGGAACTGATTGAGAGAGATGATCAGGACGAGGAGGAAAATGGGGAAGTAGGTATATCTGTACATGCATTAAGTGCAGAAAATCTAGAGGAAACCATAAAAATTCAAGGGGAAGCTAAAGGGAAGGATTTGGTCATATTAGTAGACACTGGGAGCACCCATAGCTTCATAGATATAAACACTGCAAAGGAAATCAAGGCTACTATAACCACCACTTCTCCCCTGTTAGTAACAGTAGCCAATGGGCAAAAAGTTTTGAGTAAGCTCAAGTGTATAGGATTTGCGTGGAAAATACAAGGAGAGGTATACACAGCAGACCTCAGGGTGATTCGCTTGGAAGGCTCTAGCATGTTATTGGGCATTGATTGGTTGAAGGGTCATGGGCCAGTCACTTTTGATTATGAGCAAAACATAGTCTCCATCATGAAAGAAGGAAAGAAGGTGGAATTGAAGGGGATGGCCGATAAAGCAAAGCTCAAGAGCATTACTGTCAAACAATGGCAACAAGAATACTTGGAAGGGAGTTGTTGTGCAGTGGCCCAGCTGATTAGTGGGAATAAGGAGCAGGTCCATACTCCTGTTAAGATTCAGGAGGTTCTCGAGCAATATGAAGATGTATTCCAGGAGCCAACTGGGTTGCCCCCTGTTCGACCCCAGGATCATCGCATACCATTGCAAGAAGGAGCACAACCTGTAAACATCAGGCCCTACAGATACAGTTACGAACAAAAGAATGAAATAGAGAAATTGATCAAGGAAATGCTTACTCTGAAGGCAATTCAACCGAGTAACAGCCCGTACGCTTCTCCGGTATTGTTGGTCAAAAAGAAAGATGGAAGTTGGAGGTTTTGTGTGGATTATAGACAACTAAACAAGCTTACCATCAAGGACAAGTATCCAATACCTATAATCGAGGATTTGCTGGACGAGTTGGGAGGGTCCGTATTCTTTTCGAAGATTGACCTTCGATCGGGTTATCATCAAATAAGGATGTATCCGGACGACATTCCGAAAACGGCTTTCCGAACCCACTTCGGTCACTACGAGTTTCGGGTTATGCCTTTCGGCCTCACAAATGCCCCTGTGTAAGGTACCGAACTTCCGAAATTATGAAGTCGCGGTGAGATGTAGTATACCGGATTTTTAATATAAAAATAGATATAAATAAAAATAGTGTGAGATACTATTTTTATTTGACTTATAAAGGTAAAATATAAGTCTGGTTTGACCTGTGCTGAAATCGGACCTGAAACAAGAGATTTAGAATTTTCTGTTGGAAACGGGACTGATAAATTAGCAGAAAATGTACAGTGTCAGAAAATTACGAAAACTGGGGAATATGTCAGGATTATTTATATGAGGCTAGATTTAAAGTTTCATGACAATCGGACTCCCGGAAGATGAGAAATAAAATCCGAATGCTATCTGATAGCGATTACAGTTCGGTAGAGCTTTCAGTGACCAAACGGGGTCAAAACTGAAAGATTTAAATTTCTTCTATTAAGTTATGTAAAAACGAACATAGCTGTCAAATTTGAGCTGAAACGGACATTCCGAAGGGCAGGCGAATATATCAAAGCTTCAGCTGAAAGTTGAGGTAAATAGTGTGATGAATAGTGTTTTGACTTTTGAGGGTTGCTTAATAAAGAAGCAGCAGCTTCTTCTCCCTGCTTCTTCAACCGAGCAAACCCCAAGCATCACACGCAGGGTGAAGGGGGACAGAAACCCTTCTTTCTCTCTCTAAAATCTCTCATCTCTCTATATTATCCGCTCAAATTCGCGGTGTTGGCGGAGAACGATCCTGCGAACGCGTTGGAGGCGACGGATCGAGCTCTCGTGCGCCGTTTGTGCGGCGTGTCTTCGACCCGACGTTCACAATGATGGTGAGTGTTTAGGGTTTGGTTTACATGCTCTAAAAATGGATTTAGTGGAACTCCTAGATGCTAATTAGGGGTTTATTGTTTAAATCATAGATTAATTAAATGATTTTTGCAATAGTAAACCTATAGGGTTTAGAAATGCAATTTTTGCTAATTGAAGGGTTTGATCTAATTTGACCCTTCGTAAACCTAATTGCTAGATAACGAAACGCGTTGGCGAAGTCGGTTCGGCCATTCGTTGTGCCGTTGCGAAGATATTGAGGTTTGAAGCCGTCGACGTAAAAATGGTCGCAGCTTGCGGCGAAAGCTTCCAAAAATCGTGAGAATGGAATTGGGGGCTCGTGGCAACAAACCGAAGACCTATAATTTTCGGGGCTGCGAAGCGGAGCACGGTTGAGGCGCAGTTGCAATATCGGGCCGTGCCGGATACGGATGTCACGGGATGCCGATTGCAAGTGTCGACAAGCAATCGGAATGCGATAACAGGTGGGGGGTGTCATTCCGGAGCCATTGGGCTACCTTTTATGTCTAAGTACATTTTTGGTCATATTGCATAAGTATATATATATTTGTGGTTTTATGCATAATAGGGTTGGTATAGTAAAATGGCTACTCTAGTATGCTTCCTTATCGTGTGGGACTACGGAGGTTGCATTAGGACATAGGGAGCATGCTTGCATCCTCCCTTATCGTGCGGCACCGTAGATTTGCATTTGGACATAGGAAGCATAGGAGTGAGTATATGACATTGAACCCTAGAGACGATTTAATTATGCATGATTATCCACTAGAGATATATAAACCAAGTATAGAGCTTGATAATTGGCAATGTGACATTATGACATAGTGATATTATAACTTAGTGTAAAGAACACTAGAGCTATGGGAACCAAGTAAAGAACTTGATGATTGACATTATGACATAGTGTAGTGACACTAATGACATGTGAGCCAAGTAAATAACTTGATGAATGTTGACATAGAAACATAGTGTAAGATAACACCTATGTATGATTCCCCTGCGAGGATGCCCTCCAAATGGAGGAGAAGATCATACTCACACAGTCTGCTCAGCGCTCGTGGTGGTCGCTCCACGCGAGTAGTGCGAGTCTCCGGAGGTCTTGGCACGTGATTCGATAGGGATAGCCTATGTGGGGTCCCGAGGGATAGCCTATGTGGGGTCCCGCAGACAACCCATTGGGTTGAGTTGTGTTGAGTCGTGGGCGTGCCTACGGGCTAGCCAAGGATTGGGTAATAACATAAGAACATAATGAGTATTTCATACATACTTGATTGGAACATAGTAGCATGATAGATATTTCATAATTATATCATGATCTTGTGGTTTCAGGCATAGCAGTAGTTGCATTATTTATATCATGCTTTACTTACCGTCGTTACAGCTTTACACTATCTATCTATCTGCTTTTGCCTGCTTAGACCTAGTTGGTAGATCGGTGGGGTCGGTGGCCGAGCCCACTGGGAACTAAGGAAGTTAGTTCTCACCCCACTCAATTACAGGTTCCAGCGCGCAGGCGAGCGATGAGGATTGCGGTAAGGGTGTCGCGCCCTAGCTGGTAGCCACCTACTTGCATTAGAGCCACCCGTGGTATTGTTTTGGGAACATAATTGTATAAAGAAATGATGTAACCTACATTTTGGGAGATGAATATGTAATTATATTTCGAAGTTAAAGAATGTAAGAAAATGGTTGAATGGTTGTAATAGATAGACTTATCTCTCTTTATGTTACGTGTATATATACTTGTACATTGCTCTTATTGTTGTTCGCACCTTTAGGTGCATCGTCTTGTCATGTATGATGTAGAATTTCATTTTCTGGGCAATTCTTTGTACATGACTTGTTGTCGAGCCTTGGGCGACAGGGGAGGTGTCTTTGTCGTTCGGCGCACGATCGCGTTCCCGAACCGAACCAAATTGGTAGCGGTCTCGGGGCGTGACAGGTTTAAGACATATACTCACTCCTATGCTTCCTATGTCCAAATGCAAATCTACGGTGCCGCACGATAAGGGAGGATGCAAGCATGCTCCCTATGTCCTAATGCAAACTCCGTAGTCCCACACGATAAGGAAGCATACTAGAGTAGCCATTTTACTATACCAACCCTATTATGCATAAAACCACAAATATATATATACTTATGCAATATGACCAAAAATGTACTTAGACATAAAAGGTAGCCCAATGGCTCCGGAATGACACCCCCCACCTGTTATCGCATTCCGATTGCTTGTCGACACTTGCAATCGGCATCCCGTGACATCCGTATCCGCACGGCCCGATATTGCAATCGCGCTCAACCGTGCTCCGCTTCGCAGCCCCGAAAATTATAGGTCTTCGGTTTGTTGCCACGAGCCCCCAATTCCATTCTCACGATTTTTGAAGCTTTCGCCGCAAGCTGCGACCATTTTTACGTTGACGGCTTCAAACCTCAATATCTTCGCAACGACACAACGAATTGCCGAACCGACTTCGCCAACGCGTTTCGTTATCTAGCAATTAGGTTTACGAAGGGTCAAATTAGATCAAACCCTTCAATTAGCAAAAATTGCATTTCTAAACCCTATAGGTTTACTATTGCAAAAATCATTTAATTAATCTATGATTTAAGCAATAAACCCCTAATTAGCATCTAGGAGTTCCACTAAATCCATTTTTAGAGCATGTAAACCAAACCCTAAACACTCACCATCATTGTGAACGTCGGGTCGAAGACACGCCGCACAAACGGCGCACGAGAGCTCGATCCGTCGCCTCCAACGCGTTTCGCAGGATCGTTTCTCCGCCAACACCGCGAATTTGAGCGGATAATATAGAGAGATGAGAGATTTTAGAGAGAGAAAGAAGGGTTTCTCTCCCTCACCATGCGTGTGATGCTTGGGGTTTGCTCGGAGAAGAAGCTGCTGCTTCTTTATTAAGCAACCCTCAAAAGTCAAAACACTATTCATCACACTATTTACCTCAACTTTCAGCTGACACGAGCCCCCAATTCCATTCTCACGATTTTTGAAGCTTTCGCCGCAAGCTGCGACCATTTTTACGTCGACGGCTTCAAACCTCAATATCTTCGCAACGACACAACGAATTGCCGAACCGACTTCGCCAACGCGTTTCGTTATCTAGCAATTAGGTTTACGAAGGGTCAAATTAGATCAAACCCTTCAATTAGCAAAAATTGCATTTCTAAACCCTATAGGTTTACTATTGCAAAAATCATTTAATTAATCTATGATTTAAGCAATAAACCCCTAATTAGCATCTAGGAGTTCCACTAAATCCATTTTTAGAGCATGTAAACCAAACCCTAAACACTCACCATCATTGTGAACGTCGGGTCGAAGACACGCCGCACAAACGGGCGCACGAGAGCTCGATCCGTCGCCTCCAACGCGTTCGCAGGATCGTTCTCCGCCAACACCGCGAATTTGAGCGGATAATATAGAGAGATGAGAGATTTTAGAGAGAGAAAGAAGGGTTTCTCTCCCCCCTCACCATGCGTGTGATGCTTGGGGTTTGCTCGGTTGAAGAAGCAGGGAGAAGAAGCTGCTGCTTCTTTATTAAGCAACCCTCAAAAGTCAAAACACTATTCATCACACTATTTACCTCAACTTTCAGCTGAAGCTTTGATATTTTCGCCTGCCCTTCGGAATGTCCGTTTCAGCTCAAATTTGACAGCTATGTTCGTTTTTACATAACTTAACAGAAGAAATTTAAATCTTTCAGTTTTGACCCCGTTTGGTCACTGAAAGCTCTACCGAACTGTAATCGCTATCAGATAGCATTCGGATTTTATTTCTTATCTTCCGGGAGTCCGATTGTCATGAAACTTTAAATCTAGCCTCATATAAATAATCCTGACATATTCCCCAGTTTTCGTAATTTTCTGACACTGTACATTTTCTGCTAATTTATCAGTCCCGTTTCCAACAGAAAATTCTAAATCTCCTGTTTCAGGTCCGATTTCAGCACAGGTCAAACCAGACTTATATTTTACCTTTATAAGTCAAATAAAAATAGTATCTCACACTATTTTTATTTATATCTATTTTTATATTAAAAATCCGGTATACTACATCTCACCGCGACTTCATAATTTCGGAAGTTCGGTACCTTACACCCTGCCACCTTCCAAGCAGCCATGAACGAGGTATTTGCTCCTTTCCTCCGCAAGTACGTACTCATATTTTTTGATGATATCCTAGTCTATAGCAAGTCGCTTGAGGAGCATGTCTTTCATTTGAGTATGATACTTCAAATCTTGAGAAGGAATAAATTTTATGCAAAAAGATCCAAGTGTTTTTTTGGGCAGCAGCAAATCGAATACCTTGGGTATATAATCACTCCACATGGAATAGCAACAGACCCAAGTAAAATTGAAGCGATGCTACAATGGCCACAGCCCATTTCAGTTAAAGAACTGAGGGGTTTTTTGGGTTTAACCGGGTATTATAGGAAGTTTATTAAGGGATATGGAACCATCAGTAAACCGTTAACTGATTTGTTGAAGAAGAATAGGTTTGGATGGAGTGAAGATGCTCAAAAGGCTTTCGATCTATTAAAAAAACTGATGACAGAGGCCCCTGTGCTAGCTATGCCAGACTACGATAAGACTTTTGTAGTGGAGGTTGACGCCTGTGAGGAAGGCATAGGTGCAGTTTTAATGCAAGAAGGGAAGCCCATCGCTTACCTCAGCAAGGCTCTCAGCAAGAAGAATCGAGGGTTATCCACTTATGAAAAGGAGCTATTTGGAGTACTTTTGGCAGTAACAAAGTGGAGGCATTACTTGAGTCCGAGGCAGTTCATTGTAAAAACGGACCACGAGAGCCTCAAACATTTATTGGAGCAACGGATTTCTACTACTCTGCAACAAAAGGGAATGATCAAATTGTTGGGGCTGGACTACGTTATTCATTATAAAAAAGGGAGAGAAAATAAGGCCGCTGACGCTCTATCACGAAGAAGAGTAGAGGTGGGAAGTAACCAGGCTATTTCCGCAGTCATTCCTGAATGGATCTCAGACGTTGTTGCCAGTTATGAAGGTGATGAGAACTGTCAAAAGATAATAGCCCAAATAACTGTACAACCTCACAGTTTGGCCAATTATACCTTGGTTCATGGAACAGTGCGATACAAAGGGAGACTCTATGTGGGATCTGGTGGTAAATTACGGAATAATCTGCTCCTTCAGATGCATGATTCAGCTCTTGGGGGTCATTCGGGACAACACATGACTTATAAAAGGATTAAACAAACCTTCTATTGGCCAGGGCTTAAAAGAGATGTAGAAGAAATGGTAAAGAAGTGCACCACATGCATCCAGAACAAGTCAGATAACCAACCATACGCCGGATTGCTGCAACCATTACCAGTTCCCCAGCAAATTTGGCGAGAAGTCAGCATGGACTTCATAGAAGGGCTGCCAAGATCGGAAGGCAAAAATTCTATTCTAGTGGTTGTCGATCGACTAACGAAATATGGACACTTTATGGCCTTAGCGCATCCTTACACAGTACATGAGGTAGCTAAGACTTTCTTTGACACCATTTACAAGTTACATGGGCTGCCAGAGAAGATAATATCTGACAGGGACAAGATCTTCACTAGTGATCTGTGGAAGGAGTTATTCCAGATGCTAGGGACAAAGCTACACATGAGCACTGCATATTACCCCCAGACTGATGGGCAAACAGAGAGACTCAATCGATGTTTGGAGACATATTTGCGATGTATGTGTTCTCAGCGTCCACATAGTTGGCGTAAGTGGCTTTCCCATGCTGAGTGGTGGTATAACACCAACTACCACACTTCCGTAGGGACGACGCCCTACCAAGCTCTCTATGGATAGGAACCCCCAAATTACATAGTAGCTAACTTTGGGCTGGGAACTGTGCATGATGTGAAGGAGTGGGGGAAAGAAAGAGAAGGGGTTACTCAAGAACTAAGAGAAAACCTACTGAAGGCTCAAAACCGCATGAAATAGTTTGCCGACCGCCGCAGAGTAGACCGGGAATTTGAGGTTGGTGACGCAGTTTACCTGAAATTACAACCTTACCGGCAATATACTGTAGCAAAAAGGAGGAATTTGAAGCTGTCATCCAGATACTTTGGGCCTTTTCAGATCCAAGAGAAGATCAGACCTGTGGCATATCGGTTACAGCTTCCGGAGGATTCACGAATTCACCCTGTGTTTCATGTATCATTACTAAAGAAAAGCCCCCCAGATGGGCAAACCGCATCAAGTGTAATTTCTTCAACTGATGTAGAAGAACCATCAAGTGTAAAGCCAGTGGAGATACTGGATCGCCGTTCAGTACGCCGGGGAAACAAGGCGGTGACACAAGTGCGGGTTCGCTGGAGCCACCTTCCTGAAGACAAAGCCACATGGGAGGATTATTGGTCACTTAAGGAACAATTTTCCGATTTTGATCCTTGAGGACAAGGAAGGCTTCGATGGGGGAGGGGGTTGTAATGACCCAACCTTGGAAGACAATAGAGGAAGTGACGAACATGGTAGCTCATACCTTGCTGTTGATAGAGTCCAATAATGGGTCGGGTTGAGGACCCATGATCCGCTAAGCATGAGAGTGAAGTTGAGGGTTGCTTGTGGGCTAGCACAAGCCCACAAACCATCCATCTCAGTCCAGTCACAAGCCCACAGATTGTGGAGGCCCACCGAAGTCCCTTAGTTACAACATTCCATTTTACTACTAATTTTGCAGCTAATTACAGTTTAGTCCCTGTAAAACCCCTATAAATAGGGTGAGCACATGGAAACGGTTATGAATGAAATACCAGTTGCTTCTCTCGATTCTTCTTCTCTACTCGTCTCTTCTTCTCTCCTTCTCTCGTGGAATCCTCGTATCTCTCTCTCTCTTCCTCAAATCCTGTTTCCTTTCTCATCAATGGAGATCTAGGCCTTGGGAAGCTCCTGATCCATCATCTCCACCCAGCTCAACTCAGGTCTTCTCATCATTGTCGAGCTGAGAGGATCAGGTCTCAACATCGCGGAACACGCCGTAGGCGTTGTAGCACACGGGGCGGGCCCCGCGGTCCCACCGGTGCGTGTACGCCACCACCCCCTCCAGCTCCTTGAACCCCAGCTCCTCCTCCGCCACCCCGTCCGCGCCGAACTCCGCGCTCCGCACCACCATCGCGTGCGCCTCGCGCGCGCGCAGGAACTTGAGCAGCACCACGTCGCCGCGCTCATCGCCGCCGCCGCCGCCGCAATCGGGGGCCACGGTCACGTCCCAGATCGAGAGGGGCATGGCTTGAGCGACAAGACGAGGTACGAGTCCTCCTTGAAGGAGGAGCGAGCTCATGAGGCTGCGCTTCGCGGGCTTGGCCGCGGCAAGGAGTGGATCCTGAGCAGAGGAGGTATCCGTGTCGCGATTTTCTCAATTTTGGGGATTTGGGAGTCGGGATTGGTGTCGAAACACGCGATTCCTCCGAACCGGCGATCGCGAGGTCAAGAGGGATCACGTCGACGAGCGATCCTTCCCAATGTGGCCATCGTTTGCGAGGTCGTGTTATGACCCACCCTAGTTAGGTTATGGCATTGCTGATCCTCCAGAGCTGGGACCTTGTCGCCGATTAAACTCCGCTCCGATCTGAGCTAATTGATCTCACCAGAGATCCAATCGGAGACGCAACACTCGATGAGATACTGATCTGAGGTGATGGCGCCGATGATGAATGGATCGCTAATGCTGAGAATCGGCTACAAGCTCTGATGCTCAAGGTCGTCTCACAGTTGAGATCTTGAATCGAGTGATTTAGGGTTGAGAGTAGATGAGAATGATAGAGGAAGAGAGAAAGGGAAAGAGGGTCAGAGTACAGAGAGAGCGAGAGAGGTAGAGAATAGAGAAACAAGGGTGTTGAGGAAGAAGGAGAAAGAGCTTTGGGAGAAAAATGCAATTTGTTATTCCATACCACTCTCAGTTACAACTGAGCTATTTATATCCTTCTTACATTGTACTAAAGTAAGATTTATAGAAATCAGTGGACTAAACTGTAAAGGAGGAAAACAATAGAAATGGGCCTGGTGGGCCAATTGTAGGAGAAGAGTGTTGGTTTGGGTTGGATTCAGTTGCACTCCTTTTGCTTCATTACTTAACGGAGCTGACCCGTTATCTCCGATCACCCGATCCGCCTTGCTTGAGTTTGAGCACTTCTCATTCTCAATTCCCAGACCTCTCGCTCCACTACTACTATTACTCGTTATTTTTTGGGTCGTTACAGGTCGAGAGGATGCGGACGAGTTCGGAAACCCTAGAAAAAGTTGGAGAAGAAAAAAACCCTAGAAACTTAAGGAGACGAGTGGGAGAGAGGACTTTTGGTGTGTTAAGATGGAGAAGGGGACGGAGGGGGAGGGGGAATGGGGGTTTTAAAAAGTTAAACATCCAAAAAAAAAACAAAAAGCTCTTTGCGGAACTGGTTGGGAACTTCAACTTGGGATTTGACCTGAGAGTAGTTTCGAAGCGGGTTTAGGTTTTCTCGATCCGGCGCCTGTTTAGACCGAAAATTTGACGGATGTTGTTGACCCAATTTCTGACTGAACTGATCCAGTTGGGTTCGGATTTTATTGGGCCAATTTTGCTGATGCCGAGTTAAGATTTTTGTAAGAGAATAAAATTCAATGGTATATCTTAAAATTGTACATTTAAATATTATATTCAACATACAAATTATTATTTTTAAATAAAAAAATTAAATTAAATTATTATATTTGACATAAATAAATCACCTTGTAGTTGAAGTATATTAGCCATAACTTTACAAAGCGTCGGCATTTACTACGTACCATCGAAGAAGCGCCTTTAAATTAAAAGATTTTTATAGTGTATGGGGTCGGCCCGCAGAGGGGAGGGAGAGCGGCGGTGGCAATTGGTGAAGCTTGACCCGGCACACAAAAGGAGCGATGTGGCGACGATGGCGGACGGGGAAACGGGAGGCCCAACGGCAATGAGTGCTGAGGCTAGGGGAGGCGGCGTCGAGGGTCGACGGTGGCGACGGCGGCGGCTTGGAGAGGATCGGGCCACCTTATGCTCTAGTTGGCCAAGAGAAGAAACCTGCGATGGCGGCGGCTCCGGCAAGGCACGGTAGCGCCAGGGGATGCTGCCGGAGCTCGAGAGTGACAAAGGGAGGCCAAGGAGTGGAAGCTCCGGTTTCTCTCGTGCTTGGACTCGCCAAAAAAAAAAAGAGAAGGAGAGGGAGAAAGAAAGGGAGAGAATGAGGGAAAGAAAACCCTAGTCTAAAAGGCCTCATTTGGTAATTTTGTAGGAAAACCCTCAAATTCTTTGAAATTTTTGCCAAACCCCTCACAGCATGCGCAAAACACTGAATGAAACCCCCATTTGCGTTTTCACGCAACTCCAAACATAAAATATTGGGAGATTTTTCGATATTTGACATTCCCCATTTGACATTCCATGATTTTTGCACAATTGTGGTAAACCCGTCCTTCAGATTTACGAACGGACTACGCCGGCATGTTCAGCACTACCGGACCTTTGAGATCACATTTTTGTTTTATATGATTTGGTCACGGATTCGCGAAAATCTGTTTCCCCCTCTCCATTCACATATATATGTACATCTATAAATTCAAATTTGAAACTAAATTCAAATTTATTTGAATTCCTCCAATTCAAAATATCTCAAATATTACAGCGGCATTCACAAGAAACTATATCTTGTAATTCTCTCACCAGTTATTTGGTGTGTTTCTTATAAAGCCCTCCTCCGTGGAGGAGGCACGAGATCGCGGAAAGGGGACCGCAAGGCCACTACCGTTTCATGATGGAATTTGAGGGTATGTAAAACAAATAAGAAATTAGATACATACCTAAATTCAGGATCAAAATAACTCACAGAGCGCCGTAAAGAAGAAATCCTTTGATCAATCTGCGGAAGCGTAAAGTCCGGCTATAATCTGTAAGTCACGAACCGAACTTGGGTGATTTGGTTTCTCCCCCTATCTCATGCACTCTGCCGTATGGTGTGGAACCGATGGTAATTCTTCACCGGAATGCGTATGAGAAGGTGGCAGGACCAATACCCCTTTATATAGAGTCCAGATCGACTTCCCATCAAAGTCTGATTAGGATTCTATTTTAAATTAATTAGATGGGAAAGGGATAAAAATATACCATATCAAGTAATTCTATATCTGTTAGGATTGACCTTTATTTATAGTAAATCCAAATTTGAATATGATTAATTGGGCCACAATATATGGAAATCCTAACAATCTCCCACTTGGCTCATATTAATTATATTCCATGAACGGATTTTCTATACTCCAAACTTTATTGCGCATTATTGGAAACTTTATGGTCAAATACCATAGAACTCACTTGATCTTTAGCTCAAACTAAAAAACTACAATGATAGGAACTATGGCGGTCCACCTCTTCATAACGAAATTTTCCTTCCATAATTACCGTATCATTTTCATCGCCTAGCCGAGTACTTTATATGGCACAACTTTATGAATGAACTTAAACCGTATATTCATTCGTTCATAGGCGCGAAACTTTATGCCTATTAAAAGGTCCAACACAGCTGCATTAAACTTTAACTTTATTGAAAAGGATAGATGTTACAACCTTATACATCAAAAGAACTAATCAAACCCATAACTTTAACACGATCTGTATATGACCCAGGTGCCGGCCCCTTGGTCATTGGGTTTGCAATCATACACTTGGTACTGATGTATTCAATTTGTAACATAACCTTCATCTATCTTCTCTCTCACAACAAGATATTTGGTGTCCAAGTGTTTACACCCCGCTGTAATCTTGTTGTTATTGGCAACGGAAATTGCAAATTTGAACTATCACGTAAAAATCTTTATTGGACGAACACCGAAGTCCACAATTCTTAAGTCTGTGATAAAATTTCTAAGCCAAATAATCTGTAATGTGGTCGCGTAACATGCAATATTATCCAAAATTCCTTTCAAATACCTCATAACTCTTTTAGCAGCCTTCCAATGCTCAATGCTTGGATTACTTTAATACCCAAGTAATCCAACCGCAAAGCAATATCCGGACGTGTGCACGTCTGTGCATACATAAGACTACAAACTGCAGAGGCAAAGGATATGTCTTTCATCTGTTCAATTTCTAATTGGTTCTTGGGACACTGAAAAGTATTAAGCTTATCCCCTTTCTGAATAGGAGCAACACTGGGCTTACAATTATGCATTTCAAAATTTTTCAAAACATTCTTTATGTAGGCCTTTTGAGATAGACCAAGTAAACCTTTATGTCTATCCCTTTGATTTCAAATTTTTTGGAAAAGAAATTCTTTAGTGTTATGCAATAACCCAAGATCATTACTGGCAAACAAAATATCATCAATATAAAGGACTAAGAAAATTATTTTACTCACACTAACTTTTAGATAAATACATTGATCAACAATATTTTCTTTAAAACCAAAAGTCAAAATAGTTTGTTTAAATTTTTAAAAATCATTGTCGGGAGGCCTGCTTTAGTCCATATATTGATTTCTTTAATTTGCATATCAAGTGCTCTTTTGCGAGAATCCTTCAGGTTGATTCATATACACCTCTTCATAGAGATCCCCATTTAAAAAAACAGTTTTAACATCCATCTGATGTAGCTCGAGATCAAAATGAGCAACCAGAGCCATAATAATACGGAAAGATTCCTTTCTTGATACTGGAGAAAAAGTCTCTTTATAGTCAATGCCTTCTTTCTGAGTAAATCCTTTTGCCACAAGACGGGCCTTGTATCTCTCTATGTTACCTTTGGAGTCCCATTTGATTTTATAAACCCATTTGCATCCTACCGGTTTAACTCCAATAGGTAATTCAACAAGATCTCATACCTTATTGTGGTTCATGGATTCAATCTCATCCTTCATGGCATTGTACCATTCCATAGAATTACTACTATTTATGGCTTCGGAAAAACTAAGAGGATAATCTAAACTCTGACCATTCTCATAAAGATAGACAATATAATCACTAGATATAGCTGGTCTTCTCTGTCTTGAGGATCTTCTTAAATCTATCTGATTATCCACACGCACATCTTCATGTGGATTATTCACTTGTACATCTTGATGTGAATTATCCACTTATACATCTTGATGTGAATTATCAATGATAGGTTCACAATCACTTTGTGGTTCCAAAACGACTTGTTGTTCTACTGGAGCGGGGACCATTAAATTGTGAGTGACAATAGTAAGTCCGTCATGTAATTTTAATCCGAATGCTCTTGAATTTCCTCAAATTCAATGAACCGAGGTTCGAGCTCCCACTAATTGCACCATCCTCAATAAACCGTGCTGTTTTAGTTTCTGCAATCTTTATAGGAAGTGATGGACAGTAAATTTTATACCCTTTGGATCTTTCCGAATAACCAATAAAATATCCTGATATGGTTCGAGGATCCAATTTCTTTATTTGTGGATCATACAATTTGGCCTCAGCTTGACAACCCCATGTATGAAAATGTCTTAAACTGGGTTTCCTACATGTCCAAAGCTCAAAAGGAGTCTTAGTGACAGCCTTAGTAGGGACCCGATTAAGAATATACAAAGCAGTTTTGAATGCCTCGCTCCACAATGATATCGGAAGGGTAGAATTACTGATCATACTCCCCGAGCATATCAATTAATGTGCGGTTCCTTCTTTCAGCAACACCATTCTGATCAGGTGTCCCTGGCATGGTGTACTGTGGAACAATTCCGCACTGCTCCAGAAACTTAGCAAAAGGCCCAGGAATTTGGCCCTTATTTGTTTGTCTACCAAAATATTCACCACCTCTATCTGATCTGACTACTTTTATCCTTTTCTCGAGTTGATTCTCTACTTCAGCCTTATATGCCTTAAAGGCATCTAATGCTTCAGATTTTTCTTTAAGCAAGTAGAGATAGCCATATCGAGAGTAGTCATCAGTAAATGTGATAAAATATTTATGGCGAAATGATAAAGGAAGAGGTCCACATATATCGGTATGAATCAACTCTAATGTTCCATCGATCTTTTAGCACCTTTAGAAGAGGTTTTGGTCTGCTTTTTCTTTATGCAGTCCATACACATTCCAAAGTCAGAGAAGTCCAAATCATCTAAAATGCCTTCTCTGATTAATCTTTGAATTCTCTGTTTCGAGATGTGTCCTAACCTCTTATGCCATAACATGGATGACCTTTCATTATTAATGCCACGTTTTGAACCAACATTTCCGTGCATGGTGAGAAGGATTTCACTAAATGAATCATCTAAAAATACTTTATATAGATTATTTTCCAAAATACCAGAGCCAACTATCTGAGATTCATAGGATAAAGAAAAAGCTTTATTATCAAAATGAAAACTATATCCCAATCCAACAAGTTTCGAAATAGAAATTAAATTCTTAGAAAAATTTGGAACATAAAATGTATCAACTAAATCCAAAATGTGACCAGTAGAAAGAACTAATCTAAATGTCCCTACAAATTCTACTTTAGTTGAATTTCCTTCAGCTGTATAGATAGTCGCTTCAGCTTTACTGGGTTTTCTGCGATTCTGAAATCCCTGCACGGAATTCGCCACGTGGCATGTGGCACCAGAGTCAATCCACCAAGTATTAGACGGAACAGAAACAAAATGCAACTCATGCATCAAAATTAGAAATTTACCTTTCTTCTGGAGCCATTTCTGATACTTTTGGCAGTCCTTTTACATGACCCTTTTTCTTACAAAAGAAGCACTTAGGAGTCCAATTACTTGATTGGCCTTGAAAACCAGATGGAACCTCCTTATTCTTTCTTTTTGAGTCATTCTTGCCCTTACCATTCTTAGCACGTTTTATTTGTCTCTTTTGAGAAACAAAGTTAACTCCATTTTGTTTCTCCTGTTTTAATCTGCCTTCCTCTTGCACACACATGGTCAGCATTTCATTAATTGACCATTTATCTTTATGTGTGTTATAAGAGATCCGAAATGGTCCGTATTCGGATGGCAAAGAGTTCGAATAAAATGCACTAAGAATGAATCAGAGATGGTTACTTCAAGTGCAGTGAGTTGCGCTGCAATATCTCGCATTTCCATAATATGCTCGCGAATCGAGCCATTTCCGGAGTACTTCATGGAAGACAGTTTGTTCATTAAGGTGCTCGCCAAGGCTTTATCGGAGCAGACAAATTGCTCCTCAATGGCTTTTAGATAATCTTTGGCTTTATCACATTTTGGAATTGATCCCCTTATGCTTTTTGATACTTTTGACTTTATAAGCATCAAACTTAAGCGATTGGATCGCTCCCACTTTTCTGCGCGGATTCCGTGGAGTCATTGGACCCACTACTTCATGCGGTTTCTCATCGCGCAAAGCCAAATCTAAATCCATATAGCCCAAAATAAACATGATCTGTTCTTTCCACTCCGAATAATTAGAACCATTAAGTATAGGAACAGATTCACCAATAGGAACAGAAAATGAATTCATCGCTGAAAAAATAAAATACATGTTTTATCAATAAAATACCACATCAAAATTACCACACCAAATTAAAAATACACTTTATATGACATCACAACCCCTCCTTTGGGAGCAGAGTTATGAACATAAGTATTTTCGTTCTTTATGCATATGCTTTATATGACATCACAACCCCTCCTTTGGGAGCAGAGTTATGAGCATAAATATGCAATCTCTTTATCAGAGACTAATTTAAATTTTCTGTAGGTCGTGATAATTTCAAATTTCCCGTATAAAGAAATTGTCAGCTTTGGCCAGGCAAATTTCTCCAAACGAGTTATAAGAGAATTACCATCCTACACCACCCATTTACCTTCATGTCTAGACCTCCTTTGGGAGCAGACTAAACATAATATTAGGGTGCAATTTTCGCATGCACTTGTAAGGTACCGGACTTCTAAAATCATGAGGTTATGATGTTCAATTGGTTGGAAAGCCATTTGAATGGCCCCGATGAAGTTCGGCGAAGTTCGGGAGCATTCGGGCGTTTCGGTGCGCGAAGGCGCGGAAACGGAACCCGAAAGTCTATGTTGGGCCGTGAGCTAAATCCGGCATTAGCGTGGATGAAAAGATGATGAAAACGTGTTCGAAAACATGTTTGGGAAGTCTCGGTGCGATTTGAAAAGAATCGGACGCAAGACGAGCGAAAACGAGCGAAAACGGAGAAGAAAACGAAAAAGGCTGAAAATTTGGCTAAGTCCTTAATTGTTTGGCTGAGGGGGCTTGCTGAGACCGGTCTCCATATCTCAAGACCGGTCTCCATGCGCGAAAAATGCCCGGTTGGCGCAGTTTGAGAAGCTGAGGGTGTTTTCAGCAATTGTGCACTTATGAGAGGTTATAGTAGCATAGGTCCTCTCTCTTTCTCTCATTTGTGGTGTTCTAACCTAAAAGAACACTCTCTCCCTCTCTCTCTGTCGACCAAAGGAAGGAAAAGAAAGAAAGAAAGAAAAGAGAAGAGAAGAAAGAAAAAGAAGGAGAAGGATTGGTGGAGAAGAAGCAAAGGGAGGAGATCTTCACCTTCTTCGTCTTCTACCTTGGCCTTGGAGTTAGCTCTTGAGGTAAGCTCCTAGAGCAACAATGGTAGATTATTAGAGTTGGGTTTTTAAACTCTAGGGTTGGTATTAATTGAACCCTAGGATGCTAAAGAGATGATTATTGCTAGAATAATGAAGCTATTTGAAGTATTCTTGCAATAGTTGTAGGCTAGGGTTCAAATGAGGGTTTTGTAAAATAGTTGAGTTTGATCTCAATTGACCCTCTAGAAACCTAATTGGGGACCTAACGAACGCGTTGGCGCGCTCGGTTCGGTGATCCGACGAGCGGTTGCAAAGATATTAATATTTTAATATATTCTTACCGATAGCCGCGACGCAAAATAGAAGCCCATAAATCATGAAATCGGATCTGGGGCATCGTGGAGTCGTGGAGTAACGCGGGAAATCTTCAGATTGAGAATTGGCGACCGTTCGGTGGGGCGCGCAAGAGTCCGAGCCGAACCGGATACCGAGTGCTGGCGGCCGATTGCAAGTGTCGACGAGCAATCGGAACGCGATAACGGGTGGGTTGTGTTTACCGGCGACTAGGTCGCCCCGCATGTCGAAGAAAAGTATGTTTTCTCGTTGACGCATATGTATGGGTATGATGTCATAGTAGAGCATGCTAGAGCAATTTAATATAAAATATGCATGTTAGCCTCATGATAGCATGGTAATTATGCTAGATTAAGAATGTATGCATGTAAACCTAATTACTTGGTTTAGAGGTTTATGCATGTGGATTTAAATGCTAGATAGAGAACTTATATGCATAATAGCAAGTTGATGCATTTAAAATATATGCTAGTGTTGAGTTTCATGTTGATATGCAATAGAGCATGTAAGTGAATGATAACATGTTGTAGATCATGTTAGAGAACATATGCGTATAAAGATCTTGACACATATATGCTTAATGAAATATATGCTAGGGGTATTAGCATTATGAGATCATGATAGATAAATATTCATATTGGCAATGTGAGCATGTGCTAGAGAGTGTGCAACCATAGAACTCGATGTGACAACTAGGTATCAACTAGATCGAGTGGCATTAATCTAGTGTTCTATAACATAGGTTGTGTTGAACCTAGTGTCGTGACAATAGGAAAGATCGAGTGGCATCGAACCTAGTGTAATTAACATAGGTCGAATATGAACCTAGGGTCGAGAACCTAGGATGAATAAGAATAATGTTGAACCTAGGGTTATATAACATAGGCTGTACTGAACCTAATGTCGTGAACATAGGTTGAATAGAATGAACCTAGAATCAAGATCTAGGCAGGTTGATATCGCACCTAGTGTTGTTGAGCATAGGTTGACACTGAACATAGGGTTGTTAAACCTAGAGTTAATTAGACCTAGGTGAGAGGTGTTAACCTAGTTCAAGGAACATAGGCCATGTGATAAGGGCATTAAACCTACAGTCTATTAGACCTAGGGTGGAAAGTGCACTGGGCTTAGAAAGGTCAATGTTATAGGGTTTTAGACTACCCTAGAGACTTGGAAAGTGGATTCCGGAATCCCAGGATTTGTGAACTCGACAGTTCGGGTCCGTGGGTGTGTGGCATGTTCCCCTCCCACAGGAAGAACTTCGAGGTTGAGCTTGAGGCTGATTCGAGGCCGTGGGTCGTGTGTGGCAGGTTCCCCCTCCCGCTGGCAGAATCAAAGATCGCTAGGGTCGAGTGTGGCATGTTCCCCTTCCCTATCGGGGGTCTTGGGCCGCGGGTCGAGTGTGGCATGGTTCCCCTTCCCACCGGAAAGATCCCTGACCACGGGTGTACGCAGCTCTGGGCGACCCGTTGGGCAATGAGATTGTGGATTGAAGGCCGGGGTGTAAGTTGAGAGTTCCTTCACCTTGAGCCGGACAGAGCGCGGATTAGCCGCAGTTGATTGACTCGAGGCCGAGTCGGGTGGCTAGCTTGAATAAGGTAGATAGAACCTTAGAGCTAGTTGAATGTGAACTAGTTGGTCAGGTAGAAGTAGAATTGAGTGATCTACTTATGATAGTTGTATTATTGCATGATTTGCATTTAGTATTTCAATATTGCATTTGTGAGGCAATGTATGGTTTTATTAGTTGCATAATCAAGTATATATCTATCTATTTATCAAACTAACCTTCCAGCTGCCTCCTTCGGACTGTTGGTCGAACTTTTCTATTGGGTGACTATACCCACGAGAACTATGGACAATAGTTCTCACCCCCGTGTTGCGGTTTTGGGGGTACGGTACACACGTGAGTGGCGCGGCGACGGCGCGAGGCAAGGCGTAGGCGAGTAGATAGCGCCCTACCGGAGACCGAGAGATAGCAAGATTACCCCGTCGGTATATTCTAGGGGTATAGAGATGACAAGAACAAATGTATCAAACTTGTAATATAATTGTAATAAATTCGGATTGTATTTGGAAGTTAAGTGTAATATGTAAAGTTTAAATGTAAGCTGGTGAATGCTTGTAATAACTTAGCTATTTATGTTTGATACTTCCTTATGCAATCATTGTATGTTGAATACATTCTGGTCGGAACCCTTGTAATTGTATTGATTGCGACGCCTAGAACGTACAGGGGAGACTCTGTCCGCGTACAGGGGAAAACTCTGCCCGTTCGGCGGTCTGTCGGCGTACCCGAACTCGACCAAATAGGCGGGCTCGGGGCGTGACAGATAAGATGGTATCAGAGCATAAAGTAGAGAATGGGCAAATGGTTTAGATGGACCTAGGAGACTCTAGGATAGTAAAACCATAGAGGTTAAGGCTCGTGAGAGACGAGGACTTGTGACGTGTGGCGAAAGGATTATGGATTGGGTAGTGTTGAAACCTCTAAGACGGATGTTAGAGGTAGACTCAAGGCGTGGTTTATTCTCAACCGAGGATGTTCATGTTGGCGCGCGACAACATGAAACCGAGTGATGAGAATAGACGCCCTTGTTGACTTTCGCCTGATTTAGTCCGTGTTATGTTAGCCGTTTATACTTGACCTAGAAGGTTGAGAACCGATCGAGTTGTCCTATTTCGAGACGATGGCACCGCGTGGCGATCTTCATCGAGATCGGCGCGGGGTGGGACAAGTGGTGTCCCCGAGCGCGAGGCGAGCGGAGACCCAATGCTCGTGAGCAATTAAGTACGCTCATGGGTGCGGTGCGGCGACGGGAGGAGCAAATCAAGGGCTCCATGAGTTGTTGGCACGACAAGTGAAGCGGCTCGAGCGGGACGAGAGCCAATGGTGCCTCCGGTCGGTTCACCTAATGCGGCGGGAGAATGGGCTGCGGCCACGCTGCGCCGATAGCGGCGCCGTGCACCGAAGCGAGTAGCGGTGGATTCGGGGGCCGTGGCCCTTGGTTGTGGAAATGGAGGCTGAGAGGGCACGAGCTTTGGCGGCCCTCATGGCTTTCAAGAAACTTAAGCCACCTACCTATGATGGAGAGGATGCAGATCCGTGGATCGTGAAGACGTGGATAGACTCCATAGAAACCACGTTTGAGGATCTGTATACCTTGGAACGGGACAAAGTGCACCTGGCCGCACATTGTTTGGAGAAGTCGGCGAAGGTGTGGTGGAGAGGCGTCAAACAAGAGCGATCGCCTAGTCTCCCTCCTATGACTTGGGATGAGTTTCGGGGATTGGTATTCTCAGTATTTCCCGACAGTGAGAAGAGAAGGCTTCAGAGAGATTCGGAAGGCTGCGGCGGGAGACCGTGCGTGAGGGAATATGAACGGGAATTCACCCGTATTGTGAATTGTATCCCACATGTGGTGCGGGATGGCAAGGACAAGGTGATTGCTTTATACGGGGACTTCGGTCGGAAATTTTTCGATATGTTCATCCGTTCAAGTTTCGAACTTTTGCCGAGGCCTTGGATCGGGCCTTGTGGGTGGAGCAAGGTGATGACTCCGTGCGAGAGGAGCACGAGTCTGATGAGCAGGAGACGAGAGCTATGCGAGAACTCATTCGGGTGGTCAATCGGGTTTCGAGCGACCCCGAGTCGATCGCAATCACGGTCTCGCACCCGAAGCTATCTTCCGATCAATCTTCTTCGGGATGTGTAATTTGTGGTGGATCTCATCGGGCACGGCGGTGTGCGGCTGCGCGAGGAAGATGTTTTTATTGCGGGCGGTCGGACCACACGAAGTACGATTGTCCGTGGGCGATGGGCAACCTCTGCCGACGGCAACGACATTTTCCTCTCCGGGACAGTTCATGGATGTGCAACCTTTGGCACAGTCTGGAGAGCGAGGGTTGGTGATCAGGCAACCGGAGGGTTCGCGGCAAGTGCCAAGCGACCGTGGATATGCGACCCAGGTTGACGAACCTGCAGCTGCTGCTGATGTCATAGCAGGTATGGTTTAATTGAAGCAATTAGACTTCTGCATGGTATAGAGCTAAAGCATTGCATGCATCTATGGTTGTAGTCGTTTACTACCATTATTTATGAGTTTAGTAGGGACCGAGACAAGGGTCAATGTGACTACCCTAGCATGCATAGTTGTGGTAGTGCGTCGCCTACCTAAGTGGATAGGTGATTGGTCAGTGCCAGCTGGTTGCTGGTGATGAACCGAGAATAGGGCTCGTGGTAGAGCGATTAGTTGGTAGCAGAGTGCGGCACGTGGACCTAGCGATACCTCGAATTGAGGTGAGCGAGTCGTGCTTGTAGCTAGTGTGATTAGGCAAGGCGGCCTAACACTAGACTTGCGTGTAGAGCGCTCGAGTGTAGGTACTCGTAGAGTGCGGAATTGATTCGGTCAAGAAAGTGAGATGGCAGTAGCACTGTAGCATTGCTAGGTGTGAAGCGTGCCTGGGATCACTCGTGGGGCTGATGGCTCGCACTAGGTGCATAGGAGCCGATAGAGGTACGTGTGACTCGGTAGAGTTTGTCGTGTAGGATCGCGGGATTGATGATAGCTCCAGATCGAAGTGTGTAGTGACCCAACCTAAAGGTTGACGTGGTTTGGGGTCATGGTTGCTCCTGGTTGGAGTGTGTGCGGATTCCAAAGTGAGAATTTCGCCCAATGCTGATTGGGTCTACGTTGCTACGCGTAGTTGAGACCGGCTTAGGCGGTAGGCATACGTAGGATAGGTGGCCTATGGCTCACCTATGGAAAGCTGAGGAAATCGGTTTAGCTGATAACTCTGTTAATGAGTTTGGCTTGAATCCACGAATGAAGTGTTCGTGTGAGTTCATTGCGACGGCGAAATCGAATTGGTCGTGGCTGGTGATGGCAAAGGATGAAATGCTCTTGTGAGACATTGAAATGTAGAAAGCCACGTGAGAATTGGAGCTTGTGGATAAAGCTCTTTTGGAGGTTAAAATAGGAGATGTGCCGGAGTGTGCCATCTCGTGATGGAGCGAGGATCAGATTGAGGATAGTAGCACTCGCGATTAGTCGATGCACCAACGATATTGCTTTTATGCAATACCGGTGATCGAATCGGAGTGAATTTCCCGATTGAGAGTGTAGTACAAAGAGTAGTTCTTTGCATGGTGGTAATGCACTTTTGGAGTCATACTTAGTAAATGTGAGTAAATCTAGCCTCACATCCTCCGTAGTGGGCCTTTGGATAGTTCCAATGAGTGAGAGGCCACTCCGAGATAGAAAAGTGCAACGGAATCCCCGATTGCTCGATAAATCGAGTTGGAGTATGAATTGGATTAAAGTGAGTAAGTTTCGGGGACGAAACTCTTTTGAGGAGGGGAGAATGTAAGGTACCGGACTTCTAAAATCATGAGGTTATGATGTTCAATTGGTTGGAAAGCCATTTGAATGGCCCCGATGAAGTTCGGCGAAGTTCGGGAGCATTCGGGCGTTTCGGTGCGCGAAGGCGCGGAAACGGAACCCGAAAGTCTATGTTGGGCCGTGAGCTAAATCCGGCATTAGCGTGGATGAAAAGATGATGAAAACGTGTTCGAAAACATGTTTGGGAAGTCTCGGTGCGATTTGAAAAGAATCGGACGCAAGACGAGCGAAAACGAGCGAAAACGGAGAAGAAAACGAAAAAGGCTGAAAATTTGGCTAAGTCCTTAATTGTTTGGCTGAGGGGGCTTGCTGAGACCGGTCTCCATATCTCAAGACCGGTCTCCATGCGCGAAAAATGCCCAGTTTGGTGCAGTTTGAGAAGCTGAGGGTGTTTTCAGCAATTGTGCACTTATGAGAGGTTATAGTAGCATAGGTCCTCTCTCTTTCTCTCATTTGTGGTGTTCTAACCTAAAAGAACACTCTCTCCCTCTCTCTCTCTGTCGACCAAAGGAAGGAAAAGAAAGAAAGAAAGAAAAGAGAAGAGAAGAAAGAAAAAGAAGGAGAAGGATTGGTGGAGAAGAAGCAAAGGGAGGAGATCTTCACCTTCTTCGTCTTCTACCTTGGCCTTGGAGTTAGCTCTTGAGGTAAGCTCCTAGAGCAACAATGGTAGATTATTAGAGTTGGGTTTTTAAACTCTAGGGTTGGTATTAATTGAACCCTAGGATGCTAAAGAGATGATTATTGCTAGAATAATGAAGCTATTTGAAGTATTCTTGCAATAGTTGTAGGCTAGGGTTCAAATGAGGGTTTTGTAAAATAGTTGAGTTTGATCTCAATTGACCCTCTAGAAACCTAATTGGGGACCTAACGAACGCGTTGGCGCGCTCGGTTCGGTGATCCGACGAGCGGTTGCAAAGATATTAATATTTTAATATATTCTTACCAGATAGCGCGACACGCAAAATAGAAGCCCATAAATCATGAAATCGGATGCGGGGCATCGTGGAGTCGTGGAGTAACGCGGAAATCTTCGATTGAGAATTGGCGACCGTTCGGTGGGGCGCGCAAGAGTCCGAGCGAACCGGATACCGAGTGCCGTTGGCGGCCGATTGCAAGTGTCGACGAGCAATCGGAACGCGATAACAGGTGGGTTGTGTTTACCGAAGCGACTAGGTCGCCCCGCATGTCGAAGAAAAGTATGTTTTCTCGTTGACGCATATGTATGGGTATGATGTCATAGTAGAGCATGCTAGAGCAATTTAATATAAAATATGCATGTTAGCCTCATGATAGCATGGTAATTATGCTAGATTAAGAATGTATGCATGTAAACCTAATTACTTGGTTTAGAGGTTTATGCATGTGGATTTAAATGCTAGATAGAGAACTTATATGCATAATAGCAAGTTGATGCATTTAAAATATATGCTAGTGTTGAGTTTCATGTTGATATGCAATAGAGCATGTAAGTGAATGATAACATGTTGTAGATCATGTTAGAGAACATATGCGTATAAAGATCTTGACACATATATGCTTAATGAAATATATGCTAGGGGTATTAGCATTATGAGATCATGATAGATAAATATTCATATTGGCAATGTGAGCATGTGCTAGAGAGTGTGCAACCATAGAACTCGATGTGACAACTAGGTATCAACTAGATCGAGTGGCATTAATCTAGTGTTCTATAACATAGGTTGTGTTGAACCTAGTGTCGTGACAATAGGAAAGATCGAGTGGCATCGAACCTAGTGTAATTAACATAGGTCGAATATGAACCTAGGGTCGAGAACCTAGGATGAATAAGAATAATGTTGAACCTAGGGTTATATAACATAGGTTGTCTTGAACCTAATGTCGTGAACATAGGTTGAATAGAATGAACCTAGAATCAAGATCTAGGCAGGTTGATATCGCACCTAGTGTTGTTGAGCATAGGTTGACACTGAACATAGGGTTGTTAAACCTAGAGTTAATTAGACCTAGGTGAGAGGTGTTAACCTAGTTCAAGGAACATAGGCCATGTGATAAGGGCATTAAACCTACAGTCTATTAGACCTAGGGTGGAAAGTGCACTGGGCTTAGAAAGGTCAATGTTATAGGGTTTTAGACTACCCTAGAGACTTGGAAAGTGGATTCCGGAATCCCAGGATTTGTGAACTCGACAGTTCGGGTCCGTGGGTGTGTGGCATGTTCCCCTCCCACAGGAAGAACTTCGAGGTTGAGCTTGAGGCTGATTCGAGGCCGTGGGTCGTGTGTGGCAGGTTCCCCTCCCGGGCGTAATCAAAGATCGCTAGGGTCGAGTGTGGCATGTTCCCCTTCCCTATCGGGGGTCTTGGGCCGCGGGTCGAGTGTGGCATGGTTCCCCTTCCCACCGGAAAGATCCCTGACCACGGGTGTACGCAGCTCTGGGCGACCCGTTGGGCAATGAGATTGTGGATTGAAGGCCGGGGTGTAAGTTGAGAGTTCCTTCACCTCGAGCCGGACAGAGCGCGGATTAGCCGCAGTTGAGTGACTCGAGGCCGAGTCGGGTGGCTAGCTTGAATAAGGTAGATAGAACCTTAGAGCTAGTTGAATGTGAACTAGTTGGTCAGGTAGAAGTAGAATTGAGTGATCTACTTATGATAGTTGTATTATTGCATGATTTGCATTTAGTATTTCAATATTGCATTTGTGAGGCAATGTATGGTTTTATTAGTTGCATAATCAAGTATATATCTATCTATTTATCAAACTAACTGTTGCCTCCTTCGGACTGTTGGTCGAACTTTTCTCTTGGGTGACTATACCCACGAGAACTATGGACAATAGTTCTCACCCCCGTGTTGCGGTTTTGGGGGTACAGTACACACGTGAGTGTAGCGCCGGCGCGAGGCAAGGGCGTAGGCGAGTAGATAGCGCCTACCGGGAGACAGAGATAGCGATTCGTCAGTATATTCTAGGGGTATAGAGATGACAAGAACAAATGTATCAAACTTGTAATATAATTGTAATAAATTCAGATTGTATTTGGAAGTTAAGTGTAATATGTAAAGTTTAAATGTAAGCTGGTGAATGCTTGTAATAACTTAGCTATTTATGTTTGATACTTCCTTATGCAATCATTGTATGTTGAATACTCTTCCTGGTCGGAACCCTTGTAATTGTATTGATTGCGACGCTAGAACGTACGGGGAGACTACGTCCGCGTACGGGAAAACTCGTCCGTTCGGCGGTGATGCTCGGCGTACCCGAACTCGACCAAATAGGCGGGCTCGGGGCGTGACAGCACTTCTTTAAAGCAATTAATTTATCTTTTCTTCCGGTCGGGGCCGCTTTGGCTTGCACCCGAACAGTTGAAGCAATATATTAATCTGACTTAGTGCTGCATGATTAACATGAAAATTATCCGGAAGCGCTACTTTAAAGTAAATTAAATTATTATTTCTTTTAATTAGGGCCGCTTTGGCTTGCACCTAACCAATCGAAATAAAAATTAATTTAACTTAGCGCCAAATATCAAATAATCGAAAACAGTTATAATTATTTAATTTTTCATATTTATCCGGTCAAAATAAGCATATAGATGCGATAACATGACATCGCAATCAAATTTAAACTTTATATATTCTAATTTGACCATAAAATAAAAGATAAATAACTTTATGGTAAATTAAATATTGTACGCAGAGTTAAATCCATATGTGAACGGATTCTCTATGTTCACGATACTTTAACAAACTTGAGCATCAAATTTTGATATATACAAACTCCATTGAATAAAAGAGGCTGTATAAACACATAGTCAAACGACCTTAATTGCAATTAATTAATAATGCTTGAGGTCCCATGCAGAACCAAAGAAAAATTTTAATTGGTCGGACTCGACCATCTCCAAAATAATTTCGCCTCATCAACGGGACTACCAACGGGCTCTAATTTTAATGCAACATGAAAATAATGCATTTAAATAGAACCAATCTATAATTGGCTAATGAATATTAGTTTAAAGAAGCCAACTAATTAATAAATCTTGACCACTATGTAAGAAGCCGCGCGGTCAACATGTGCCGCACCTTAATATTAACCTAATTTCCGAAGGGTTAACGATCATGGTCTCATGTCACCGCCGCAGTCGACCATGCCTCATGTGATCAAGAAGGATACAAACTTAATTGGCCCACAAATTAAGATCACGTCATGCGTAATATTTTATAAAATTTAAAAATTGAGTCATTACATAAAACCTTCCGCACACTATTATGTGATCTTAATTTGGATCAAGAACCATAAAACCTTTTATTATGAAAACTCAAATTTAATCATAATTTGATCCAATTATATAATACATACAATATTTAATTTAGCTAATCTGGCTCTGATACCAATTGATGGAATTTGAGGGTATGTAAAACAAATAAGAAATTAGATACATACCTAAATTCAGGATCAAAATAACTCACAGAGCGCCGTAAAGAAGAAATCCTTTGATCAATCTGCAAGCGTAAAGTCCGCTATAACTGTAAGTCACGAACCGAACTTGGGTGATTTGGTTTCTCCCTATCTCATGCACTCGCCGTATGGTGTGGAACCGATGGTAATTCTTCACGGAATGCGTATGAGAAGGTGGCGGGGACCAATACCCCTTTATATAGAGTCCAAATCGACTTCCCATCAAAGTCTGATTAGGATTCTATTTTAAATTAATTAGATGGGAAAGGGATAAAAATATACCATATCAAGTAATTCTATATCTGTTAGGATTGACCTTTATTTATAGTAAATCCAAATTTGAATATGATTAATTGGGCCACAATATATGGAAATCCTAACATTTCACCCATGGTTGGACTACGTAGAGATTGACCCCCTTTTTATTTTGGAGAGTATGTTGAGATACGATGATGTATCTTACTATGACAAATTTATGCATCACTTTGAATGTATCTTACTATGACAAATTTATACATCACTTTGAGAGAGACATGTCGCAGAGTGGTATCATCTTTTGGTGTTGATTAAATATGAGAGATGTATCTCCTTAGGGTTGATGTTTGGATCTAAATGCTTAACATTCTAAGTTTAATTAGTAACAAAAGTTAGTAGTTATTATTTATGCTTTTGATATCCAAGCTTTCGTCGAATCTATTCAAGTCTGTTTCCTCGTGCGACATTAATTGCAGGTAACAATCTGTATGGGAGATTACTGATTAATTGGAAATGTAGCCGAGATCAATGGTAAATTCTTGGGCAGGCAATATTGAATTATCACAAAATCGATCAGGCGCCCACACTAGCTATTCCAGGTGAAAAGAAGAGGCCGGACAGCTGCCAACCAAAGATCAGGAAGATTTGAGGAGGCAACAGCCAGCGAAAGATCAGATATATAAGACTTCTGGCATGCAAATCTACTTTTTTCGGTTCGAATAAAGCGCAACATAGAAATCCAAAGCTGCTTATCTCTCATTCGGACAATTCCCAAGTCTCAGAACTTTATATATATATATATATATATATATATATATATATATATATATATATATATATATATATATATATATATATATATATATCATAAACAGGCTATCACATGCAAGTTACACAAACCGGATTAAAGTCAGCTAGCGTGCATTGCTCGACTTCCGACTACCACACATAGTTATATAAGACTGCAAAACTAAACACAACAGACTGACAACAACCACAACAAACGCATATACTAACTATCCGAGAATTGTGCTGATCGATCACACTATCATATAAATATACCTCTTTACGCGCTGATCAATTATCATTAAACAAAGACCCCGGACATGGGAGCAGGTGGTGCGAGCTCGGTTCGGTCTCTCTAAGCTCCGTCTTCAGGCCCTTCCCAGCAGCATTCGCCAGCGGATGAATGCCGTGGTCAGGTCCGCTCATGTACTCCCTGTTCTTCCTCTCCGTTTCAAAGGACACTCCAAATCGCTTCTCAACATCTGAGAACAAAATATGTATGGTATATAATCTCAAGATCGAGTCGACTCCTAGCTAGTTAATGCATGTTGCCATATCAATATCTTCATGAGCGGCATGCATATACACATGTATGTATGTATGTATGTATGTATGTATGTATAGACAAATAAATAAAAGTAATTATATATATATATATATATATATATATATATATATATATATATATATATATATATATATATATATATATATATTCATGCATGCACGCACGCACGCACCTTGGGCGAGGTCTTCGCAAAGCTGGCCGTCGCGGGTGAGTGCCATCATGAGTTGGGGGATCCCGAGCGGCAGCGCGTCCCCGCGGTCGACTTGCCAGAAGTGGATGGTCTTGCCGTACGTCTTGGCAACCTTCTCGAGGTCGCGGCGCTCCACGGGTCCGGGCACGCCGGGCATGAAGAGGTAGCCTCCCCGCACCTCGTACTCATGGGAGTGCCACAGCGGCTTCTCGTCGTCCGGAAGCGCCAGAAAGAGCGGCTCCGTCACGATGTACTCCACGCCAATCAGACGAGCCCCGGCGTCGGGCGAGTCGAAGATGAGGCACTGCCGGACGTCCTCATTAAGGTGCGCGCAAAAGTGGTGGGCCTCCACCTTGTGAATATAATATTGAATTGAATATTATATATGCACCCTAATTTAAAACTCTTATTAACAATTGTAAAACTATAACAACAATAATTTCACATAACTAGCTACTAGAGCAGAAGAAAGTCCTAATAAATGTAAGGCCCGTGCAGTACTGCATCCATTATCTCATTTAATTAATTGCCTCGCCTCCGATATATCTTTAAATACACATCATCTCAGGTCTTTGAAAAAATTTTGAAGAGAAATGTAAAAGACAAGCAGTACTGAACATAAATGATTGAAACGATCAACATCTATGGCAACTTATAAAGTCCTAATTTAACTCAGACCGCTATCAAATAGTTTCAGATAAAGAAGAAGAAGAATAATAATAATAATAAGAAGAAGAATGAGCTTAATTATAAGAGGAGGAGGAGGAGGAGGAGGAGGAGGAGGAGGAGGGAGGGAGACGCATGCAAGTATGTATATATATGCAGCAGCACCTCTACCTCACCTGGCGCGACATGTCGTGGGCGTACAAGTGGAAGGCGCAGAGGTGCTGGTGTATGCCGTTGATGGGGGCGAACCCCTGAATGGTGCCTGTCGCCGTCTCCAGCAGCGCCGTCCCCGTCTGCGTCGGTTCCCCCGGCACCGCCACCTCCGCATGGCTGCTCCTCCTCCACATAATTAATTAATATTCGACAGAGATCGATCGACGGATCCTTGCTTGGTATCTCTCTCTTCTGTCCTTCTTTTGCTGGTGATGCATGGCAGCCGGCCGGGGATAGCTGCGGCTTTTGAGATGAGCTTGGTTTCCTGCGGAGCAGCCGCGTGGAGTTACAGAAGCGAATACGTGCCCTGCTCTGCTTGACCGGGACGGACAGCGGGCTGCCTGGCCCCAAATTGAATTCTGGGTTTTAGGACAACTGTCCGTCCTCTCGCACACTTTTTTTTAAGGGTTATTTACATACAGGTCCCTGCAAACATAGTCAATTGCGAAAATATCCCTGCAAAAGCGAAAGGTGAGATATCCCCGCAAAGTCTAAAAGTATGCAGATATGTCCCTGCCGTGCCTGTTGCAGGGACATATCTGCAAAATATATCCGGCAGATATGTCCCTACAAAAGGCACGGCAGGGACATATCTGCATACTTTTGGACTTTTGCGGGACATCTCACCTAGTTCGCTTTTTGCGAATATTTCCGCAATGATATTGCGGGACTGTATGCATTTGACCCTTTTTTTAAAAGTGGATGAGGAAATATTTGCCTGCATCGGTCAGTGCGTAAAGGTATTTTGTTTTTACTATCATTTTTATATGCCCATTTTGTATAAAAAAATTTACTAGCTTTAAACTTTTGCAATTTTTTTTTTTTTCGATTTTACATGCTCACACCAGATTTTCTGTCCTTTGATGAAAAATGCCTCTTGCCTCCATACGCCTTACTCGTATTCGTCCGGATACGTAGACATTAAATGTGTCCCGCGCGTTGTTACACAACTTCTCGGTCATCGGAATGCAAACCAAATCGGTCCCGTTATTCGCCGGCCCCAATGTTTGTTGTTCTATTTTTTAGAAATTAATTATATTAAAGCTATATTTGAAAGATTTCACGACCACAACGAGAATAATAGTGCCACGCGAAGGTGCAACGCGAAGAGAAATAGTACGACAACCCTTTTAACAGTGTAGCTTGCTTGCACCTCATACGAGTGCAATCTCCGCTGCTCACAGTGCAACACACTCGGTCTTTCTTCTTCCTTACCAGGGCAACATTAATTCTACTCTCCCGTTATGCAGTTTTCTTCCTAAACCGTAAGAAGTGTAGGATAGTTTCTTCTAGCAATCTCCTCCATGCAAGCCTGGCAGTTTGTTCCAGCACTCTCACCGCGTTTGGCATTTCCAAACGAAAAGTGGAAGAAGCGCCATTCATCTGCAAAGAAGTGCCACAAGACCAAGCAAGTAGTCCAACTTTGACGGTAACGGTGCAATTAATCATGTCTAAAAAAGAGCAAATTGTTATTTGTATTTTATGCAAACGCGAATGTAGCAGTGCAAAACAGGTTGTAGATAGTGTAACATTGACCTAATTAGTGCAATGGTTGAACGCAAATGGTGCAACAAGTCTATAACCAGTACAAAAAAAACTCTGTAAGTGGTTTAATATCGACCAAATTAGTGCAATGTTTTAAAGCAAATGATATAACGAGTCTATAAGCAGTGTCTGTAAATAGTGTAAAACAACAAAAACACTGCAACATCATTTTTTAGATGTATTTACATGGCCGATGTAAATCAAATTGCTTAAACTCAGATATTCTATCTTATGACTTGGTACAACCCTGACGGATCAACAACTAGAAATAAACTTCTATCCCAATATACATGATTGAAAGATAAACCCGCAGCACGTTTGCCACACTTGTCACAGGCAAACAGATACTCCAATGACAGCATGAAAGTACTAGAAAGCTCGACCATTGTGGAAGGAAGCAGACAAAAGAGTTCAGTAAGTAATTGGGGTTGGTAACAAAGCCTTCTACCTAAACATGCGTGTATGTTTCTAAATAAACTGCCGCAGGAGATTGGTAACCTTATAGGCTCGCGACAAACCCAACATGCGTGTAAGTTTCTAATAAATAAGCCGCCGCAGGAAATTGGTAACCTTATAGGCTCGCGGCAAGCCGAAAATTCCAGGCTCCTTGGGATTATTTCTCAGGTGGTCGTTCCTATTTAGATGTTTGAATAAGCCATTGAACAATAACTATTGAATATAGAAAATAATAATCTACTCAACTACAAAATCTTCTCTATGTGATTGAAAAATGAAAGTTTGATTTTTTGCTTCTTAAAATATTTTAGCATCCATAATTTAGTAAGATAGTATATTATACCTGTAAGATGATTTGTTCTACTCTTCAAAAATGACTTAGAAAGGCTAACACGTCCCTCCTAAGAAGCATTTGATCATACTTCTTATCTATCAAATACTATATATTTCTCAAGCAAACTAAGGCAATATACCGAATAAAATAATTGCATCTAAACAGGGCCTCAGATTATGAAAAGGAACAGTATGAACATGGATGTTCTCACACGTCATTAGGCACATAAAACATTATATATAAAATAATTTTACACAAAATGTGTACGCCACAGTAAGGAACAATTATTATAAGAATGAAAAACTGTAACCCAAATACAATAGAAATATAGATCGCAGACACCCTGCAGAACATGAAAGTATAGCGGAAGAGTCAGAATACAGACAATATTGTTTGTCATATGTGATTTAGTATGTTTGATTGTTTTTTCCCGGCAGTTCTAATCGGAACAAGCATAGACTCGCTAGAATCTGTGCAAATATGTAGACTATTAAGGCCATGAAGATGAGTCATCAAAAGCAACAATCAAATATTGCAGATTCAAATTGCTGAATCAATTCTTCAAATTGCCGATAAATTAGGAAAACACAAAACATGGCACCAAAAAGAAACCAATACATGATGACTCAAAGCCGTAACAGTAAATAAATCCCAATAGACTTGCTTTATGCAAAAACAAAAAAACAAAACAAAAAACAAAAAACAGCAGTGGTTCACGTAAAACTCACCCTTCAAAGGGTTAGACCATCCTCGTAACATTTGACCCCACCAAACTATATCTCACAGACTTCCACATGTCCTCGTATCCTGATACAATAATAAAATCATATACACTTTGTACCCAAACCCTGCCATCTCGAATAAAAGACCTAGTATATCCAAATAATGTACTCTTCGACGGGCCGACGAATGGAAAAAATCATCCCGAAGAAATAAATCTCATACAACCGAAGAGGGAGGGGCGTACCACGTAGTAAATCAACAACTTCGTATATCGGTTGCCACTTCCCACCCAAAAAAATTGTGACAACAGCGATAACAGAGCATTCATCCTCAATGCATCCATTATCAACTTCTCCAATCTCAGGAGGAGAAAATTGATTAAGCCTAGAAAAGCCCTATCCACCCTGGGGACAAGACCATGGCTCTAAAAACTCAGAAACCGAGACGCCCAAGACATGAGACACAGTAAACTACCCCAGTTTCTACCGCGTTGAGAAAATATTTTCGAAAATGAGAACATCAGAGCGGCATTCATTGAGTATTTGCCTTTTGCAGCTTCTCTTTCTCAATCTCGACTCTTCTCATGTCAGCTTTTTCAGATACAGCATTGGCAAGTGCGTGGAAGTGGATGTCAAAGGTCTGCATCACCCTCTGGAATCTACCCGGGTTTGATGCTTGGAGAGATGGAAGTAGGCGTCATATGATTTTTGTTTTTTTCCCCCGTGAATTTATTTTGCAAGATTGAAAGAAAATGATGATTAAATAACCCGTGTGGAGAGATGCATACCTTGGACAGTTTCAACAAAGAAGATAAAAGGATCCACCTCATCAATTGGTGATTGCAGCTCCTCGTCATCACTGTAATCATCATCTGTATCATCGTCATCATCATTCGACTGGAACCCTCTTGCCTGATTGCAGTATTACAGATAAAATATAATAATTAGTACTAAGAGAAAACTAATTTCTGTTAACAATATGCAAAGGTGAATAGGAGGATATATGCTGCATTTTACCTTGCTAGGAAAAGTTACAAGATAGTAGTCATGCCTAAAAATATGAAGTACAATAAGGGCGAGTTTGGTTTAAAATAAGAATTGAAGTCCAAATGGGAATCGGAATGGAGAGGAATCAAAAACGAAATAGCAAAATCCTCCAATATGTTGGGTTTGAATAAAAATTGGAATCGGAATAGTTGATTCCTGTTTTCATTGTTTGGCTAAGATAGGAAATTTTAATTATCAAAATAATAATTAAAGTATAAACTATAGTTGAGATATTTTCGAAATCTATCATTATTTTATACTTTGAAAGTATAAAGTCATTCCACCCAGATTCAACTTTCAATCCAGCCTCCAAAGGCTGGATTGGACAAAAGGATGATTGGGGGATTTCCATTCCACCTGAGAATCGAAATTAAAATGGGACTCCCGCATACTTAACACCCACAAACGGAATCATCCATTCCGATTCCAATTCCGATTCCTATACATGTGTGAAAAATGGGCGAACCACACACGTCCTAACAGCCAACAGGTATCAGTACCAAAACATATATAGAGTACAAAAACAATTCAACTGTTTACTATAATTATCCAGTTTGCCAGAAATTAAATATCCTCAAGGTAAACATCAGGTACTCAAGAACTAAAGTTCCAGAGGAACGGGGCATGCTGAGATCTGGTTGGCACGGCATACAGGGATGTTGCCATGCCAAGTTGGCTATTGTAGCATGCTTGCTGGCACACTTTGACAGTCCTATTTTAGTTTCTTAGTCAAAAGGTATTATAATATTGTTTTGCCAGATTTTTTTTTTTTGATTTTTTTTCTCGTAAACACGGTTCTTGGGTCATTTCTTATAATCCACTAGTGTGTATGCTTTATATTTATAACATATACAACTTTATTCATGTAACGCCATACAAAAGACAAATCATTTATACTAACCATAAAAAAAACCTTTAATAAGATCTACTAATCTACCTATCAATTCCTTTCAATTTTTCTTAAATTTTTCACAGATGAGATATTTCCTAGAAGAATCCTTAATATTTTTCTGAAAATATGGTTCATCAATCTGTAAAATATATGAGTGGATCATGCAATGAATAGACCAAGTGGATCTACAAAGCCCTGCACTTTTGTTTCATTTTTTGATATTAAAAAGATAAAAGAAAAAATTTAGACAAAAATCCTTAAAAATTCAAGAGAGAGAGAGAGAGAGAAAGATTTCTCCTACTTTTTTTTCTTTTAGCTTTTCAGTGCTATTGTGAGCGGTATGTGAGAAGAAGATAAACAGAGGAGAGAAAAAAGCTTGGAGAAAGGAAAAATAATAAAAAAGGGTGGTATTGCAGCACATGCTCGGCACATACCACAGCATGCCAACTGTACCAAAATGTTAGGCTCGATACAACCAGGCATATTGAGGCACAGTGGCAGGCTCGATGACCTATGGCATACAGCCGTAGGTCATCGAAATGGTACAGCACACTTGATTCACAATTCCACGAGCACCATGCATAATGCTACTGAAAAATATCTATGGAATGTTCAATAAGTGCTAACCTCTGCAGCTAACTTCTGCAGCTTGAGACTGTCCACTTCATCCCCATCCTCATCATCATCTCCCATTTCCTTGTCTGACTCATCTTCTTCCTCGTCATCCTCATCAGCATTGAAGCCATCCATGTCATCATCAGCAGCCTCATCTTGCTTCTTAGCTTCTAAACATTTAAAATGTACAAAAAAAAAATTGGATTCAAAAGGACAGAAAGGTGGTTTGTGTGAAAATTACTGAAATGATAAATGCAGCTGCAATAGTAGTTCTAGTAGGTCAGGGCTTGGGATAAAGAAAGTATTTTATGTGTAATGTAATTAAGAAGATGCTGCAGGACCTTCAACTTGGTCCCTGTAAGCAATAAGCAGCTCGAGCGTTGCTTTTATGACACGCTGCAAGGCTTCTACAGGTAACTGCTCTGCTGGAAGGCCAATCAGCGAAGTCAATCCCAAGCAACAAACTTTCTTGTCATGTTCCCTGCAAATTCGAAAGTCCATTCATGACTAACAAGACTAACAATTATTGCAGAAGGATTTTTTTTTTCAGAGCAAAAATTAAGTGGGCATGTGATGACATATATACCTCTTGAAATTCGCACGCACACCACTCTTTTTAACTTGTTGTAGCATCTGGAACCAAAGGTTAAAAACTTCTGTTGCAACCCCAAGTCTTTGTAAAGTGGCAAGTGTCAAAGAAGCATTATAATAAAGAGCATCAGCAATCTGCAAAGCACACAGGAAGACACTTAGAATTATCATGCTCCAATAGATAGACTTATAATCCAACTAGTAATGGAACACTAGAATGTGTGTCTGTTTGAAACATCACGAAATGCAAAATACAAAAAAGACTAATCATGGTAGAAAGAGAACATTGAGGTGGTTAGCTTGTAATCATAGATATATAGACTAGCTATAGAGCTATAAGTAACGAAACCGTCAATTTGCAAGCAGTAAGAGGTAAGACGGGACTAGATGCATATACAATGTGATTACATAATGAAATCTCTACATTTTAATCATCTAAATAGACAATATGGTCCAACAAAGAACTGCAAAAGAACGAATAGTAAAAAGACTAACTCTCCACTACTAATAATTTTATGAGAGGAACGAAACCAGTAGACTAAATCCATCAAAATGTCAAACATGTTAGATTTCAGTTTGCTACTAATTTAATTTGCCAAAGCCAAAGACCAGAACCAAACCCACAGGCAACAAATGAGCAAAATTACCCAGCATGTTAACCCTCATAAGTCTCATTAACATATATCACATTCTTTCAAATAGTCCACACACACACTAGCATAGTCGCAGACCCCTTCCAAAGGTAAAAAATGACCAGCCAAGCAGATACTTTGAGATTCAAAAACATGGAAAGCAAGTACATATTTGGAAAGCAAGTACATGTTTCAAAAGCAAAGTACATATTTGCGTTCTGAATGTGTTTAAATTAAATGGCTGAACCAGGCTTGCCACTGCATAAATCAAATAAACAGAAACTCGTGATATTAACTACAGAAAAATAGCATAATTACTTGTTTAGTATGAGACATAAATCCTCTAATTCAAGTGTTAGTGCCAACTGTCAAGTAGAAAGCATGTTCAAAAGAAAAGAAACAAGATAGGCTCTGACGTCTGAACTAACTAAAGAAACAAATTTTCAAGAATGTTTTTACCACTTGTATTAGCAGGCATTTCAAGTATGGCTTCTCAGCCCGACGCAATCGATCAATCGTAATCCTGAGATATGGCTCAACCCAGTGATCCACTTGGCCCTTACAGTTCTGGAAGACAACTTCAATGAGTTTAGGTGCAGGTTCAATATCCGAGTCCTCCATATTTTTATCCAACATTATCTGCATATCATGTTAAATAAGTAAAAATTATGATGACAACCAGCATTGGAGGGATGAGACTCCATTTCCACGACTTTGATGAAACGTAAGAAAACTTGCTATATGCTTGTTAAAATATATTAAACTCTGCCACTCACAGAAGAGAGTGTATTCCATAGGCTTTGCTGGTAGTCAGGGTCTTTGCACGTAAGAAAATGAGCGGTACTGCGGGATATGTAGTTATCCAGGGGAACAAGAATATCTGCAAAAGAAATGAGAAGAATTAAACATGCAAGATATTAATGTGCACCTATACATAGATTCCGTACAGACGAAGTACCAAAAAAAGTTCAATTGAAACAGAAATCATAAAGCAGTGTAGAAAAATAGAAGATTTCACTGCCGGTGAGGATGCATAAACAACTAGTTCAGCATATCTCTATTATCAACTCGCCGAGCATTTCTTAGTTAGTTGATATAATGTATGAAAAGGTGCCTACGACCGGATAGTAGGTAGAATGCATTATTCTGAATGATCATGATGATGAGGACTGCAATGAACTAAAATCAAACAACTAGGTTAGACTGATGAAAAAAGACCACCACAAGGCACAAGTTGTATTTGACAACATGTTCCAACATCCAAACAGACTCAATGCATATGTCTTTTTCTTAGATATGACTGCAGTTGTAAGAGAAAAGTAGGAAAGTTTCACAATCTAGTAAAGCTAGAGAAAGATACAAATTGTAACAAAAAATAAAAGCATATTCACAATCTAATAAATAGCCATGAAAAGGCACAATAGAGAACGCCCTTTTCATAAATATTTGCACTTACTCTCAAAGAAATCTATAGCCCAATCATTAAGAGCTTCCATCATTAATGGCCAAAGGCTCCACATGTCCAAGGAAATTGTCGGTGAGAAAAATGTCATATAGGAGACAATTTCAAGAACTTCTTCGAAAACATCTGCAGTAAAATAAATAGGGGAAAAAGGGCATCAAACTGGCAAGATGAGGCAAGCTATAACAAAGTTTACAAACATGCAATTTGCATTACATGTCATACGCTCAACAAGAAGTGCTGGAAATCAAAATGTTGCACTCATAAGTGAGCGTTTGGTTGGGGGTGGGTGGGGAATAAGGGGTTATCCCCTCCCTTATCCCCAAACACATTTTAGGGGGTGGGGTTAGCTAACCCCACTCCCCCTATGCTAGAATAGGGATGAAATTAGCTAATCCCACCCCTATTTATAATTTAAATTTAAAATTTAAAAATTTGTAATTTGTAATTTGTAACCTTAAAATTAATATTTTAAATTTTAAAATTTAGATTGTTATTTTTACTTATTTAAATTTTAAATTAAACATTTTATATTTGTAAATTTTGATTTGATTTTAAATTTAAAATTTATAACTTTAAATTTTTTAATTTGAGATTTAAAAATTTAGATTTTAATTTTAATTTTTTCTATTTTAAAATTTATCTATTTAAATTTGAAATTTTAAATATAAAATAAAAAAATTTAATTCAAATATAATAATTTTAGCAATATCATTATTTTTCTATTTATAACTACCTACTATTCTTCTTATTCCATCTTATCTATCCAAACGTTATTTTTTTTAATCTCAGGAACAACTCAATTATCATCCAAACGCAAAATTGGTCTATTCTAGGCTTAATCCTGAACTTAACCCTATCACTGAAATAACTAGTTCTTAACCCCGAAGCAAATGAAGCCATAGAGTCAAGCTGGTGTCATCTAAGCTGTGTAAGAATTGGGACCCCATTGAGGCTAGTACTAGGGGGGAAAAAAAAAAAGAAAAAGCAGGATACATTCGATTGAGGTCCATTCATGCAGTAGATGGAGGAACATGCATTGTCACTATGTTTACCATATATCAGGATGATAATATGTACAGATGATATAAATATCCTTGAGTACCATTAAAATACCATTTAAAATAAATATGTAATATATTAAATAATGAACATCATGTTGAATCCATCTCTGGGAAGAGAGACTAACATAAACCGTCACGATATGTGTGTGTGACATGGATTTTCTGCACTACATTATAATGTAGGGAAAAAATGAGCATCTAATGTTCTAAGGGCAAAAAAATTTCAAATCTACAAACTTTTTATGACAATAAAAAATAAACCATGAAATTCAAGTGAAAATCATGTCATGCACACATCCAAAATATGATGTCATGATAAACGCACTTCAACATATGATCTCTACAAGGCTGACTTACTATACACAATAGGGCATACAGAGTAAAACAACCAACCCTGGAATCACAGACTTCAAAGCATGCACATTATAGATGCAAACAAGGAAAAGAAGTACCTTGACCATCTGTAGTCAACATCTTTCGCATTATTGGCAACAAAGTAGGCTCGATTTGAACAAAAAGATGGGGAAGGCTGCTCACAGATTCAAGAATTGTGCTTATGGCACGCAAACAACCAACAGCAGCCAAAGCACCCGAATCATCAGCTTCATCATCGGCTTCAGAGGTATCTATGCACCTCCAGAATGCAGCAGCCTGTGCAAAGAGTCCAAGAAAAATAAATTCCATATAGTGCCCATAAACAATTTCAAGGTAATCATCACACATGAGAATGCCCAGAAACAACTTCAAGGTAATCATTACACAGGACAATGCAATACCAGATTCTGACACAAGCCAAAAGCATATGGCGCCATTTCTTCACCAAATTTATCCACAATAGTCTCAAGAGTGAATACAAGGTCCTCATTTTCAACCTCATTCATAAGTTTAAAGAACTCTGCATATCAAACAAAAAGTAGTGTAAATTTCACTCTTCAATCAACATAACAAGAAAAGGCATAAATATCTATCTTCAATCAACAAGTTAGACTACTATACTCTTATGAGTACGATAGCCTTCGTACTCACAAGTCATTTTCGATGATAGAGCTTCCAAATCAACGATCCTTACCATTAAACGTTATTTAGAACATTTAAAACTTCTAAAAATCAAATTTCATAATTTTTCAACATTATTTACCTTACAATCAAAAGCTCACAAAATTGACAATTTTTAACGGTCGGTATAGGATACTTGCTAGTTTAACAGTGTAAAAGAATCAAAATCGGTTGATTTTTTGATAAAAAATTCTATTCACTACCTAAATAAAGATCAATAACTCTTATCTTAAATTGAAGGATCCAATCATCCATTTTTAGGATGTCATTCAATTTTGACCGTTCATTTTATGCCCGCTTGATGGACTTTATTATGATTTCGAAAAATTACTAAATTACTTTTTAGAAATTTCAAATACTCTAGATCATATTTAACAGAGTGGATCGTCGATTTGGAAGCTCCATCATTGAAAACAACTTATGAGTACTCATTGAAAACAACTTATGAGTACGAAGGGCTCTATGCTCATAAGAGAATTGTAGCCCTACTCTATATATACATAGAGAGAGAGTTGAGCTGGAATGCTATTGGTAGTGAAAGGGCTCCGTTGCCACCTATTTGTTTTCGATGGAGCCTCCAAATCGACGATCAGCAACGTTGAACATAATCTAGACCACTTCAAATATCTAGAAATCAAATTTCATGCTTTTTCGATATTGTTCTCTTGTCCATCAAGTAGATACAAAATGAACGGCTGAAAATGAATATTCTTTAAAAAGTGGTGATAGGAATCTTGTAATCAAGATCGAAAGTATAGATCTTGTTCTAAATAGTTTAAAGAATTTTTTAATCAAAATTCAATCGATTCGAATATCTTTACACCATTAAACGAGAAAATGCCTCATATCGACCATTAAAATTACAAATTTTGAAACCCTTTGATCATTAGGTCAATGATGTCGAAAAGATTTAAATTTTGATTTTTAAATACTTCAAGTGGCATAAATCATATCAACGGCGCCGGTCGTCGATTTGGAGGCTCCATCATCGAAAACAAATGGGTGGCAACGGAGCCCGTTTGCTATCGATAGTATTCTAGCTCAAACTCTCTCTCTCTCTCTCTCTCTCTCTCTCTCTCTCTCTCTCTCTATATATATATATATATATATATATATAGAACTAGGCTACTATGCTATTAATAGCACCAAGTCATTGGTGCTACCAAGTTTTTGACCGTTGGATCGAGAGATGTGCGGTTAGGCTGATGTGGGGCCCCTAGGGTTAAGTGGGTGGTTGGTTAAATAGTATGATCTAATGGGTGAAAATCATCAAAGAGGTGGATCTAACGGTAGAAAACTTGGTAGCACCGAGTGCTTCGTGCTATTGATAGCATAGCAGCTGTACTCTCTCTCTCTCTCTCTCTCTCTCTCTCTCTCTCTCTCTCTCTATATATATATATATATATATATATATATATATATATATATGCATGTACATATACAATATACTTATATACATCAACATATATATGTAACATTGTATGTACAAATACATATACATGTGTGTGTGTGTGTGTTTATGTATTTAACATACCATCAAGTAATTGAGGGAGAATTGGACGAATCTCGTCTAAATCTGCAGCAAGAGAGTACACTTAGATGCTCCAAGGGGAGAAAGAGTAAAAGGAATGAATTAATAAGTAATTAGACAAGTAGCAAGCGTAAAGAAATGACACCTTTGCATGCTTCAACAAACGAGCGAAGTGCAAAAACTGAATCAACTCGTACAGGAAGTTCTGGATCACGCAAACCAGAGACAACACACTGCATTGCTTTGCGGAAATTCTCCTGGTCTGAGAAGTTGATATGGGCATATTGCCCTGCAACCCATGCTGCCTAGCACCTCGAAAGAGAAATGAATTAATGTATGTAACACAACATATAAAGATCAAAGTGAAAAGAAATTCTGTTGCAATCACCAAGCTGGATATTAAGGGGAACAAAAGACATCAAAATCACTACCTTTGAAACGGGAAAGTTGAATCAATTTCAACTTAATCTAGAGCCAAAACGGAACAGTAGAGCAGAAAAATGAGAATAACTGTATAACTTTTTAACAACCAGCATTAGACAGGACCATACGCCGATTTTAATGATAGGTGTTATTTTGAACAATTGACAGAACAGGATTGGTGGAGAAGAAGATCAGCATTAGACAAGACGAAAAGAAAAGCAAACTGATTCAATGATGTAGATGAAGGAAATTTTTTAATCATAAAAAGAAGCATAGAACACTGTTACAATCTTTGCTACATGAGAGATTAGCAGTCAATCGTCATAGAATAATCAAAACAACCCATGAGAAACAACAGGAAGCATGAGAACAGTTATACAACTTACAACGGCAAAAGCATTTCTAAAACAATAGAAGCCACTAGTTAAACAAAAAAATTTGCTACTCTTATGTGGCATCTAAAGTTTTAAATCCTTCTTTTGATAGTCCAAATTAGCATATATCACACCACGAAGCATACATTTGCTTCATGGAGGAAGAAAGCGTATAGTTGGATCACTAACTCATCAGTACTAGATTTGGCATATGATTGATAATTTTATTCAGCCACATATCCCTTTCTTTCTCCCCTTTTCTTCTTAAGCTGCTCATCCTTTCTGCCTCCTCTCCTCTCCCAATGCCAAAAATATGCAGATCAATTCTCCCCTATTTCCACCTTCTCTGTCCCACTTCTCTACTATTCTCTCCCCCTTTCTATCCTGGTCCATAGCTGCAACTAATCTTCTACTGAATAAAATAAGTAAAACAATCAACAGAATCCAAAAAATATTTACAATCAAGTTGAACCAAAGCCAGCTAATGGGCATATTAAAATGTATTAGCCCCATGCCATACGCAGCTAAAAATTTAGGCCATTAGTACACTAAAGTGAAAGTTCTAGAATTGATGTCTGCATGACATATTCATTTTAAGTATGGAAATGTTTGGTTTTAGAGCTCCACAAGGTGAAAGCACTTGAGAGGTTCCAGTTTATATTTTGGCACTTCAAAATGAGGAAATATATCAACCCCAAAATAAAATTAGCTCCCACAAAGACTTGAGAACTTCTGTACTAAATTATTAGAAAAATCCGGTAACATCATAAATACAAACTACCGTGCACAGAAAAACACCCAGAAAGCAACTACCTAGGCCAACACATCTAGAATGCTATCACCAAAGACTAGCAAAATAGAAAATGTCCTAAGAAACATTTAATAGCTCCAAGATGATCTGATGCATCAGTAGACGTATACCTTCATTAAGCCCATACTTAAAGAGAGAGAATATAGAGAGAGAGAGAGCTAGGCTTGTGTGCTTTTAGAAGCACAGTGGCCTCCGTGCTATCAAGTCGTTTTCGTTTGCTGGGACTTCCGAATCAATGATCAGTTCCGTTAGACTTGATCTAGAGTATTTAAAGTACCTAAAAAATAAATTTCATAATTTTTCGATATTATTTACCTAATGATCGAAAGGGCTCGAAATCAATGGCTAAAAATAAGAATCTCACAAAAAGTTATGATATGACACTAAAATTTGAGATCAAAAATATTGATTTGGTTTTATATAGTATAAAGAATTTTCTATCGAAATTTCTTGGGGTTTGGATATTTCTACACCGTTAAACTTGCAAACGGCTCATCACGACCATTAAAATTGTTGGTTTTGGACCCCTTCGATCAATACGTAAATTATATCGAAAAATTATAAAATTTATTTTTTTAAATACTTTAAATACTCTAGGATCAAATCTAACGGAGCATATCATCGATTCAGACGTCCCAGCATCAGAAACGACTTGATAATATGGAGGCTACCGTGGTTCTAAAAGTACACAAGACATACTCTCTCTTCTTATATATATATAAGAGGGGGGAAGTTAACAATTCATGTTTGATCCATTAAAGCAATTGATTAAAATTGTTGTTGGCCAAGGACAATGTAAAATAATCAAAGATAATAATTGTCTGCAAGGATATGAAAGTGAAGCAAATTTTCACCGATTAGCATTCTGATCCGCAATTCAACTCAGTTTGATGTCTGATCCATAAAAACAATTGATTAAAATTGTTGTTGGCAAACTACAACATAAAAAAATCAATGATAATTGTCTGCAAGGATATAAAGTGAAGCAGAATCCCACAATTAGTTTTCAGATCTGCAATTCAACTCAGTTTGAAGAGATTCATGATATATCCATGCATTGGCAACATTAGTTGAAGTTCTCAGCGTACAGTCTTGGGAGCCTGATGTGGTAAAAATATAGATTGCAAACAAATTGAAGCAAGTAAAAAATCTATCTCCAGTAAGCAGACGCTTGTACAAAATTCAGTTTCAAACATTCAAAATACAAAAATAGTAAATAGTAAATAGTAAAGGAGAAGGCAAAGAAATTGCCATTGTAACAAAGCTAATTATTAGGAAAATCCACAACAGAATTTCAGTTCTCAAATGGAAAACTGTAAAGTTAAAACAGAAGATATAAAAAACAAGGAAACTTATTTATCAAATGCTTAAGGTATAAAATACAAAGCATAAGGACAGGACGGTACCTTAGCCCGGAGATGCCCGACAGGGCTTGTGAATTCAGGGAATACATGCTGAACTAGCATACGTTCTAACTCGGACTTATATGGCTCAGTTTGTTTTAACTTATCACATAATGCTCCGATAGCAAGAAGAGCACCATCTTTCTGTCGATATTGTTTAAACTCAATAGATGCCTCATCATATCTGATAAAAAGAAATGATCTTAATAAATATATATTCACTTTGTGCATAATAGATTCACGAAGGCAATGAATCAGAGTAGCACCACATGCATCACATACCGACTAAGAATCTCCACAATGAACTGAATGAACTTTTGCAGGTTACCTTTTCCACGTTTCCTAACTAATTCACTCACAAAATCCATAGCAGCTGTCCGGGGACTGTATAAATCTTCAATAATATCTGCAGCAGAAAACATGATGGTACATCAAAAGAATAGTAAAACAACACCTAGAAAATAATAACAGAAAATACATTTTCTGTAATGCTGGTTTTTAGAATAAACCAGCAAACATTCTAATGGCTCACCATAGCCCTTCCTGACATATTCATGAGGATCTTCATTCCATAACCTCTGGTCGTTGTTGTTGAAACACATCAATGGAAAGATTATCTCAAAGAGAACAATGTCAAGCCGCGGTTGTAGCAAGTTATACATGCTATTCTTCGGAATGCTGCAGTGAATAAAAGGGCTTCAACTTGGTTCAACTTTAAAAAAAAAAAAGTAAATTCTGCTTACTACTATTCGAAATATGTTACTAGACAGTCAAATGGTTTGACCTTTTATTAAGAGTCACTGGGGGTGTTTGGCCTAGCTTTTAAAAAGCGCTTTTGGGTTGAAAAGTGATGTTCGGCCCAATAGAGCGTTTGGCAACATCAATTTTAAAATCTGCTTCAGCTTTTTAGAATCAGAAAACTGATTTTGAAAGCCCCGAATCGAAGAGAAAAAATCTGATTCTTGAAATCTAATTCGATTTTGGACTCAAAATCTTCAAATTTTTATATTAATTTTAAATTCAATGTTTAAATTTAAACTTAATTTTAAATTTTAATTTTCAGATTCATTTTCGAATTTTTAAATTTTAACTTCTAAATTTTAAAATTTGAAAAAAAGATTTCAAACTTTAAATTTTAAATTTCAAATCTCAAATTTTAGATTTTAAATTTTCAAATTTCAAATTTCAAAATTTTCAATTTTCAATTTTCAATTTTCAATTTTAAGATAAAGTTTAAAATTTGACATTTTAGATTTTAAATTTTGAATATTTTAAAATTTAAATTACAAGTTTTAATATAAATTTTAAAAATTTAAATTTTAAATTTTAAATATTCAAATTTAAATTTTAAATTTAAATTTTAAATTTTAATTTTAAATTTAAATTTTAAATTTCAAACTTTAAATATTTATATTTTACATTTAATAATTATTTTTAATTTTTAATTTTTAATTTTTAATTTCAAATTTCAATTTTTAACTTTAAATTTTCAATTTTAAAATTTTAACTTTAAAATTTAAATTTTATATTTATATTTTTAAATATTAAATTTTAGATTTTATATTTAAGCTTTGAAATTTATATTTTTAAATTTAAATTTTATATTTTATATTTTATATTTATATTTCATAATTATTTTAAATTTTAAAATTTAAATTATTTTTAAAATTAAAATATCAAATTTTAAATTTTGTACAATTTTAAAATTTTAATTTTAATTCAAATTTAAATTTATATTTTAAATTATTTTAAAATAAAATTTAATAAAAATATTAATTTATGCAAACATCAAAAAAATTTTGCCAAACAACTTTTTAAAATCACTTTTATCTAAAGTTAGCCCAACGTTCTACAACTTTTAACCAAAACCAATTCTCCAAACTAAAATCACTTTTTCAGAAATCACTTTTTCGAAAGCTAGGCCAAACGGGCCCATTGTTTGGTGCTGCAACTAGATTTAAAACAACTAAAAAAAGGTACTAACAGTTAATATATCCATCCAAAATTCCAGCGAGGTCAAATGTGTAACCACAAAAATCAAAACAATATAAGGTCAAATACAAATCTCCCTCCATCTATCAACTTGCATTTTTGAACAACTACTGTACCTAGTAGCTGGACAAAGAAACCAGCATAAAAGAGATTTTACAGGGTGATACCAAAAGATGAAATTATTGGAATTCTTCAATCTTCTTACAGATAATTGATAATTCTCCTCTCCCTACTTATTAAAACATCGGAAGGCAAGAAAAGGATTGTACAACATGCTTCACTTGTATCAAATTAACTTTGAAAAGTATGACACAAGAAGAGACAAAAGATTTTTCTAAGTACATTTATTCTCAGAGTTTGCTCGTCAAAGTTTCCAACCAAATTTAAGGTTTTTAAACAAACACAATCAACCAAACAATATAATCAATTAATGTCTTCTCCTATTTCAGATTAGTTCCTTGAAATTCCACAAAAGAGTTGGCGAAACAGCTTTTTCGCATGAACACAAAAGATCTGAGTAAATTTTTGGGTAAGGTTTTTTTAAAAAAATAGCATCAACGGCCCAGTCAAAACAGAATTACTTTCTATGTTATTGTCCTCGGTGGGAAAATAACATAATTCAAAGAAAGACAATGGTGAGAAACAAAATATCAATAGTCAGCCAAATCAAGTTCAGCAAATCTTTCTATGTTATTGTCCTCGGTGGGAAAATAACATAATTCAAAAAGTTCAAATAATATCAGGAACAGATGGCTAAGACCTTGTTACGGCTGATTCCTTGTTAGACTACGGCTATGTTTTCTTTTTTCCCACTGGAACTCTATGTTAATAAATGCGCTAAAGGATTGACTCAATATTCTTTTTATTGTTGGTTAGCTTGCAAAGCACATAGGTTATTTTCCTCGCCGATAAATTAATATAATTCAAAAAGCTTAAAGAGTATCAAGAATAAATGGGTAAGACCTTGTTAGGAAATCCGGAATAGACGGTTAAAGCCTTGTCAGGCTCTGGCTACGTTTTCTTATTTTCCTCTGGAACTCTATGTTAATAAATGCAAAAAACGGTTGACTATATGCTTCTATTTTTTTATTGTCGGTTAGCTTGGAATGCACATATGTTATTTTCCTCAGCGGCAAATTATTATTATTCAAAAGGGTCAAAGAATATCACGAACAAACGGGTAAGACCTTGATAGGAAATCAGGAACAAACGGCTAAGGCCTTGTTAAGCATCGGCTACGTTTCTTATTTTCCTCTGGAAATCTACGTTAATAAATGCACCAAAGGGTTGATTCTATGTTCTTTTTATTGTTGGTTAGCTTCCAATGCACCTTGCCTAGACAGCGAAACATTATCTCCTTTTAGGTTTTGTTTTAAAGAAAAAAGAGAGACAAATAAATAAAAGTTACTAGTTAATGTTTGTCTTTGGTTACCAAAGAAAACACATAGGTCCATAGGTAGCAAACAATTCACCATCCAGCAGCTCATCAATTGATTTTCTTCAGCCAACATTTGTATTATGAAGCAATTGGTCGAAAGTTCCCTAAAGACAATATATATATAATGCACATAGATAATCTTTCATTGAAGAAATACTAACCTGCTGCTCAGATATTGAAGGATAAGGTTGATAACTCTATCAGGTAAATACCCCCCTATGCGGATCGCATTGAGCAATTGCAGATGGCATTCCAAAATTTTTCCAGCATAATTCTTCTGAAACATTTGAGCAAAACCTTTGCTCTCCGGTTTTTGAATCTTCAGATCTCCAAAGCTGTGGAGAAGTAAATCAATGATCAAAAATAACAAGAACCACAATAACACAAAAACGCTAGCTTGCTACAAAACTCACCGGGTGTATAGACGGTTTAAGATGTGGATTGTCCATTTTTTAACTTTCCACCATCCCCAAGATTTCCTGAGTTCTGGATCTACTGGTTGGCCCTCCACCGGAACAGGCCTTTCCAGCATATTTAAGAATAAAACCATCCATGCATGGAAGATATTTGGATCAAAAAGTTGTTTTGGAATCTCCAACTGTAAAGCCAAAGTTTAAAGAGGAGAAAAAAAAAGAAAAATATTAAATTGTGCTGAAACTTTAATGGTGGGGAGTGGAATAAAACCCAACTTGCCATATTAAAGGCACATACATATATTGATGACCAGAATATTTTACATATGAGCTTGATTAAATCAGCTACTTCTATAGTAGGGTTGACAATCTGAACAAGCTTGCTGAATATGCCCAATAAAGAAGGAAATGTCTCTTCAACAATGAGATATAGAGGGGTTCGCTCTTCATCTGACTTGAACCTTAAAAATTGAAACACAAGTAGAAAGTAAATTAGCTTGATGCTGTCAATAGTAAGCATACTATGAAGGCAACAGAAACATGTCATGTAGAATTGATAATCAAAACAAAGTATACATAGTAATATCTATTACTATATTCTAAAAGGCGTGGAGGGTTCTTTGTTTGTGGACACATGTTCATTTTGAATATTCGGTGCACCCTATTGTACCATGGATTAAGTAAAAGAGATATAGATATTGGTTTATTGGGTTTGTTGGGTGCTCCTACTGTAGACCATGGACCTACTATAGACCATAGGTGAATTGGATTTGTACTCTCTTAAACTTTAACACATGTCGTTTCAAACTTTTTGACAGCTGTATTTTTTTTACACTTACAAATTTTTTTTGACACTTCCAATCTTTTGTTTTTGACACCTAAAAGTTATTTGCCTACATGTCATGGTTAGAAATTGTCTCTCTTTTGGTAAATCGAAATTTATAATTTTTATTCACCTATATATAGTAACTTTTAAATTTTTTACAACCTTTTCTTCTTCCAATCCTCCCTCAGATGTTCCTCCATCAGGTATGTTGTTGCTTGAAATTCCACTATTTTTAATATGCATTTAGTTGATTTATTTCCTTTAGTTGATGACATTTTATAAATTGAATGATTGTAAAATAGTAAAAACTATCTTTAAAGAAAAGATGAAATATTCATTAACAAGTTATTCTTGATAAATTATTCATTAACAAGTTATTCTTGATTTTTTTCAAAATATTTAACTACTCTTTGATACTTTCTTTTTGTTTCCAATAGTAGGAAGTGTAAAAAAGGTGAAGAAACGCAATTGCTAACAAAGTAAAAAAAAGAAAGTACATTGTACTAAGCATTTCTGTGATTTTAGTTACATTTCGTGTTTTTGTCATTTAATCTACTGTAAAGACTAAGATTTTGACAGTGCAACTAAACTCTTTGTTGACGATGTTCCTTTGTGTAATTTAATTACATAAGCACTCGTCAAGTTTCAGAAGAAAATGAGCTAAAATGGAGAAGATATGCGATTATTAGTTTTCACTTAAGTGAATAATAACTCCGGTTTTCCGGAGAAGCCACGAAGTAGAGATGGCTTTCGGCGCGTATCGGACTACGTTCATAGTGATCCAATAGCTCGTTTCGACCATTTCGGTCTTTGCTTTTATTGCATTGTGAAACCCCTCGTGCTCCGTGCTTGTGATCTGGAGTTGAGTGAGAGATGTTGCGGGTCCCTACTAGTGATAGGGAAGTCAAATTCAGATACGAAATTACGGTTTCGTGGGTTTACACATTTGTTTATGTGTAAATATAGCTTAGTTGGGGAGCGGACGGATTTTGTCGCGAATCCGTGATCGATCGAGGTGAACCAAAATTGCAAGTTTGTTGTCTTCGATGTCTTTGATCGCCTTTGGAGCGATCCGTTCACAAATCTGGCGGACGGATCTACAAATTTTGCGCGTTGATCAAGGAGAGGTCGGTGATGGCAAAATGGTATTTTCGCAAAAGTTGCGACATTTTATGTACCGTTTTGCGTGAGATAGTACGTGAAGGGTATTCGCGCGTTTTACACGTGTTGCAATTGTGCTATGTGTATATATAGCATCTTAGGGTTAACTCTTTGGAAACCCTAACCCTAGCCGAGCCAAACCCCCCAACCACCTTCATCTCTCTTCCCTGCCCTAGCCGCACGCTTCCTGGCCGCCGCCGACCGATCCCCGGCCGACCAATTGCTGCCGCAACCTTGCCACCTTTTCTCTCCATCTCTCCCTCCCTCTTTCTCTCTTCTCTCGGGTTGAGAATGAGGGGGCCCGAGGCTGCAGTTGCCCCCCCCCGTACCCTGCCGGCGTCGCCCCGACCTCGTCGGAGTCTCCCCGCGCCGCCGCGGCCGGCTGCGGTTCTGCGGCGCCCCGGCCCGAGCTCAACCTGCGGCCTTTCTTGAGCACCGCCGCCACCTTGGCTCGGACCGAGCCACCGTCCCCGAGCCGGCGACCTCCTGCCCGGTCGGCCGCCGCCACCGCCGCCGCGCCTTGGCGCCGCCGTAGCCCGCCGCCTCCTCCTCCTCCACCGACCTCGGGGGACCTGCCGCCGACGTCCCCGACCTATCCACGGCCACCGCCGTGCCCGCGGTAGCCACGGAACCCGAGCCTTAGTTGTTTGGGCTCGACTTGTCCCAACGCCGTCGCCGCCGCTTCTCGCCGCCATCCGAGGTGAGCACCATACTCCTTACCTCCCACGCACCCATCCCTAGCCACGTGCGCGCCGTCGTGCCGCCGGCCGGCGGGAGCAAGCTTGCTTCGCCAAGCCCGAAATAGGGCTTAGTGGAGTGGGTTTGTGTTCGAGCTTCCGAGGCCTGATCAATACGGAAGGGAGCACGATGATCGTGACTCATTGCTGATCATCGTGCTCACCTTGGTTTATGTCAGAAAGGCCCCGTTCCGCTGTTTCGGCGATGTCGACCCTTTAGAGCCTTTTTGGCTGTTTTTTTGTGTTTGCGCACGCTTTCCCGGCGATCCGAGGCTGTCCTAATGCCTCTGGAGGTAAGCACGGTGATCGTTGGTCAGTGCCGATCACAGTGGTCACCTCGCTTTGGATCAACAGAGCCTGGTTAGTTCTGTTCGGTGCGTTTTTCCCCGACTGCGCGCTGTTCGCAGAATTTCGGGTTGCTTCTGCGCTTCCCACAGTGGGCCGTCGTGCTCCGGAATGAGAGCACGGTCTCCGGCAAATCGAGGCCTGTCGATACATGTCTTGTCGGACCTTGGAAGTCCTTGGTTTGCCTAGTCGGACCATGAAAACGCCAAAATCACATAAAATAATGTGATTTTGGGTAATCGAAAGGACTTTAATGCAATTGTGCTTGTCGTGGCTGCTGTTAACAGCATGTGCGTGCAGTGGGTAACCTTTGGACTAATTGTCCAAGGCCCCAGGTGTAAGGAAGTGAATTTTCGAAATACGAAGGTTGCACTTCGTCCGGAATCGACTAATTGTCGTGTGGGTAGGCTTAAAAGCCGAAGATGCCTAAAGCACCAAAAGTGCATTGGAATTGGGGCCTACGAGAGCAAATGCGAAGAATCTGCATTCTGGCAGAATCTGCTCTCAGGGACCGGTCTCCGAAGGGAGGGACCGGTTCCCGAGAGCGTGGTGCGCGAGGAAAATCCCCTACGCACCCATATTGCTCTCTGGACCGGTCCCTGGTGTGAGGGACCGGTCTCCTCGAGCAACGGAAGGTCCCTGTGGGGACCGGTCTCTCAATGTGAGAACCGGTTCCCGAGCGTGTTCCTTTGAGAGCAAGCTCTCGGGACCGGTCTTGGCTGGAAGGACCGGTCTCCGAGGGACCGGTCTCGGTGGTGGAGACCGGACCCTGTGCGCGAAAACGGGCTGACAGAGGACCCAGCGCGGGGAGTGCTCTCTGGGACCGGTCCCCTAAATAGAGAGACCGGTCCCTCTGGGCGAAAAATGCCCAGGAAGCCTGGGTCGATAGAACCAAAGTTGAGGGGGTTTAATGCTTTTGTTGCATTAGTTAGAGGGTATAGAGAGCAAAAGGCTCTCTCTCACTCTCTCACTGCCCTCACTCTCTCCCTCTCATCCATCTCTCTCCCTCTCTTTCAAGAAAAGAACGAAGCACAGCGAGGCGAGTACAGCGAAAGACATGATAAGGTTAAGAAGGAGGAGAGCAAGGAGAGGATCCTCTCCACCATCTTTCTCTCTCCCTCTCCATTCTTTTGGAGCTAACCTAAGGGTAAGCTAAACCATAGCTTCTAGAACTTAGGGTTTAGGGTTTTGATACTTAAGAATGGGTCAAAGAGACCCTTAGAGAGCTTCTAAGTAGATCAATCCCATGATTAGGGGCTTTGATCGAGTGGTTTGCTATATGTACAAACCTAGGACTCAAATTGGGGATTTTCGAGATGTTGGGTTTCGATCTAAATTGATCGCATATCTAACATATTGATAGGTATCTAAACGCGTTGGAGGCGACGGTTCGTCGATCCGACGAGCGGTTTGAGTGATCCGAGCAAAACAAGGGCTTGGAGCTGCATTTTGGCCCAAAGGAGCCAAAATGGTGATTGGGGACTACGAGTTGGACGTCGTAGCTTCGTGAAGCTTCCCAAAAGGTGGGGGGTGCCTTACCGAATACTTCGAACTCTTTCCTATGTCTTAGAAATATATAAATTTCATCTCTTGCATGTAGCATCGTAGAATCGCATGTTTAGACTATTCCTTATGTTTTCTAGTGATAACCTAGTGTACGTGGAATGCTAGGTGAATAGATAGGTGAGGATTGGGTCAGGACATTGGATTCTATAGTGCTAAGAAGAGATGGACTCGAAGGCATTTAGGGACATAGATCGAGTGGCATCTAATGTAAAGAACATGACGAGTGGCATTAAAGTAGTGTACTTGACACTAGAGGTCTTTGGACATAGGGATGGATGGATCCCCTAGACAATGCCATGTGAACAATGAAGTTAAAACACCTAAATCATCATGTGAATGTTGGTCGGAATAGTGGAGTTCCGAGAGAATTGTTGGCCCTAGTTGTAGGGTATCCTCACGTGGAGATGATAGATCAAGCTCACGGTCTGTATTGGAGGTGGTATAGCCATCGGTGTCGTCGAGTACTCCGGAGTGTCGCACGATCGGGACCACGTGGAGGTCCACAGACGATCCCGAGTTTGAGTGCACGTGGAGCCTCCTGCCCAAAAAGGGATTTATATGTGAGGCGTAGGCAACCCAAGGGTTCGCCACAAATTGGGTAAAGGAAATGTTAACGTTGACATTGAACGATCATTGTTGAACATAGAACGAACTTAGTAGCATGTTAGTAAACCTCTTACTATTTAATGCATGCATTTCAATTGATTATGGGTATAGTAGCATAGATTTCCTATTATGCACTTACAGCTTTCAGATATCTATCTATCTATATCTAGTTATTGTTGCTTGTGCCCACTGGGACCTAGTGGGGAGATCGGTGGAGTCGGAGGCCGAGCCCACTGGAAACTATGGAAGATAGTTCTCACCCCACTCTACTTCCAGTGTTTGGTGCAGGTTCGTCGGGCGAGGACCGCGGTAAGGGCGTCGCCCCCGATCAGTGAGGACCTGGTAGTATAGTAGCTTCCTTTCTGCATTAGAATACCATAGTATCTAGATGCTTTATATGTTGGAAGAGCTATGTATTTCGGAAAGATGAACATGTATTCATTTTGGAAAGAAAAGATGTATATTGTAAATGATTACAAAGTTGTAATAGCTAGTAGTATACTCTCTTTATTTCACTTGTGTATTACTCGTGGATTACTTGCTCTAGTTGTTGGCACTGTTTGTGCCCATCGTTGAATGTGTATGTTTAGAATTTAGTTTTCCTGGGTGAATTCTTGTCCCTTATGAGTAGTGGGGCCGTTCTCATCGTCTCATTCATGTTGCAACCGACCAAATCTAGCGGGCTGTGGCGGGGCGTGACACTGTGCCACTGCGAAGATCGAAAATGCATTTTCGGTGAGTTCCTCGGCGAAATCCGTCAACGAAACGCGGGTTCGATTCGGAATTATTCCGACGGTGCTTCGTGAGCTATTGTGTAGTCGCTGAGCCTTGTTGGCTGGTCACTCGCGTCATTTCGAGAGTTCAAAAATGACGGGTGAGCGACGGTGGGTTCCGGTGTCGAATTGGACACTTCCGGGAACCCGGATTGAAACGATTATCCGACGATAATTGTTTCGATGAGAGGAGTCGTGTTTGCTGCCATGATGCATGATTATTCATGTTTAGTAGCAGCGGGTGACTTGTGGTTCGAGTCGGTGCGTTCTGGGACAGTTCGTGGGTCCCGGCGGAGTCCCGATGCGATTTTCGGGACTTCCGGCGAGTTACGATAATTGGTTTCGGGAAACCAATCTCCGTGGGATTAGTTTGTGGGATGTAGAGTCAGTGATTATTAGTGGTGGGTTAGACACTAACCCAATGGACCTTTCTTAGGTCCGGTTGACATTCTTTGCGTGAGACGACGCGACATCCTTACAGGTGGATACTTCGATCCGACGTCGGTACAGTGTGGTGCACGCTCGGTGATGGTTTCTTACCCTTACTCTCTCGTGGTTTTTATTGCATATATATATATTGAGCCTTGCACCGATATTATTCCGTTATTCTCTACTCAGATATTTTCATACTTAGTATCATGTGTAGGAGTAGAGTAGATTATCTGTATGTGATACCATGTTTTCTTGTTGCTCTAATTGCCTGTTCTACGTATCTTGTGTCATGCTTATAATAGAGCGATTTCGTGATTATCTATGAGATTGTGACATAGTCAGTCCGTGCATTGCATCTATTCATTGACCTGGTTGGTCAGTTTTGGTATCTTGTATCTGTTACCTATTCGGTCGTTTCCTTGACTTCTGTCGTTGATGACCTTTGAGTTCGGTGTACCCTGAGGGGTTAGATTGTCAGCTAGTGGCCGACGGTAGTTTTGGATTCTGTTGATACACTCTAGTGACCTTTTCGTTTGTTCGTTGTGCATATATTCTAGTTGACTTGAGTAGTCAGTACTTGTGTACCTTCGATAGGATGTAGAGTTGTTCCATCCTAGCTAGTTGACCTGAGTGGTCAGTTCTTGTGTTTTCTTTAGTATCTCGCATCCGTTGAGAGGATGTTGAGTTGTTCCATCCTAGTTGACCCGAGTGCCTGCTTCTTCTGCTTCCATACAGTTGATGACCTATACGGTCGGTGAGCCCTGAGGGGCGGGATTGTCGGCTGGTTGCCGACGGTTGACCTTTTGAGCATATGAGCATCGATCGCCCGACTCATTCGCATTTCACGAACACCGGCGGTTTGACCACCGCAAGAGGATGTTCTTTTTTGGAAAAGTGGTTGGACGTGCCAACCCGTGAACCCATAGGCTACCTTGGGTTATATGCAGCCTGTGAGCCCATAGGCTACCTTGGGTCAGATACAGGTTGAGTGGCAGTGGGCACGGCCTGAGGTCTGCGGACCAATATGGCGGTTTTCAGATTGGGTATATTTGGACTTCTTGTCCGGTTGACGCATATAGCTATAGTAGCGGTTGTTACTTGTATATCTTCAGTTCTTTCTTTACACTTGTTGTGCTACTCTAGCTTTGTAGTATGTATACATTCAGTTCTTCTTCACAGTAGCGGTAGTTGTTTTTCTACATCTTGTTCATGTATCATTGTTGCTACTGTATCTAGTATTTCACTTACCCATATTATTGTTATCTCTTCCTGATCCGGTGAGTACTCCTCGCCTTCATCGGCTTGCGGTACCTACTGGGAGGGGGAGACATGTTTACATGTTCTCACCCCACCCCACCCCACCCCCCGCCTCACCATTTTTCAGGTATTGCGGGCGGTGAGAGTTGAGACGAGGCGTGAGACACGTTCGTAGCAGTCGATAGAGCTTCCGACCCAGGTTATTCGGTTTAGTTTCTACTCTTATGATTTCTGTTGATATAGCTTAGTCAGTTATATGGTTCAGTGTTTTTATTACATTTGAATATGTGGATTTTCATGAATGTAATAAAAAGGATTTCCGGATTTTGTAAAATGGAAAAGTTTTCTACCCCTCGTGGTAGCGTTTTTAAAAGATAAAAGTTTTCATGTGGAAAACAGTTTTAAAAGGTGTTTCTGTGAATTTATGTTAAACTCAAATGTGAATGAACCTGTGGTGAATGGTGTATGTGAATGTATAACTGTTGATTGTTTGTATGTTCATTCATTGTGGTTGTTTCTTGGTTGAATTATAATACTCAGATTTGTGCGATCTGGAGAAATACACGACTCTCGTCCGGTGAACAAAGTGGACTTCGTATTTGTGGCGGATCCGGCATACCCTGGGGTCAGGTTTTCAAAAAAAAAAAAAATTTCCACTGTGTTTTTAACTACAAAGAGACCCCGGGGCGTGACATCTACATTCGCGTAATTTGTTTGTATAAAGTAGATTATGTGCTCTTTTTATATCAAAAATTAATTGGTGATTGCTGATAAGTTTTTATATATTGTTTTTCTATAAAAAATGAATAGGTGTTTGTTGATAAGTTTTGATAGTTTTTACATACTTTAATTAGATGTTGTGTTTTTTTTATTTTTTTTACCATATTTTCTGTAATAAAGATTAATTTATTAAGATAAGAGTGCTACTTCAATAATATGAACCTACAAGATGCCTAGCTAATCCTTGGGTGGGACTTACTAATTAAAAAATATATTCAACATTTAAGCACTTTTTTGTGAGGCAGATATGTCGGTTATAATTTCCTTCAAGTATATATTACAGCAAATCACTAAACAATTATCAAGTTTTTATACATTGTTTTTTTATCAAGAACGAATAGGTGTTTGCCAATAAGTTTTGATGATTTTTACATGATTTAATTAGATATTGTGCTTTTTCTAATTTTTGTATTATCTTATAATAAAGTTTGATTTATTACGATAAGAGCTAACTATACCCCGTAGAAAATTTTTCATGCTACTTGTAAATCTACATGTCTAGGTAATCCTTGGGTGGGACTTGCTAATTAAAAAAACTAACATTTAAGAAAATTTCCTTCAAGTATATGTTACAGTAAATCAGTAAATTATATGGAATACCAAACTATAAATTGTTCTTAAATGATGCTAGAATGTTTGTACCATATGTGGAAATTGAAGTACCATTAGATGAAGATATAGCTGAGATTATAAAGACCTAGAGCAAACCAGCAAATAGTAAGCATAGAAAGTGAGGAAGATGCCGCTCAAATAGCTGTAAAGTACATATATACAAGCATACAACATCATTGCAAAGTTGATGTTGTGGACACTAACTATAAGGACATGGTATGCTACAAATAAATGTTTGAAGATAGAAATCAGTTTTTTCATGCTTTGATCCACCAAAACACCCAACTAGAAAACTAGAAATAGAGAAATAAAATTCAGATGTGCATCCGAGTCTAGGGCAAGCTACACAAAATCATAGCATAGAATGAAGATACTTATATGAAATATTTACAGTTAGGATCAAAATAATTGATAGTTAGAAAAAAATTATATTACTTAATTATTATTCTATTTTGTATACTTAATATAAACTATATTAATACATATTCTATTAATTAGATAATAAATTAATTTAGAAATGAAACTTCTTATTAATAACTTCTATATGATTTTTTTCTTCTTCTTCAGTTCGGATAGAAAATAGAAGAGTTTAATTAAGTTCCCAAAGGGTATACACTGAAGGCATTGATTAGCATTAGCCTTATTTTTCGGTAGCTAAATTTGTTACTATTCGAGCATTACTTGCTATAATAGTAATATATACTATATTTTACAAATATAATTAAGAACATACTTATTGTACCCGCAGCAAAGCACGGATACATCGCTAATACATTAATAAATATCATGGGTTAACAATATCAAAATGGGAAGACAATTTTATTATATTTAATAAACTCCATAGAAAGATATTAGACAAAACATGCTAAATGGTAAGAGTTTAAAGATGATGTCAAGCAAATTTTGCATGAAAAACACCTTTATGCTCAATTCAGGTTCACATGTTATACTAAAATGAGTTCTTTTGAGAGCAAGTAGGGCACTATTAGTAGGAATAACAGAGAGAGAACTTTACAACCAAGGTTTTAAGTGCCCGTCAGCACAGGCCATATCCACCGTGCCGTACCGTGCCAACAAGTAACCGGCATGATACAGACCCCGTGCCGATGGCACAGCTCAAAACCCTCTATTCTTTATATTAGTAAGCAATTTCCTCAATAAAGTTCAAAAGATGTGATAAAATAACATAATAAATAGTTAGACTATTTTGTTGCTAAAGAAAATAAATATTTCATGCTATTATGTGTCGGTACACAAGAATTTGTTTGACCAGCACGCATCAGCACGGCTTAGCACACACCGTGCCGTACCGTGTCGGCAAGTTTCTGGCACGACCCCATGCCATGGCACTTAAATCCTTGCTTACAACTATTTTATAAGATAAACAACGCCATCATGTCTGATTACATGCCAATAGGTAGGCACCAATAAAATTCAAAGTTTTGCATTATTTATGGCAATTCATTAGATTTTACATTAAAATATTTTTTGAGAAATTAGCACAAACTTTCCATGAGGAAAAGTTATTGCATAAAAACTTAATAGCAAAAGAATTTTCTGGCTTTAGAGATGAAAGAGAGCCAAAATAAAACCAAATTGCTCCGCATAGGTTCATTCACAAGGTATTGAACCATATGCAGAGATGAAAATGAGATTGCAGGATGGATATCAATTTTTCAGAATTATCCCTTCAAAGAAAATTGGGATTTATCATGATACTTACTCATACTTCCTAGCCAAAACTCTCAGTACATACAGAGCTCCAAATACTTGTTGATCCTGCAATTGCAAATTGCCTTTAATCCAGTGAAGCAGACCCGGCCACTGTTCGGGGTAATCAGCATGAATTATGGTTTTCATACATTCACCAAGCTGCACTCTATACATAAAGTAGCTAATTGCAATTAATGACAAAAGCATAGCGAACGTACACATTTAAGGCAAGGACAGACGAGAAAAAGAACCAATAAATAACCACGACGTGGCACATAATAAAGATGCTGAAGAATGATAACAAATAAGAAAATTGATTGAAACAGGTTTCTTCATACTAAAAAATCTTAGACCCATAGCTATAACTTAATATTTCTAAAATAAACTCATAATGTGAGGCCAATAGAAACATCAAAGATCAAACCAAAGTACTCACCGGACAAAATGTAGTAACTGGTTCGGTAGACAAAAGCATTATCCAAGTATCTTTTGCATTATGCAGATAAAGTTAAACTACTAAAATCAAATAAACAAATAATGGATTTTCCACATGATGATTTGAAGCATTTTGATTGTTCCTAATAGCTAAGCTGGGTCAAACATAAATAAGGATCAAGTTATCATGGTTAAACACAGCAAAAAAAGGGTACAAACATTAATTGAACAGGTGAAGAAAAATTATGCACATAAAACTAAATGGAGATCGCCAATAGCAATTTCATAGTATGGCCAAAGGAACATATGAGAGAGAGAGAGTGAGAGGGGGAGGGAGAGAGGGAGAGAGGAGAGCAAATAAATCACTGACTGAACAGGAAGATTAGATTTTCAATTTGATTGGAGAGTTAAAACCAGAATTTATACAAAATGATACATAAATTAAAGTGCGAAGAATTTACGCATCTCCGGGAGAGTAATCAGACTGGCAAGAACAAATTTCATGACTCATTAGAACCAGCCATATCAGTTAGTAGGATTAGAAAATCAAATGGCATACCTCAAAAGAGGTGGAACTTGAACTATAAAACCAAGGATATTTTCCCGGACCATGGCCTTGTCGCTTTCTGATATCTTTTGGGGTTCACCTACATTAAGCCAGAAAAAAGTCTATTAATTACTTGAACAAGCAGAATAATAAATTAACCATGAACTTTCCACATACCAGGCTCAATCGGTGACCAATTTTTGGCGACAAAGTTTTTGAAATGAATGCTTGCAACTACAGCCATATCATTGTTCCCATCTACAATGATCTGTAACAATCTTACCAGATGTTGTGGTGTATATTGAAACTGCATCCCAAAAGGAAAATAGAAATAACAATAGCATCAGCATAATATACTGTACATGCAAAATAGTATTAATGTGCTGTGAAAGGTAAATATATACTATAACGTCACGTTTAAAACACTTCAGATTTTTCCTATGAAGTTCAGTAGCATTCATTACATGCACAGAAGCAATTACAGTAATTATTCTTACCATATTAGGAAAAAAAATGCCAGTTCTTGTAGAGAAGAAAGAATATATGATGCAATAGCCAATTATCTGTATCAAGTTTCATCATAGCAAGATCACTATCCAAGGTCAAAACTACGGAAAATAATAATGAGTTCTTAGGGCTGCCATCTTCAGTTTATCAAGCAAGAGAAATGAGCTAATGCATAATCAAAGGAGGGATGCTAAGAGGACAATCAACATTAGTGTCACAGTATGGATATGCTAAAATAAGTATCAAACTGCAACATTTCATTTTACTAACATTCAATGCCAACAACCAGATTAGCACATGCCTTTGAACCAAGCAAGTAACAATACAGCAAAGAATAAGCATCAAACACTCCGTATTAAAGTTTTATGTCAGCCTGACAGGTTGAATCTCCAGCACAACTGTGGAGATTTTGTTTGGTCCATTTGAACAGTTTCAGTAGTTCTGGTAATCAATGTACAATCAGCCTTAAGTAAAAGATAGAAAACAGAAGTACACAAAATGAATCCATCAATTTAAATCCATATTGGTTTTTCTAATTCTTCCATTTAAATCTTTTGTTTACAGGAATCTGTTGAGGATCAAAAGTTCCCTAAATTGTCTACTAACTAATATTCTAAGGCCTCTGAATTTCAATTATTATTTTTTATTTCCTTATTTGGGGTTTGGGCCTCATGCAGATATTTTTAGAGCAGGCTGAATACACCTGTGTATTCTCTGAGACTGGAAACATGCACAAATTTGATTTATTAGAGAACAATTAAAGTTGGAGTCACTTTTTATTCCTAAAGGGAGGCTAGACCAATCATGAGCACAAAGCTTACATCATCACAGATTCACAGGTCAGAACCCAAGTCTATTTATTTTTAGCCTAGTTATTTTTTGGTAAAAAAAGAAATCAACAAAGGTATCGAACAAGCGTAGTAAAAACAAGATAAAATAAAATAGAACTTAGATTCTTCCTCAAACGTAGCCAGCAGATAGTCTATACTAATCATACCCCAAAAAATATAGTAAGAAAGCTGTTGAATCAGAATATTAAGATGTTCTAATGCAAAGTTTAATGATGTCCAAATTAATCATTTTCTCTGAGACTGGGATCGAAATTTAACATCTAAACCCAAAAACCGAGAAATGTCCAAAATTAATCATTTTCCCTGTTGATGAGGTGGATCTAAATTGAACGGCTGCTACATAGAGGAGATTACTTAATTTAGCAGACAAAGTAATGGCTATATCTTAAAGACAAGGAATGAACAAAGACACAGAATGATAACAATAATTATTTTGAAAGTTGGACACCTTATACATATTCTAAAAGGAAAGAATGAAAGGAACAGTAAACCTCTTTTAATTTCCACTATTCAGGGTACATGAATTTGATCACACGGGTTTAAATGGACAATACTCAAAAAAAAAAAAAAATCATGACATGCAAAGAAAGAATGTACGAAAACTTCAACTTTATGCTACCAGTTATTATCCCACACTGTTTCGTAAAAGCCATAAAACAAATATTAACTACCGGCAAGAAAAGCAAAGGAATGAATTCAAAAGTCAACGGCAAGATGAATTCATCCTTTTCTAGACATCTCGAAACCCAAGAGACAAATTGGACTGAGAAACTTAAAATTCCAACAGCACCACAAGTGGCTAAATAAAGATAAGAGAAAAATAAAAAAATTCTCCAACCATATCAGTTCACAAGAAGATTTTTAAAATCGGTTCCTTTGGTAGATCCCTAGGCTGATTCGGATTAAACGGCCGCAAAGTTACCAAAAAGGATTGGCCTTCAAGATTGAATTCGATACAAAACGCAAGATTAATCCCAGAAACACACCATAATGCTACCTAAAAGGATAACTAAACTAACCTAACCTAACCTAACCAAACACACGGAAATTAAACAGTACATCGCACAACCAATCGCATCAGAAGAATCGCCAAAACTACTAATTCACCTGATTGAGGCTCTCTTCGGCCGCTTTGCGCTCCTCCGGAATGGGGCTGAGCGCGGCGCGGAGGACAACGGCGAGGCTCGGGAGGTCCATGGCCACGGGAACCCGGAGGAGCCGCTGATCCCCGACGCGATCGAGAGGCGCCGCGGCAACAATGGCGGAGGACCCCAAGCGAGGGTTTGGAGCGCCCGACGAGGGTTCCTAGGAGGCGGAGGAGAGAGGGGAAAAGAGAGAGAGAGAGAGAGAGGAGGAGGCGAGAAACAGAGTGGAGAGTTGTCTCGCTTTGATATTGGGCGTAGCGAGAGAAAGAGAGAGCCGGAGATGGAGAGATCAAACGGTATTTAACTCTCTAGGGTTTGAGTCAGGTGCGACGATCCGCCGAAATCTCACTAATAGGAGTCGGACCCGTGTTGTTCGAACCAAGCCGCACCGGATCCCTCGTGCGACTGTACCAATTGAATATTTCACCGGCGTTCTCCGCATACGGATGGAAGAATCGGCGCGTCGAAAGCCGAATGCACGGTGGAAATAAAGTGTTCGTATACGAACGGCTTGGTAGAAACAATCGCTATGCGGCCGCGTAGGACCGCACGTGGGTGTTCCCTACGGGATCTTCGCGTGGGGCCTGCGGGAGAGATATTGCCTGCACCAAGTGTGTGTGTGTGTATATATATACACTAGTTGGACCCGCGCGGTGCTGCGGGTAGTTATTTTAAAATTTAATTTTAAAAATTAGTTATAAAAACTAATTTCAGAATTTAAATGATACAATAAGTACATCAAAAAATTAGTAGGCACAGTAATCCCCATTAGTTAGTGAAATAATTTTAGTAAGTATTGTAATCCCGAATTAGTGAATGAATGAAAAGATAAAACAATTGTGTACGATTCTCGTCATTAATTTTCATCAAATATAAAATTAATTTAAGTTGCATTAATTTTTTTTATTTTTTAATATACAATTTATATGTAAATGCTTAATATTATAGAATTAATATTTATACTTAATACCAATAATCTATAATTATTTAACATTTATTTATTATTTATATATTTTATATTTTATAAAAATAAATAGTAAATTATATAATAAATTATTATATAATAATATATATATATATATATATATATATATATATATATATATATATATATATATATATATATATATATATATATATATATATATATATATATATATATATATATATATATATATATATATTTTATGCTTATCAATAGCACGAACCAACGAACCACTCGGTGCTACCAAGTTTTCCACCGTTAGATCCACCCCTTTGATGATTTTCACCCGTTAGATTATACTATTCAACCAACCACCCACTTAACCCTAGCCCCACATCATCCTAACCCCACATCTCTCAATTCAACGACTAAAAACTTGATAAAGACCGATAACTTAGTGCTATTAATAGCATAGTAGCCTAGTTCTCTCTCTATATATATATATATAGAGAGAGAGAGAGAGAGAGAGAGAGTAGGGCTACTATCCTATTATGAGTAGTAGAGCCCTACTACTCATAAGTTGTTTTCGATGATAGAGCTTAAGAATCGACGATCCACTCGTTAAATATGATCTACGTATTTAAAACTTCTAGAAAATAAATTTCGTAATTTTTCGAAATCATTACCTTACGATCAAAAGCTCACAAAATTGACAATTTTTAACGGCGATATGGGATACTTGGTAGTTTAACGGTGTAAAAGAATTGAAATAGGTTGAATTTTTGATAGAAAATTCTATTCACTACCTAGATAAAGATCAATAACTCCGATCTTAAATTGAAGGATCCGATCATCTATTTTTAGGACATCGTTCGATTTCTACGTTCATTTTATGCCCATTTGATGGACTTTATTATGATTTCGAAAAATTACGAAATTTATTTTCTAAAAGTTTTAAACACTCTAGATCGGATGGTGATCGTCGATACGGAAGCTCTATCATCGAAAACAACTTATGAGTAGTGGGGCTGCACTACCATGTAGTATAGTAGATATATATATATATATATATATATATATATATATATATATATATATATATATATATATATATATATATATATATATATATATATATATATATATATATATATATCTATTAACTATACTATTTGACACCTCTTCAATTGCTGACGTGGCACCCTTAACCTTTCTCCATTCCACGTGGCAGTTCCTCCCTCTTCCCCTCTCTGGTGCCTTCTCTCTCTTCCCCCCTCCCAACCTCTCCCTCTCTCTCTCTCTCTCTCTCTCTCTCCAGCCTGTCTTTTTTATTTTTTTTTCTTCCCACCACCCCACTCCATCCTCTCTCTCTCTCTCTCTTCAAACTTTTTCTCTCTATCCCTCTCTCTCTTCCGCTCCGCCTCCGACGACGCCGCCGCAACGAGGGCGACGAGGACGATGTCGAGGGGCTTCTGCCACTGGCGGATCGGGTCCACGCCGTCGTGCACGGCGTTGCACACGTTGAGCGCCTTCACTGCGCGGCCGAAGAAGTCCGCGAGAGCCGATCCGGCGGCGGCGGCGGCGTTGCACTGCGCGTCGTTGAAGAGGAGGCCGGACGCGGAACTCCTCCAGCGAGATGAGGAACACGTCGAGGAGCTTCCGCGTCCACGAGCGAGAGGACGTCGTCCCCGCGAGGTCGAGGAGGAGCTCCGCGACGTGGCGCCGGAACGCTCCACATCGCCGCGCCGCCGCCGCCGGAGTGGGAATCATCGGCATCGGTGGAGGAGGGGATTTGATCGCGGCGGAGGCCGAGGATCGATCACCCGTTCGATCCGAACGCGAGCCCGCCCCGCCGATACCGCACCGTGCGTGGCCTGGCGCCGCGTCCACGTCGCGTCCGTTAGCGCAGCTGCCGCCGACTCCTAGCTCGCCGATATCGCACCGTCCCGATCTACTCCTCCTTCTTCTCCTTCCCGGTGTGTTCACCCCACCCCCCACTAATTTTTTACCCCTCCTTCCCGGTGTGTTCACCCCACCCCCCACTAATTTTTTTTACCCCCGTTTTTTTTTATTAATTAATTAACTATTACTATTATTATTATTGTTATTATTATATGAGGTGTTAGCTGGCTATGGATTAAATAATTAGAATTAATTACAGTAGTCATCAATGATGAACCATCGTTTAAAAAAAAAAATTCTTTGTTTAATAGCTTCTTCCTCTTTCTGATTAGATTCCCTTTGAGAGAGAGAGAGAGAGAGAGAGAGAGAGGGGGGGAGGAGTGAAGAGGAAATGAGGGAATTCTTTTTTAGATCTTGGTGGCTTTTCTATTGGAGAAACTATTAAAAAGTATTTTTAGAAGAAAAGGTTATCAATTTTACATAAGAAATGATAAATTAGTAATCAAAAGCATTTCATCCTTCACACTAATTACATGCACTGGATCGGAAAAACAAAAAAAAGAGTCACTTACTCTCTCCCTATTTGTCTCTTCCCATACTCAAGAGTCACTCTCTAAAAATATCTTTTCTCTCTCTCTCTAACTTTCTCTTTCTAACCTCCTCCAATCTCTCTCTTCTTTATAAGAAATATCTCTTCTCTCTCTCTAACTATCTCTCTCTAATCTCTCTCTTCTCGACACCACACCACCCCCCCCCCAAAAAAACATCCCTCTTTGTCTATGCCCTTTCTCTATCTCTTAAATAGAAGGTTTAGGATGAGTTTGACATAATATTTTATTTTTTATTTTTTTTCTTTATAAAGAGTTAGCAAATAATCCATAATATCAAATCCATATCACTAAAACCATTGTTAAGATTCTATATATGTGAGGTCTTCATATAAATATTTTAAAAAATAAGAGCAAAATGAAAGAGTAAAGAAATTTTTTTTTCCCTCCATATTTATATTTTAATTATTTTATTTATTAGTTGATGTACTGTAGACAGGTGTAGATAAGGTGTGCCTTTTTTTATAATAAAAAGTATTATTGTGTAGGTGAACCTCTGATCATTTGTTTTCTACTTTAATTTTTATTCTTTTTTTTCCCAACTTTTCTAGAGCATATGATTTATGTTTATCTTATTTAATCTTAATTTTTCTTAACCATAGTGTAAAATTAACTGTAAATGTAATATCTAGGTAAATATCTTTTTATTAAATAGAAATGATCATATGCTCCACAACTTCTTCTGTAGCATATATTCTTCTTCTTATATTGGCAAAAAAAAAAAAAACAATATTTAGATAAATTTTTTTTTGTTTTCAGTTTTTAACTATAAATTTCTTTGTTTTATTTTTCTATTTAACCGTTTCATTATAATTTTACTTAACTATAATATAAAATTAATCGTTAACCGCAGTCAAGCGCGGGTTCTATACTAGTATATAGAGTTCTTACTATACTTTTATGAGTATTGACCCCTTTATACTCATAAGTTTTTAGCCTTCGATTTATTCTATTGATCATTTTCAGCTTAGATCTTACTATTCAACCAACTACCTATTCAACCCTAGGGTACCACTATTATTTTAAGTGGGGACCACCATCATCCTAACCACACATTCCATCAATCAACTAAAAACTTATGAGTATAAGAGGACTAATACTCATAAAAGATAAGAACCCTATATATATATATATATATATATATATATATATATATATATATATATATATATATATATATATATATATATATATATATTTTCTAGAAATTTATTTTCTAGAAGTTTTAAATACTCTAGATCATATTTAACGGAGTGGATCGTCGATTCGAAGCTCTATCATCGAAAAACAACTTATGAGTAGGCTCTACTACTCATAATAGTATAATTCTACTCTATATATATATATATATATATATATATATATATATATATATATATATATATATATATATATATATATCATCAATGACTTGGTGCTATTAAGTTTTCTACCATTGGATTAAAAGATGTGCGGTTAGGATGATATGTGCCTCCTAGGGTTGAGTGGGTGGTTGGTTGAATAATATAATATAACAGGTAAAAATAATCAAAGGGTTTAATCCAACTAGACGATAAAGACCAAGTGCTTGGTGCTATCGATAAGATATACTCTATATATATATATATATATATATATATATATATATATATATATATATATATATATATAGTGCTGCAGTGCTTATGGGCCTCCGTGCTTCCACTTTGTTTCGATGTTCGGACTTTCGAATCGATGATCGGCTCCGCTAGAGTTGATCTAGAGTATTTGAAGTATCTAGAAAATAAATTTCGCGATTTTTCGATATCATTTGCCTAGTGATCGAAGTGGCTCAAAATCAACTAGTGAAAATAAAAATCTTACAAAATATGATGATATGATATTAAAATTTTAGATCAAAGTTATTGATCTTCTTTTATATGGTATAAAGAATTTTCTATCAAAATTTCATGTGATTTGGATATTTCTACACCGTTAAACTTGCAACCAAATTTCACCATGACCATTAAAATTAGTGATTTTGAGCCCCTTCGATCACTAGGCAAATGATATCGAAAAATCGCAAAATTTATTTTCTAGGTACTTCAAATACTCTAGATCAAGTCTAATCTGAGCCGATCGTCGATTCGAAAGTCCGAACATCAAAACAAAGTGGAAGCACTAAGCCTCCGTGCTTATAAAAGCATACCAAAGACAACTCTCTCTCTCTCTCTCTCTCTCTCTCTCTCTCTCTCTATATATATATATATATATATATATATATATATATATATATATATATAAAATAATATTTTTTTATAGAATTACGGTGCACCAAGTGCACCGGGACACTTGTCTATAAAAAGAGAGTGCTCCACGCACTTTAGTATATAGTACTAAATAATAAATAATAAATAGATTAGTTGTCACGCCCGATTACACGTTCTACGGCACGCTGACAAATCCGCCGTATACAAAAGAATTTTCCTTGTATACGAAGCGTAGCTGTACCTGTATAACATACAATACTACGAACAGTAGCATAGAGCTGAAATGACTATAAATAAACAGGTAGGAAAAACATGAGTTCTATATACATACAAAGTACTAGATACATAAACACTACTCGCTCCAGCGAGCTAACAACTGTATATACATAACTCCCAACCAAAAACTACTACCTACAACGAGGATCCTTTAACAGCACTCGAAGGGAAGGGCTCTAGCTCGCAACGCCCATCTGAGGCGCGTGATCCGCCTCAGAAGGAGCAGCAGCCAAAACCGAAGGCCCTGCAACAATAGTGGAACAAAAGGGCGTGAGAACTACTGTGAAAACAGGTAGTCCTCAGTGGGTGCCGCCCTCAACATCATCAGTCCACCCACTAAGTCTACAGGGGTAAGCAAAGGTAGTGAAGAAAGCTGGAAATACTCTACAGCTATATGCCGCTATACTATCATGCTCAGGAACCAACACCTATAGACCAATGCCATAATAGATCCAATCTGAAAGGGGACTGTAATCATACTCGTGTAAGTTATGGGGTGTCCTAAGGATCTATCTAGATTGTATCAAACAACAGCTATAGGGGTGTGAATAGGTGTAACGGCCGAAAACCACAAATCTCGATGCAATAAAAATAAATGCGGAAAATAAAAAGCACATCGAGATTTATATGGAAAAACTCCAACTCGGAGTAAAAAACCCACGGGACCAACACGCGATAACAATCCGCTAAGAATAAAAGATTACAAGGTGATTTACCGAATCCACGGACTCAAACCTTTCTTTATCTTCTTCGGATCTCGCGCACGCCGCAGGGTTGTCCACGCCCCACGTTCGAATCCACAAACGCATCCACTTCGAATCCACGAAGCCTCTGATCATGCCGAATCCACGACGCCCACTTGAATTCACAAGCGCACTCCGTCCGGAGCAAGAACAATTTGATCGATGATGATTTATTGGTTAGATAATCATTAAAGAACCGTAGAAGATGTTTCTAAGCAATAGCCGGATCAATTCTCCATGAAGAACGAGAAATTAGGATTTCAAGAATTGATTTGATAGAAACTTGTTGTTGAAGAAAGAAAGAGAGCACCCAACAAGTTTGTAGGGTTTCATAATGGTCTAAACTCTAAGCATTCGAATTAATGGAACCCCCATCGCTTATTTATAGATTTAGAAGATTTAGAAGTAGACTAGGATTGTGAAAACCCAATTTTGGAAATAAAATTAGAGATAGACTAGGATTTGAAAACCTATTTAAAATCAATTAGAAAACATAGAGATATACTAGGATATAACAACTTGTTTAAAATCAATTAGAAAACATAGAGATAGACTAGGATTTGAAAACATGTTTAAAATCAATTTTGTCCATATATTCAATTTAAAAACATCCTAAGTCTTACAAACACTTTTAAATATTTATAAATCATCATCAATAATATTTGAACTTACCGAGTAATGTGGATTCATATTTTGAGTCATCGATTCTTCGATATATCCTTTCTTCTTTAAACCTTCAAGATTCCGGACTCACTTCACGAAATATGCCAACATAAAATCCATAACAATCTTCCCCTTTGGCGATTTCGTGACAAAATCTAAAATTACATCACAACGCTCAACTCACAAAAAAATGAAATTCATTGCCATCACCAAAACAATGAACTTCTCGTGTGAAAGATCCAAAGAAATACAAAATTATAATTTTGCAACGGCTAAACAAACTCTATGATTTAGACGCAACTAGGAGTCTTGAAGTCTTCATGTAGCAACCCGAACTTTAACCAAATTGGCTAAAGTGCGCGAACGAGTAATTGGACAAGTTCCAATAACCATTCCAAGCATCTTGGAAGGGTTAAGAGAGGATCTAAAAGAGTTAGAAAGGTTTTGGCGTTGTTCGGCGCGAATTAGAGTCGAAACGACGTGAAAAGTACAAGTCTGGGCAATCTGTACCGGTATAGGCAAAGTTGCTGTACCGGTATAGCAACTTTGACCGAGAGGAGAATAGCTCTCGGGTTTGTGAAATTTTTGGTGTTTATACCGGTACAAGCCAAACTATACCGGTACAAGAGCTACGAAATCGAGAGGCAGCTCTCGGGTTTGCCTCTGGAGCAGTTTATACCGGTACAAAGGAGTCTTGTACCGGTACAGAATGGGTCTGGCAGCAGTTTTGGACTGCTTCGAAAAAAAAGGTTTGGAGGGGCTTAGTTGCTATTGTTGCAACACCATTTGACCTAGAACACCCCTCTCTTCACATCCAAACACTCCCAACACCTCTCCCTCACATTTTCCTCTTTCTCTCTCTAGAGATCTCATCCTAGAGCTTGGAAGAGAAGAAGGAGAAGCTTAGAGAAAGTGGTTTTGGTGGCTTTGGTGGAACTAGAGCTCTCCTACAAGGTGGATATTGGGATAGCTTGGGCCAAGGTATGGTTTCTTTGGGAATCTAGGTTAGGGTTTGGATTTCCTTACATGAAACCTAGGGTTTTTGAGTTTCTCTCATGCTAGAGACATGGTAGAGCATGAAGCTCCATGAAAATCCATGGAAGCTTCATGAGCTCTCATGGTGGATCACTAGGGTATCAATGCATGCCCTAGAAATGAGTGTAGATGATCTTAGATGGGTTTCTAGAGGAATAACAAGCTCTCTATTGCTTGTTCTGGGGATCAAATCGGTGGGATTTGCAAAAGTGCAAAACCTAGGGTTAAAAAGGGGGGTTTTGGAAATAGATGAGTTTGATCTCATTTGACCCCATAGAAACCTAATTGGGGGTGCAACGAACGCATTGGCGCGCTCGGTTCGGTGATCCGACGAGCGAGTACAAAGATATTAATTATTTAATATATTCAAACCAGATGTCCGCAGCACGCAAGATAGGAGCCCAAAATTCATGAAAACGGATCTGGGGCAACTTGAAGGCGTGGGGCAACGGCACAAGGTCTCAGATTGGGATTCGGAGATCGTTCGGGTGGTCGTGCAAGAGTTCGAGCCAAACCGGGTCAAGAGTGCGACGGGCGGCCGATTGCGAGTGTCGACGAGCAATCGGAGAGCATAATAAGGTGGGTTGTGTTTACCGAAGCGACTAGGTCGCCTAAATATGTCTAAGAGTAATGGTTTCAAGTTGATGCATATAATTGACATATGTTTCAAGTATAGAAATGCATGTTAAAGAACATAGTGTTAAATGCTAAGAGAATGCATGAGTTAAATGCTAGATAAATGCATGAACTAGAGTCTAGTTGCAAATACATGAGATGCATGTTAAGTTGATATATGAACTAGATGCTAAATGAGATGTATGAATAAATGCATGCTTAGCGTAATGAGTACATGCTAGATATAATTATGTGCATGTAAATGGGATGGTTAACATGAGAATGTTAAGTATATGAATGCCAAGTATGAGAATGCTAAGTAAGAATGTAAGTCATGGACTAATACACATATATAGATCGAGTGGCATCCAACTTAGTGTAAAGAATATAAGTTGTAGTAAATCTAGAGTCATGTAGACCTAGGAGAATGACATCTAACCTAGTGTTGTTAATGAACATAGGTTATAGTAAACCTAGAGTCAATGGACCTAGGAGTGTGGGAATTAACCTAGTGTCAAGAACATAGGTTGTAGTAAACCTAGAGTCATATGGATCTAGGTAAAGAACAATGAACCTAGTGTCAAGGACATAGGTTGGATAAAGACGACAGTGGACCTAGTATAAATAAACATAGGTCGAGTTGGAATGACATCGGACCTAGAGTTAGAAAAACCTAGGTTATGTGACAAAGAATAAACCCTAGTGTCAAGTAGACCTAGGAGGTAAAGACAATGGACCTAGAGGGTCGTTTCTTGAGGGCCTAGCTAACCCTCAAGCTAAGTGGAACGATTCATGGAATCCCGAGATTTGGGACACCTAAGTTGGTGTCGGGCGTGTGCGACGATTTCGCCGTCTGTGGCTATACCACCGTCGTGGCGTTGTGCGACGATTTCGCCGCCGGGTGGGTGAGCCGAAATGTGTTCGATACGGTTAAGCGGGTGAGGATCGGATCGCCATGTGTTGACACCCCGTGTTTGGGGCACCATTGCCGGGTAAGTACGATACGGCGCACCCGGGAGGCGAAGGAGTGACTCAAACCATTGTTGGGTGAGGTGCGATTAGTTCGCCGCGTATGGTTAAGTCATGACTTGGGTCCTCGGTAAGTCCGCCGCAATCGCCACCGTAATGGTTATGTCAAGTGGCCACTGGGTTCCGCGTGTGCGACGATTTCGCCGCGACGAGGCCGAGTCACGTATGCGACAGTCGTTGACACCGGGGTAGTTGCGAGACGTCCAACACCTCGGGCTAGACAATGGGCGGATTATCCGCAATGGATTGACTCAAGACCGAGTCCGTGGCTTAGTGAGCCGAGGTAGAGTGACCTTAGAATTAAATTGCTAAGTAGCATAAGTGCCAAAAGGTAAAGAATGTAAAGACTAGCTTAAGTTGTAAATAGCTAATGGATAGTGCTAGTAATAGCTAAGCTTGTAAATAGCCAGGTATGAATGGAAAGGCTAAAGTAAAGAATAGCAATGAAGTAAAGAAAAGCTAAGAGCTAAAGAGTAATTTGCATATTGCATTTGTGAGGCAGGTTTTTATGTTAGTTGCAAGTTATATACCTATATATGTTTTTGGACTAACATATCTGCAGTGCCTCCTTGGGCCTATTGGTCGAGCTGTTCTCTTGGGTGACCGTACCCACGAGAACTATGGACAATAGTTCTCACCCCCGTGTTGCGTTTTGGGGGTACAGGTATACACGTGAGCGGCACGGCGGCAGCAGCGCAAGGCAAGGGCGTAGCTCAGTAGATAGCGCCATACCAGGAGACCAGAGATAGAAGTACCCCAGTTGACAGAGCTTAGGGGTATAACAAGGGAGAATAAGTTGTAATAAATTGTAATCAAATTTGTAATATCTAGATTGTAATAGGAAGTTTAAAGTCTTCAAGTTAAATGTAAAATTCTAAATTAAGACGAATGGTTGTAATAGCAAGTAGCTGTTTTATGTTTATGATACTTCCTTATGCAATCTGATTGTAATATCTGTTCCTGTTTGGATCCTCCTTGTAATTATATTTATTGCGACGGCTTGAACTTACAGGGGAAACTCTGTCCGTTCGGCGGTCTGTCGGCGCGCCCGAATCCGACCGAATTGGCGGGCTCGGGGCGTGACACTTCAATGATCTGCAATTAAGTTACTTTCTCCACGTGAAAGATCACAAACAAAGTTAGTAGTAAAAATATAAAAATGAAAATCTCTCCCCCTTTGTTCATGCATCAAAAGATTGAAATTCAAACTCGAAAATCGAAAATTATCACGCGCTCTCCCCCTTTGATCTTAAATTCAATTTTTTGTTCTTCTCCCCCTTTTTGACTAAAATTGCCAAAATAAAGTATCAAAAAATGAGAGAGTTAATCAAATGTTAGTGAATGAACATGATAAATTCACATAGATTTCTTTCGATTCACATCAATTTCATGGAAATTAAGAATTTCACTACAAGATCACCAAGATGTAGATAAAATATGATAAAATTTCTTTACCCATATATACTTCAAAATCAAGTCATCAAAAATAATCTAAAAGCTCAAAATCTATCAAGATGTAACGGATTATAAAGATAACTTATGAAGATTCACTAAGAGATAGAAATTTGTCGCATAAATGTTCAAATTCGAGATTAAACATGTCACGCCCCGGGTCAGTTTTAGAGTATAAAACAGTGGAAATTCACTAGAATTTTTTTTTGAAAACCTGACCCCCAACGACATGCCAGATCCGCCACAAATACAGAAAGACCACGGACAGAGTCTCCCCTGTATTTGCACGGCGTCGCACAAGTACAAAGAGTACAAATAGCCATACACCACAAACAAGTGTATAAACAATCAATCTGATCCGCATACACATATTCACACCATTCACCACAGGTTCATCCACAATATTTATTTATAACTCTTAAACTATCTTTTAAAATGTTTCCTACTCGGAAACTGGTTTGAAATACTAATTTACAAAATCCACGAGAAAGCATTTTAAAAACAACTGTTTCCCACACGGAAATCTTTTTCTTTTAAATTTCTACCACGAGGGGTAGAAAACCATTTTTTAACATAAATCCAAAACCATTATGAAAACCCAATATTACTTAATATCCCAAAGTATAAGTAGAGAACATGAACCAATTATAAGTCTAAGTCATAAGCGAGTGAAGTAAACTGAAAGTAAACTAGAATAATGCAAACTGCGGGTAGATGCTAGAACGTATGCTAGGTACGCTCCTCCCCAGCTGTCCCACTAGGACCAGCAGTCTCACCTGCAACAGAAGGCGGGGGGTGAGAACATGTAAACACTTATTTTAGTGTGACTTGGCAGCAAACACCACACCTCACGTCGAAACAATTATCGTCGGATAATCGTTTCGATTCGGGTTCCCAGAAGTGCCAAATTCGACACCGGGACCCACCGTCGCTCACCCGTCGTTTTCGAACCATCGAAACGACGCGGGTGACCAGCCAACAAGGCTCAGCGATGTCGCAAATAATCACAAAGTAGCGTCGGAAGAATTCCGAATCAGTAAACACGTTCCGTTGGCGGATTTCGCCGCAAAACGCTCCAAAAATCACTTTTGATTTTCTGTAAAGACTTGGGGCCTTAGACGATCAGTCCAAAGGTTACCCACAGCATATATACACTGTCTACCATTCACAAAATTTCCAATTCCACAAAAGCCCCTGTCGCTATATAAAATCGCACTATTTCATCCGATTTTACGGCTTTTATGGACCGTGCACGCAACCTAGTGCTCAATAAATCGCACGATCACACTCGCTGGAAGGTTTCGACGTGCTGGAGACCGTGCTCACCTTTCGGAGCACTGTCGGCCGCCGAGGCATGCGCACGAGCGACGTGAAATACTGGAAACAACGCGCACATCTCGTAAAGTGCGTCTAATCTACCAATCAGTGCATCAATAATCTAAATGGAGGTGAGCATCGTGTTCGGCATGAAATAACGATCGTCGTGCTCACCTCACAAGGTCAAAAAGACCTATCGGATGGTTAGAACAGTGACCAAAACCCTAGATGGCATGCTGGTTAACAAATCAGTACTGTTACTTGAACCCGAGGCTAGGGCTCGTCGCCGGCGGTCAGGCGGCGGGCGGTCCGACCGGTGGTGGGTGCTGCAGGTCGGGGAGGTCCAGGGCACCCACTGGCCGGCGGCGGAGGATGGCGGAGCGCGGCGGCGCAATCAAAAGCCGCCTTTGCTCTCGGGTTGGGTGCTTCCGCGGCACGGCGGCGGCCGAGGAGGTCGGGACGGCGACGGATCGGCGCCGGAGGTCAAGGGGACCACCGTGCTCCCTCCATTGGGCGGCGGCGACGCCTAGAAACCGAGAGGACTCGCCTCGGTCCTCGCACCAAGGGCGGCCGCAGTAGCCCGAGCGCCGGCGGCGTGCGGTGACGCGGCGGGGAGGCACACCGGAGGTCACTTGACGCCGGAGGAGGGCGGCGCGAGCGCACTAGAGTGGCGGCGGCGCGTGAGCCTTGCTCCTCCCTGATCTCGGTCTGGGTGGACTCGGCTTGGCCGCAGGTGGCTTCTACGGCTCCGGCGACGTACGGCGACGGCGGGGGGTGGTCGGCGACGACGCTGGAGGAGGATCCTGACCGAGGGGTGTTAGATCCACAGGTTTGGAATCTCCCTTTAGCCCTCTGTGGGTTTCTCGGCCAACAAGTAGAAGGGATGGATGGAGAGGAAGGAGTCCTGGCTCGGGGAGGCTTTTCCGGTGGCCGGAGTTCCTCACCGTCGGCAGGGGCGCAAGCACGGGTAGGCAGAGAGGTGATGGAGGCGGTTTGAGGGTGCAAGGGAATGTTAAAAGGCTTAGGGTTAGGGTTTCACCCATGAAACCCTCACTACAAAAAAAATAGTTTTAGAAGCGGTCGAAACCGCTGGGAAAAGTCTCTAGAACCGCTGGAAAAAATTTTCCCGACACTTTTAAAACCGTCAGGAAAAGTTTTATAACCGCTGTTAGATCTCCGTCACTAAAGGGTTTTGCCGACAGTTTATACAACCGTTGGAGAAGATAAGAATTTTAGTAACGCTTCTCCGACCGCTACTAAATATAGTAAAAAGCGCTAGTATAAATTAGTAAATTATACCATCGTTTAATTATTGTGAATCCAATCCAAAATATAAAAAATACAATTAAAAAAAAACTAGACAAAAATTTAAGACTCTTTAAATTGAGATATACGAACAAATTCATCATTCAAACAAATTTAAATTTGATTACATACGACAATTGTCAAACAAGAGAAGCCAAATCATTTAATCAAATAGGAGTTTATAGGGTAAAAACATAATTGTCAACCAAAGAAGTATTCAATCTAAGAGAAATAAAATCCATATGAAATCAAAGTTTTCTACGAGTTCTTCAACTTATTTTATGAATTCACTCCGAATTAAACACCAATCCTTGCTCTTTTTTGAAAATTCCTGCAAAAAAAAAAAAAAAAAAAACAAGTTAGTGAAACAATAAAATCAAAAGGCTTCTAAACCATCTTTCAATTAGGAAACAACCGGTCACACCCCGCTACCCGTCTATTTGGTCGGGTTCGGGCCACGTCAATAGACGCCGAACGGACAGGGCCTCCCCTGCCCGCCCAAGGCTCCAACTACGAGTATAATAAGACAATCAATAGATATTTGCTACTATACAAGGCTTGCACGAGGGCAAGCAACAAACACAAATGAAGTAAAAGCTCGAGCTAATTGGTACCACATACAAGATATTTGATTTCATTTTAACCAAATACGAGTAAACTAAAACTATTACATTCTTTTCCGTTCAATACATCATATCTTTTTACATTTGCCATTCCACCAAAATATATGGTTGATTACAACTTGACAACTAAGACCAACAAAATATAGTTGATACAAGTGTACCCAAAATGGAATGCCTATGAAGTACTCCGGTGGCCACTAGCTATGGCGCTAACCCTTTGCCCCGGTCCTCCGCCGCCGCACTCGAGCTAGGACCTGTGGGGTTAGTGGTGTGAGAACTACAACGAAGTTCCCAGTGGGCTCTGTCACGTCCCGAGACCGCTACCAATTTGGTTCGGTTCGGAAACGTCGACCAGGCGCCGAACGGACAGCACCTCCCCTGTCCGCCCAAGGCTCGACAACAAGTCATGTACAAAGAATTGCCCAGGAATTAAATTCTATAACATACATGACGAGAACAAAGCACCTAAAGGTGCGACTAAACAAGAGCAAGATACAAGTATGACATACAAGTAATTAAAGAGAGATAAGTCTATCTATTACAACCATTCAGCCATTTGATTACAATCAAGTTACATTCTTTAACCCCAAATAAATATACATGTTGTTCTTCCAAAATACATAAGTATTGATATTTCCAAAAAGGTACATTGTTTTCCTTGAACATATAACTATACCAAAATGATGTCGGGGGAAAGCTCTAGTGCAAATAGGTGGCTACTATCAACTAGGGCGCGATGCCCTTACCACGATCCTCATCCTCACCGCGCGCTGGAACTGTAAAGAGAGTTGGGTGAGAACTAACTTCCTTAGTTCCCAGTGGGCTCGGCCACCGACCCCACCGATCTCCCCACTAGGTCTAAGCAGGTAAAAGCAGATAGATAGATAGATAGATAATTTAAAGCTGTAACTGCTGTAAGTAAAGCATGATATAATTAATACAACTACTGCTATGCCTGAAACAACAAGATCATGATATAATTATGAAATATCTATCATGCTTGTCACGCCCCGAGACCGCTACCAATTTGGTCCTGTCGGGACGCCGATCGTGCGCCGAATCTGACAAAGACTTCTCCCCGTCCGCCCAAGGCTCGACAACAAGTCATGTACAAAGAATTACCCAGGAACTAATTCTATAACATACCTGACAATAGCGAAGCACCTAAAGGTGCGATCAAGTAAGAGCAAGATACAAGGAATCATACAAGTAATATAAAGAGAGAAAAGTCTATCTATTACATTTATTCAACATTTGTTTAAATCCAATTACATTCCTTTAACTCCAAAATGAATATACATATTGTTTCCCCAAAAATACATAAGTCTTACTATTCCCAAAATATACATGGTTTTCCTCGAACATATACATATACCAAATTAATACCGAGGGAGGCTCTAATGCAAATAGGCGGCTACTATCAATTAGGGCGCGATGCCCATGCCACGATCCTCACCAGCCGCCTGCGAGCTCGAACTTGTAAGAGAGTGGGGTGAGAACTAACTTCCTTAGTTCTCAGTGGGCTCGGCCACCGACCCCACCGATCTACCTAATAGGTCTAAGCAGGCATAAGCAGATAGATATATATCTTAAAGCTGTAAATACTGTAAGTAAAGCATAATAAAGAAATGCAATAACTACTTTGCCTGTACAACAAGACCAGAGCGAATGTTCTAGCCATGTAACTGCTAACATACTAATATAACTCTATCAAGTAAGTTTGCAATTCTATTATGCTCAATATGTACTTGTGTACCCAATCTCATAACTCCTTTGAGTTAAAACCCAATCCATGGCTAGCCCGTAGGTTCGCCCACGACTCAACACAACTCAACCCAATGGGTTGTCTGCGGGACCCCACATAGGCTATCCCTATCGAATCACGTGCCAAGACCTCCGGAGACTCGCACTACTCGTGTGGAGCGACCACTCACGAGCGCTGAGCAGACTGTGTGAGTATGATCATCTCCTCCACTTTGGAGGGCATCCATACAAGGGTATCATGCATAAGTGTTTTGTAGCACTATGTCTCTATGTCATTTGTCATCAAGTTATTTACTTGGAGCACATGTCACTTGTGTCTCTATACACTATGTCATAATGTCAATCATCAAGTTATTTACTTGGTTCACATATCTCTAGTGTTCTTTACACTAAGTTATCGTACAATGTCATTCATCAAGTTGTCTACTTGGATCACATGTCACTAGTGCCTCTATACACTATATCATAATGTTAATCATCAAGTTATCTACTTGGTTCACATATCTCTAGTGTTCTTTACACTAAGTTATAATGCAATAATACTCATCAAGTTGTTTACTTGGTTCTCATGTCATTAGTGTTCTATGCACTAGGTCATATGTCATTGTCATTCACCAAGTTCTATGCTTGGTTCATATAGCTCTAGTGTTCTTTACACTAAGTTATAATGCAATAATGTCATAATGTCATATTTTCAAGCTCTATACTTGATTCATATATCTCTAGTTGGTAATCATGCATAATTCAATTGTCTTAGGGTTCAATGTCATATACTCATTCCTATGCTTCCTATGTCCAAATGCAAACCTACGGTCACGATAAGGGAGGTTGCAAGCATGCTCCCTATGTTCTAATGCAACCCCCGTAGTTCCGCACGATAAGGAATCACACAAGAATAGCAATTTAAGCATACCAACCCTACTATGCACGAGCACTACATATATATATATATATTCATAGGCATAATGACCAACAAAACCCTTAGACATAAAAGGTAGCCCAATGGCCTCGGTATGGCACCCCCCACCTTTTGGGATGTTCCTTTAAGCAACAACGCCGCTTTCGTTGGCTCCAATCTCTACTTTGACTCCTCTTTGTGCTAATATGCTGCTCCAAGCCCTTGTTTTGCTCGGATCACTCAAACCGTCGTCCGATTGACGAACCGTCGCTTCCCACGCGTTCGGGGACCTAATAATATGTTAGAAATGAGGTTAAAAGAGATCCAAAGCTCTTAGTTAGAAAAACCCCAAGTTGAGCCCTAGGATTTTGCCCCGAGCAAAATCCACCTCTAGAGCTCCAATTGCTTGTGCAAAACATCTCTTAAGGATGCTAGGGTTCCATAAAAATTATCCCTAGGAGATTCGAAGCATCCTAGAAAAGTCTACCATGAGAGCTCACAAGAGCTTAACTCAAGTAGAAGCCCTAATGGTGGAGAAGATGGTGGAGAAGAGGCTAGGCTTGCTCCTAGCTTAATCCTCTTCCAATCCCTCATTCTTCTTCTCCTTCTCCTTCTCATTCTCCTTCTTCTTCTTCTTTCTAGAGAGAGAGAGGGAGAGTTTGTGAGTGTGTGTGCGTGAGGGAAATGAGAAAAGAGAGGGAGGAAATCCCTCTATAACCCCTAATTTGTAACAAGATGCCAAAATCCCCCTCAACTATTCAAATTGCCCCAAACTGGGCATTCTGCGCAGCTGGGATCCGGATCTAGCCCATGGGATCCGGATCCGGTAAGCAAACTGGGCAATTTCGGGGTTCGGGATCCGGATCCCATCTCCAGGGTCCGGATCCCAAGTACTCAGCCAAATTTCAGCATTTTCAGATTTGGGTCCGTTTTCGCTCGTTTGACCTCCGATTCTTTTTAAATCGAACCGAGACTTTCCAAACATGTTTTCGAACACGTTTTCATCATCTTTTCATCCACGCTAATGCCGGATTTAGCTCAAGACCCAACATAGCTTTTGGGTTTCTGCTGCGCCTATGCGCACCAAAATGCACGAATGCTTCCGAACTTCACCGGGAGCAACTCCGGTGCACTTTTTGCCTTCGGATCAACTTCGAACTTTCCGAAGTCCATCCAATCGACAACGAGTCGATTCTAAACGTGGTGCAACTCTCGGATTTCGAGAATCCACTTCCTTACATCCTCCCCACCTTAAAAAGAGTTTCGTCCTCGAAATGAACCCTTATTTTAAACTTAACTCAACTTAAACCCATACCTCATTTTTCGAATAGATGAGGATGATGCATTCTCATCTCGCTCTCGAGCTCCCAAGTGGCTTCACTCGTCGTGATTACTCCACCGGACTTTAACATAGGGAATCTCGCGATTCCGCAATTGACGCACCTCCCGAGCAATAATTGTCACCGGAAACTCTTCATAGCTCAAATCCTCTTGAAGTTCCGGCGGCTTTCGAAGGTTGGTAACGTGAAACACGTTACGAACATCCGCTAACTGCGGCGAAAATGCTATCCGATAAGCTACCGCTCCAATACGTTCCAACACTTCATACGGCCTAATGTATCGAGGACTTAACTTTCCTCGAACTCCAAATCGCCTTACGCCTCTCATAGGCGAAACTTTCTAGAACACGCGGTCTCCTACCGCGAATTCCAATTCTCTTCAGCGCTTACTCGCATAACTTTGTTGCCTCGATTGCGCCGTAAGCAACCGTTGACGAACGAGGCGAACTTTTTCTTCCGCCTCCCGCAACACGTCGGGGCCAACCACCGCCCGTTCACCTACGTCACCGCAATGCACAGGAGATCGGCACTTCTGCCCGTAAAGGACTTCGAACGGTGCCATCTCCACACTGGCTTGGTAACCGGTGTTGTAGGCGAACTCAACCATCGGCAATTATTTGGCCCAACACAACGGGAACTCAGCTTCCCCCGTACCCCGAGTCACTTCACGCTTCAACTCAGCTTATGAAGCAATCTAGAGTTTCAATGCACTTTCGCACTTCGCGTGGCCTTTTACTCATCGAATTGTCCAAAGGCCCACTACGGAGGTTGTGAGACTAGTCTCACTCACATTTGCTATGCGCAACACCGAAAGTGCATTACGGCTACGCAAGTCTCGGTGGCAGCGTAAGTCGACACCTGACGACTCTACACGCTCCAACACCACTCGCAAACAGGCACACCAAGGCCGAACAGCTTCCCTTGAGACCGGAACTACCCGCCATCCTCACGGTGCGGATCTAGCATGAATGCGCCAACTAGTCGAACGACCCACCACAACTACACAATGCACACGGGTAGACCTTATCGCATTACTCGAGCGCCCATAAAGTGGCGCTTTACCGCTCTGGCTATCCAAGAGTTTGATACAACTCTTCCTTGGATTCACCCTCCGTTGAGGGAATACACTTCGATTCGATCACCGACATTGCATAGATGCAATATCGCAAGTGCATTGCTTAATCGCGAGTGCTCCAATCCCAACCGGATCCTTACTTTACCGCGAGATGGCACACTCCGGCACATCCCATTTCCAATGCTCCAAAGAGCCTTACTCCATTCCTCACGTGGCTTCCATTACTCTACCGTCTCCTAGAGACCACTTGCTTCAAATTTCAATGGCCACGGCCAATTCGGCTCCTTCTGCCGCAATCATCTCACACGAACACTTCGTCCGTGAACCTAAGCCAACCCTACGATAGAGTTATCGGCCAAATCGCTCACCTCGGTCTCTACGGGTGGACCAAGGGTCACCAACCCTACGTCGGCCTACCGCCTAGACATGTCTCAACTACGCTTAGCGTCTCTTATTACTAGCGTAGACCCAATCATCACTCTCGGACGAAATTCTCACTTGGGAATTCGCACACACTCCAACCAGGAGCTATCAAGACCCCAAACCACATCAAATTCTTGGGTTGGGTCACAACCGCACTCTTAGTGCATTCTCAATCTTGAGATCCAACACGTGGCATTTCCACGTTCGTTCCGTCTAAGCTTGACTACCGTCCCGACCAAAACTCTCGCCCTACCTATAGGTACGGCCGTCACACTCGCAAATGATCGCGCCGCCTAAAGGGCCTGTGCTCCATACCCACAAATGGTCCAGGCACGGGTCGTCACCAAGCATTACCAGCCAACGTCGTCCTACACGACATGCTCTACAGAGCTACCACCAACTCACTCTTCCGGCTGAGTCAATACCGCACACCGCGAGTACCTATACTCGTGCGCTCTATACGCCTCTATAGCGTTCCAAACCAAATCCGGCACCAGGCAACCTCGCCTATGCACGCCGACCAAACAGGCGCAACTTCCAACCTCAAGTTGAGGTACCACTAGGCCCACGTGCCATAACTCGGTAACTAACCGGCTACTCTCTCAACGGTGATTCTACGTTCCCTGTTCGATTTGTCGGAACAATATCTGTAATACTCGGACCACTTGAGTAGTCTCAAGAGTCGAGGTTTAACTTTCGCAATCTATTAACCACATTGCATTGAGAGTCGGTCCGCTATTTTCCGCCTCTATCGTGAGTCTCATTCCTTGTACCAAAGAATTGCTAGTGCCATCGTGTCGTCTACCCGCTTCAATGTAACACGCTTCCACACGCAAGCATGCTCGGTATCTACACTCACCCGTCCATTTGTCTCTACTATACTAATGCATAGTTAATAGTGTAAGGCCACATGACAAATGCATGCCGTGCTCCTCGACCTAAGTCGCGTACTCATGGCCACTCTAAGACACGCCGCAACCTTCCGGTCGCCACATTCTCATCACTCACTCTCCCGACCATCCCGTAGATGGCGCACCCATAGACTGTCTCAGAGAGGAGGAGGCCGTCACCAACGCCAAGGCCTGGTTATCCCAAACCATTCTAGAGCCTAAATAGCAAAACCCTAGACGTATGCCCTTGGCGAGCTCAAGAGTTTACCTCCAAAGGCTTCTCTCCACTTGAGAAAGAAGATGAAGATCTTACTCCCCCAAGCCGTTCCTTCTACCTCCTTCTCCAACTTCAATGAGAGGGAAGATATCCCAGAGAGAGAGAGGAAGTTTTAGGCCTAGCTTAAAGCAATGATGGAAAGAGAGAGAGCTACATGCACATATACTCTCCACTACGGCCACTTTGCACTTTGTGGGTTTCTAATGCCTTCGCCTTTTTCGAAGCATACCCAATCGACAATTAGTCGATTCCAGATAAAGTCCAATCCTCGAATTTTGAGAATTCACTTCTTTACATCCCCAACCTCGACCACGTCTGGCCGAAGTCTTCACACAACACATCGACCACATCCTCATCATCCCGCACTTTGTTCGGGATGCGACCCACGATACGGGAGGATCCCCGCTCGTATTCCCTCACGGTGCGGTTTCCTCGCCGCAGCTTCTGGAACCTCTCCCGAAGCTTTTTTTTTTTTTCTTTCCCCGTCAGGGAATAAACGGAGATTATCAATCCCCGAAACTCTTACCAAGCCGTAGGAGGGAGACTAGGCGATCGATTCCACTCGACGCCTATCCACCACACCTTCGTCAATCGTTATGGACAATACTTGTCCCGCACCACAGTGCACAACTCCTCAAATGGAGTCTCCATGGAGTTGGTCCACAACTCCACGATCAACGGATCCGCATCCTCTCTATCAAGGTAGATGGATCAAACTGCTTGAAGGTCACGAGGGCCGCTAACGCTCACTCCCTCACTACCTCGACCCCTAAAGCGCTAGAAGTCGGATTGTCCGACCCCGATGAAAACATCTCTGCCGCGACTCCCGACCGTACTCGACAAGCCGAAATTGGTGCGATCACCACTGATCCACCAACTCTTGGAGTCCCTCTTACACGATCCTCTAGTGTAAGGCAGCCTCCTGCTGATGCTACACCGCAAGGACCCGTGGCCTTACCACTCCCACGAGTGTGGCCAATCGATAGCGAAGTTTCAATTCTCCGCTCGCACGTCGAAACGCTTAGGGACATCACTCGTCCCCTCCCGCGCCGACCTAATCAAAGATCGCCTGCGCGATGCTATCATCCCTCGAACCACGACAACACGATCAGTCTCGACTTTCTAGGTCAAGCACGTAACAACGGACATCGATTTGACTCAAATCAGGCGAAAGTCAAGCAAGAGCGTCTATTCTCATCCCTCGGTTTCATGTTGTCGTACGCCCAACATGAACACACTGGGTTGAGAATAAACTACGTCTTGAGTCTACCTCTAACATCCATTTGAGAGGTTTCAATACTTAACTCAATCGATTCAACTTCCGCCACTCGGTATAGGTTCACGTCTCACTCACGCACCTATAGCCTTAGGGTTTACCGTCCTAGGGTCTCTTAGGTCAATCCTAGACTCTCTCTTTACTTGCTCTTAGCTTGCTCTGATACCAAAAGAAACCTATCACGCCCCGAGACCGCTACCAATTTGGTCCCATTTTCCGGGACGCCGATCGTGCGCCGAACTGACAAAGACTCTCCCCGTCACCCCAAGGCTCGACAACAAGTCATATACAAAGAATTACCCAGAAACTAATTCTATAACATACATGACAATAGCGAAGCACCTAAAGGTGCGATCAAGTAAGAGCAAGATACAAGTAATCATACAAGTAATATAAAGAGAGAAGAGTCTATCTATTACATTCATTCAACATTTGTTTACATCCAATTACATTCCTTTAACTCCAAAATGAATATACATATTGTTTCCCAAAAAATACATAAGTCTTTCTATTCCCAAAATATACATGATTTTTCTCGAACATATACATATACCAAATTAATACCGAGGGAGGCTCTAATGCAAATAGGCGGCTACTATCAATTAGGGTGCGATGCCCATGCCACGATCCTCACCAGCCGCCTGCGAGCTCGAACCTGTAATAGAGTGGGGTGAGAACTAACTTCCTTAGTTCTCAGTGGGCCTTGGCCACCGACCCCACCGATCTACCTAATAGGTCTAAGCAGCATAAGCGAGATAGATATATATCTTAAAGTCAGAATACCGTAAGTAAAGCATAATAAAGAAATGCAATAACTACTTTGCCCGTACGACAAGATCGTAGTGAATGTTCTAGCCATGTAACTGCTAACATACTAATATAACTCTATCAAGTAAGTTTGCAATTCTATTATGCTCAATATGTACTTGTGTACCCAATCTCATAACTCCTTTGAGTTAAAACCCAATCCATGGCTAGCCCGTAGGTTCGCCCACGACTCAACACAACTCAACCCAATGGGTTGTCTGCGGGACCCCACATAGGCTATCTCTCGGGACCCCACATAGGCTATCCCTATCGAATCACGTGCCAAGACCTCCGGAGACTCGCACTACTCGTGTGGAGCGACCACTCACGAGCGCTGAGCAGATTGTGTGAGAATGATCGTCTCCTCCACTTTGGAGGGCATTCATACAAGGGTATCATGCATAAGTGTTTTGTAGTACTATGTCTCTATGTCATTTGTCATCAAGTTATTTACTTGGAGCACATGTCACTAGTGTCTCTATACACTATGTCATAATGTCAATCATCAAGTTATTTACTTGGTTCACATATCTCTAGTGTTCTTTATACTAAGTTATCGTACAATGTCATTCATCAAGTTGTCTACTTGGATTACATGTCACTAGTGCCTCTATACACTATATCATAATGTCAATCATCAAGTTATCTACTTGGTTCACATATCTCTAGTGTTCTTTACACTAAGTTATAATGCAATAATACTCATCAAGTTGTTTACTTGGTTCTCATGTCATTAGTGTTCTATGCACTAGGTCATATGTCATTGTCATTCATCAAGTTCTATGCTTAGTTCATATAGCTCTAGTGTTCTTTACACTAAGTTATAATGCAATAATGTCATAATGTCATATTGTCAAGCTCTATACTTGATTCATATATCTCTAGTTGGTAATCATGCATAATTCAATTGTCTTAGGGTTCAATGTCATATACTCATTCCTATGCTTCCTACGGTGCCGCACGATAAGGGAGGATGCAAGCATGCTCCCTATGTCCTAATGCAACCCCCGTAGTTCCGCACGATAAGGAATCACACAAGAATAGCAATTTAACCATACCAACCCTACTATGCACGAGCATATATATATATATATATATATATATATATATATATATATATATATATATATATATATATATATATTCATAGGCATAATGACCAACAAAACCCTTAGACATAAAAGGTAGTCCAATGACCTCGGTATGGCACCCCCCACCTTTTGGGATGTTCCTTGAAGCAACAACGCCGCTTTCGTTGGCTCCAATCTCTACTTTGACTCCTCTTTGTGCTAATATGCTGCTCCAAGCCCTTATTTTGCTCGGATCACTCAAACCGCTCGTCGGATTGACGAACCGTCGCTTCCCACGCGTTCGTGAACCTAACAATATGTTAGAAATGAGGTTAAAAGAGATCAAAACCTCTTATTTAGAAAAACCACAATTTGAGCCCTAGGATTTTGCCCAGAGCAAAATCCACCTCTAGAGCTCCAATTGCTTGTGCAAAACATCTGTTAAGGATGCTAGGGTTCCATAAAAATTATCCCTAGGAGATTCGAAGCATCCTAGAAAAGTCAACCATGAGAGCTCTCAAGAGCTTACCTCAAGTAGAAGCCCTAATGGTGGAGAAGATGGTGGAGAAGAGGCTAGGCTTGCTCCTAGCTTAATCCTCTTCCAATCCCTCCTTCTTCTTCTCCTTCTCCTTCTCCTTCTCCTTCTTCTTCTTCTTTCTAGAGAGAGGGAGGGAGAGTTTGTGAGTGTCTGTGTGTGAGGGAAATGAGAAAAGAGAGGGAGGAAATCCCTCTATAACCCCTCATTTGTAACAAGATGCCAAAATCCCCCTCAACTATTCAAATTGCCCCAAACTGGGCATTCTGCGCAGCTGGGATCCGGATCTGGCCCATGGGATCCGGATCCTGTAAGCAAACTGGGCAATTTCGGGGCTCGGGATCCGGATCCCACCTCCAGGGTCCGGATCCCAAGTACTTAGCCAAAATTTCAGCATTTTCAGATTTGGGTCCGTTTTCGCTCGTTTTCGCTCGTTTGACCTCCGATTCTTTTCAAATCGAACCGAGACTTTCCAAACATGTTTTTGAACACGTTTTCATCATCTTTTCATCCACGCTAATGCCGGATTTAGCTCAAGACCCAACATAGCTTTTCGGGTTCCGTTTTCGCGCCTATGCGCACCAAAATGCACGAATGCTTCCGAACTTCACCGGGAGCAACTCCGGTGCACTTTTTGCCTTCGGATCAACTTCGAACTTTCCGAAGTCCATACAATCGACAACCAGTCGATTCTAAACGTGGTGCAACTCTCGGATTTCGAGAATCCACTTCCTTACAATGCTACTATGTCCCAATCAAGTATGTATGAAATACTTTTATGTTCTTATGTTATTACCCAATCCATGGCTAGCTCGTAGGCACGCCCACGACCCACAACTCAACCCAATGGGTTGTCTACGGGACCCCACATAGGCTATCCCTCGGGACCCCACATAGGCTATCCCTATCGACTCACGTGCCAAGACCTCCGGAGACTCGCACTACTCGTGTGGAGCGACCACCACGAGTGCTGAACAGACTGTGTGAGTATGATCTCATCCTCCACCTTGGAGGGCATCCATACAAGGGTGTCAATGTTCATGTGTTCTCTACACTATGTCTCAATATAAATTGCCATCAAGTTCTCTTCGGGATCACATGTCACTAGTGTCTCTATACACTATGTTATAATGTCAATCTTCAAGTAATGTACTTGGTTCCATGTCTTTAGTGTTCTCTACACTAAGTTATTGCACAATGTCATTCATCAAGTTTCTACTTGATTTTATGTCACTAGTGTCACTATACTATGTCTCTAGTTGGCAATCATGCAAGCTAAGTTATTTCTAGGGTTCAATGTCACAATCACCATGCCTCCTATATTCAATTGCCAATCAAATGATGCCACAATTTAAAGGAGCACGTAAGAATAGTAAAACAAACTATATAACCCTAGCATGCATGAAACTATACATATATAGATGTATATGCTATATGACCAATAAAACTCTTAGACATAAAAGGGAGCCCAATGGCTTCGGTAAGGCACCCCCCACCTTTTGGGTTGTTCCTCGAGGTTAGAACGCCGCTCTTGAAGCCTCCAATCTCAACTTTGGCTCACCGGGCCAATTTCGAAGCTGTGAGCCCTTGTTCGGCTCGGATCACTCAAACCGTTCGTCGGATCGCCGAACCGTCGCTTCCCACGCGTTCGTGGACCTAACAATATGTTAGAAATGAGGTTAAAAGAGATCAAAACCTCTTATTTTGAAAAACCCCAAATTGAGCCCTAGAAATTGCCCCAAGCAAAATCCACCCCTAGAGCTCTAATTGCTTGTGCAAAACATCTCTTAGGGATGCTAGGGTTCCATAAAAATTGTCTCTAGAAGATACAAATCCTTCTAAGAGATTATACCATGATAGCTCTTAAGAGCTTACCTCAATAGGGAGCTCTAATGGTGGAGAGGAAGGAGATGATGCCAAGAATCCTCCTCCTAGCTTGCTTCTCCACCAAGCCTTTCCCTTCTTCTCCTCCTTCTCTTTCTTCTTCTTCTCCTAAAGAGAGAGAGGGAGAGGTTATGTGTGTTTGTGAGAGGGAAATGAGAGAAAGAGGGAGGGAAATCCCCTCTATAACCCTCTATTGTAACAAAATGCCCATAGCCCCTTCAACTTTGCAAACTGCCCAAAACTGGGCATTCTGCGCAGCTGGGGTCCGGACCTGGCTCATGGGATCCGGATCCCGTAAGCAAACTAGGCATTCTGCGCGGCTGGGGTCCGGACCTGGCCCATGGGGTCCGTATCCCGCAAGCAAGCTGGGCATTCTGCGCTGCTGGGGTCCGGACCTGGCCCATGGGGTCCGGATCCCGTAAGCCCCCTCAGCCCAACATTTAAGGACTTAGCCAAATTTCAGCCTTTTTCGTTTTCTTCTCCGTTTTCGCTCGTTTTCGCTCTGTTCGCCTCCGATTCTTTTCAAATCGAACCGAGACTTTCCAAACATGTCTTCGAACACGTTTTCATCATCTTTTCATCCACGCTAATGCCGGAATTAGCTCAAGACCCAACATAGCTTTTCGGGTTCCGTTTTCGCGCCTATGCGCACCAAAATGCACGAATGCTTCCGAACTTCCCCGGGAGCAACTCCGATGCACTTTTTGCCTTCGGATCAACTTCGAACTTTTCGAAGTCCATCCACTCGACAACAGTCGATTCTAAACGTGGTGCAACTCTCAGATTTCGAGAATTCACTTCCTTACAGGCTCGGCAACCGACCCCGCCGACTTACCCACTAGGTCTAAATTAGGCATAAGTAATTCAACGGAAATGAAATAGTAACCATACTATATATGCTATTACTATGCATGCAAAAGAAAGGTCAGTGAATAAATAATCAACTGAAGATAGCTATGCATGCATGCCTTTACTCTACTTTACTTTATCTTTCTTTGGCTCATTACCCAATCTTGTCGGTTAACATAGTTAACCCCAACAAACTCAAGACCCAAAATCCCTCTCTAAACGGGGAGGCTCTAAGCCAGCCTACATACCCGAGGGACCGTCCGTCGGGGCCACGATCCCCTAGGTGACTGTTCCGGAACTCACCGCTTAGGGAGGAGCTACCTCTCTCAAGCCAAGACTTGCCAAGAGTGTCGATCTAATCCTCAGATTGAGGATTCATAGCCATTGTTCTCAATGCCAACTTCATGGATAGGTTACTACCATATCATTTATCTCATTCTTGCCATAATGCCACTAAGGTTAAACAATGTTTAACTATGGTTATCTCAATGCCAATCTCGTCTCTATGTTCAATATCACCTTTGTTGACTAAGATCATGTCACGCCCGGGCCTCAGACCTTCCCCAAAGCGTGCCTGCACCCGCCATATGTCAACACATACAAGGCGGCTAACTAAAAACAGAGGAATTTAAAATAATATAAGGCTACAACTATGAATATCAGAGCCACAACTAAACAAGAACCAAACCACAAGTAAAAGAAAGTAAAGCGTCTAAATCACTAACAAAGAGATAGAGAGTAGTACACAGTTAACAACACAACCTCTCAACTACACACAGGTGGTGGTCTCTATACAAGGTAAAAACACTCCATCTCTCACAAAATAAAACAAGAGAAATGGTGGACCACCTATCGCGCAACTCGTCGAATGTCGCTACCCCGAGGCGACACCCTTGCCGCGGTCCCTGGCCTCCCCCGATGCAGAAGGCGCTGAAAGTAAACAGAGACAGAGGGCGTGAGAACTATAATTTATAGTTCCCAGTGGGCAATTACTGACCTGAACCATTGCACCACTAGGCCCAAAGAGAAGAGCGTAAATAGGCGATATAAATGAACGGTAATTAAAGCATAAAGAAGTGCTACCATAACACATGTTTCAACTCTGCTATCATAAGTCCATGATCTAACGTATAAGCATGATATGTTTTACTTTAACCAACAAGTATACTAAAATGTAATTAAAGCATTATTAAGTATACTATACCATCGAGCAATGTCCACATAATCCAACTACTAAGCCCTATCTAGTAGTGATTGTCATTTAGGAAAGTTGAATGTCCAAGTTCAATTCTCTTTCACTAGGATTTACCATAGTAATCCAACTTGTGCCACCTAAGTACCGTGGTAGCCCAACATCCCCCGCAAGGAATGAGTCTGTCCCAACGGTCCCGTAGGTTTCTCAACACCGCACGCGCGAACGAATCGCGAAGGCCAACTCGAGTGCTGGCCAGGAGCGACCCTCACAAGCATGTGCGAAAGAGCACAAATGGCAACAAGTAAAGTCAAGTCTCGAGTCCAAACCTTATGTCTTAACATGGAAGTAGTAACTAGTATCCCTAAGGTCTAGTCCAATTGTTCTCATGACACTAAATTTTCTATGTCAAGTTCATTTACGAGCCTAATGCCGCTTGATGACATTAGCTCACTATTCTACACTTTTGATGCCAAGCCAATGCCGCTTAATGACAAGGGCTTTTCTCCTATGTCATACATAGTTCTATGTTCTCAAACACATGCCAAATTCCTCTTAAACACATAGTTTCAAGTTTACAAATAGAATGCTACAAAGCTTCAGCGCTCACATGCATACGTCGCTACTATATAGAGCAAAATTGCGTTACACATAACGTAGGTATCTTAAGCATTCTAAAATTCACAAATAAATCAAATAGCATGAAAATGAACTAATTTCCATTTAACCATAAGCAAATAAGCACCAATGAGAATTTCTCATTGTGCTAGGTGAGGCCAAACCCACCGTCGCTCCAAGCGTCTCCGAACCGCTAACGAAGCTTCGATTCCTACTCCTAGTACCCTACAAAGTAGATCCTAAGAGTTACAACCTCAAGAGATAAGTCTTGAGTTCAAACTTTAAACATCTAGGTTAAAGTCAAGAAATACTCACCTAAATGTGCAACAATCCTCTTAGAAATTCCAAAAGGAAGCTAGATCCCTCCCAAGGCAACCTAAACAAAGGTTCTAAACCATTCAAAAGGAATCTAAAAGCCCCAAATCAAAAAGCCCCAAATAAAACCCTAATTTCCAAAATCTAGGGTTTCATCTATAGAGAAGCAACCAAACTCGAATCTAAAGGAAATGGAGAAGTTGCTTACCTCTTAGAAGCTCTAATCAAGGCTCTAGAGTCACCAAAGTTGAAGATCTTCCTTCAACTAGCTCCCAACATCAAGCTCCTAGCATCAACCATGGTGTAGGGAGCACCACAAGACAAAAGAGAGCAAAAAGGGTGATCAATCCACAAGAAATCACCCCAAATCCAAAAGATTGCAAAGGGGATAGAGAGAGAAACTCTCTTACCTTTCTCTCCCTTGTTCTCAGCACAAGAGAGGAGCCCTAAGGGCTGGGGTGCTATATTAGAAGCAACAAAATGCCAATAAGCCCCTGAAGTTTCGGATTTTCGAAATCGTTAGCTTGTACCTAAGACAAACCCATTTTGTACCTAGATAAACCTCATAAACAAAGAAACCCGAGCCTCGGTTTGCTCAAATTACCTCATCTATACCGGTATAAATCTTGAATTGTACCAAGATAGCCATCATTTTGTACCTAAGATAGCAACAATTTTGTACCGGTACAAAAGCATAAAATTCCAACCCGAGAGCAACCTAAAATCCAGCTTTTTGGACTTTAGTGCTTGGAATTCATCCACTAACCTCGGTACTCGTGCCATAGGTCGGAACACAGTCAACGACCCTCCAGAAAATCTGGAAAAGCTCAGATCTCACATCTAACACTCGAACATTGCAATTTGCAAAATCCAGTGCGTCACAGATCAAGTCCATTTCCATATTCATACAAGTAGGGTTCTCGTTCTCATGCTTCTATGGTTCCATTTCAATCTCTAAGTTCATTACTCGCTAGAACATGAATTGAGGTTCAACCATCTTGCATATATATTCCAACTACCCTACCATGCATGAATTTACTATACACATATAATGCTCAAAAAGGTGAAATAGACATAGAAGAAAATTCGATGATTCTGGAATGCACCCCCCACCTTAAAATATTTTTGTGGAGTTGCCCTACGAGTTTCACGACCAACCGAGGCCTGGGTTGTGACCTGCAGTTTAAACAGAGCCCGAATCAGGCCAGTTTACACAGTAGCTCCTATATCGGCTTTTCGTTTAAACGAACGGAGTTGTCCCACGCGTTGGGAATACCCCCAATTAGGTTTTCACAAGGTCAATTAGCCTTGGAAACACCCTAGGGCAAAAGCCCCAATTTCCAAACCCTAACTATGTCATATTGACATAGCTCCTAGATTGATCTCATCCACAAGAAAATAATAGCTTAGGATCACCTAGGAAGCTCTCTAACATGATCTCCAAGCCATGAGAACCATCTATTTGGCTCCTACCACAAACCCTAGCCAACCACCATTAGAGCTCATGAAGCTCTCATGAGTTTTCATGGAGTTCATGGTACACTTAGCTCTCTAGCACTAGCAAAAAGCTAGAAAACACCAAAACTCAAGAGAAAACCAAAACCCTATTGTTAAACTTGCATAAACCTACCTCTTTTAGCAAGCTCAACCAAGGTTTTGTTGTAGGAGAGCTCCAAGATCCTCCAAGAAGCCTCCAACAAGCTCCAAAGCCCCTTTCTTCCTCTTCTTCTCCAAGCTCTCCTTGATCTCTTAGGGTTTCTCTAGAGAGAGAAAGGGAGAAAGAGAGTGGGGGTAAGTGTGTGTGTGTGCTGTGAAAGAGAGGAGGCCACACCTATAACATGTTGCAACAATTGCAACTAAGCCCCCCAAATCACAACATTTGCAATCTGCCAGACTGGGCAGTCCGCGGCTCAGGGACCGGTCTCTCTAGGTTGGGGACCGGTCTCAGAGGGTCTTCACCAGAGTCCACACGCGTGCGGGGGACCGGTTCCTATTTGTGGGGACCGGTTCCTCGTACGCGGGATTTCTAGGACTTAGCCAATTTTGGCTAGTCGCAGCAGGGACCTGCCTCTACACGGGGACCGGTCTCGAGTGTCTTCGCCCGAGTCCATACGCGCGTGGGGACCTCTCGCCGCTGGGGACCGGCCTCGTACGCCCGATTTTCGTGACTTAGCCGATTTTTCACCGTTCACCCTCTCACGCACGGGGACCTCCTTCACCGTGGAGACCTGGTCTCAGAGCTCCACCTCGGAACTTCTCCAAAATTGCGCTTTGACTTCCGGTCCCGTTTCGCCTCACATGGGTTCTAATACACTTAAAACCCATCCATAATCACTCTACTTCGGCTTCCGCTCATTTTGACAGAACTCGACACGCTTTACGGGGAAGGCATATGCTACACAACCAAAAAGTTAAAAATTCTCACATATAGAGCTCTTTTTCATTTATTTTTTTTCTTTCAAACCAAATAAATATTGCATGCATTCTTCTCATTAGGGAGCACATATCCTAAATGGTTATTTGATCCGTAGGAGATTAAAAGAATAAATAGCTAACTTCGTAGGCCCAATGGGCTCAATGGCCAGCAGGCAAAGTGTAGCATATCGAACTTCTAAAGTCTTGAAGTTACGAGGTATGTTGGCTTAGAAGGCCATAAGAATGGTTCCGGTGAAGTCTGGAAGCTTTCGGGTATTTTCGGTGCACTACGTGCGAGAACGAAGCCCGAAAGGCTATCTTGTGCCACGAGCTAAATCCAGCACTTGCGCGGGTGAAATGATGATGTGGACATGATCTAAAACGTGTTTGGAGAGCCTCGGTTCGATTTGAAACGAATCGGAGGTCAAACGGGCCAAAAGTGAGTTGAAACGGAGAAGAAACTAAAAAAAGTCGAAAATTTGGCTAAGTCCTTAGAGCGGGTCAAGGTCCCTGTGGGGACCGGTCCCCACAGCCAGGGACGGGTCCCAGTAAGCAGGTTTGGACGGTTCGCATAAAAGGACCGGTCCCTAGGTGTGGGGACCGGTCCCCATGCGCGAAAAATGCCCAGTTTGGGCTGTTTCGAGTATTGCAAAGTTGAGGGTTTGTTTGCAATTGTGCAGGGGGTTAAGTGATTAGAGAGGTAATAAACCCTCTTTCTCTCCCTCACTCCCTCATATCTCTCTCTCTCCATCTCTCTGTTCGACCGAAAGAAGAGGAGAAGGAAAGAAAGGAAAAAGAGAAGAAGAAGAGAGAGGAGAAGAAGAAGAGGAAGATGGAGAAGATGAAGAAGATGAAGATGGAGGTCCCTTGGGCCATCTTCTTCCTCTCCCTCGGGCTTGGAGCAAGCTTGTAGAGGTAAGCTCTTGCTCCTCTCATGGTAGATCTCCTAGTAATGGGTTTCTAAACCCTAGACTTAGAGTTTTGAGCTTCTTGTAAGCTTTAGAACCTTGTAGAGGCTTGGAAACTCATGAAAATCATGTGTTCTTCAAGGTGCTCTAATGGTGGATTTCTAGGGTTTGCTCTAAGCACCCTATGGATGGCTCTAATGCTCTTAGATGAGTTCCTAGAGGTTAGACAAGCTCTCTATTGCTTGTTCTAAAGATCAAAACGGTGGGTTTCGCGAAAGTGCAAAACCTAGGGTTAAAAAGGGGTTTTCAGAAATAGATGAGATTGATCTCATTTAACCCCATGTAAACCTAATTGGGGGCATAACGAACGCGTTGGCACGCTCGGTTCGGTGATCCGACGAGCGAGTACAAAGATATTAATGATTTAATATATTCATACCAGATGTCCGCAGCACGCAAGATAGGAGCCCAGAATTCATAGAAACTAACTGGGCAACTTGAAGGCGTGGGGCAACGGCACGAAGTCTCAGATCGAGATTCAGAGATCATTCGGTTGGTTGCGCACGAGTCGAGCCGAACCGGATCACGGGTGCCGCGGGCGGCCGATTGCGAGTGTCGACGAGCAATCGGAGAGCGAAACCAAGGTGGGTTGTGTTTACCGAAGCGACTAGGTCGCCTGTATGTCTAAGAGTCATTTAACTCTTATTGACGCATGTTCAATAATGCATGATTAGAAATGCATGCTAGTGAGGTAAAGTAAAATGCTAAGTAGATGCAAGTGAACAAATGAAATGCATGAGAATAGCATAAAGTATAATGCTAGAAGAGTAAAAGAATGCATGCTTAGCATAGTGAACATTCGATGAACATGACAATAGCAGAATATAGAAATGCTAGTGAACGAGTGGGCATAAACCTAGTGTTTAAAGAACCTAGTGGCTAAAGAATGCTAGAGAACGAGAATGCTAAGTAAAGAATGTTACGAGAACATGCATGTAGAGGCTTTGGTAGACATAAGAGTATCAAGCATAAGAATGTCAAGTATAAGAATGCTAAGTATAGAAATGCTGAGTAAAGAGTGTGAGTCATGGACTAAATACACACATAGATCGAGTGACATCTAACCTAGTGTAAAGAACATAGGTTATAGTAAACCTAGAGTCAATGGACCTAGGAGTGTGGCAACTTAACCTAGTGTAAAGAGCATAGGTTATAGTAAACCTAGAGTCAATGAAGCTAGGTGAGTAGCATTGAACCTAGTATCGAGGACATAGGTTGAACAACGATGACAATGGACCTAGTGTGAGTAAACATAGGTCGAGATGAAATGACGTTGAACCTAGAGTTAAGTTAACCTAGGTTATGTGACAAGGATGAACCCTAGAGTCAAATAGACCTAGGATGTAAAGGACAATGGACCTAGAGGGTCGTCTCTTGAGGGCCTAGCTAACCCTCAAGCTAGGTGAAAGGGATTCATGGAATCCCGAGATTTGGGCATCGAGACGGGTGCCGGGCGTGTGCGACGATTTCGCCGTCCAGGGCTATACCACTGACGTGGCGTTTGTGCGACGATTTCGCCGCCGGGTGGGTGAGCCAAGTTGAGTTCTATACCGGTTGAGCCGGTTGAGGATCAGACCGCCGTGAGTGTGACTAATACCATTGCTGTGTAAGTACGATACGTGCGCCGCCAGGTGGCTGAGACATGACTCGAACCATTGTTGGGTGAGGTGCGATTAGTTCGCCGCCAGATGGTTAGGTCCTGACTCTAGTCCTCGCTGGGTAAGGACGCCGTGTTCGCCACCAGAATGGCTATGTCAAGTGACTCGAGCCGGGTTCAGCGTGTGCGACGATTTCGCCGCTAAGAGGCTGAGTCACCGAGGGCGGCAGGCTGTCGTAAGCTGAGGTGTTGCGAGACGTCCATCACCTCGAGCCAGACGGTGCGCGGACTATCCGCAAGAGTTTGACTCAAGACCGAGTCGGGTGGCATAGTGTGCTAAGGTAGAGTGGACCTTAGAAGTATTTGCTAAATAGCATATGTGCCCAGAGTAAAGAGTAAGAATGTAAATAGCTAGCTTAATAAGTAGCTAGTGAGGGTAGAGAGTAGCTAACTTAACGAATAGCTAAGTAAGAATGGAAAAGCTAAAGTAAAGAAAAGCTAAGAGCTAAGTAATGATTTGCATAGTGCATATTGTGAGGCAGATTTTTATGTTAGTTGCAAATTATATATCTATATATGTTTTTGGACTAACATATCTGCAGTGCCTCCTTGGACCTATTGGTCGAGCTGTTCTCTTGGGTGACCGCTACCCACGAGAACTATGGACAATAGTTCTCACCCCCGTGTTGTGGTTTTGGGGGTACAGGTACACACGTGAGCGGCGCAGTAGCAGCGCGAGGCAAGGGCGTAGCTCCATAGATAGCGCCCTACCAGGAGACCAGAGATAGAAGTACCCCAGTTGACAGAGCTTAGGGGTATAGCAAGGGAGAACAAGTTGTAACAAATTATAATCAAATTTGTAATATCTAGATTGTAGTAGGAAGTTTGTAATACGAATGTAAAAGTTAAATCTGGGTTGAATGGTTGTAATAGCAAATAGCTGTTTTATGTTTATGATACTTCCTTATGCAATCTGATTGTAATATCTGTTTCTGGTTGGAACCTCCTTGTAATTGTATCGATTGCGACGCCTTGGACGTACAGGGAAAACTCTGTCCGTTCGGCGGTCTGTCGGCGCGCCGAATCCGACCGAATTGGCGGGCACGGGGCGTGACAGGTAAAGGGCTTACTTTAATTATGGGCTCAATAGCCGACAGCTCACTGTTAATATTACATGGCTACAACTGAGACTATCTGGTATTTGTGATCTACTAACTATATCATAAGGTCATATCACTTTTTGTGATAATTATTAAAAAGACGAGCAACAAAACAGTGGAAAATACACAATAAAAGGGAACTATACAATTAACTCCTTAACATAACAAAATACAAAAACACCCATCAAATTTAAAATAACATAACTATAGACAAGCAATGCGAAAGAAGATTTGAAAATATATGTATTGTGGAAACTTTATAACGAATTAGTGACCTTACAATTAAATTCCACTTTCTCTTTGAGTGTCACAATCAACTCTACCATCAACATCTTGAACCTACAATATGAAAAGCATTATCACATAGATAAGAAACAATTTAAAAAAACATAACATACAATAATTATTCAAGCTGTTCTTGTCTGCAAAACTAATGCTCTCTACAAAACAACCATTAAAAAACTACAAGAGTAGTTTAAAGATGAAAATATAGTGGCAGCCAATAAGAAGCAACTAAGTATCAATTATCTTCCAGGCATTATTCCCTTGTTAGCAAAAAGTAGTACTATTAAAACACATCAAAATTTTAAAATAAAAGAACCTTAGCAGAAAGATGAAAGCCTGAGAATCAGAACGATTGAATTCCTCAATAAGAGCCCTCTTTCTAGTCCAGAAGTATGCCCATCTAATCGAAGGTACTTATACTGCTTCCAGGTTAGATACTCCTCCATTACATCAAGCAATCTCGTCATTGTAGAGAACAGTAGAATCTGCATTGTTGATATTTTACCATATCAGAGCTTCAAATCATCCTAATCAGCAGCCAAAAGTGCAACAGGTGTATAAAATCACCAGCAAAGTTTAGTCAAATAAGTAATGAATTTCATCCACCAAATAGAATGACAAATTCAGTTGTAATCAGTCCAAAATATAACCTCTGCTTGCTTATCAGAATGAGATTCAAAGAGGTATAGAAAGTGAACTATACCCGATGATTAGTCGCCTTGAGCTTTGGTAGTAACCTATCCAACATTTCCAGCTTCCCACAGAGCCTCACAAAAGGCGGCAAATAATGTCTAGGTAATAAACCATCAATCTGCGCAAGGCACCCACAATGAATTTGTGATTAACATGCAAATAGGTAAACATAATGCAAATTCAGCAGAATTTAAAGCAAATGAATATGCCTCTTCAGCATTTAGTTGGCTGAGGTATGGTCGGTTGCATATATTGCGCAATTCCATCACAGTGTTGTGTACTGAACGTCCCTATTAAAAAAAAATAGAATAAAAAGTACTTTTACCATAGAGTGATGACTTAAAGAATGTTTAATATAGTAAAACAGGAAAGAAGGCAGATAATAGAAGAAACAAAAAGAGTACCTTTGTATTTCCAATTGAACCAAGATTTTCTTCCACCCTTTTCATAAGAAGTTTCTGATATGCAGATGCCTTGCATCTTACAAGTCTTTCAATGTGAAATCCAATGCATGCTCAAAGAGAATGTACAGATATTCAGGATAGAATAGCATAAATTAGAACATAGCATCATGGGGGCGGTAGATGGTTTAAATTTGGGATTTCGCTATATACTACTCTTTTTCATGGCATAATTGCAATGAGCATTTACTCCAGTTTTAATGCTAAATAGATAAATAAAAGGTAGAAGAATAGTGAGTGTCACTTTACCATGTATCTCATATGAGGCTCGAGTAATAGTGGCTTCGACTACGAGTTTGCTTTTCTCATTTCTGGGTGTTGCAGTGCTCGTGTTCCTGCGAAAACAAAAAAAAAAGGGAATGCTTTTATAAATGTCTTTAGGCAAAATAAACATGTATGACACTAGAAATAGAAAATGAGAAGCATATGTTATCGAGTTACTAATTCTCTAGCATAATCATTTAGGTAGAATTTGAAGAGGATTGTATAAGAACCATGATTGTTAATCTATTTCCTTTTCCTTTTCTTGGGCTGATTGCAAATTTAGTGTAATATATCGAAAATTTCGACTACATAGCTAATTGGGATCAAATTGATCGCAATAATGCCAAAATGAAAATTAGTTGCTTTTAAATTAAATTGGCAACTTGTAGAGGTGTATTAGTGTAATTTGGAAGTGTTTGAGTGGACTCGGAGTGAATTGGATGCGCGAAATAGGCTTCATATTGCTGCTGCCAGAAATTCTGCAGGTGCATAATTGCATTGTATACCTCAGTGAGGTACAGATGTGTACCTCAGTGAGGTACCAGCCTATAAAACTGCAGCAGGGACTGAAATGCACTTTTGCTGATCCGTAGGGTTAAAGTGCAATTCTCTATTCTTATCACTTAGCCCCAGGTTGTTTACACCTGTCTACGTAACTGAGTTCTTTTTCTCTCTCTTTCCTTCATCTCTTTCCCTTCCCTTTCTCTCTCTAGGCTGATGGAAACCAAGAGAATTTGATGTAGTAGATTGATGCTTGGAGGTTGATAGGAGCTGCCGAATTGGGAAGCCAGCTAAAGAAGCTTGGAATTTGAGGTATATAATTTGATTCTCAGCTGAAATTAACTATTGCTGCTCTAAGACATAGTTCTATAGGATTGAAATTTATATTATGTAGGTAGTGGGGTTGTGAAGGAGATTGATTGCTTTTGGTGTATTGAGCTGAGGGAAAGAGTTCTAGAGCAGAATTTCTTATGGCTGGAGCATTCCATTAAGGTAAGTTTAATCTAATTTTAATTAGAGTTAAGTTAATTGCACTAAAGAAGAACTAATTGGGCTGATTGGAACTCTAGCTGAGGAAGGGTTGCAATCTAAAATTGCTGCCTTGATGAGTTCTGGGCGCCCACATTGAAGAAGCCTTAGTGGAGCTTCTTTGGTAGTCCAACTGCAGCAAATCTGATGGAGCTTTGAAATCAAGTGAGATGGACACTTAGTCTCTGGGTTAATAAATGTTAATTCCTCAGAAGAATGTACAAAATTAAGAGTATTAATTGCTGAAATTAGTTTCTAGGGGGCTGCAGCTGAAATTAACAATTGCAAGTATACAAACTGGTATTGAAAACTGCCTACATGCATATAGAAATATTGGTGTTAGATTATTGTAAATGAGATCTGAGGTAAATCCACTTTGATTTCTGCATAGAATGGCTACTATTGGTAGTAGAAATTTGTGAGATATGAATCCCTAAGATCTAAAAGGTAATTAACACCTAGAGGGGGGTGAATAGGTGTAAACGGCAAAAATCAAAGAATCTCGATGCAAAATAAAATAAATGCGGAAAATAAAAATCAAACACCGAGATTTAACGTGGAAAAACTCCAAGCCGGAGAGAAAAACCCACGGGACCGATCACGCAAAACAATCCACTATAGAAAAATCAAGTACAAGTGATTTAACCCAAAACACAACTCGATTTTACCGAATCCTCGTTGTAGATTGTCTCCGTTGGTCCTCGATCGACGGAAATCCTTCTATCGATCCCACTGCAAATCCTCACAGCATCCACGTCTCGAATCCACGAAATGCCCACCGAATCCACGGTCTTCACGCGAAATCCACGCACCAAACTTCCTCCGAAGTTCGAATCAATTGAACAACTTTGCGGTGATTTTATGCACTTAGAAAGCACATATGAGATGAGGAGCGAAAACCCTAGACGTTCATCATCAAAACGATTCTTAAGGATATCAAACTCTTTTCGAAGAATCGTATTGCTGATTGAATCCAAAAAGCTTGGTTTTTGAAAACTATTGATCGAAGAATAACATCGCAAGCTTTCTAGGGTTTTCCATATTATATCTCTCTAAGTCATATGTTTCTATGACCCCTCATATCGTATTTATATGTTTAGAAGACATCTAAATAGATTTAGATATAACAAATAAGATCTTTAAAACAGATTTCGTATCGAGGGACCGGTCCTCCAAGTCAGGGACCGGTCCTCCCTTGCGCAATGAGAAAATAAACACCGAGGGACCCGTCTCTCTGCTCAGGGGACCGGTCCTCTGTTGCGTCAAGAGAATATCTCTTTACTGGGACCGGTCTTCAGAGGTAGGAGACCGGTCTCACTCTGCGTCAAGAGAAAATCTCTTTACTGGGACCGGTCTTCAGAGGTAGGAGACCGGTCCTCTGTACAATGTTGCGCAGAAGATGCTTACTGGAACCGGTCCTCTCAATGTGGGGACCGGTCCTCCCAACCAGATACGCAGAGTAGAAAAACAGTTAAGTTAGAAAACTCAATTTTATCAATTCTAATGTCTTCTAAACATGTTTTAATAAGTTAAAATACACCACTAAGTGTTCTAGTTCATACCTGAGCTACTGAATTTCATCCAATCTTGCTGTTGTGCTTGAATTGTAATCCTTTGAATTGATCTTCATCGTTGTCTCCAAAACTCCTTACAATTACACGAAACTCGCCAACTTAGACAAATCCTTAACAATCTCCCCCTTTGGTGGTTTCGTGACAAAACATAATTCAAAAATTACATAAAGGAATAACACTAGAGAAGATAAGAAATCGTTGTAATCACCAAACAACGTTCCCTTGCATGAATGATCCAAGAAAGAGAAAAATTACACTTTCACATCCTTAAAACAAACTCTATGACTTATTCTAGACAAGGAGTTTTGAAGTCTTGAATTTACCTGCAAGAACTCTCCATAAACTCATCAAGATATGCAAAAATCTCAATAACATGAATCAAAATGAAGAATTCACACACCTATTATATCAAAAGACATCAAAGTAACATTTATATTACAATCACTTTGAGAAGTAGTAAGCAAAGCAAAAACAAGTGAAGTATCAAGTGTAAAAAGCAAGAAGAGTTAGTAAGTAATGTCAAGTAATAGTGGTGTCATCAAAAAGCCATCCCATATCCACCATTATCCTTGATCCTCTCCCCCATATCCACTATCATCTATGATCCATCATATCCACTATCATCTATGATCCATCCATCTCCCCCTTTTTGTCAATGAAACGCCAAAATGGATACAAGAGGGATCCAACCATCAAGTAGAACCATCACCAGGAGGAGGAGAGGGAGTAGGAGTAGGATCGGGCAGAGCACAACCAAGCTTGTCGAAAATGGCTTGTACCATCCTTCGCAGCTCGGCAACCTCCGCAGAAAGTCGAGTTACTTCGCGGAACAGAGTATCACAGTATTGAGCAGTCGTGGAATCAGCAGCACTAGCAGTAGCCTGTGACGAGCTAGGCTTCGTTGATTTCTTATGCCTTGTAAACCCTCCGTAGGCGATCGTCGAATGTCCGATTGAAGTTGACCCAAAGACTTCGCAAGCGTAGTCTCGCTGATTTCACCTAGGGGAAACTCATAGTAACTGCACCGAGTATCAACACCAAACTTGTCAAGAAGACGCATGAGAAGAAGTGGGAAAGGTAAGCGCTCAGCAATACTCGAAGTCTTGATGTCCTTAGCCATGCGACGCCAAATCAAAAACAGAACATTTAAGTTGATGTTCCGCAGATGCACGACCTCGGGAAACGTAAGAAGATACATATATAACATTCGATCCCACCGAACTACTTTTGTATTAACCAATGGCATCACATTGTAGCATATCAGAAAATTCAAAAACCGATACTCAAGCTTCAAGTCCTTGGACATTACAAGAAGACCATTCGAATCAGTGTTTGGTAGAGTAAGTTCTTTCATGATTTTCAACCAATCTCTGACGGAGTCAAAACCGGAGTGAAGATAATCAACACCATCAATCTGAGCGTCCATGTCAAGAACCGACGCAATCGCGTCAGGTGTTACCGTACATTCAACTCCACGTACTGTTGTCTTAAAGCTATAAGGACCACCCTCGGTCTCTTCCAAGAACCCGGCACGCATATAGAATTCTCGAATCAACTCGAGACCATATCCCGTTTTCTCGCAAAAGTTGCAAGCTTCATGGAGATCACCGTTGTCGAGCAAGGTTTCAAATTTTGGTGAATGTTTGACCAATTGTTTAACGGCAACGAATCGCTCAGCAATGCATAGCTTCGAAGAAAACAACGAGCGCCGTTTTGGATCAATCGGTTCATCGGGATAGACGGGGATCGTGCTATCGGAAGACGTGCTATCGTTCATTGGCTCCCGGATCTCAATACCAACAGATTTCTTCCGACCACGAACGGGCTTAGCTTTCTCTGTTACTTTTTGTTTCCCTTTTTCTGTCGCAGTCAATTTCTTCTTCCCTTTCTCCTTTTCAGGCACTTTCTTTTTCCCTTTTTCTTTTCCAGATGTTTTCTTTTTCCCTTTTGTTCCTTCAGTCACAACTGTTTCTTTACCCTTCGTTCTCGTCAAGGTCTCGATAGGTAAGTTCTCCCAACCTACCGACTCAGAATCGGAGTCTTCGTCCTCAGGGACGTACTCACTGCCAACATCCTCAGCAGGAGGTGCTGGAGTAGGTGGAGTAGGAGAACGACGGCGTTTACCAGCCTTACTACCCCCGGCCATAAGAAATACAAGAACTAAAAACATCGAAAACATTTTGAAGGAAAAGTGTCCCTGTTTACAAGTAAAAGACACAATATTGAGTCCAATTGTGAGAAGCAAGTTGGAGGCACACATATAGTGCTAGACTATCCTAGGACCAAGATTACTAAGAATGAATGCAAAAACCATGAATTGGATGAAGATAAACAGCTAATCCAAGACTAAACTGTAACAACCCACTTCCCCGTAAAGCGTGCCGAGTTTCGTCGACATGAGCGAAACCCGGAGTGGAGCGAGTTAATATGGGTTCTAAGTGCTTTGGAACCCGTGCGTGGCAAAACGGGGGTCTTGGAAAAGCTAAAGCGCAAGTACGGAGGAATTCCCAGACTTGGAGCAGCCAAGACCGGACCTCCCAAGTGAGGTCAGGATGTCACAAGGTGCCCCAGTTGCGAAAAGCTGAAATTTGGCTAAGTCCTGAAAATTCTGCTTTCGGGATCCGGACTTAGAATCTAGGTCCGGACTTAGCCTGCGAAATTTCAGAAAAATGGCTAAGTCCTGAAAATTCTGCTTTCGGGATCCGGACTTAGGCCAAGGTCCGGACCTTGAGCCCGACGATCGCGAGAATGTAAATACTCGGGTTTGGGGGGCTTAATTGTAAATGTTACAACATGTTATTAGCCCTAACCCCTCTCCCTCACAGCACACACCCTCTTTTCATCCCTCTCACTCTCTTTTGCTCACTTTCTCTCTCTAGAAATGCTCTAGGGTTTGGAGGAGAAGAAGAAGGAGAGGAAGAAGAAGGTGATCTTGGTGGCTTTGGAGCTTGGGGAAGACCTAGAAGCTCTCCTACAAGGTGGAGCTTGGGCCAAGGTGAGGTTTCATGGTAAACCTAGACTAGGGTTTGGGTTTTAAGTAAGGAGTTTAAAGTTTTGAGTCTTCTCTTTGGTGTAGAAGCCTAGTAGAGGCTTGAGCTCCATGAAAACCCATGAAAGCTGAAGGTCCTCTCATGGTGGATTCTTAGGGTTTCAAGTAGAGGCCCTAATGATGGTTTAAATTGTTCTAGATGAACTCTAAGAGTAACAACAAGCTCTCTTTTGCTTGTTTAAGAGATCAAAACCTAGGGTTTTGCATAGGGCTTGGATAGAGCACCAAATTTGGGGCTTTTGCCATAGAGGTTCTAGGGTCAAATTGACCTTGTAGAAACCTAATTGGGGGTATCCCCGAACCGTGGGACAACTCCGTTTAATTAAACGAAAAGCCTATTTATGAGCTACTATGTAAATTAGTCTGATTAAAAATCTGATAACTGCACAGATTTCAAAATAGGCGACGGTTGGGCACGAAACTTGTCGGGCAACCCATCTTGAATATTTAGAGGTGGGTGGTGCATTCCAAAGACATCGAACTTCTCTTTATGTCTAAGTGTCATGTTTGAGCATACTATATACATTGAGCATAATGCATAGTAGGGTTAATTGTGAGTTTCTTGCTTTTGTGAGTTCAAATGCATGAGAATGATTGTATAATATTGTATTGGTAAAGAACAAAGAACCCTATGTATGCATGACAAAGAACCTAGTGAACCTAGTGTACTATTATGACATCGGACATGTGCTAGAGAACAAGTGTGGCAATGACGAGTCTAGAATACTTAGACAACAGTGTGGCATCAAGAACAAGAACATGAACAAGTAGATTACTTGACATTAGTACAATTGAGAGATTGACATTATGACAACGATCTTAGAGTTAAGAGTCATATGAACCTAAGTCTCCTTGAAATCAAGGATGGATTGTGAATTGGAATCCTTAAAGTTAAGGATTGATCGTACTCACCATGTTAGTCCTTGCTCGAGGCGCGGTAGCTCCCCCTGGCGATGTGCTCCGAGTTGTCATCACCGGGTCGTAGTGTTTTCTCTCCCTGCAGGACGGTCCCGGCGGGTCGTAGTGTTTTCTCTCCCCGACAATAGGGATTTGGTTTGGTTGAGTCGTGTTGAGGGCGAACCCCCGGGTTAGCCAAGAGATTGGGTATCGAACTATGATCTTGCATGAGTTCTACTTTGAGCATCTTTACTTTCAAGCGTATTAGCTGCATTTGATAGTTGGTTATTATCTTACCTTTCTTTCTATTACGCTTGAATTAGACCTAGTGGGAAAGTCGGCGTGGTTGGTTGCCGAACCCACTGGGAACTTTGTTGTAGTTCTCACACCCCTTTTTCCACAGCAGCCGGACCGAGCGAGCCGATGATCGCGGTAAGGGCGTCGCGCCCTAGATAGAGACCGCCCGAGTATTTTCTTTTGGTAGTTGCACTCCCTTTTTATATATATATATATCATCTTTTGTATTTGATGAGCATAGTTGTTTAACTTTAATGTAATCAACTTTCATTTTGAGGAAAATGTGATGTAAGAAAGAAATGATGCTTAGTATGTAAAGACTTTAAAGAATTCAAAGTTGTAAGAATTATGCATGTATGTGATTACAATTAATCATAGTACTTGTATGTTTACATTAGTTACTTTCATTTTGGCTATGTTGCTTACCCTCGTGTAAGCCTTTTGTGTATGCTTCCGCATGTGTAAAATTATACTCTATCTGTACTTGTTGAGCCTTGGGCGACAGTGGAAGCTCGTCCGTTCGGCGTCGTTGACGCGCTCGAACTCGCCAAATGGATCGGTCTCGGGCGTGACAGATAAAATGGTATCAGAGCGGGTATAAAGCCAAAAAGTGAAAGCTTAGGATGGACCTAGGGGCCATAGGATTGGGAAGAACCTAAGGACCTAAGGAAACGTGAGTAACGTGAACAAGTATAGCGAAAGCATGTGATTGGGTTCATGTCTTATGTCTCTAAGATGATTAGAGACTAACTTTAAGTTGCTATTTGTTTTCTATTCCTTGTGTTGTGATCGGCGGCCGACGACATGATACTATGGAATGTTAATGAATGCGCTTATTGCTTTCGCCGGATTGGGTATATCCGAGTACGTGTTTAAGTATTAACGTGAGTTGCTTCATTTGAGGAAGCAATGGCACCTCGTGGTCGACCCCGAACAAGGTCGATGCCTGAGGAACCGAGTGCGGCTCCTGTGCAACCCGCAGCCGGCAGCGGCGGGGGGCTTGAGGAGCAAATGGCCGCGCTTATTGGCGTAGTGCGGCAACAAGCTGAGTCCGTAAGGGCTCAAGGCGAGCAGATCCGACGGCTCCAGGAGACGTTGGAGCAGCAGCAAGCGGCGACGCAGGCAGGGGCCGAGCACCCTACACCTCCCGACGCCGACCGTGGTGGAGGTGCGGCGGCGGCGGCGGGCAGATCCGCCGCGGCCAGACTGGCCACGGCGATTCCGCCGGACGGGGACTTAAAACCCCGTAGCGCGGCGACGACGAGAGCGGGAGCGCCGCCGCGGCGCTCATCAAATTTATGAAGTTCAAGCCACCTATCTTCGAGGGAGGAGTGGTGGAACCGGCGGTAGTGGAGTCGTGGATCGACTCCATGGAGACGCTCTTCGGGGATTTCAACACCCCGAAAGGACAAGGTGCACTTCGCCTCACATTGCCTAGATAAGGCGGCGAAGGCGTGGTGGAAGCGAACCAAGCGGGATAGGTCACCCGACCCACGCCCGCGACGTGGGAGGAGTTCAAGAGGGCGGTATTCACAAACTAGTTCCCCGACTCCTGAAGCGGAAGATGCAAGAGAAATTTCGCAAGCCGAGGCAGTGGAGACCGCTCGTGGCGACTATGATCCGGAGTTCTCCCACATCATCGACTGTGTCCCCGACGTTGTGCGCGACGATCGGGTCCGGGCGGCTTGGTTCCTACGGGGGCTTCAGCCGAGGGTCTATGAGAGGATACAGATCCTCAACCTCACGACCTTTGCGGAGGTCTTTGATCGCGCTCTATCTGCGGAGCACGGAAGCGCCTACGCGCGGGAGGAGCGCGAGGCCATGGCGGAGACGAGGGACAAGGGCAAGAAACGGGCGGCGGGCGGTGCCGGGGGCCGGCCAAATGCAAAGAAAGCCCCTCGGTATCCCCGACAACAGCAGAAGGGCGGGAGACCTTTTCGTTGCGTCATTTGCGGCGGTGACCATCGGCCGCACGCAGCCCGCAGCCGCGACGGGAAGTGCTTCCGTGCGGCCAACCCGGCACATTTCACGGAGTGCCCGAGCCGGGGATCGTCGCACCGACGGCGGCTTCGTCCCCTTCTACCCCGAGGCACCGATGGGGTTGCCACCCCGATGGCGGCCGGGCGCTCATCGCATCGCGCCACCCGAGGCATCAAGGGCACCGAGTGGGCGGGTTTTCGCCACTCAAGTGGAGGAGCAGGTTCCAGCTCCCGACGACATCGTGGCAGGTATTGTCTCTATCAATGGTACTAGAGCTCAAGCTATTTTTGATACAGGTGCATCGCATTCATTCATAAGTGCATTATTCGTTAGAGCTCATGACTTAGAGATTGTGCATGATGAGGAGGGTTGGACTATTACATCACCCGGGCAGTCTTATGGTGTCTATGACGAGTGTCCGGCGTGTCCAGTTCAGATTGGTGACTGGGTCATGCCGATCGATATGTTGGTATTAAACAAGAAGTGGGGATTTGATGTAATCTTGGGGCTTGATTGGCTTTCCACGTACTATGCGGTTATCGACTGCGAAAGGCAGGTGATCACTTTTCGTGAGCCTAATCGGGGAGGAAATGGTGTACCGGCGTGCAGGGTGCGCGCTTTGCGGCCACCATATCTACGGCCCGAGTGAGAAAGATGATTAAGGGTGGTTGCAAAGATTATTTGGCGACCATCGTGGACGGCCGAAGGGAGCACCCCGACCTTGAGGACATTCGGGTAGTGTGCGAGTACCCGGATGTATTTCTGGCGGAGTTACCGGGATTGCCACCGGACCGGGAGGTTGAGTTTGTCATTGACTTGATTCCCGGGGCGGCGCCAGTTTCGAAGGCTCCGTATAGGATGGCACCGGTGGAGCTAAAGGAGCTTAAAGCACAGCTGGAAGACTTACTCGATAAAGGCTTTGTGAGGCCGAGCGTGTCTCCGTGGGGAGCTCCTGTGCTTTTCGTCAAGAAGAAAGATGGCACACTTCGACTCTGCGTGGATTATCGCGAGTTGAACAAGGTCACGGTGAAGAACAAGTATCCATTGCCGAGGATCGATGACTTGTTCGATCAGTTGAAAGGGTCAAAGGTGTATTCAAAGATAGACCTACAATCGGGGTATCATCAATTGAAGATACGACCCAAGGATGTGCACAAGACGGCGTACCGTACGCGGTATGGCCATTATGAGTTCACGGTGATGCCATTCGGGCTTACTAATGCCCGCGATTCATGGACTTAATGAATCGTGTATTCCGTCCGCTATTGGACCGGTGCGTCGTGGTCTTCATTGACGACGTATTGGTGTATTCTCGGACCGAGGAAGAACACGAGGAGCATTTGAGGCTTGTCTTGGAAATACTCCGAAAAGAAAAATTATATGCCAAGTTGAAGAAATGCGAATTTTGGCTTTCGGAGGTCACTTTTCTAGGACATGTGATTTCGGGCGAAGGTATCTCGGTAGACCCGAAGAAAGTAGAGGCAATTAAAGATTGGCCTCGCCCCACGAGCGCAACGGAAATCCGCAGTTTCCTTGGACTTGCGGGTTATTATCGGCGGTTCGTGGAGGGGTTCTCCAAAATAACCACTCCACTAACGCGCCTTACACACAAAGGCGTCAAGTATGTTTGGAGCGAAGATTGCGATCGGAGCTTCAAAGAGTTGAAAGAAAGGTTGACGACGACCCCCGACTTGCTCTACCGACGCCGGGGGAGACATACGTCGTGTATAGTGATGCTTCCTACATTGGACTCGGGTGTGTTTTAATGCAAAACGGGCGAGTCATAGCTTATGCTTCGCGCCAATTGAAGCCTTATGAGAAGAACTACCCGGTTCATGACTTGGAGTTAGCCGCGGTGATTTTCGCGCTAAAATTATGGAGGCATTACTTGTACGGGGAACATTGTGAGAACTACACGGATCACAAGAGTTTAAAGTACTTGTTTACCCAAAAGGAGTTTAATATGCGACAACGGCGGTGGTTGGAATTACTAAAAGACTATGATGTCACGATACTATACCACCCCGGAAAGGCGAATGTCGTAGCCGACGCGCTAAGTAGGAAATCGGGAGAAGACTTAGCATCGGCAATTACGCCTCAACCATTGTTGCAAAAGGAGATGCAACGGTTTGGATTGGAAGTAGTGGCACCGGGAGTGCCGGCTACACTTGCTACCTTAGTGGTGCAACCGACCTTATTGGAGAGGATCAAGGAATTACAAGCTTCCGATGAGTATCTCCAAAAGGTGCGCGGTGAAGTGGAGAACGGTAATGCCGAAGAGTTCGGCATTGGGACCGACGGCACACTTCGATTTTGAAATCGTTGGTGTGTACCCAAGAACAAGGATCTTCGCAAGGCGATTATGCAAGAAGCGCATCAATCTCCTTATAGTATACACCCGGGCGGCACCAAAATGTACCAGGATTTAAAGTTGCAATATTGGTGGTCGGGCATGAAGAAAGACATTGGAGAATTTGTTGCTCAATGTCTTACTTGCCAACAAGTAAAGGCGGAGCAGCGATTTCCGGCGGGAAAACTACAAAGTTTACCTATACCCGTTTGGAAATGGGAGAATATAGCTATGGACTTTGTGACTGGATTGCCCCGATCTCAAGGTGGGCACGACGCAATTTGGGTGGTCGTGGACCGGTTGACAAAGTCGGCGCATTTCCTACCGATTCATATCACTTGGTCGGGGGACAAATTGGCTCAGGTTTACATTGATGAGATTGTGAGACTTCACGGGGTTCCGGCGTCTATTGTATCGGATCGGGACCCGAGGTTCACTTCTCACTTTTGGAGGAGCCTACAAGAAGCATTGGGCACACGGCTCGATTTTAGCACGGCGTTTCATCCTCAGAGTGATGGACAATCGGAGAGGACGATTCAAATACTTGAGGATATGCTTCGAGCGTGTGTACTCGATTACAAGGGCAATTGGCATGACCATCTACCAATGGCGGAATTCGCGTACAATAATAGTTATCAAGAGAGTATCGCGATGGCGCCATTCGAGGCCCTGTATGGAAGAAAGTGTCGCTCTCCAATTCATTGGAGCGACGTGGCGAGAAAGTCGTTCTGGCCCGTACGTAGTGCGGGAGGCGGAGGAGAAAGTTCGCCTTGCCCGCCAACGACTTGCGACGGCGCAATCTCGGCACAAGAGTTATGCCGACAAGCGAAGAAAGGACATAGAGTTCGAGGTTGGCGATCATGTATTCTTGAAAATATCGCCGACGCGAGGAGTCAAGCGGTTTGGAATGCGGGGAAAGCTGAGTCCCCGATACCTTGGACCGTTTGAGATCTTGGAGCGAGTTGGAGCGGTGGCCTACCGAGTAGCGTTACCACCGAGGCTTGCGGGAGTTCATGATGTATTCCATGTATCTAACCTTCGCAAGTATGTTCATGATCCCGACCATATCCTTGCGTTTGAACCGTCGGAGATTCAAGAGGATATGACCTACGACGAGTTCCCGGTGTATATTATCGATCGGGAAGAAAGAAAACTACGGAGCCGAAGAATCCGTATGTTAAGGTCCGATGGAGCAACCACAACGACCGGGAGGCTACGTGGGAGCCTGAAAGCGTGATGCGGGAGCGTCACCCCCATCTATTTGACAACTGGATCGAGGTATGAATCTAGATTATAAGTTTCGCATGACGAAACTAAATTTAGGGGTGGAGAATGTAACAACCCACTTCCCCGTAGCGTGCCGAGTTGCGTCGACATGAGCGATACCCGGAGTGGAGCGAGTTAATATGGGTTCTAAGTGCTTTGGAACCCGTGCGTGGCAAAAGCGGGGTCTTGGAAAAGCTAAACTGCAAGTCTGGAGGAATTCCCAGACTTGGAGCAGCCAAGACCGGACCTCCCAAGTGAGGTCCGGATGTCACAAGGTGCCCCAGTTGCGAAAAGCTGAAATTTGGCTAAGTCCTGAAAATTCTGCTTTCGGGATCCGGACTTAGAATCTAGGTCCGGACTTAGCCTGCGAAATTTCGGAAAAATGGCTAAGTCCCGAAAATTTCGCGGGATCCGGACTTAGGCCAAGGTCCTGACCTTGAGCCCGAAAACTGCACAGTCTGGCAGAATGTAAATACTCGGGTTTGGGGGGCTTAGTTGTAAATGTTACAACATGTTATTAGCCCTAACCCCTCTCCTTCACAGCACACACCCTCTTTTCATCCCTCTCACTCTCTTTTGCTCACTTTCTCTCTCTAGAAATGCTCTAGGGTTTGGAGGAGAAGAAGAAGGAGAGGAAGAAGAAGGTGATCTTGGTGGCTTTGGAGCTTGGGGAAGACCTAGAAGCTCTCCTACAAGGTGGAGCTTGGGCCAAGGTGAGGTTTCATGGTAAACCTAGACTAGGGTTTGGGTTTTAAGTAAGGAGTTTAAAGTTTTGAGTCTTCTCTTTGGTGTAGAAGCCTAGTAGAGGCTTGAGCTCCATGAAAACCCATGAAAGCTCAAGGTCCTCTCATGGTGGATTCTTAGGGTTTCAAGTAGAGCCCCTAATGATGGTTTAAATTGTTCTAGATGAACTCTAAGAGTAACAACAAGCTCTCTTTTGCTTGTTTAAGAGATCAAAACCTAGGGTTTTGCATAGGGCTTGGATAGAGCACCAAATTTGGGGCTTTTTGCCATAGAGGTTCTAGGGTCAAATTGACCTTGTAGAAACCTAATCGGGGTATCCCGAACCGTGGGACAACTCCGTTTAATTAAACGAAAAGCCTATGTATGAGCTACTATGTAAATTAGTCTGATTAAAAATCTGATAACTGCACAGATTTCAAAATAGGCGACGGTTGGGCACGAAACTTGTCGGGCAACCCATCTTGAATATTTAGAGGTGGGTGGTGCATTCTAAAGACATCGAACTTCTCTTTATGTCTAAGTGTCATGTTTGAGCATACTATATACATTGAGCATAATGCATAGTAGGGTTAATTGTGAGTTTCTTGCTTTTGTGAGTTCAAATGCATGAGAATGATTGTATAATATTGTATTGGTAAAGAACAAAGAACCCTATGTATGCATGACAAAGAACCTAGTGAACCTAGTGTACTATTATGACATCGGACATGTGCTAGAGAACAAGTGTGGCAATGACGAGTCTAGAATACTTAGACAACAGTGTGGCATCAAGAACAAGAACATGAACAAGTAGATTACTTGACATTAGTACAATTGAGAGATTGACATTATGACAACGATCTTAGAGTTAAGAGTCATATGAACCTAAGTCTCCTTGAAATCAAGGATGGATTGTGAATTGGAATCCTTAAAGTTAAGGATTGATCGTACTCACCATGTTAGTCCTTGCTCGAGGCGCGGTAGCTCCCCTCGGCGATGTGCTCCGGAGTTGTCATCACCGGGTCGTAGTGTTTTCTCTCCCAGAGGACGGTCCCGTCGGGTCGTAGTGTTTTCTCTCCCGACAATAGGGATTTGGTTTGGTTGAGTCGTGTTGAGGGCGATCCCCCGGGTTAGCCAAGAGATTGGGTATCGAACTATGATCTTGCATGAGTTCTACTTTGAGCATCTTACTGTTTACTTTCAAGCGTATTAGCTGCATTTGATAGTTGGTTATTATCTTACCTTTCTTTCTATTACGCTTGAATTAGACCTAGTGGGAAAGTCGGCGTGGTTGGTTGCCGAACCCACTGGGAACTTTGTTGTAGTTCTCACCCCCCTTTTTCCACAGAGCCGGGACCGAGTGAGCCGGCTGATGATCGCGGTAAGAGCGTCGCGCCCTAGATAGAGACCGCCCGAGTATTTTCTTTTGGTAGTTGCACTCCCTTTTTATATATATATATCATCTTTTGTATTTGATGAGCATAGTTGTTTAACTTTAATGTAATCAACTTTCATTTTGAGGAAAATGTGATGTAAGAAAGAAATGATGCTTAGTATGTAAAGACTTTAAAGAATTCAAAGTTGTAAGAATTATGCATGTATGTGATTACAATTAATCATAGTACTTGTATGTTTACATTAGTTACTTTCATTTTGGCTATGTTGCTTACCCTCGTGTAAGCCTTTTGTGTATGCTTCCGCATGTGTAAAATTATACTCTATCTGTACTTGTTGAGCCTTGGGCGGACAGGGGAAGCTCTGTCCGTTCGGCGTCTGTTGACGCGCTCGAACCGGCCAAATGGATCGGTCTCGGGGCGTGACATAAACTGTCAACAAGACGAAATGCCAACAAAAACGATGCACAGGATGGAGAGAAATCGCGAGAAAGATGCATAGTCACAATAAAATGTGTTCAATCTACTTTTAGAATGAAGATTCATGCAAAAGTCATGAGTTCTTTCCATGATTTCAAAAGAAGAAAGCAAGCAAACCATGAAATAAACCATGAAACCCTAGTTTTGAAATTTATGCCCTAAAGAAGCAAAATCTAGGGTTCTTACCGAATCAAGGAATGAATCGAAGTAAAATCTCGTCCAAAAGGCTCTAGGGGAACTCAGATTCTTCAGAGAGAAAGTGCTAGAAAACTTTGTTTGAAATAAAAGACCGAACCCTTGTGTTTTTATAATCTGGGTCGAGCGGCGGGATCGGTCTCCCAAGGTGAGGGACCGGTCCCAGACGCATGATTTCTCAGAAATACACCTCAAAAAAAATAAAAATGTATGTGAAATCCTCGTGATTTTAAACAATATTTTTTATAAAAATAATTTCATAAAGTCAAACTTTATTTTTAAATAAAATAAAACGCCAAAATTTGTCAAATAAACAATCCAAAACAAATTTCAGATAAGTATTGTGTGAAAATCCACACATCAAATAAGAGTTGAAAATTGAAAGTGTTCACCCATTATCATATTTGCCAAGAGTAAGATTACGATAGTCCAAAAAATTGAAATTGAAATAATATGGTCAAATTGAATTATGCACAAAATTAGAAAGGAGTGGCTCTTTGAGCATCTTTTATCCGTAACTCCACCTTATATCACCTTGGAGATATATCACCAAATTTTATCATCTCCGATGCATCTTATTCTCAAGTCAATAATAATTTTTTTTATATCTAAGTTTTTTTTATAGATGCATTTCAATACATGTGGTAGCTGCACACACTTGCCGGACGACCGGGGTGGTAGCTCTTTTCTCCATGTGGTGGTAGTTTTCACACTCCCGAGGGGATGTAACTCTTTCCACATCTTTTTATTAGATATAACCGCAGGAAAGACTCCCCCTAAGAAAGTGCAGCCTCCAATATGACGATAGTATGATAATTTCAAGAAATTGGAAAATCAATATTCATATCAAGACATATAATCAAACAAGACAAGCACATTATTTTTAAAGGTCAAGATAAGATGTATTGATTTTAACAACATGTACTCAAAAGGAATTTAATCCGTCAAGTCAATCAACAAATAAGACGTCAAATAAACATAAAAATAAACTTGACTTAGTCAAATATTTTCAAGAATCAATTAAAGTCATGTCATGGATATCACAATTTATACGTGAAAAATTTCAAAAAGATAAACATGCAATGAAACACCTTTATATGCATAAACTATGGCCCATAGAATAAATCTAGACTATAAGATTCATACCAATTGCCTTTCGTAAATGTAGAAATCGTTTTTGATCTAAAGGTTTTGTCAAAATATCTGCTAGTTGATCATCAGTGGAAATGTATTCAAGTTGAAGAATATTTGAATCAACTAATTCTCTTAGAAAATGATATCGAAGTTCAATGTGTTTTGTACGAGAATGTAACACAGGGTTTTTTGAAATATTTATAGCACTTGTATTATCACAAAGAATTGTAACGGTGGTAGAAGGGATCCGGTTGTCACTCAAAAGGCTTTTCATCCATAATAACTGAGTGGAGCAACTACCGGCTGCAATGTTGTGACATATCGAACTTCTAAAGTCTTGAAGTTACGAGGTATGTTGGCTAGGAATGTCATAAGAATGGTTCCCGTGAAGTCTGGGAGCTTTCGGGTGATTTCGGTGCACTAGGTGCGAGAACGGAGCCCGAAAGGCAATATTGAGTCGTGAGCTAAATCCGGCACTTGCGCGGATGAAACGATGATGTGGACATGATCTAAATCATGTTTGGAGAGGCTCGATTCGATTTGAAACGAATCGGAGGTCAAACGAGCCAAAAGTGAGTTGGAATGGAGAAGAAACGGAAAAAGCTGAAAATTCGGCTAAGTCCTTGGAGTGGGCTGAAGGTCCCTGTGGGGACCGGTCCCTGTAAAGGGAGACCGGTCCCTGAAGGCTGTCCCACGAGAGCAGGCTCTCTGGGACCGGTCCCTGGAGGGGAGAGACCGGTCCCCAGGTGCGCAGAGTGGAGCAGAGTTCTCTGGGTCCGGTCCCTGGCTAGGGAGACCGATCCCTGAGCCCGAAAATGCCCAATTTGGGCTGCTTCAAATATTGCAGAGTTGAGGGGTTTCTTTGCAATTGTGCAGGGGGTTAAGTGATTAGAGGTGGTTAAAACCCTCTTTCTCTCTCTCACACCCTCAGATCTCTCTCCCTCCCTCTCTCTGTTCGATCGCAAGAAGAAAAGAGGGAAAGAAAGAAAGAGAGAAAGAGAGAAAGAGAGAAAAGAAGAAGAAGAAGTAAAGGAAAAAGAAGATGAAGGAGATCGAGGTGAGGATCTCCATGGTCATCTCCTTCCTCTTCCTCGGGCTTGGAGCAAGCTTGTGGAGGTGAGCTCCCTTACCTCTCTCATGGTAGACTTTAGGGTTTTGGGTTTCTAAACCCTAGAAATGGATGAGATAGAACCCCTTGATGCTAAATAGAGGATCGAGGCCGAAATCTACGGATTTATTGGTGGGTTTTGCACAGATGCAAACCTAGGGTTCGATTTCGGGGTTTTTAGAAATAGATGAGATTGATCTCATTTGACCCCATGTAAACCTAATTGAGGGCCTAATGAACGCGTTGGCGCGCTCGGTTCGGTGATCCGACGAGCGAGTACAAAGATATTAATTATTTAATATATTCATACCAGATGTCCGCAGCACGCAAGATAGGAGCCCAAAATTCATGAAAACGAAACTGGGGCAACTTGAAGACGTGGGGCAATGGCACAAAGTCTCAGATCGAGATTCGGAGATCATTCGGTTGGTCGCGCAAGAGTCGAACCGAACCGGGTCGAGGGTGCCGTGGGCGGCCGATTGCGAGTGTCGACGAGCAATCGGAGAGCAAAACCAAGGTGGGTTGTGTTTACCGAAGCGACTAGGTCGCCTGTATGTCTAAGCATGACATAGCTTTATATTGACGCATATAAATGATATATGTTGCAAGTGTAGAAATGCATGTTAAAGAACATAATGTTAAATGCTAAGTAGATGCATGATAATAGCATAGTGTATAATGCTAGATGAGTGATGAATGCATGCTTAGCATAGTGAGAACATGCTAAATGTAAATAAACTTGCGATGAAAATGGTAAGCATATGAATGCTAAGTAAAGAAGGTGGGTCATGGACAAAATACACATATAGATCGAGTGGCATCGAATCTAGTGTAATGAACATAGGTGGTATTACACCTAAGAGTTAAATGGACCTAGGAGAATGACATCTAACCTAGTGTTAGTAGACATCGGTTATAGTAAACCTAGAGTCACATGGATCTAGGTGAATGACGTTGTACCTAGTGTCAAGGACATAGGTTGGACAAGGATGATAATGGACCTAGTGTTAGTAAACATAGGTCGAGTTAAAATGACATCGAACCTAGAGTTAGACAACCTAGGTTATGTGACAATGAATGAGCCCTAGTGTCAAGTTGACCTAGGAGGTAAAGGACAATGGACCTAGAGGGTCGTCTCTTGAGGGCCTAGCTAACCCTCAAGCTAAGTGGAACGGATTTCGGAATCCCGAGATTTGGGCATCGAGACGGGTGCTGGGCGTGTGCGACGATTTCGCCGTCCAGGGCTATACCACCGATGTGGCGTTTGTGCGACGATTTCGCCGCCGGGTGGGTGAGCCAAGTTGAGTTCTATACCGGTTGAGCCGGTTGAGGATCGGACCGCCGTGAGTATGACTAATACCATTGCTGGGTAAGTACGATACGTGCGCCGCCAGGTGGCTGAGACATGACTCGAACTATTGTTGGGTGAGGTGCGATTAGTTCGCCGCCAGATGGCTAGGTCATGACTCTAGTCCTCGCTGGGTAAGTACGCCGTGTTCGCCACCAGAATGGCTATGTCAAGTGACTCGAGCCGGGTTCAGCGTGTGCGACGATTTCGCCGCTAAGAGGCTGAGTCACAGAGGGCGGCAGGTTGTCGTAAGCTGAGGTGTTGCGAGACGTCCATCACCTCGAGCTAGACGGTGCGCGGACTATCTGCAAGAGATTGACTCAAGACCGAATCGAGTGGCATAGTGTGCTGAGGTAGAGATGACCTTAGATGTGATTGCTAAATAGCATAAGTGCCCAAGAGTAAAGAATAACCGTAGCTAGCTTTACTAATAGCTAGTGAACGAGAGAATAACAAAGATGTAAAAGCTAGTGGAAAGAATAGCAAAAAGATAAAGAAAAGCTAAGAGCTAAAAGGTAATTTTGCATATTGCATATTGTGCGGCAGGTTTTTATGTTAGTTGCAAGTTATATGTCTGTGGATGTTTTTGGACTAACATATTTGCAGTGCCTCCTTGGACCTATTGGTCGAGCTTTTCTCTTGGGTGACCGTACCCACGAGAACTATGGACAATAGTTCTCTCACCCCCGTGTTGCGTTTTGGGGGTACAGGTATACACGTGAGCGGCGCAGCAGCAGCAACGCGAGGCAAGGGCGTAGCTCAGTAGATAGCTGTGACGCACTGAACTTTTGCAAATAGCAAGGTTCGAGTGTTGGATGTGAGAACGGAGCTTTTCCAGATTTTCTGGAGGGTCGTTGACTGTGTTCCGACCTACGGCACGAGGTTAGTGGATGATTTCCAAGCACTAAAGTCCAAAAAGCTGGATTTTAGATTGCTCTCGGGTTGGAATTTCATGCCTTTGTACCGGTACAAAATGGTGTCTATACCGGTACAAAATGATGGCTATACCGGTACAAACCGAGATTTATACCGGTATAGATGAGTAGCTGGGCAAACCCGAGGCTCGGGTTTGGTTGTTTCGTTAGAGTTTATACCGCATACAAACCGGATTTGTACGAGATACTGCGCTTTCGAAAATTCGAAACTGCAGGGGCTTGTTGGCATTTTGTTGCTTCTAATATAGCACCCCAGCCCTTAGGGCTTCCCTCTTGTGCTGAGAACAAGGGAGAGAAAGGTAAGAGAGCTTCTCTCTATCCCTTCACTTTTCCTTGGGTTTTTGGTTGATTTCTTGAGGATTGGTCTCCCTCTTCTCTCTCTTTTGCTTGTTGGTGCATCTTCCACCATGAGGGAAGGTTGGGAGCTCGGATTTGGAGCTTGTTGAAGAAAGATCTTCAACTTTGGTGACTCTAGAGCCTTGATTAGAGCTTCTAGGAGGTAAGCAACTTCTTCATTTCCTTTAGATTCGAGTTTGGTTGCTTCTTTATAGTTGAAACCCTTGATTTTGGGAATTAGGGTTTTATTTAGGGCTTTTGTATTTGGGGCTTTTAGATTCCTTTTGATTGGTTTAGAACCTTTGTTTAGGTTGCCTTGGGAGGGATCTAGCTTCCTTTTGGAATTTCTAAGAGGATTATTGCACATTTAGGTGAGTATTTCTTGACTTTGACCTAGATGTTTAAAGTTTGAACTCAAGACTTATCTCTTGAGGTTGTAACTCCTAGGATCCACTTTGTAAGGGTACTAGGAGTAGGAATCGAAGCTTCGTTAGCGGTTCGGAGCGACGCTTGGAGCGACGGTGGGTTTGGCCTCACCTAGCACAATGAGAAATTCTCATTGGCGCTTATTTGCTTATGGTTAAATGGAAATTAGTACATTTTCATGCTATTTGATTTATTTGTGAATTTTAGAATGCTTAAGATACATATGTTATGTGTAACGCAATTTTACTCTATATAGTAGAGACGTATGCATGTGAGAGCTGAAGCTTTGTAGCATTCTATTTGGAAACTTGAAACTATGTGTTTAAGAGGAATTTGACATGTGTTTGAGAACATAGAACTATGCATGACATAGGAGAAAAGCCCTTGTCATTAAGCGGCATTGGCTTGGCATCAAAAGTGTAGAATAGTGAGTTAATGTCATTAAGCGGCATTAGGCTCGTGAATGAACTTGACATAGAGAATCTAGTGTCATGAGAATAATTGAACTAGACCTTAGGGTTACTAGTTACTATTTTCATGTTGAGACATAAAGTTTGGACTTGAGACTTGACTATACTTGTTGCCATTTGTGCTCTTTCGCACATGCTTGTGAGGGTCGCTCCCTACAAGCCAAGACTGGAGTTGGCCTTCGCGATTCGTTCGCGCGTGCGGTGTTGAGAAACCTACGGGACCGTTGGGACAGACTCATTCCTTGCGGGGGATGTTGGGCTACCATGGTACTTAGGTGGCACAAGTTAGATTACTATGGTAAATCTTAGTGAAAGGGAATTGAACTTGGACATTCAACTTTACTAAATGACAATCACTACTAGATAGGACTTAGTAGTTGGATTATGTGGACTTTACTTGGAGTTATAGTATACTTGATAATGCTTTAATTACATTTTAGTATACTTGTTGGTTATAGTAAAACATATCATTTTATATGTTGGAACGAGGAATTATGGCATCTAATTTTGAAACATAGTTATGGTAACATTTCTTTATACTTTAATTACAAGTTTAATTATATCGCGCTCTTACTCTCTTTTATTTGGGCCTAGTGGTGCAATGGTGCAGGTCAGTAATTGCCCACTGGGAACTATAAATTATAGTTCTCACGCCCCCTGTTTCTATTTCCTTTTCGGTGCCTTCCGCATCGGGGGAGGTTAGGGATCGCGGCAAGGGTGTTGCTTCTGGTTAGCGCACTCGCCGAGGCTGATCGATAGGTGGTTACTCCTCTATTTCTGTTGTTTTAGAGAGGTTGTGAGTTGTTCCTGTATTTAGAGAGACCACCACTTTTGGGACAGTGTTGTATTTAACCTTATGTTCTTTGGTTATGTTGTTAGTCTCTTTATGTTTATAGTTACCTACTCTCTACTTGTTGATAGGGCTAGCTGTATGTTGCTCTGATATCTATAGTTTTAGCCTTTTGTATGTTTTATCTCCGCTGTTCTTAGTAGACGCCTTTTATGTGTTGACATATGGCGGGTCTGGGCACGCTTTGGGGAAGGTCCTGCCGACCCCGGGGCGTGACAATAGCGCCCTACCAGGAGACCAGAGATAGAAGTACCCCAGTTGACAGAGCTTAGGGGTATAACAAGGGAGAGCAAGTGGTAATAAATTGTAAACAAATTTGTAATAACTAGATTGTGTTAGGAAGTTTTAATATGAATGTAAAACGTAAAGATTGTAATCTGGGTTGAATGGATGTAATAGTAAGTAGCTGTTTTATGTTTATGATACTTCCTTATGCAATCTGATTGTGATATCTGTTCCTGTTTGGAACCTTCCTGTAATTGTATTGATTGCGACGCCTCGAACGTACAGGGGAAACTCTGTCCGTTCGGCGGTCTGTCGGCGCGCCCGAATCCGACCAAATTGGCGGGCACGGGGCGTGACAAATGTACTCTGCCTCAGCGGTTGAGAGTGCAATGCAGTTTTGTTTCTTACTGTGCCATGCAACCAAACAGTGGCCAAGATAAAAACATGCTCCACTAGTGCTTTTCCGATCATCAGCAGAGCCAGCCCAATCCGCATCTAAGTATCTGATTAATTCTAAAGACGTTCCCTTTGGATACCAGATACCATACTCAGAAGTGCCTTTAATATACCGAATTATTCTTTTAACAGCTTTCAAATGAACCTCTTTTGGATTTACTTGATATCTTGCACAAACTCCAACGCTAAAAGCTATATCGGGTCTACTCGCAGTCAAATAGAGCAAACTACCAATCATACTTCGGTACTGTTTTTCATCTACACTTTGTCCTTCAGAATTTAATCCAAGTCCTTTGTTACGAGTACCCATCGGTGTATCAAAAACTTTCGCACTGTCCAATCCAAATTTCTTAACCAACTCTTTTGCATACTTGGATTGACACAGATGAATTCCATCTCTACTTTGTTTAACTTGAAGTCCAAGAAAATAAGTAAGCTCACCCATCATTGACATCTCAAATTCACTAGTCATCAAATTCGCAAATTCAGTGGCATCATTATCTCTAGTTGCGCCAAAAACAATATCATCCACATAAATTTGAGCCACGATAAAATCATTTTTCGTATGTTTTACAAAAAGAGTTCTATCCGCTCCCCTCAGTTGTAGCCCTTATTTAAAAGAAAATTTGTTAAACGTTCGTACCATGCTCGCGGTGCTTGTTTAAGTCCATAAAGTGCCTTTTTCAGTCGAAAAACATGATCGGGAAATTTGGAATCTATAAAACCTTTTGGTTGTTCTACAAAGACTTCCTCTTTTAAAAATTCATTTAAAAATGCACTTTTGACATCCATTTGGAAAAGAGTAATTTTAAAATGACAAGCAATTGCGAACATAATACGAATGGATTCAAGACGAGCAACCGGGGCGAAGGATTCATCAAAATCAATCCCTTCAATTTGAGAATATTCCTAAGCAAGAAGTCTAGCTTTGTTTCGAATAATGGTACCATCTTCATTTTTCTTATTCTTAAAAATCCATTTTGTACCAATTATATGTTGTTGCTCGGGACGTGGCACTAATTCCCATACATCATTTCGAGTGAATTGACCAAGTTCTTCTTGCATAGCATTTATCCAAAATTCATCAAGAAGAGCTTCGTCTATATGTTTTGGCTCAACTAGGGATACATAACATGCAAACTCACACTGAAGTTGTCTCCTAGTTCTTACACCGGTAAGAGGGTCTCCAATCACATTAGACAAGGGGTGATCTTTCACAGGTGTCAATTCAGTAACAGTAGGGGGTTCCGATGACTCATGTGATGTAATAGTTTAAGTTTGAACGTGTTCATCAACAACGCAGTTTTCATCATTCACAGGTAAGACAAAAGGAGAATCATCATCATCATCAATCAAAGTAGTTGAAGTATCATTCAAAGAAGTATTTGCAGAAAAAGCTTCGTCTACTTTTATATTACTTGATTCTATCACCGTCTTAGTATATAAATTATACGCACGATAAGCTCGACTAGTAGTAGAATACCCAAGAAAAATTCCTTCATGACTTCGGGAGTCAAATTTTCCAAGATTTTTACGATCCCGAAGGATAAAACATTTACTCCCAAAGACACGAAAATATTTTACATTTGGTGTTCTACCGTTCAACAATTCATATGGAGTATTTAAAGTACCCGGGCGTGTATAAACACGATTAATAACATAGACCGCCGTGTTAACTGTTTCAGCCCAAAAATGAAGTGCAATTTTCTTACTATGAAGCATAACACGTGCCATCTCTTGAACAACCCGGTTTTTTCGTTCAACAACTCCATTTTGTTGTGGAGTATAAGGAGCAGAGAATTCATGTTTAATTCCTTTTGACACACAAAAATCAACGAATTTTGAATTTATAAATTCTCCCCCTTGATCACTCCTAATGCGTATAATATTATCATTACGTTCAGTCATAAGACGAAGACAGAGTTCAGAAAAAGAGTCAAAAGTATCAGCCTTTTCTCTCAAAAAAGCACACCAAGCAAAACGAGTAAAGTCATCAACTATAAGTAAGATATAACGTTTTCCCCCAATACTTTGAATTCTAGAAGGTCCCATCAAGTCCATATGAAGAAGTTCAAGCGGTTTTGATGTTCGTAAGTGATTCAAACTCTTATGTGTGGATCTAATTTGTTTTCCCAGTTGACAACCCTCACAAACAATGTTCTCTTTATAATCTATCTTAGGTACACCTCTAACTACCTCCTTTTTCGTTATCTTAGATAGTTCCTTAACGTTCATGTGACCTAGACGTCCATGCCAAAGAGTTTCAGTATCTAGTGTCGCTAGGTTACAAAATTCAGTTGAAGAACTAGGAACTACATAACAATTATTCTGTGATCTAACACCTTTTAAAAAGAAAGAATCATCATCATGCAACACAGAACATTCTTTTGCAGAAAAATTCATATACCCGTCATCACACAATTGACTTATGCTTATGAGATTTGATCTAAGCCCCTCAACATAAAATACATCATTCAAAGTAGGGCCATCAGAGATACTGACTGCTCCTTTGCCAATAATTCTAGATGACCGGCTATCTCCGAAAATAACAAATCCTCCGGAAATTTTATTTAAAGAAGTGAAACAGTTTTTATCACCGGTCATATGGCGTGAACAACCACTATCAAGATACCAAGAAGTAGTATCATAAGCATGAAGTGAAGTGTGAATGACAAGGCATGGAAAGAGTTCACCTTTGCGCACCCAAACCTTTCGTGTTTTAGAGTGCGTCGGTTGACTTAATTGATTCATTGTTCGTTTGTCGACGAATTTGTTCATTTTCTTCTTTGGGTCAACCACCTTTCGCATCCAAACTTGCTTTGTTCTCTTGTTCGAATCATCCTTCTTTGTTGGGTTCATCGGTGTTGTGAAGTTCCTCTTTTTCTTTTGCTTGCAAAATCTTTTCACATGGCCTAAAACTCCACAAGCATGACAAATTTTATTAGTAAAAAATTTTGTAAAAGGGATAGGATTACCTTGAACCTTAGGCCTTGCTTTGTTGGGGATCTCGCGCATTTGCTTGTTCACTTGTTCCACATACGTCCGTTCATAACCAAGACCAAACTTGTTAGTTTGACCAATTCCTAACATCTTGTCGAGTTTTGTAGTTCCAGAGGAAAACTTCTTCATGTCCGACTTCAATTGTATAATTGTCTTGGTGAATTCCAGGTTTGCTTCCATCGCCTCCGTGAGTTGCTTGTTGAGGTATTTCATATTATCTTCATATGATTCTTTTTCCTTCTCAAGCACGGAGATTTTCTCTAACAAAGAGTTGTATGCTCCTGACAGGCCATCTTTTTCTTGTTCCAAATCCTTTGTAGATGTGCTGTCACGCCCGGGGGTCCCTTTGGTACATAAACACAGCGGAATTTTTTTTTTTTGGAAAGCTTGACACCCAGAGGTGTGCCAGATCCGCCACAAATACAGGGAGGCCATTGTACACACGGACAGAGTCTCCCCTGTATTTGCACGGCGTCGCACAAGTACAGAGTGTTACAATACATCCAGGAATTCAACCACAACAGTATGAATATCAAGTACACTAAATATACAACATCATACAACCATTCACCACATTCACAACTTAGCTTATTTATAAACCTTTTAAAACCGTTTCCCACACGGAAATCTTTTTCCTTTGAAAACACTACCACGAGGGGTAGAAAACTTTTTCTTTAACCCTTTCCTTTGAAATGCTACATCGAAGGGTAGGAGACAGTTTATTTCACAAAACATAAGTCCTTTAAACCCATTTCCAAAAACTATCATAAGTCTCAATCCACCACTGAAAGTAAAACTAAAGTGAAGCTAGAACTGAACCATAATGTACTCTAAGTAATAAAACGAGAAAGGTAAAGAAGTAACCGATACGGGTAGGAGCTACACGCGTACTAGACTCGCTCCTCACCCGTCGTCCCGCTAGGACCCGCTATGTCACTCGAAAAGAAGGCGGGGGTGAGAACATGTAAACATGTCTCCTCCCGGTGGGTATCCACTAGTAACGGAGTAAAGCAAAGGAAGGATCGGTAAGTAGATACAGTAGCTAAAGTAAGCAGGAGAGAGATATATGTAATATAAATAAACTGCTACTGTATGTATGCATCGAAAAGCTGAGAAAGTAAAATACCCAATCCTTAACCGCCAATATTGGTCCGCAGATCTCAGGCAATGCCCTCTGTCTCTAAGCCTGCATTCTACCCAAGGTCGCCTATGGGCTCACGGATTGGCACATCCAACCACTTTTCCGGAAAAGAACACCTTGGCACGGTGGATCAGAGCGCCCGTGTTCGTGAACTGCGCTCGAGTCCAGGGCGATCGATGCTGTTATGCTCAAAAGTCAAACGTCAGCAACTAGCTGACAATCCCGTGCCTAAAGGGACATTGACCCCTTTGGGTCATTAGGTAAACTTGCCGACCACGTAGGTCACAGAAGCACAGAAACAAACCGACCGAACAGGTCACTGAAGCTGAAGCAAACTGACCGAACAGGTCACTGAGAAACTGTAAATAAGCCGACCGAATAGGTCACTGAAACTGTAAAAGATCGACCAAGTAGGTCGCTGAAGAGCTGTAAACTCAAACCACTCTACTCCTATCAAGTATACTAAGCATGCATATAATTGAGTATAGAATAGAAACGACAGTAAGGTGCAAGTAAGAAGAATAAAGTAGAGTAAAGTAAAGGTGAAGAAGTGTCACCAAGCGTGTACCACTGTACCGACGAGAAACCCGGATACCCACTTGAGTATCAAAAGAAGTGGTCTGCCGACTGCTGGAAAGAAACGACTGAACCTACGAGGGTTCACCGGGTTAGAAACTAACCCACTAAAACTAGAACCATAATTCACAAATTCCACGACGTAACTACCTCGAAACGACTACTACAGAACGTCCGTTTCGATCCGGGTTCCCGAAAGCGTCGACTTTGACACCGGAACCCACCGTCGCTCACCCGCCGTCTCCGGACCTTCGAAACGACACGGGTGACCAGCCAACAAGGCTTGGCGACAAAGGAAATAATGTCAGGAAGCGTCGGAAAAAATCTGAACCAAAGTCGCGTTCCGTCGTCGAATTTCGCCGACGAACGCTCCGGAATTACACTTGCTGTCCTCCGAAAGGCTCGGGACCTTGGACAGTCAGTCCAGAGGTTACCCGCAGCACGTACACACTGCCCAAGATAGCCCAGGAGGCTATAATTGCATAAAAGTCCCTAAAGAATTCTAAATCGCATTATTTCATGTAAAAATAGGGTTATTATGGGCCGTGCACGCAAACCGATGCTCGATAAATCGAGCCATCGCAGTCGCTGGAAGATTTCAGCGTGCCGGAGACCGTGCTCACCTTTCGGAGCACAATCGGGCATCGTAGTGCGCGCACAAGCGACACTAATTTCAGTAAACAGCTCGCACAGCGTGTAAAGTGCGATCATCCCGCTAAACGGAGCATCAAAACTCAGAACGGAGGTGAGTATCGTGTTCAGCACGAAAAATCCTTGACCGTGCTCACCTCCCGAGGTTCATTTGACCCACCGGATCACCAGATAGGTGATCCGAACCCTAGATCTACGTGCTGGAACCATAAATCCATACTAAGGCTTGAGGGAGCTAGGGCTCGGTCGCCGGCGGCAAGGAGGCGCGCGCGCCGGCCGGGGGAGGAAGTCTCGGGTCCGGGAGGTCCGAGGAGGGAGGTAGCCGGCGGCGGGCGGCGGCCGGAGACGCGACGGCGGCGATCCACTTCTTCTTCTTCCTCTCGGTTGGATGGCGCCGGCGGCACGGCGGGCGGCCGGACGCCGGACGGCGATGGTCCCAAGACCGGAGACCGAGGGGAAGCCGATGCTCCCCTGGGAGGCGGCGGGGGTGACCGAAGCCGAGGAGGCTCTCCTGGTCCGCACCCGGGCCCGAGACGGCCGCAGGAGTGGGGAGCGGCGGCCGGAGACTTCGGGGACGGCCGGGGAAGCGCGCCGAGGTCGCCCGAGGTCGAAGGAGGACGGTGCGGCCGCGTGGGGTGGCGGCGGCGCGCGTGGCAAGGCGGCGGCGATCTGCCGCCACAAAGCTCTCGGTTAGGAGCTCTCCCGCGATGTCGCGGCGTCGGAGAGCTCGGGCCGGCGGGGATCCCGCCGAGGAGGACGAGGGAAGGTGGTGCTCCCTCCCGAGGTGGCGCAGCGGGGCCGAAGTCGAGCGGACTCGCCACCTCGCCCGCACCGGGGCCTTCGCGCCGCGCAGCGGCGCGGAGCGACGCTGGCGTTGCCCGGGGACGCCGGAGGGCACGCCGAAACTTCCTTGCCGGCGAGGAGATCGGGGCACCCGGGGAAGCGGCGGCCGCGCGCGGAAGCCTGGGGAAGATCCGGCTCCCGCTCGGGTGACCGAGAGCAGCCGCAGGAGCAAGGCGGCTCTGGCGGCAGCTCCGATGGCGGCGGCGGTCAGCGATGAGCGCCGGCGGTTGGTCTCGGCCCGGAGATGAAGGTGCACGGCCCAGAGATCAACCCCGCACGTGCTCGGCCGAGGTGGTGGGTTGAGTGGCCGAGGGAGATGGAGGAGGAGTTGGTTGGAGGTTTTCCGGCGGCCGGAGGCGCTCGCCGGTGGTCGGGGGGTGCGCTCGGGATGGCAGAGGAGGGCAGGAGGTGGCTAGGGCGGCTGGGAGTTGAAGGGGTGGCTAGGGTTAGGGTTAGGCCCATGAAACCCTAAAACACCATTTTATACACAAATGCATTTTTTGCATTTAGCCCTCCAAAGCCCACAATTCAAACTTTAGTCCCTGCCAGCATGTGATTTATGTGCATAGGACCCTCCATGTTCAAACCTTCGCATTTTGGCGCATAAAATATAGCGACTCTTCGTATTCCACCATTATGCGATTTTTGCCTCTTCGCGTTCTTTTCGCCATTTTCGGAGATCCGTCCGTCGGATTCACGATCGGATCGCGCCAGCGCGTTCAGCGCGTCGAGGACATTGAATCTAGCCTTTTACTTCGTTTGATTTGGTCTCGGATTCGCGAAGTATCCATTCTCCTCTTTATTCCTCCAATATCTCCAATTACTTAAGTCTTTAAGTAAAACCGTTCAAACCCCTTTTCCTCGACAACCGTGATTCAGAATCCAATTCCGTCAGTGGCATTGGTTCCAGAATAGTCGAGCCGTTCGAAACGAGCTATTGAAGTCCGATATTCGGAGTCCCGTACGCATCTGGACCCATCTTTACTCCGCGATTTCCCGAAAATCCGGAGTTACTATTCACTTTAAGTCAAACTTCCGGGTCGCGTAACTTTTTCGTTTTAGCTCGGTTTCGCCTGAAATTTGACGTGTGCTCTTATAATACATTTACGCACAATAACATTCAAAAACGAAAGTCAAATTTCATTTAGGTAAAAAGTCGGTTTATTACATGTGCCCAGTCTTGAATTTTCTTCTTCTAAATCAATGATCCTTCTTCTCAACCTCTTGTTATGCTTTGCCATCTTCTTCGACTCAACGATCAATTGGTGATATGCGGCGACCATCTCGTCTGCATCCGACTCTTTGTCCATAGAATTCTCCGGAGCGGATTGATCATGTAAGTGAGTCATAGAAATAGAGTCAGTAGATGATAAACATACAAAAGAAGTATCATAAGCAATAAGTGCAGTCGCATTCACGTCCTCATCACTTGAGGGTGACTCCTCAGAGGAAGAATCATCCTAAGTGATGGCTTGCATCGCCTTCTTTTTCAAAGACTTCTTATTGGGACAATCCGATGCAATATGACCAAATCCTCTGCACTTATAGCATTGAATTTGACCTTCATTATTCTTCTTTTCTTTTGTTGTGTCCTTAGAGTAATTCTCAGATTTTTTAGATTTTGAAGATGAAGAGGAAGAAGGAAAACTCCCTTTTGATTTATTCGACTTTGAGAAGTTCGGTTTTGAATATTGTCTCTTCCTAAAGTTTCGACGAAACTTCCTCGTTAATAGCGCCAGTTGCTTTTCGAACTCCTCCAATGTCACGTCGTCATTCGAATCCGACGAAGATGTCAAGTCGTCTCCTTTCGTCGATTTCAAAGCCATACCTGTAGACTTAGAAGACAACTTGGAAGAAGATGAATTAGTAGGAAAAGTCATTTCATAAGTTTGAAGTGCACAGACTAATTCTTCTACTTTAAGTGCATCCGGATGTTTTACCGTTTCTATAGCCGCAACCTTTGGACGAAATTGTTCGGGAAGGGTTCTTAAAATTTTTCGAACAACTTTAGATTCAGAAATCTTTTCTCCTAAGTTAGCACACGTATTAACTATATCTTGCAAACGAGTATAATACTCGGTAAAAGTTTCATGTTCTTCCATACGAATAGAATCAAATTTACTCGCAAGCATTTGCAATTTTTGAACTTTTACCAAGCTTGTACCCTCGTGTGTAACTTGTAATGTGTCCCAAATCTCCTTGGCGGTTTGACACGCCGTGACACGAGAAAATTCCGTTTGATTTAAAGAATTGAATAAAGCATTGATACTCTTCCTATTAAACGATGATAATTCATTTTCATCCTTCGTCCACTTATTTCTAGGTTTAGGGCTGCTAACATTATCAACAACCTCATTTGGATGTTTCCATCCAAATTCAATTGATTGCCAAACTCGCTCGTCGATGGCAATAAGGAACGCTCTCATACGAACTTTCCAGTAAGCGTAATTAGTGCCATCAAAAAGCGGAGGTCGATTAATGTTACCGCCCTCAGCCATAGATTACAACCTATACCCGCTCTGATACCAATTGTGAGATATGAATCCTTAAGATCTAAAAGGTAATTAACACCTAGAGGGGGGTGAATAGGTGTAAACGGCAAAAATCAAAGAATCTCGATGCAAAATAAAATAAATGCGGAAAATAAAAATCAAACACCGAGATTTAACGTGGAAAAACTCCAAGCCGGAGAGAAAAACCCACGGGACCGATCACGCAAAACAATCCACTATAGAAAAATCAAGTACAAGTGATTTAACCAAAAACACAACTCGATTTTACCGAATCCTCGTTGTAGATTGTCTCCGTTGGTCCTCGATCGACGAAAATCCTTCTATCGATCCCACTGCAAATCCTCACAAAATCCACGTCTCGAATTGTCATGCCCCGGGGTCGGCAGGACCTCCCCCAAAGCGTTCCCAGACCCGCCATATGCCGACACATACAAGGCGTCTAAATAAAAACAGCGGAATTAAAACAATAATAGGCTACAACTAATAATATCAGAGCCACATACAGCTATCCCTAACAGCAAGTAGGATCAATAAACAGGTAGGGAGGAAAGAGAGAGTACTAAAACTGCTACAAGTAAAGAGTAAAAACAACAGTGTAGCTCTATGTACAAAAGGGAGAGTACTATAACATTAGCTTTTCTCCTATGTTATACATAGTTCTAAGTTCAAGTTCACTTGTTCTCATGTCATTTTTCACTAAGTTCAACCGGCCCTCAAGCCACTAGAAGAATGCTACATCATGCACAAGTCGCTCTCTACTACATAGAGGTCAATATTTTTATTATACATGAGGCACATGTTTAAGCATTCTAAAAATTCAATCATGATGTAACTAACACGAAAACACATGATTTTCTATTTTACGGTACTCAAATAATTCCAATGAGAATTTTCATTGAATTTGGAGGTCAAACCCACCGATGATCCTCGCACGCTCCGGGTCGCCAACCCCGACACTTTTCAGACTCCTTGTACCCTAGAAAGGTCATGCAAGAAGTTTCAAAGTCAACTGGCGAGCCCACGACTCAAACAGCGAGTAACAGAACTAGAGAATAGGGAAAAACTCACCAATGAGTAAAATCCCTCACGAAGCTTCGAATGGAAGCTAGATCCCTTCTAAGGCAACCTAAGTAAAGATTCTAAACCACATAATTAGGTTCAAAAGCCTTAGGAATTACCCAACTCCAAAACCACATAGGAAGGGAAAAACTCACCACCTCTAAGGTAGCAATCCCTCTAGAGATCCCAAAAGCAAGCTAGAGTCTCCTCAAACCAACCTAAAGGAATGTTCTAACATCATCAATTAAGCTCTAGATGCACCAAATCAAAAAGCCCCAAAAATAAACCCTAATATCAACATCTAGGGTTTCATCTCAAGAGAGGCAACCAAAACCTATATTAGAGGAAAAGAACTTGATGCTTACCTTCTAGGAGCTCCAAACAAGGCTCAAATCCCTCCAAGCTTGAAGATCTTCCTCCAAATGAGCTCCAAGTCCAAGCCCCAAGCCTCTACCAAGATGACAATGGCACTAGGAGGCAAAAGGAGAAGAAAAGAGAGGTTTAATCTCTTGAAATCCACCATAAACCCAAGAAATCCATGAGTAGTAGAGAGAGAGACTCCCCACCTCAATTCCCTATTGTTCTCAGCACAAGGGAGAAGCCCTAAGGGCTGGGGTGCTATATTAGAAGCAACAAAATGCCAACAAGCCCCTGCAGTTTCGAATTTTCAAAATCGCAGACAGTATCCCTATACCTATGCAGACTCAAAACAAACCAAACCCGAGGCTCGGGTTGGTCGCTCTAGTCCCATACCAGACAGACCCCATGTACCTAAGATAGCAACTCTGCATCAGATAAAGAACCATCCGTACCTACGCACAGACTCCCGTAAACAAACCCGAGAGCAACCTAAATTCCAACTTTTTGGACTTTAGTGCTTGGAATTCATCCACTAACCTCGGTACTCGTGCCATAGGTCGGAGCACAGTCAACGACCCTCCAGAAAATGTGGAAAAGCTCAGATATCACAACTCACACTCGGACCTTGCTATTTGCGAAAGTTCAGTGCGTCACATTCACCCCTCCTAAAAAGAGGTTTCGTCCGCGAAACACAAAAGTAAAGTCATACCTCATGACTCCATCTGAAAGAGATGGGGATAGCGCTCTCGAAGCGCACTCTTTAGCTCCCACGTGGCCTCTCGCTCCTCGTGGTTGCTCCAAAGGACTTTCACGTAAGAAAGCTCCCGGTTCCTCAACTTCTTCACCTCGCGAGCCAAAATCCTCACTGGTTGCTCCTCGAAGCTCAAATCCTCTCTCAGCTCCAAAGGTGTAGCATCCAAAACATGAGCTGGGTCATGTATATACTTCTGGAGGACCGATACATGGAAAATGTTGTGTACACCCGATAGGTTCGGCGGTAGAGCAAGTCTATACGCTACCGGGCCCACACGCTCCAAAATCTCATATGGTCCAATGAATAGGGGGCTTAACTTACCCCGAATCCCGAATCTCCTGACTCCTCTGGTGGGCGAGACTTTCAAAAAGACATGGTCTCCAATTTGAAACTCCAAGTCTCGTCGACGTCGGTCGGCGTAGCTCCTCTGCCTACTCTGGGCTATCAACAACCGCTCCCTAGCAATGCGAACTTTGTCCTCTGCTTCCTGGAGCACATCCGGGCCTAAAGCCAAACTCTCACCAACTTCACTCCAATGAAGTGGTGATCTACATTTCCGTCCATAGAGTGCCTCAAATGGCGCCATCTTGATGCTTGCTTGATAACTATTGTTATAAGCAAACTCTGCCATCGGTAGATGCTGCGACCATCCTCCCTGGAAGTCGATCACGCAGGCTCGAAGCATGTCCTCGAGTGTCTGTATAGTACGCTCTGACTGCCCGTCACTCTGAGGATGGAAAGCAGTGCTAAAGTCCAGTCGAGTACCTAAGGCGTCCTGAAGACTCCTCCAAAAGTGTGACACAAAATGTGTGTCCCTGTCCGATACAATAGACGTAGGTACTCCGTGTAGTCGCACAATCTCATCCAAATAAACCTGTGCGAGTCTCTCTCCAGTCCAGATAGTATGGATAGGTATGAAATGTGCTGATTTTGTCAACCTATCCACGATCACCCATATAGCATCATGCCCGGCCTGAGAGCGGGGCAATCCCATCACAAAGTCCATGGTGATCTTCTCCCACTTCCACACTGGAATCGGTAAGCTCTGCAACTTCCCCGCGGGAACTCTATACTCAGCTGTCACTTGTTGGCAAGTTAGACAACGAGCTACAAACTCGCCAACATCCTTTTTCATCCCGGGCCACCAATAAAGCAACTTCAAGTCCTTATACATCTTGGTGCCTCCCGGATGTATAGCATAAGGTGCACGGTGTGCCTCTAGGAGAATCTCCTCTTTAAGCGTCGATTCCGCCGGTACACAAACCCGCCCACGGAATCGCATCAAATCACCATCGTCAACGGTAAAATCACTGATGCAACCATCAATCATCTTCGCTCGAACTTTTTGCAACTCCACATCGTGAGCTTGCTTTTCCTTGATTCTTTCCAATAAAGTTGGTTGCACCGCAAGAGTCATCAACCTCATAGGTGTATCAGGAGCCACCACCTCCAACTCCAACCGCTTCATCTGCTCGATCAACGGCGGTTGAGTAGTCATCATCATCGTTAAGTTTTCCATCGATTTCCTACTTAGCGCATCAGCCACCACGTTAGCCTTGCCTGGGTGGTAGAGTATCGTCAGATCATAATCCTTGAGGAGCTCCAACCATCTGCGCTGCCTCAAGTTCAACTCCTTCTAAGTAAACAAATACTTTAAACTCTTGTGATCCGTGTATACTTCACACCGCTCACCATAAAGATAGTGGCACCATAGCTTCAGTGCGAACACTACAGCCGCCAACTCCAAATCGTGAGTAGGATAATTCCTTTCATACTCCTTCAGCTGGCGTGAAGCATACGCGATCACCTTTCCATCCTGCATTAACACGCAACCCAATCCATTAAAGGAAGCATCACTATAGATCACATACCCTGCTCCAGCAATTGGCAGGGTTAGGATTGGCGCGGTAGTCAACCGTTGCTTCAACTCTTGGAAGCTTTTCTCGCACGCATCATTCCAAATAAACTTGGTGCCTTTATGCGTGAGCCTCGTGAGGGGAGTAGATAACTTCGCAAATCCCTCAACAAACCTCCTGTAGTAGCCGGTCAACCCAATAAAACTCCGAATTTCGGTCACACTCGTCGGTCTAGGCCAATCCTTGACGACTTCAATCTTCTTGGGATCCACGGCTACACCTGATCCCGAAATCACATGGCCCAAAAACGCCACCGCTCTAAGCCAAAACTCACATTTCTTCAACTTGGCATAGAGTTTCTTTTCCTGAAGCACTTGAAGTACAAGCCTCAAATGTTCCTCGTGATCAGCATCACTCCGGGAATAAACCAAAATATCGTCGATGAACACTACGACGAAACTATCCAGATATGGCCTGAAGACACGGTTCATCAAATCCATAAAAGCTGCCGGGGCATTAGTAAGCCCAAACTGCATAACGGTGAACTCATAGTGTCCATACCGTGTCCTGAAGGCCGTCTTCGATACATCCTCAGGCTTGATCTTCAGCTGATGATATCCCGACTGTAAGTCGATCTTGGAATACACTCTCGATCCCTGAAGCTGATCAAACAGATCATCGATCCTCGGCAACAGATACTTATTCTTAATCGTGACTTTATTGAGTTCACGATAGTCCATACACAAACGAAGTGATTCGTCCTTCTTCTTCACAAAAAGAACCGCGCTTCCCAAGGTGACAACAGTTTGCCTCACATAACCTTTATCCAAAAGGTCCTGCAACTGTGCCTTTAGCTTTCTCAACTCTGCTGGTGCCATCCTATAGGGTGCCTTTGAGATTGGAGTAGTCCCAGGGACGAGATCTACTACAAACTCAATCTCCCTATCAGGTGGCATTCCTGGTAGCTCACGGAAACACATCCTGGAACTCCCTCACTACAGGAATGTCCTCAATCCTAGGAGAGTCCTCAACATCTCGGAGTGCAATACTAGCCAAATAGGCTATGCACCCGGTGCTAATCAACTGCCTAGCTCGGGAGGAGCTAATAGTCATCGCAAATAGCGAACTCTGGCATCCCCAAAAAACAACCTCCTCATGACCCGGCTCTCTAAACGTCACAGTACGATTCACACAGTCGATCGTAGCGAAGTACTGGGTCAACCAATCCATGCCCAAAACTATATCAAACTCCCCGAGCTTGTGCACCACAAATAGGTCCACAGGCATGATCCAATCCCCAATCTGAACTGGGCAACTAATACAACACTCTCGAACATCTATAGAATGTCCAGGTATAACAACTCGTCCCGAATGTGACAAAGGTGTCCTAGGGATGTCATGCAACTCGGCAAACAGCCGATCAATAAAAGAACAGGATGCACCGGTATCAAATAAAGCACGTACTCGAATGCTGAAAATCAAAATGATACCTGCCACGACATCCTCACCGCCGTCGCCGTCGCCGGGCGCATACAAACGCCCACTCGGCCCCGTCGAGATCCTCGCTCGCCTCCGCGCGAAGGCCTCCCACCGGTAGGATGCGTAGGTGTCCCTGGCCGGAACCTCGGCGATGCCGGTGCCGATGCCATCGATGGCGCTGGAACTGATCCCCTCGGGCAGTCCGACTGAAAGTGGCCCTCCCGGCCACAAGAGAAGCACGCCCCGACCCTCGCGGCACCGTTTGGGGTGACGGGGGCCGCTACAAATCACACGTCGCCGTGCTCGTCATCGATCCGGTCCTCGCGCTACCGTGGGGTACCTCGTCCTCGAGATCGGCTCCGGGATATTTTGGCGGCTTCCTCGAGTGCGTCCCGACTCGCACTCGCCGGCGGCCTCTTGCCCTTGCCCCGATCCAAGCCTTCTTGCCGTTCCTTCTTCATGACTATCGCGCCCTCTCCACAATGAGAGCGCGATTCACGCATGTGCGCAGTTAGCGACCGCACAAGCCTATAGATAGAAGGCCTCACCACTCTCAAAATCCCGGCCTTGTCCTCGTCGTCCCGCACGACGAAAGGTACACAGCAGAAGCCTCGGTGAACTCCCGCTCATAATCTGCCACTGTCCGCTCCCCCTGGCGCAAGCTGCGCAAATCTGTCTCTATCTGCCGTCGAACACTATCGGGGAAATAGTGCTCGAGTAGAAGTCCCTTGAACCTCGTCCAAGTCATCGCTGCCAAGTCGGTGCTCGGGTTCTCCTGAATGTCCCGCCACCACTGATAGGCCTCGCCGTCCAGATGGTGTGTGGCGAGCCAAACTCTGTCTCTCTCCTCCACAAAGGTGTCTCGAAAGAGCTTTTCCATATGCATAAGCCATTTCTCTACTATCCAATGATCCACGTTCTCGCCGTCGAACACACGTGGATTGCACCTCCTGAACTCGTTGAGGCGGCTCATCAATCGGTCTCGCTCTAGCCCCTCAACCATCGTCGGGAAAACTGCTCCTCCTAGGGGCATCTGAACTGGTGGTGCCATTGCCACCCTCTCCTGTCGTGCCGCGTACGCACGTAATGTAAAGATCCGGCGCCGGAGTCGGCGCCGCGCTACCACCTCGGCCGGAGCCGGTGGTACCGGAGCCTAGGCTTCCCTAGCGCCCGCCGTCCGCAGTGAAGGTCCTCAAGTCGCTTCAGCGCGCCGCCTCTCGTCGCCGCCGGGCCGCCGCCGTCTCGCCGAGCCACAAGGTCGAGGACCGCCACTGTCCTCACCGCGGACTCGCCGGTTCAAGTAGCGAGGTCTCGACCTCCTCAAGATGTGCCATGTCCGCTGCTCCGATAGACTGGGAGCGAGTGATAGGCATCAACACTGCAACAACATAAAAGCGCAAGTTAATAGAACCCACGCTATCGCAATCCCCACTCAGAAACCCAAATCATGCGAAAGTAAAGAAGTGTGCTTTACAACTAACTCCCGATGTTACGTTGTCGGCCGCCAACGTAACCCTCCGCGAAGCTAGAAGCTATACACCTCGATCAAACTCCAACTTTTTAGAGTTATAATAAAACCCAATCAAGTACTTTCGCTCACAAGTTAAATAGACCTCGTCTCTCGCGAGCCTATTTCCTGTAGTCCAACCAGCCTAAGGTTTGCTAGGTCCTCTAAGACGTCACCCTAGGCACTGATACCAAATTAATCTGTCATGCCCCGGGGTCGGCAGGACCTCCCCCAAAGCGTGCCCAGACCCGCCATATGCCGACACATACAAGGCGTCAAAATAAAAACAGCGGAATTAAAACAATAATATGCTACAACTAAGAATATCAGAGCCACATACAGCTATCCCTAACAGCAAGTAGGATCAATAAACAGGTAGGAAGGAAAGAGAGAGTTCTAAAACTGCTACAAGTAAAGAGTAAAAACAACAGTGTAGCTCTATGTACAAAAAGGTAGCCTCTACCAAAATACAGGCACACACACTCATCCTCTCCAACTAAAACAAAAGGAGAGATGAACCACCTAGCGAGACTCTCCGCCGCTAGCCGAAGCGACACCCTTACCGCGATCCCTGGCCTCCCCCGCTGAAGGTGCTGAAACACGTCAGAAAACAGAGGGCGTGAGAACTATAAAATATAGTTCCCAGTGGGCAATTACTGACCTGCACAGATTGCTCCACTAGGCCGAACAGAAGTAATAGTACTGAAGTAAATAACTGTAAATAAGGCATAACTGTAAAGCTGAATAATTAACCCAAAGTAAATAAGTTACATGCTTTATTATACCCGAAATGTCAACTTTAAACCCGTACCTTCTATTAAGCTCTCAAGTATACTATATATGTCAAATACTATGCCACAACATTTCCAAGTATCCAACTACTAAGTCCTATCTAGTAGTGATGTCAATTTTCTATTACATGTCACTGTTCAATTCTCTTTCTAGGATCTACACAACCTTTGGACGAAATTGTTCGGGAAGGGTTCTTAAAATTTTTCGAACAACTTTAGATTCAGAAATCTTTTCTCCTAAGTTAGCACACGTGTTAACTATATCTTGCAAACGAGTATAATACTCGGTAAAAGTTTCATGTTCTTCCATACGAATAGAATCAAATTTACTCGCAAGCATTTGCAATTTTTGAACTTTTACCAAGCTTGTACCCTCGTGTGTAACTTGTAATGTGTCCCAAATCTCCTTGGCGGTTTGACACGCCGTGACACGAGAAAATTCCGTTTGATTTAAAGAATTGAATAAAGCATTGATACTCTTCCTATTAAACGATGATAATTCATTTTCATCCTTCGTCCACTTATTTCTAGGTTTAGGGCTGCTAACATTATCAACAACCTCATTTGGATGTTTCCATCCAAATTCAATTGATTGCCAAACTCGCTCGTCGATGGCAATAAGGAACGCTCTCATACGAACTTTCCAGTAAGCGTAATTAGTGCCATCAAAAAGCGGAGGTCGATTAATGTTACCGCCCTCAGCCATAGATTACAACCTATACCCGCTCTGATACCAATTGTGAGATATGAATCCTTAAGATCTAAAAGGTAATTAACACCTAGAGGGGGGTGAATAGGTGTAAACGGCAAAAATCAAAGAATCTCGATGCAAAATAAAATAAATGCGGAAAATAAAAATCAAACACCGAGATTTAACGTGGAAAAACTCCAAGCCGGAGAGAAAAACCCACGGGACCGATCACGCAAAACAATCCACTATAGAAAAATCAAGTACAAGTGATTTAACCAAAAACACAACTCGATTTTACCGAATCCTCGTTGTAGATTGTCTCCGTTGGTCCTCGATCGACGAAAATCCTTCTATCGATCCCACTGCAAATCCTCACAAAATCCACGTCTCGAATTGTCATGCCCCGGGGTCGGCAGGACCTCCCCAAAAGCGTTCCCAGACCCGCCATATGCCGACACATACAAGGCGTCTAAATAAAAACAGCGGAATTAAAACAATAATAGGCTACAACTAATAATATCAGAGCCACATACAGCTATCCCTAACAGCAAGTAGGATCAATAAACAGGTAGGAAGGAAAGAGAGAGTACTAAAACTGCTACAAGTAAAGAGTAAAAACAACAGTGTAGCTCTATGTACAAAAGGGAGAGTACTATAACATTAGCTTTTCTCCTATGTTATACATAGTTCTAAGTTCAAGTTCACTTGTTCTCATGTCATTTTTCACTAAGTTCAACCGGCCCTCAAGCCACTAGAAGAATGCTACATCATGCACAAGTCGCTCTCTACTACATAGAGGTCAATATTTTTATTATACATGAGGCACATGTTTAAGCATTCTAAAAATTCAATCATGATGTAACTAACACGAAAACACATGATTTTCTATTTTACGGTACTCAAATAATTCCAATGAGAATTTTCATTGAATTTGGAGGTCAAACCCACCGATGATCCTCGCACGCTCCGGGTCGCCAACCCCGACACTTTTCAGACTCCTTGTACCCTAGAAAGGTCATGCCAGAAGTTTCAAAGTCAACTGGCGAGCCCACGACTCAAACAGCGAGTAACAGAACTAGAGAATAGGAAAAAACTCACCAATGAGTAAAATCCCTCACGAAGCTTCGAATGGAAGCTAGATCCCTTCTAAGGCAACCTAAGTAAAGATTCTAAACCACATAATTAGGTTCAAAAGCCTTAGGAATTACCCAACTCCAAAACCACATAGAAAGGGAAAAACTCACCTCTAAGGTAGCAATCCCTCTAGAGATCCCAAAAGCAAGCTAGAGTCTCCTCAAACCAACCTAAAGGAAGGTTCTAACATCATCAATTAAGCTCTAGATGCACCAAATCAAAAAGCCCCAAAAATAAACCCTAATATCAACATCTAGGGTTTCATCTCAGGAGAGGCAACCAAAACCTATATTAGAGGAAAAGAACTTGATGCTTACCTTCTAGGAGCTCCAAACAAGACTCAAATCCCTCCAAGCTTGAAGATCTTCCTCCAAATGAGCTCCAAGTCCAAGCCCCAAGCCTCTACCAAGATGACAATGGCACTAGGAGGCAAAAGGAGAAGAAAAGAGAGGTTTAATCTCTTGAAATCCACCATAAACCCAAGAAATCCATGAGTTGTAGAGAGAGAGACTCCCTACCTCAATTCCCTCTTGTTCTCAGCACAAGGGAGAAGCCCTAAGGGCTGGGGTGCTATATTAGAAGCAACAAAATGCCAACAAGCCCCTGCAGTTTTGAATTTTCAAAATCGCCAGCCGCACCTGCATGTATCCCTATACGACATGCACTCAAACAAACCCAAACCCGAGGCTCGGTTGGTCGCTTCAGTCAGTCCCATACCGCAGATGCACCCCATGTACCGAAGATAGCAACCCCGTCGCACTCTGCACAAAGAACCATCCCCGTACCTACGTACTCCCGTAAACAAACCCGAGAGCAACCTAAAATCCAACTTTTTGGACTTTAGTGCTTGGAATTCATCCACTAACCTCGGTACTCGTGCCATAGGTCGGAACACAGTCAACGACCCTCAAGAAAATCTGAAAAAACTCAGAAATCATCTCGAACACTCGAACTTTGCTATTTGCGAAAGTTCGGTGCGTCACATTCACCCCTCCTAAAAAGGAGTTTCGTCCGCGAAACTCGAAAATACAAGTCATACCTCATGACTCCATCTGAAGGAGATGGGGATAGCGCTCTCGAAGCACACTCTCTAGCTCCCACGTGGCCTCCCGCTCCTCGTGGAGCTCCACAGGACTTTCACATAAGAAAGCTCCCGATTCCGCAGCATCTTCACCTCGCGAGCCAAGATCTTCACGGGCTGCTCCTCGAAGCTCAAATCATCCCTCAGCTCCAAAGGTGAAGCATCCAATACATGAGCTGGATCATGTATGTACATTCTAAGGACCGATACATGGAACACGTTGTGGACACCCGATAGGTTCGGCGGTAGAGCAAGTCTATACGCTACCGGGCCCACACGCTCTAGAATCTCATACGGCCCAATGAAACGGGGGCTCCACTTTCCCCGAATCCCAAATCTTCTGATCCCTCGGGTCGGCGAGACTTTCAGAAAGACGTGATCTCCAATGTGGATCTCCAAGTCTCGTCGCCTCCTGTCAGCATAGCTCCTCTGCCTACTCTGGGCTGTCAACAGTCGCTCCCTAGCAATGCGAACCTTGTCCTCAGCTTCCTGGAGCACATCTGGGCCTAAAGCCAAACTCTCGCCAACTTCACTCCAATGAAGTGGCGATCTACATTTCCGTCCATAGAGTGCCTCAAATGGCGCCATCTTGATGATCGCTTGATAACTATTGTATAAGCAAACTCTGCCATCGGTAGATGCTACGACCATCCTCCCTGAAAGTCTATCACGCAGGCTCGAAGCACGTCTTCGAGTGTCTGTATAGTACGCTCTGACTGCCCGTCACTCTGAGGGTGGAATGCAGTGCTGAAATCCAAGCGCGTGCCCAAGGCATCCTGTAGGCTCCTCCAAAAGTGCGACACGAAGCGGGTGTCTCTATCCGATACAATCGAAGTGGGTACCCCATGTAGTCGCACAACCTCGTCAAGATAAACCTGTGCGAGTCTCTCACCAGTCCAAGTAGTATGGATGGGTATGAAATGCGCCGATTTTGTCAATCTATCCACGCTCACCCAAATAGCATCGTGCCCTGCCTGTGAGCGAGGCAATCGCATCACAAAATCCATGGTGATCCTCTCTCACTTCCACATTGGAATCGGTAGGCTCTGCAATTTCCCCACGCGAATTCTATGCTCAGCCTTCACTTGTTGGCAAGTTAGACAACGAGCTACAAACTCGCCAACATCCTTTTACATCCCGGGCCACCAGTAAGACAACTTCAAGTCTTCTCCGAGGAGTTCCTTCTCTAAATTGTGCTTGTTCGACCAGCTATTCAGTTGGTCATCACCAAAACCCAGTGCTCCCAAAAGCTGAATTCCAGTACTCACTTTCCTCGTCTAGGTCGAGGGCGAAGCCTAGCTCTGCCTCAATTTACTCGTACAATTGGAATTCCGTTATATAGCTCTCTGAGGCGGATCCAACAATACCGCTCGTAGCAAAAACCCGGGGTTCAAACCCATTACCTGATCCATCAACACTCCATCGGGATGCTCACTAAAGAGATGTGATACAATATCTAACCGTTGGCTCTAATCCCAACAGTGCTTGCTCAGCTCAAAGTCAGATCTTGTCAAAAGATTGCACGACTGAGTGTAACTCCAATCCTTAATTAAGCATAGCGTCATTTCCACATGGCTATCCTTTTATACCTGCTTGGCATGAACAGTCCGGCAATCAAAATCCATAATAATCATCTCTTCCGATTGTCGTGACAATTGACAAATCGTCCAAATTGGTTCTCCAGAAGTGGTTACTCGATTCACCAATCGGCATTGCACCCCAATGCCTCCACAGTAGTCTCAACTCCACCACTGGGGTGGTACTCACTGCTTCTCTTCTACATATATAGTCAAGAAACACATCCCACACGCATCCTCAATCTACTAAGCTCATTCCCTTAGTCTCGACTTGATGCCTCAAGTAAACTCTTCCTAAGCCTACGCCGGGAGCTTATCTTTGATAGAGGGTCTCATAGCACTAACTGCTCACGCGCTCGAAACGAATCATTCGAAATTCTTCTCCACAATGCTTCCCTTAGCATCAGATACCCCAGGTATTCATAGTCACAAAGCTCAACTCAAGTGATAGAGAGGGTTCCATTTACAATTAGTAGTAGCTCTCTATCAATGTCTCCATGAAGTGACTATCGACCAGAACGTCGATCTCAACCACTCTTCCACGAAGTCTCTATTGCAAGGAACTTAATTCCACATGCAACATCCGTACAAGGGAAAATCAGCACTTGGTACTTTCCCTCACGAATTTTTCCAACAACTCGATCCAACAGTGAGAGTTCACACTCCGCTCACCTCAGTATGCTTCCGCAGTTGATCCTTGCAGATCTTCATCGGAATACCCGTGGCCATCTACGACTGGTTCCGTCAATCCATCTTGAGGGCTTGGAATTATCACCCCGCAAGTCCCTAACGTTGGTGAAGTACTACAGGCTTCGGCAACGTCACGCTAATCCCCATGATGTCCCAAACAAGTACCAACATTCGTTTGAGGTACAACCTCAAACTCCAACACGGAATGGTATTACTCTGATTGCAATACGATTCAATCGAGTACGCCAATACTCAAGGCTAATTGAAACGATCGACGAGCCTCTACAGCCGAGCGATTGTCCATTCGTGATTCATTTTAGATCACGATGGCCGACGGTCGAAACGACCCTACAGGTCCTACCTCAATAGAGGGTGTTTCTCACGAAGCGAAACACGAAATGCAAAGATCTCCCTGCCACTTGAGCTCACGATTCGTGACTCCGTCAGGAGAGCATTAACAACTCTAAAGGTATCCTTCATTCTGAGGATTCTCGAACAACTGAAGGTAACGGCCAGTTAGGCCCCAAATCCTCTCCTATACTTACCTAGTTTTAGGTAAGGGAGATAGTCACCACAACCAGTGGAATAAATCCTCGACATTGTTAAGGATTTTGTGTTGGCAAGTTTCGTGAATTGAGTCGGAGTCTTGAAGGATCGGAGCGGATCGAAGAACGGTGAAGAATCAAAGACTTCGAAGAAAGAGGAATTGGCTCACGATGAGAATCACGATGCCTAGGTAAGTTTTTAATTCATGTTATGGTGATTCATACTTAGTTATAGGCATTAGAATCATAAAATCATTGTATAACGGATTAGAAATTGTATCGGAACTTTGTAGTTTTCGAAAAGTGAAATTTCAGCAAAAATACAAAGTTATACCGGTATAAAATTGGTTTTGTACCGGTACAAAAAAGTTGCTATACCGGTATAGCCATCAATCCATTACCGGTAATGGCCCTTCGCAGAAAAATCTTCCGTCATTGCATTACCGGTAATGGCCCTGTTTTTGTACCGGTACAAGAAGGTAAAAATCTGAGTTTTCTTCTTCGGTTTTCATCGATACTCCAACGAAGGATCACCATATTCATGATTCTATTCATGGTGGCGTCGTGGATTCGGCGTGATTGAAGACTTCGTGGATTCGGAGCGTGGCGTCGTGGATTCGGCGTATTGAAGACTTCGTGGATTCGAAGCAAGGCGTTTCGTGGATTCGGAACGTGGGCGTTCGTGGATTCGGACGTGATCGTGGACAACTCGGTGGAGTGCGCGGAGATCCATAAGAGAGTTAGAGAGGTTAAGTCCGTGGAGTCGGTAATCACCTTGTAATCTTTTCTTTTAGTGGATTGGTATTCGCGTGTTGGTCCCGTGGGTTTTTTACTCCGAGTTGGAGTTTTCCCACGTAAATCTCGGTGTGCTTTTTAATTTCCGCATTTACCTTTTTAAAGCATCGAGAATTGTGGTTTTTGGCCGATACACCTATTCACCCCCCTCTAGGTGTTGGATACAATCTGGATAGATCCTTGGGGCTTTCCCATAAACATGCACTATTTCGTGCACAAAATTCCAAGGCGAGTTAAATCAGCTCGCAAGTCCAAAGGTACCAAGTACCTCACAAACTCCACACCACGAAAGCCAATCTATTTGTTGGCACGCAAAACCTTCTCGCAAGGTAGGGTGTTTGAAACGACACACCCGATCATCTGATCATCCTATAAACATCGAAGAATGATCAATGCTAGAAATCCTCGGGTTGGTTCACTACACACTTGGTGTATCCTCGATCTCACGATCCCACACGTGGCATTCCACGCCCTTGGGTCTAAGCTCGGACTACCGTTCTGACCAAAACTCTGCCCTACCCGAAGGTACCGGGCCGCTGTCAATCATGTGAGTTACGGGGAAGCCCCAAGGATCTATCTAGATTGTATCAAACAACACCTAGAGGGGGGTGAATAGGTGTATCGGCCAAAAACCACAAATCTCGATGCAATAAAAAGTAAATGCGAAATTAAAAACACACCGAGAGTTACGTGGGAAAACTCCAAACTCGGAGTAAAAAACCCACGGGACCAACACGCGAATAACAATCCACGAAGAGAAAAGATTACAAGGTGATTACCGACTCCACGGACTTAACCTCTCTTAACCTCCTATGAATCTCCGCGCACGCCGCCGCGTTGTCCACGTCCGAGTCCACGAACGTCACGTCCCGAATCCACGAAACGCCTCCACTTCGAATCCACGAAGCCTTGATCACGCCGAATCCACGACGCCCACTCGAATCCACGAGCGCACTCCGTCCGGAGCAAGAACCATACGATCGGTGATGATTTATTGCTTAGACAATCATTAAAGAACCGTAGACGATGTTTCTAAGCAATAGCCGGATCAATTCTCTATTAAGAACAAGAAATTAGGGTTTCGAGAATTGATCCGATAGAAACTTGTTGTTGAAGAAAGAAAGAAAGCACCCAACAAGTTTCTAGGGTTTCAAGAAGATATTCTATGCTTGGACCTGTTTTAGAAACACCCCTACATCTTATTTATAGGTTTAGAAGACTTAGAAGTAGACTAGGATTGTGAAAACCTAATTTCAGAAATTTTTCCGGGTTCAGGGACCGGTCCTCCAAGGTAGGGACCGGTCCTCCCTTGCGCAATAAGAAATTAATCACCGAGGACCTGGCCTCACCGCTCGTGGACCGGTCCTCTTTGCGTCAAGAGAAAATCAGTTACTGGGACCGGTCTTCATAGGTAGGAGACCGGTCTCACTCTGCGTCATGAGAATATCAGGTTACTGGGATCGGTCCTCTAAATGTGGAGACCGGTCCTCTGTGCAAAATTGCGCAGAAGGTGCTTACTGGGACCGGTCCTCTCAATGTGGAGACCGGCCCTCTCAACCAGATATGCAGAGTGAAGAACCAAATTAGTTAAAAACTCAATTTCAACAATCCTAATGTCTTCTAAACACTTGTTAATGCATATAAATCATCATCATCATTATTTGAACTTACCGAGCATTGTGGATTTACGTTTCGAAGTCATGAGCCTTCGATCTTCGTCTCTTCTTCTTTAACCTTCAAGACTTGACTCACTTCACGAAATATGCCAACATAAAATCCGCAACAATCTCCCCCTTTGGCAATTTCGTGACAAAACCCAAAATTACATTAAAATACTCACAACGCTCATCTCACCAAAAATAGAAAATGAAATTCATTGCCATCACCAAAACAATGAACTTCTCGCGTGAAAGATCTAAAGAGAAATACAAAATTACAATTTTGCAACTCCTAAACAAACTCTATGACTTAGACACAACTAGGAGTCTTGAAGTCTTCAATGATCTGCAATTAGATTACTTTCTCCACGAACAAAGTTCACAAACAAAGTTAGTAGAAAAAATATGAAAATGAAAATCTCTCCCCCTTTGTTCATGAAAATCTCTCCCTTTTTAAATTCAATTTAAGTTCCCAATTCTTCCCTTTGTTCATGAAAATCTCTCCCTTTTTAAATTCAATTCAAGTTTCCAATTCTTCTCCCCCTTTTTGTCAAAAATTGCCAAAAAGAAACACAAATAGAGAGAAAAGCAAACTAGCAAAAAGAAAGTAGTCATGTCATAGTTAAAAATCGAGATACCAAAAATAAACAAACTAGACATAGTCCTAGGAGAGAAAAGATAAAATATAGATAATGAAGCTCAAAAAGAAAAAATCACTTCGTGTCCTCATCAAAAATTTTGCCTTGTTTCCTCAAAAATTCTTTAAAATTAGATTAATTTCATAAAATTAATGATTTCACTTCAAAAATTACTATAATGAAAATAAAATATTATTTGATTTCAAAAGACATCAATTCATCAAAATTTGATATTAAGAAAAATCTAATGATTTAAAGTCATCAAGATGCAAATTGATGAAAAATAATTTTTAGAAATTTGAGAAAACTGACACCAATTTGTTGCAATTCGTTCAAAATAGAGATTTAACTAATAAGGCACCGGGGGTGGCTCTTTGAGCATCTTTTACAAACTATCACCTTATATCACCGAAAATTCTAAAATATTCATATATATTTTTTCAACCTTTTCGGTTTTTCATATACTTTCTCATGTGGTAGCTTCACACACGTACCGGACGACCGGGGTGGTAGCTCTTTCCTCCATGTGGTGGTAGTTTTCACACTCCTTTCGGATGTAACTCTTTCCACATCTTTTATACTTAAGAGTTTCTCCTTTTTTTTTAAAATATTCAAACTCCCCCTAAATTAGACAATCTCACAATTGAAAATAATTTTGACTAATCTTAGTCAATTAGCAAATATCCATCAATTATATTCAACATTCACTACCAAAATGAATTAATTACCAAGAGATTAAAATTAATTTCAAAATTTTGATGAATATATGTAAGAAGAAATCACATATTAAATTATTGTCAAAATAATAAAAAGTGGAGTAAAATCAATAATTAATATGAATTTAATTCAATTTGAATTGACTTTAAATACCGGTTAAGGCTCTTTGAAAAACCTTTAATTTCACCAATTTAATGATTTTCAATCTTCTTCTTTCAAAAAAAAATTTCAATTAAAGTAAAAACTCCCCAAATACCTTTTCTCAAAAACGATTTTGTAAACAAATTTAAAACAATTCAAACCCCGTCTAAACATGTAATGCAATGAAAGAAAAATATGCAATAAGCACCAATCAAAGCATTATAAAAATAAAAATAAACTAAGACGAGGAGCTAGGAAAGATATCACCTTTCCGGATCCAAACTTGTCGGATTGTTGGTTGTCTTGGCTTGTCGACGATTTTTGTGGTTCGTTTAAACGTTTGATCCACCATAGGTCCTTTCGAAGCAAGTTTCTTCGATTGATGTAGTTGTTGAGGCTTAGAAACCCAAACCGCTTGAGGCTTTGATTTCCGGTTCACATATGAGTCACGTGCTTGATGCACTCGACTCAATTGATTTTTCTTTTGATTCCGTGGGGGATGTCGAGTTTTAGATGATACCAATTGTCTTTTCGAAGTTGCCGATTGAGACTTAAAATTTTTGTCCGGGCAACTCTTTTTGATGTGTCCTTTGATGCCACATCGATGACACACCTTGTCCTTCAAAGTTGTTGAGACTTTTGATGCCGTCTTTTGATCCTTCTCAACATACGTCCTTTCATATCCGAGACCCAACTTGTTCGATTGACCCAATCCGAGCATATGATCCAATTTCTTCGATCCGGAAGAAAATTGTTGTATGTCGGACTTAAGTTGACGAACTTGCTTGGTTAGCTCTTGATTGGATGTGTAGGTTTCCTTAAATTGTTGCTCCAAAAATTCAATCTTGTCTTGATGTGATTTGATCGTTGAATCCGCTTCTTCTAGCTTCTTTTGGAGGACAGAATTGTTGTTCAAAATCGATTCCCGTTCCTCCTCAAGAGTCTTATTTGTTGTCATCAAATTCTTGTTCTCTTCTTCAAGATCGAATAAACGACGCCTCAACTTCTTATTGAGTTTCGCCATCTTCCGCGACTCAACAAGAAGTTGATTGTATGCTTCGGCTATATCCTCGTCGTTCGATTCCTCCTCGCTTACGTCGATGTCGCTCGAAGACCCATGCGAAGAGAGAGAAAGATTTGAGTTAGATACAATTGAAGATAAACAAGCTACATTAGAAGACGAAGGCAAAGAAGTATTAGTAAATAACGCAAGATTTTCGTTCTTCTCTTCGTCACTTGAACTTGATTCACCCGTTGTAGAATCATCCCAATTTTTTGCTTGCAAAGCCTTTTGCTTGTCACTTTTCTTTGAAGGACAATCCGGTGCTATATGACCATCGCCTTTGCATTTATAGCATTGGATCTCCCCTTCAAATTCATTCTTTTCTTTTGAGGACTTTGCAAGTTTTTTATCTTTCAATTTAGAAGATGAAGAAGATTTAGAAAATAATTTTTGCTTCAAAGATGAAGCATCGTTCTTCTTTCGGTAATTCCGGCGAAATTTCTTCGTTAGACGCGCCAATTGATGTTCGAAATTTGCGAGTGAAACATTTCCGTCGGAATCCGTGTCGTCGTCTTCTTCCTTAGTTGATTTGAGTGCAATCCCTGTGCTTTTAGAAAAAGACTTGGAAGAAGATTGATTAGTAGGAAAAGTCATCTCATACGTTTGTAAAGCACCTACTAACTCTTCGACTTTCATCTCGTCCGGATGCTTTACCGTTTCAATTGCGGCAACTTGTGCCCTAAAGCGTTCCGGTAGAGTTCGAAGAATTTTTCTAACTACTTTAGACTCCGGGATTTTCTCTCCCAAATTAGCACATGTATTGATAATGTCTTGAAGTCTAGTATAATAATCGGTAAACGATTCATGCTCCTCCATTCGAATAGAATCAAATTTACTACTCAACATCTGGAGCTTTTGAATTTTTACTAGACTTGTACCCTCATGTGTAATTTGTAGAGTATCCCAAATTTCCTTTGCGGTGTTACAAGCCGAAACGCGAGTAAACTCCGTTTGCGATAAAGAATTGAATAAAGCATTAATTCCTTTACCGTTAAACGAAGATGACTCGTTTTCATCTTTCGTCCACTTATTTCGTGGTTTCGGCGTTTCAACATTATCGACCTTTTCGGTTGGATGTTTCCATCCGAATTCAATCGCTTGCCACACCCGCTCATCGATCGCTATTAGAAAAGCTCTCATGCGAACTTTCCAATAGGCATAATTCGCGCCGTCGAAGAGCGGTGGTCGATTAATGTTTCCGCCTTCGGCCATTAGATAACAATAGATCTAGATCCCGCTCTGATACCAAGAAGTAGTATCATAAGCATGCAATGAAGTGTGAATAACAAGGCATGGGAAGAGTTCACCTTTGCGCACCCAAACCTTGTGAGTTTTAGGATGCGTCGGTTGGCTTGTATGCGTCTTGTGTAGCTTGTCGACGAATTGTGTTTTCTTCTTGTGTGGCTCAACTGATTTCGGTTTCCATGCTTGCTTTGACATCAATTTTGGACCTTCCTTCCTGGACCTAGCTTGGATCCCTCGGTTCGTGTTTGCCCCGGAGTTCTTCTTTTGTGTACAACGTTTCTTCACATGTCCTAGAACTTCACAAAAATGACAAACTTTGTTAGCAAAAGGATTAGTAGCTCGAGAAAGATTACCTTGAACCTTAGGCCTTGGTTTGTTATGGATCTCGCTCATTTGCTTGTTCACTTGTTCCACATACGTCCGTTCATATCCAAGACCAAACTTGTTAGTTTGACCAATTCCTAACATCTTGTCGAGTTTTGTAGTTCCAGAAGAAAACTTTTTCATGTCCGACTTTAATTGAATGATTGTCTTGGTGAATTCCATATTAGCTTCTTTTGCCTCCGTAAGTTGCTTGTTGAGGTATTTCATATTATCTCCATATGATTCTTTTTCCTTCTCAAGCACGGAGATTTTCTCTAGCAAGGAGTTGTATGCTCTTGACAGGCCATCTTTTTCTTGTTCCAAATCCTTTGTCGATGTGCCCCATCTTGAATTTTCTTCTTCTAAATCGATGATCCTTCTTCTCAACTTCTTGTTAAGCTTTGCCATCTTCTTCGACTCAACGATCAATTGGTGATATGCCGCGGCTATCTCATCTATATCCGACTCTTCGTCCATAGAATTCTCCGAAGCGGATTGATCATGCAAGTGAGTCATAGAGATAGAATCAGTAGATGAAAGACACACAAACGAAGAATCATAAGCAATAAGTGCAGTCGCATTCACGTCCTCATCACTTGAGGGTGACTCCTCAGAAGAAGAATCATCCCAAGTAATGGCTTGCATCGCTTTCTTTTTCAAAGACTTCTTATTGGGACAATCTGATGCAATATGACCAAACCCTCTGCACTTATAGCATTGAATTTGATCTTCATTATTCTTCTTTTATTTTGTTGTATCTTTTGAAAAATTCTCAGATTTTCTAAATTTTGAAGATGAAGAGGAAGAAGGAAAACTCCCTTTTGATTTATTCGACTTTGAGAAGTTCGGTTTTGAATATTGTCTCTTCCTAAAGTTTCGACGAAACTTTCTCGTTAATAGTGCCAGTTGCTTTTCGAACTCCTCCAATGTCACGTCGTCATCCGAATCCGATGAAGATGTCAAGTCATCTCCTTTCGTCGATTTCAAAGCCATACCAGAAGACTTAGAAGACAACTTGGAAGAAGATGAATTAGTAGGAAAAGTCATTTCATAAGTTTGAAGTGCAGACTAATTCTTCTACTTTAATTTCATCCGGATGTTTTACCGTTTCTATGGCCGCAACCTTTGGACGAAATCGTTCGGGAAGGGTTCGTAAAATTTTTCGAACAACTTTAGATTCAGAAATCTTTTCTCCTAAGTTAGCACACGTATTAACTATATCTTGCAAACGAGTATAATACTCGGTAAAAAGTTCATGTTCTTCCATACGAATAGAATCAAATTTACTCGTAAGCATTTGCAATTTTTGAACTTTTACCAAGCTTGTACCTCGTGTGTAACTTGTAATGTGTCCCAAATCTCCTTGGCGGTTTGACATGCCGAGACACGAGAGAATTCAGTTTGATTTAAAGAGTTAAATAAGGCATTGATACCCTTCCCATTAAACGATGATTGTTCATTTTCTTCCTTCGTCCATTTACTTCTAGGTTTTGGATTGCTAACATTATCGACAACCTCGGTTGGATGTTTCCACCCAGTTTCAATTGATTGCCAAACCCGCTCATCGATGGCAATAAGGAACGCTCTCATACGAACTTTCCAGTAAGCGTAATTAGTGCCATCAAAGAGTGGAGGTCGATTAATGTTACCGCCCTCAGCCATAGTTTACAACCTATACCCTCTCTGATACCAATTGTGAGTTACGGGGAAGCCCCAAGGATCTATCTAGATTGTATCAAACAACACCTAGAGGGGGGTGAATAGGTGTATCGGCCCAAAACCACAAATCTCGATGCAATAAAAAGTAAATGCGGAAAATAAAAACACACCGAGATTTAACGTGGGAAAACTCCAACTCGGAGTAAAAAACCCACGGGATCAACACACGAATAACAATCCACTAAGAGAAAAGATTACAAGGTGATTACCGACTCCACGGACTTAACCTCCTATGAATCTCCGCGCACGCCGCCGCGTTGTCCACGTCCGAGTCCACGAACGCCACGTCCGAATCCACGAAACGCCTCCACTTCGAATCCACGAAGCCTTGATCACGCCGAATCCACGACGCCCACTCGAATCCACGAGCGCACTCCGTCCGGAGCAAGAACCATACGATCGGTGATGATTTAATGCTTAGACAATCATTAAAGAACCGTAGACGATGTTTCTAAGCAATAGCCGGATCAATTCTCTATTAAGAACGAGAAATTAGGGTTTCGAGAATTGATCCGATAGAAACTTGTTGTTGAAGAAAGAAAGAAAGCACCCAACAAGTTTCTAGGGTTTCAAGAAGATATTCTATGCTTGGACCTGTTTTAGAAACACCCCTACATCTTATTTATAGGTTTAGAAGACTTAGAAGTAGACTAGGATTGTGAAAACCTAATTTCAAAAATTTTTCCGGGTTCAGGGACCGGTCCTCCAAGGCAGGGACCGGTCCTCCCTTGCGCAATAAGAAATTAATCACCGAGGGACCGGTCTCACTGCTCAGAGGACCGGTCCTCTTTTGCGTCAAGAGAAAATCAGGTTACTGGGACCGGTCTTCATAGGTAGGAGACCGGTCTCACTCTGCGTCATGAGAATATCAGGTTACTGGGACCGGTCCTCTAAATGTGGAGACCGGTCCTCTGTGCAAAATTGCGCAGAAGGTGCTTACTGGGACCGGTCCTCTCAATGTGGAGACCGGTCCTCTCAACCAGATATGCAGAGTGAAGAACCAAATTAGTTAAAAACTCAATTTCAACAATCCTAATGTCTTCTAAACACTTGTTAATGCATATAAATCATCATCATCATTATTTGAACTTACCGAGCATTGTGGATTTACGTTTCGAGTCTGCGAGCCTTCGATCTTCGTCTCTTCTTCTTTAAACCTTCAAGACTCCGGACTCACTTCACGAAATATGCCAACATAAAATCCGTAACAACTCACACCCAACCACGCCTGCCCAAAGGGCCCAGGCTCCGCAGTCTACAACTGGTCCAGGTACAGATCGTCCCCGAGCACCATCCGGCAAACAGCCGATCCAGAGATGCAACTAATGCAGTCGTCGTGAGATCCAAAAAGCATAGCAGAAAGCTACCCACAACCCGTAAACCAACCGTCTCAGTCAAAGGCTAATCCTCATCGCAAACAGCGAACCAACGTGATGCAATGCAACTCGGCAAATAGCCGATCAAAGGATAGGTGCAATGCACCGGCATCAACCAATGCACACTCGAAAGCTATAGTACGAACCAAAACACGTAGTCACCATCTTGATTGCCGTCGCCTCCTCAGTCTGAGCCGTATACACGCAGCCGCTCGGGGCCTGTTGTGACTCCTCCGTCTGCCTCTAAACAGGTTGCCTCCCGGAGTACGTCTGACTCACACCCTCGGCCATGGGCCTTTAGCCCAAATTCTTAGTCTAAGCCTTCTCGACGCTCTTGCACATACGCCACACCGCCTACCTCGACGAGCGCGCGGTTTACCACATCTTGGTACGTCTGGAGATTGGAAGGTCCGAAAGATCAACGGCTGAAGTCCACGCCATCTCGTACAACAACGGCGCACCAAGTGGGAGCCAAGGGGACTCCCTCTCGTACTAGGCCACAATCCGCTTCCCTTGGGGCATACCATACAGATACTGCTCCGACTTTCTCTTAACACTTTCAGTGAAGTAAAGCTTCAACAGGAGTTCCCCGAACCTCCTTCAAGTAGCCGCCACAATATCAGCATTGGTGTTATCCTGAATATCCAACCACCAGCTATAGACCACATCTTCCAGGTGGTGATCGGCAAGCCAACTCTGCCTCTCTCCTCCACAATTGTGTCGTGGAAATAGTTCCTCCATCTGCATCGACCACTTCCCTACGATCCAGTGGCCGTCCTTCTCTCCATCGAGGTTCCTGGGATTACACCTCTTGAACTCATTGGGCGATCCATGAGTCACTCTCGCTCTGCTCCCTCAACCATCACGGGGAAAACCGCCTGTTGCGGTAAGGGCCTTCCCAGGTGCTTCATTCACGCATCACGCATGCGCGCCGCGTTGACCTGCTGCTGAGTGGATGTCATTGGATCCGGGGGTAGTGGATGTCTCCACTTCCTCAAACGTTGTCGCGTCATCCGCTCCAGCAAGCTTAGAGCGGGTCGTCGTCAAGACACCACAACATCATTAAAGCGCAAGTTAATAAAACCCACGCTATCGCAACCCCGCTCAACAATACCCAAATCATGCGAAAGTAGTGAAGTGTACTTCACAACTAACTCCCGATGTTACGTTGTCGGCCGCCAACGTAACCCTCCGCGAAGCTGGAAGTTATACACTTCGATCAAACTCTAACTTTTTAGAGTTATAATTAAAACCCAATCAAGTACTTTTGCTCATAAGTCAAATAGACCTCGTCTCTCACGAGCCTATTTCCTATAGTCCAACAAGCCTAAGGTTTGCTAGGTCCACTAAGACTTTACCCTAGTCTCTGATACCAAATTAATCTGTCACGCCCCGGGGTCGGCAGGACCTTCCCCAAAGCGTGCCCAGACCCGCCATATGCCAACACATACAAGGCGTCTAACTTAAAAACAGCGGAAATAAAACATACAATAGGCTAAAACTATAGATATCAGAGCAATATACAGCTAGCCCTATCAACAAGAAGAGAGTAGGAAAACTATAAACATAAGGAGACTAACAACATAACCAAAAAGAACATAAGGTTAATACAACATTAGTCCCAAAAAGTGGTGGTCTCTCTAAATACGGGAACAACTCACAACCTCTCTAAAAGCAACAGAACTAGAGAAGTATGCACCTATCGATCAACCTCGCCGAGTGCCGCTAACCCGAAGCAACACCCTTGCCGCGATCCCTAACCTCCCCCGATGTGGAAGGCTCTGAAAAGAAAACAGAAACAGGGGGCGTGAGAACTATAAATTTATAGTTCCCAGTGGGCAATTACTGACCTGCACCATTGCACCACTAGGCCCAAAGAAAGGAGAGCAAGTAAACGATATAATTAAACTTGTAATTAAAGCATAAAGAGATGCTACAATAACCATGTTCCCAAAATTTAAATGTCATAAGTTCTCGTTCCAACATATATAAGATGATATGTTTTAACTATAACCAACAAGTATACTAACATGTAATTAAAGAATTACCAAGTATACTATAACTCCAAGTAAAGTCCACATAATCCAACTACTAAGTCCTATCTAGTAGTGATTGTTATTTAGTAAAGTTGAATGTCCAAGTTCAATTCTCTCTCTCTAGGATTTATCCATAGTAATCCAACTTGTGCCACCTAAGTACCGTGGTAGCCCGACATCCCTCGCAAGGAATGTGTCTATCCCAAACGGTCCCGTAGGTTTCTCAACACCGCACGCGCGAACGAATCGCAAAGGCCAACTCCGGAGTGCCGGCTTGTAGGGAGCGACCCTCACAAGCATGTGCGAAAGAGCACAAATGGCAACAAGTATAGTCCAAGTCTCAAGTATCCAAACCTCATGTCTCAACATGGAAATAGCAACTAGCAACCCTAAGGTCTAGTTTAAATACTCTCATGACACTAGATGCTCTATGTCAAAGTTTATTACAAGCCTAATGCCGCTTGATGACATTCGCTCACTAAGTCACACTTTTGATGCCAAGCCAACGTCGCTTTATGACGAGGGCTTTTCTCCTATGTCATGCATAGTTCTATGTTCTCAAACACATGTCAAACTAACTATAACAATTTAGTTCAAGTTCTCAAATAGAATGCTACCATCACTCAGCTCTCACAAGCATGCATCTCTACTATATAGAGGAAAATTGCACTATACATAACATATGTATCTTAAGCATTCTAAAATTCACAAATAATATATGAAACATGAAAACACATGATTTCCCAATTAACCGTAAGCATATAAGCTCCAATGAGAATTTCTCATTGTGCTAGGTGAGGCCAAACCCACCGTCGCTCCAAGCGTCGCTCCGAACCGCTAACGAAGCTTCGATTCCTACTCCTAGTACCCTACAAAGTAAATCCTAGGAGTTACAACCTCTAAAGATGAACCATGTGTTCAATCTTTAAACTTCTATACAAAGAATAAGGAAAAACTCACCTTAGTAGTGTAAGAATCCTTCTCCAATCCTCAAATGGAGTGTAAATCCCTTCCAAAGCAACCTAAATCAAGGTTCTAAACCAATCAATTGGACTCTAAAAGCCCTAGGTTGCAAACCCCCAAAATAAACCCTAATATGCCAAATCTAGGGTTTCATCTATAAAGAAGCAACCAAACTCAAATCTAGGGGAAGGAGATGAGTTGCTTACCTTCTAGGAACTCCAAACAAGGCTCAAAACCCTCAAAGCTTGAAGATCTATCCTCCCTCAAGCTTCAAATCCAAGCTCCAAGCTTCACCCATGGTGGAAAATGCACCAAGAAACAAAAAGGAGAAAAGAGAGTGATTAATCTCTTTAAAAACCAACCCAAAGCCCTAGAAACCAAGAGAGAAGTAGAGAGGGCTCCTTACCTCTTTTCCTCAGTGATCCCAGCACAAAAGAACCCTAAGGGGTCGTGGGTGCTGTTATAAGATGCAACAAACTGCCAAAAAGTCCCTGCAATTTCGGATTTTCGAAAGCGCAGTATCTTACAAATGCGGGTTTGTCTGGGTATAAACCTCTGAAAGCAGACAAACCGAGCCTCGGGTTTGCCCGATCCCACCTTATACGGTATAAATCTCGATGCATCGGTATAGCCATCAAGGCTGTACCGGTATAGCAACCATTTTGTACCGGTACAAGAGCACAGAAATCCAACCCGAGAGCAACCTAAAATCTAACTTTTTGGACTTTAGTGCTTGGAACTAATCCACAAACCTCGGTACTCGTGCTATAGGTCGGAACACAGTCAACGACCCTCCAGAAAATCTGGAAAAGCTCAGAAATCATCTCGAACACTCGAACCTTACTATTTGCGAAAGTTCGGTGCGTCACATGCTCAAGGTGTCGCCATCCAGGGGGATCAAGCGGTTCGGTTTGCGGAACAAGCTTAGTCCGCGATTCGTGGGACCGTTCGAGATCCTGGAGCGTGTTGGTCCGGTGGCGTACAGGTTGACTCTACCTCCGAGTCCGTCCCACGTCATCAGCCCGACGTCTATACAGTTACGGGAGGATCTGAGCTACGATGAGGCTCCGTTGCGGGTTTTGGCACGTGAAGTGAAGCAGTTGCGGAACAGGAACATTCCGTACGTGAAGGTTCAGTGGGAGACCCACGAGGAGCGGGAGGCTACGTGGGAGCTTGAGTCTACTATGCGGGAGCGTTATCCGCATTTGTTTATGGGGGATCCTTGATTTAAGTTTCGGGGACGAAACTTCTTATAAGGGGGGAATGATGTAATAACTGACAATTTTATCATAATAAAGAAACCCTTTTGTTGACGATGTTATTGTGTGGAATTAAATTACAAATGCACTCGTCAAATTTCAGATCAAAATGAGCTAAAACAGAAAAGTTACGCGATCTGGAATCCTGACTTAAAGTGAATAGTAACTCCGACTTTTCGGCGAGCCAGGGAGTAGAGAAGGGTCCAGATGTGTACAGAACTCCGATAATAGGACTTCAATAGCTCGTTCGAACGGCTCGACTATTCTGGAACCAATGGCACTGACGGAATTGGATTCTGATGCATGGTTGTCGAGAAAAAAGGTTTTGAACGGTTATACATATATAAATATATATGTGGATTTATGGAGGAATAAAGACGGACTGTTTCGTCGCAGATCGGAGACCAAATCGGACGAAACAATGCTAGATTCGATGCCGATCGTCTTTGAACGCAACGTGATGTACGATCCGATCGGAAATCAAGGACGGATCTTCGGAATTGCAAGATGATCGCAGAAGTGTAAAAATGGCAATTCGGAAAGAATGCGAAAGGTCTAATATTTTATGCACCGAAACGCGAGATTTCGAATGTGGAGGGACTTATGCGCATGTTTCATCTCCCGGCAGGGACTGGAGATGAAATAGAAGCATATGGAGGGCTAAAATGCAATTATGCATTTATGTATAAGAACATATGTTAGGGTTTCATGAGTGAAACCCTAACCCTAGCCTCCTCACCTTCTCACAGCCACCCTAACCGCCTCTACCCATCCTTTGCCACCTCGTGCGCGCGCCCCCGGCCACCGGCAGCGGCCGGAACCGCGGCGTGCACCATCTTTTCCTCCCCTCGGCCGCAAGCTCCATCTCTTGGCCGAGGAACTCAGATCGGGCAAGGGAAACCCTCCAACCCTTGGATCTAACATCCACCGGCCTAGATCCCTCGCCGGCGTGCTTCCTTGGCCGGCCCCGTCGTCCCCGAGCGCCGCCGTCGCCGCCGTTGCTCCCTGCGGCCAACAGGAGTCACCCAGGCCGATCCTGGGTGATCTCGGTTTAGAGCGCCGCCGCCACCTTCCCGAGCTCATGCCGCCCTCCTTCGGAGACGGGACATCTCCGGCGTGCCTCCCCGGCGTCCCCGCGCCGCCGCCGCCGCCGCTCACTCGACTACGCCGCCGGATTCGGCGCGGATCGGCGAGCCTCCTCGGCTTCCGGGCATCGCCGCCTCCCGAGGGGAGCATCGGCTTTCCCTCGGTCTCGGTCTTGGGACCGTCGCCGCCTCGACGTCACCGGCCGCCGCCGTGCGCCGCGGCGCCAGCTAACCCGAGAGGAGGTCGGAGGAGTTGATCTCGTCGCCGCGCCACCGGCCGCCTCCCGCCGCCGGCCGGCGTCTTCCGGACCTCTCGGACACAGTGCTTCCTTCCCGGCGGACCGGCCGCGCCGACCGCTGCGGCCAACCCTAACTCCCCCGGGTCAGGTGAGCAGTAATTTTGTAAACAGCACCTAATCTAGGATTTTGGGCACGATTTCCGAGGCTCCGATAGGTCTTTTTGACCTCGTGAGGTGAGCACGGTCATCGCCTCTTCGTGATGAACGCGATGCTCACCTCCGTTTGGGTTTTTGATGCCCCGATTAGCGGGATTGTCGTACCTTTCGCGCTGTGCGCGCTGTTTTCAGAAGTTCGTGTCGCTCGTGCGAGTGCTACAGTGACCGAAAGTGCTCCGAAAGGTGAGCACGGTCTCCGGCACGTCGAAACCTTCCAGCGACTGTGATGGCTCGATTTATTAAGCATCGGTTTGCGTGCACGGTCCATAAAAGCCCTAAAATCACATGAAATAATGTGTTTTTATGATTTGTTAGGGGCTTTTATGCAATTATAAATTATGTGGCTGCTGTGGGCAGTGTGTACGTGCTGTGGGTAACCCCTGGACTGATCGTCCAAGGTCCCAAGCCTTTACGGAAATCGAAAAGTAATTTTCGGAGCGTTTTTCGGCAAAATCAAACGGAAACGCATTTACGCTTCGGATTTCTTACGACTCTTAGTGGTTATTTATGATGTCGCGAGCCTTATTGGTGGTCACCGCGTCGTTTGAAGGTTCGGAAACGACGGGTGGCAACAGTGGATTCAGTACGATTTCGGGACTTCCGGGCACTTCGGCAATCGGTTTTGGGAAACCGATTCCCGTGGGTTCATTAGTGGGGCGTTGTGAGTAGTGGTACTTGTGTTGGTGGGTTAGATGCTAACCCGGTGGACCTTTTCGTAGGTCCGGTTTCTTCGTTTCCACAAATGACAGATCAGATTTTCTACAGTCGTATAGGTGGGTACTTCGATCCGACGTTGGTACAGTGGTACACGCTGGTGACGTTCCTTCCACCTTACTATTCATATCTTTTATCATTGATATATCTTGCACCTTTGTGTTACAGTATTACTCTACTAAGTGTTTCCATGTTTAGTATCATGTGTAGGAGTAGAGTAGATTACTTCTTGTCAGCCTATGACATCTGTGACCTGTTCGGTCAGTTTACTTCAGTATACTCAGTGACCTTGTTATTCGGTTGGTCAGTTCTTGTGTTTCCTTCAGTAGTACTTGCATACAGTTGAGAGGATGTTGAGTTGTTCCATCCTAGTTGACTGATTGGTCGGTTACGGTACTTCCTTACGGTTTGACGACCTATACGGTCGATGCGCCCTTAGGGCGGGATTGTCGGGCGGTTGCGACGTTTGGCTATTGAGCATATCGGCATCGATCGCCGAGATACACACGCATTTCACGAACACCGGCGGTCGATCCTTTGCAAGAGGGTGTTCTTTTAGGAAAAGTGGTCGCGAGGTTCGACCGTGAGCCCTAGAGTGGGTTATATGCACACTGTGGGCCGGCGGTCGATCTTGGGTTGTACACAGGTAGAGTGGCAGTGGGCATAGGCCTGAGGTCTACGGACCAATAGGGCAGTTTATAGATTGGGTATTTTTGTACTTTCGTACCGTTGACGCATACTTACAGTAGCTGTTGTTTCATATCTTTATATCTCTCCCGTTTATTTGTTTATCATAGCTACTGTACTACTATTATCTCCTCTTGTGTCTATCTCCGCGAGGAATCCACTCGGAGGCGTAGCCATGTTTACATGTTCTCACCCTCGCCTTCTTTTACAGTGTGACGTTGTGTCATAGTGGGACTGGTGAGGAGCGAGTCTAGTTCGCGAAATAGCTCCGTCCCTTTGTCGGTTATCCCTTTACCTTTCCTGTTTTATGACTTAGACTTATTTATGGTTCAGTTCAGTATTTACTTTGAATATGAGATATTTTATAATGTAATAAAGAATATGATTTTTATGGATTAAAATGGTTTTCTACCCCTCGTGGTAGCGTGTTTTTAAAAGAAAGGGTTTCCGCGTGGGAAACAGTTTTCAAAAGGCTTTCTTACTATGTTTATCAGCTTCTACATCTCTTAGTTGTGACCCTGTGGTGAATGGTTGAATGAATAGCTATAACTGTTAATTGTTATAAGTTCATTGTATTTGTTGTTGTTTCCTGGTAGTTTACTACACTCTGTACATGTGCGACGCCGTGCAAATACAGGGGAGACTCTGTCCGTGTGTACACTGGACTCCCTGTATTTGTGGCGGATCTGGCATACCTTGGGGTCAGGTTTTCAAAAAAAAAAAATTTCGCTGTATTTTTCACTTTATTAATAACCCCAGGGCGTGATAGACGCCCACTTGAATCCACGAGCGCACTCCGTCCGGAGCAAGAACAATTTGATCGATGATGATTTATTGCTTAGATAATCATTAAAGAACCGTAGAAGATGTTTCTAAGCAATAGCCGGATCAATTCTCCATAAAAAACGAGAAATTAGGGTTTTAAGAATTGATTGATTCGATAGAAACTTATTGTTGAAGAAAGAAAGAGAGCACCCAACAAGTTTCTAGGGTTTCATAATGGTCTAAACTCTAAGCATGCGAATTAATGGAACCCCCATCGCTTATTTATAGATTTAGAAGACTTAAAAGTAGACTAGGATTGTGAAAATCCAATTTTGAAAATAAAATTAGAGATGGACTAGGATTTGAAAACCTGTTTAAAATCAATTAGAAAACATAGAGATATACTAGGATATGAAAACCTGTTTAAAATCAATTAGAAAATATAGAGATAGACTAGGATTTGAAAACATGTTTTAAATCAATTTTGTCCATATATTCAATTTAAAAACATCCTAAGTCTTCCAAACACTTTTAAATATTTATAAATCATCATCAATAATATTTGAACTTACCGAGCAATGTGGATTCATATTTTGAGTCCTCGATTCTTCGATTTATCCTTTCTTCTTTAAACCTTCAAGACTCCGAACTCACTTCACGAAATATGCCAACATAAAATCCATAACAACTCGTCCCAGGGACTGTGAACACACCCGTCCCGTGCCCGATTGCGACTGTACGGCTACCCCCACTCTAACCCTCAATGGAGAGCAAGTCCAACCTGCACACCTGACACCAACGCGAGAGCACAGCGCCCAGCTACGGAGTGGCACTCAGGGGAGCTATCTAACCGAGTATACAACGTGTCTCTGTCGAGCTCAATCAGGCTCTAAATAGTCAAAATCTCATAACTGGAGTCTAAACAAGTCTAACAACCGACTCTACGTGCCCTCGGCACAAGCTGAGACCAAAACAGTGATATGGGCCCACCGTCTACCCCGACGGCTCCCGACAATCTGAAACAGCCTAGACTCTGCTGTAAAATAAGCTCGACACCCCAGCATGAGCATAAATGCAAGCTACACTACCCTGGATATCTATCGCACTAACCCTGCGACGATACAACGATAACACAGCTCCTAGAGCTAAATCCGGTAGTGCATGCATATGCCGGTCAAAATCGTGGTTTTCTCCTAAATCAAGTCCAAGTCCAACATGTATATTTACTGCTTACTACTCATGCTCCCAATTCAGATATTATCCATGCTATAAATAAATGAATCTGAGCTACTATTATATATTCAACAACCGAACTATACATGCCGACTACAAGTGCACTTAAGAGCAAAACCGATAAAAACCCACCTCAATAGCTAACTCCTAGCAGCGAAGGGATCCTCGATGTAACCTCGATCCCTGCTGGTCAGTCGAGCTCCTCCAAGACCAGCAACTAAGCTAACACCAAGTTTTAAAACATTACATCCCTCAATTAGCACCGATTTTCAGCTCTTAAGCTTAAATAACTCAATTCCAAAGATTAAAACTCACTTAAGCAGCTCCACAGTAGGTGAGGACAGTGCTAAATCTAAGGGAGTAATCTGGAGAATGATCCTCAGGTCCTCAATTCCTCTGCTTCTGAAAACGGTATCAAGAAAACTCAAAAATCTTCAATTCTATCAAGGTAGCAACAGCAGCAGAGTAAAGTAAAATTTCTACCAAGCTAACCTTCTCCAAACTCAGTAATCCAGGGCTCACTAGCTTCCTCTCGAAGTCCCGAATCCAGCGAATCAAGTTTTGCTGAATTCCGACGCTCCTACGCGGAGAACGAGCCAAAACGCTGCGAGTCGACGCTGGAATCTGCAGCAGTAGCATTCAGCTCGAAAATTGTAGGAGTTTGAAGCAATAGAAGGAGTTCCAATGGATTACTCACCACCATGATCGCCCTAGGAGCAGCACCACGTCAAGGATGGCGAAAACCGCACTCGCCCGGCCTCCTTGCAGCAACACGACGTCCAATGCACCCTCGATCGACTACACGGCGCGACGTCGACGTCGAAGCAACTCCACCAAGCTTCCTCTACTTCAACCGGGCAGCTAGAGGGAGAAGAAGGAGAGTAGAAGCAACAGAGAAGGCCCTCAGCTTCTCTCTCTACAGTTATAAGGGGGAAAAGGTGCTGGTGATACAACCAAAGCTGCAATTTACCAAATTGCCCTCTCACCTACCAAAGTGTACCGGTACACGGGCAATTTGTACCGGTACAAATGGGCCAACCCGAGAGCAGTTTCCTGCGCGGCACTATACCGGTACATCCTTGATGGTTGTACCGGTATAGCCATCATGCTTGTACTGGTACAACCCAGAATTTGTACCGGTATACATTGACAGAAAACCTACATTTCGCAGATTTTTCAGAATCCAGCTGCTCTCGCGTCCCCACTGAGTCCATCTAGCGTCCAGTTCGCGCCAACGCGACTTGGACTTGTCCCGACACTCACCAGAGCTGTCGACAAGCCTCAACTGCCAAACTCCAGGTCTCTACATTAGTTGTGAAAAGTGTTCAAATATTGTTCGAATGAATTGAACAAAATTTCGTTGGAACCAAATTTGAATGTCAAAATTAGCCATTTTTTAGATTTAGATTTGACATTCAGATTTGAATGCCAAAATTTTTTAGATTCGCACATGAATTTAGTTTTTTTTTTGGTATGGATTTAGATTTGGATACGAATTTGATTATCTTTATTCTCCTTTGTTTAAAATACTTTAAGGCTTCAAATCTGACTTTGGGGTGAAGAATTACAGCAAAAGAACTCCTCAAATGCTGCTTTAAGCCTTCCCAATCCAGCTGATAGCAAGAACAAAGAACCATCATCAAGGCCATCTTTAGTCTCAAGCTAAAGAGAGAAATAGTTAGCTTACCTCACTAAACTTCAACTCAGCTCCCTACTGAGTTTGAGTTGCGCAAACGCCTCTCCCAAGATTCCTTTCCACCCTCTCGCAGCTGCTCCAAGACTCCCAAACCAACTAGCATGAAAGACGAGAAGAAATAAGCTCAAATCGATGATTTCCACTCAAAGAGAGAGAAATCCTAAAGAGAGAAAGTGAGAAAGGTGCAAAGCCACTTCTCAGAGCTCTAGCATCTTCCACACAGCTATAGGTGTCGTGCTGGGGAGATAAGGATGGAATTTAGAAGTGAAATTACCAAAATAACCTTGCTGCCACGAATTTGCTGTGCTTTGTACTAGTACACACTCATGCTTGTACCGGTACATAATGCAAAATGTTGATTTCGCAGGTTGCAATGCACTTTCGTGCTTCCGACGATCCGATTACTCTCAAACTTGACCACAACCTCTCCTACAACCTTTAAAACTTGTGGGTGGACTCCAATTACCAATCCCACTCTCTCGAACTTCGCAATTTTCTCAAGTTCAGAGTACTACATTCACCCATCCTAAAAAGGAGTTTCGTCCGCGAAACGATAACAATTACCTCAAGTTTCCGTCAATAACAATTACCTCAAGTTTCCGTCAGAAAAAGGTGAGGATTGTGCTCCTGCATCACACTTTCCAACTCCCAAGTGGCCTCGCGTTCGTCATGGTTGCTCCAAGGCACCTTTACATAAGGTATCTCGCGATTTCGAAGCCGTTTCACCTCCCGAGCCAAAATTTTCACTAGCTGCTCCTCGAAGCACAAATCCTCTGATAGCTCCCCTAGAGTACTCTCCAAAATGTGAGTTGGATCAAATACATATTTTTGAAGTGTAGATACATGGAAAATATTATGCACTACCGATAGGTTCGGCGGTAAAGCAAGCCGATATGTTACCGGGCCTATCCGCTCCAAAACCTCGTAGGGTCCAATAAATCGAGGACTCAGTTTTCCTCGAATACCAAATCTCTTAACCCCTTCTGTCGGCGAAACTTTTAAGAACACATGGTCCCCAACTTGGAATTCTAAATCTGGTCGACGTTTATCAGCATAACTCTTTTGTCGACTTTGTGCTGTCACTAGGCGTTCTCGTGCGAGTCGAACTTTAGATTCGGCCTCCTGTAGCACATCTGGACCCAAAACCAGTCTCTCACCCACTTCGCTCCAGCGAAGTGGTGATCTGCACTTTCTACCATAGAGGGCTTCAAATGGTGCCATTTTAATACTTGCTTGATAACTATTGTTATAAGCAAATTCTGCCATAGGTAGATAGGTAGAAACTGTGGCCATCCGTCCTGAAAATCAATCACACAAGCTCGCAACACATACTCTAAGGGTCTGATAGTATGCTTAGACTGCCCGTCACTCTGGGGGTGGAAAGCAGTGCTAAAATCCAATCGTGTGCCCAAAGCATCATATAGGCTTCTCCAAAAATGTGATACGAATTGGGGATCCCTATCAGATACAATAGAAGTAGGTACTCCATGTAGTCGCACAATTTCATCAAGGTACACTTGTGCGAGCCTCTCTTCTGACCAAACAGTATGAATCGGAATGAAATGGGTAGATTTAAGCATCGGAATGAAATGGCTCGGAATGAAATGTGCGAGCCTCTCTTCATGCATCTAAGTGTTAAAAAAAAAATTAACTAATTTCGAAATGAGACAAGCAACAAAATTTTGTGCCAAGACCGGACTTTGCTCGCCGAGACCGGATGTCATGCTAATCTGTGGAGTGTGCGCGTGTGACATCCGGTCTTAGAAATGAAGACCGGTCTCCACTGGAGGTTTTTCAAAAAATATGAAAATTTTCAGAAACACTGTCATTCAACAGTATCTTGGCATACTTTGCATGAAATATATTAACAAACTTCTAGTCAATAGAATTCAAAGATGTCGTTGTGAGACCCCGGATAATCCTATATATGAGATATAATAGGGCTAAACTCTTAACCCGGCTTAAGCATTTGGGTGGTGGCAAGACCCAAGAGGTTAAGAGAGTTAAACGTGCTAGGACGGGAGTAGTCCTAGGATGGGTGACCCCCTGGGAAGTTAGGGCGTCACAGATGGTATCAGAGCTAATTACCAGCCGGAAGTGTGAGATGAGTCTCGGCTGAGCCAGGGTCTAGATGACGGGCTAGCGAGACGAGTCTCACACCGCCTGGTACTTGTGAGTCTGAGCCTGACGGGACGTCAGGGCTTAAAGGTGGGGAGATTGTGAGATCCCGGATAATCCTATATATGAGATATAATAATAGGGCTAAACTCTTAACCCGGCTTAAGCATTTTGGGTGGTGGCAAGACCCAAGAGGTTAAGAGAGTTAAGCGTGCTAGGACGGGAGTAGTCCTAGGATGGGTGACCCCCTGGGAAGTTGGGGCGTCACAGTCATAAACGTTGAACAGTACATCAACCAAAATTAAATGTAATATATCGTTAAATTCAGCACATTAATCAAGATCTAATCATTAAATGCACCGATTTTAATTGACAAGTATGCATCGATTAAGATCAAAGAAAATCACACTAAATGAAATGAGCACAAGAATATTGTCTAATTGAGTTATGCACATATTTAAAATAAGGAGTGGCTCTTTGAGCATCTTTATCATAATTTCCACCTTATGTCATTCGATAATGGAACACTCACCGAACACCTCAATTAAAAACTTGATTTCGAACTTTTCTTAGAGATGTATACTTACATCCATGTGATAGCTTCACACACTTACCGGACGACCGGGGTGGTAGCTTTTTCTCACATGTGGTGGTAGTTTTCACACTCCTTTGAAAGGATGTAACTCTTTCCACATCTTTTATAGGTGGTAGTTTTCACACTCCCAAAGGAGTGTAACTCTTTCCACATCTTTTAATTTTAAGAATACTCCCCCACAAATAGCGCAACCCTTAATGAGAAAATAGTATTGTGATTTCATAAAATAATGACATTATTTTCCTAATAATGCAAACCCTCAAATAATTTCAATACACTTTTGAGAGTTCAAGAGTGATGTACTAATTTAACAAAAATATAGAATCAATTTCTAGAAGATGTTGAAGTTCAAAATGCAATGACATGGAAGAATTGAAGTGAATCGAAGAATGTTAAAATAAATCATGCAAAAAAAATTTTAGATCAAGTCAAAATAACGGATGATGCATAATTGACAGTATGTACACAATGACCCATAGAATATATCTAGGTCGAAGGATTCATACCGATAGTCTTTCTTAAATATAGAAAACATTTTTGATCTAAAGGCTTAGTCAAAATATCTGCTAATTGATCATCGGTAGAGATATATTCAAGTTTGAGAGTGTTTGATTCGACCAAATCTCTTAAAAAATGATATCTAAGTTCAATGTGTTAAAATCAAGAGTGTGGAACAGTTTTTTTTTTTTTTTTAAATTTTATGGCACTCGTGTTCACGGAAAGTTGTAAAGGTGGAGCAAGGAATCCGATAATCAAATTGTACACTTTCTCATCCATAACAACCGAACATCACAAACTCCAAAACTCCACTAGGAGGATCTTCAGATGATGAAGTTGAAGAGATAGATGAATCACTTGATGCAACAATGAACTAAGGAAAAACTAGTAAGAGCAAGGGAAGATTTCACCTTTGCGCACCCAAACCTTACGAGTTTTGGTTTGCGTTGGCCGGCTTGAGAGCGTCTTGTGAAGCTTGTCGACGATTTTGGTTTGCTTGTTCTTAGGATCATCCACCTTCGGCCTCCAAGCTTGTTTGGTCTTTGCTTTAGGAGCTACCTTGGTAGATTTCGATGAGGTCCTTTGTTTTGTGGGTGTTGTGGAGTTCTTCTTGAGTTTGCAAAATTTCTTCACATGACCTAGGACTCCACACAAGTGACAAATTTTGTTAGTAAAAAAAGATTTTGTAAGCGGATCGAATTTACCTTGAACCTTAGGCATTGTCTTAATCGAGTTCACACCGACTTGGTTCGTGACTTGCTCAACATATGTCCTTTCATATCCTAGTCCAAGTTTGGATGTTTGACAAGCATCTTATCAAGTTTCGTCGTTCCGGAAGAAAACTTGTTCATGTCGGATTTGAGTTGTATGATGGTCTTGGTGAACTCCAAGTTTGCTTCTTTTGCCTCAATGATTTGCTTGTTGAGAGACTTCATATTTTCTTCGTAAGTTTCTTTTTCCTTCTCAAGTGAGCTAACCTTTTCTAGTAAGGCGTTGTATGCTCTCGACAAACCATTTTTTTCTTGTTCCAAGGACTTTGTTCATGAGACCAATTGGGAGTTTTCACTTTCTAAGTCGAATAACTTTCTTCTCAATCTCTTGTTGTGCTTTGCCATTTTTTTCGACTCGACGACCAATTGGTGATATGCGGTTGCCATCTCATCTACATCCGACTTCTCCTCCGAGGAATGCCCTGACTCGGATTGTCCATACAAAGAACCACCCTTGGCCATTGTCTATAACCTATACCCGCTCTGATACCAATTGTAGGTTGTAGGTCACAAAGATCTAAAAGGTAATTAACACCTAGAGGGGGGTGAATAGGTGTACAATGGCCTAATAAAAAACTCGATGCGATTTTAAAGTAAATGCGGAAAAATAAAATCAACACCAAGATTTTACGTGGGAAAACTCCAAACCGGAGAGAAAAACCCACGAGACCGATCACACTAACTATCCACTAAGAAGCAAATTGAGTACAAGGTGATTCACCCACAACCCTACCCAATTTTACCGAATCTTTGACGTGGATCTCCTTCGCCGGTCTTCGACCGATTGAACTCCTCCAACCGACCACACCGCAACTCCTTGCCGCGTCAACGCCCCGAATCCTCAAAGCGTCCACCGAATCCTCGGACTCTCACGCGATCCCCGCGTCACCATCCGTCCGGAGTTGTAGAAGAAAACTTTTGGTGATCTTAACAATTAACGCACCATAGACAATGGGGGAACCCTTTTAGTCAATCATCAAGTTGATTCATGAAGGAGTATTCAAAGAGAAAAACCTAGAATCAAACTCGACGATCAACAAAATAAAACTCGCTTTAAGAATTGAATCATAAAGCTCTAAAACGAGTTTCTAGGGTTTTAAGAGGATCTATAATCTAATAATTGTGCACATATCAATTAATGAACCCCCCATGGTCTATTTATAGTGTTAGAAGACTTGTAATTAGAGTAGGATTGAAATCAGCCTATTTTGGAAACAAACCCGACATCAAGGTCCGGACCTCACATATGGAGACCGGTCTTGGGAGTCCGGACTTGTCCCCTCTCAACCGGTTCTCACTATCGGTAAATTTGTAAGAAATTAATCAAGGTCCGGTCTTAACCATGGAGTCCGGTCTTATCTTGCGTAACAACAATGATCAAGCCACGGATCCTGACTTAGGCTCCAAGACCGGATTCGGATTAAGGTCGCGCAAGAAACCAACTCTGGGATCCGGACTTAACACTGTGTCCTGGTCCCCGAACACGCTTTTTCCGTATTTGAAATTTTGTCAAATTAAGATTAATCCAAGTCTTCTAACTACTAATTCTTTTATAAAATCACCAGAAATTATCTTAGATTCATACCTGAGGTGCCGAGCTTCTCCGCTGAGTCTTGAATCTTCAAACTCCTTCTTTGTGTTCTTGACTTCTTCAAGACTCCAATTACTTTACGAAATTCGCCAACTTATAAAATCCTTAACACCGAGGTCGGCCGTTTGCTGGGTCAGTAAGTTCTCCAATCGTCTGATTCCCTCGTCTTGGCGGCGCAAGGTTTCGGCCTGAAGTAGTACCACGCTCGCCTGTCGCTCTACCACGCCGACCAAAGCGGCCATCTGTTCCTTCAACTCCCGAATCTCGCTGGAGCGGGGTGATGTAGGCTCCCCGGTCCCGGTCGCCTCGGCTGCCATCGCGATGTTGTCGGCGTCACAAGCTGCAACAACATAACAAGCACGGGTTAAAACAACCCATACTGACGTAGCCACACTCAAAGACATAATACCCCAATCATGCGAAAGTAGGGAAGTGACTTCCAACTATTTCTCGATATCACGTTGTCGGCCGCCAACGTGATCCTGCAAGAACATAGATGTCTTTCACTTCGATCCAACTCCAACACTTTTGGAGTTATAAAGACAACCCAATCTTGATACTTTCACTCACAAATGGTCCCAAAGACCCCGCCTCTCTCGTTCCTATCCCTTAGCGTCCAACCGGCCTAAGGTTTGCTAGGTCCCCTAAGACTCAACCCTAGGCTCTGATACCAAATTAATCATCACGCCCGGGCCCGGCGAAGCCCACCCAAGACGTGCACGGCACCCGCCGTGTACACCAAACAAACACGATGCACACAAGGCGTCTACTAAAACAAGGAAGGAAAAGAGAGTAATCCTAACAAAGCTATCAGAGCGAGTAATATAAAACCACTAAGTTCTAACATACAAGATCCACAAAAGTGATACAAAGTATAGAACTAGATCCAGAAACTGATACAAATCTCTAAAACAGATACATAATACATCTTTTCTAAAGGTGCAAAACGAAAAGATGATGACGGGTCCACTATAGTAACTCCGAGGCTCTAGCTAGCCGCAAAACCCTTGCCTCGATCCCTAGCCACTCCCGATGCGGATGGCTCTGAAAATTAACAACAAACAGAGGGCGTGAGAACTATCAAAAATAGTTTCCAGTGGGCATTTACTAATCTCGGCAAAATGCTCCACTAGGCTAAAATAAGCATGCTGATAGAAAGTAAGAAGCAATAAATAAGGAACGAGTACACAAAGAAAATTAATCATATTCATACTTCTACTACAACTGTAACTATCATAATCATGATATTCTACTTTTAATGGCGCAAACATATGTCCAAATTGTTTAACATGCATAATTAAAGTAAGCTAACATTTAATTACATGCACAACCATAAAGTCCATATTAATTACTACATAAAGTAATTTATACATTTTCATTGTTCTCTACCAAGCATACATGATAGTCCATGATAATAAGTGTTCTACCACTAGTGATGACAATAACATAACGTTCCAAAGTATCCAACTACTATACATGCATCAGGTAGTGATCTAAGGCAACAATCATATATATGGATATCTACTATGCATACACCAACCATGACTATATACTAAGTCAAAAGAAGTCTCAAAACCCAATCCATAAGGAATGTACACAAGGTAACATTCCGGCTCGCGCCATGCCTAGGTGGCCCCGTGGAGGTCGTCGACTTTCCCCGCAAGAAAGGAGACACGAGAACACAGCAATCCACTTTCGGCGCTCAATCCCGCACGGCGAACGTATCGCAAAGGCCCACTCCGAAGTACCGGCTTGTAGGGTATGACCCTCCCAAGCGAGTGCGAACGGAACGCGAAGGCCCACTCCGGAGTGCCGACTTGTAGGGAGCGACCCTCACAAGCAAGTGCGAATGAGCATAAGGACAAGCGAGCGTAATCATCGCATAGGGTCCCTATTTAGGATACTCAATCATCAAGTCTGAAACTTGGAATCTCACTCGTCGACTCTACGATCGGAAAATAGCTCAACATGTCACAACTTGTTTACATCTACTAGGTGGTTTGTCTCTACCAAACACATGAGGTTTACAACGTGTACAATTCAAATGATACTATCCTACTTGGGATAAATCATTATATTAAACAAGATTTCCAAGGAGTTCATGACGTGAAATTTCATTAATTATCGAATAGATATTCTATCAATACCATAAGCAAGAGAGCTATGAATTAAGCACAAGTATCGTAATACCAGAAAGCACATGTCTTTTCCACTATAAAGCGTACAAATATCACAATGCAAATAGTTTAAATCACTTATATTACATACCATTATCTCACATAAAGATGCCCCGAAGGCTTAACGTTACATTTCCTCATGTCTAAAACATGGAATTAACCCGTCGATCCATAGATCGAATATAAGATCACAATAGCCAAAGCTAGTCATACTACTAGAATATATGCACCAAATTACCTCATGATGATCTTATCATGCTCTATTTCACATTATCACATATGTCTTGTCTACAACAGGTACAAGGCAAACCATACTAAGTCCCATGCATACTCATGTCTCATTCGCATAGGTATGCCATTAACCTCAAGGTTAGCATCTTTTTAATTACAAGATCACCAAATCAAGTTTCTTATCTACCAAAGCAATAATTAAGAACACTAAGTTCTATATACTTGTCTCAACCAAGAGCAACGATGTAACTATGAGTGATACTATAAAAGTAACCCAACCACTAAGTTTTCCTCAAGGAATACATGTCACCAATCACATTCTATCATGCTTCCTAAGGTGCCACAATCAAATAGTCTCAACTATGTCCAATACTACACGTATTTCTCTATGACATAGAGCATAGAAATTTTACTATACATAACATAGTCATTTTATGATCTCATAAATTCAAGCATGCCCTAAGGAGTATAAGTTATCATATAAACATGTCTTAAAACCCAAGGGAAGATATGGAAGAAGTTCACCCATTTCGGTGAGATCAAACCCACCGGATACGCTTCGAATCCTTTTCGTTTCGTCGGACGAAGTTGCCCCCCAAGCTCCTAGTACCCTAAGATAAATATTTGAAGGAATACGAGCTTCGACTAAGCATCTAAATAAATCATCCAAAATTCACATGGAAAAGAAGTGAAAATTACCTTTGATTTAGAAAATCTTGTCCAAAGCTCAAATCAACTCAAAGGATCTTCAAATCCAACCTAAAGGAGAGTTCTACACCCATCAATTAGGTTCTAAAAGCTCCAAATCAAAAATCCCCAATTCTAACCCTAGAATCCCAATTCTAGGGTTCCTACTAAAAGAACGCTCCCAAATCTAAATCTAGAGGGAAGGGTTGGATGCTTACCTTCCAAAAGCTCCAAATTAAGAATCAAAATCCTCTAGAAGTGAAGATCTTCCTCCCAACAAGCTCCAAGCTCAAGCTCCAAGCTCCTCTAATGGTGGAAATAGCTCCAACAAGACAAAAGAGAGCAAATGGGAGAAGATTAAGCCCCAAAAATCCAACCAAACCCATAGAAATCCAAAGGAGAAGAAAAGAGAGCTTCTTACCTCTTCTCTCAGCAACTCCCAGCACAAAAGAACCCTAAGGGGCGTGGGGTGCTGTTATAGAAAGGCACAAACGCACAAAAGCCCCTGCAGTTTCTAAATTTCGAAAACTGCCAGGCTGTACCGGTACAGACCCAACCTGTACCGGTACAAGTCCCATGAAACCGCCAAACCCGAGGCTCGGGTTGGTGTCCAACCGCCATCAATACCCCCCCCTGTAAATATAGCAACAATTGCCGTACGACAAAGAACTTTTTCTCGTCTACAGACACCCAAACCTGAAATCCGAGAGCAACCTAAAATCCAACTTTTTGGATTTTAGTGCTTGGGATTCATCCACTAACCTCGGTACACGTGCCATAGGTCGGAACACAGTCAACGACCCTCCAGAAAATCTGAAAAAGCTCAGATCTCACATCAAACACTCGAACCTTGCTATTTGCAAAAGTTCAGTGCGTCACATAGCAAACCAGCACTTTTGCCACCCATTTGTTTTCAATGATGGTGCCTCCAAATCGACGATCGGCACCGTTGAATATGATCTATACCACTTAAAGTATTTAGAAATTAAATTTCAAATCTTTTCGATATCATTTGCCTAATGATCAATGGGTTCAAAATTTGTAATTTTAATGGTCGATATGAGGCGTTTTCTCGTTTAACGGTGTAAAGAAATCCAAATCAATTGAATTTTTGTTAGAAAGTTTTTTAAACTATTTAAAACAAGATCTATACTCTTGATCTTGATTACAAGACTCCTATCATCATTTTTTTAAGAATATTCATTTTCATCCATTGATTTTTGTGTCCACTCAATGGATAAGAAAACAATATCGAAAATGTATGAAATTTGATTTCTAAATATTTCAAATGGTATAGATCATGTTCAATGATGCCGATCATCAATCTGGAGGCTCCATCATCGAAAACAAATGGGTGGCAAAAGTGTCGATTTGCTATTGATAGTATTCTAGCTCAACTCCCTATCTCTATATATCTATTAACTATACTATTTGACACCTCCTGCAAATGCCATGTGGCATGCCTCTTTATTCTCCATTCCACATGGAGACCAGCCCTCTCACCCCCATGCATTCTCTTTCTTCAACTATTGCACTCTTTCAATTTCCTCCTATAGATAATCTCTCTCTATCTCTTCCTCTCTCTATGTAATATACCGAATTTTGATATAAAAATAAAAAATAAATAAAAATAGTGTGAGATACTATTTTTATTTGATTTAGAGAAGTAAAACATAAGTCAGAAGTGACTTGTGGTGAAATCGAAATGAAAACAGAAGATTTAGAATTTTCTGTTGGAAACGGGACAGATAAATTAACAGAAATGCACACTGTCAGAAAATTATGAAAACTGGAGGATAAGTCTGGATTATTTTTACGATGCTAGATTTAAAGTTTCGTGCCATTATGACACCCAAAAGATGAGAAATAAAATCCGAAAACTATCTGATAGCGATTACGGTTCGGTACAGTTTTCGGTGACCAAACGGGGTCGAAACTGAAAGATTAGAATTTCCTTTGTTAAGTTAAGTAAAACCGAACATAACTGACAAATTTGAGCTCAAACGGACGTTCAGAAGGGCAGGCGAAAATATCTAAGCTTCGGCTAAAAGTTGAGTGTGAATAGTGTCTTGGGTGGCTTATTAAAGAAGTAGTTGCTTCTTTTCCTCCCCAACCGAGCGCCCCCCCCCCCCCCACACACACGCATGGTGAGGGAGGAGAGAAACCCTTCTTTCTCTCTCTAAATATCTCTCTCATCTCTCTATATTTCTCGCTCAAATTCGCGATGTTGGCGGAGAACGATCTTGCGAACGCGTTGGAAGCGACGGATCGAGCTCTCGTGCGCTCATTTGAATGTTGTGCTTTCGACTCGGCGTTCACAATGATGGTAACCAAACGCGTTGGCGAAGTCGATTCGGCGATTCGTCGAGCCGTTGTGAAGATATTGAAGAAACAGAGGATTTAGCTTCGTTTCCGCCTGGAGGCCTTAGGCGATGTTGTAAAATCATGGAAACGGAATCGTGAGCTCGTGGCAAGAAATCGAAAACCTTTAATTTCCGGATCGTGAATCGGAGGTCGTTCGGTGGTCGCGCGTGAAATTGGGTCGAGCCGTGCGGCGTGCGCCGCGAGAGGCCGATTGCAAGTGACGACGAGCAATCGAAACGCCATACAAGGTGGGGGGTGCTATCCAAAATCGTTGAATTTTTTCCTATGTCTATGTTGCCTTTTTTTGAGCATATTCGTATTGTTGCATTCATGCATATAGGGTAGTGTGGCTAATGATTATTGGTTGAGGTTCAATTGTATGTAAGAACATATGAATTGATATAGATCCATATGAACCCTATGAACCATATGAACAATGTATGAAAGAACTCTATATGTGTGTGAATGTATGAAAGAGACTATGACAATGGTAAATAAAGGTAACATTGACATTAGTGGACGTGAATTATGTGGTATGCCAGATAAGGTAAAACCTTAAGAGCATTGTGAGATGTTGGATAATAATGTTAGTGAACATTATATGCATAGAGAAATGTTGAACTATAACATTAGTGAACAATGTGCCAATTGTGGCCCCGGACATTGTGACATGTGATGTTAATGACATTATGATTAGTGACATTATGATATGTTATACTAGATGAGGCAGAGACCTTAGAGCATTGTGGCAAGTGTGGCCTAGCGAGTGGTATAAATGACAAGGTAAAAGATCTGTTATTGTAATGTGGCTTAGTAAAGTGATATGCATGATCAGGTAAAGATCTATCATTGGCATCGAGACACAGAACTTGATTGGCATTGGAAAGTGATCGGTAAAACAAAGTTTAACCATATTGGTATTAGTGACCAAGTTGGTACCAAGAACAAGAATGATCGAACAAAGCTTTAGCTTTGAGACATTGAGACAGTTTGGCTATCTCCTCAAAGTTGAGGATGGGATCATACTCACATGTATTGGTTCCGGCTTGAGGGCGGTAGCTCCCCCTCAAGCGGTGTACTCCGGAGTGTAGACACCACGGGGCGGTACCCCGGCGAAGATCCCTCGGGCGGTTGAGCCTTGTGCCTCCCCCGGTAGACGGGATGGGATGTATGGGTTGTGAGTTTGGGGTGAACTTGTTGAACCCCGGGACGATTGGGTAAAGGCCAAAAAGAACAAGAAAAAGAACGAAAAAGAGAACAAGAAAGAGAAAAAGAATAAGAATAAGAACATGCATGCATAATTATCATGTACCGATTATCTATCTATTTGTTGACTAAGTTTCTTTGCAGGCATTGTATTAGCAATGCATTAGTTGGTTTGATATCTATCTACCTTTCATTTACATATGCCTGAATAGACCTAGTGGGCAAGTCGGCGAGGTTGGCGGCCGAACCCACTAACCATGCAGGTTCTAGCGCGAGCGGGGCGATCGTGGCTCGTGGCATGGTTATCGTGCTCTAGGTAGTGTTCTACCATTATGTATAGAGGCACCCTTTGTATGTTTCATCTATTATGTTGATGAATGAAAATATAATAAAATGATGTGAGAGATGAAAATGTATTAAGTTCATTTGAGAGATGAAATTGTAAAATGTGATGAATGAATGTAAAGAAATTGTATGAACTTTGTATTTGATTGAAAGTGATCAAGATACAATGTATGAATGTAATAGTTAGATTACTTTCACTTGTGTTGGTTGTTACTTGCCCTCGTGCAAGCCATGTATATTAAAATGTTATCCTGGAAATTGTTTATTTCTTTATACATGTACTCGCTGTTGTTGAGCCTTGGGCGGACAGGGGAGGTGCTATCCGTTCGGCGTCTGTTGGCGTGCCCGAACCGACCAAATTGGTGGTCTCGGGGCGTGACACTCTATCTCTCATCTTCTCTCTCTCTCCCCCTCTCTTAAGATGGCCCCCTCTTTTTTTTCTCTCATCCAGCTGGCTTGCTCTTTCTTTTTCTCCTCCTCTCCCTTTTTCTCTCTCTCTCTCCTCCTCCTTCCCCCTCTCTCCTCTCTCCTCTCTCCTCATAGGGCACCCACCACCGACACAATGGGGAATAGCGCCCGGGCGGCGGCAGCGGCGGCGCCATCCGCCGCCGCCTCGCGAGCCGGCCGCCGCCGTGTTTGCCGCGAGCCGAGCCCGCGGACGGGGTTGCCCTTCTCGAGGCGGTTCCAGAAGCTGCTGGAGAGGAGAAAGAAGGTACCTTTGTGGGCCCGAAGGGAGAAGGTTCGAGACGCGCTCGCGAAGCACGCCGCCGTGGTGGTGGGGGCGGCGCCGGGCTCCGGCAAGTCCACTCAGGTCGTCGTCGTTGTCGTCATCTCCTCTTCTTCTCCTTCGTATAAATATCGTGTTATGAAGCGATCGGAGCACTATCTATGCATAGTTTGATGTTTTATGATCTTTTCCTACATATGTTGTGCTTGATTTTGATGTGTAGGAGTGTTATTTGGTTATTTAATTTGAGGCCTACCCATGTTGTTGAATTTGTTCTTTTAGCTGTAATCTACTCATGTTGTTAAATACGTTCTTTTTTTGGCTGTAATCTACACAAAATCCTAATGTTGATTCGATTATCAAATGTAATGTTGCAAAGTTGAACATACCCATTTGGTTTCATCCAACTATTTTGATGTTGGCAACAGCGGCGGCGGCGATAGTTTGAGCGGCATCAACAGCGGTCACCTCGCGGCGATCTCACCTCGCCATCGTGGGATGTTAGCATTTCAGCATCAGCGACGGTCGCCTCGCCTCGACCTCATCTCACCATCAAGGGATCTTAGAGCTTTTTTTTAATTACTGTGAACATCTCATATAACCTCAAAAAAAATAAACTAAAAAAATTTTTAAAAAAATGACTCTGCAGGAGACGTTGCGGAGGGTGCCGCCGCGGGTCCAGTAGCGGTGGCAGGTCTTGCAGAAGTAGCGCGGTTGCAAGAGGGAGTAGTTGTCGAAGTAACGAGACTTGGTGTTGGTCGAGTTGCAACGCGGGCACTTGAGCGCCAGCTCCGGCTGCAGAATATTCGTGAGACGATCGCAGTCCGCCATCGAGCCAGGCCGGGCAGGGCCGCTGGCCGCAGCTGCCATGCTCGGGGCCTTAGTGCGCGGTGCAGCCTGCAGACCCGGTGGGAGTGGAACTGAAGAAAAAATCAGTGTTTTTCTTCTTCTTTTTTTTTCCCCTTAACTTCTTCCTCTTTCTGATTAGATTCTTCTAGAGTTATGGTGGAGAGATGGTGGAGAATCACATTCGGAAGCAATTCCTTTGAGAGATTCGGAAGTAATTCCTTATGAGAGAGAGAGAGAGAGAGAGAGAGAGAGGAAGGAGAGTCAAGAGGAAAGGAGGATTTTTTTTTTCAAAGCTCTTGATGGCTTAAAATAGTGTTGCTGAGAGAGAAGCACTCCAAAAGCTGGAGAATAGAGAGGGTGTAATAACCGACATTTTCTATAAAAAGAATTAAACCCTTTGTTGACGATGTTTATGTGTGTAATGTATTACAAAAGCACTCGTCAAATTTCAAGTGAAAGCGAGCTAAAACAGAAAAGTTACGCGACCCGGACTTCTGACTTAAAGTGAATAGTAACTCTGGCTTTTCGGCGAGCCAGGGAGTAGAGAGGCGTCCCGGTGCGTATCGAACTCCGATCATAGGACTTCAATAGCTCATTTCGAACGGCTCGACTATACTAAACCCGATGGCACTGACGGAATTGGATTCCGATGCACGGTTGTCGAGAAAAAGGGTTCCGACTGAAGTTATATATATATTTGTGTATATATATATATATATATATATATATATATATATATATATATATATATATATATATATATATATATATATATATATGTGTGTGTGTGTGTGTGTGTGTGTGTGTGTGTGTGTGTGTGGTGTTCTTGAGGGAAAACAAGAGGGTTGGGTTCGTCGTGAATCGGAGACCAAATCGAATGAAACGAGATACTAGATTTGATGCCCCGGTTATCTTGAACGCGCCGGTGCGATCCGATCGAGAGATCGACGGACGGATCTTCGGGAATCGCGAAAGGTTCGTGAGAGGTCAAATTGGAAAAATCGTTAAATCTCAAAAGGCCTAATATTTTATGCGCCACTTTGCACGATTTTGAATGTTGGGGGACTTACGCGCGTATTACACGTATTGGCGGGGACTAGGCCAAGAATAGTAGGCTTCGGTGGACTAAACCGCAATTGTCCATCTATGTATAAATATAGTTGTTAGGGTTCATCTAGAAAACCCTAACCCTAGTCCACCTCTCCACCTTCCCCAGTCACCCTAACCGCTTCAGCCCTCCCCTGGCCTCTTCGTGCGCGTGCCCCGGCCGCCGGCAAACGGCTCCAGCCGTCGGAAGACCCCGCAGCACCTTTCCCTTCTCCTCTCTCGGCGACCCTCTCCACCATCCTCGGCCGCGGAGCTCCAAGAAGCTCCAGCGCCCTTGGGTCCACATTCCTTGGCCGAGACTCCCTCCCCGACGTCGTCCCCGCCGATCTCCGCCGTCTCTGTGCACCGCCGGCGCCACCCTAGCCGGCTACAGCCACCCAAAGTAAGCCCAGACCGAACATGAGTGATCTCCGTACTCGCACGTCGCCGCCGCTCCCCGCCGGCCGTGCCGACCTCCTCCGACCTCGGGCGATCTCCGCACGCCTCCCCGTCGTCCCGCACGCCGCCGGCCGCCGCCGGGAGTCCCACGTGGTCGCCCGATCTCGTTCGGGCCGAGGTCGAGCCTCCTTGGCTTCCGGCGCCTCCGCCGCAAACCTTCGCGAGCACGACCTCCCCTCGGCCTCCGTCGAGCCATCCCCGCCCGACGCCCTCCGGCCGCCGCCACGCCGGAAGACTCTAAACTCGAGAGGCGTGGCGGTTTAGATCGCCGCCCCCGCGCCGTCGGCCGTCCTCCGCCACGCGGCCGAGAGTACCCTTGACCCTCCGACCGCTTCCATCGCCGGCGGACCGCCGCCGCTTGACCGCCGGCGACGACCCCTAGCCCTCTGCAGTCGGTTAGCCATTATTTAGTTCACGGCATTCGTTATCGGGTTTCGATCACTTGTTTCGGTGATCGATGGGTCTTTTGACCTCGAGGTGAGCACGATCATCGAATTTTCGTGCTGAATGCGATGCTCACCTCCGTTTAGGGTTTTGATGCCCCAATTAGCGGGATAGTCGCACTTTACGCGCTGTGCGCGCTGTTTACAGTATTTCACGTCGCTCGTGCGCGTGCCACGGAGGCCGACAGTGCTCCGAAAGGTGAGCACGGTCTTCGGCATGTCGAAACCTTCCAGCGAGTGTGATCGTCCGATTTATGGAGCACTGGTTTGCGTGCACGGTCCATAAAAGCCATAAAATCACATGAAATAGTGTGATTTTAAGTATCGACAGGGGCTTTTATGCAATTATAATTTTTGTGGTCGCTGTAGACAGCGTATACATGTTGTGTGTAACCTCTGGACTGATCGTCCAAGGCCCCAAGTCTATACAGAAAATCAAAAGTGATTTTCGGAGCGTTTTGCGGCGAAATTTGCCGACGGAATGTATTTGCGATTCGAATTTCTTCCGACGGTGCCTTGTGGGTATTTGTTACGTCGCTGAGCCTTGTTGGCTGGTCACCTATGTCATTTCGAGGGTTCAGAAACGACGGGTGAGCGACGGTCGGTTCCGGTGTCGAAATTGACACTTCCAGGAACCCGGATCGGAACGATTGTTCGACAATGATCGTTTCGATTGGAGGTAATGTGTTTGCTGCCAGGAACCATGAATAATGGTGTTGGGTGGCAGCAGACAACTCATGTCTTGAGTCGGTGTGTTCCGGGACAGTTCGGGAGTCCCGGTGAAGTTCCGGTGCAGTTTTCGTGACTTCCGGACGTTTCGGCAATCGATTTTGGAAAACCGATTCCCGTGGGATTGTTAGTGGGACTAAATGAACAGCAATACGTATATTGGTGGTTTAGATTCTAACCCGAGGGACCATTCGTAGGTTCGGGTGCTTCGCAGTCAGCAGATCGACTTCCACATATATATACAGGTGGGTATCACAGGTTGCCGTCGGTACAGTGGTGCAAGCTTGGTGACGTTCCTTCCACCCTTACTGTTTATATTGCTTACCATTTACATATTGAGCCTTGCACCCGTATTTACTCTTTACTCTACTCAGTTGTTTCCATACTAGTATCATGTGTAGGAGTAGAGTAGATTTATCAGTATATCCTATTTCGGTGACCTGGTTGGTCGAGTTGCATATCCTATACTTGTGACCTGGTTGGTCGAGTTGCATATTCTACTTCGGTGACCTGGTTGGTCAGTTGCATTCTATACTTGGGACCTGGTTGGTTAGTTGCATTCTATACTTGAGACCTAGCTCGTCAGTTGCATTCTATACTTGGGACCTAGTTGGTCAGTTGCACTCTGTACTCAGTACCTGGTTGGTCTTTCTAGATACATGACGACCTATGTGGTCGATGGGCCCTGGGGGGCAGGATTGTCGGCTGGTTGCCGATGGATGATTTTTGAGCATATCTACATTGATCGCCCGATACTCGTCGCATTTCACGAACACCAGCAGTCTGATCCACTGCAAGAGGGTGTTCTTTTCCGGAAAAGTGGTTGTAGAGGTTCGACCCGTGAGCCCAAGAGGGATTATATGCACTGGAGAGTAGCAGGGGCATTGGCTTGAGGTCTGCGGTGCTGACCAAGAGAGCATTGATTCAGATTGGGTACTTTTGAGCTTGTCGTCCTATTGACTGTAGCATATCACTTCCCCGTAAAGCGTGCCGAGTTCCGTCGAAATGAGCGGAACGCGGAGTGAGGTAAGTAATACGAGGTTCTAAGAGTTTTTAAACCTATGGTAAGTGAAAACGGGACCCGAGAGATCGAAACTGCAATTCTGGAAAAATTCCAGAGTTGGAACTCTTGGGGACCGGTCTCTACAAAGGGAGACCGGTCTCCCCATGCGCGGAGGGTGGACAAGCTGAAAATCGGCTAAGTCCTGAAAATCGGGCGTTTTTGTGCGCAAAGGCACGAAAACGAAAACCGAAAAGCTATATTGGGTCGTGAGCTAAATCCGGCGTTAGCGCGGATGAAAAGATGATGAAAATGTGTTCGAAAACATGTTTGCAAAGTCTCGGTTCGATTTGAAACGAATCGGAGGTCAAACGAGCGAAAACAGACAAAAACGGACCCCGAAAGTGAAAAAGCTGAAAATTTGGCTAAGTCCTGAAATGCTGAAATTCTGGACCTCTCTGGGACCGGTCTCTCAAGTCCAGGACCGGTCTCCTATACAAAAATTTGGCGAAAAAAAACGAAAATTTGGCTAAGTCCTTAAGCTGTTTGGTGAGGCTTTACGGGACCGGTCTCCGTATCCCGGGACCGGTCTCCGGTCGAAATACGCCGGTTTTGGTGTAATATTTAGGGTTTGGGGGACTTATGTGCTATTGTAGCAACACCATATAGGCTTGGGGCCTTCTCTATTCACAAGACACTTCATCCCTCACTCTCTTTTCTCATATGCTCTCTCTAGAAAAGCCCTAGAGCTTGGAGATCAAGGAGAAGAGGAAGAAGAAGGTGACATTGGAGGGCTTTGAAGGATCTTGAAGCTCTCCTACAAGGAGGCTTGGGTTGAGCTTGCTACAAGAGGTAGGTTTTTGCAAGTTTAACTCTTGGGTTAGGGTTTTCTCTTAGATTTTGGGATTTCTAGCTTGTTGCTAGTGTTAGAGAGTTGGGTATACCATGAACTCCATGAAACCTCCATAAGAGCTCATGTGCTCTCATGGTGGCTTAGTAGGATTTGTAGTAAATGCCTTAGAGATGGTTCTAATGTCTTTAGAATAGTTCTAGAGAGCTTCTCATGGGTTCATAAGCTTTATTTTGCTTGTGTGTGAGATCAATCCCATGAGAATGCCAAAATGGCATTGTTAGGGTTTGGAAATTGGTGCTTTTGCCCTAGGGTGTTTCCAAGGCTAATTGACCTTGTGAAAACCTAATTGGGGGTATTCCCGACGCGTGGGACAACTCCGTTCGTTTACACGAAAAGCCGATATAGGGGCTACTGTGTAAATCGGCCTGATTTAGAATCTGTTTAACGCACAGGTCGCAAACTAGGGATCGGATAGCCGTGAAATTCGAACCACAACTCCACCATAATTTTTAGAGGTGGGGGGTGCATTCCGGAATCGTCGAATTCCCTTCTATGTCTATTTCACCTTTTTGAGCATATTATATTGTAAAATACTCATGCATGATAGGGTAGTGAGTAATTATAAGTATGATTGTTCCTTTATGTATTGCTATAATGTAAACGAACTTAGCGAATGAAATGGAACATAGAAACGAGAACAAGAACCCTATGCATGTGTGAATGTGAGAATGACTATGATCTTAGTACACAAAGGTGACATTGAACATAGAAACAAGATTGCCATCGAGATGACATAGAAAGACATAGAGAATGACATGAACAATTAGGTAGAAACCTATTATGACATTGACATTGGAACTAGAGTTTATGGTTTCCCAAGTTGGGAAATTGATCGATACTCACACTTGACTTGTGGGAGGTAGCTCCTCCACAAGTGGTGTACTCCGGAGTGTAGACACCGCGGGGAAAGTACCCCGTCGACGAGCCCTCGGGTGATAGTGCCTTGAGCCTTCCCCGGTAGACGGGTAATGGAACGTGAGTTTTGGGGTTAACTTGGTTAACCGGTAAGATTGGGTAAAGAAACAAGAAAAGTAAAGAGTATGCATGCATCGTTAATTACAGTCAATTATCTATCCGTTAATCTCTCTTTTGCAGGCATGGTATTTAGCATACAGTATGGTTACTGTTTCCTTTTCTTTGAAATACTTATGCCTAAAGTAGACCTAGTGGGTAAGTCGGCGGGGTCGGTTGCCGAGCCCACTGGGAACTTCGTTGTAGTTCTCACACCACTAACCCTACAGGTCCTAGCGCGAGCACGGCGGCGGAGGACCGGGGCAAGGGGTTAGCGCCATAGTTAGTGGCCACCAGAGTTTATATTGTGTTTAGGCATTCCTTTTGTTATACATGTATCAACTTTACTTTGTTGATCTATAGTTGTAAGTTGTAAACGATCATGTAACTTTTGTGGAATGTTTAAATGTAAAGAATGATATGATGTATTTGAATGAAAAAGATTGTAATAGTTTAAGTTACTTGTATTTGGTTTAAATGCAATCAAATATCTTGTATGTTGTATAAAATAGCTTAGAGCTTTTACTTCCGCTGTGTTTGTTGCTTGCCCTCGTGCAAGCCTAGTATAATTGCAAATCTCTCTTTCTGATTGCTTATTATACTGGTTGTTAGAGCCTTGGGCGGGCAGGGGAGGCCCTGTCCGTTCGGCGTCTGTTGACGTAGCCCGAACCCGACCAAATAGGCGGGTAGCGGGGCGTGACATTGACGCATACTGTGACGCCCCAACTTCCCAGGGGGTCACCCATCCTAGGACTACTCCCGTCCTAGCACGCTTAACTCTCTTAACCTCTTGGGCCTTGCCACCACCCAAAATGCTTAAGCTGGGTTAAGAGTTTTAGGACTAACTGGGGTCTCACAATCTCCCCTCCTTTAAGCCCTGACGTCCTCGTCAGGCTCAGACTCACAAGTACCAGGCGATGTGAGACTCGTCTCGCTAGCCCGTCATCCAGACCTTGGCTCAGCCGAGACTCATCTCACACTTCCGGCTGGTAATTGGCTCTGATACCATCTGTGACGCCCCAACTTCCCAGGGGGTCACCCATCCTAGGACTACTCCCGTCCTAGCACGTTTAACTCTCTTAACCTCTTGGGCCTTGCCACCACCCAAAATGCTTAAGCTGGGTTAAGAGTTTTAGGACTAACTGGGGTCTCACACATACATACAGTAGCTGTAGTGGTTCATACTTATACATCTCCTTACTTGTGTATCTGTGACGCACTGGACTTTGCAAATTGCAATGTTCGAGTGTTAGATGTGAGATCTGAGCTTTTCCAGATTTTCTGGAGGGTCGTTGACTGTGTTCCGGCCTATGGCACGAGTACCGAGGTTAGTGGATGATTTCCAAGCACTAAAGTCCAAAACGCTGGATTTTAGGTTGCTCTCGGGTTGGAATTTCATGCTTTTGTACCGGTACAAAATTGTTGCTATACCGGTACAAAATGATGGCTATACCGGTACAAGCCAAGATTTATACCGGTATAGATGAGCGGCTGGGCAAACCCGAGGCTCGGGTTTGCTGTCTCGAGGTTTATACAGGTACAAAACGGGTTTGTACTTAAATAGCGATTTCCAAAATCCGAAACTGTAGGGGCTTATTGGCATTTTGTTGCTTCTAATATAGCACCCCAGCCCTTAGGGCTCCTCTCTTGTGCTGAGAACAAGGGAGAGGAAGGTAATGGAGTTTCTCTCTCTATCCCCTTTGCAATCTTTTGGATTTTGGTTGTTTACTTGTGGATTGATCTCCCTCTTCTCTCTCTTTTGCTTGTTGGTGCATTTTCCACCATGAGGGAAGGTTGGAAGCTTGAATTGGGAGCTAGTTGAAGGAAGATCTTCAACTTTGGTGACTCTAGAGCCTTAATTAGAGCTTCTAAGAGGTAAGCAACTTCTCCATTTCCTTTAGATTCGAGTTTGGTTGCTTCTCTATAGATGAAACCCTAGATTTTGGGAATTAGGGTTTTATTTGGGGCTTTTTGATTTGGGGCTTTTAGATTCCTTTTGAATGGTTTATAACCTTTGTTTAGGTTGCCTTGGGAGGGATCTAGCTTCCTTTTGGAATTTCTAAGAGGATTGTTGCACATTTAGGTGAGTATTTCTTGACTTTAACCTAGATGTTTAAAGTTTGAACTCAAGACTTATCTCTTGAGGTTGTAACTCCTAGGATCTACTTTGTAGGGTACTAGGAGTAGGAATCGGAGCTTCGTTAGCGGTTCGGAGCGACGCTTGGAGCGACGGTGGGTTTGGCCTCACCTAGCACAATGAGAAATTCTCATTGGTGCTTATTTGCTTATGGTTAAATGGAAATTAGTTCATTTTCATGCTATTTGATTTATTTGTGAATTTTAGAATGCTTAAGATACATATGTTATGTGTAATGCAATTTTACTCTATATAGTAGAGGCGTATGCATGTGAGAGCTGAAGCCTTGTAGCATTCTATTTGAAAACTTGAAACCATGTGTTTAAGAGGAATTTGACATGTATTTGAGAACATAGAACTATGCATGACATAGGAGAAAAGCCCTTGTCATTAAGCGGCATTGGCTTGGCATCAAAAGTGTAGAATAGTGAGCTAATGTCATCAAGCGGCATTAGGCTCGTGAATGAACTTGACATAGAGAATCTAGTGTCATGAGAATATTTGAACTAGACCTTAGGGCTACTAGTTACTATTTCCATGTTGAGACATGAGGTTTGGACTTGAGACTTGACTTTACTTGTTGCCATTTGTGCTCTTTCGCACATGCTTGTGAGGGTCGCTCCCTACAAGCCGGCACTCCGGAGTTGGCCTTCGCGATTCGTTCGCGCGTGCGGTGTTGAGAAACCTATGGGACCGTTGGGACAGACTCATTCCTTGCGGGGGATGTTGGGCTACCACGGTACTTAGGTGGCACAAGTTGGATTACTATGGTAAATCCTAGTGAAAGAGAATTGAACTTGGACATTCAACTTTACTAAATGACAATCACTACTAGATAGGACTTAGTAGTTGGATTATGTGGATTTCACTTGGAGTTATAGTATACTTGTTAATGCTTTAATTACCTTGTAGTATACTTGTTGGTTATAGTAAAACATCTCATTTTATATGTTGGAACGGGGAACTATGACATCTAATTTTGAAACATAGTTATGGTAGCATTTCTTTATGCTTTATTTGCAAGCTTATTTATATCGCACTCTTACTCTCTTTTTCTTTTGGGCCTAGTGGTGCAATGGTGCAGGTCAGTAATTGCCCACTGGGAACTATAAATTATAGTTCTCACGCCCCTGTTTCTGTTTCCTTTTCAGTGCCTTCCGCATCGGGGGAGGTTAGGGATCGCGGCAAGGGTGTTGCTTCGGGTTAGCGGCACTCAGCGAGGGAGTTCGATAGGTGGTTACTTCTCTATTTCGTGTTGTTTAGAGAGGTTGTGAGTTGTTCCTGTATTTAGAGAGACCACCACGTTTTGAGACAGTGTTGTTTTAACCTTATGTTCTTTTGGGTTATGTTGTTAGTCTCTTTATGTTTTAGTCTATCTCTCTCTACTTGTTGATAGGGCTAGCTGTATGTTGCTCTGATATCTATAGTTTTAGCCTATCGTATGTTTTTATTTCCGCTGTTTTTAGTAGACGCCTTGTATGTGTTGACATATGGCGGGTCAGGCACGCGTTGGGGAAGGTCTGCCGACCCGGGCGTGGCAGATTAATTTGGTATCAGAGCCTAGGGTGACGTCTTAGAGGACCTAGTAAACCTTAGGCTGGTTGAACAATAGGAAATAGGCTCGCGAGAGACGAGGTCTATTTAACTTGTGAGCGAAAGTACTTGATTGGGTTTTATTATAACTCTAAAAAGTTGGAGTTTAATCGAAGTGTATAACTTCTAGCTTCGCGGAGGGTTACGTTGTAGGCCGACAACGTAACATCGGGAGTTAGTAGAAAGCACACTTCTTTACTTTCGCATGATTTGGGTTTCTGAGTGGGGATTGCGATAGCGTGGGTTTTATTAACTTGCGCTTTTATGTTGTTGCAGGGTTGATGCCTATTACTCGCTCCCAATCCGTCGGGGCAGATAACATGGCACGCCTTGAGGAGGTCGAGACCTCGGCTACTTCGAGTCCGGCGAGGTCCGCGAGGGCGAGGATCGGGTGGCGGTCCTCACCGACCTCGTGGCTCGGCGGACGGCGGCGGCCCGACAACGAGGCGGCGGCGCGCGACGGGACGAGAGGATGAAGCGACTTGAGGACCTTCTTCTGCGAGAAGGCGGGCGCCGGGAGGCCAGGCACCCGGTACCACCGGCCCGAGGTGGTAGCAGGGGCGCCGACTCCCGCGCCGGATCTTTACATTCGCACCGTCGGTGGCACGGCGAGAGAGGGTGGCGACGGCACCCCGGTTCGGATACCTCCGGGAGGAGCGGTTTTCCGACGATGGTTGAGGGGCTAGAGCGAGACCGGCGATGAGCCGCCTCAATGAGTTCGGGAGGTGCGGTCCACGTGTGTTCGATGGCGAACGTGGATCATTGGATTGTCGAGAAGTGGCTTATGCACATGGAGAAGGCTTTCGCGATACTTTTGTTGAGAGAGGACGAGTTTGGCTCGCCACTCGCATCCGGACGGCGAGGCCTATCGGTGGTGGCGGGACATCCGGGGAGAACCCGAGCACCGACTTGGCATCGATGACTTGGACGAGGTTCAAGGGCGCTACTCGAGCACTACTTCCCGATAGTGTTCGGCGACGGATGGAGACAGACTTGCGCGGCTTGCGTCGAGAGCGGACGGTGGCGAGTACGAGCGGGAGTTTACCGAGGCTTCTACAACGTGTACCTTTCGTTGTGCGGGACGCGAGGACAAGGCCGGGATTTTCGAGAGTGGATGAGGCCTTCTATCTATAGTGGTGCGATCCGCTAACCCGCGCACGTACGTGAGGTGGTAAATCGCGCTCTTATTGTGGAGCGGGGCGCGATAGTGATGAAGGAGCGGCAGGAAGGCTTGGATCGGGGTAAGGGCAAGAGGCCCGCCGGCGAGGGTGCGAGTCAGACGCACTCGAGGAAACCGCCAAAGTCCCCCAGGAGCCAGTCACGAGGACGAGGTACCCCCGGCGGCGCGAGGACCGGATCGACGACGGGCACCACGCGTGTGATTTGCGGCGGCCCCCACCCAAACGGTGCCGCGGGGTCGGGGCCGATGTTACTCTTGTGGCCGGAGGGCCACTTCCGATCAGTTGCCGCGGGGATCTGCGCGACACCGTCGTCGGCCACCCGGCATCGCCGGGTCCCACCCCGGGGACACCTCGCACCCTACCGGGCGGGAGGTCTTACGCGAGGCCGAGCGAGGGTCTCGACGGGGCCCGAGTGGGCGTTTGTATGCCGCCCCGAGGCGGCGGCGGTGAGGATGTCGTTGCGGTATCATTTTGATTTCCGGCATTCGAGTTCGTGCTTTATTTGATAGGTGCATCTTGCTCTTTTATTGATCGAGTCATTTCTTGCCGAGTTGCATGACATCCCTAGGACACCTTTGTCACATTCGGACGAGTGGTTATACGGGACATTCTATAGATGTTCGAGAGTGTTGTATTAGTTGCCCGTTCGGATTGGGGATTGGATTATGCCGCGGACCTATTTGTGGTGCGCAAACTTGGAGAGTTTGACATAGTTTTGGGCATGGATTGGTTGACCGTGTACTTTCTTTGCGATCGATTGTGTGAGTCGTCTTGTGACTTTTAGAGAGCACTGGTCACGAGGAGGTTGTGTTTCGGGGTTGCCGAGTTCGCTGTTTGCGATGACTATTAGCTCCTCTCGAGCTAGGCAGTTGATTAGTAGCGGGTGCATAGCCTATTTGGCTAGTATTGCACTCCGAGATGTTGAGGATTCTCCTAGGATTGAGGACATTCCTGTGGTGCGGGAGTTCCGGGACGTGTTTCCGGTGAGCTACCGGAATGCGCCGGATAGGAAGAGATTGAGTTTGTTGTAGATGTCGTCCCTGGGACTACTCCAATCTCAAAGGCACCCTATAGGATGGCACCAGCAGAGTTGAAAGAGCTGAAGGCACAGTTGCAGGACCTTTTGGATAAAGGTTATGTGAGACCGAGCGTGTCACCTTGGGGAGCGCCAGTTCTTTTTGTGAAGAAGAAGGACGGATCACTTCGCTTATGTATGGATTATCGTGAACTCAATAAAGTCACGATTAAGAATAAGTATCCGTTGCCGAGGATCGATGATCTGTTTGATCAGCTTCAGGGATCAAGCGTGTACTCCAAGATCGACTTGCAGTCGGGATATCACCAGCTGAAGATCAAGCCTGAGGATGTATCGAAGACGGCTTTCAGGACACGGTATGGACACTATGAGTTCACTGTGATGCCGTTTGGGCTTACTAATGCCCGGCAGCTTTTATGGATTTGATGAACCGTGTCATAGATTTGTCGTAGTGTTTATCGACGACATTTTGGTTTATTCCCGAAGTGATGCGGATCACGAGGAACACTTGAGACTTGTACTTCAAGTGCTTCGGGAAAAGAGACTCTATGCCAAGTTGAAGAAATGCGAGTTCTGGCTTAGAGAGGTGGCGTTTTTGGGCCATGTGATTGCAGGATCAGGTATAGCCGGGGATCCCAAGAAGATTGAAGCCGTCAAGGATTGGCCAAGACCGACGAGTGTCACAGAGATACGGAGTTTTATTGGTTTGGCCGGCTACTACAGGAGGTTTGTTGAGGGATTTGCTAAGTTATCTACTCCCCTCACGAGGCTCACGCACAAAGGAACCAAGTTCATTTGGAATGATGCGTGTGAGAGAAGCTTTCAAGAGTTGAAGCTGCGATTGACTACCGCACCAATCCTAACCTTGCCAGTTGCTGGAGCAGGGTATGTGATTTATAGTGATGCTTCCTTTAATGGATTGGGTTGCGTGTTGATGCAGGATGGAAAGGTGATCGCGTATGCTTCACGCCAGCTGAAGGAATATGAAAGGAATTATCCTACTCACGATTTGGAGTTGGCGGCTGTAGTGTTCGCACTGAAGCTATGGCGCCACTATCTTTATGGTGAGCGGTGTGAAGTGTATACGGATCACAAGAGGTTAAAGTATCTGTTCACCCAGAAGGAATTGAACTTGAGGCAGCACAGATGGTTGGAGCTCCTCAAGGATTATGACTTGACGATACTTTACCACCCAGGCAAGGCTAACGTGGTGGCAGATGCGCTAAGTAGGAAATCGACGGAAAACTTAGCGATGATGATAGCTACTCAACCGCCGTTGATCGAGCAGATGAAGCGGTTGGAGTTGGAGGTGGTGACCCCTGACACACCTATGAGGTTGATGACTTTGGTGGTGCAACCCACTTTATTTGAAAGGATAACGGAAAAGCAAGCTCTCGATGTGGAGTTGCAAAGGGTTCGAGCGAAAATGGTTGATGGTTGCACCGGTGATTTTAGTGTGGACGATGGTGACTTGATGAGATTCCGTGGGCGGATTTGTGTGCTCGGAGCAGACGCTTAAAGAGGAGATTCTCCTAGAGGCACACCGTGCCGTATGCTATACATCCGGGAGGCACCAAGATGTATAAGGATTTGAAGTTACACTATTGGTGGCCGGGATGAAAAAGGACGTTGGCGAGTTTGTAGCTCGATGTTTAACTTGCCAACAAGTGAAGGTGAGCATAGAGTCCCCGCGGGAAATTGCGAGCTTACCGATTCCGGTGTGGAAGTGGGAGAAGATCACCATGGACTTTGTGATGGGGACCGCCGCTCTCGGGCGGGCATGATGCTATATGGGTGATCGTGGATAGGTTGACAAAATCGGCACATTTCATACCTATCCATACTACTTGGACTGGAGAGAGACTCGCACAGGTTTACTTGGACGAGATTGTGCGACTTCACGGAGTACCTACCTCGATTGTATCGGACAGGGACACACGTTTTGTGTCACACTTTTGGAGGAGTCTGCAGGACGCCTTGGGTACTCGGCGGACTTCGACCTTTGCTTTCCACCCTCGGAGTGACGGGCGGTCGGAGCGTACTATCTGAGACACTCGAGGACATGCTTCGAGCTGCGTGATCGACTTCCGGGGAGGATGGTCGCGATCTACCGATGGTGAGTTTGCATATAACAATAGTTATCAAGCAAGCATCAAGATGGCGCCATTTGAGGCACTCTATGGACGGAAGTGTAGATCGCCACTTCAGTGGAGTGAGGTTGGTGGGAGTTTGGCTTTAGGCCCCGGATGTGCTCCGAGCGAGAGGACAAGGTTCGCATTGCTAGGGAGCGGTTGTTGACAGCCCAGAGCAGGCAGAAGAGCTATGCTGATAGACGTCGACGAGACTTGGAGTTCCAGATTGGAGACCATGTCTTTTTGAAAGTCTCGCCGACCAGAGGAGTCAGGAGATTTGGGATCCGGGGTAAGTTGAGCCCCCGTTTCATTGGACCGTATGAGATTCTTGAGCGTGTGGGCCCGGTAGCGTATAGACTTGCTCTACCGCCGAACCTATCGGGTGTACACCATGTCTTCCATGTATCGGTCCTCCGGAAGTATATACATGATCCAGCTCATGTTTTGGATGCTACACCATTGGAGCTGAGGGACGATTTGAGCTTCGAGGAGCAGCCCATGAAGATTTTGACTCGCGAGGTGAAGAAGTTGAGGAACCGGGAGCTTTCTTACGCGAAAGTCCTTTGGAGCAACCACGAGGAGCGAGAGGCCACGTGGGAGCTAGAGAGTGCGCTTCGAGAGCGCTACCAAACTCACTTGCAGATGGAGTCATGAGGTATGACTTTAATTACGAGTTTCGCGGACGAAACCTCTTTTTAGGAGGGTGAATGTGGCCTTGGACTTTGCAAATTGCAATGTTCGAGTGTTAGATGTGAGATACGAGCTTTTCAGTTTTACGGAGGGTCGTTGACTGTGTTCCGACCTATGGCACGAGTACCGAGGTTAGTGGATGATTTTCAAGCACTAAAGTCCAAAAAGCTGGATTTTAGGTTACTCTCGGGTTGGAATTTCATGCTTTTGTACCGGTACAAAATTGTTGCTATACCGGTACAAAATGATGGCTATACCGTACAAGCCAAGATTTATCTTAGGTATAGATGGCGGGGCAAACCCGAGGCTCGGGTTTCTTTGTCTCGCGAGGGTTTATACCGGTACAAAACGGGTTTGTCTTACAACCGATTTCCAAAATCCGAAACTGTAGGGGCTTATTGGCATTTTGTTGCTTCTAATATAGCACCCCAGCCCTTAGGGCTCCTCTCTTGTGCTGAGAACAAGGGAGAGGAAGGTAAGGGAGTTTCTCTCTCTATCCCCTTTGCAATCTTTTGGATTTTGGTTGTTTACTTGTGGATTGATCTCCCTCTTCTCTCTCTTTTGCTTGTTGGTGCATTTTCCACCATGAGGGAAGGTTGGAAGCTTGAATTGGGAGCTAGTTGAAGGAAGATCTTCAACTTTGGTGACTCTAGAGCCTTGATTAGAGCTTCTAAGAGGTAAGCAACTTCTCCATTTCCTTTAAATTCGAGTTTGGTTACTCTATAGATGAAACCCTAGATTTTGGGAATTAGGGTTTTATTTGGGGCTTTTTGATTTGGGGCTTTTAGATTCCTTTTGAATGGTTTAGAACCTTTGTTTAGGTTGCCTTGGGAGGGATCTAGCTTCCTTTTGGAATTTTTAAGAGGATTGTTGCACATTTAGGTGAGTATTTCTTGACTTTAACCTAGATGTTTAAAGTTTGAACTCAAGACTTATCTCTTGAGGTTGTAACTCCTAGGATCTACTTTGTAGGGTACTAGGAGTAGGAATCGAAGCTTCGTTAGCGGTTCGGAGCGACGCTTGGAGCGACGGTGGGTTTGGCCTCACCTAGCACAATGAGAAATTCTCATTGGTGCTTATTTTCTTATGGTTAAATGGAAATTAGTTCATTTTCATGCTATTTGATTTATTTGTGAATTTTAGAATGCTTAAGATATATATGTTATGTGTAATGCAATTTTACTCTATATAGTAGAGGCGTATGCATGTGAGAGCTGAAGCCTTGTAGCATTCTATTTGAAAACTTGAAACCATGTGTTTAAGAGGAATTTGACATGTATTTGAGAACATAGAACTATGCATGACATAGGAGAAATGCCCTTGTCATTAAGCGGCATTGGCTTGGCATCAAAAGTGTAGAATAGTGAGCTAATGTCATCAAGCGGCATTAGGCTCGTGAATGAACTTGACATAGAGAATCTAGTGTCATGAGAATATTTGAACTAGACCTTAGGGCTACTAGTTACTATTTCCATGTTGAGACATGAGGTTTGGACTTGAGACTTGACTTTACTTGTTGCCATTTGTGCTCTTTCGCACATGCTTGTGAGGGTCGCTCCCTACAAGCCGGCACTCCGGAGTTGGCCTTCGCGATTCGTTCGCGCGTGCGGTGTTGAGAAACCTACGGGACCGTTGGGACAGACTCATTCCTTGCGGGGGATGTTGGGCTACCACGGTACTTAGGTGGCACAAGTTGGATTACTATGGTAAATCCTAGTGAAAGAGAATTGAACTTGGAAATTCAACTTTACTAAATGACAATCACTACTAGATAGGACTTAGTAGTTGGATTATGTGGATTTCACTTGGAGTTATAGTATACTTGTTAATGCTTTAATTACCTTGTAGTATACTTGTTGGTTATAGTAAAACATCTCATTTTATATGTTGGAACGGGGAACTATGACATCTAATTTTGAAACATAGTTATGGTAGCATTTCTTTATGCTTTATTTGCAAGCTTATTTATATCGCACTCTTACTCTCTTTTTCTTTTGGGCCTAGTGGTGCAATGGTGCAGGTCAGTAATTGCCCACTGGGAACTATAAATTATAGTTCTCACGCCCCTGTTTCTGTTTCCTTTTCAGTGCCTTCCGCATCGGGGGAGGTTAGGGACCGCGGCAAGGGTGTTGCTTCGGGTTAGCGGCACTCAGCGAGGGAGTTCGATAGGTGGTTACTTCTCTATTTCGTGTTGTTTAGAGAGGTTGTGAGTTGTTCCTGTATTTAGAGAGACCACCACGTTTTGAGACAGTGTTGTTTTAACCTTATGTTCTTTTGGGTTATGTTGTTAGTCTCTTTATGTTTTAGTCTATCTCTCTCTACTTGTTGATAGGGCTAGCTGTATGTTGCTCTGATATCTATAGTTTTAGCCTATCGTATGTTTTTATTTCCGCTGTTTTTAGTAGACGCCTTGTATGTGTTGACATATGGCGGGTCTGGGCACGCGTTGGGGAAGGTCCTGCCGACCCCGGGGCGTGACAGTATCTTAGCTACTGTACTACTATCATCTCTACTTTTTGTTTATCTCCGTGACTAGTGAGTACCCCTCGCCCACATCAGTTTGGGGTACCCACTGGGAGGGGAGACATGTTCTCACCCCCGCCTTCTTTTTCAGGTGATATAGCAGGTCCTAGTGGGACAGCTGGTAAAGAGCGTGTCTAGCGTGCGATATAGCTCCGTCCCTTGTCGGTTATTTCCTTACTCAGTCTACTTACATGACCTAGATACTATTATGGTTCAGTTTCTGTTTTTACTTGGATATTAAAGTATCATTTGGTTTTGAATGTAATAAAGTACTTTGGGTTTTTATGAAATAAAAATAATTTTCTACCCCTCGTGGTAGCGTGTTTTAAAAGAAAAGGTTTCCGTGTGGGAAACAGCTTTCAAAAGGTTTTCTTGTGATTTTATCAGTTTTTGTATATCTCAAATATGAACCTGTGGTGAATGGTGTATGTGAATAGATATAACTGTTGAATGTTGTATGTTCACGTGTGTGGTTGTTTCTGGTTGTTTACTACACTCTGTACTTGTGCGACGCCGTGCAAATACAGGGGAGACTCTGTCCGTGTGTATAGTGGACTTCCTGTATTTGTGGCGGATCTGGCATACCTTGGGGTCAGGTTTTCAAAAAAAAAATTCCGCTGTAGTTTACACTATAAAAATAACCCTGCGGCGTGACAGAGGGGCATGCATGGCTCCTGTCTTTTTCTTTTCTTTTTTTTTCTTTTGTTACTCTTCTCCCTCTTCTCTGTTTTCTTTTTCTCCCTACTCTCATTCCTTCTATTTTTTATTTCTTATTTTTTTCTTATTTTTTTCTTTTTCTTTGCTATTTGCTAGGTGTGTTTGTGTAGGTGCTAAATTAGGAGAATTGGAATAGGTGATGAGGACGGCGGTGGCAGCTTTGCCAGCAACAGCAGGAGACAGTAGGGCGGCGTCAACGCTGATCGCCTCGCCTCACTATTAAGGGATTTTAGCATTTGCTTAGTTCTTATTACTATGAACATCTCATGTACCCACAATAGAAAAAAAAATAAATTTTAAAAAAAACTAAAGAAAGAGATGTAGAGAAGATGACAGTAAAATAGATCTTTATCCAAATCTACATATTTCTTTACTATTTTAAGATGAAAATATGACAAAATGGTGAAATAATCGGTGGAACATATGATCGAACACACTACTAGAAAATTAGTCATTAGCGTCATTTATTTATGCTGCTAAATATCAACAAATGCTGCTTAAACTTTTAGCAGCATTAATTATAAATGCCGCCAATATAAATCAATTAGTGTCATTAGAAATATGCCGCTAAAAGGGATAAAATGTTAATTTTAAAGTGTTTATTAGCGGCACATAAATATAATGTCGTTAATACAAATATTTGATTTTAGAAATTAAAATTTTAAAATTTTAATTTTATTTTATATTTAATTTTTTTGAGATGCTACCCGCTTCATTTTTTTTTTTTTGTCTTACACTTTGCTAGAAATGCTAATTAACTTGGATTCGAACTTTAGACCTCGAGTACCGACAATCAAGCCCTTTGCCACTTGCGCTAGCAACTATTAGCTATGTATATTTTAAATTTTTATATTTTAAGTCTTCTATTTTAAAATTTTAAATTTAGTTACTAAATTTAAATTTTTAATTTTGAAATATGAAATTTTAAGTTTCAAAATTAAGTGTTTTAAATTTGAAATTTGAAATTTAAAATAAATTTAAAATTTTAAACTTTAAAATTAATAATTTTAAACTTTAAAATTTAAAATATAAATTTTAGAATTTTAAATTTTAAATTATAAGTTTAATTTTTAAAATTATATGTTTCGAATTTTAAACTTTAATTTTAAAATTTGTAATTATAAATAAAAAAAATATATTAATAATTATATATTAATTAGTAATGATATTTATTAACAAGTGCGGCTAGTTTATTATATTTAGCGGCATTCACTAATTTATGCTGTTAATTTATCCTATTTTGCAACATTAATAGTAAATTACTGCTAAATAATTAAATCTAGCGGCAATTATCAAGTAATGCTGCCAAATATATTAATTGACATAATTAAAATAAATATTCCGGAACAAATATTGCGGCATTTAGCTGTAGTGATCCGGGACTTCAACCGAGACTTGGCGACAGCTCTGGTGAGTGTCGGGACGAGTCCAGGTCGCGTTGGCGCGAAATTGACGCCAAACGGGCCCTGTGGGAACATGAGAGCAGCGAGTATCTTGAAAATCTGTGAATTAGCAGATTTTTCAATGAGTTGTACCGGTACAAGTTGGATTTATACCGGTACAACATTGATGACTATACCGGTACAACCACTGGGGGTATACCGGTATGGCCCTGCGCAGAAATGCTCCCGGGTTGACCCATTTGTACCGGTACAAATTGGATTTGTACCGATACACTTTGACAGTATGGTGCAGTTTGACTTTTGCTCTTTTGGGTCTTGTCACTCCCTTTACCCCATGCCTATTTTGGAGCAGAGAGGAGAGAGGGGGGCCTTCTCCTCTGCTGCTGTGCTTCTTCCTCTTCTCCCTTGGCTAAGTAGTGGAGGTAGTGGAGGAGCTCAAGAGAGAAGCTCAAGCTTCGTCGACGACGCGCCGCGGAGCCGATCGAGGGTGTTTTCGACGTCGTGACGCTACGAGGAGGCCTAGCTGCTGCTGTTCTTTGCCATCCTCGACGAGGTGCTGCTCCCAGGGAGGTCTACGAGGAGGCCTAGCAGATTCTAAGGTGCCGAATTGCAGATTCCCAGCGGCGACCTTCGGTATTTTTGCTCGTACGCGACGAGGGAGTAACGGATCGCAGCAAAACTTGGGTTGTTGGATTCTAGACTGCGAGATGAATCCACAGAGCCCTTGCTTGCCAGATTTGGAGCAGGTTTGCCTGGTCGAAACCCATCTTTACTTCGCTGATATTTTTCGGACAGATTTCGTGAGTATGAGTTCTAATGTGATGCTATTTGTCGCAGCAGTGGGTTTTCGGACTTGAGCAGGACGCGTTGGATTTTCGCGGACTGGGCCACTCTCTTCGCTGCCAGGAGATTGCTTGAGAGGTGGGTTAATCATCGGCTTTTCATCCTAAGTGCAAAATAGTCGACATGTATAAATTTTAGCTTTTGGACTAGTATATGATAGCTCAAATTCATGGATTACAGTATGTTTAAATCTGAATTTTGGAGCATGTTTAGCAAGTAATATTTCATACATGTTGGACTTGGACTTGACTTAGGAGAAAACCATGGTTTGATCGTCATTTGTATACACTACCAAATTTAGCTCTATGAGTCGTACTGTGTTGTATCGTCGCTGTGTGAGTGCGATGGATACCGGGGTAGTGTAGCTTGCTTTTATGCTCGTGCTGGGATGCCGAGCTTAGTTACAGTAGAGTTCAGACTATTCGTGTTGTCGGGGACCGTTGGGGGTTGACGGTGGGCCCAGATTACTGTTTGAATACAGATTGTGCCAAGGGCACGAGACCTCTTGGTGGTTAGACCATGTTTACTTGACTATGCCTGTGAGAGCCTGATTGAGCTCGACAGAGATACGCTTGCATACTCGGTTAGTTCGCGCCCACGAGTGCCGCTCCGGAGTCTGGCTTAGTGCTTTTGCGTTGGTGTCGCTGCGTCCTGGTTGGACTCACTCTCCACTAGCTACCCCTGGGGTAGTTGTTAGTGTTGCTTCGACAGGCGGGACGGGTGTATCACAGTCCCTCGTAAGATTGGGTCAGTCTTTACTTGTTCTACAGAGGGTTGTTTTAGAGCAGAATAGTATAGTGGCTTTTAGCTGTCGAGTGTTTCCAGCTTTCTTTTACTTTTCTTGCTTACCCTGTAGACTTAGTAGGTGGACCGATGTTGTTTTAGGGCGGCACCCACTGAGGACTACCTGTTTTTACAGTAGTTCTCACGTCCCTTTTCTTCCACCATTGTTGCAGGGCCTTCGGTTTCGGCTGCTGCTCCTCCTGAGGTGGACCGTGGCAAGGGCGTCGCGAGCTAGAGCCCTTCCCGACTGGTGCTGAGTTAGCAGATTTTCCCCTATTACAGGTAGTAGTTTTGGATTTTGTGAGTTATGTACATACAGTGTTAACTCGCTGGAGCGAGTAGTACTCTTTTGTATCGTGTTATGTTGTATGTATATAGTACTCATGTTCTTTTCCTACCTGGTTGTTCTTAGTCTTTTCAGCTCTATGCTACTGTTTGTAGCAGTGTATGTTATACAGGTACAGCTACGCTTCGTGTACAGAAAAAATTTCTTGTACACGGCGGATTTGTCGGCGTGCCCGAGGAATCTTTCAACCCGGGGCGTGACATTAGCAATAAGTGCTGCTACTTTATTACATTTAGTGTCATTTTTTATAAAATGCCGAAAACTTCAGCGGCATTCATTAATTTATGCTGGTAATTTATTCTATTTTGCAACATTAATAGTAAATTACTGCTAAATTATTTAATTTAGTGGCATTTATCAAGTAATGCTGTTAAATATATTAATTAGCGTTATTTAAATAAATGTTGCGAAGTAAATGCAGCTAAATCATGAATTTGTAGTAGTGACATATTGTGTGTCATGATTATTTTTTTTTACTTTGATTTTTTTTTTCGCAACTTTTCCATTTTTACTTTATTTAATCATAATTTTTCTTAACCATAGTGTAAAAATACAATATTTAGGTGAATCTTTTTTTGTTAAATAGAAAATGATCACATGCTCCACAATTTCTTCTGAGACATGTATTCTTCTTCTTATCTTGGTAAAAAAAAGAAAAGGACAATATTTAGGTAAACCATTTTTTTATTTACTTTCTTTTAAGTATAATTTTTTTTGTTTTATATTTATACTTAATTGTTTCATTATAATTGTACTTAACTATAATACAAAATTAATCGTTAACCGCAGCGAAGCGCGGGCGGGTTCTATACTAGTATATATAGCCTGATGGTCTATCTTTTTTTTTTAATGGTCTTATACTTGTTATTATTTTTTTTTCAATAGACAATTTGTCTTATTATTCTTGAACTGTGTAATACCTTAAACAATGAATTAATGTTTAGAATGGGCATTTAAAACAAACTAAAAATATATACAATTTTTTTTTTGCAAAAAAAAAATCGTATATAAAAGCATTAAGATTTGCATCTCATAAAAAAAAATTCTTGAATAATTATTGCAAAAATATTTGTAAATTACCAACCAAATTAGATTATGTCATCTATAATAGCATTACGATCAGCATCGGGAAAAAAATAAATTCCTAAATTATTCACAACAACAAATTGGAAGGAAAAAAATAGTTTATATATACATAAAAATTAAATCTGAGGCCATCAGGAACGGAAGAAAATAAATTACTAAAAAATAAATTTCTAAATTATTCACTACAACAAATTGGAAGTAAAAATAAATAGCTCATATATACATAAAAATTAAATATGAGGCAATCAGGAATGGAAAAAAAAAACTAAATTATCTACATCAACAAATTGGAAGGCAAAAAAAACTGTTTATACACAAAAATTAATCCAGAGAATTTACAAATTCTAAGGCAATCGACCGTAGATCAACTGTACACAGGCAGCGAATTTTCTGAGACAAAGTAAAATTATTTAGTATTTTTTTAAAAAAATATGTAGTGACCTGGGTGGTTACAGTTGAGGCTTGTCGACAGCTCGAGTGAGTGTCTGGACAAGTCCGGGTCGCGTTGGCGCGAAATGGATGCCAAACGGACCTTGTGGGTAAGCAGAGGGCAATTTGGTAAATTACCACATTGTTTGTATCACCACTCCACATGTTAGGAGAGAGAGTGAAGGACCTTCTCAGCTTCTTTCTCAGCCCCTTCCTCTTCTCCTTCTTGTTCTTCTCCATCTAGCCCAACCGGATTGAGGAGGGGAGCTTGGTGGAGTGAACTTCGACGCTGACGTCGCGCCGTGGAGCTTTTCGAGTGTAGTGTCGACGTCGTGTTGCTGCGAGGAGACCAGGCGGGCACGGTTCTTCATCAACCTTGGCGTGGTACTGTTCCAGGGTGATCCTCGAGGTGAGTTGTGCCTTGCGATCACTTTCGTTGCTGCGATTTTCGTCCATCTTCGAGCTTGTGCTGATTCTGCAGTTTTTTCGTCGTCGACCCGCAGAGTTTTGACTAGTTCTCCGAGTAGGAACGTCGGATCGCGTCGAGACTTGCGTCGTTGGATCCGGGACTTCGAGACGAATCCAGAGGATCCTTAATCGCCCGATTTGGAGAAGGTTTTCCCTGTCGAAACCCCTTTTTACTGAGCTGCTGTTTGCCGAGTAGATTTTGAGTTGCTGATCCGTAGTTTCCAGCGTCGACGTTCAGTGTTTTGGCTTGTTCTCAGCGTAGGAGCGACGGATTTCGGCGAAACTTGGACCGTTGGATTCGTGACTTCGAGACGAAGCTGCAGAGCCCTGAATCGCTGAATTTGGACAAGGTTAGCCTGGTCGGATTTAAGTTCTACTTCGCTGCTGTTACACTTGACAGAATTTCGAGTTTTTAGCTTCTTTTGGTTTAAACCTTTGAAGGGTCTGGATTTTAAGCTTGGTTTGCACACTTCCACCGCATCCTTTGAGTTTTAGACTATCCTCACCAGATTTGGAGATTTCTAGGTGAGTATCGACTTTAGAAATCAATTTAATCGAGCTTAAATGCTGAAATTGGAGCTAAAGTATGGATTTCTATGTTTAGAGCTTGGAGTGAGCTAGTTGCTGGTCGGAGTGGAGCTCGACGGACCAGCAGGGATCGAGGGTGATTCGAGGACCCTCTTCGCTGCCTGGAGTTAGCATTAGAGGTGGGTTTTCATCGGTTTACTTCTAAGTGCAAGTAGTCGCGGCATGTATAGTGTAGTTATTGAATGTTAAGCCTTATCTCAATTTCATTGATAATAGTTTGGTAAAATCTGAATTGTGAGCATGTTTAGTAAGTAATAATTATACATGTTGGACTTGGACTTGACTTAGGAGAAAACTACAACTTGATCGACGTATGCTTATACTACCGGATTTAGCTCTAGGAGCCGTTTTGGGTTGTATCGTCGCGGTGTGAGTGCGATGGATACCAGGGTAGTATAGTTGCATTTACGCTCGTGCTGGGACGCCGAGCTTAGTTTACAGCAAAGTCTGGACTATTCTTGTTGTCGGGGACCGTCTGGGTCGACGGTGGGCCCGGGTGACTTTTGTTTCAGTTGTGCCGAGGGCACGTGACCTATTGGTGGTTAGACCAGTTGAACCCTTGTTTACTTGACTATGCCTGTGAGAGCCTGATTGAGCTCGACAGAGATACGCTTGCATACTCGGTTGGTTCGCGCCCACGAGTGCCGCTCCGGAGTTTGGCTTAGTGCTTTTGCGTTGGTGTCGCTGCGTCCTAGTGTTGGACTTGCTCTCCGCTAGCTACCCCTGGGGTAATTGTTAGTGTAGCTTCGACAGGCGGGACGGGTGTATCATAGTCCCTGGTGAAATTGGGTCTGGTTTGGCATGTACTACAGAGGGTTGTATTAGAACAGGATAGTATAGTAGCATATAGCTGTAGAGTGTTTTCAGCTTTCCCTTCTACTCTTCCTGCTTACCCTGTAGACTTAGTGGGTGGACCGATGAGGTTTAGGGCGGCATCCACTGAGGACTACTTGTTTTACAGTAGTTCTCACGCCCCTTTTCTTCCACTGTTGTTGTAGGGCCTTTAGTTGCGGCTGCTGCTCCGTCCGAGTCGGATCGAGGCAAGGGCGTCGCGAGTTAGAGCCCTTCCCGAGTGCCGCTGGGTTAGAGGACTTTCCCTTCCACAGGTAGTGATGGTTTTTTTGGGTTTTTGAGAGTTTGTACATACTACTGTTAACTCGCTGGAGCGAGTAGTACTTGTTTCGAGACATGTTGTATGTATTTTGACCTTATGTTTCTTTTCCTACTTGTGTCTTTATAATCTTTCAGCTCTATACTACTGTTTGTAGTATTGTATGTTATACAGGTACAGCTACGCTTCGTGTACAGGGGAAAATTTCTTGTACACGGCGGATTTGTCGGCGTGCCCGGGGGTTTCTTCCAACCCGGGGCGTGACAGATTAAGTTGGTATCAGAGCTTAGTATTAGGTCGTTGGGACTTAGGAAACCTAAGCTGGCAAACCTTAGGAAGGCATGACGCGAGAGGCGTGATTTAACGCGAAAGTCAATGATTGATTGTTCTAACTCATCCTTGAGTGGAGTGAGTGACTGAAGGAGTGTCTGTTTCGATCCGGAAAAGTTATGTTGGCTGCAGACGACATAATTTTGAGAAGAAACAGGGACCGCCTTCGAGACTTTCGTTGATTGGGTTGAGTGTTTGTGTTTATCTAACCTTTGTGTCCTTTTGTGCAGCTATGCATCGACGTAGAGGACGACCGCCGCTTAGGGGTCGCGCCCCACCACCACTACCACCACCCTAGATACCCGAGCAGATGGAGCAGGGCTGTGACGCACTGGACTTTGCAAATTGCAATGTTCGAGTGTTAGATGTGAGATCTGAGCTTTTCCAGATTTTCTGGAGGGTCGTTGACTGTGTTCCGACCTATGGCACGAGTACCGAGGTTAGTGGATGAATCCCAAGCACTAAAGTCCAAAAAGTTGGATTTTAGGTTGCTCTCGCTTATCTGGGAGTCCGCAGACAGAAAAGTTGTCGACCGCATGCCTTGGTTGCTATACCGGTGCACGGAGGATCCGTACTGCATGGGACGGCCGGAGGCGCAAACCCGAGCCTCGGGTTTGGTCAAGCAGGTCCGCACCGCATGCACCGGGCTTGTACGCGTCGGCGCAAAATCCGAAACTGCAGGGGCTTATGGGCATTTTGTTGCTTCTAATATAGCACCCCAGCCCTTAGGGCTTCTCTCTTGTGCTGAGAACAAAGGAGAGGAAGGTAAGAGAGCTTCTCTCTCTATCCATTTACTTCTCCTTGGGTTTTTGGTTGTTTACTTGTGGATTGATCTCCCTCTTCTCTCTCTTTTGCTTGTTGGTGCATTTTCCACCATGAGGGAAGGTTGGAAGCTTGATTTGGGAGCTAGTTGAAGGAAGATCTTCAACTTTGGTGACTCTAGAGCCTTGATTAGAGCTTCTAAGAGGTAAGCAACTTCTCCATTTCCTTTAGATTCGAGTTTGGTTGCTTCTCTATAGATGAAACCCTAGATTTTGGGAATTAGGGTTTTATTTGGGGCTTTTTGATTTGGGGCTTTTAGATTCCTTTTGAATGGTTTAGAACCTTTGTTTAGGTTGCCTTGGGAGGGATCTAGCTTCCTTTTGGAATTTCTAAGAGGATTGTTGCACATTTAGGTGAGTATTTCTTGACTTTGACCTAGATGTTTAAAGTTTGAACTCAAGACTTATCTCTTGAGGTTGTAACTCCTAGGATCTACTTTGTAGGGTACTAGGAGTAGGAATCGAAGCTTCGTTAGCGGTTCGGAGCGACGCTTGGAGCGACGGTGGGTTTGGCCTCACCTAGCACAATGAGAAATTCTCATTGGTGCTTATTTGGTTATGGTTAAATGGAAATTAGTTCATTTTCATGCTATTTGATTTATTTGTGAATTTTAGAATGCTTAAGATACATATGTTATGTGTAACGCAATTTTGCTCTATATAGTAGCGACGTATGCATGTGAGAGCTGAAGCTTTGTAGCATTCTATTTGTAAACTTGAAACTATGTGTTTAAGAGGAAATTGGGCATGTGTTTGAGAACATAGAACTATGCATGACATAGGAGAAAAGCTCTTGTCATTAAGCGGCATTGGCTTGGCATCAAAAGTGTAGAATAGTGAGCTAATGTCATCAAGCGGCATTAGGCTCGTGAATGAACTTGACATAGAGAATTTAGTGTCATGAGAATATGTGAACTAGACCGTAGGGTTGCTAGTCACTATTGCTATATTGAGACATGAGGTTTGGACTTGAGACTTGACTTTACTTGTTGCCATTTGTGCTCTTTCGCACATGCTTGTGAGGGTCGCTCCCTACAAGCCTAAGACTCCGGAGTTGGCCTTCGCGATTCGTTCGCGCGTGCGGTGTTGAGAAACCTACGGGACCGTTGGGACAGACTCATTCCTTGCGGGGGATGTTGGGCTACCACGGTACTTAGGTGGCACAAGTTGGATTACTATGGTAGATCTTAGTGAAAGAGAATTGAACTTGGACATTCAACTTTACTAAATGACAATCACTACTAGATAGGACTTAGTAGTTGGATTATGTGGACTTCACTTGAGTTATAGTGTACTTGATAATACTTTAATTACATTTTAGTATACTTGTTGGTTATAGTAAAACATCTCATTTTATATGTTGGGACGGGAAACTATAACATCTAATTTTGAAACATAGTTATGGTAGCAATTCTTTACGCTTTAATTGCAAGCTTATTTATATCGCGCTCTTACTCTCTTTTTCTTTTGGGCCTAGTGGTGCAATGGTGCAGGTCAGTAATTGCCCACTGGGAACTATAAATTATAGTTCTCACGCCTCTGTTTCTGTTTCCTTTTCAGTGCCTTCCGCATCGGGGGAGGTTAGGGATCGCGGCAAGGGTGTTGCTTCGGGTTAGCGGCACTCAGCGAGGGAGTTCGATAGGTGGTTACTTCTCTATTTCATGTTGTTTAGAGAGGTTGTGAGTTGTTCCTATATTTAGAGAGACCACCACATTTTGAGACAGTGTTGTATTAACCTTATGTTCTTTTTGTTATGTTGTTAGTCTCTTTATGCTTTAGTCTACCTACTCTCTACTTGTTGATAGGGCTAGCTGTATGTTGCTCTGATATCCATAGTTTTAGCCTATTGCATGTTTTTAATTCCGCTGTTTTTGGTTAGACGCCTTGTATGTGTTGACATATGGCGGGTCTGGGCACGCTTTGGGAAAGGTCCTGCCGACCCCGGGGCGTGACAAGGGCACCCGACCCGAGATAGGTGTACTCCCTGTGGTGGAGCCGAGTACTCGACCGGGGACGAGTACCCAGCCAGACTTGAGCACATAGTTAGCTGCCCTGACCAAGGTGACGAGGCAGCAGAGATTATTACTGCAGCAGATGTGCGAGAGATTAGCCGCATTATCGAGCACAGCACCGGGAGCACCAGAGCAGCATGTTCCACCTCCTGCTACCCCAGTTGTAGCACCAGCCGCCGCCACATCCCTACCAGTGGAGATTCCTTCGACACACCAGTAGCGCCTGCTGGAGAACCCGCACCACTGACAGAGGCAGAGCAGCGGTAGATGATGGAGCGACTGGTACATTTTCACCGTTTTGACCCGCCGACATTTGATGGTTGTAGTTTTGAGCCTTGGGTGGTCGAGGGTTGGGTCAGTGCTTTAGAGAGACTGTTTGAAGATCTACACATCCCAGAGAGGGAGCAGGTGCAGCTAGGGGTCCATTGTTTGGTAGGGGATGCCCGAGATTGGTGGAAGAGGGTGAGGCGTGATCAGGGACTAGTAGCGTCACAGATGCGTTGGGACGAGTTTTGTGGGATGATTTTCGGCATGTATTTCCCTGTTAGTGTAAAGCAGAGGATTGAGGAAGATTTGAAGAGGATTCAGCAGGGCGATCGCACAGTGTAAGAGTACGTTTGGAAGTTTACGCGGCTCCTGAACTGTGTGCCTTTTGCCGCGAGGGACGAGGCACATCGAGTCTACCTCTTTGAGCAGGGATTGAGGCCGGATCTTTTCAGGTTCGTTAGGGCGCGGAGGTCGAGTACTTTGGATGCCTCCATCGAGCAGGCCTTGTGGGAGGAGCGAGGCGAGGCAGCACTTCGAGAGCGAGCCCAGGGGCCGGGACAGAGTCAGGACAGGAAGCGCCCCGCTCCAGATGACGGTGGACAGTCGAGCAGCAGGCGTCCGCCTAGGCCTTCACGATCACGTTTTCAGGGTCGTGGGTCTTCGGGGCGTCAGCGTTCCAGGGATACCCGTCAGCGGGGGCAGCCACCGAGGACTCAGCAGTGTGTGATCTGTGGAGGACCACACGCGGCCCGACAGTGCGAGCAGCGAGAGGGCCGCTGTTTTGGATGTGGTCAGCCGGGACACCTGAGGGCCGCCTGCCCACGAGCAGCGTCATCAGCACCATCATCAGCCTCAGCACCGCACGGATCTTTGCAGAGTTACGGGGCATCGCCAAGCTACCGTCAGGAGGATCGAGCATCGGCGCCGCGACAGGACGATCGACGACAGCAGGCTCCGAGCGGCAGGATCTTTGCAGCTCAGTTGGAGGACTCGTCAGCAGCCGACCGAGTGGTGGCAGGTATCACTTTACTTTCTGGTACTAGAGCATGTACTTTATTTGATACTGGTGCATCACAGTCTTTTATCAGTCAAGCATTTGCATTGTTACATGGTCTAGAAATAGAGTTATTGCCTCAGGCCCGGGAGTTCCAGACCCCCGACTATGTATTACAGGTTGTAGAGTATTGTAGGTCGTGTCCAGTACAGTTAGATTCGTGGATCTTGCCCGTAGACTTGTTAGTTTTAGGGCAGCTGCTTGACTTCGACATTGTGCTTGGCATGGATTGGCTGACGCGGTACTACGCGACTATCGACTGTGGAGAGAGGACGGTGACGCTCCGTGAGCCAGGCCGGGAGGAGTTCACTTTCAGAGGCTGCAGGAGCACGTTGTTTGCCACGTGGATTTCTTCAGCGAGAGCTCGACAACTGATGAGTAGAGGGTGCATCGCTTTTCTAGCGACAGTGACGTAGGTACCTACGGTGGCACCGAGACTCGAGGACATCCCTATATTTCGCGAGTTTCCGGATGTGTTTCCCCCAGAGATGACGATTATGCCGCCGGAGAGGGAGGTTGAGTTTGTGATTGATGTGGTTCCTGGAACTGCACCAATCTCGAAGGTACGTTACAGGATGGCCCCAGCCGAGCTGAGAGAGTTAAAGGCGCAGCTTCAGGATATGATGGATAAGGGGTATGTGAGACCCAGTGTATCACCTTGGGGAGCGCCGGTGTTATTTGTAAAGAAGAAGGATGGTTCACTTAGGTTATGTGTTGATTACCGGGAACTGAATAAAGTGACCATCAAGAACAAGTATCCTTTGCCGCGTATTGATGACCTGTTTGATCAGCTGCAAGGATCTTGTGTCTTCTCGAAGATTGATCTCCAGTCAGGTTACCACCAGCTGAGGGTGAGGGCCGAGGACGTTCTCAAGACGGCATTTAGGACTCGTTACGGGCATTATGAGTTTACTGTGATGCCTTTTGGATTGACAAATGCCCCTGCTGCATTTATGGATTTGATGAATCGACTGTTCAAGACGTTCTTGGATAGATTTGTAGTAGTTTTCATCGATGATATTTTGATATACTCCCGGAGCGATGCTGAGCACGAGGAGCACTTGAGGATTGTGCTACAACTCCTGCGAGAGAAGGAGTTGTATGCCAAGTTGAAGAAGTGCGAGTTCTGGTTATGGGAGGTTGCTTTCTTGGGCCACGTGATTTCTGCAGACGGAGTAGCAGTGGACCCGAAGAAAATTGAGGCTATTCGGGTTTGGCCCAGACCGACGACGGTGGCCGAGGTGCGGAGCTTCCTAGGACTTGCAGGATACTACCGTTGGTTTGTGAAAGGCTTTGCGAAGCTTTCCACACCCCTCACTCGATTGACTCGTAAAGGAATTAAGTTTATCTGGAGTGAGGATTGTCAGAGGAGCTTTGATGAGTTGAGAATGAGGTTGACGTCAGCTCCTATCTTTGCCCTTCTAGTTATGGGGGATCTAAAGTGATGCATCACACAGTGGTTTAGGTTGTGTGTTGATGTAGCATGGCATGGTAGGGTAATTACTTATGCTTCACGGCAATTAAAGGATTATGAAAAGAATTACCCTACGCATGGCTTTGAGCTTGCCGCGGTGGTCTTTGCTTTGAAGTTGTGGCGGCATTACTTGTACGGCGAACATTGTCAGATCTTTACTGATCATAAAAGTCTCAAGTATCTGTTCACCCAAAGGGAGTTGAACCTGAGACAGCGCCGGTGGTTGGAGTTACTGAAGGACTATGACATTAGTATTCAGTATCATCTCGGCAAGGCGAATGTGGTGGCAGATGCCTTGAGCAGGAAGGCAGTGCAGAGCTCGAGCCTGATGATCATGCAGCAGAGGCCGTTACTTGAGGAGCTACAGCGCCTGAGACTAGAGGTCGTGTCCCCTGGGTCTACTACAATACTAATGTCTATGGTTTTGCAGCCTACTCTGATAGATAGGATCCGGGAGAAACATAGTGGAGACCCACACTTGTTGAGGATTCGAGAGCAGTTAGAGAGGGGACAGGCAGAGGGTTTCACAGTGGACAGTTCGGGAGTACTATGGTACAGGGACCGACTGTGTGTGCCTATGGATTCTGAGATCCGAGCATATATCTTGAGATAGGCTCATTGTTCTTCTTATACAGTTCATCCCGGTGGAACCAAAATGTATAAGGACTTAAAGGCATAGTTCTAGTGGAATGGAATGAAGAGAGACATTGGCAGATATGTGGCTCAGTGTTTAACTTGCCAACAGGTAAAAGCGGAGCATCAAATGCCTGCTGGCAAGAATCAGAGTCTGCCAGTGCCAGAGTGGAAATGGGAACAGATCACGATGGACTTCATCGTGGGATTACCTAGAGCACAGGGTGGCTTCGACGCGATTTGGGTGATAGTGGACAGACTGACTAAGTCTGCTCACTTCTTACCGGTTCAGACCACCTGGCCCAGAGAGAGACTCGCACAGTTATATCTGGATGAGATCGTTAGACTACACGGCGTACCGGTGTCTATTGTATCAGACAGGAACCCGAGGTTTGTATCACACTTTTGGAGGAGCTTACAGACAGCTTTGGGCACCCAATTGCAGTTCAGCACAGCATTTCACCCTCAGACATATGGTCAGTCAGAGCGGACCATTCAGACTCTAGAGGACATGCTGAGGGCATGCATCCTGGACTTTGGAGGAGGGTGGCATCGACACGTGAGACTAGTTGAGTTTGCGTACAACAACAGCTATCAAGTGAGCATTCAGATGGCTCCGTTTGAGGCGTTGTATGGACGCAGATGTCGATCCCCCCTATTTTGGAGTGATGTGGGTGAAAGGAAGACACTCGGGCCAGAAATTCTGCTAGAGACTGAGGAAAAGGTGAGGATGATTCGACGACACCTTTTGACAGCCCAGAGCCGCCAGAGGAGCTACGCCGATACCAGAGGAGCTACGCCGATACCAGAAGGCGAGACTTAGAGTTCCAGGTTGGAGATCATGTTTTTCTTAAAGTCTCGCCATCTAGAGGGATTCACAGATTTGGAGTGCGTGGAAAGCTCAGTCCACGCTACATTGGCCCTTTTGAGGTATTGGAGCGAGTTGGGCCAGTTGCTTACAGGATTGCTCTACCCCCACGACTAGTCGGTATCCACGATGTATTCCACGTCTCGGCTTTGAGGAGGTATGTTTTCGATCCTTCTCACGTGATCGACTTCACTCCGCTCGAGGTTAGCGAGGATATGAGATACGAGGAGAGACCGTTGCGGATTCTTGCTCGCGAGACGAAAGAATTACGCAATCGGGTCATCCCGTATGTAAAAGTGCAGTGGAGTCATCACGAAGAGCGGGAGGCGACTTGGGAGCCGGAGACAGTGATGAGAGAATCTTACCCCTACCTGTTTGATGCGCCGAGCTGAGGTACTTTCTAGTTTCGAGGACGAAACTCTTTGTAGTGGGGGAGGATGTAGTGACCTAGGTGGTTACAGTTGAGGCTTGTCGACAGCTCGAGTGAGTGTTTGGACAAGTCCGGATCGCGTTGGCGCGAAATGGACGCCAAACGGACCTTGTGGGTAAGAAGAGGGCAATTTGGTAAATTACCACATTGTTTGTGTCACCACTCCACCTACTACATACACGTTAGGAGAGAGAGTGAAGGACCTTCTCAGCTTCTTTCTCAGCCCCTTCCTCTTCTCCTTCTTGTTCTTCTCCATCTAGCCCAACCGGATTGAGGAGGGGAGCTTGGTGGAGTGAACTTCGACGCCGACGTCGCGCCGTGGAGCTTTCCGAGTGTAGTGTCGACGTCGTGTTGCTGCGAGGAGACCAGGCGGGCACGATTCTTCATCAACCTTGGCGTGGTACTGTTCCAGGGTGATCCTCGAGGTGAGTTGTGCCTTGCGAGCACTTTCGTTGCTGCGATTTTCGTCCATCTTCGAGCTTGTGCTGATTCTGCAGTTTTTTCGTCGTCGACCCGCAGAGTTTTGACTAGTTCTCCGAGTAGGAACGTCGGATCGCGTCGAGACTTGCGTCGTTGGATCCGGGACTTCGAGACGAATCCAGAGGATCCTTAATCACCCGATTTGGAGAAGGTTTACCCTGTCGAAACCCCTTTACCGAGCCGTCGTTTGCCGAGCGCATTTTGAGTTGCTGATCCGTAGTTTCCAGCGTCGACGCTCAGTGTTTTGGCTTGTTCTCAGCGTAGGAGCGACGGATTCCGGCGAAACTTGGACCGTTGGATTCGTGACTTCGAGACGAAGCTTTAGAGCCCTAAATCTCTGAATTTGGACAAGATTAGCCTGGTCGGATTTAAGTTCTACTTCGCCGCTGTTACACTTGACAGAACTTCGAGTTTTTAGCTTCTTTTGGTTTAAACCTTTGAAGGGTCTGGATTTTAAGCTTGGTTTGCACACTTCCACCGCATCCTTTGAGTTCTAGACTATCCTCACCAAATTTGGAGACTTCTAGGTGAGTATCGACTTTACAAATCAATTTAATCGAGCTTAAATGCTGAAATTGGAGCTAAAGTATGGATTTCTATGTTTAGAGCTTGGAGTGAGCTAGTTGCTGGTCGGAGTGGAGCTCGACGGACCAGCAGGATCGAGGGTGATTCGAGGACCCTCTTCGCTGCCTGGAGTTAGCATTAGAGGTGGGTTTTCATCGGTTTACTTCTAAGTGCAAGTAGTCGCGACATGTATAGTGTAGTTATTGAATGTTAAGCCTTATCTCAATTTCATTGATAATAGTTTGGTAAAATCTGAATTGTGAGCATGTTTAGTAAGTAATAATTATACATGTTGGACTTGGACTTTACTTAGGAGAAAACTACGACTTGATCGACATATGCTTATACTACCGGATTTAGCTCTAGGAGCCGTTTTGGGTTGTATCGTCGCAGTGTGAGTGTGATGGATACCAGGGTAGTATAGTTGCATTTACGCTCGTGCTGGCACGCCGAGCTTAGTTTACAGCAGAGTCTGGACTATTCTTGTTGTCGGGGACCGTCTGGGTCGACGGTGGGCCCGGGTGACTTTTGTTTCAGTTGTGCCGAGGGCACGTGACCTATTGGTGGTTAGACCAGTTGAACCCTTGTTTACTTGACTATGCCTGTGAGAGCCTGATTGAGCTCGACAGAGATACGCTTGCATACTCGGTTGGTTCGCGCCCACGAGTGCCGCTCCGGAGTCTGGCTTAGTGCTTTTGCGTTGGTGTCGCTGCGTCCTAGTGTTGGACTTGCTCTCCGCTAGCTACCCCTGGGGTAGTTGTTAGTGTAGCTTCGACAGGCGGGACGGGTGTATCACAGTCCCTGGTGAAATTGGGTCAGGTTTGGCATGTACTACAGAGGGTTGTATTAGAACAGGATAGTATAGTAGCATATAGCTGTAGAGTGTTTTCAACTTTCCCTTCTACTCTTCCTGCTTACCCTGTAGACTTAGTAGGTAGACCGATGAGGTTTAGGGCGGCACCCACTGAGGGCTACTTGTTTTACAATAGTTCTCACGCCCCTTTTCTTCCACTGTTGTTGCAGGGCCTTCAGTTGCGACTGCTGCTCCGTCCGAGTCGGATCGAGGCAAGGGCGTCGCGAGTTAGAGCCCTTCCCGAGTGCTGCTGGGTTAGAGGACTTTCCCTTCCACAGGTAGTGATGGTTTTTTTGGGTTTTTGGGAGTTTGTACATACTACTGTTAACTCGCTGGAGCGAGTAGTACTTGTTTCGAGACATGTTGTATGTATTTTGACCTTATGTTTCTTTTCCTACCTGTGTGTTTATAATCTTTCAGGTCTATACTACTGTTTGTAGTATTGTATGTTATACAGGTACAGCTACGCTTCGTTTACAGGGAAAAATTTCTTGTACACGGCGGATTTGTCGGCGTGCCCGGGGGTTTCTTCAACCCGGGGCGTGACAAAATAATAAGTAGCCAAATTGATATTCAAACACAAATAAAAGGTAACAAACAAAAATGAAAGGTAAAAATCAAATCAGAGAAGAAAAGAGCACCGACAGAGAAATAAATTTTTTTTGCTGCAAATTAAAATTTGATGGAGGCATATTATATTGTAATAACCGACATTTTTGTCATAATAAATAAACCCTTTTGTTGATGATGTTATTGTGTGTAATTAAATTACAAATGCACTCGTCAAATTTTAGGTGAAAATGAGCTAAAACGGAAAAGTGACGCGACCCGAACTTTTGACTTAAAGTGAATAGTAACTCCGGCTTTTCGGCGAGCCAGGGAGTAGAGAAGGTCCTGGTGCGTACCGAACTCCGATAATAGGACTTCAATAGCTCGTTTCGAACATCTCGACTATTCTGAATCCAATGGCACTGGCGGAATTGGATTCTGATGCACGGTTGTCGAGAAAAAGGGTTTTGAACGGTTATACATACATGATTAAATAATTAGGTTTATGGAGGAATAAAGAGGGACTGTTTGTCGCAGATCGGTGACCAAATCGGACCATGGAGGAATAAAGAGGGACTGTTTGTCGCAGATCGGTGACCAAATCGGACGAAACAAAATGCTAGATTCGATGCCCCAGTCATGCTGAACGCGCTGGTGCGATCCGATCAGAAATCCGAATGACGGATCTTCGGGAATTGTAAGATGTTCACGGAGGGGTCAGATGGCAATTCGAAAGATTGCGAAAAGGTTAATATTTTATGCGCCGAAACCCGAGATTTCGGACGTTGGGGGACTTTTACGCATGTTTCATCCACTGGCAGGGACTGGAGATTAAATAGTGGCATTAGGTGGGCTAAAATGCAAATGTGCATTTGTGTATAAATGCATGTGTTAGGTTTCATGAGTGAAACCCTAACCCCGAGCCCCTCACCTTCCCACAGAGCCCTAACCTTTCCTGGCCGCCTCCTCGCCACCCGGTGCGCGCGGCCCCACGTGGTGCGCGCGCCCCACCACCCAAGCAGCCCTCCGCCGCCGAAAGCCCCGCAAAGACCATCTTCTTCCTCCCCGCCACTACCTCCACCACCTTGACCGAGGGAGATCGGGGAAGCCCCAAATCCATCCGGAATCTCTTCCTCGGCCGAGATCCGTCGCCGCGTGTCTCCGCCGCCCCGTCGTCCCGAGCGCCGCCGCTTGCCGCCGTTGCTCCCCGTGGCCGGCGGCGGTCACCTGTGCCCATCCCGGGTGATCTCGGCCTCAACGCGCCGCCGCCTTCCCGCGGTCGCGCCGCCTCTTCTCCGGCGTCGGGACACCTTCGGCGTGCCTCCCGTCCCTCGTACACCGCCGCCGCCGCGGAGGAGAGCTGCGGCCGCTCGAGCCGTGCATCGAGGCCGAGCCCTCTCGGCTTCTAGGCTCCGCCGCCGCCCATCGGAGGGAGCACGGTGGTCCCCTTGATCTCCGCCGACGATCCATCGCCGTCCCGACCTCCTCCGCCGCCGCCGGAAACCCCCAACCCGAGAACAAGGTTGGCTTTTGATCGCCGCCGCCGCGCTCCGCCACCTTGCGCGCCGGCCGTGGGTGCCGGACATCCCCGACTGCCGCACCCACCACTGGACCGACCGCCGCCTGGCCGCCGGCGGTCTTACCTCGCTCCCTGGTCGGGTAAGCCCTTGTTTGCCTCACAGAATGCTATTCTAGGGTTTAGGTCACGATTTTCGATGTTCTGATAGGTCTTTTTGACCTCGCGATGTGAGCACGATCATCGACTTTTCGTGCTGAATGCGATGCTCACCTCCGTTTAGGGTTCTGATGCCCCAATTGGCGGGATAGTCGCACTTTACGCACTGTGCGCGCTATTTACAGTATTTCACGTCGCTCGTGCACGTACCACGGAGGCCGACAGTGCTCCGAAAGGTGAGCACGGTCTCCGGCACGCCGAAACCTTGCAGCGAGGGTGAGCGTTCGATTTATGAAGCACTGGTTTGCGTGCACGGTCTATAAGAACCATAAAATCACATGAAATAGAGTGATTTTATGTATCAACAGGGACTTTTATGCAATTTTGATTTTTGTGGTCGCTGTAGACAGCGTGTACATGCTGTGGGTAACCTATGGACTGATCGTCCAAGGCCCCAAGCCTTTGCGGAAATCGGAAAGCCATTTCCGATGCATTTTTTTCGACGAAATCCGCCGACGGAACGCGGTTTTAGTTCGGAATTCTTCCGACAACACTTAGTGATCATTTGCGACGTCGCTAAGCCTTGTTGGCTGGTCATCCGCATCGTTTCAAGGGTCCGAAAACGGCGGGTGAGCGACGGAGGGTTCCGGTGTCGAATTTGGCACTTCCGGGAACCCGGATCGGAACAATTGTCCAATAGTAATCGTTTCGAGGTAGGTTGACGTCATCGCTGCCAGGTTACACTAAAATAAGTATTTAGGGGCAGCGGGTGACTCATATCATGAGTCGGGAAGTTTCGGGACAGTTGGTGGGTCCCGGCGGAGTTCCGGTACAGTTTTCGGGACTTCCGGGTACTTCGGCAATCGGTTTTGGGAAACCGATTCCCGTGGGTTCATTAGTGGGGCTTTGTGAGTAGTGGTACTTGTGTTGGTGGGTTAGATGCTAATCCGGTGGACCTTTCGTAGGTCCGGTTGCTTCGTTTCCACAGTCGACAGATCAGATCTACAGTCGTACAGGTGGGTATCATAGGTTGCCGTCGGTACAGTGGTGCAAGCTTGGTGATGTTCCTTCCACCCTTACTGTTTATATTGCTTACCATTTACATATTGAGCCTTGCACCCGTATTTACTCTTTACTCTACTCAGTTGTTTCCATACTAGTATCATGTGTCGGAGTAAAGTAGATTTATCAGTATATTCTATTTCGGTGACCTGGTTGGTCAGTTGCATATCCTATTCTTGTGAACTGGTTGGTCGATTTGCATATCCTATACCTGTAACTCGGTTGGTTGAGCTTCCTACCTTTCTACCCGGGACCTGGTTGGTCGGGTAGCGTACTGGATGACCTATACGGTCGATGGGCCCTGGGGGGCAGGATTGTTGGCTAGTTGCCGATGGATGATCTTTGAGCATATCTACATTGATCGCCCGATACTCGTCGCATTTCACGAACACCAGCGGTTTGGCCACCGCAAAAAGGGTGTTCTTTTTCGGAAAAGTGGTTGCAGGATGTCAACCCGTGAGCCCTAGAGGGTGGTATATGCATGGTAGAGTAGTGGGGGCATTGGCTTGAGGTCTGCGGCGCTGACCAAGAGTGCATTGGTTCAGATTGGGTACTCTTGAGCTTGTCGTCCCATTGACGCATACATACAGTAGCAGTTGGTTTATACTTATGCATATCTCTTTACTCAGTTATAGTTGCTACTGTACTACTATCAGCTTTACTTTGTTTATCTCCGTGACTAGTGAGTACCCCTCGCCCACGTCAGTTTGGGGTACCCACTGGGAGGGAAGACATGTTTACATGTTCTCACATCGCCTTCTTTTTCAAGTGAGATTGCAGGCCCTAGTGGGACAGCTGGTGAGGAGCGTGTCTAGCGTGCGATATAGCTCTGTCCCTTTTGTCGGTTATTTCCTTACTCAGTCTACTTACATGACTTAGATACTATTATGGTTCAGTTTCTGTTTTTACTTGGATATTAAAGTATCATATGGTTTTGAATGTAATAAAGCACTTTGAATTTTTGTGAAACTAAAATGGTTTTTACCCCTCGTGGTAGCATGATTTGAAAAGAAAAGGTTTCCGTGTAGGAAACAGCTTTCAAAAGGTTTTCTCGTGGATTTTTGTATATCTCAAATATGAACCTGTGGTGAATGGTGTATGTGAATAGATATAACTGTTGAGTGTTGTGTGTTCACGTGTGTGGTTGTTTCTGGTTGTTTATTACACTCTGTACTTGTGCGACGCCGTGCAAATGCAGGGGAGACTCTGTCCGTGTGTACAGTAGACTCCCTATATTTGTGGCGGATCTGGCATACCTTGGGGTCAGGTTTTCAAAAAAAAATTCCGCTGTATTTTACACTATAAAAATAACCCCGGGCCGTGACAGAATATATAGACAACAACAATAATCGCATTCAACGTAAAACGACCCTTCGGATTCAACCAATACAGATATTCAATGAATCTACGGGAGGGTAGAGAATGAATCCGAATCAATTTTGTGAACGGTGGGAAATCAATAGCAGGAATGAAGCGTCGCTAACGAAAATGGCGCAACGGAAAGAATGGATTGACAATGAATCCGGCCCAATTTTCTGACTAAGGAGGACTCATCGGGAGGCGGAGCGGCATCTAGGGGGGCGAGCGGCATCTATGGGGGCAACGAACAATTTATTAGGGTTGAAGATAGAATGGGATTAATCGAACCGTTTGGAAAATGACCCGATACTTTGAATTGATTAATTGGGAACTGGTCGAAAGCAATTAAATGGAACCATTTGGAAGATGACCCGATACTTTGAACCGATTAATTGGGAACCAGCCGAAAGCAATTAAATGGGACGGGGTTGAGAAAAAACACTGCCAGGTGGGCACCATGGACATATTGGTTAGGCTGGTAGGGCCCACAAAAGACAGATTAAGCTAATACCGCCACGTGGACAAATTATAGATTATAAAATTATAGATATAGATATAGAAGTATAAAAGTATGATTATTTCCGACATACTAAATTAATACAGGGGTGAAAGTTTATAAAATTAATATTTTATTTTTTTTAATTATGTAATAAATATTTTTTTAATGTGAATAAAAGTTATTTAAAAGTATTCACAAAGACAGGTCTAAGAGCACGAGTCACGCATTAATTCTTCTTCTTCTCCTTCTTCTTTTTATTTATTTTTTATTTTTTTATTTATTATTATTATTATTATTTTTATTTGGCACGTTGGGTGGTGCGGCTTTCTCAAATGTTGACGGGGGTAAAAATAGCTGCTGCGTCCTTGTGTTCAAATATATACCGTTGAAAGTTTCCTTTCACTCCTTTTCTCCCCACCGTCGTTTTCTCTTCCCCCTTCCCCCTCTTCTCTTTAGCCTCTCATAAGAGGCGGAATAAGCATTTCAATTGCGGAGAATAACACTTTGCCTCCAATTCCAATTCTCTTTTGTTTAGGAAGAAGAGGAGGAGGAGGAGGAGGAGGAGGAGGAGGAGGAGAATAAGCTCCCATTCCCTTCTTCGGGGGTAAAAAACAAAAAAAAACAAAATAAAAGAAGGGTCTTTCTCATGGCTCTAAAGAGACCCTCTTCTCTCTTGTCTCCTATTATCTTCTTCTTTCTTGTTTCTCATCTATGCAATTTTGATACCCGAGCTTCGGCAACGGGCGTGCTCAAGGTGCAGCACAAGTTCGTCGGCCGGAACCACACGATCCTCGACCTCCGCGCCCACGACAGCCGGCGCCGTGGCCGCATCCTCGCCTCCGCCGACCTCCCCCTCGGCGGCCTCGGCCTCCCGACCGACACAGGGTGCGTGGCTCATTCATTATCTGCCTTTTTTTAATGCCCTTGTTAGGTTCGTGGATTAGGGTTTGATATGCTTATTCTTTTTTGGGTTGTTTCGGGGTGCTTGGATTGGGCGGAAAATGTGGAAATGAATAGGCTCTACTACACCCAAATTGGGATCGGAACGCCATCCAACAGCTACTACGTGCAGGTCGACACGGGGAGCGACATCCTTTGGGTGAATTGCATCTCGTGCGATCGGTGCCCTAAAAAGAGTGATCTTGGGGTACTTTTTTTTTTTTTTTTTTTTTCTTTTCTCCTTTTCTTTTCTTCCAAATTTCCTCATTTAGGTCTTGTTTGGAGTTGCCACAATTTTTTTGTTTTCGTAAAATGAGAGTATCATATTGTTTTTTGTGCCCACAATGCAGCCTGACCTTATTTACTCCTATCGTTGGATGGCTTGCAACGCAATCTGGGTGGGTGCCCACATGATTTCTTCTTCAAAAACCCTAAAGAAGTGCAAAAAATTCGCTATTATGTTCTTGTTAATGGTTCCATCCAATCCTGTTAAATCTATAGATCGCAAACCTTCCATCATCTATCGCCACACCCCATTGTATAGAGTATTTATTTGAAAAGAACAAAAACTGGCAACAATACCGAACAAGGTCTTAGGTTGTATATTTCCCAATTTTAAAGTGAATTGAGAATTAGGTCTTTTGTGCAGATCAAATTGACACTGTATGATCCGAAACGGTCGGAAAGTGGGAGTTTAGTATCATGCAAGGAGAGCTTTTGCGCGTCAACATACGGCGGCGAGCTTCCGGGATGCCTTGCAAACATACCATGCCAATACAGTGTTATGTATGGTGATGGGAGCTCGACGACTGGGTTCTTTGTGACGGATAATGTACAGTATGACCAAATAACAGGTGATCACGAAACGAAACAAGTCAATGCGAGTGTTACATTTGGGTGAGTTATGCTCTTAACATCAAACATGAGAATCAATACAAATTTAGAATCAATAGGGTAACACCAAGTGGAAGAAGCAATGTGATTTTGTTTTCTTAAATTTGGGAGTTCTAGTTTGTTTTTTCTTGACGTTCATCAAGTTCGGTGAGAAGCGACATTATTGTAGACCTCTCTGTCTTGAGCATTTACCCGATTAGTCTTTGTTTTCTTCTTTCTTGATTTTTTTTTCTTTTTCTGTTTTTTTCTTTTGCTTTTGCTTTTGCTTTTGTATAGGTGTGGTGCTCGGCAGTCTGGGGATTTGGGTTCATCAAGTGAAGCTCTTGATGGAATTCTTGGTTTTGGGCAGTCAAATTCGTCCATGATATCGCAGCTAGCTTCCTCTGGAAAAGTGAGTAAGGTGTTTGCTCATTGCTTAGATAGTATACATGGAGGTGGCATTTTTGCTATAGGACATGTGGTGCAGCCAAAAGTGAAGACAACACCATTGGTACCTAATCAGTATGTGATACTAATTCCAGTTCTAGAAAAGGGATACTACAGTTTTTTTTTAATGTTTTTTTTCTTAGTGCAACTCTCATTCGGATTACGTATAAATTCGGATGAGCACTGGTTTAATTTCATTCTGTTACAAAATTTACAATGCACCTTCTTTCTTTAGTGCATAGCATAGACTAAACGAATTTCTAGTGTAATTGGTTGACCTGTTAGCAGAATTACTCACTTACAGATTGTAAAATATTGTTTAATTCACATTATGAGTTGACTTCCAACATAGTCCAAATATCTTCCGACCAAATTCGTTTAGAAATGGAGACAGATATCTAAGATTGAGGAGCTTGACAGCTGGACTAACTGATTGACCATATTGACACAAATTGCTGCTGGTTGATTTTGGAGAAGATTAATTATGACTGATTTTCCTTATTGTGGGGCTATTTGTTTATATTCTCTGAGTGGAATAAGAATTATGTAGTTATAATAGGAAATATATTCAATTAGTAGGAAAGTATCATCCTCATCTTTCATGTTTGTAAGTTTTTGACTCACAATAGGACTCTTGAACTGAAGTCTATTTATATCCTTGTATCCAAGAATTTAAGTGCCGTGGCACGGGATTGTGTTGGAAACTTGCCGGCACGGTACGGCACGGTGCGTGCCGAGCCGTGCAGATGCGTGCCGGTTAAAAAAATTCATATGTGCCGACACATAATAGCAAGAAATATTTATTTTCTTTAGCAACAAACTATTCTAACTATTTATTATGTCTTTTTATCACATCTTTTGAACTTTATTGAGAAAATTATTTACTAATTTAAAGAATAGAGGATTTTGAGCTGTGCCATTGTCACGAGGTCTGTATCATGCCGGTATCTTGTTGGCACGATACGGCACGGTGGATACGGCCCGTGTCGACGGGTACTTAAGACCTTGCTTGTATCCCTCAAGAACTATAGATGCTTCATTTCGTGGAACAATGCATACTTTTCTTTGGCTTCTTGTGTGACAAGAGATTAGCCATGTGTGTGAGGCAAAGAGTTGGCCACACATGTGTGACATGGCAAGCAAGTATATTCTTATATACAACCAAATATAAGGCCCTAATTACCATCGGATTAGGCTTTCTTAGTTCTTAATGGAAACCTTATCCTAGCTCATGGCCGATCTAGGGTTGTATCATTATCGGTATCTTGATTGAATAGCCCCGTAATTGGATGGTTTCAAAGCTATGTCATTGCCTTATTAGAGGTGGCAATCGCTTGCTTCCGTATGTTATTTGCATCAAGTACAAATCTGGGTATCTAATTTATTGGTCACCTGGTTGTTCAAACAAAGAAAAAGATGTGTCTAGGCCGACTACCCTAGGCACCCCTTTGTAGAGAACATTTTTCACAATCTTGATTGTTTGTGGGTGTGGATTTGTTGAGTGCCATGTCTTCTTTCTTTCATGATTCTTGTCTTACCAGCTCCTTTTAAAGCTATGAGGCTTCTTTTATGTAGGCCATGCTAGGGATGTTCATATTATCCTGTTAATACTTGGCACATATATCTTATTTGCTAATTTTGGTAACAAAATTCAAGAGTTAGATATGCGAGGTCAGTCGTGACCTGCACCATAAATGTAGTCTCACATTTGATGGACATAGGAAAATTTATGGTTATCAATACAAAATTGTGGAACTCGCGATAATAACTTTTAGCTATACTTTCTGGGTTTGATTATGGATCTACACAAGATTTTTAGATTTTTTTTATTAACTTTAATTCGTATGAGAAATATAATGATATTTTGGCAAAAATAATTTTTTGTATATAATAAATATATATTATTATAGAGCTAGGCTCCTATGCTTTCGAAAGTACGGAGGCCTCCGTGCTTGTAAGTTGTTTTCGATGATCGGACATCCGATTCAGCGATCGTTTTCGTTAGAAAGATCTATGCTATTGGAACTATCTAGAAACCAATTTTTATAATTTTTTGACTTCGTTTGCCTAGTGAACGAGTAGTCTCAAAATGAACCACTAAAATTAAAAATCTCATAAAAAACGGTGATAAAGGGCTCAAATTTCAAATCAGAAGTATTGTTCTTACTCTTGATGTTAAGTAGAATTTTCTATTAAATTTTCATGTAATTTGGATACTTCTACACCGTTGAACTTAAAAACGCGCCACATCGGCCGTTAAAGTAGTCATTTTTGAGACTTGGTGATCACTTGGTAAATAATGTCAAAAAATTATGAAATTTGGTTTCTAGATAGTTCCAATAACGTAGATTATGTCTAACGGAGCTGATCGTCAAATCGGATGTCCTATCATTGAAAACAACTTATAAGACGGAAGCCTCCGTACTTTCGAAAGTACGGGAGACTTACTCTATTATTATATTAATAATATAATATTTTATTAGTGATGTCTATGCCGTGTTTGTGTCCTTTTTTTTGAAGTTGTTGAGTCGTCAGTGTCTAAGTCATGCCGTGTCCCGTATCCTGTGCCCATGTCCGTGATGCCTAGATTATACATGACAATATAATTTGAAACAAATATCATGCCATATTGGTGTTGTATTTGTTATCTTTTTTATTTTTTGGAAAATTGGGATATTTAAATCCCGTATTTGATGTATCGGTGGCGTATCGGTTGCATATCCATATTCGATATGTGTACGGCTCCAAAAGTGAAGTATCAGTGCTTCATAGGTGCCCAAAGTTGTACCTTAGCCTTCTATGAAACTTCCTAGCAATGCTGTTGAACTGCCGGAGAAAGGCCTAGTTTGGGGAGATGTTGTTCAAATGCACCCGTTTTGATTCTTTAGAGGTCCCCCAATATCCTAAAACGCTTTTTTTTAGCTCCTATTTTCCGGTGCTTTTAATTATTGACGGAAACCACCACCTGATAGAGAACATAGCTTTTATTTGGAGTTGTCTGTAAAGTTGTGAATTTGCAGACAAAGGACAATAGATAGAAATTTTTAAATAGGACTTTAAGAAGATTGTTATGGTATATGATATTTGCTTAGTGTGCCAAAATGGATCCATCCTCTCAAGAGAATTGTATTCTTGGGACTACTCTTTACATGCTGCAACTCCACCAAAAAAAAAACATTATTATTGATAGTTAATCCTAACAATGTGCAGTAGTCTATTCTTTGTGCTATTACAATGTAACATTATTTTGTTGAATGTTTTTTAATCAAGTACATCCACTTGTTTTGTTTACTGAATTTATGTAATTTGTTGATTGATGAATTCTTTACCACCTCAGGCCACATTACAATGTCCATTTGAAGGCAATTGAAGTTGGTGGTGCTATTTTACAACTTCCAACTGATCTTTTTGAAACTGGAGCAAGGAAAGGAACAATTATTGACAGTGGTACAACTTTGTCTTATCTTCCAGAGGAAGCATATAAACCACTAATGAGTGCAGTATGATACCTTTTCTCTTAATTTGCCATTTGAAGATTAATATGTTTATCCTACTTATTTGAGGTATATTTAGGTATTTGCTAATCATCAAGATTTGAGCTTCCAAAGCATTCAAGACTTTCTATGTTTCCAATATGCAGGAAGGTATGCTTCCTTTTGTCTTGAAGAGTTATACAAGAAAATGTAGAATATTGGTATTTTGATAGTTAGATAACGACCTGTTTCTTGATTTTTTCTAACATGACACTTAAACCCTGTTATGCAAATTAAAGTTTGGTTGATGAAATTGAAAACCTCAAATTATACTTTGCTTGTACTTGTGGGATGGTAGGGCATCTTATGTTTGCTTGTAGCGATTTACTTGTTATGACACACGATCTTCTCTGAACATTAGCATGAATTCTACGCGCTGCACATGAAGCTCCTGTGTTTCGATGTGGAGCAGCATGTTGATCTGAGGTGCTCACTGTACCAATGTGCATGGCATTCTTCTATCAAGTCTTATTTGTGCCCTGTAGTTGGACCGGGTATCATGATTTTATCTTTAGAATTGCTGCAAATAAATAAAATAGAATTTTCATTTCATTCGTTAGATCATCTAGTTCCTTGTTAAGGGTAATTTTGGATGTTTGTTCTTGGATTACATGGCTGTTCTTGGTTTCAAGTTGGGTATACAATATTTGAGCTACACAAGTTTCATGGCAAGATCCTATCTTGCTTTATTTTGCTTGGTATAAGAATTCTAGGCTATAACAGCATTGAACTTACAGTCACTCGTAAAGAATCTGTTATTTCTTTTCTGAAAATTTCTCATCCTCTTCCAGATAACGTATTCGGCACCATGGCTTATTAAACAACCTTTTCTGTAGTTTTTTTTCATTTTCCATAACTTAAAAAGGTACCATAATATGTAACAAGCAGGCACGTGGCTGAATGCGAGATACTTTGAATGGATAGCATTTTAAATACAGATATACTTTTGTAAGGTATTTTTCTATAAAGAGGCTTTTGAATCAAGGGAACACCGAGCAATTCTGCAATCATGTTCTATTGTACATATTGGATTGGGTTCAGACTCAAAAGTTTCTTTCCTTGCTGACATGTCTTCTGATTGTGTTGCAGTGTAGATGATGGATTTCCAGCTGTTGTCTTTCATTTTGAGAACTCGCTTTCACTAAATGTGTATCCACATGATTATCTTTTTCAAAATGAGGTAATTCAAATTTTCCACCATTACTGTGCCATAGTATGTTACTGTAGTGAGCAGTGTGGATAAACACAAATGCATGTAGAGGCTAAATACTTTTATAGATACGTGGACCTTGATAGTTGATACTTATATCTGAACATCTATGTTAGAATACTTCAATTAGGGTTTGATGTTGCTAGATACAGTTCTGAGTTATCGGAGTTGTTGGAAATGAAATTCATGTTTTAAAGATCTTCTCTTTAAGGATCAAGAGCTACCAAAATAGGCATTGTTTGTTTTCAACCTTGTTCTTTTTCATTTTCTCCTTAGAGGGGGATAAGTTGTGACAATTTTCTTCTTTTATTAGCTCTTCTCTTTCTAAGGGTCTCTTTTGGGTTAGGATGCAGAGAATATGGTGGTTGGAGAAAGTCGCTTATCTTTCATATTTTGATTGAAATGTCGTGTTCTTTTTAACAAAGTGCATCCTTTGCTTTAGGGATGCAAATGGGCTAGGTCAGTGTTGGAATGAGGTCAATCAAACCCTGATGCAATAGATATATCAATATACTACAGTGCAGCCCAACTCAAAGAAACTGAGAAAGCTTTGTCTTGGTCTCAACAATGAGGAAAATACAGCCTGAGTCATTCAGCCTGCCCCAAGCATAGGCCACATATGTGAAGAGAGTCATTCAGCCTGCCCCAAGCATAGGCCACATATGTGAAGAGGTGGAATAAGCCGTTAGTTAGAGGATTTGAAGGTTGGTGGAAGTTGAGTAAAGAAGGCTCCATCCTTGTATTACAGGACTAGTTAAAGCAATAGATAACTATCAGTCAGTGGCAAATATGGCTCCATCCTAACATTAAGGGACAGTATAATAGATGACTATTGACAGAGATGTGAAAATCCCTATTATTGTAGGTATCTATGAAAATATATTTTGGATTGGATAAATATATTTTGGATTGGATAAATATTGACTCTGATTGGAAAATTGAAATGGGCCAACATAGACGACGTCTATTTGACATACTTTTGGGTCAATTTTTTGACTGGCCAAAACCCATCAGGACTAAGTCGAACCTGAGCCATGTTTCATATAGGGTTGCCTTGTTGGCATGTTTGGGCAGCACGACCAATTGCTCCCTTTCTTATGCTAAGAAACGGACAAGAACTAAAGAATGCATTTACTGGATAGGAACTGTGACTCTCAATCAAATTATTAACTATCAAGGATAAGCAACTAACTTCAATTGCCATATTCTTTTTAGTCTTGACCCATATGCCTTGGTTTAAACCTAAAAGTATAAGGGTGCACAAAGAGATTTTTTGGCTAGGAAAAGCAAAGGAAGCGAAAAATGCCAAGCTGAGGTGAAAATATTTAGTAACAATTGAAATAAGCTGCATGCTTGAAAGAAGATTGCTGAGGTGAAAGTGTAGTAGCAGAGTACTGAAATAAGCTGCACTTTTAAAAAGTAGTACATGCATTTGTGAAGCTTTATACCTACTGGCAATTTTCTTGGGTTTTGTCCTTTGTTTTTATTGTAATATCCTGAATTGTATACTCTGCTGAATTGATTTGCTACTATTCTACTACTAGTCGTAAACTTCAAGAACATTTCATATTGATACATTCCAGTAATTATTATTCAAACCTTCAGAACAAGGCTTACCAACGCTTATTTCATGTAAGTCATGTTTAAGTGTTCCGTAATTCAAGGAAAATCTCATCAAAATATTGCTGCAACATGTGATTTCCTATATTATCTAGGCTAAATTACAAAAAACCTCTAAGTCAATACCCGCTTTTTCACTTTCCCCCGTCTTTTGAAAACCTACACTTTTCCTCCTTAAAAATTGAAAAATGTTCATTTTGGCCCCCATCGTCAGGGTTCTGTTAGGGTTTTGTTTATCCTGTTTTTTATACCCAAAATGCCCCTGAAACCCTCATGCTTCCTCATTGACGTTTTCGGCTGTGCCGCCTCGCCCCCCGTTGCCTCGCCCTCGCCCACCCCTTTGTCCATGCCCACACACACGCTCTCGCCTTCCTCCGCGGCCTCACCTAGCCCTCGCCCTCGCCCTCGCCCTCGCCCACCTCTCCGTCCACGCCTACCCCGATCTTTCTCTCTACAGTCGCCGAAATGGAGGGGCGGCGAGGGTGCTTGAGGAGCGGGGGAGCAGGTGGAGGAACAGAGTCAGAGCTGGGTTCAAGAAAAGCGTGAAGAACAAAGGAGAGGTTGCGGCGGAGGATGAAAGGCTGCGGCTTGGGGAGGAGACGAAGAGGGTGAGGGGCAATTTGGTTATTTTGTCATAGTGTAGCCCCCGGTGAACATTTTTCATTTTTTAAGGGAGCAAAGTGTAGGTTTTTGAATGGCAAGGGGGGAAAGTGAAAAATCGGGTATTGATAGGGGGGTTTTCTATAATTTGGCTTATTATTTATAACCCACTAGCCGTTTCTTCACATAATACTGTTCTACACTATTACAACTTGAATGAGATTGCCTTAAATATATTTTAATTGTTTATGGACAGATTCTAGTAGCAAAGAAATTATTTCTTTAAGTAGATATTTCTATGATCTTCAGCTTCTATGATTTTCATTCTCTTAAATAATTTATCAATTTTAAGGTTTAACACAATTTCCTTGACACCATATTAATCTCCATTGTCATCATGCTTCAGAAATGCTTATCATATTGCATTTGTTGGAATCTAATTAGGATAATGTGTACTGCATCGGGTTTCAAAATGGAGGATTGCAATCGAAGGATGGGAAGGATATGTTTCTTTTGGGAGGTTTGGACTTACATAAGTGTTTCTTCTTTTTATGACACAGTTTTGTTATTATGTGTGCTCCTTCCAATAGTATAATTGAAGTTGTTGCATTTATAAACTTTTCAAAACGTATAGAAAAGGAAGTTCTTGCAGACAAGGATTAAACCAATGAAGCAAATTATTTATCTCCAGATGTGAACTTGTATAACAAAATGTCCAGATAGACTCATTTTCACAAAAACTTTGGCCCTGTTTGGAAGTCGGAATAAGTTATCCTAGGATAACTTATACGTTATAAAAGTTTTCTAGTGTTATTGCTGTGCATGTGAAATTCATGCAAGAAGAATATAGTGGGAAGTAGAGAGTAGAATTGGACGATACACTTACAGTATTGTGAAAATCAACAAATCAAGGATTTAAGTGCCAATTGACATGGGTCATATCCACCGTGTTGTATCGTGCCAACAAAAGATCGGCATGATGTAGGCCTAGTGCCAATGGGCGATGGCACAGCTCAAAACCCTATATTTTTTAAATTAGTAAGTAATTTTCTCAATAAAGTTTAAAAGATTTGATAAAAGTATATAATAAACAGTTAAAATATTTTGTCGATAAAGAAAACAAATATTTCATGCCATTATGTGTCGGGGCACATGTATTTTTTGTGACCGACAGGCATCGGCACGGCCCGGCACACACCGTACTGTATCGTGCCGGCAAGTTTGCAGCTCGACCCCATGCATGGCACTTAAATCCTTGCAACAAATAATATAGAAAAAAGGATTTTACCCTTGTAAATTATTTCAAAGTAATGTAGTATACATTGAAATTGACTGTCTTCTAACTATTTTCAGTCCATCTTGTGACTAGTTAGTGTGTCATCTCTTACATTTATAATGTTTAACGGCTTGCAAAATTAGTCAATTTCACACCTAACACTATCATGCAGATCTCGTCCTTTCAAACAAATTAGTTCTTTATGACTTGGAGAATGAAGTGATTGGTTGGACTGAATACAACTGTAAGTCTCATATCGCCTTTTTTGGGTGCTAAATTTATTTGAACATTTATATCTTTTAATGTGGAATGTTTGTATGCTTTTAAGATCTAAAAGTTGATCATCTAAAAATTAGGGTTATTGGAAACCTAAAGACTTACTGATTTTTAATTATTTTGATCTACTTGATCTGGAGCATTCTCCAAGAGGGGTTCAGCAGTAGTGCAACTGTAAGATGAGATATCTGCTAAATCACTGATGAAAATTTTTGGGTTAATGCCAACACTTTACACCAATCATCAAGAGTTAGTCTTTAGTTCTTATAACAAACTCAGGTAGGTCTTGCTATGGAAGCTTTAGAAGTTGGTTCTTGGACAGGGTAATCAGAGACTTCTTGGTTGTAGTTCAGGTTCATACCACTTGGAGCAATATTTGAGGGAGTCCTGAATACACAAGAAAATCATAAAATGTTGAGCATTTCTTAGGGTAAGCGATGCCAAAGAGCAAATGAATCTTTGTCTAAATTTTTTTTTTTATCTCCTACTGTAGAAAGGCTGTTTTTACTTCATTTAGGAGTTAGGTCTAGTTTGATAATGTGGTGGCTAAAAGAGCCACTTTTACACTTTGGAAGGCCCACGAAATTTAAAAGCACTTCCAATCTTCTCTCCTCCAGTGCTATAAGATTGAGGTGGCAACCTGTACACGCAAGGAGTCAAGATCACAAACAATTTATATATCAATTTTTTGACAATGCTGTAATGCAAAACACTTATCTAGTGAGCCACCTACTTGGCCATATTTTAAACACACTCACATACTAACTTACATGTAAGGTTAAGTGCTTTGTTCAATGTAAAGCTTAATGGAACTAAGCAAGGGGATTTAATTAAACACATATGGACAGAGAGTGATAAACTCACGATATAATTTCTTTTATTGCTTCAGTCTTTTTTGTTCCAATTATGATGCCTCAAATCTAGCAGGATTAAGAGAGAGAATATTGGATAAAGCTTCTTTTTTAGGTCTCTTGCTTTTGGTTATATCTGCAACAATTTTGAGCTCCTCATTTGAAACATCCATAGTAAAAGCAGATGGTTGCTACTGATTATGTAACCTCTCTTACAGAAATATAGAAAGGTCATGTTTGAGACATGTAGTTTGATTTGTCATTTAAGAATTTACTTTTTTTTTATTATTATTCTTTTGTCTTAGCAGTGCGGCATTGATTTCATTAATGATCCATAAAACTGTTTTCTTCCTAGTAGGGTGTCAATTCAGTCTATACACTTTCAGACCTTGCAACTATGGGTTTAAAATTTAGTTAGTGTTACAATTAAGTTGTTTCTTTACTCTTGTTTTTGTAACCAAATGAAAGATTACATCCACCCGATTATGGCGACGCTGGACGTGGTTGGACATGCGCTGGAGGTTCATTTGTATCTAAATGAGACCTAGTAGACTCGTGTAATTACATGAAAAACATTTGGCAGTCAAACGTACTTGGCATGAGGTGTCCCTCGTGTGAAAAGCATGAGTATAGTAGGTGGGATTTGGATACAACCAGGCCCGCCAGGCCGTGGTGGATAAATCACCTGGCTGGTTGGGTCCATCTTTTGATTTCAGAGCTGAAGAATGACCAAACTAACCGATTGTCATCCTTCTGAAAAGACAGAATTTAATTACTAAATTAGAGATCGTCAATTGCAAGGTTTAAATGTGGAGGCTAAACTGGTGTTGGATGCAATCTAAGGACAAATTGTAATTAACCCTTTTTTAATCATAAAATAAAGTTGTGCTATTGTTAGTATATCATAAAATAAAGTTGTGCTATTGTTAGTATGCGTGCTCTGTAGTTTCAAGCTGTGTAGTTAATATTGATTTGGTCTGATTGACTACAGGCTCCTCGAGCATCAAGATTCGGGACGACAAGACCAGAGCCGTTTATACAGTTGATGCTCATATTTTATCATCCGCACAAAGATTGGAGTTTGGAATAAAGATTCTATTGTTTTTGCTGACAGTATTTATCAGTTGTTTAGCTCATTAATTAGTCTTCAATGATTCATAACAATCCTTTGATGGATTTGCTTCTTCATCTATATTCTTTTTTTTTTATATAGCAAATGAGGTAGCTATAATTATGCAGTTGCAAGTTCCAAGTGTTATAGATGTGTTGTTTTTCACCTGCCATATTTTATTCACTTATCAGAATAGCCAGTTTCGAAGGCATTTTTGAAAAAAAAAAAAAAAAAAAACAAGAAAAAGGGAAGTAAGCCTTTTGGAAAAAGCAATGGTAGCTACGCACTCTATCTGTAGGAGTAATTTTTGCACCTAAATAGTTTTATTGGCCCACATTTTTTTGTTGTCATGTTTAACTTTTTTTTACCCCTACGGTGTTTGTCAAACTAAAGATTTATTGAGTTGTAAGATTTACATTCCCATGAGAGACAGACCCCTGTTTGAGGTGTACTACTAGCATTTTCCTTTTTCAAAGGCTAAATTGCAGGTAACTCTATGGATATATGGCTTTATATACTTTTCATGTTGAAAACCCATAGAAAACTCATTTTTAAATTTTGTCATTTAACTTTTTTGTAATTTTATCATTTATTGAAGGCCTTTTTGCATAAAATTTTGTAGTTTTGTGGTTTTGTGAAGTTGGGTCACTCTTTTTGTTTTTGCACTTTCAATTTGGAAGTTTTGAAAGTTGACCAAAATGAATCTTTCGCCTGTAATCTATAAGAACTCATGAATGTGGGATCCTAATGTCACGCTCTGGATTGCACGTTTTCCGGGCCCGTCGACAAATCCGCCGTATACAAAAAAAATTTCCTTGTATACGAAGCGTAGCTGTACCTGTAAAACATACAATACTACAAACAGTAGTATAGAGCTGAAATAACTAAACGGGGACAGGAAGAAAATAATGAGTTCTATATACATACATAGGATCCTGGTACAAAAGTACTCGCACCAGCGAGTTATAACATCTGTATATACATGAACTCAAAATATTAGTACTACCTGCAACAGAAAAGCTCCTGAACAGCAGCAACGGGGGAGGCTCTAACTCGCGTCGCCCTGGCCTCGATTAGTCTCGGAGGGAGCAGCAGCCGGAACGGAAGGTTCTGCAACACAACGGTAACAAAAGGGCGTGAGAACTACTGTAAAAACAAGTAGTCCTCAGTGGGTGTCGCCCTCAACATCATCGGTCCACCCACTAAGTCTATAGGGGTCAGCAAAGATAGTAGGAATAATGCTGGAATAATCTACAGCTAGATACCACTACACTATCATGCTCTAACACTAACTATCTGTGACAATCCTGACCCAATCTCCCCGGGGACTGTGAATACACTCATCCCGCCTAGTTAGGTAACACCGTAGCTCAAGAGCATCAAAGCTCTCTCGAGACTGGGGATACACCCGTCTCGCCTATCAAGGTTACACCATATCTCAAGAGTAACTGGTGGAGAAAACTCTCTAGAGACTGTGAACACACCCATCTCGCTCAACTAGGCTACACCGCATCTCAAGAGTATCCAGTTCCAGTAAAAGGTCCAACAGGACGACTAGGGCTCCACTCACGTCACAACCTCACTGAAGGTAGAACAAAAAGGTCACTGACTATCTCCCCCGGGCTGCCCAAACGGACCCACCCTGCCTGTATCTAGCTACGCCGTACACCACCCCGAAGGTGGCCGGCTCAGAAACTGTCCCAAACAGAAACTGCGAATCACATTGCACTGAAACCTCATTCCGAAATGGCATTCGCAAGGCGCGACCCACGCGAGTATACATGTGTCTCTGACATATTCATTCTAGCTCTCACAGGCAAAAGTCAAGGTAGCCGGGTCTAACAACCAACAAATCACGTGCCCTCGGCACAATTTGATGCCACCACGGCAAACCGAGTCCACCGTCAACCCCGACGGCCCCCAACAGTCCAAAACCATCTAAATCCTACTAAAATAGGCTCAGCATCCCAGCACGAGCATAAGCGCAAGCTACACTACCCTGGTATCCATCGCACTAACACAGCGACGATACAAGTAAAATACGGCTCCTGGAGCTAAATCTGGTAGTTTATACATATGACGGTTGAATTCGCAGTTTTCTCCTAAGTCAAGTTCCAAGTCTAACATGTATGTTTACTAATTACTAATCATGCTCCCAATCCAGATTTTATCCTTACTATAATCAATGAATCTGAGCTACAATTAAATATTTAATAACCGAAACTATACATGCCGACTACATGCGCACTTAAGAGCAAAACCGATGAAAACCCACCTCGAATGCTAACTCCTGGCAGCGAAGGGGACTTCGAAGCAACCTCGATCCCTGCTGGTCAGTTGACCTCCTCCAAGACCAGCAACCAAGCTAACTCCAAGCTCTATACATAGAATCCAACACTTAATACCAATTTCAGCATTTAAGCTTGAATTAGCTCAATTCCAATGTCGAAACTCACCTAAAGGTCTCCAAATAAAGTGAGTTAAGTCCCAAAACCAAAGAATGCTGTGGGAGGATGCGTTCCAAGTTCAAAATCCAGACTCTTCAACAGTTTGTACCAAGAGAAACTCAAAAGCTCACAATTTTGTCAAGTCCAACAGCAGCTAAGTAAAATAGGGTTTCGACTAATCAAACCTTCTCCAAAATCTGCAATCTTGGGCTCTTTGGATTCCTCTCGAAGTCTCGAATCCAATGAACCAAGTTTCGTCGCGATCCGATGCTCCTACACTGAGAACGAGTCAAAATACGGATGATCGATGCTAGAATTCTGCAGTAATCCGCACACGAGCTTGGGGTAGAAAGAACTTGCGATTTGACCAAGCTAATCTTCCCCAAATCCAGCAATCTTGGGCTTCGTGGATTTCTCTCGAAGTCTCGAATCCAATGAACCAACTCTCGCAGCAATTTGACGCTCCTACGTCGAGCTCGAGCCAAAACGCTGCGAGTCGACGCCAGAATCTGCAGCAGTGGCACCCAGCTCGAAAATTATTGGAGTTGGAGTAATGGAGGAAATTCCGACGGAGCACTCACCTCGGCAAACTCCTGTAGGATCGATGCAGCGTCGAAACAGCGAAACGTCATGCTCGCCGACCCCCACGTAGTACCACGACGTCGGAAATATGCTCGAATGATACCGCGGCGTGACGTCGGCGAAGAATCAGCACCACCGAAGCTTCTCCTCAACCGGACCAAGCTAGTGAGGGAGAGGGGAGAGGAACAACAACTCAAAACCCTCACAAACTTTCTCTCTACGTGCTATACATGCATGGGGTGGAGATACAAATGAGGTGAGAGGAGTTTACCAAAAAGCCTCTCACCTACCAAAGTGTCTCTACACGGGCGGTTATCTTGCGTACAAAAGGGCAACAACCGTGAGCGGCTACGCGGGTCTATACCGGTATACCCCTGGTGGTTGTACCGGTATAGCTATCAAGCTTGTACCGGTACACTCCCACATTTGTACCGGTACAGCTCACCGAAAATTCTGCTATTTCACAGATTTTCACGATACTCGCTGCTCTCGCGTTCCCACAAGGTCCGTCTAGCGTCCATTTCGCGCCAACGCGACTCGGACCTGTCCCGACACTCACCAGAGCTGTCGACAAGTCTCAGCTGCTAAACTCCAGGTCACTACACCTAAAGAAGCCCACCCCGCGTTTGGCGGTACTGTGTGGCTCGCACGATATGGTTTCTTTAGGGCTTGGACCAGATGGGGGCTTTAGGACTTCTTCCTCCCCGTCTTCACTACACTAGTTCACTTTCTCCCTCGGGAACGCAACCGTTGCTTTGCACGGCGTGGCGTTCTCTCTCCCTCTCTCTTTTTCTTCTCCGTCTTCGTTGCGGTGGTCTACCTTCTCCCTCGGGAACGCAACCATTGTTTTGGACGGCGTGGCGTTCTCTCTCGCTCTCTCTTTTTCTTCTCCGTCTTTGTTGCGGTGGTCCACTGTCACGCCCTGAACCCGAGACGTAACAGACGCCGCATACCTGCTAAACTAGCAAATATGCAAGGCTACAGAATCAGACAGAAACTAGCAAATAGGATATCAACTGAAATCAAATCGAATTCTAACATCTATAAAACTAAAACTTACTACGAATCACAAGAGAGATTCGGTCCACAAAATACCACAAGTCAAAAGTGGGTACGAAGAAATAACGAAACAAAAACAGATAAACAAATGATCGTTTATGAAATCCAAAATTCACATCTAACAATACTAGATCTAAAACAAAAGAAACTAAAATCGAAAACTAACTACATCTAACGTTCACTCGGTCCCGGCCCCGCCCTACAAATCAATCTCGGTACCTGGGTAAGCAACATACACCACATTAGTCGGATTAAGCATACAGATAATTAAATACACAGATTAATTTAAGCGACTGGTTTAATTTGCAAAGTTTTGAAAATAAGAATTATCAAAATTAAAATTCAGATCGAATTGAAACTATGAATTTACAAAGCATTTCTCTTTCAACATATAACGAAATAATATTAGGTCTTCGGCATCTAATTATGTCATATGATCCGTTGGCGAGATCCAAAGACACCCGAAGGCGTAAACAAAGATGAGGCACCCGAAGGCGCAAACAAAACTGAGGCACCGGAGGTGCGTGTACAAAACGAGGCACCGAAGGTGCAAACAAAACGAGAGCGCGGATAGGCGCGAGGCACCGAAGGCGCAATACAAAGACGAAGCTTGCTTCTATAACAAAGTACATGTCGACATGGCCAACCTTAGCATAACAGAATACCAAGAGACATTATAATTCAAAATTATCCAGTCACTAATTTACAGAACAGATCATCATATTTCAAAGATTTATTTTGCTAAAAGGACTTGTCAAATATAGTTGAAACTCAATTTACAGAAATATTTAATAATATGCTTAACCCTTAATTTTAAAATCTACAAAATAGGATTTTCATACAATCAAAGTATTTTCCTAATTATTTAGCAAAAACTAACGGGTGTCCGGTCGCTTACCTTAACGCAGCTTCAAAGATAGAAAATTATCCCGTCGAAACTACGCCGAAAATTCAATCGTTGGAATCTAAAATACAGACATTCGATTCTCTATAAGCTAACTAAAATAAACATGCAAAGATAATATAATTATATTTACCAGACAATTTACCCAAGGTTTAAATTGGATAGGCTCATATCGGTGACAAATCGGTTACAAAGGTGTGCAAATAGGTCGGGATAGAACACAAAAGGATTTAGAATATTAAATTCGACGAAGCTCAATTAGCGATCAAAGGGATGATGAGTTTCAAGGATTAAAATATTCAAAGAAACAAGAGAAGACGAATGAAGTTTTAAATAATAAACGAAGGATTTAATGATCGAAAAGAGAGTTTTCAGATGTTGAAACCGTGATATGCAAATCAATAATTAGATAGAATCAAGATGGGAACAAAAACAATATATGCCTTCTTTTAGGCATTTTATCGAACATGTAACGGACTTTCAATAACTAAGTAGAATATAAGAAGCTTACGCAACTAGATCATATAAAGGATACAAGATATAAAATTAAATGGTTCAAATGACAAAGATTAGATACAACGAAATCAGATTTTGAATGGTTTCAATCTCAATCATTAAGAGACGAGTATTCAAAATAATAATCTAACGGTGAATAAAGAGGTTGGATGATCACAAGATTCGATATAGAGGTAAAATGAGAGAAAGAGGAAAACCTTCTCGAAACTGGTAAAGACAACGGTAAGATGTTGTCAATAGCGAACCAAAAAAGAAATAACGGCTAATAATGATCGTGGCGGAGGCGGCTACGAATGATGGCGACGACGGTAGGGATCGGATGGCGTCGCGCACGCACGTGTGGAGCGGCGGAGACGTACGGACGTGGTGAGGAAGAGAGAGAGAGAGAGTCGTACGAGAGGGGAAAAAGGGATTGATCGGATGAGGGTTAGGAAAAAAATTAATTAAGTTAGATACTAATTAAGTAACAAAATGCCGTCGAGTCCCTCGAAGATCGAAAATTATGAAAATGTCCAAACTTAAAAAGATATGAGTTAAAATAATAAGTTTAAAAAAAATGGGGTGTTACATCCACCTTCTCCCTCGGGAACGTAGTCATCGCTTCGTATGGCATGGTTTTCTCTCTCGCTTTATCTTTCATGCATGATGTTTCGTATGGTCTGTCATCCGCCTGATAAGGCGGCGTGTCCCGTGGCCGTGCCGTTGGCGGTGTAGGCAAGCAGTTTCATGGATGGCAAATCTTGAACGTAGCCAGCCTTTTGCCCAGCATGGCGTCCTTATTTTCTCCACCACATGTGCTATCTTGTATGGTTTGGAGTCAACTCACCCAGCGGTTTGGGTCGTGGGGCCTATGTGGTGTCTATTATCATTAATGAGCATTAATGAGGGCATATAAAGTGGCATTTTTTTTCCCCATTGTATTGTCTTATCCGTTGTGGCGGTTCGCACTCTTTTTCATACTGCCAATGGGATGTAACTCTTTCCACATCTTTTAATATTAGGAATACTCTCCCTCAAATAGTGCAACCCACAATGAGACAATATTATTGTGATTTCAGAAAATAGGAAAATCATTTATTTTCACCAGGCAAATAATCAATCAAATTCAATGCAATTTTTGATAGTTCAAGAGAGATGTATTAATTTAATAGTGTAGAAGACAATTTCAAGATGATGTTGAGGTTCAAATAGAATGACATAAAAGAATTGAAGTGAATTGAACAATGTTAAAATAAATCATGCACAAATTGAGATCAAGTCAAAAGATCTATTCACAAAAATCACCCCAAAAGTAAGATCGTATAAAACCTCGCATGCACATAAAAAAATGATGCATAATTCACAGTATATTAAATGTGGCCCATAGAATACATCTAGGTAGGAACAAATTCAAGTTGAAGATAGTTTGACCAATTATCTTAATAAAAGATATCTTAGTTCAATATGTCAATTTTGAGAGTGTAGACAAGGTTTTTAGAAAATTTAAAAAGTACTCGAGATCCCGGAATATTGTGAAAAACAAAGGAAGGAATCCGATAGTCAAATTGTATTTTTCTCATCCACAACAAACGTGCATCACAACTTCAAAAAAAAAAAACTCTAATAGGAGGATCTTCAGATGATGAAGTTGAAGAGATGGATGAATCACTTGATTCAACAGTGAACTAAGAAAAAACTAGTAAGGGCAAGGGAAGATTTCACCTTTGCGCACCCAAACCTTACGCGTTTTGGGGTGCGACGGTTGATTAGAATGCGTCTTGAGATGCTTGTCGACGATTTCAATTTCCTTGTTCTTTTGATCATCCACTTTCGGTCTCCAAATTTGTCCCGACTTTCGTTGATTCACGAACTTTGTGGGGTTCTTCCTTTGTTTGCAATGTTTCTTCACATGACCTAGAACTCCACACAAATGACAAGTTTTATTACTAACAGAAATTGAAGAACGAATGAAGTTACCTTTAACCTTAGGAGTAGGTTTAGTCGAGGTTTGCTTGGTGACTTGGTCCACATAGGTTCTTTCATATCCGAGTCTAAGCTTAGAAGTTTGACCAACCCTAGCATCTTGTCGAGTTTGGTAGAACCGGAGGAGAACCTTTTCATGTCGGATCGAAGTTGTTGGTTATAGGTCTCAAGGATCTAAAAGGTAATTAACACCTAGAGGGGGGTGAATAGGTGTACAATGGCCAATTAAAAGTCTCGATGTGCTTTTAAAGTAAATGCGGAAAAATAAAATCAACACACCAAGATTTTACGTGGGAAAACTCCAAACCGGAGAGAAAAACCCACGGGACTGATCACACGAACTATCCACTAAGAAGCAAATTAAGTACAAGGTGATTCACCCACAACCCTACCCAATTTTACTGAATCTTTGACGTGGATCTCCTTCGCCGGTCCTCGATCGATTGAACTCCTCCAACCGACCACGCCACAACTCCTTGCCGCGTCAACGCCCCGAATCCTCAAAGCGTCCACCGAATCCTCGGTCTCTCACGCGATCCCCGCGCCACCCTCCGTCTGGAGTTATAGAAGAAAACTTATGGTGATCTTAACAATTAACGAACCATAGACAATGGGGGAACCCTTCTAGTCAATCATCAAGTTGATTCGTGAAAGAGTACTCAAAGAGAAAAACTAGAATCAACTCGACGATCGACAAACTAGAACTCGCTTTAAGAATTGAATCATAAAGCTCTTAAACGAGTTTCTAGAGTTTTAAGAGGATCTAAACTATAAGCATATTAAGCATACCCGTCCTTGAACCGCCCATGGTCTATTTATAGTGTTAGAAGACTTAGACACTACAAAAAATGTTACATTTAAGGACGCTTTTTTATGTATTTAATGATGCTTAAAAGCGTCCCAATTTAATCCAACGTCACTTTTGAAAGCGTCAGTCAAAGCGTCGGCAAATGAAGAGTCGCCACGTATATATTGACGCTTATACCAAGCGTCGGTAAAATACATTCTGACGCTTTAAAGCGTCATGATATACGCTTTAAAGTGTCCGGATTTTTAAAATCCTGACGCTTTAAAGCGTCGAAAAATTAAAAATAATAGTAAAATTTATCATCATTTAATAAATTATTTGATATCATATAACGACGCTTTTTGCAGCGTCGGTATTTTCTATATTATAAAAACGTTTGGGGACGCTTCCCCTACGCGTCGTCTAAAAAGCGTCCTTATATTAATTTTTTTTTGTAGTGAGAATTAGAGTAGGATTGAAATCAGCTTGTTTTGGAAAGAAACCCGACACCAGAGACCGGACCTTGCATGTGGAGACCGGTCTTAGGAGTCCGGACTTGGCCTCCCTCAACCGGTTCTCTTTGTCGTCAATTTTATCAACAATTAACAGAGTCCGGTTTTGGTCCCTAGGTCCGGTCTTAGCTTGCGTAACAATAATGATCAGGCTACGGGATCCGGACTTCGCACTTAAATCCGGACTTAGATTGAGAACCTTCAAAACCCCAGCTACGGGATCCGGACTTAAGCTCCGAGACCGGATCTTATTTAATGTTGCGCAAGAGACAGGCTCTCGGGATCCGGACTTAACACATAGATCCGGACCTTGAACACAGTTTTTCCAAAATTGAATTTTTGTCAAATTAAGATTAATCCAAGTCTTCTAACTACTAAATCTTAGTATATAATCACCATAAATTATCTTTAAACCATACCTGAGGTGCTGAGCTTCTCTGCTGAGTCTTGGATGTCTGTTTGCATCTTCTTTGTCCAAGTGTGCTCCTGACTCCTTCAAGACTCCAATTACTTCACGAAATTCGCCAACTTATAAAATCCTTAACAATCTCCCCCTTTGGCGATTTCGTGACAAAACATACTCAAGCCCATACAGACCTCAAAAACAAAAAGACGAGAATTATCGCAATCACCAAACGATAATCCCCTGCATGACCGATCCAACAAAAAGCAAAAATTACACGATAACTCCTATTACAGACTCTATGACTTAGACATTGGAGTCTTGAAGTCTTGAACGTTCCTGCAAAGAAAACTCAAACACACATTCAAGCCTCAAGAGATTCATTAAGCATAAAAAACAAAGATCATAGTCACAGTTTAAGTCCTAAGTCAGAATCCTAGTCATAGTTACAATCATTCTAAGAAAGCATAGAAAACATGAAAAGAAAACATGAAAAGAAACATAGTCAAAGTACATCATCATCATCATTCATTTCCCTTTCATCTTCATCTCCATCTTTCATCTTCATCTCCCCCTATCATGATACTTCTCCCCCTTTTTGTCCGAAAGAGCCAAAACGACAAAAGAAGGATCCCGATCGACTAGTCAGAGTTAGTGTCAGGCGGAGGCAACTCAGAACTCCCACAACCCATCTTCTCACAAAGAATCCTTAAGTATCGAGTGATGCGTCCAGACTGCTTCTTCAACTTTGCAACATCTCACTGAAGTTCAGCTTGAACAGTGCCTTGTCGCTCTAACTCGCCTGAAAGGCGCTGCTGCTCACTATAAATAGAAGACATGGATGCAGCATCATCTTGTCACGCCCCGGGACCGCCAATTTGGTCGGTTCGAGCACGCCAACAGACGCCGAACGGACAGAGCTTCCCCTGTCCGCCCAAGGCTCAACAACGACGAGTACATGTATAAAGAAATGAACAATTCCCAGGACAACATTTCAATATACATGGCTTGCGCGAGGGCAAGCAACATAAGCACAAGTGAAAGTAAACTAACTAATCCATTCATGCATTATATCTTGATTACTTTAAACCACATACAAAGCTTATACATTTTCTTTACATTCATTCATCCAATATACATTTTCATCTCCCAAATAAACTTAATACACTTACATCTCAACATAACTTTATTACATTTCCTTTCATCGACATAATAGATGAATTATACAAATGGTGCCTCTATACACAATGCACGGTAGAACTCTACCTAGAGCACGATAACCATACCACGAGCACGATCGCCCCGCTCGCGTTAGAACCTGCATGGTTAGTGGGATGAGAACTACAACAAAGTTCCCAGTGGGCTCGGCCTCCAATCACACCGACTTTCCCACTAGGTCTAATCAGGCATAAGTATTTCAACGGAAATGAAATAGTAACCGCACTATATATGCTAATACTATGCCTGCAAAAGAAAGGTCAGTGAATAGATAATCAACTGAAAATAACTATGCATGCATGCCTTTACTCTACTTTATCTTTCATTGGCTCTTTACCCAATCTTGCCGGTTAACATAGTTAACCCAAACAAACTCAAGACCCAAAATCCCTCTCTGAACGGGGAGGCTCTAAGCCTGCAAGACCCGAGGGACCGTCCGTCGGGGCCACGATCCCCTAGGTGACTGTTCCGGAACTCACCGCTTGAGGAGGAGCGACCTCCCTCAAGCCAAGACTTGTCAAGAGTGTCGATCTAATCCTCACATTGAGGATTCATAGCCACTGTTCTCAATGCCAATTCCATGGATAGGTTACTTCCATATCATCAATCTCATTCTTGCCATAATGCCACTAAGGTTAAACAATGTTTAACTACGGTTATCTCAATGCCAATCTCGTCTCTATGTTCAATATCACCAAGTTGACTAAGATCATAGTCCTTTGCCATATTCATACAAGTAGGGTTCTATTCTCATGCCTCTATGGTTCCATTTCAATTACTAAGTTCAACTACACTAGTAACAGAGTAAAGAGGTTCAACCATATTGCATAATTTCCAACTATCCTATCATGCACGAATTTACTATACACATACAATGCTCAATCATTGACATATAGACGTAGAGAGAAGTTAAGAGTTAGTGGAAGCACCCCCGCGCCATTCTCTGATTGCTCATCGACACTTGCAATCGGCCGTCCGCGGCACCCGTATCCCGGTTCGGCCCGATATTGCAATTGCGCCTCAACCGCGCTCCGCTTCGCAGCCCCGAAAATTATAGGTTTTCGGTTTGTTGCCACGAGTTCACGATTCCATTTTCACGATTTTTGAAAACTTTCGCCGCAAGTTGCGACTACTTTTACGTTGACGGCTTCAAACCTCAATATCTTCGCAACGGCTCGACGGATTGCCGATCCGACTTCGCCAGCGTGTTTCGTTACCTAGCAATTAGGTTTATGGAGGGTCGAATTAGATCAAACTCTACTATTAGCGAAAATTGCACTTTTAACCCTAGGCTCGCTACTATTGCAAAATCCACTATTATAGCTTTGGATTCAAGCAATAATCCTTTATTTAGCATGCTAGAATGCATCTAAATTCATTTTTAGAGCATATAAACCAAACCCTAAACACTTACCATCATTGTGAACGCCGCGACGAAAATACGTCGCTCCAACGGCCGCCCGAAAGCTCAATCCGTCGCTCCCAACGCGTTCACGAGCTCGCTCTCCGCCAACGCCGCGAATTTGGGCGAGAAATATTGAGAGATGAGAAAGATATTTAGAGAGAGAAATGAGGGTTTTCTTTCTCCTCCTCCATGCGTGTGATGCTTTGGTGCTGCTCGGTTTGGGAGAAGAAGAAGCAGCAGCTTCTTTAATAAGCCTCCCAAGATACTATTCATACTATTCACACTTAACTTTCAGCTGAAGCTTAGACATCTTCGCCTGCCCTTCGGAATGTCCGATTGAGCTCAAACTTGACAGTTATGTTCCTTTTTACATAACTTAACAGAAGAAATTTAAATCTTTCAGTTTCGACCCCGTTTGGTCACTGAAAGCCCTACCGAACTGTAATTATTACCAGATAACATTCGGATTTTATTTCTCATCTTCCGGGTGTCAGAATGGCACGAAACTTTAAATCTAGCCTCGTAATAATAATCCTGACATACCCCTCAGTTTTCATAATTTTCTGACACTGTGCATTTTCTGCTAATTTATCTGTCTCGTCTCTCACAGAAAATTCTAAATCTTCTGTTTTCTTTCCAATTTCAGCACGGGTCATTTCTAACTCATGCTTTACTTCTCTAAATCCAATAAAAATAGTATCTCACACTATTTTTATTTATTTCTATTCTTATCTTTAAAATCCGGTATGCTACACATCTGGTCCAGCATGAGGTGGTGAAGGAGGAGCAGGTGCAGGAGCTGGAGCACGAGCTTCTAGATGAAGCTGAGCGTGTGACTTGCACATAGTAGCCTCGCCAATCTGTCCTAAAGAGTGCTCATATGAAGAACAGTCAATATTCACTTCATGAAGCCTGAGTATTCTCATGATCAAAAGAGGAAATGGAAGACGATCCTTTTTACTTGCGGTTTTTATCTCTCGCGCCATTCGCTTCCAAATAAGAAACGGTACATTCAAATTTATGTTCCTTTCTTGAACAATCTCTGGATGACCAAGAAGATAGAGATAAAGAACTCGATCCCATCTTATAACCTTTGTGTTTCTTTGAAGGCATTACATTGTAGCAAACCACAAAGTTTAGAAATCTATATTCTGGCCTCAAATCCTTTGAAAGTATAGCATTACCATTGTTCTCGGCGCCGGGGACACAAAGAAATCTGAGCATACGAGTCCAATCTCCAACTGAGTCAAAACCAGCATTAAGATAGTCAACTCCATCAGTTCGCGCCTCCATATCAAGTACTGACCCAATGGTGACAGGGGTAATTGACATGGGAACTCCCCGAACAGAAGTAGAGAACATATGAGGTCCATCATCAGATTCGAGTAGATTTCCTGCTCTCATATAGAACTCCCTAATAAGCTCTAGTCCATATCCAGTGTACTCTGTAAAAGCACAAACCTCATGCAAATCTCCATTCTCGAAAGGTTCTTGGAACCCCGGAACCTTCTCAAACAAATTAGCTACCCCAACCATACGCTCTCCAATACATGTCTTCGAGGAATAGATAGAGCGTCGGCGATCATCAACTGGAACTTCTCGAACAGGAGCATCGCGAAGTTCGTGAATTGAAATACCTCCAGAACCTCGACGTCCACGAGCGTAAGTCTGTGGTGACTCGGTGTGTTCCGCTTCCACAACCTTTTCTTTACCCTTTCCTTTTGATTTACCTTGGGCCTTTCCTTTCCCCTTTTCATGTTCCTTCTTTTTTGAACAAATTTCCGTCGCAATAGCTTCCCAATCCTCCTCGTGAGACCCTTGGTCGGAATCCTCACCGGGATTGTATTCACTACCCGCGTCCTCTTGTGGTGCATCGATCCATTTGTTGTTGTTGAGCCGAGGAGCGATGACGCTTAGCACCCGGACCACCGCGTGCCATGAGGAACACAAGCACCAAGAACCACGGATACATTTTTTTAAGGAAAAGCCGCTGTTCAACACAAGAAAAATCAACATATTGAACAAAAAGAAATCGTAAATTAAGAAAAATTGGTCATAAATTATGAAATTTAATCTAGAGCATCCTAGGGCCGTTTACAACAAGTTTAATACCGTCAATTTGCAAGAAAAACAATGCAAAATCCATTAATTTTTGAAATTACATGCTGTGAATAGTAAAAAACAGTGAAAACCTAGGTCTAGATGCAATGTAGTCATAGATCTGATGATAGAATGTGAAATAAAGCTTATAGAAGTGTTAAATAGACATGACTAAGTGAGAATGAAGCAACAAATCCAAATAAAAACAGGAAAACGAAGATCAAATCCAAGAAATCCCGAAATCCACCATATTAGGGTTCAAAGAGCAAAATAGAGATAATGCCTATTAACTCACCTAAAATCCGAAGCAAATGAGTGTAAATGGCTTAGGAAGATCTCTGTGAGTTTTAGAGAGAGAAACACCAAGAGAAAAGTATGAAACGAAGTGTTGGAAATAACTCTCTATCGTGTGGTTTATAGACCTTCCGCTCCAGCCGGGTCCGGACTTAGCTGGCTAGGTCCGGATGCCACGCTCGAGAGTGCGCTAAGTGAGCGTGCGGTCTGGACTTGAGAGCTAAGTCCAGACTCCGAAGCCGATAGGAGATAAAAATGAAATTTTCAAAAATGCAGCTTCCAATTGACTTTAAACCAAATTTTCATGAAATATAATTACAAAATTGTATTCAATAAAATTCAAAAATGTCATAAATGTTGAACCATGCATCAACTAGAAACTAAAAAATATACCGTGAAATAACGCACATCTTTCGAGATTTACACAATAATTGTACTAAGTTTAAATTTCAAATTCGCACAAATAGCGAATAAAGAAGATCCCATAAACTGAAATAAGCACAAGAATATCACCCAATTGAGTTATGCACATATCTAAAATAAGAAGTGGCTCTTTGAGCATCTTTATCAAGATTTCCACCTTATGTCGTTCGATAATGGAACATGCATCGAACACCTCAACTAAAAACTTGATTTCGATTCTTTTCTTAGAGATGTACACTTATATTCATGTGGTAGCTTCACACACTTACCAGACAACCGGGGTGGTAGCTCTTTCCTACATGAGGAGGTAGTTTTCACACTCCTTAAAAGGATGTAACTATTTCCACATCTTTTATAGGTGGTAGTTTTCACACTTCCAAAAGGGATGTAACTCTTTCTACATCTTTTATCATTAAGATTACTCCCCCTCAAATAGTGCAACCCACAATGAGACAATATTATTGTGATTTCAGAAAATAAGGAAATCATTTATTTTTATCATGCAAATTGTCATGTAAATTCAATACACTTTCGATAGTTCAAGAGAGATGTACTACTTTAACAAGTATACGAAGCAATTTCTAGAAGATGTTGAGGTTCAAAATACAATGACATAGAAGAATTTAAGTGAATCGAAGAATGTAAGAATAAATCATGCACAAAATTGAGACCAAGTCACCAATCCATCACAGCAATCATCCCGAAAGAAAGATCATACAAAAACATATATGCAAATAAATGAAGAGATGCATAATAGAAAGTATATTAAATATGGCCCATAGAATGTATCTAGATAGGAATATATTTAAGTTGAAGAAGGTTTGATCAATTCTCTTAATAAATGATATCTTAGTTCAATATGTCAAAATCAAGAGTGTGGAACAGGTTTTTTTTTTTTTTTTTTTTTTTTTTTTTTTTTTTATGGCACTCGTGTTCCCGGAAAGTTGTAAAGGTGGAGCAAGGAATCCGTTAATCAAATTGTATACTTTCTCATCCATAACAACCGAACATCACAAACTCCAAAACTCCACTAGGAGGATCTTCAGATGATGAAGTTGAAGAGATAGATGAATCACTTGATGCAACAATGAACTAAGGAAAACTAGTAAGAGCAAGGGAAGATTTCACCTTTGCGCACCCAAACCTTACGTGTTTTGGGGTGCGTTGGTCGATTAGAAAGCGTCTTGAGATGCTTGTCGACGAGTTTGGTTCTCTTGTTCTTTTGATCATTCACTTTTGGTCTCCAAGTTTGTTTGATCTTTGGCTTCATATTCGACTTATTCGACTTAAATGACTTTGTGGGGTTCTTCCATTGCTTGCAATATTTCTTCACATGACCTAGAACTCCACAAAGATGACAAACTTTGTTAGTAGAAACCAATTTCTTAGAAGGAATGACAATACCTTGAGCCATAGGAGTGGAGGTTCTCGAAACTTGGTCAATGTATGTCCGTTCATATCCAAGTCCCAACTTATTAGTTTGACCGAGTCCAAGCATCCTATCAAGTTTGATCGTTCCGGAGGAGAACTTGTTTAAGTCCGATCTAAGTTGGATAATTGTCTTTGTGAACTCCATGTTCGCCTCCTTCACCTCCGAAAGTTGCTTGTTGAGAACCTTCACGTTATCTTCGCTCGTCACTCTTTCGTTCTCAAGCATAGCAACTTTCTCTACAATAGAATTGTAGGCTCTTGACAATCCGTTCTTCTCTTGTGCCAAAGTTTTCGTTGATGTGATCAACTTGGCGTTTTCTCCTTCTAGATCAATAATCCTTTGTTGTAGCTTCTTGTTGTGCTTGGCCATCTTCTTTGATTCCACCACTAATTGACGATATGCATCAATCATATCATCTCCATCCGATTCTTCGTCCGTCAAGTTTTCCGGTGAAGATTGTTCATGCATAGAAGACATGGAGATTGAATCAATAGCGGACAAACACATAAACGTCGAATCATGTGCCAATAAAGCCGTGGCATTTATTTCCTCATCGCTTGAGGTTGACTCCTATCGGAAGGGTCATCCCAAGTGATGCCTTGCATAGCTTTCTTCTTATTTGAAGTCTTACTCGGGCAATCCGATGCTATATGTCCAAAACCCCGACACTTATAGCATTGGATTTGTCCTTCTCCGTTTTTCTTATCTAGTAGATTCTTTAGAAAAATTTTCAAAATTTTTAGACTTAGAAGAAGAAGAAGTACTCCCTTTCGATTTGTTAAATTTTGAAGAAGAAGACTTTGAAGAAAATTTCTTCTTAAAGTTTCGACGGAACTTTCTCGTTAGAAGTGCAAGTTGCTTCTCAAAGTCCTCCAAAGTCACATCCGAGTCCATCTCGGAAGAAGATGAGTCCGCGTTGCCTCCTTTGGTAGTTTTGAGCACCATCCCTGTGGACTTAGAAGACAACTTGGACGAAGACGAGTTAGAAGGAAAAGTTATCTCATACGTTTGAAGTGCACCTACTAGCTCATCTACTTTCATTTCGTCCGGATGTTTCACCGTTTCAATTGCCGCGACTTTAGGACGAAAGCGTTCAGGAAGAGTCCCTAGAATCTTACGAATGATCTTGGTTTCGGGAATTTTCTCACCCAAGTTGGAACAAGTGTTGACTATGGCTTGAAGACGAGTATAGTAATCGGTAAAATTCTCATTTTCTTCCATATGAATAGAGTCAAAACGACTAGTCAACATTTGTAATTTTTGAACCTTAAATGGCTTGTTCCCTTGTGGGTGGTTTTAAGAGTATCCCATATTTCCTTGGCGGTTTCACACGCTGAAACCCGAGAAAATTCGGTTTGATTTAAGGAGTTAAATAAAGCATTAATCCCCTTTCTGTTGTATGAAGAACGCTCATTTTCATCCTTAGTCCACTTAGTTCTAGGCTTGGGGACGGTGATAGTATCAGCAACCTCGGTGGGGTGTGTCCAACCAAATTCCACCGCTTGCCACACTCTCTCGTCGATGGCAATTAGAAACGCCCTCATGCGGACTTTCCAATAAGTATAGTTTGTGCCATCGAAGAGAGGGGGTCGATTAATATTACCGCCCTCGGCCATTGTCTACAACCTATACCCGCTCTGATACCAAATGTTGGTTATAGGTCTTAAGGATCTAAAAGGTAATTAACACCTAGAGGGGGGTGAATAGGTGTACAATGGCCAATTAAAAGTCTCGATGTGATTTTAAAGTAAATGCGGAAAAATAAAATCAACACACCAAGATTTTACGTGGGAAAACTCCAAACCGGAGAGAAAAACCCACGGGACCGATCACACGAACTATCCACTAAGAAGCAAATTAAGTACAAGGTGATTCACCCACAACCCTACCCAATTTTATCGAATCTTTGACGTGGATCTCCTTCGCCGGTCCTCGATCGATTGAACTCCTCCAACCGACCACACCGCAACTCCTTGCCGCGTCAACGCCCTGAATCCTCAAAGCGTCCACCGAATCCTCGGTCTCTCACGCGATCCCCGCGCCACTCTCCGTCCGGAGTTATAGAAGAAAACTTATGGTGATCTTAACAATTAACGAACCATAGACAATAGGGGAACCCTTCTAGTTAATCATCAAGTTGATTCGTGAAAGAGTACTCAAAGAGAAAAACTAGAATCAACTCGACGATCGACAAACTAGAACTCGCTTTAAGAATTGAATCATAAAGCTCTTAAACGAGTTTCTAGGATTTTAAGAGGATCTAAACTATAAACATATTAAGCATACCCGTCCTTGAACCCCCCATAGTCTATTTATAGTGTTAGAAGACTTAGAATTAGAGTAGGATTGAAATCAGCCTGTTTTGGAAAGAAACCCGACACCAGAGACCGGACCTTGCATGTGGAGACCGGTCTTGGGAGTCCGGACTTGGCCTCCCTCAACCGGTTCTCTCTGTCGTCAATTTTATCAACAATTAACAGAGTCCGGTCTTGGTCCCTAGGTCCGGTCTTAGCTTGCGTAACAATAATGATCAGGCTACGGGATCCGGACTTCGCACTTAAATCCGGACTTAGATTGAGAACCTTCAAAACCCCAGCTACGGGATCCGGACTTAAGCTCCGAGACCGGATCTTATTTAATGTTGCGCAAGAGACAGGCTCTCGGGATCCGGATTTAACACATAGATCCGGACCTTGAACACAGTTTTTCCAGAATTGAATTTTTGTCAAATTAAGATTAATCCAAGTCTTCTAACTACTAAATCTTAGTATATAATCACCATAAATTATCTTTAAACCATACCTGAGGTGCTGAGCTTCTCTGCTGAGTCTTGGATGTTTGCATCTTCTTTGTCCAAGTGTGCTCCTGACTCCTTTAAGACTCCAATTACCTGACGAAATTCGCCAACTTCTAAAATCCTTAACAATTGATAGGTAAAAAGTTCAGATACTTAATGATTTTTTGTTTCTATTTTTTTGTTCCTCTTATGCTTACTCTTTTATTCTTTTTGGTGCATGCTGTTTGTGTTTGATTTGATTGCGGGTTTGCGCATGTTTGGTTGATGATTATGAAGTGATTTCGAGGGTGGATTATTGCACTCCTAAGGTATTTATTTATTTATTTTTTTGCTTATATTTGCTCAAGTGTTTTGCTTTGGGAGTGTTTGATTTTTTTCCTTTTTTTTTGCTTAGTTTTCTTTTTAGCTGTCACGTCTCGAGACCCGCTACTTTGGTCGGATTTGGAGCGCCGGCAGACCACCGAATAGGCAGAATCTTCCTTGTACATCTAAGGCGTTGCAAGTAGTACAATTCACGAGGTTCCAACGTGGAACAGAATTCATACATAGATTGTATAAAGATGGTATCAAAAATATAACCACTAAGCTATTACAAGCATTCACATTACATGCAATTTACATATTACATTTTTCATTCTTTTACTTCCAAATACAATCTTCTTTAGTATAATTTGTTACAATTTGTTCTTTCCTTTCTTTCCACATCCCTAAGCTAATCTGATTCGGGATACTTCTATCTCTGGTCTCGGTTGTAGGGCACTATCTATCGAGCTACGCTCTTTCCTCGCGTCGCTGCGCTGCTCACATATGGACCTAAAAAACGTGGGGTAAGAACTATATATAGTTCCCAGTGGGTACGGCCATCCAAGGAAAGAGCTCGACCCACCAGGTCCAAAGAAGGCAACAAGCAAGTTAGTCCAACAGATATATAACATATAATTTTATGCAACTAATAATTTCATGCTTATACCTCACAAAATGCAATAATGCAACCAGTGCACGTAGATCTACTGTTTCTACTTTCTATTTCACATTACATATCATTTGTCACTCTCTTCTAAGGTTTCCTTTACCTTAGACAAGATATTTCACCCGACTCGGTCTTGAGTCAATCATTCATAACTTACCACCTCATTGGCTTAGCCCTCTGGCGGCAAAATTGCCGCACACACCGGACTGTAGCTCAAGCCACCGAGTGGTGTAATCCTTTACCTGACTTAGCCATCTGGCGGCGAAGTCGCCGCACACACCAGACAATGGCTCAAGTCCCTAGGTGGCGAAATCGTCGCCAGACAATGGCTTGAGTCAATCATTCATAACTTACCACCTCATTGGCTTAGCCCTCTGGCGACGAAATTGCCGCACACACCGGACCGTAGCTCAAGCCACCGAGTGTTAAGGATTTTATAGGTTGGCAGATTTCGTGAACTAGTTGGAGTCTTGAAGAGATCAAGAGTATCAAGATGAAGTTGAATGATCCAGGACTCGTCAGAGAAGCTCGGCACCTCAGGTATGTTTTAATGAACATTTATGGTGATTTACTATAAGAGTATAGTAGTTAGAAGACTTTAAAAAGCTTTAATCTGATAAATTTATGAAAAATTGATTTAAGTGGTCAATGTCCGGACATTCCTCATTGTCCGGATCCCGTAAGCATGTTTGCTGCGGGTTAACAATGTCACGCCCGGAGACCGATCCATTTGGCCGGTTCGAGCGCGTCAACAGACGCCGAACGGACAGAGCTTCCCCTGTCCGCCCAAGGCTCAACAAGTACAGATAGAGTATAAATTTCACACATGCGGAAGCAAACACAAAAGGCTTACACGAGGGTAAGCAACATAGCCAAAGTGAAAGTACTAATGTAAACATACAAGTAACATGATTAATTTCAATCACTTACATGTAAATATCTTTACAACTTTGAATTCTTTAAAGTCCTTACATTCATTTGCATCATTTCTTTCTTACATCACTTTACCTCAAAATATAACTTGATTACATTCAAAGTTAAGCAACTACGATCATCAAATACAAAAGATGATATAAAGGGAATGCAACTATCAAAAAGTAATAACTTGGCGGTCTCTATCTAGGGCGCGATGCCCTTACCGCGATCCTCGGCCGGCTAGCTCGGTCCCGGCCCTGTGGAGATAGTGGGGTGAGAACTACAACGAAGTTCCCAGTGGGTTCGGCAACCAACCACGCCGACTTTCCCACTAGGTCTAATTCAAGCGTAATAGAAAGAAAGGTAAGATAATAACCAACTAACAAATGCAGCTAATACGCTTGAAAGTAAACAATAAGATGCTCGAATAATAACTAATAATGATTGAAGGATCATAGTTCAATACCCAATCTCTTGGCTAACCCGTAGGTTTCGCCCTCAACAAGACTCAACCAACTCAAATCCCTATTGTCGAGGAAACACTACAACCCGACGGGACCGTCCTCTAGGGAAACACTACAACCCAATGATGACAACTCCGGAGCACATCGCCCGAGGGGGAGCTACCGCCCTCGAGCAAGGACTATATGGTGAGTACGATCAATCTTTAACTCTAAGGATTCTAGTTTCAATTCATTCCTTGACTTCAAGGAGACTATGTTCATATGACCCTTAACTCTAAGGTTGTTGTCATAATGTCAATCTCAAACTCTACTAGTGTTATATACACTACTTGTTCTTGTTCTCGTTCTTTGATGCCACGCATGTTGTCTAAGTATTCTAGACTCATCATTGCTATATTTTCTAAGTACATGTCCAATGTCACATTCACTTGCCAATTACACTAAGTTGTTGTTCTTGTTCTTTAGCATTGCATACATAGGGTTCTTGTTCTTTATCATACAATCTCATAACATTCTACCTTATGCATTTGAACTCTCAAAGCAATAAGAAATGCATATTAAACCCTACAATACAACGTGCTCAATATTAAATATGCTCAATAGAAGTGACACTTAGACATAGAGAGAAGTTCGATGTCCTTGGAATGCACCACCCACCTCTAAATATTATGGATGGGTTGCGGGTCGAGTTTCGTGCCCAACCGATCCCTAGTTTACCACCTGCGCGTTAAACAAAGCCTAAATCGGGCTAGTTTACATAGTAACTCATAATTTGGCTTTTCGTTTAAACAAACGGAGTTGTCCCACGCGTCGGGGATACTCCCAATTAGGTTTCTACAAGGTCAATTTGACCCTAGAACCTTTTTGGCAAAAAGCCCCAAATTTGGGTGCTCTACCAAACCCTATGTGAGACCCTAGGTTTTGATCTCTAACGCAAGCAAAGGGAAGCTTGGTACACCTCTTAGAGTTCATCTAGAACAATCTAAACCACTTTTAGAGCTTCTACTAGAAACCCTAATGATCCACCATGAGAGGACCTTGAGCTTCCATGGGTTTTCATGGAGCTCAAGCCTCTACTAGGGTTCTACTCCAAAGAGAAGACCAAAACCCTAAGTTCCTTGCTTAAAACCCAAACCCTAGCCTAGGTTTACCATGAAACCATACCTTGGCCCAAGCTCCACTTTGTAGGAGAGCTTCTAGAACCACCAAAGCCTCCAATCTACCTTCTCCAAGTCTTCTTCTCCTTCTTCTCCAAGCTCTAGAGCTCCTTTTCTAGAGAGAGAAAGAGGGGAAATGAGAGAGAGTGTGTTGGGGGTGAATGGCTGTGAATAGAGGAGGGGCCAAACCCATATTGTGTTGTTACAATTGCCAAAAAGCCCTCCAATCTCGTAATTTCACAATCTGCCCAGACTGTGCATTTCTCGGGTTCAGGGTCCGGACCTGGCCATGGGATCCGGATCCCGAGAGCAGCCCTTCTGGGACTTAGCCAAATTTTTGCTGATTTCGCGACCGGTCTCAGCCTCCTGATCCGGATCCCGTACGCTGGGATTTCAGGACTTAGCCAAATTTTCCCTCTGCTCGGCTGCCAGACTTGTGGCATCCGGTCTCCATGCATGGGGACCGGTCTCTGCTGCTCCAATTCTGCAACTTTTGCAGAATTGCAGTTTCTTGCTCCTCGGGTCCCGTTTTCACTTCACACAAGTTCTAAAACACTTGGAACCTTGTGTTTATTGACTCACTCCGCGTTCCGCTTATTTTGACAGAACTCGGCACACTTTACGAGGAAGTGGGTTGTTACAAATAATGTATGTCCGGACATCTTGCTATTGTCCGGATCCCGTGGGCTTTACTTTGCATATCCTTTATTAATGTCCGGACATCCTGCCTATGTCCGGTCTCGATGGTGAGTTTTCCATGTTACGCAAAGTAAGGCCCAGGACATTCACGGGCATTGTCCAGGACATAGCCCATTGCGAAAATATTGACGGAAGGAGGGCCAGGACATTCATTGTTAAGGCCAGGACATTGGACACGAAATATTTCCAAATTAGGCTGATTTCAATCCTAATCTATCTCTAAGTCTTCTAACACTATAAATAGACCATGGGGGGTTCATTATCACATATGCTCAGAATTATTAGAATATAGATCCTCTTAAAACCCTAGAAACTCGTTTTAGAGCTTTATGATTCGATTCTTAAAGCGAGTTTTGTTTTGTTGATCGTCGAGTTGATTCTAGGTTTTTCTTTTTGAATACTCCTTCATGAATCAACTTGAGGATTGACTAAAAGGGTTCCCCCATAGTCTATGGTGCGTTAATTGTTAAGATCACCATAAGTTTTTCTTCTACAACTCCGGACGGAGGGTGGCGCGGGGATCGCGTGAGAGGCCGAGGATTCGGTGGACGCTTTGAGGATTCAGGGGCGTTGACGCGGCAAGGATTTGCGGCGTGGTTGGTTGGAGGAGTTCAATCGATCGAGGACCGGCGAAGGAGATCCACGTCTAAGATTTGTAAAATTGGGTAGGGTTGTGGGTGAATCACCTTGTACTCGATTTGTTTCTTAGTGAATAGTTCGTGTGATCGGTCCCGTGGGTTTTTCACTCCTTTTGGAGTTTTCCCACGTTAAAATCTTGGTGTGTTGATTTTATTTTCCGCATTTACTTTAAAATCGCATCGAGATTTTTAATTAGCCATTCTGCACCTATTCACCCCCCTCTAGGTGTTAATTACCTTTTAGATCCTAGGGTTCCATAACCTACAAGTGGTATCAGAGCGGGTATAGGTTGTAGACAATGGCTAAGGGCGGTTTTTTGCATGTACAATCCGAGTCGGAGCATTCCTCGGAGGAGGAGTCGGATGTAGATGAGATGGCCGCCGCATACCACCAATTGGTCGTCGAGTCGAAGAAGATGGCAAAGCACAATAAGAGATTGAGAAGAAAGCTACTCGACTTTAGGGCTGGCAAACGAGCGAGCCGGCTCGTGTTCGACTCGCGTTCGGCTCGATATTTGGCTCGCTCGAGCTTGGCTCGAATTAATTCCAAGCTGAGCTTGAGCCTAAATCTCAGCTCGAAATTAATTTCAAGCCGAGCTTGAGTATTACTAGGCTCGTTCGAATTAGGCTCGAAAAGCTCGAAAGCTCGAATATATATATATAGTCTATAATATCATTAATAGTACCAACCACTTGCTGTTAGATTTTCAGTCATTGGATGATGAGATGTGTAGTTAGGATGATAGTGATTCTCTAGAATTGAGTGGGAGATTAGTTGAATAGTATAATCTAATGGGTGAAAATGGTCAGAGGGTTAGATCTAACGGTATAAAATTCGATAACACTAAGCATTTTGTACTATCGATAATATAGTAGCCAGACTCTCTCTCACTATATATATTCCGGCTACTATACTATCTATACTATTGATAGTACTGAGCATTTTGTGCAATCGAGTTTTATATCGTTAGATTTACCTATATATATAGAGTTCAGCTACTGTACTACCGATAGTACCAAGCATTTGGTATTCTTGAGTTTCTTCCGTTAGATCTACCCCTTTGGCCAATTTCATCTTAGATCACACTATTCAACTAGCCACCTACGAACCCTAGGGGCTACTATCATCCCGACCGTCCATCCCTTCATACAAGGGCCGAAATCTAATAGCAAGCCATTTGCACTATTAATATAATATAGTAGTTTAAATATATGTATAATATTAAAATATAATATAGTATAGGGCTACTATACTCTTATAAGTATATATCTCTTTATACTTATAAATTTTCAGTCGTTGGATGTGCGATTAGGATGATAGTGGTCCCCTAGGATTGAAATAGTTAAAAAAATAAATCCAACGATCGAAAATTGATGAGTATAAATGGATCTATACTCAAAACAATATAGCAGCCGAACTCTCTCTATATATAATTATATATAATATAGACTTTAATTATATAAAATAATATATATTATGTATTTTAATTATATCTATATAGAATTTAGATTATTGGGCCCACAGAATTAAATCAGTAAAATTCTACGCTAATTGCTCTCTCGCTTTTTCACTTGCTCGCAGAATTATTTTTCCTAATTTTTATAATATTATAATATCTTATTTTATGCATTCATTTTATATGTTGAACTATTAGATATTTTTTTGTATCAAATTTGAGATAATGTTTTATAAAAATTAAATTATAGATTGCACGATGTTAAAAATTTCAAGCGGCTCATTTAGGGCTCGAGCTCGCTCGACTCGAAGTTAGGCTCGCTCGAGCTCGGCTCGAATTAATTTCAAGCCGAGCTTGAGCCTAAATTTAGGCTCGAAATTAATTTCAAGCCAAGCTTGAGCTGAGGTAAGCTCGCTCGAGCTCGGCTCGTTTCCACCCCTACTCGACTTAGAAGGAGAGAATTCAAAGTTGATCACATCTACGAAAACCTTGGAGCAAGATAAGGACGGATTGTCGAGGGCCTACAATTCCCTAGTAGAGAAGGTAGCATTGCTTGAAAAGGAAAAAGAGACGTATGAAGAAAACTTTAAGTTTCTCAACGAGCAATTGTCGGAGGCAAAGGAAGCTAACTTGGAGTTCACGAAGCAAGTTATTCAACTCAAAACGGATATGAACAAGTTCTCCTCTGGATCTACTAAACTCGACAAGATGTTAGGAATTGGTCAAACCAACAAGTTTGGTCTTGGATATGAATGGACACATGTTGACCAAGTTTCTAAGCAAGCGGGCGTAACTTCGACAAAATTGGCTCCTAAGGTTCAAGGTACTTTCGTTCCTTCTAAGAAATTGTTTTCTACTAACAAAGTTTGTCATCTTTGTGGAGTACTAGGACATGTGAAGAGAGTTTGCACACAAAAGAAGAACTCCACAACTCTCTTGAACCAAAGGACATTATCAAAGCCGATAGGGGATAATCCAAAAAGGATGGCTAAACAATCATGGAACCCAAAGAAACATGGTCCGAACTTGAAGGGAAAGCAAATTTGGAAGCCGAAGAACTATGATCCCAAATCAATGACTGAACAAGTTTGGAAACTAAAAGAGGATGATCCAAAGCGCAAGGGAATTCAAATCGTCGACAAGCTTCACAAGACGCTTACAAGCCAACCAACGCATTCCAAAATTCGTAAGGTTTGGGTGCGCAAAGGTGAAATCTTTTCTTACTAAGCGACGATCGGCTACCTACCTCCTCCCGCACTATCCTTTACGATAATACTAGTGCCATGAATATTTTTTTTTTAAAATGATAACCCCTTGTTCTACACTCTTGGAGTAAACACATTGAACTAAGATATCATTTCTTAAGAGAATTGGTTGAATCAAACATTCTTAAACTTGAGTATATTTCTACCGATGATCAACTAGCAGATATTCTGACTAAGCCTTTAGATCAAAAACGTTTTCTACATTTACGAAAGGCTATCGGTATGAATCCTTCTATCTAGATACATTCTATGGGCCAAAATTGATATACTGTCAATTATGCATCATTCATTCTTTTGCATGGAAGTTTTTACTTGATCTCAATTTGTGCATGAATTGTTTTAACATTGTTCAATTCATTTCAATTCTTCTATGTCATTCTATTTGAACCTTAACATCTTCTTGAAATTGCTTCTATATACTTGCTAAATTAGTACATCTTTCTTGAACTTTCTTAAGTGTATTGAGATTATTTGATTGTTTGCATTATTTGTAAAATAATTTTACTATTTTATGAAATCACAATACTATTATCTCATTGAGGGTTGCACTATTTGAGGGGGAGTAATCTTAAAATCGAAAGATGTGGAAAGAGTTACATCCCTTTGGGAGTGTGAAAACTACCACCAATAAAAGATGTGGAAAGAGTTACATCCCTTCAAGGGAATGTGAAAACTACCACCACATGTAGGAAAGAGCTACCACCCCGGACGTCCGGTAAGTGTGTGCAGCTACCACATGGATATAAGTGTATATCTCTAAGAGAAAGATCAAAAACAAGTTTTAATTAAGGTGTTCAGTGGATATTCTATTCTCGAATGACATAAGGTGGAACTTCGTATAAAGATACTCATAGAGTCACTCCTTGATTTCGATGTGTGCATAACTCAATTAGACAATATTTTTGTGCTTATTTCATTTAATGTGATTTCTTGATCTTAATCTATGCAAACTTGAGAATTGAAATTGGTGCAATTGATGAGTAGATCTTAATTGATGTGCTTAATTTAACGATATATTCCATTTAATTTTGGTTAATGTACGGTTCAACATTTATGACATCTTTGAATTCTATTGACTAGAAGTTTGTTAATATATTTCATGTAAAGTATGTCAAAATTCTGTTGGGAACAAATTTTTTTTCTTCCGAAAAATTTTCATCTCCTAGTGAAATTTCCTTTGGAGACCGGTCTTCACATCGATGTCCGGATCGCACATGCGCAAACTGTGCAGGCCAGTGTGACATCCGGTCTTGCCATACTATGTCCGGTCTTGGCTAAAAATTTCTGCTGTTTGTCTCTTTTTGAGATTAACTGTATTTTGCGTCACTTATATGCATGATTGTCAGTATTAAACTTGATGTTCATGGTCCTAGGAAGTTCTAGAGATCGTTTTTCAAGTTTTCTTAATTATTGATATGTTTATGTTCAATGTGTATAGACTTATATGTGAACAGCGGATTTTATCCTCCACATCATGTATTCATGAATTTTTGGTACTGGTTGTTTTTTATGGCCGGAGGTCATCAAGATGGGATATGGATATGTTTTCTCCAGACACTGACTCAGCGTGGTTTTTGTATCTAGCCAATCCTTCTATCATTTTGGCGCGTTCGGACAAAAAGGGGGAGAGATGAAGATTGAACGGATATGGGGAGATAACTGGGAAATGATTAATGATGATAGGGGGAGATGGAGATAAAAGTTGGATTATGATGATGTTTTATGATCGCGACTTTGATGCTTATTTTTATGCTTGTATCTATGACTTTTACTTTCTTTTGGTGCTTAATGAAATTCTTGAGGCTTGAATGTGTATTTGAGTTTTCTTTGCAGGAACGTCCAAGACTTCAAGACTCCACTGTCTAAGTCATAGAGTTTGTATAGGATGAGTTTGAGTTTAAACTTGTAATTTTGATTTCTTATTGGATCGGTCATGCAGAGGATTATCGTTTGGTGATTGCGACAATTCTCGTTTTTCTTGTTTTGAGGTATGTACGGGCTTGTATTATGTTTTGTCACGAAATCGCCAAAGGGGGAGATTGTTAAGAATTTTATAGGTTGGCAGATTTCGTGAACTAGTTGGAGTCTTGAAGAGATCAAGAGTATCAAGATGAAGTTGAATGATCCAGGACTCGTCAGAGAAGCTCGGCACCTCAGGTATGTTTTAATGAACATTGATGGTGATTTACTATAAGAGTATAGTAGTTAGAAGACTTTAAAAAGCTTTAATCTGATAAATTTATGAAAAATTGATTTAAGTGATCAATGTCCGGACATTCCTCATTGTCCGGATCCCGTAAGCATGTTTGCTGCGGGTTAACAATGTATGTCCGGACATCTTGCTATTGTCCGGATCCCGTGGGCTTTACTTTACATATCCTTTATTAATGTTCGGACATCCTGCCTATGTCCGGTCTCAGTAAGCTGAGTTTTCCATGTTACGCAAAGTAAGACCGGACATTCACAGGCATTGTCCGGACATAGCCCATTACGAAAATATTGACGGAAGGGAGGACCGGACATTCATTGTTAAGACCGGACATTGGACACGAAATATTTCCAAATTAGGCTGATTTCAATCCTAATCTATCTCTAAGTCTTCTAACACTATAAATCGACCATGGGGGGTTCATTATCACATATGCTCAGAATTATTAGAATATAGATCCTCTTAAAACCCTAGAAACTCGTTTTAGAGCTTTATGATTCGATTCTTAAAGCGAGTTTTGTTTTGTTGATCGTCGAGTTGATTCTAGATTTTTCCCTTTGAATACTCCTTCATGAATCAACTTGAGGATTGACTAAAAGGGTTCCCCCATAGTCTATGGTGCGTTAATTGTTAAGATCACCATAAGTTTTTCTTCTACAACTCCGGACGGAGGGTGGCGCGGGGATCGCGTGTGTGACGCACAGGACCTTTGCAAATTGCAAGGTTCGAGCGTTCGACTGGGTTTCGAACTTTTCTACTCTTTGTAAAGGGTCCTGGAGGTAGTCCCGACCCGTGGTTCGAAATTCTGGAGGTTTTGGTTAAGTCCTGGAAGGTCAACTCTCTGAGACCGGACCTGAGGAGGGAGACCGGACCCCACTGGCTGTGGGGAGGGGTTGGCGTGGCATCCGGACCCGGTGGGTGTGGTCCGGATCCCGAGCGCGCGAGGGGGAACCCTCGGGATCCGGATACGCAGTGTGATCCGGATCCGTACGCCGTTTTTGCGATCGGGACCGCCGGTCCGACCGGTGAGGTCGACCATTGGCCCGAAACCTGCCAGAGCAGCATTGCTTGCATTGTTGAGGGGCTAATCTGGATTTTGTTAGTTTAGACAGCCTTATAGGCTCTTCCCCTCTCTCATCCCCTCATTTCCACCTTCTCTTTTATTCTCCCTTGCATTCTAGAGAGAGAGAGAAGAAGAAGAAGAAGGAGAAGAAGGAGGAGAAGAAGTGGGAGATCTTGCTTGAGGAACCTTGGAGCATCTTCATCTTCCCCATTTCTCACCTTGGAGGGCTTGGAGCTTTGGGATAGAGCCTTGTTGGTGGGAGATCATCACTCCAAGGAGGTTTTGATCTTGGTTTTGAGGCTTCTTGAGGTAGGCATCACCTTCTACTCCTCTAGATTTAGCTTTTGGAGCTTTGGCTTGTAGAAACCCTAGATTTTGAGATTAGGGTTTCATTTTGGGGATTTTTGATCTAAGGCTTTTAGAACCTAATTGATGGGTTTAGAACCTTTGTTTAGGTTGCCTTGGAAGAGATCTAACCTCCATTTGAGGATTGGAGAAGGATTTTTACTCTAAGATGAGTTTTTCCTTACTCTCTACATAGAAGCTTAAAGATTGAACTCATGGTTCAATTCTAGAGGTTGTAACTCCTAGGATTTACTTTGTAGGGTACTAGGAGTAGGAATCGAAGCTTCGTTAGCGGTTCGGAGCGACGCTTGGAGCGACGGTGGGTTTGGCCTCACCTAGCACAATGAGAAATTCTCATTTGTGCTTATATGCTTACGGTTAATTGGAAAATTATGTATTTTCATGATTCATATATTATTTGTGAATTTTAGAATGCTTAAGATACATATGTTATGTATAATGCAATTTTCCTCTATATAGTAGAGACGCATGCTTGTGAGAGCTGAGTGGTTGTAGCATTCTATTTGAGAACTTGAACTAAATGGTTATAGTTAATTTGACATGTGTTTTGAGAACATAGAACTATGCATGACATAGAAGAAAAGCTAATGTCATAAAGCGGAATTAGACTTGGTATCTGTTTGTAGAATAGTGAGCTAATGTCATCAAGCGGCATTAGGCTCGTGAATGAACTTTGACATAGAAACTTCTAGTGTCATGAGAGATATTGTACTAGACCTTAGGGTTGCTAGTGACATTGCCATGTGAGAGACATGAGGTTGGACACTTGAGACTTGGACAGTGCTTGTTGCCATTTGTACTCTTCGCACATGCTTGTGAGGGTCGCTCCCTACAAGCGGGCACTCCGGAGTTGGCCTTCGCGATTCGCTCGCGCGTGCGGTGTTGAGAAGCCTATGGGACCGTTTGGGACAGACTCATCCCTTGCGGGGGATGTTGGGGCTACTACGGTACTTAGGCGGCACAAGCTGGATTACACTTGTGTAGATCCTAGAAAGAGAATTGAACAGTGACATGTAATAGAGAATTGACATCACTACTAGATAGGACTTAGTAGTTGGATACTCGGATATATTGTGGCGTAGTATCGGACATATGTAGTATACTTGATAGGTCAACATTTCTATTATAGTATACTTGAGAGCTTATAGAAAGTACTTGTTTAAAGTTGACATTTCGGGTTGAATAAAGCTTGTACCATATTTATTTTGGGTTAATTATTTAGCATTTACTGTTATGCTTTATTTACAGTTATTTACTTCAGTACTTGTACTATTACTTCTTTTGGGCCTAGTGGAGCAATCTGTGTAGGTCAGTAATTGCCCACTGGGAACTATATGTTTATCGTTCTCATGCCCTCTGTCTTCTGACGATTTTCAGTGCCTTCAGCGGGGGAGGCCAGGGATCACGGCAAGGGTGTCGCTTCAGGCTAGCGACGAGGAGTCTCGCTAGGTGGTTCATCTCTCCTTTTGTTTTAGTTGGAGAGGATGAGAGATTTGTACCCTTTTTGTAGAGGCTACCCTTTTGTACTTAGTACTACTGGTTTACTCTGTTATATTTACTTTATACTTGTTTCAGCTCTAGTATTCTCCTTTCTTCCTACCTGTTTTTAGAACCTACTTGCTGATAGGGATAGCTGTATGTTGCTCTGATATCTATAGTTATAGCCTATTATTGTTTTAATTCCGCTGTTTTTATTTAGACGCCTTGTATGTGTTGGCATACGGCGGGTCTGGGCACGCTTTGGGGAAGGTCCTGCCGACCCCGGGGCGTGACAGCGTGAGAGGCCGAGGATTCGGTGGACGCTTTGAGGAATCAGGGGCGTTGACGCGGCAAGGATTTGCGGCGTGGTTGGTTGGAGAAGTTCAATCGATCGAGGACCGGTAAAGGAGATCCACGTTTAGGATTCGTAAAATTGGGTAGGGTTGTGGGTGAATCACCTTGTACTCGATTTGTTTCTTAGTCGATAGTTCGTGTGATCGGTCCCGTGGGTTTTTCACTCCTTTTGGAGTTTTCCCACGTTAAAATCTTGGTGTGTTGATTTTATTTTCCACATTTACTTTAAAATCGCATCGAGATTTTTAATTAGCCATTGTGCACCTATTCCCCCCCTCTAGGTGTTAATTACCTTTTAGATCCTAGGGTTCCATAACCTACACCGAGTGGTGTAATCCTTTAACTTAGCCATCTGGCGGCGAAGTGGCCGCACACGCCAGACAATGGCTCAAGTCCCGGGGTGGCGAAATCGTCACACACACCCCCTTGGTATCAAGCCCAGCAATGAAATCGCCGCACACGCCGAAGCTCCAACACCAAGACCATCAAGTTCATTGGATGTGCACATCCGTCCATTTCCAAGTCAACCTCTCTAGGTTTACGTTAATTCTCATGTCCAAGTGATCATCCTACCATTATATTTCCTAACTTATTGTCACGCCCCGGGTCATTTTAGAGTACAAAAACAGCGGAATTTTTTTTTTTTATAAACCTTGACCCCCAAGAACATGACATACCTGCCACAAATACAGAGAGACCACTGTACACACGGACAGAGTCTCCCCTGTATTTGTACGGCATCGCACAAGTACATTGAGTCTTTTACAATCATACAACCACAACAAAGTGTACATGTAAAGAATTTAACTTAAATCCATACACAAATTACACCATTCACCACAGGTTACATTCACTAGTATATAATCACAAATCCACATCTATCAGTTGAAATGTTCCCTACCCGGGAACTGATTTTGAAACTCTAAGTTATAAAATCCATTTTGAAAACCTTTTACAAACTGTTTCCCACACGGAAACCTTTTCTTTTGAAAACACTACCACGAGGGATAGAAAACCATTTTATTTTAAAATCCCAAAACCATTCTTACAACTTATTCCAAAATAATATTTTAATAATCACAAACAATAGTAGAGAACTGAACCATAAAGTGAGTCTAAGTTATTTACTCAATAAGGTAAACTGAAAGGAAATCAAACCACGGGTCGGGAGCTATATCGCGTGCTATATACGCTCCTCACCTGTCGTCCCACTAGAACCTGCTGTAACACCTGAAAAAGAAGGCGGGGGGTGAGAACATGTAAACATGTCTCCCCTCCCAGTGGGTATCCACTAGTAACGGAGTAAAGCAAAGGAAAGACTGGTAAGTAGACACTGTAGCAACCCGAACTTTAACCAAATTGGCTAAAGTGCGCGAACGAGTAATTGGACAAGTTCCAATAACCATTCCAAGATGCTTGGAAGGGTTAAGAGAGGATCTAAAAGAGTTAGAAAGGTTTTGGCGTTGTTCGGCGAATTAGAGTCGAAACGACGTGAAAAACACAAGTCTGGGCAATCTATACCGGTACAAGCATGGTGGTTGTACCGGTATAGCAACTTTGACCGAGAGGAGAAGAGCTCTCGGGTTTGGAAATTTTATGGCCCATACCGGTACAAGCCCGATCCCATACCGGTACAAGTCTTGTGAAAAATCCGAGACAAACTCTCGGGTTTGCCTCTCGGGGTGTCCCATACCGCTACGAGGCCCTCCATACCAGACAGATAGGTCCGCACAGCCTTTGACTGCTTCGAAATAAAAAGGAATTGAGGGGCTTTATAGCATTTTTGGCGGGGGGTTAAGTGTAGAGAAGGGTTAAAACCCCTTTCTCTCCCTCTCACTCCCTCTGATCCCTCCCTCTCTCTCTCCCTGTTCGACAGCAAGAAGAAGGGGAAGAAGAAAGAAAGAAAGAAAGAGAAAAGAGAGAAGAAGAAGAAAAAGAAGAAGATGATGATGATGGCCATCCTCTTCTTCTCCTTTGTGCAAGAGCAAACTTTTGAGAGGTAAGCTCTCTCTCCCTCTCATGGTAGATCCTTAGATAATGGGTTTCTAAACCCTAGATATAGAGTTTTGATCTTCTTGCAAGCTTTAGAACCTAGTAGAGACTTGGAAACTCATGAAAATCATGTGTTCTTCAAGGTGCTCTAATGGTGGATTTCTAGGGTTTGCTTTAAGCACCCTATGGATGGCTCTAATGCTCTTAGATGAGTACCTAGAGGTTAGACAAGCTCTCTATTGCTTGTTCTAGGGATCAAATCGGTGGGATTTGCAAAAGTGCAAAACCTAGGGTTAAAAATGGGGTTTTTAGAAATAGATGAGTTTGATCTCATTTGACCCCATAGAAACCTAATTGGGGGTGCAACGAACGCGTTGGCGCACTCGGTTCGGTGATCTGACGAGCGAGTACAAAGATATTAATTATTTAATATATTTAAACCAGATGTCCGCAGCACGCAAGATAGGAGCCCAAAATTCATGAAAACGGAACTGGGGCAACTTGAAGGCGTGGGGCAACGGCACAAGGTCTCAGATTGGGATTCGGAGATCGTTCGGGTGGTCGTGCAAGAGTTCGAGCCAAACCGGGTCAAGAGTGCCACGGGCGGCCGATTGCGAGTGTCGACGAGCAATCGGAGAGCATAATAAGGTGGGTTGTGTTTACCGAAGCGACTAGGTCGCCTAAATATGTCTAAGAGTAAAGGTTTCAAGTTGATGCATATAATTGACATATGTTGCATGTGATCCATGTATAGAAATTGCATGTTAAAGGACATAGTATAAAATGCATAAGTAGAGATGCATGCTAAAGAACCTAGTGTAAAATATAGAATGCTAGGAAATGAATAAGCATGAGGTAAATAATGAGGCAAAGAATGCTAAGTAAAGAATGTTGCGAGAACATAGGCTTAGCATAATAGAAACATGCATGTAAATGAACTGATAGACGTAAGAGAGCAAAGTATAAGAATGCTAAATGAAAAGTGCGAGTCATGGACTAATACACATATAGATCGAGTGGCATCCAACTTAGTGTAAAGAACATAAGTTGTAGTAAACCTAGAGTCATGTGGACCTAGGAGAATGACATCTAACCTAGTGTTGTTAATGAACATAGGTTATAGTAAACCTAGAGTCAGTGGACCTAGGAGTGTGGGAATTAATCTAGTGTCAAGAACATAGGTTGTAGTAAACCTAGAGTCGTATGGATCTAGGTAAAGAACAATGAACCTAGTGTCATGGACATAGGTTGGATAAAGGCGACAATGGACCTAGTATGAATAATCAAAGGTCGAGTTGGAATGACATTGGACCTAGAGTTAGAAAACCTAGGTTATGTGACAAAGAATAAACCCTAGTGTCAAGTAGACCTAGGAGGTAAAGACAATGGACCTAGAGGGTCGTCTTTTGAGGGCCTAGCTAACCCTCAAGTTAAGTGGAACGGATTCATGGAATCCCGAGATTTGGGACACCTAAGTTGGTGTCGGGCGTGTGCGACGATTTCGCCGTCCAGGGCTAAACCACCGTCGTGGCGTTGTGCGACGATTTCGCCGCCGGGTGGGTGAGCCAAAATGTGTTCGATACCGGTTAAGCCGGGTGAGGATCAGATCGCCATGAGTTGACACCGTGTTTGGGGCACCATTGCTGGGTAAGTACGATCCGGCCGCGCCGAGGCGGAGGAGTGACTCAAACCATTGTTGGGTGAGGTGCGATTAGTTCGCCGCCGATGGTTAAGTCATGACTTGGGTCCTCGCCGGTAAGTCCGCCGCGATCGCCACCGTAATGGTTATTTCAAGTGACAAAGGGTTGCGCGTGTGCGACGATTTCGCCGCGATGAGGCTGAGTCACAGAGGGCGACAGGCTGTTGACAGCTGGGGTAGTTGCGAGACGTCCAACACCTCGGGCTAGACAGCGGGCGGATTATCCGCAATGGATTGACTCAAGACCGAGTCGGGTGGCTTAGTGAGCTGAGGTAGAGTGACCTTAGAAATAAATTGCTAAGTAGCATAAGTGCCAAAAGATAAAGAACGTAAAGACTAGCTAAAGTTGTAAATAGCTAATGAATAGTGCTAGTAATAGCTAAGCTGGTAAATAGCTAAGTGTGAATGGAATAGCAATAAAGTAAAGAAAAGCTAAGAGCTAAAGAGTAATTTTGCATATTGCATATTGTGAGGCAGGTTTTTATGTTAGTTGCAAGTTATATATCTATATATGTTTTTGGACTAACATATCTCAGTTGCCTCCTTGGACCTATTGGTCGAGTGTTCTCTTGGGTGATCGTACCCACGAGAACTATGGACAATAGTTCTCACCCCCGTGTTGTGGTTTTGGGGATACAGGTACACACGTGAGCGGCGGCGCGAGCAAGGCGTAGCTCCATAGATAGCGCCCTACCAGGAGACCAGAGATAGAAGTACCCCAGTCGGCTAACTAGGGGTTTGAAAGTGAAAAGATAAGTTGTAATAACTAGATTGTATTAGGAAGTTTAAAGTTTAAAGTTAATGTAAAATTCTAAATTGAGACGAATGGTTGTAATAGCAAGTAGCTGTTTTATGTTACGATACTTCCTTATGCAATCTGATTGTAATATCTGTTCCTGCTTGGAACCTCCTTGTAATTGTATTGATTGCGACGCCTTGAACGTACAGGGGAAACTCTGTCCGTTTGGCGGTCTGTCGGCGCGCCCGAATCCGACCGAATTGGCGGGCTCGGGGCGTGACAGATAAGATGGTATCAGAGCATAAAGTAGTGAATGGGGCAATGGCTTAGTTGAACCTAGGAGACCTTAGGTTAGTAAAACCTTAGAGGTTAAGGCTCGTGAGAGACGAGGACTTGTAGTTCGTGGCGAAAGTAGTATGGATTTGGTCGTGTTGTGTAACCTCTAAGAAGGATATTAGAGGTAGATTTGAGGTGTTGTTCGTCTTCGACTGAGGGTGTTCATGTTAGCGCGCGACAACATGAAGCCTAAGGACGAGAATGGACGCCCTATTTGACTTTCGCCTGATTGGCTTTTGAGCCGGTGTTAGTGGTTTCGTGTTCGACCCAAGTTGGTCGAGGACTAATCGAGTTGTCGTGTTTCAGAAACGATGGCACCGCGTAGGCGATCTTTGTCCGTATCGGCGCGGGAGGGGACAAGTGGTGTCCCCGAGCAAGTCGAGGCGAGCGGAGACTCTGAGCTTCGTGATCAGTTGGCCTCACTCGTGGGAGTGGTGAGGCAACAAGCGGACTTGGTGCAGCGGCAGCAGGAGGCTGCCATGCGCCAGGAGGAGCAAATGAAGCGACTCCAAGAGACGTTGGATCAGCTGGTGGCTGCACCGGCTGCGGCTCGTCATGGACGGCCGAAGGTCGCGGCGGAAGCGTTTCCGCCGGGGTCGGGTGACCCGACCGTTGTTGGTTCAGAGGTGGTGGCGGAGCAGGAGCGGGCTTTAGCGGCCCTAATGGCTTTCAGAAAGCTCGATCCGCCTACCTTTGACGGAGAGGACGTCGATCCATGGATCGTGGAGATGTGGATTGACGCTATGGAAACCCTCTTTGAGGAGATGTACACCTTAGAGCGAGACAAGGTGCCGCTAGCTGTGCATTGCTTGAAGCAGTCAGCGAAGGCGTGGTGGAAGGACATTCGGCAAAAACCGATCGCCTAATCTCCCTCCTATGGCCTGGGAAGAGTTTCTGGGAATGGTGTTCTCGCCACTTCCCGATAGCGAGAAAAGGAAGCTCCAGGACGTGTTCGGGGAAGCTGCGGCAAGGAGACCGTTCCGTTAGGCAATACGAGCGAGAATTTTCTCGCATCGTGCATTGCGTCCCGGGCGTGGTGCGGGATGACAAGGCTACGGCCGATAGCTTTGTGCGTGGACTTCACGCATCTTTTGAGGCCGTGCATATACTTCGCTGCACCTTTGTCAAGTCCCGGATCGAGCCTTATGGATAGAGCAAGGCAACGCGTTCCTCCGGGAGGAGCGCAAGGCATATTACGGGGACAAGGGGAAAGGACGATCGACGGTGGATCCGCCGGGTCACCAAGTTCCCGAAAGACTTCGGCAAGTTCGCACTCGCGATCTCGAGCTCCGGGGACATACCGCATTCGGTCCTCGGCGGAGTGTGTTATATGTGGGGGCCCTCATTTCCCACAACAGTGTGAACAGCGTGAGGGCAGGTGCTTCAAGTGTGGACTACCAGGCCATGTGCGTGACGAGTGTCCGCAAGGAGAGCGGCCGTTGAGGATGATCCCACCGGAGGGTTCGCGGCGAGTACCAGGTGGCCGTGGGCGCGACCCGAGTGGTGGAACCTGCCGACATCGACGACGTCAAGGTGTATGGGATTATTAAGCAATCATTAAGTTTTTGCATGATTGTAAGTTGGTGCATTGCATGCCATGATCATTGGTTAGTTGCTACTAGATGTGCATTTCATAGTAGGAACCAGTGGGTGGGTAAATAGATACCCGGGCATGCTTATGTGGTAAGAGTAGTGCCTGCTGGAGCAGGTAGAGAATACGATGACACTAGCAAAGTTGCTAGTAGTGCTTCCTAGACGAGGATTAAGACTCGTGTTAGAGCCAAGTTGGCCGTGGGCCAAGTGATACCTCTATGTGAGGTTAGGAAAGTCGCTTAAAGGACGATGCGCGGGAGTGACCGTGCCTAAGCTGAGGCTTAGTGTAGAGCGCTGTAGAGGCGTGTAGAGCACGCGAGTATAGGTACTCGTAGAGTGCGGTTTCGATTCGGCCGGGTGAGTGAGTTGGCAGTAGCACTTTAGCTGGGCTAAGTGTGAAGCGGGCCATGGATCACTCGTGGAGGCTGGTGGCTCGCACTAGGTGCATAGGAGCCAATAGAGCGTGTAGCTCAGAGAGCATGTCGTATAGGACGACGTTTGCGGGTAGTGCTTGTGACGACCCGTGCCTGGACTATTTGTGGCTGTGGAGCCTGGGCCCATTGGGCAGGCGCAGTCAGCTGCTAGTGGTAGCGGCCCGATACCTATAGGTAGGGCAAGAGAGTTTTGGGTCAGGACGGTAGTCTGAGCTTGGACCCGTGGACGTGGAAGTGCCACGTGTTTGAATCTTAGGATCGAAAGTGCACTGAGAGTGCGGTTGTGACCCAACCCAAGAATTGATGTGGTTTAGGATCTTGATAGCTCCTAGTTGGAGTGTGTGCGAGTTCCCAAGAGAGAATTTCGCCCGAGAATGCTGATTGGGTCTACGCTAGTAACAAGGGAACGCTAAGCGTAGTCGAGACAAGTCTAGGCGGTAGGCCGACGTTGGGTTGGTGACTATTAGTCCACCCATAGAGATCGAGGAAAGTGACTTGGCCACTAACTCTATTGAAGAGTTTGGCTTAAGTTCACAAACGGCGTGTTCATGTGGGTTGATTGCGGCTAAGGAGCCGAATAGGTCGTGGCAATTGAAGTTGAGATAAGTGGTCTCTAGGAGACAATCGAATAGTGGAAGCCACATGAGAGTCGAAGTGCACATTCTATGATGTGCGTGGCAAATGTGAAGGAGAATAGTCTCACATACTTTGTAGTGGACCTTTGGAAAGTTCTGATAGGAGAAAGGCCACTCCGAAGCTGAAAATGCATTAGAACCCCCAGATTACTCGATAAATCGGATTGGGGTGCGAATCAATGAAGATGAGTAAGTTTCGACGAAACTAATTTTAAGGGGTGGAGAATGTAGCAACCCGAACTTTAACCAAATTGGCTAAAGTGCGCGAACGAGTAATTGGACAAGTTCCAATAACCATTCCAAGATGCTTGGAAGGGTTAAGAGAGGATCTAAAAGAGTTAGAAAGGTTTTGGCGTTGTTCGGCGCGAATTAGAGTCGAAACGACGTGAAAAACACAAGTCTGGGCAATCTATACCGGTACAAGCATGGTGGTTGTACCGGTATAGCAACTTTGACCGAGAGGAGAAGAGCTCTCGGGTTTGGAAATTTTATGGCCCATACCGGTACAAGCCCGATCCCATACCGGTACAAGTGCTGTGAAAAATCTGAGACAGCTCTCGGGTTTGCCTCTGGGGTGTCCCATACCGGTACAGAGGCCCTCCATACCGGTACAGATAGGTCTGGCAGCAGCTTTTGGACTGCTTCGAAATAAAAAGGAATTGAGGGGCTTTATAGCATTTTTGGCAGGGGGTTAAGTGTAGAGAAGGGTTAAAACCCCTTTCTCTCCCTCTCGATCCTCCCTCTCCTCTCTCTCTCTCCCGTTCGACAAGAAGAAGGGGAAGAAGAAAGAAAGAAAGAAAGAGAAAAGAGAGAAGAAGAAGATGAAGAAGAAGAAGAAGATGATGATGGCAATCCTCTTCTTCTCCTTTGTGCAAGAGCAAACTTTTGAGAGGTAAGCTCTCTCTCCTCTCATGGTAGATCCTTAGATAATGGGTTTCTAAACCCTAGATATAGAGTTTTGATCTTCTTGCAAGCTTTAGAACCTAGTAGAGACTTGGAAACTCATGAAAATCATGTGTTCTTCAAGGTGCTCTAATGGTGGATTTCTAGGGTTTGCTTTAAGCACCCTATGGATGGCTCTAATGCTCTTAGATGAGTACCTAGAGGTTAGACAAGCTCTCTATTGCTTGTTCTAGGGATCAAATCGGTGGGATTTGCAAAAGTGCAAAACCTAGGGTTAAAAATGGGGTTTTTAGAAATAGATGAGTTTGATCTCATTTGACCCCATAGAAACCTAATTGGGGGTGCAACGAACGCGTTGGCGCACTCGGTTCGGTGATCTGACGAGCGAGTACAAAGATATTAATTATTTAATATATTTAAACCAGATGTCCGCAGCACGCAAGATAGGAGCCCAAAATTCATGAAAACGGAACTGGGGCAACTTGAAGGCGTGGGGCAAGGCACAAGGTCTCAGATTGGGATTCGGAGATCGTTCGGGTGGTCGTGCAAGAGTTCGAGCCAAACCGGGTCAAGAGTGCCACGGCGGCCGATTGCGAGTGTCGACGAGCAATCGGAGAGCATAATAAGGTGGGTTGTGTCAAGCGACTAGGTCGCCTAAATATGTCTAAGAGTAAAGGTTTCAAGTTGATGCATATAATTGACATATGTTGCATGTGATCCTGTATAGAAATTGCATGTTAAAGGACATAGTATAAAATGCATAAGTAGAGATGCATGCTAAAGAACCTAGTGTAAAATATAGAATGCTAGGAAATGAATAAGCATGAGGTAAATAATGAGGCAAAGAATGCTAAGTAAAGAATGTTGCGAGAACATAGGCTTAGCATAATAGAAACATGCATGTAAATGAACTGATAGACGTAAGAGAGCAAAGTATAAGAATGCTAAATGAAAAGTGCGAGTCATGGACTAATACACATATAGATCGAGTGGCATCCAACTTAGTGTAAAGAACATAAGTTGTAGTAAACCTAGAGTCATGTGGACCTAGGAGAATGACATCTAACCTAGTGTTGTTAATGAACATAGGTTATAGTAAACCTAGAGTCAGTGGACCTAGGAGTGTGGGAATTAATCTAGTGTCAAGAACATAGGTTGTAGTAAACCTAGAGTCGTATGGATCTAGGTAAAGAACAGTGAACCTAGTGTCATGGACATAGGTTGGATAAAGGCGACAATGGACCTAGTATGAATAATCAAAGGTCGAGTTGGAATGACATTGGACCTAGAGTTAGAAAACCTAGGTTATGTGACAAAGAATAAACCCTAGTGTCAAGTAGACCTAGGAGGTAAAGACAATGGACCTAGAGGGTCGTCTTTTGAGGGCCTAGCTAACCCTCAAGTTAAGTGGAACGGATTCATGGAATCCCGAGATTTGGGACACCTAAGTTGGTGTCGGGCGTGTGCGACGATTTCGCCGTCCAGGGCTAAACCACCGTCGTGGCGTTGTGCGACGATTTCGCCGCCGGGTGGGTGAGCCAAAATGTGTTCGATACCGGTTAAGCCGGGTGAGGATCAGATCGCCATGAGTTGACACCCTGTGTTTGGGGCACCATTGCTGGGTAAGTACGATACGGCCGCGCCAGGAGGCGGAGGAGTGACTCAAACCATTGTTGGGTGAGGTGCGATTAGTTCGCCGCCAGATGGTTAAGTCATGACTTGGGTCCTCGCTGGGTAAGTCCGCCGCGATCGCCACCAGAATGGTTATTTCAAGTGACAGCTGGGTTCCGCGTGTGCGACGATTTCGCCGCGATGAGGCTGAGTCACAGAGGGCGACAGGCTGTTGACAGCTGGGGTAGTTGCGAGACGTCCAACACCTCGGGCTAGACAGCGGGCGGATTATCCGCAATGGATTGACTCAAGACCGAGTCGGGTGGCTTAGTGAGCTGAGGTAGAGTGACCTTAGAAATAAATTGCTAAGTAGCATAAGTGCCAAAAGATAAAGAACGTAAAGACTAGCTAAAGTTGTAATTAGCTAATGAATAGTGCTAGTAATAGCTAAGCTGGTAAATAGCTAAGTGTGAATGGAATAGCAATAAAGTAAAGAAAAGCTAAGAGCTAAAGAGTAATTTTGCATATTGCATATTGTGAGGCAGGTTTTTATGTTAGTTGCAAGTTATATATCTATATATGTTTTTGGACTAACATATCTGCAATGCCTCCTTGGACCTATTGGTCGAGCTGGTCTCTTGGGTGACTGTACCCACGAGAACTATGGACAATAGTTCTCACCCCCGTGTTGTGGTTTTGGGGGTACAGGTACACACGTGAGCGGCGCAACAGCAGCGCGAGGCAAGGGCGTAGCTCCATAGATAGCGCCCTACCAGGAGACCAGAGATAGAAGTACCCCAGTCGGCTAACTAGGGGTTTGAAAGTGAAAAGATAAGTTGTAATAACTAGATTGTATTAGGAAGTTTAAAGTTTAAAGTTAATGTAAAATTCTAAATTGAGACGAATGGTTGTAATAGCAAGTAGCTGTTTTATGTTACGATACTTCCTTATGCAATCTGATTGTAATATCTGTTCCTGCTTGGAACCTCCTTGTAATTGTATTGATTGCGACGCCTTGAACGTACGTGGAAACTCGTCCGTTTGGCGGTCTCAGTCAGCGCCCGAATCCGACCGAATTGGCGGGCTCGGGGCGTGACAGATAAGATGGTATCAGAGCATAAAGTAGTGAATGGGGCAATGGCTTAGTTGAACCTAGGAGACCTTAGGTTAGTAAAACCTTAGAGGTTAAGGCTCGTGAGAGACGAGGACTTGTGGTTCGTGGCGAAAGTAGTATGGATTTGGTCGTGTTGTGTAACCTCTAAGAAGGATATTAGAGGTAGATTTGAGGTGCTGTTCGTCTTCGACTGAGGGTGTTCATGTTGGCGCGCGACAACATGAAGCCTAAGGACGAGAATGGACGCCCTATTTGACTTTCGCCTGATTGGCTTTTGAGCCGGTAATAGTGGTTTCGTGTTCGACCCAAGTTGGTCGAGGACTAATCGAGTTGTCGTGTTTCAGGAAACGATGGCACCACGTAGGCGATCTTTGTCCAGATCGGCGCGGGAGGGGACAAGTGGTGTCCCTGAGCAAGTCGAGGCGAGCGGAGACTCTGAGCTTCGTGATCAGTTGGCCTCACTCGTGGGAGTGGTGAGGCAACAAGCGGACTTGGTGCAGCGGCAGCAGGAGGCTGCCATGCGCCAGGAGGAGCAAATGAAGCGACTCCAAGAGACGTTGGATCAGCTGGTGGCTGCACCGGCTGCGGCTCGTCATGGACGGCCGAAGGTCGCGGCGGAAGCGTTTCCGCCGGGGTCGGGTGACCCGACCGTTGTTGGTTCAGAGGTTGTGGCGGAGCAGGAGCGGCTTTAGCGGCCCTAATGGCTTTCAGAAAGCTCGATCCGCCTACCTTTGACGGAGAGGACGTCGATCCATGGATCGTGGAGATGTGGATTGACGCTATGGAAACCCTCTTTGAGGAGATGTACACCTTAGAGCGAGACAAGGTGCCGCTAGCTGTGCATTGCTTGAAGCAGTCAGCGAAGGCGTGGTGGAAGGACATTCGGCAAAAACCGATCGCCTAATCTCCCTCCTATGGCTTGGGAAGAGTTTCGGGGAATGGTGTTCTCGGCTTACTTCCCCGATAGCGAGAAAAGGAAGCTCCAGGACAGGTTCGGGAAGCTGCGGCAAGGAGACCGTTCCGTTAGGCAATACGAGCGAGAATTTTCTCGCCTCGTGCATTGTGTCCCGGGTGTGGTGCGGGATGACAAGGCTAAGGCCGATAGCTTTGTGCGTGGACTTCAGCCAGATCTTTTTGAGGCCGTGCATATACTTCGATTACAGACCTTTGCTGAAGTCCTGGATCGAGCCCTATGTATAGAGCAAGGCACCGCGTTCCTCCGGGAGGAGCGCAAGGCATATTACGGAGGACAAGGGGAAAGGACGATCGACGGTGGATCCGCCGGTCACCAAGTTCCCGAAAGACTTCGGCAAGTTCGCACTCGCGATCTCGAGCTCCGGGGACATACCGCATTCGGTCCTCGGCGGAGTGTGTTATATGTGGGGGCCCTCATTTCCCACAACAGTGTGAACAGCGTGAGGGCAGGTGCTTCAAGTGTGGACTACCAGGCCATGTGCGTGACGAGTGTCCGCAAGGAGAGCGGCCGTTGAGGATGATCCCACCGGAGGGTTCGCGGCGAGTACCAGGTGGCCGTGGGCGCGACCTGAGTGGTGGAACCTGCCGATACTGACGACGTCGGGGCAGGTATGGGATTATTAAGCAATCATTAAGTTTTTGCATGATTGTAAGTTGGTGCATTGCATGCCATGATCATTGGTTAGTTGCTACTAGATGTGCATTTCATAGTAGGAACCAGTGGGTGGGTAAATAGACACCCTGGCATGCTTATGTGGTAAGTGTAGTGCCGGCTGGAGCAGGTAGAGAATACGATGACACTAGCAAAGTTGCTAGTAGTGCTTCCTAGACGAGGATTAAGACTCGTGTTAGAGCCAAGTTGGCCGTGGGCCAAGTGATACCTCTATGTGAGGTTAGGAAAGTCGCTTAAAGGACGATGCGCGGGAGTGACCGTGCCTAAGCTGAGGCTTAGTGTAGAGCGCTGTAGAGGCGTGTAGAGCACGCGAGTATAGGTACTCGTAGAGTGCGGTTTCGATTCGGCCGGGTGAGTGAGTTGGCAGTAGCACTTTAGCTGGGCTAAGTGTGAAGCGGGCCATGGATCACTCGTGGAGGCTGGTGGCTCGCACTAGGTGCATAGGAGCCAATAGAGCGTGTAGCTCTGTAGAGCATGTCGTATAGGACGACGTTTGCGGGTAGTGCTTGTGACGACCCGTGCCTGGACTATTTGTGGCTGTGGAGCCTGGGCCCATTGGGCAGGCGCAGTCAGCTGCTAGTGGTAGCGGCCCGATACCTATAGGTAGGGCAAGAGAGTTTTGGGTCAGGACGGTAGTCTGAGCTTGGACCCGTGGACGTGGAAGTGCCACGTGTTTGAATCTTAGGATCGAAAGTGCACTGAGAGTGCGGTTGTGACCCAACCCAAGAATTGATGTGGTTTAGGATCTTGATAGCTCCTAGTTGGAGTGTGTGCGAGTTCCCAAGAGAGAATTTCGCCCGAGAATGCTGATTGGGTCTACGCTAGTAACAAGGGAACGCTAAGCGTAGTCGAGACAAGTCTAGGCGGTAGGCCGACGTTGGGTTGGTGACTATTAGTCCACCCATAGAGATCGAGGAAAGTGACTTGGCCACTAACTCTATTGAAGAGTTTGGCTTAAGTTCACAAACGGCGTGTTCATGTGGGTTGATTGCGGCTAAGGGGCCGAATAGGTCGTGGCAATTGAAGTTGAGATAAGTGGTCTCTAGGAGACAATCGAATAGTGGAAGCCACATGAGAGTCGAAGTGCACATTCTATGATGTGCGTGGCAAATGTGAAGGAGAATAGTCTCACATACTTTGTAGTGGACCTTTGGAAAGTTCTGATAGGAGAAAGGCCACTCCGAAGCTGAAAATGCATTAGAACACCCAGATTACTCGATAAATCGGATAGGGGTGCGAAACGATGAAGATGAGTAAGTTTCGCGACGAAACTAATTTTAAGGGTGGAGAATGTAGCAACCCGAACTTTAACCAAATTGGCTAAAGTGCGCGAACGAGTAATTGGACAAGTTCCAATAACCATTCCAAGATGCTTGGAAGGGTTAAGAGAGGATCTAAAAGAGTTAGAAAGGTTTTGGCGTTGTTCGGCGCGAATTAGAGTCGAAACGACGTGAAAAACACAAGTACGGGCAATCTATACCCAGACAAGCATGGTGGTTGTACCCAGATAGCAACTTTGACCGAGAGGAGAAGAGCTCTCGGGTTTGGAAATTTTATGCCTATACACAAGCCCGATCCCATACCTACAAGTCTGTGAAAAATACGAGACGGCTCTCGGGTTTGCCTCTCGGGGTGTCCCATACCGCATGCAGGCCCTCCATACCCAGACAGATAGGTGCGGCGGCTTTTGACTCGTTTCGAAATAAAAAGGAATTGAGGGGCTTTATAGCATTTTTGGCGGGGGGTTAAGTGTAGAGAAGGGTTAAAACCCCTTTCTCTCCCTCTCACTCCCTCTGATCCCTCCCTCTCTCTCTCCCTGTTCGACAGCAAGAAGAAGGGGAAGAAGAAAGAAAGAAAGAAAGAGAAAAGAGAGAAGAAGAAGAAAAAGAAGAAGATGAAGAAGAAGAAGAAGATGATGATGGCCATCCTCTTCTTCTCCTTTGTGCAAGAGCAAACTTTTGAGAGGTAAGCTCTCTCTCCCTCTCATGGTAGATCCTTAGATAATGGGTTTCTAAACCCTAGATATAGAGTTTTGATCTTCTTGCAAGCTTTAGAACCTAGTAGAGACTTGGAAACTCATGAAAATCATGTGTTCTTCAAGGTGCTCTAATGGTGGATTTCTAGGGTTTGCTTTAAGCACCCTATGGATGGCTCTAATGCTCTTAGATGAGTACCTAGAGGTTAGACAAGCTCTCTATTGCTTGTTCTAGGGATCAAATCGGTGGGATTTGCAAAAGTGCAAAACCTAGGGTTAAAAATGGGGTTTTTAGAAATAGATGAGTTTGATCTCATTTGACCCCATAGAAACCTAATTGGGGGTGCAACGAACGCGTTGGCGCGCTCGGTTCGGTGATACGACGAGCGAGTACAAAGATATTAATTATTTAATATATTTAAACCGGATGTCCCGTGACACGCAAGATAGGAGCCCAAAATTCATGAAAACGGAGCGGGGCAACTTGAAGGCGTGGGGCAACGGCACAAGGTCTCGGATTGGGATTCGGAGATCGTTCGGGTGGTCGTGCAAGAGTTCGAGCCAAACCGGGTCAAGAGTGCCACGGCGGCCGATTGCGAGTGTCGACGAGCAATCGGAGAGCATAATAAGGTGGGTTGTGTTTACCGAAGCGACTAGGTCGCCTAAATATGTCTAAGAGTAAAGGTTTCAAGTTGATGCATATAATTGATATATGTTGCATGTGATCCATGTATAGAAATTGCATGTTAAAGGACATAGTATAAAATGCATAAGTAGAGATGCATGCTAAAGAACCTAGTGTAAAATATAGAATGCTAGGAAATGAATAAGCATGAGGTAAATAATGAGGCAAAGAATGCTAAGTAAAGAATGTTGCGAGAACATAGGCTTAGCATAATAGAAACATGCATGTAAATGAACTGATAGACGTAAGAGAGCAAAGTATAAGAATGCTAAATGAAAAGTGCGAGTCATGGACTAATACACATATAGATCGAGTGGCATCCAACTTAGTGTAAAGAACATAAGTTGTAGTAAACCTAGAGTCATGTGGACCTAGGAGAATGACATCTAACCTAGTGTTGTTAATGAACATAGGTTATAGTAAACCTAGAGTCAGTGGACCTAGGAGTGTGGGAATTAATCTAGTGTCAAGAACATAGGTTGTAGTAAACCTAGAGTCGTATGGATCTAGGTAAAGAACAGTGAACCTAGTGTCATGGACATAGGTTGGATAAAGGCGACAATGGACCTAGTATGAATAATCAAAGGTCGAGTTGGAATGACATTGGACCTAGAGTTAGAAAACCTAGGTTATGTGACAAAGAATAAACCCTAGTGTCAAGTAGACCTAGGAGGTAAAGACAATGGACCTAGAGGGTCGTCTTTTGAGGGCCTAGCTAACCCTCAAGTTAAGTGGAACGGATTCATGGAATCCGAGATTTGGGACACCTAAGTTGGTGTCGGGCGTGTGCGACGATTTCGCCGTCCGGGGGCTAAACCACCGTCGTGGCGTTGTGCGACGATTTCGCCGCCAGGGTGGGTGAGCCAAAATGTGTTCGATACGGTTAAGCCGGGTGAGGATCGGATCGCCATGAGTTGACACCACGTGTTTGGGGCACCATTCTTTGGGTAAGTACGATACGGCCGCGCCGGGAGGCGGAGGAGTGACTCAAACCATTGTTGGGTGAGGTGCGATTAGTTCGCCGCGGATGGTTAAGTCATGACTTGGGTCCTCGGCCGGGTAAGTCCGCCGCGATCGCCACCGAATGGTTATTTCAAGTGATGGGTTCCGCGTGTGCGACGATTTCGCCGCGATGAGGCTGAGTCACAGAGGGCGACAGGCTGTTGACAGCTGGGGTAGTTGCGAGACGTCCAACACCTCGGGCTAGGCAGCGGGCGGATTATCCGCAATGGATTGACTCAAGACCGAGTCGGGTGGCTTAGTGAGCTGAGGTAGAGTGACCTTAGAAATAAATTGCTAAGTAGCATAAGTGCCAAAAGATAAAGAACGTAAAGACTAGCTAAAGTTGTAATTAGCTAATGAATAGTGCTAGTAATAGCTAAGCTGGTAAATAGCTAAGTGTGAATGGAATAGCAATAAAGTAAAGAAAAGCTAAGAGCTAAAGAGTAATTTTGCATATTGCATATTGTGAGGCAGGTTTTTATGTTAGTTGCAAGTTATATATCTATATATGTTTTTGGACTAACATATCTGCAGTGCCTCCTTGGACCTATTGGTCGAGCTGTTCTCTTGGGTGACCGTACCCACGAGAACTATGGACAATAGTTCTCACCCCCGTGTTGTGGTTTTGGGGGTACAGGTACACACGTGAGCGGGGCAGCAGCAGCGCGAGGCAAGGGCGTAGATCTGTAGATAGCGCCCTACCAGGAGACTGAGATAGAAGTACCCCAGTCGGTTAACTAGGGGTTTGAAAGTGAAAAGATAAGTTGTAATAACTAGATTGTATTAGGAAGTTTAAAGTTTAAAGTTAATGTAAAATTCTAAATTGAGACGAATGGTTGTAATAGCAAGTAGCTGTTTTATGTTACGATACTTCCTTATGCAATCTGATTGTAATATCTGTTCCTGCTTGGAACCTCCTTGTAATTGTATTGATTGCGACGCCTTGAACGTACAGGGGAAACTCTGTCCGTTTGGCGGTCTGTCGGCGCGCCCGAATCCGACCGAATTGGCGGGCTCGGGGCGTGACAGACACAGTAGCCAAAGTAAGCAGGAAAGAGATATATGGAATATAAACAAACTGCTACTGTATGTATGCATCGAAAAGCTGAGAAAGTAAGATACCCAATCCATAACCGCCAATATTGGTCCGCAGACCTCAGGCAATGCCCCCAGTCTCTAAGCCTGCATTCAACCCAAGGTCGCCTATGGGCTCACGGGTTGGCACATCCAACCACTTTTCCGGAAAAGAACACCCTGGCACGGTGGATCAGACCGCCTGTGTTCGTGAAATGCGCTCGATTCCTGGGCAATCGATACTGTTATGCTCAAAAACCAGACGTCAGCAACTAGCTGACAATCCCGTCCCTAAAGGGACATCGACCCCTTTGGGTCATTACGTAAACTCGCCGACCACGTAGGTCACAGAAACACTGAAACAAGCCGACCGAACAGGTCACTGAAACTGAAGCAAACAGACCGAACAGGTCACTGAGAAACTGAAAACAAGCCGATCGAATAGGTCACCGTGAAACTGGAAACAAGCCGACCGAATAGGTCACTGAAAAACTATAAAGGATCGACCAAGTAGGTCGCTGAAGAGCTGTAAACCCAACCACTCTACTCCTATCAAGTATACTGAGCATGCATATAACTGAGTAGAGAACAGAAACGACAGTAAGGTGCAAGTAAGAAGAGTAAAGTAGAGTAAAGTAAAGTGAAGGAGTATCACCAAGCGTGTACCACTGTACCGACGAGAAACCCGGATACCCACCTGAGTATCGAAAGAAGTGGTCTGCCGACTCCTGGAAAGAAACGACTGAACCAACGAGGGTTCACCGGGTTAGAAACTAACCCACTAAAACTAGAACCATAATTCACAAATCCCACGACGTAACTGCCTCGAAACGATTACTACAGAACGTCCGTTTCGATCCGGGTTCCCGAAAGCGTCGACTTTGACACCGGAACCCACCGTCGCTCACCCGTCGTCTCCGAACTCTCGAAACGACACGGGTGACCAGCCAATAAGGCTTGGCGACAAAGGAAATAATTTCAGGAAAGCGTCGGAAGAAATCCGAACCAAAGTCGCGTTCCGTCGTCGAATTTCGCCGACGAACGCTCCGGAATTACACTTACTGTTTCTTTTTGGCAATTTTCGACAAAAAGGGGGAGAAGAATAAATGAATGCTAAACAGGTAAGAAGGGATGAGATATTCATGATGCATACACGAAGGGGGAGACATGATGATTTTAAGGAGGGAGAAGGAGATAGTTGTGTACGAAAGAAAAGTTGAAACGATATTCATGATGCATACACGAAGGGGGAGACATGATGATTTTAAGGAGGGAGAAGGAGATAGTTGTGTACGAAAGAAAAGTTGAAACGATAGAAAAGTTAAAGGACCAAGGACAAAAAGGGGGCGAAGATGAGAACAAAGACATTAATTGGTGATTGACTAATGTTCTGATCTTCTATTTTATTTTGTAATTGTTTTGCAGGAAATCAAGACTTCAAGACTCCTAGTTGCGTCTAAGTCATAGAGTTTGTTTTAGGAGTTTTTGATGTACTTTTGGATTTCATATTGTATTTGGACTACACGCGAGAAGTTTAATGTTTTGGTGATGACATTGAACTTCGTTTCTCTTTATGATGTAATTTTAGTGAGCTTTTGTGTTTTGTCACGAAATTGCCAAAGGGGGAGATTGTTAAGGATTTTGTGTTGGCAAGTTTCGTGAATTGAGTCGGAGTCTTGAAGGATCGGAGCGGATCGAAGAACGGTGAAGAATCAAAGACTTCGAAGAAAGAGGAATTGGCTCACGATGAGAATCACGATGCCTAGGTAAGTTTTTAATTCATATTATGGTGATTCATACTTAGTTATAGGCATTAGAATCATAAATCATTGTTTATCGGATTAGAAATTATATTGGAACTTTGTAAATTTCGAGAATTGGAAAATTTACAAAGTATACCTGTCATGTACCGGAACCTGTACCGGTACAACAAAAGTGGCTATACCGGTACAGCAACTTTTCCCATTACCGGTAATTGCCCTTCGAAAAATAATCTTCCGTCCTTGTGGAACCTAACGAATTCATTCTCTGCTACGTATAGGTAGAATTCTGATTTTTCTCTGATCCGAATCTAATTGATTCTAAAGTCTATAAATAAGATCTTAGGGTTCTCTAACTCCGTATGCTTTATGAATATACATGTTTGAGAAACCCTAGAGGCTAGGAATTCATCAAAAACCTATTTTCTACATCATAGCCTCTTTTAGTCAAATCGAGATATAGTAATTCCTACTCTATATGTTGATTTGATCTACGCTTCGCTTGGAGTTTTCTTCTTCGGTTTTCTACGATACTCCTAAGCGAAGGATCACCATACTCATGATGCTTCTCATGAACGGCGTCGTGGATTCGGCGTGAGGCGTCGTGGATTCGGCGCGATTGAAGGCGATTCGTGGATTCGGATCGTTGGCTCATGGATTCGAGTGGGCGTCGTGGATTCGGCGTGATCAAGGCTTCGTGGATTCGAAGTGGAGGCGTTTCGTGGATTCGGGACGTGGCGTTCGTGGACTCGGACGTGGACAACTCGGTGGAGTGCGCGGAGATCCATAAGAGAGTTAGAGAGGTTAAGTCCGTGGAGTCGGTAATCACCTTGTAATCTTTTCTTTTAGTGGATTGGTATTCGCGTGTTGGTCCCGTGGGTTTTACTCCGAGTTTGGAGTTTTCCCACGTAAATCTCGGTGTGCTTTTTATTTTCCGCATTTATTTTTAAAGCATCGAGAATTTGTGTTTTTCGGCCGATACACCTATTCACCCCCCTCTAGGTGTTGGTTGATACAATCTAGATAGATCCTTGGGGCTTCCCCATAACTCACAGGCGCAACCCCGATGAAGCGGCGGCCGCGCGCAAGACCCGAGCCCAAGCCCGCTCGGTGCAGGCGCCGCGCAGCGACGGTTGGTGGCTCGGGCGGCGCCGGCGATGCACGGGGACGGCCGGGGAGGTGCGCCGGCGGTCGCCGAGGTCGGTGCGCCCGAAGAAGAGCGGCGGCAACTCGTGGATGCCGAGGAGTTCCGGCTCGGTGCAGGTGACCCAGTGCCGCGGGAGCACGGCGGCTCCGGCGGCGGCTCCGACGGCGGGGCGGCCGGGGACGGGCGCCGGCAACTGCCCTCGGCCGGGGCAACCAATCAGAGAAGCCTGAAGTCTTCTCGATCTCTCCCTCCGCCAAGCGGAGGTGGTGGTGGCCGAGGGAGAGGGAGGAGGAGGTTGGGATGGGTCTCCGGCGGCCGGAGGCGCTCGCCGGCGGGGGGTGGTGCGCGCATGTAACATACTGGACTTGCGCAAACTGCGGAGTTCGAGTATCTGACTTGAGTTTGGAGCTTTTCCAGATTTTCTGGAGGGTCGTTGACTGTGTTCCGACCTATGGCACGTGTACCGAGGTTAAGGGATGAATCCCGAGCACTAAAGTCCAAAAAGGTGGATTTTAGGTTGCTATCGGATTGAAATTTCGAGGCCGTGTACCGGTACAAAATGATGGTTATACCGGTACAAGCGGGATGGCTATACCGGTCCAAAATGGATTTTGTGCCGGTACGGACAGTGACGAGGAGCAACCGAGGCTCGGGTTTAGTTTCGCGGGGTTTTATCTTAGGTACAAAATGGATTTGTCTGGTACAAACTGGCAGATTTCGACGATTTAAGCTGGGGGTTTTTAGCTATTGTTGCTTTTCTATTAGTGCGAGCCTTGCCCCTAGGGTTTCCCTTTGTGATCATCACAGGAAGGGAAGAGGTAAGGCTCCCTCCACTCCATCTTCTTCATTTCTTCTTGGTTTGGATGGGATTTTGAGGATTAAAACCCTCTCTTTTGCTTCTTTGTGCTTGGTAGAGGCAACATCACCATTGTTGGAGCTTGGAGCTTGGTGGTTGGAGCTTTGTGGTGGATCAAGCTTCAAGCCTAGGGCTTTTTGAGCTTGGTTTTGAGCTTCTTAGAGGTATGTGATTGATCTCCTTCCTCTAGTTTCGGTTTTAGTAGGTTTTTGTGAGATGAAACCCTAGAATGGGATTCTAGGGTTAGGATTTGGGGATTTTCGATTTAGGGCCTTTGGGACCTAATTGATGGGTTTAGAACTTTGATTTAGGTTGGATTAGAAGGACTCTAACTCCCGTTTGGAGATCGAGAGAGTTGCCTTCGCACTCGGTGAGTTTGCTCCAACGTTTTGTGTAAGTTCTTAAAGTGTTAACTCATGGTTCAACTTCTTAGCTTGTTAGTCCACGGCTGTGCTTCTGAGGACTCAAGGAGTGATTATCGAAGCTTCGTTAGCGGTTCGAACAACGCTACTCGCACTTGGTGGGTTTGGCTTCATGAGCATAGGGGCAAATGGCTCCTAAGTGCTTATTCGGTTTGATTTAATTATTTTGAATGCATATTCATGCTAAATAGATTTATTATGAATTTTGAATCACTTAAAATGCATGCCTTATGTATGATAAAATTTTCACTCTATATAGTAGAGCTATCTGGGTTAAATTGCATGCATGTGGGGGTGGTTCTTGTGGACGCCTGGGAGTGTGCCATTTATGGTGATTATAGCTTAAATAATGTTAATTGTGAACATTAAACTTGTGTTGGAACTTAGAAAGGTTTAAGTGTCATCAAGCGGCACTTAACTTAGAAAACTATGAAACTGCAACATAGAGACTTGACATAGGCCACTAGACATCTATTATTTCCATGTTAGAGACATGATGACATAGAGATAGGCCTTTTGGACACTTGTGTATTCCATGTTAGAGACATGACGATTTGGGACATATGACGAGTTTTGTGACTATATGCCATTGTGCTCATTCGCACATGCTTGTGAGGGTCGCTCCCTACAAGCAAGATCCTGAGTTGGCCAACGCGTTTCATGTATTCGCCGTGCGGGATTGGGCGCCGAGTGGATTGCCGTAGGACGCCTCATTCTTAGGGTGGGAATGTTGACTACTACGGGGCCATTAGGCTCGGATTTGGGCTAGGCACCTTCGGGTGGGCATCGGCCACATCGCTTTCTGGTTGATCTTATTGTTCTTAAACTTAAAGCAGTCTAAAGGAAATTGTGGATTTGATTAGAATAGTAAACTACAACACTTTACTATCATTTGTGGACATTGTGGATTTGATTAGAATAGTAAACTTCAACACTTTACTATCATTTGTGGACATTGTGGATTTGATTAGAATAGTAAACTTCAACACTTTACTATCATTTGTGGACATTGTGGATTTGATTAGAATAGTAAACTTCAACACTTTACTATCATTTGTGGACATTGTGGATTTGATTAGAATAGTAAACTTCAACACTTTACTATCATTTGTGGGCATTGTGGGTTTGACTAGAATAGTAAACTTCAACTCTTTACTATTAAATTGGGAACATTATACTAGTAGTTGGACTTACTAATCATGCTTAGATTAGTCGTTGCTTATGCTTATTTATGCTAAGTAGAGATAGCATGTTTAGTAGCTTACATGTTTATTTTATATGTCGTTTGCTTTACTTATGCATAGTTTATCGTTTACTTGTTTAGTTTTGGGCCTAGTGGAGCATGCAACTGAAGTCAGTAATTGCCCACTGGGAACTATTAATTAATAGTTCTCACGCCCTCTTTTTCTATTGTGTTTCAGAGCCTTCGGCACCGACGGAGGCAAGGGATCGCGGCAAGGGAGTCGCGTCTAGTTAGATCTTAGTAGCTTTACTCTCTTTAGATGGTTCTACTTTTCTCTCTTTTGGTATTTGTGAGAGAGAGATTTTTGTATCCCGGTATAGAGACTACCATGTACCTTTTATAGCTTTTGGTTGTGGAGTTTTGGTTGTATTTATCTTTTTATACTTCATAGTGGATGTTAGTGCTTTACTTCCTATTTAGAGATCTAGTTGTTTTATTTCGCTCTGATACTACTAGATGCCTCTTTCTTGTTGATTATTTATCTTTTTGCTAGACGCCTTGTACGTTTTAGATGTACGGCGGGTTTGGGCACGTACCGGGCGGGCTTCCGCTGGGTCCCGGGGCGTGACAGCGCACTGGGTGCAGGGATGGTGTTGGAGGCGGCTAGGGTGGCTGGGAGATGAAGAGGTGGGCTAGGGTTGGGGTTAGGTCCATGAAAACCCTAGAAATCCAATTTGTATACTTAGCCACTTTGCGATTTAGCCCACCACAGTCCTCATTTTAGGTTCTAGTCCCTGTCATTAGTTGAATCTTGCACCAAGGACCCTCCACATTCAAAATCTTGCAATTAGGCGCATAAAATATAGCGACTCTTCGCATTCCGCCGTTATGCGATTTTAACCTCTTCGCGTTCTTTTCGCGATTCCCGAAGATCCGTCCTTCGGATTCACGATCGGATCGCGCCAGCGCGTTCAGCGCGTCTAGAACATCGAATCTAGCCTTTTACTTCGTTTGATTTGATCTTGGATTCGCGAAGTATCAATTCTCCTCTTTTTCTCCATAAATCTCCAATTGCTTAAGTCTTTAAGTAAAACCGTTCAAACCCCTTTTTCTCGATAACCGTGCATCAGAATCTAATTTCGTCAGTGGCATTGGTTCCAGACTAGTCGAGCCGTTCGAAACGAGCTATTGAAGTCCTATATTCGGAGTCCCGTACACATCTGGACCCTTCGCTACTCCGCGATTTCCGGAAAATTCGGAGTTACTATTCACTTTAAGTCAAACTTCCGGGTCGCGTAACTTTTTCGTTTTAGCTCATTTCGACCTGAAATTTGACGTGTGCTCTTATAATACATTTACGCACAATAATATTCAGAAACGAAAGTCAAATTTCATTCAGGTAAAAAGTCGGTTTATTACATCATTCCCTCCTTACAGGAAGTTTCGTCCCCGAAACTAAGTCAAGAATCCCCCATAAACAAATGTGGATAACGCTCCCTCATAGAGGACTCAAGCTCCCAAGTCACTTCGCGCTCGTCGTGGTTCTCCCACTGAACCTTTACGTACGGAATGGTCCTGTTCCGTAACCGCTTCTCCTCACGTGCCAAAATCCGCAACGGAGCCTCATCATAGCTCAGATCCTCCCGCAACTGTATAGACGCCGGGCTGATGACGTGGGACGGATCCGGAATATACTTCCGAAGCATGAACACGTGAAAGACATTGTGCACCCGGGCGAGACTCGGAGGTAGAGCCAACCTGTACGCCACCGGACCAACACGTTCCAGGATCTCAAACGGTCCCACAAAACGCGGACTAAGCTTGTTCCGCAAACCGAACTGCTTGATCCCCCTGGAAGGCGACACCTTGAGCAGCACGTGCTCACCAACCAGAGACTCTAGGTCACGCCTTCGCTGGTCCGCGTAGCTCCTCTGTCGACTCTGTGCAGTCTGAAGTCACTCTCTCGCAATGCGAACCTTCGCCTCCGCATCCTCCACTAAGTCAGGCCCGATCAACCGGCGTTCTCCGACATCGTCCCAACAGATAGGGAACCGACATCGACGCCTATATAAAGCCTCGTACGGAGCCATCTCAATGCTCTCCTGGTAGCTGTTATTATAGGCGAACTCCACCAGAGATAGGTAACGATACCATCCATCTCCATAATCCAGGACACAAGCGTGTAGCATATCCTCAAGAGTCTGAATAACACGCTTCGATTGTCCGTCACTCTGCGGATAGAACGCGGTACTGTAGTTCAGCTTCGTACCCATAGCCTGCTACAAGCTCTAAAAAAAAAAAAAAGGAAACGAAGCGGGTGGCCCGATCAGATACGATGGACACTGGCACACCGTGAAGCCGACGATCTCGTCGTTATATAACTGTGCCAGTCGATCACGGAACCAGGTCATGTGCATCGGCAGGAAGTGAGCCGATTTCGTCAGCCGATCCACTACAACCCTGATCGCATCATGGCCTCGCTGTCATCGAGGCAATCCAGTGACGAAAATCCATAGAAATCTGCTCCCACTTCCATACTGGTATCGGAAGTGGTTGCAGCTTTCCTACTGTTCGCTGATGTTCGGCTTTCACCTGCTGACAAGTCAAGCATCGAGCCACATGTTGAGCCACATCTAGCTTCATCCCAGGCCACCAGAAGTTCTGCTTCAAGTCGCGATACATCTTGGTTCCGCTTGGATGAACCATGTAAGGGGATTGGTGCGCCTCGGATAGGATATCGCTCCTCAACTCCGAGTCACTGGGTACGCACCATCTGCCTCTGAAACGCAAGGACCCATCAGTGTACATGGTAAAGTCCCCGAAACTTGACCAGGTACTCACCATAATCAAATTTGGATACTGCTCCGCCAATGCGGTATGACCTGAGTACTGGTCAATTACATTTCCATAAATCACGACAACTCATCTATCGTTTCACCTGGACGGGACGACGGTAAACATTCCAACCCAAATCTACGGATCAAGATTCACTGGAATCATATCCATCTTATAACCTGCGGACAAAGATAGTCCCGCGTCCAGAATAATCCGATCCCATCTTGCAAATTCTGAGATAATAATTCATCCCTCAGAATTGCTAGGTCCACTCAACTTTGGTCCGCATAGTCGTAACCGATTCGACTACGTCGAAAATTCACGTAGAAAAGTCACGGACAACACCGCGAGTTCGGAGTATGTTTCCGTAGAACTCATCCACAATATCAATTATCTCACCACGAGCTAAATGTATCGTTGTCCAAGACCTGAGTCGAAACACTCACCTTGGAGACCACAGTCTCACACCAGTCACCCGACAACTACCAAAGTCGAACCTCAATCAGTGGAAAGCCACTTGTGGCATTCAACAGTCCTAGGTCCAAGACCCCATTTTCCACTTGACCAAAAGGTCCAAGGCTGACAATACCCATTGAACTAAACAATTTGTTCGCTCAATATTGCAGTCAAACCAACACGTGGTCCATGCAAGTCCATCACTTGATGCACAGGATTGCCAATCGCACTCTGCGTTACTAACCATCGGTGATGCTCAACATCCGTCTCCACGAGACTCTGTCGCTGCTGTCCTATAAGGAACCCTAGCGATCGATGCTCCTAGCAACACCAAAAACTTGTCTCATTGAGACCCAGGCGCACCTGTCACCACTTTGACTGGACAAACATACCATTCCTAGGTTTGCACGATTAATTTGAGAAGCAAACCCTAACATTATCACATACGGTGATTATCAAAGCCGAACACCAGGCTTAAGTCACTCAATAACTGTGATTTCGAACCTCTCGCCAAACAAACCGAGACTACTACGAACACCCAGACTCGAACTAGAGTCAAATCCATCTGCAGTGATGATAAATCAACTGCGCAAATTAGCCATGGAATAACCCAAGGCTCGCTACGTGGTCAGAGATGACCAACACTCAAGAGTTCCCAAGACAATCTAGGGAAAACATCGACCCAATCCATAAGTCCCAAACAGGGAAGGGGATATTTCGTCTCACTTTCGACAGTATATTGTCTACAGCCAATATACTTATCAAAAGAAAAGCGAAATATCCAAGATCCACTACCAACATCGAGTTGGAAGCGCGACACGTCGAAGTATCAAACCACTTGATATCTCTTCACTGAACCAAGAGTTCACAACCACTACCATCGAAACATCGACTTTGCAAGTCGACATTCAAATTCAGACCGACCCTGAACCGACTCACTAGGAGTCACATAGCTTTCAACATCTGAAAGCTACTTACGACACTAAACCGCAAACCGTACAAACTAGGCTTAGGAATGATTTCCGTAACCCATTTCCGCACCACAACGAGCTATAACCAAAGCTCCGAGGACTCAGACGATACCTTAGAGTAACTCGAGTCAAGACGGGTCCTAATAAACCATCCACTATCCTATGACACACCAATTTAGGTGTTAAGGATAACCGCATACTATGTATGCATCAACAGAGACTTGACACCGAATTGTGTCTAACCAATTCTAGTACACGTCAGTTTGACATATGAACAAATTAAAGGCCAAAGGACACGAACCGCTGATCCTATCAGCAATCAAGGAAGAGAGGTAGGCAACACAACGTTACCCAAGATCTGCGAAAGCAACACCAATGTTGCAGTCGACTGAACAATTGCTAACCACACCCTAGACTACACCCTAGTAGCCCCAAAGAAATCGCGACCGTAACAGGTCTAAGTACCGTCTCCGTAGAGACACTCGCAGCAGCTCCCGTGTCTAAAGTAGTGTTGAGGCATAAAATATATAAATATATATATATATATATATATATATATATATATATGTATATATGTATATATATATGTATATATGTATATATATATGTATATATGTATATATATATGTATATATGTATATATATATGTATATATGTATATATATATATACATATACATATATACATATATATACATACTTATACATATATATATACATATATACATATATATATATATATATATATACATACATATATATATATATATATATACACATATATACATATATACATACATACATATATATATATATACATATATATATATATATACATATATATATATATATACATATATATATATATATACATATATATATATATATACATATATATATATATATACATATATATATATATATACATACATATATATATATATATATACATACATATATATATATATATATACATACATATATATATATATATATATACATACATATATATATATATATATATATATATATATATATATATATATATATATATATATATATACATACATATATATATATATATATATATATATATATATATATATATATACATATATATATATATACATATATATATAATATAAACAAAAATAAATAAGTAGGAAGGAATGTGGTGTATGAGGTCGTCCATGCACTAGGTGCATGGACAAAATAGAACCCATATCCCATTATCCCCACTACACACACGATCAACTTACACCAACCACCTACTCTTCCCACACCTCCATGATGCCACGATCAAAAAAAGAGGAGAGGAGAAACCTATTAAAAACCCTTTTTGAAGGAGAGATTTTTTGGACTACTCATTAACCAATCCCCACTAAGCAAAAATCCTATTCCCTATTTTCCTATTCAAAGAAGAAAACTAAGGTAATCACCCCCCCCCATTGAGGCAACTTCATCAAAGCAAATTTCTCTCCCTCTCTCTCTCTCTCAAAAAAAAAAAAAAAAAAAAAAAAAAAAAAAGCAAAAATCTCTCTCTCTCTTTCTCCCTCTCTCTCTCTCTCTCGTGATCCCGAAGCCACCGCCGCGCGCCGAGCGACCCCGTGTTCGCGCGCGCACCGAGCGACTCCGCCACCGGCGCGTGCCGAGCGACTCCGCCGCCCGCGTCGGATCCCGTCGATGCCGCATCATCATCCGCGCCGCGCCGACCCCACCGCCCGCGCCGCGTCGACTCGCCCGCTCGCCACCCGTGCGCCTCGACTCCGCCACCGAGCGACCCCGTCTCGCTCGCCTCCCTCGAGCCGCGCGCCTCCTCGCCATCCGCGCGGCACCCTGGCGCGCATCATCTCCTCCTCCGCCGCCGAGCGACCCCGTCTCGCTCAAAGGTAAGGACTCGAAATCGCGAAACGAGAACCTGGACTATATTCAAATTGATCAAAGTCATGTTAGGAATGCCTTAGAGTGATTAAAGGCATTAAGTAAGCTAAAAGTGCTTTGGAAATGACCTGTACTGAAATCGGAGCGAACACAGAAGACTTGAATTTTCTGTGAAAAACGGGATGAGATAAATTAGCGTAAAATGCACAAAGGTCGAAAAATTATGAAAACTCGGGGATATGTCAGGATTATTATTATGAGGCTAGATTTAAAGTTTCATGCCATTCTGACACCCGAAAATGCCCAAAATTGGGCTGTGCATTAGAGGGGCATTTTGGTAATTAGGGGTACAAGAGAGCTATTTGTATTTGACTATCCTCTTTTCCCCTCATTCTTGCAGGCTAAGTAAAGGGGAAAAGAGCCCTCTTTCTCTCTCTTGGCTGATAGAAGGAGAAGGAGAAAGAGAGGAAGAAAAAGAAGAGGAAGAAGGAGAAGTTGAGGATAAAGGCTAGGAGCGTGGGATTTCTTCTCCTTGATCATCCTCTTTATCAAGAGAAGAGCTTCTTGAGGTAGGCTTTAGGTTTTCTAAAGATTTAAATTCTAGGGTTTTGTTATTTAGCCTTAGAATTGGATTTTAGAGAACTCTAGAGTTCTAGCTGGTTGCTAGAAGCATGATCTAGAGACCGTTACAGCTATTTTTGCCGAAGTCGCGAGCTAGGGCTCCAAATGGGATTTTGCAAATGGCTAGGGTTTGATCATGTTTAACCCTATCTTTGTGATGGTTTTAGGCTCACAAGTACCCCCGCGAAATCAGTTAGCTGCTCCGCCAAGCGAGTGCGGAGAAATTGAGCGGAGCCTAATTCAACTCAAATTGCCGTAGAGTGCGGCGAAGCTTTTGGAAAGTCGGCGAAACGCGCCGGTGGAGTCGACACGGTACTAGCAGGGGGGGGGTGTTGTCCGAAGCAGCTGGGCTGCTCCCTATGTCTATTTGTGCATATATGTCCACAAATATGTAATATCGATCTAGTGTAATTGTCAAGTATATGATAGGGTTGAGATATTCTCTTTATTTGCATGTATTCTAGCTAGTGTAGCAAATCGAGCTGGGCTCTAGGGGAGAATACAGGAATAAAGGTGAATGATAATGTAGAAACCCTAATGTAAAGAACTTGTATGAGTGACAAGAACAAAGGACATTGACAATATAGATCGAGTGGCATCTAAGGGAAATGATAACCTAGGTTGAATGACATCTAGGAAAATGATAACCTAGATTGAGTGACATCTAGATGAATGAGAACCTAGATCGAGTGGCATCTAGTAAACAAGAACATTGACAAGAATCTGTCGAACTAGTGTGTAGATGTACACCGTGCATATTGGGCTAGCATTGACAGCTTTAAGAGATTGCACCAGTGGTACGCCGTGCATATTGGGCTAGCAATGATAGCTTTGAGAGATTGCACCAGTGGTACACCGTGCATATTGGGCTAGCAATGATAGCTTTGAGAGATTGCACTAGTGGTACACCGGGCATATTGGGCTAGCAATGATAGCTTTGAGAGATTGCACTAGTGGTACACCGTGCATATTGGGCTAGCAATGATAGCTTTGAGAGATTGCACTAGTGGTACACCGTGCATATTGGGCTAGCTTTGAGAGATTGCACTTGTAGTTGACAGGGTATCCTCCTGAGTGAGGATTAGATCATACTCACGTGTCTGTTCTGAGCTTGTGGAGGTCGCTCCTCACAAGCGTGCACTCCGGAGTTGTCACACGAGGGGATAACGTACTTGCCCATGGACTAACGTACCTGTCCAGCAGACGGTCTCAGGTAGACGAGTGACCTGTACCTCTTACCTGGAGATTGAGTGAGTCGGGGCGAACCTTGAGGGTAAGCCAAGAGATTTGATAAAGTAAAGAACATGTTTCTTTTGAGCATAGTAGCATGGTTGTTTACTCTGTATTATATTGAGCATGCTTACTTGTGGTTTGGGCATAATTGGATAGATGACTTAGCATGATAGTTCTTTAAACTATATTGAACATGCTTGTTTATACTGTTGAGTATAGTAGAAATATCTGCAGCATGGTTTACAGCTTTCCATATAAATATCTATCTGTACATGTTTATGCCCTATGGACCTAGTGGGGAGATCGGTGAGGTCGGCGGCCGAGCCCACTGGGAACTAAGGAAGTTAGTTCTCACCCCACCATTATTCCAGGGGCTAGCGAGAGTGGACCTACAGAGGACCGAGGTTGGGGCACGGTGCCCTAGTAGCTAGCGCTCAAAGATGCATTAGAGTACCCTCGTGTACATTCGAGTTATTGGTGAGGTTAAATGTATTCATTGGTGAGGTTATGTATTGAGAGATGAAATATGTGTATTCATTTGAGAGTTGAAAGAAGAAAAGTGTAAATTATATTGTGAATGTCAAAAATGAATGTAATAGCTAGATGTTTCTCTCTTTATTTACTTGTATAGTATACTTGTATCTTGCTCTTACTTACTAGCACTTGTGGTGCTTCGTCTCCTGTCATGTATGCTTTTGAATTCTTCCTGGGAAATTCATGTACATGACTTGTTGTCGAGTCCGTTCGGCGTCTGTTTGACGTGCCCGGACCGGACCAAATTGGTAGCGGTCGCGGGGCGTGACAGGTTAAATGGTATCAGAGCAAGCTAGGAGCAAGTAAAGAGAGAGTCTAGGATTGACCTAGGAGACCCTAGGACGGTTAACCTTAAGGCAATAGGTGCGTGAGTGGAACGTGAACCTATTACGGCGGCGGAAGTTGAATCGATTGGGTTAAGTATTGAAACCTCTAAAATGGATGTTAGAGGTAGATTCAAGATGTGGTTTATTCTCGACCAAGTGTGTTCATGTTGGGCGTACGACAACATGAAACCGAGGGGCGAGAATAGACGCTCTTGCATGACTTTCGCCTGATTTGAGTCTAGTCGGTGTCGGTTGTTATGTGCTTGACCTAGAGGGTCGAGACTGATCGTGTTGTCGCGGTTCGAGGGACGATGGCACCGCATAGGCGATCTTTGTTTAGATCGGCGCGGGAGGGGACAAGCGATGTCCCTGAGCATTTCGGTGTGCGAGCGGTGACTTGGAACTTCGCTAACGGTTGGCCACACTCGTAGGAGTGATGAGGCAACGCGCCGAGTTGGTGCAACGACAGCAAGAGGCTGTCAGGCGCCAAGAGGATACGGATCCGTGTATCGTGGAGTGTTGGATTGACTCCCTGGAGACTCTCTTTGAGGATCTATCCGCGGTGTAGCGGGACAAGGTACACCTAGCCGCACGTTACCTGTAACAATTGGCGAGGGTGTGGTGGAAAGGCATCAAGTGGATTTGATCGCCTAGTATCCCTTTTGTGACTTGGGATGAGTTTCGGGGATTGATATTCTCTACCCAATTCCCCGATAGTGTAGAAAGAAAGCTTCAGGAGAGGATTGGAGGACTAAGGTCTTTACCTTCTTCCTCCAGTGGAGAAGCTTTTGGAGTTAAGCTCTTGAGCTTGCTAATGGCATACATCTAGAGTTTTGCAATTTAGGCTCTAGAATGGTTTGGGATGACTAGACCTTGGCGTTGGCGACGACCTTCTCCTCTCCGGGACAACTTGTGGATGTGCAGCCTTTGACACAGTCTGGAGAGTGAGATGAGATGATTAAGCAACCGAAGGGCTTGCAGCAAGCGCCAGGTGGCTATGGATATGCGATCCAGGTTGAAGAACCTGCGGCTGCTGGCGGGGACCTAGCAAGTGTGGTATTGCTAGGGCAAGTGTATGCTTTTGCATAATGATAAGTCGACGCATTGCATGCATTCATTAAATGGTCAGTTGCTACTATTGATACATCATTATAGTAGGGACCCAGTGACGGGTAAGTGGAGACACCCGGGCATGCTTGCGTTGAGAAAGCGTGGCACCTGCTGGAGCAGGTAGAGAGCCAAGTGGCACTAGCAAATGGCTAGTGGTGACTCTTGGACGAGAGATGAGGCTCGTGCTAGAGACGAAGTAGTGCGGTGACTCTCGAGGCAATGAGTAGTGGATTGCGAGAGTTGAGTTGTGATACTTGAGGATAGCCGAGCAATCAGAGTGTTTCGGATGTAATTCCAACGGACCGAATGGTGGAAGTAGAACCACTGTTGAGAGTGTAATCGGTTGGTTGTCGAGTACGGGCATGTGAGGCCTAGTGATACCTCAAATTGAGGTAGATGGGTAGTGTTCATGTAGTCAGCATGCATAGGCAGAGTGGCCTAATGCTTGACATAGTTTGAACCACCGTTGCGAAAATAGTTGGTTCGCGCCGAGTTGGCCTGTAGGCCAGTGGTACCTCAAAGTGGGGTCAGAAAAGGTACTATAGTAAATGGTGCGCGGGGGCAATAGTGCCCAGAGCCAAGACTTGGCATAGAGCGCCCGAGTACAGGTACTCGTGGAGTGCGGTTTCGATTCAGCCGTGAGAGTGAGTTGGCGAGCACGTTAGCATTGCTAAGTGTGAAGCGGGCCATGGATCACTCGTAGGGCTGGTGGCTCGCACTAGGTGCTTCGGAGCCGATAGTGTGTATAGCTCTATAGAGCATGTCGTATAGGACGACGTTGGTGGGTAATGCTTGGGGACGACCCGTGCCCGGACCATTTGTGGACCGTGAGCCTCGGCCTTGGGCTGCAGCAACACGTGAGTGGCAAGTCCTGACTACGGGTAGGGCGTAGTTTTGGTCGTGACTAGTCCGAGCTTAGACCCGGGAACGTGGAATGCCACGTGTTGGATCGTGAGATCGAGAATACACCAAGTGTGTACTGACCCAACCCGAGGATCTATAGTGGTTTGGGGTCTTGTTTGTTCACTCCTGGTTGGAGTGTGTGCAAATTCCTAAATGAGAATTTCGCCAGGAAATGATGATTGGGTCTACGCCGGTGAGCGAGAGACGCTAGGCGTCGTTGAGACCAGTTTAAGCGGTTGGCCTACGTAGAATTGGTGGCCTTTGGCTCACCTATGGAAACCAAGGATCGGTCGGTAACTCTATTAATGAGTTAGGCTTGGATTGTGAACGGAGCGTTCTTGTGGGCTCGTTGTGAGAGCAATTGGGTGTTGGTCGTGGCAACTGAAAGAGAAAGTAAAGTGATCTCTAGGAGACACTTGGACAATGAAAGCCACGTGAGAGAGTTAGAGTTGATGCTCTCAGGTGAGTTGGAGCTTAAGATAGTGCTCTCAAGGGAATTGAGATTTGAGATGTGCCGAAGTGCGCCATCTCGTAGTAGAGCAAAGATCCGATTGTGATAGTAGGTACTCGCGATTGGTCGATGCACCAACGATATTGCTTTTTGGCAATGCCGGTGATCGAATCGGAGTGTATTCCCTGGATGGAGGGTAAGTGCAAGGAAGAGTTGTATCAGACTCTTGGATAGCCAGAGTGGTAAAGCGCCACTTTGTGGACGCTTGAGTGATTTGAGAAGATCTACCCGTGTGCATTGTGTAGCGGTGGTGGGTCGTCTGACTAGCTGACGCATTCTTGTTAGATCCACACCACGAGGATGGCTAGTAGTTCCGGTCTCAAAGGAAGCGGTTTGGCCTTGGAGTGCCTGTTTGCGAGTGGTGTTGGGCATGCAGAGTCGTCGAGTATCGACTTGCCCTACCACCGAGACTCGCGGGAATGGTAATGCACTTTTAGTGTTTTGCTTGACTGGTGTGAGTGAATCTGGTCTCACATCTTTCATAGTGGGCCTTTGGACGATTCTGATGAGTAAAAGGCCACTCCGAGATGGAAAAGTGCATTGGAATCCCCGATTGCCCGATAAATCGAGTTAGGGTATGAATTGGGTTGAAGTGAGTTAGTTTCGGGGACGAAACTTCTTTTAAGGAGGGGAGGATGTAAGGACTCGAAACTGCGAAACGAGAAACTGGACTATATTCAAATTGATCAAAGTCATGTTAGGAATGCCTTAGAGTGATTAAAGGCATTAAGTAAGCTAAAAGTGCTTTGGAAATGACCTGTACTGAAATCGGAGCGAAAACAGAAGACTTGAATTTTCTGTGAGAAACGGGACAGATAAATTAGCAGAAAATGCACAGTGTCAGAAAATTATGAAAACTCGGGGTTATGTCAGGATTATTATTATGAGGCTAGATTTAAAGTTTCATGCCATTCTGACACCCGAAAATGCCCAAAATTGGGCTGTGCATTAGAGGGGCATTTTGGTAATTAGGGGTACAAGAGAGCTATTTGTATTTGACTATCCTCTTTTCCCCTCATTCTTGCAGCCTAAGTAAAGGGGAAAAGAGCCCTCTTTCTCTCTCTTGGCTGATAGAAGGAGAAGGAGAAAGAGAGGAAGAAAAAGAAGAGGAAGAAGGAGAAGTTGAGGATAAAGGCTAGGAGAGTGGGATTTCTTCTCCTTGATCATCCTCTTTATCAAGAGAAGAGCTTCTTGAGGTAGGCTTTAGGTTTTCTAAAGATTTAAATTCTAGGGTTTTGTTATTTAGCCTTAGAATTGGATTTAGAGAACTCTAGAGTTCTAGCTGGTTGCTAGAAGTATGAATCTAGAGATCGTTACGCTATTTTTGCCGAAGTCGCGAGCTAGGGCTCCAAATGGGATTTTGCAAATGGCTAGGGTTTGATCATGTTTAACCCTATCTTTGTGATGGTTTTAGGCTCACAAGTACCCCCGCGAAATCAGTTAGCGGTTCCGCCAAGCGAGTGCGGAGAAATTGAGCCGGGAGCCTAATTCAACTCAAATTGCCGTAGAGTGCGGCGAAGCTTTTGGAAAGTCGGCGAAACGCGCCGGTGGAGTCGACACGGTATTAGAAGGCGGGGGTGTTGTCCGAAGCGGCTGGTCTTCTCCTTGTGCCTATTTGTGCATATATGTCCACAAATATGTAATATCGATCTAGTGTAATTGTCAAGTATATGATAGGGTTGAGATATTCTCTTTATTTACATGTATTCTAGCTAGTGTAGCAAATTGAGGACACTAGGAGAGAATACAGGAATAAAGGTGAATGATAATGTAGAAACCCTAATGTAAAGAACTTGTATGAGTGACAAGAACAAAGGACATTGACAATATAGATCGAGTGGCATCTAAGGGAAATGATAACCTAGGTTGAATGACATCTAGGAAAATGATAACCTAGATTGAGTGACATCTAGATGAATGAGAACCTAGATCGAGTGGCATCTAGTAAACAAGAACATTGACAAGAATCTGTCGAACTAGTGTGTAGATGTACACCGTGCATATTGGGCTAGCATTGATAGCTTTGAGAGATTGCACCAGTGGTACACCGTGCATATTGGGCTAGCAATGATAGCTTTGAGAGATTGCACCAGTGGTACACCGTGCATATTGGGCTAGCAATGATAGCTTTGAGAGATTGCACTAGTGGTACACCGGGCATATTGGGCTAGCAATGATAGCTTTGAGAGATTTCACTAGTGGTACACCGTGCATATTGGGCTAGCTTTGAGAGATTGCACTTGTAGTTGACAGGGTATCCTCCTGAGTGAGGATTAGATCATACTCACGTGTCTGTTCTGAGCTTGTGGAGGTCGCTCCTCACAAGCGTGCACTCCGGAGTTGTCACACGAGGGGCTAACGTACTTGCCCATGGACTAACGTACCTGTCCAGCAGACGGTCTCAGGTAGACGAGTGACCAGTACCTCTTACCTGGAGCTTGAGTGAGTCGGGGCGAACCTTGAGGGTAAGCCAAGAGATTTGATAAAGTAAAGAACATGTTTCTTTTGAGCATAGTAGCATGGTTGTTTACTCTGTATTATATTGAGCATGCTTACTTGTGGTTTGGGCATAATTGGATAGATGACTTAGCATGATAGTTCTTTAAACTATATTGAACATGCTTGTTTATACTGTTGAGTATAGTAGAAATATCTCAAAGATGGTTTACGCCTTTCCATATAAATATCTATCTCGTACATGTTTATGCCCTATGGACCTAGTGGGGAGATCGGTGAGGTCGGCGGCCGAGCCCACCGGGAACTAAGGAAGTTAGTTCTCACCCCACCATTATTACGGGGCTAGCGAGAGTGGACCTCAGAGGACCGAGGTTGGGGCACGTGCCCTAGTAGCTAGCGGCTCAAAGATGCATTAGAGTACCCTCGTGTACATTCGAGTTATTGGTGAGGTTAAATGTATTCATTGGTGAGGTTATGTATTGAGAGATGAAGTATGTGTATTCATTTGAGAGTTGAAAGAAGAAAAGTGTAAATTATATTGTGAATGTCAAAAATGAATGTAATAGCTAGATGTTTCTCTCTTTATTTACTTGTATAGTATACTTGTATCTTGCTCTTACTTACTAGCACTTGTGGTGCTTCGTCTCCTGTCATGTATGCTTTTGAATTCTTCCTTTGAAATTCATGTACATGACTTGTTGTCGAGCCTTGGGCGGACAGGGGAGGTGCTGTCCGTTCGGCGTCTGCTTGACGTGCCCGGACCGGACCAAATTGGTAGCGGTCGCGGGCGTGACACTCGCCTCCTCGAGTAGCGCGCCGCCGCCACCTCGTCGCCGCCCGCGCCGCGCCTCACTCCGCGCCGCGCCGACCCCACCGCCCGTGTCGCTCCGGACCTCGCCGCGTCGGATCTCACCGCTCGCGCCGCGCTCACTCGCTCGGCCCAAGCGCCCTCTCGCTCGACGCCGCCGTCGCGCCGGATCCCGCCGCCTCCTCGCTCGACGCCGCCGTCGCGCCGGATCCCAACGCCCGCGCGCGCCACGACGCCGCCGCCGCGCGCCCTCGCCCTCCGCCCAACTCCTCCATGGCCGAGAGCCCCACGCCGCGCCCGGACACCGTCGCCCGAGGCCGATCCCCTCGCCGAGCCCCGTCGGCCGCGCGCATGCCGCCGTCGCCTTGATGACCGAGCCTCGCCGCGCCTCGAGCTCCTCGCCGGATCCGCCCGCGACGCGCCTTGCATCGGCCGTCGCCTTCCTCATCTCGTCCGCGCGCCGCCATGGAAGCCGAGCCTTGAAGCCCATCCCGCCTTGAGGACCGCGCTCATCACGCCTTGAGGACCGCGCCCATCGCGCCGGAGCCCGGCCGCCTCGGATCTACTCCGACGACCGCCGCCGTCGCCGTCCGAAGCCACGTCACGGATGATGGTCATCCTCAACCTCCGCCGCGCGTGCAGACCTCTTCGCCCTCGGATCCCGCCGCCCATGCCGCCGACCCGAGCCTCGATCCCGCCGCCCATCCCGCCTTGAGGACCGCACCCTCGGCCGAGCCTTGAAGCTTGTCGCGCCTTGACAAGAGCCGGCGACGACCAAGACGACGACCAAGATGAAGGCCCGTCTGATGCTTTGCCATCGACGGAGGTGACCGGCGACGACGAAGGCGATCTCCGTCTGATGCTTAGCCATCGACGGAGCCTTGACGGCGAGCCGACGACGACGAAGACGACGAAGATGACGAAGGCGAACTCCGTCTGATGCTTAGCCATCGACGGAGCCTTGACGACGAGCCGACGACGACGAAGACGACGAAGGTGAACTCCGTTTGCTGCTTAGCCATCGACGAGCACGACGAACCGCTCGACGGAATGCCCAAAGAAACCGCTCGACGAATGCTAGTCAAAGCCATTCGACGGAATGCTAGCCATGTGCTCGACGGAATGTCTCAAACCGCTTGACGGAATTTTTATAAATCTGCTCGACGGAATGCTAGTCAAAACCATTCGACGGAATGCGTGCTATCAAACCGCTCGACGGAACGCTCTAACTATTCGATGAAATGACTCGAACAATCGTCGATGGCGGAATTAAAGAAGGCGGCACTACTTTGCAAAATATCATCAAAGAGAGAAATTCACTCAAAGAGAGAGAGAGGGGACTTTGCTTGATTAAATTGAAATCAAATTTCATGATATTAAGTGCTAAGCATTTGATTTTGAATTTAAAATTTTGATTAGATCCCACACTCGGGTTTAAATCTAACGGGCCCTAATTAAGCCCAAATTTGGAACCAAGTACCCAATACCACATATCATAAACCTAAATACCAAATACCCAAAAACCCAATAACCCAATATCCATTTAACCCAATAACCCATATATCCAAACCCATTAACCCATTAACCCAAAAACCCAATAACCCAATATCCATTTAACCCAATAACCCATATATCCATTTAACCATAAACCCATTAACCCAATAACCCATATAACCGTGAAGCCCAAGCCACATAATCCATATATCCAATATCCATTTAACCCAAAATTCATTTACCCAAAGAGGCCCAATACCAAAGCCCATTTCGAAATTAAACCCATACACCAAGTCCATGAATCATGAACCATAAACCTGTACACTAAACCTGTACACCCGGTCCATGAACCATGAACCATAAACCCATACACCAAGTCCATGAATCATGAACCATAAACCCATACACCCGGTCCATGAACCATGAACCATAAACCCATACACCAAGTCCATGAATCATGAACCATAAACCTGTACACTAAACCTGTACACCCGGTCCATGAACCATGAACCATAAACCCATACACCAAGTCCATGAATCATGAACCATAAACCCATACACCAAGTCTATGAATCATGAACCACAAACCCATACACCAAGTCCATAAACTATGAACCAAAATCATGGACTAAACCATACACCAAACTTCATACACCATAAACCAAACCATAACCATAAACCCATGAACCTATGTTCATGAACCATAAACCCATGAACCTATGTTCATGAACCATAAACTCATGAACCTATGTTCGTGAACCATAAACTTATGAACCTATGTTCATGAACCATAAACCTATGAACCTATGTCACGAACCATAATCCAATGAGCCTATGTTCATGAACCATAAATCAAACCACATCCAAACCTATGAACCTAAGTTTATGAACCAAATCAAGTTCATGGACCAAATCCCACATACCCAATACCATAATCCTAAGTCCACAAACTCGACCGAAACGTCGTTAAACTAATCCTAAAACAAACTCGACCGAAACGTCGTTAAACTAATCCTAAAACAAACTCGACCGAAACGTCGTTAAACTAATCCTAAAACAAACTCGACCGAAACGTCGTTAAACTAATCCTAAATCAAACTCGACCGAAACGTCGTTAAACTAATCCTAAATCAAACTCGACCGAAACGTCGTTAAACTAATCCTAAATCAAACTCGACCGAAACGTCGTTAAACTAATCCTAAAACAAACTCGACCGAAACGTCGTTAAACTAATCCTAAATCAAACTCGACCGAAACGTCGTTAAACTAAACCTAAATCCTAACCTCGATCGAAACGTCGTTAAACTAAACCCAATCGACCGAAACGTCGTTAAACTAAACCTAAACCAAAACTCCGACCGAAACGTCATTAAACTAAACCTAAAGCCCAACCCCGACTGAAATGTCGTTAAACTAATCCAAACCCAATTTCGACCGAAACGTCGTTAAACTAATCCTAAAACAAACTCGACCGAAACGTCGTTAAACTAAACCCAATTCCGACCGAAACGTCGTTAAACTAAACCTGAACCCAACTTTGACCGAAACGTCGTTAAACTAAATCCAAATCCAATCCTCTAGCACATAAAACTAGAGTTAAATCATGTTCAAACTCGATCAAATTCTAAATATATACTTAGAATTGATTAAATCATTTAATCAAATTAAATTTGTTGGACTCTAATACTCGAGTTCAAGTAAATGAAATTAAGTTAGATTCCAATACACATACTTGGAGTTTAATTTAAATCAAATTTGACTAATCCTAATACATATAATTAGGATTTAGTTAACCTTTCACCCTATGATGAATCCAGATGCAAACATGATTAAGCTCTAACACATAAATTTAGAGCCTAATTACACCACTCTAAAATATAAAATTAGAGTCTAATTCAAGATATTTGGGCTAATCCTAACATATACATTAGGATATATAATAGCCTAAATTGAATGCCAAATCAAACTTCATTGGACTTTATTACATACATTTAAAGTTCAATTGACCAAATTAAACTCTAAATACATATAATTAGAGTTTAATTAAATCTGATTAAATCCCAAAATACATATACAGGGAATTTAATCAATCTTTCATCTTAGGGTGAACAGTGTTGAGCTCCAAAACATATAGAGTCCAACAAAATTAATTTGACCATCTTAGAATATATAACTAAGATGAAATTAAACATTTTCTTTTATGCTTTGTTCATGTACACTGAGGGTATGCCCTTGGTTAAAGCCATGTAATTGAGCAATAAATTACAATATTTCTGTTGTCCAATTCCAGTTTATTTCAATTCTAGCATTTCAAAGGTCTCTTAATCGAAGGTACCCTAATATTTTATAGGGGTAATTAACAATAGACGCTTGCGTTTATTGGAAGCCATGGATCCGCAATCCCTGATAAACATATATATATATATACTTAATCTGAATCATGAATACTACCTCACGGGAATTCAAGATAAATTTCACCGTGCGAGGTACGTCATTCGTGGTGGCAGACAAAATGGCACGCCCGGTGGGACATGGCTTCTCCTTCCATCTTTGAGACCGATGATATGCTAATAGAATTGGACGATAAATATTTAACCCATATTCGTTATTTCCGTGCAGAAGTAATGGCACCGAAGAACACTGCTACTGCTAAGGGTTCGATGCTGATCAATGCTGGTCAGGTTTACCTACCAGCATCCGTCCTCACCATTGAGCTGGAGCTGCAATCCAGTTCGGCACCATCCCTGAGGAGGCTAGGGCTGCGGCTATGGCCCCCTTCAATGCTATCACCAGCACCAACAACGACAACGCTCTAGCTCCCTGCAAGAGCAATGCTGCGGTTCCCCGCCTTCCTTCTCGTGGGAGGCGCCCGAACGTCATCATCCCCAACCCTCCTCGCGTTCCAGTGAAGGAGAGGATGACCTCCCACTTTCCTCGCGTCCCCGTGAAGGAAAGGATGATCCCCAACTTTCCTCGCGTCCCAGTGAAAGAGAGGATGATTCCCAATCTTCCTCGTGTCCCCGCGAAGGAGAGGATAACTCCCCTTAGCACTTCAAAGAAAATGGAGTTGCAGGGTAGGTTGGTGTTCCTAAACAGAAATGAAGGAACATCGTCGCTTGACATGGCTCTTAAGACGTCAGTCTTCAATAGATTGACGTTCCCCAAGGATACTCTATCGCCCATGACGAAAGCATTCAAGAGAAATCTCCGCCGTACTTTGAAACGGCAAGAGTCGAACAAGGAAATGAAGTTTCGACAAACCCCACGTGCTAAGTTTGTCGCTGGACCTGACGTTTTGGTCCACAACCGCTACGCACCTCTGAGGTTTGTGATAAAGAACTCACCTACGGCTATTCTGCGCCCAGAGTCAGAAATGGCCCATCTGAAGCCTTCTTCTGCATGTTCTCGTTCGAGAAACAACAGCGAGAACTCTGTCTGCAAGCAAATATACAAAGCCTTTAAAGCTGCAAAAGGAAGGATGAATATAGAGAAGAAGATAGAGAAGCCGAAGTGGCAAAGACACGGGAAGGAAGAAAGACAGAGTGGAGGCCCAAAACTCTCGCTCAAATCAAAGAAGGAAAATCTAAAAATTTGGAGATTCACACTGTGAGAGTAATAGGGCATACGCCCTCAGGTGAGGCTGTTGATGAAGATGAAACTATCCAACAGATTCTTACAAGAGCTGCTGCAAGAAAAGCAGCAGAAGAGAAAGTAAGAGCTAAAGAAGCAAGCTCTTCGCAAAATATTGTGAATAAAGATGATCTACCTGATGATCTACATGATCCACGAGAGGAAGAAGAAGTTGTGTTCTTCCCGAGGGATCCAAAGGATGCTGTGATTGCATCCTTGAGGAAGAAAGTTGATGAAAAAGATAGAGATATCATAAATCTCTATAAGAAGATGGAAGAGGTCATGGATATGATGTTGACTGTGCAGAAGCAAATGGAGGATCAACGGCATCAAACCAAGACTCTAGCTCGCACGGAAGCACATGTACCCCAAGTCATTGATGAACAGGCTAAAACAACTGTTCCTAAAGAGACTACTACCTCTTTGACTAAAGAAGAGATTCATGATCTGATCACTTCTCAAGTTAAAGAGACGGTAGCGGGGGCAAATCCGAAGCCGAAAGGGAAAGGACACCCTTATCTATCGGAATATGACAGTATACCTTTTCCAGACGGGTATCAAGTCCCTAAGTTCAAAATGTTCTATGGTGTTGGTAATCCTGATCAACATCTAGCACATTTTAAAGCCATGTGTGGAAATACCGGGAGTAATGGGCCTCTACTCTTACGACAATTTCCACAAAGCTTATCTGGTATAGCTTTTGAATGGTACTACTCCCTCGAGGATGAGTTCATTAAAACTTGGGCCGACATGGAAGAAGCTTTCAGAGCAAAATTCGCCACCGTTAGTGATAAGATTACTATCGCTGATCTAGTAGCTACCAAACGAAGAAGAGATGAAACAATGCTAGATTACATTACAAGGTGGCGAAACCTAAGTATAAGGTGTGAGCAACCTCTAGACCAACCTCAAGCCGTTGGTCTTGTTATGGGCAATATTGATAACTGGATGGCTCCTTTCCTGTGCACATCTAGTTGTTCCACCTTCCACGAATTGATATTAAACGTCTCTAGACTGGAGAGAACTGATCCCCAAGTCTTAGTAAATGCACAAAAGACAAAAAGGGATGATAACAAAAGAGTCGAGACGAAAATGGTACAGGCTAGACTGGCACAAGCTAGACCGGCCCGCACAAACATGATAGAGAAAGGTAAGAAAGCGATTACCTCTGCAGTTGAACAGACCCATGTAAAACCTGTGTTAGGGGGCAATTATCAAAAAGGATTTTCTTTAGAGGAGCGAAGAAACAAAGTATACCCTTTCAAGCGGGAGAAAGTGAAGAAAATTTTTTACGATGCTGTTAAAAATGGTCTTCAACTGCCCGAGTCAAAGAAGCCAGATGATGTAGGGAAAACTGATAATCCAAAAGATTGCCTATATCATAGACTAATTAGCCATCCAATCGAAGATCGTTGGGTTTTCAAAGACTCGGGTTGAAAAACAATACAAAATCGCGAAATCACTCTCTCACAACGGTATTGTTAGAGACACTACGAAAAGACCAATTTGATTGGTGTGGGTACTGAAAATATAGAAGAAAGCGAGAATGAACTTCCTCCCGAGTTTTGGAATATATTCTTATCTAAGAAAACTCGGAAGATGATGAAATACTTAAAAGAAGTTCCAGGAATAAAGTGGCGAGGCCCTTTAAACCCAGAAGTGCAGTCTCAGGATAAGCCCATGCCTTCAACCAAAAAAATTAATACTTCAGCCAAGTCGATGCGCAGAATAACTCGGGCGAAGAAGAATAAGAAATTTGTTGAGCCGGCTGAACCTCAACATAAAAAGCGGCCTATCGAGGAACACATTGACTCGATGGAAGAGTATAAACAAATTGAAATAGAGCCTCTTCTGATTCATGATTTTATTTCTAAAGCAATAGAAGAGGCTAAGAAAAAGAAGGACTCTGATAAAAAAGAACTTTCCGTCAAGGAGTGTAAAGAAGAAGGTGAGCCTTTTTGGGGAGAGACTTGCAGAGTCATTACTGCACGACGAGATGATGAAGAAATTATCTTCTCTGCTAGCCACCTTAGGGAACAAGAAAAGAACCTCAGAGAAGTTCATGACCAATTAGCAGAAATAAAAGAAATGACACGCTGCAACTTACACAAGGTGAATGATAAAATATTGGACATGACAACGCAACTAAATGTGATGTTCTCTATGATGATTGGGATTGAGGCTAGAGTAGAGCAGTTAATGAATATTACTCCCCCTCCTCAACAGTCTCAGTCGCAAAATGACAGAGAACGGAAGGTCGAGCTGTTACCAAAGCCTATAACTCGATCTTCAAATCAGCATTCACCCGAAACTTCTCAAAAAGATAAAGGAAAAGCCCTTCTTAAAGAAACCAGAGGGGAATGCCCGAGAATGGTGCCAACAGAAGGAGTTAATTCTCAGTCTTCTAACAGCAAAAATACACCCATGTATTGCCCTTTTCATCAAATGAAAGGACATAACTTAGAAAACTGTCGCACTTTTCAATATACAAGAAGGCTAAGAAATCAGTTTTCTCAAAGGGCAAGTGTCGAGCAAAATGTCAGAAGCACAACTTTGACAATCCAGACAATCCAGGAGAAAAATAAGCACAAGACTATTCCTTACACACGGGAATCATGCCGTGTCATTACAATATCTGATGACGTGTCAGAAAGCTCTGAGCCGACCCTAGAGGCAAATCAACAGACATCCACACCAAATGATGATACTTATGTTGATCCTTTGGAATTATACGACACTTCAACTCACCGTGATCCAATGAAGAAGTTGTATAGAATGGAGTGTCGCTTGATCAGAATGGAGGGAGAAATGAGAAGGCTCCACAATGAAGTTAGCCTTATAAAGATGAATGTGAACAGCATGGCTGGCGATATAAAAGGCATAGATATTCAAATGAGAACTATAATAGACATGCTCAAAACGGATGCTACTGAAGCATCAAAAAGATATCGGGTCGAGACATGCCGAGTCATAACTACGCAAGCTGATCCGGAGCAATCAAAGTCGACAAAAGCCGAGTACGATGCAAGTTTCTATGAAGCACACATAATTGCTCAAGAGCTTAAAAGAATGTCGATGAGTGGAAATGCAGGTTCATCTTCACTGAAAAAGAAGAAGAATCCAACCTCAAACCAGCAGTCAGAGGTTCACCAAAATAATGAAACTCTAATCAAGGAAGGAAAAAAGAAAATCATCTCGACGAGTCGTTCCTATCATAATACGTGGGGGCACACTCTAGAAAATTGCCGCCAGTGGAAAAAGGTGCAGAATCTACCTATAGACAAGGTGAAGCCAAAGATCAATCAACCGACAGCTCCCGAATCAAAAAAACAACGATGGAAGAAACATCTGCCGCGATTTGAGAAACAACAACCCATGACTCGAGAAGAATTCAGAAAAGTATGTTATGATGCTTTCGATGATATGAAATTACGCTGTTTTTGGTGTGGAGCGAGAGATCATGCTTATGATGTATGCGTGAAATTTCGGTTACAACTCAAAGAGTCGTGTCGGGTAATAACGATCTCCGAAGAACAATCTGAAGACTCTATAAATCAAGTGAATAGGATTAGACAATCTGCTGGTACACGTGAAGATGATGATACTGCGTGGCTAGCATATAATACTCCAAGCAGGGATTGCGGCGCAAGGAGAATGGAGTATCACCTTCTTGAGATAGACAATGATTTGAGAAGAGTGCAAATTGATGTACGCACTCTAGCAACAAACATGGACTGTGTTGCCATGACAATAAAAAGCATGAAAGAGCAGTTAAAAGAGATACCCAATAAATTGAATACTCTTGAAAAGACCAGAGTTGAAACATGCCAAACTATTACCTGTGGTGTCGACTCTAATACCAAGGAAAATAAAGAAGCTGAGGATTCTCGCCAGATTACACTGAAGACTGGAAGAGGATTACCTGAAAGGCAAGGGCAACCCACAAAATAGCAAGGATAAAGAGATTCATATAGATCTAGAGGCACCGACTTCATCAAATCAAGGTAGATTATCGAAGATTGAGTATAACATACTTTCTCATCTAAGAAAAGTGCCTGCCTTGTTGAGTGTATACGATGCCCTAATGATGTCTAAAGAACTTCGGGACGTACTCATTTACGCTTTACAAAATCCCGAGTCATTTTATGCTCACTTTGCCGAGGTGAATATGAAAGAGGCGTTATACTCCAGACATATCGCCAATGTCATTTTCACTGATGAGGACATGCTGCTGGGAACTGCTCATCACAATAGGCCACTATATGTGACTGGGACAAGCGATGGAGAGAAGATTAATCGTATTCTAATCGATCCCGGATCCTCAATCAACATTTTGACTCTAAGAACTCTGAAAAGTCTAGCTCTGAATGTCGATCATAGAAGATTAATCGTATTCTAATCGATCCCGGATCCTCAATCAACATTTTGACTCTAAGAACTCTGAAAAGTCTAGCTCTGAATGTCGATCATTTGTCCTCAGAAAGAATTTTGATTCAAGGCTTTAATCAACATAGCCAAAAAGCTCTCGTCAATCATTCTTCCTATCAAATTTGGAGCATTGCGGACCGATGTCAAATTCTATGTGATAAATGCAGATACTTCGTACAAAGCATTATTGGGACGGCCTTGGTTGCACGAGTATAATGTTGTCCCTTCTACTCTTCATCAATGTTTGAAATACATCAAGGATGGAGAAGAATTCAGAGTTGATGGTGATATACGTCCATTTGGAGTGCATGAGATACGATATGAAGATGCAAGATATTTTGCAGAATCTGAAAAAGATATAAAATTATCTCACGAACTTGAAGAGGATAAAGTTCAGAGTGATAAAAAATCCTCAAAGGGAAAGATAAAAATTGAGGATAATAAAGAAAATACGATTCCACACTTCTAAGTGATTCAAGATTCCGATGATGAAGAACAATTAAGAAAAATGTTGGAAACATTTTCTTCCAAATTAAACATGCCCTGGGGAGAAGACTCATCAGAGGATGAAGAGATTTTCTTGACATCCGAATCAAATATGTTCATAAGAACTCCTGAATTGATTGAGGATTCCCTAACTATTACTAGAGTTCCAGATGGACATATAAAGTCTCTTCATACGAGTAAGCCAATAAAAGTGAATGATCTAAAAACCTTCTTTGTACCTCCTCGAGTTGAGAAAGTCAGAGGAAAAGAAAAAATAAAGAAAGGGATTCTCTTTTATAAGTCAGATGATTATACACCCTCTGATCTTATCAAGCTCGGCAACTCTGATGAGGAAATATATGAGGACGTCAACATACCAGCATATTTTTCGAAAAATCTAAAGAATATGATGAGCAGCTCAGGATTTCCTATGAGAAGGACACGAGCTAATCAAAAAAATTTTCAGAAAATGTGGAATCCACCGCAAAAAAGAGTTGTGCTTCCAAATGGGCGAACAATACACACAAGAGGGCTAGGATATCATCAACCTGCTCAGGTGTCTTACAAAGAGATCGTTGGAATAACAGCTTCTGAAACAGCTCAACTCAATCTCATGCCTCCGACGACAGAGGTAACCCATAATGATTCATCTGTCATACAACATACCTGCACTATGATTACAATAAAGGATATGGAGCAAGATGAGGACATCGAACCAATAAAAACAGAGCTTTTGGAATTAAAAGATGCTCCGCAAGAGCTTGAGGACGGGGGCAAGCCACCATTGATGAGCTTTTAGAAATAAATTTGGGCACCGAAGAAGATCGAAGACCCACTTATATCAGTGCACTGATTTCAGAAAAAGATCAAGATATGTTGAAAGCATTGTTGATAGAATATAAAGACTGCTTTGCTTGGACATATAAAGAAATGCCCGGTCTAGATCCGAATGTGGCTGTTCATAAACTTGCTCTTAGCCCAGATGTGGCTCCAGTTAAGCAAGCTCCAAGGAGAACAAGAGTTGACTTAGAAGAACAGATCATAACAGAAACTAAAAAGCTTATTGAAGCAAGGTTCATTAGAGAAGAAAAATACGCTGATTGGATCGCAAGCATAGTCCCAGTAAAGAAGAAAAATGGTCAAATTCGCGTGTGCGTCGACATTCGAGATGTAAATAAAGCATGCCCAAAGGACGATTTTCCACTGCCAGTTACTGAACTAATGATCGATAACACTTCAAGTTACGAGATGTTTTCTTTCATGGATGTTCCTCTGGATATAACCAAATAAAGATGGCACCTGAGGACGAAAAACATACTGCTTTTAGAACTCCAATTGGCATATACTGCTACAAGGTTATGCCCTTTGGTCTAAAAAATGCAGGAGCCACTTATCAAAGGGATATGACAAGAATTTTTGATGACTTGCTCCACAAACCGTTGAGTGCTATGTTGATGATTTGGTTGTCAAAACTGTAAACAAAGCAAATCACTTTGAAGACTTAAGAACAGTTTTCATCAGATTAAGAAAATATAATCTGAAAATGAACCCTCTTAAATGTGCATTTGGAGTTTATTCGGGCAAATTCCTCGGGTTTATTGTTAGACATAGAGGAATTGAAATTGACCCAGCAAAAATCAAGGCTATCATGGAATTGCCGCCTCCAAAGAATTTGAAGCAACTGCGATCCTTTCAAGGAAGATTGGCATATATTCTAAGATTTATATCAAATCTATCTGGCAGAATTAAACCATTTTCTAAATTGGTGAAAAAGGATGCGCCTTTCATATGGGATGATGATTGTCAAATAGCATTTGACGATATTAAGAGATATTTATTAAGTCCCCCAGTGCTTGCTGCCCCTATTCACGGCAGGCCATTAATTTTATATACGGCAGCACTTGAAGGATCGCTGGGTGCACTTCTCGCTCAAAACAACGAAGAAGGAAAGGAAAATGCCTTATATTATCTCAGCAGGATGTTAGTGGGGGCAGAAAATTCCTACTCGCCAATCGAAAAGCACTGTCTAGCCCTTATATTTGCCGTTAAGAAATTAAGACATTATATGCTGGAACATAAAATCCACTTAATTTCGAAGGTGGATCCGCTTAAATTCTTAATGACAAGACCAGTTTTGACTGGAAGATTGGCGAAATGGGCTGTTATACTCCTTGAATTTGACATCACTTATGTGCCACAGAAAGCCATCAAAGGTCAAGCACTTGCTGATTTTCTGGCTGCACATCCAATTCCAGATGACTCACCTTTGATCTGCGATTTGCCTGATGAGCACATCATGTTTACTATGGAAGACCAACCCTATTGGAAAATGTATTTCGATGGCGCGTCCTCAATTCAACCAGCTTTCAGTCCAAATATCCCTCAGATTAAGGCCGGGATAGGGTTAATCTTTGTAACACCTGAAGGAGGCATTTTGAGATACTCATTAGCCCTTTCTGAGCCTTGCACAAATAACGAGGCTGAGTACGAAGCTCTTATTGCTGGTTTAGAAATTGCAATCCAGTTGAATATACAAAAATTGCATATCTATGGCGACTCCCAATTAATCATCAATCAAGTTGAAGGGGAGTTTAAAGTACATAAACCAGAGTTGATCAAATATCAAACGAAGGTGAAATGTCTTATAAAGAAAATCCCATGTATAAATATAGAAAAAGTCTCCAGGGCTATGAATGGAAAAGCCGATGCCCTGGCTAAATTGGCTAAAGAGCTTGCTGATCCTACCATGGATGAAGTCCAAATAATTATACGAAATCGAAAAATATTATCCCCGGCTGACTTAAATCAAGAAGAAGATACAGAGGAAGCTGAAGTTGCAACCATCGATACAGAAGATGATTGGAGAGAATCTTTCATCGATTTTCTCAAATATAATAAACTGCCAGAAGAAAAGTCAAGACAGGCACAAATTAAGAAAAGAGCAATGCGATATGTATTCGTTAATGATCAACTATATCGCAGATCTTATGATCAATTATGGCTTAAATGTTTATCACCAGATGAGATTAAACAAGTCATGCATGAAGTT